>OX336388.2:425661817-426904062 GCA_946902985.2 Meconema thalassinum | reverse complement strand
TTATTCTGAGAGGATTGCACGAATAATACGACAAGAGGGCACATTCTCTTTCGAATGCGAACCACGAATTATACAAGTTATCGAAATAACCAGTTAGATTATATATCCAATGGAACCAAAATTCGAAGAAAAAATCGACATATAACTGAATTTCGAATTAACCATACCGGATGTCGCAAATTTACGAGACAGATTTTTAAAATACCGGTAGGTTATTATGTATTCCGAAGCTATTTCGTATTTTTTGTTTCGAAACTGTAACATTTCGCAAGATAGCAACATTAAATTATTTCACGTTATTTTTGGACTTCAATGAAAATGAAAATCCACAGCCTGCTTCCAGTCTCCGACCGGGTCAGGAATTTTGGACTTCAATTTGACTCAAAATTTAGAGGTCAATAACTGAAATGAGAGGTTTCTGTTTAGTTTCGGAAGTTTTCGCGAATAAACGTCTCGAGAAAAGTCAGGTTTCCTAATAACACAGAAAAATATTTCACACAAAACTAGAAAGTATACTTGATGCCGAAAATATATGTTGAATTGATGTAGCCTATACCACACAAGGTATCCACAGTATGCATTTCCTCTAGCTCAGACACGGCGAAGTATAGCTTATGCAATTGGCGCTGCTTGCGTGTAACTCGCTCCATCGCAATCTCTGAGCCTAGCGGCGCGAGTTTAAATGATTCAACCCGCCTACAGAAAATGTTCGTTACCCGTTTGTAAAATTCGTTGCTTTTTCGTCACTTTCGTTACCCGTTTGTTAAATTCGTTACTTTTGTTACCGGTAACGAGCGATCACTTCCCGTGAAATTCGAAAGTATTGCTTCCACTTTTACGGGATATAGACAAATGGAGAAAAATCCCTGATTAACAAAGAAATTCCCTGATTTTTCCCTGATTATTCCAGAAATTCATAATTCCCTGAGAATTCCAGGTTTTCCCGGGTCGTAGACACCCTGATCATGCGACGCTGGCACGCAATTGCCTTCGCGGGAAGGTTTTCGTCACATCGACAATTGAAGATAATCGATTTCAAGTGAAAGATTAAGATGTACTTTGTGTGTTTCTAATGTTATTTCATTGTTTTTGCAAAGTGATTAACCTGAGGATTACAATAACTATCGTTTCCGTTTTTCAATCCTGGATGAGATAAGTACAGTATGTAGGCACATTTACACATTGTTAGGAAGCGGCTTCGGTGGCATAGTTGATAGTATGCTGAGCTTCTATGCCCAAGATCGCGGGTTCAAACCCGGCCAAAGTCGTCGGATTTTTTAAGAGCGTTAATAATCCCTCAGTAGGTCTATGCCTTCCTTCGGAGGGGAAGTAAAGCCGGCGCTGCGATGTCATAGATGTATGAAAGATCCTTCCACTGTTAACACCTGTGTGAAGCTAAATTATAGGTTAAACATTTGACAACGCTCTTAGGTTCCAACGTTAGTCGCCAGGAGCCGACTGTGGTGGCGTCTAGTAACCAAGTTCTGAACTAGTAGTTGTTGACGGTGGCGTTTGGCGGCAAAAGTAGGAACTACTTGAAATTCAATGTCTGCAGTCCTTACTTGAATTAAAAGAGAACAGATTACACAAACCAATACAGCCATCACAATTAACACCGGTTATCGGACAGATTCTACACACACCCAAAATACACGGGGCTACATGACTGCGATGTCACAGCCCATAAACTGAGGAACCATCCAACCACATTCTTAGTTATGCTAACTGTACTACTTGTTAATTTTTCAACTATTTATGTAAAACAAGATTATAATGCAGAGTCTTATGACTAGATAAATAAGTTTCTATTTTTTTTTTGCGTGTGTTTTTCAAACACGGATTTCCGGGGTTTTACTGTATTTAATAAAATGGCCAGAACATATTGAACATATTAGCTAATTAATCTGGGTCTGCAGATGTTTCTATCACAAATAAAACATCTCATTCCCCTAAAAATGTTTTATGTAGTTCAGTATTATAATTTATAAGTATATCATTAGTGTATTTATTTCAAATATTGTTAAGGGTATTTTGAGTAAATTATACTAACCATAGCACTCACTGACTGCCTGAAAAACATCCAACAAAGCAACACTGAAGAAATGGCTTCTAAGGTTTCTATTAATTCACTTTCTTGATTTACTCTAGGCGTTGCATTTATTCATTTAAGCTTTCAGTTTTACGTGACCATTAAGCTTGCGATCATGAGCCACGGGACCTCCTTTTTACGCGGAATCCGAACCACAGGGCATGCCATTTCACTTCAAAAATTTCACATGCATTGACCGGGAATCGAACCTGGTCCACCTTGGTGAGAGGCCAACAGGTTGACCGCTGCGCCACCATGCCATTTAAATTGCCTCCGTGACTTACCAGTAGCCATGAGGTAGCTGACTACAGTGTATCCCTTGTTGGCCCCCAGAAGAGATGCAGGGAACATGATGGAGTGGAACGGTACATTGTCTTTGGCCATAAACTGATAGAGTGTGACTGTGGTATCTTTTGGTGGCTGCCACCATTGCTTCCACTCTGCTGTGTAGTTCATGGAGATGCTTAAGTACCCAATAGGAGCATCAAACCACACATAGAAGACCTACAAATTGGACAAACATATGGTGATCAGAATTTGAAAAACAGGCACATCATACAAGTAAAATGCAACTCTAGTAGGAACTCTTATTTGGCACCATATGAAACTTCTTATAAAAAAACAGAACAATAAGGAGTCTAATAAAACTAATATATTATATACTAACTATATCCGAAATGCGTTGCAATGCCAATCAAAGACAGATAGAAAGAAAGGAGGATAATAATAATGTTATTGGTTTTACGTTCCTTTTAACACTGTGGCATAACATCTAGGTCATTTGCCCTTAATTATAATAATACTGTAATAGGCTAATGAAAAAGGAAACGATTACTGAACGAATATGGTAAAATTTTAAAACTGACATAGGTAATTCAGATTTCTACCTTCGATATCTTCCTAGTCTCAACCTTATTTGCTGGCTTAAACCGATACTCGTTGCTGTGTATGTGGGGCTTGCCCTTTCTCTATCTGCCATCCATAAATTGTAGGCACAATTTTGGTAAATAAATAATAATAATCTAGAGCAGTTTCCCCAACATTTTTGTGAGTGTACCACTTTAAGAGATGAGAATCTCTCGTGTACCACCTAATGGTTGGGAGATATAGTAAATATAACCCCACCACCACTACGTAGTAGACCAAAAGATGGATTGTAAGTTGTGTTTGTTAGAGTTGGACTGTTGGAGTTAAAGTTCAATTAATAAAAAGTGTGTCCAGTTGTTTTATTATTTATTACAATAAATATTCAATTCAAACATTTAGAAATTACAATGTACAGATAATATTAATAAAATAACTTAATAATTAAACATAAAAACCAAAGTTCAACTAACACCTTCAGTGAGCTTGAAGATCAGAAGCCAACTTAGGATTGTCTGGTTTAAGATTGCTAAGTCTCAAAAGAAGATCGTTTTCCACTGTAAGGAGCCTATTCCGGTATTTATTCTTGAGGTAAACAAGTGAAGAAAAAGCAGTCTCCACAAGTACGAAGTAGTGAAAGGCAGTAAAAATCTAACTGCTTTGTCAGCTATGTCTGCATAGTCTGCATGCCTCTCAACCCAAAAGTTCACAAGAGTCATTTTTTTTAAAGCTTGCCTTAGTT
The DNA here is from genome assembly GCA_946902985.2 of Meconema thalassinum. Taxonomy (NCBI): domain Eukaryota; kingdom Metazoa; phylum Arthropoda; class Insecta; order Orthoptera; family Tettigoniidae; genus Meconema; species Meconema thalassinum. The sequence goes on along the minus strand of OX336388.2, from coordinate 426,900,367 downwards.
CTGAATGACAATTCAATTCATAAAACTGCTCTTTGTCTTTGGCCTAAAAGTCCTCCGGCAATATATCAGTGTTTTTATACTTTAAAATTTTATATTTCATATTTTTATATTTTTCGTAATGTACGGTGATATTGTGGTCTGGGGAAGGAACACCGAAGAAGTGCAAAAACAACTAGATGCACTGAACGAAAATATTCAGAAGTACTGTGCCCGTTTAGACCGGAGTCCGCACGACCACATATGCATTTTACCAATAATCAGTCAGCACGAGAGTCAAAATATCCCGGAGCGCCAGATGGGTTAAAGCAAATCGCAAAAACGACATCAAATTAAAAAAAATGCTTTACTGATTCTTGGCTCAATGCAACAATAAGGATAGAAGGAGATTTAATTGGGAGTAACACATCCTGTAAAATTATCTCAGTTTATTTTGAAGTTAAAATTGACTGCAAAGATGCTCAAAGCAGCATCACTCACGTGTGGCGATCCACACTCCTATTTACACAATATACAGAAATTTTCCAAACACATTTGACAATTATTTTTTTGGAAACACAAGTCTGATTGTTAGTCCTGTAGACTGTGTTCCAAAATTATTTATGATTAATTATTAAATCCAGTTCAAATTTAATTGTCTCTACTGGAAATGTCGTAGTTCACTGTTTGAAATTTTTACATAATATTAACACTCGTAGAATAAATGTTCATAGAATTTTTAACTTTCACTTATTTTTCCAGTTTCAAAAATACATATTGTCGAAAAATATTATCATCATTGGAGCAACACAAATTATTTACATATATTAATAACATCTGAAAAGTATTTGACCTTGAGCATAGCATCGAAGAACTGTGCGAAGCACAACAACAATTAATTGTTCTTCTGACATTAAACATTCGAGAAGTGACTCGATTATGAACTTCAAGTTCCTAACAAAATATATGATTTCTGAATCATCAACTTGATCAATAAATGGTTGAACCATTCAACTATTCAATTTTCCACTTGGGAACATTATTATAAAAATATTTATATTCATGGCCATTTTTAGCAATTTTCACAACTTGCAATTCTTCGACAGAATGCGGAAATAAGAATTATAGTTTTATAATGAATTCATTTAGTTCATGGCACTAGGATTGAAATTATCCTTCAAATTATTCGTGGTTAAAGAATTATTTTTAATTGGCAGTGGCCCATTCTATTATTTGTGTAAGAACACAATATTACAACAACAACGGCAAAGGTCCTCCTTTGAAGAAGAATAAACTACTATCATGACAAATCCGGGTTCTAGCAAAATCAAAGTCTAAATGGAATTTGTAAACAAGGTTGAAATAAGAACTGATGGTTTTAAAGAAATAACCTTCGGGTCATTCATACGACGAAATGTGTAGTTCCAATACTCCTATAAACCTGAGCCATCGAACCTGCTATTTGATTGATGCTCGAAAAAACCTCTTCATTCCTGCGACTTAACATGCGCACCTGGGAATGGCATTTCAACTACTCCACACATAAATTATCTTCCCAAAATGTATACAATAAATCAAGCCTCTGCTTGTTATCAACACTGGAAGATTAATAAACTTACAAGTTTATTTTATTTTACCACTCAGTTCAACCCGTGAATTTACCATACTTATGAAAATCTTTATTTCACTTTCGAGTGTATTTACGTCATGATTTTATATAAATACAAAAATATCCTATTTGATACAAATATCATTTGCTTCCCGTTTCATGCCTCTCCGTGTTATCTGAAAAATATACTTTGCTCATTGCAAATATCAACTGTTCAATCAGAACTGACATGTTGGTTAAATGCAGGCTTGCGCTAACCACTCTCCTTCGGAAAATCTCCTGTTCCAAACTAGAAATGATTAAACTACTTCATAGGCTCTCTCTCAATACATATGATTATTAGAAAATATAATATCCAAGAATTATTTAGAAAAATTATAAAAATTATTATTATTATTATTAGTGGATTATTATTATTATTATTATTTGTTATATTATTTTAAATATATTTAATTATCATCTCATTATGTGAGAATCCACATGTTCGAACCTTCGAATATGGAAAAAATATCCATTCCTCAACAAAAATAAATTTAACTTTTACAGTTACATCGGTTGTTTTCCGTGGTTTCCCAAAAATATGAAATATTCAAATAAATGCTCGAAATGCTCGGTCATCGATCCTAAACTGTTCTGAGTGCTGAAAATACTCAGAATAACTCTAATAAGTCTTGCGTAAATCATTGCAAGCTTTAAATACGACGAAAAAAATATGTTGGTCATCTGCAGAAAAATAGTTTGTTCCAATTAGCTAGGCATAATATAATTCAAATGTGGCTTACATTTCTTGATGGTCTTGAAGCGTAGTAAACCTGGTCTGTACCAGATTTATCCATAGACATGCCCTAGCGGACAAGCATGTACAATCCTTGTATCGGCCGCCATTATATACCCACAATCCATCTAGTAAGACATAGTGGAAGTATCTCTTGACGTTTGAATTAACTGTTGTTCCATTTTAATATAGGCTTCTATCAAAGCCATAACAGTTTGTTTAAATGGGGTCAGATCTAAGTGATCTATTCTTAAATATGTCAGTTGTAACATAACTCACGGTAATCTTATCAGTACAAGAAAAACACTGACAGTCTAACCAATCAACGGCTGTTCTGAAGATCGTTCCCTGGGCATGGTTTATTATATCACCATCTACCATGCGCTAAGCAACTTGTAGTTTCCCTTGCGTAGACTAATGAACGCCACCGTTATAGACTAGTCTTCAGTGTACTGATAGATCGAAGTGGTTAACTAGTTACAAAAATGAAAACTGACTGAAATGGATTTAAATATCCAAGTATTATGTTATTACTGGACTGTGACAAAGTATTAATTCTAGACAAAGTCTAGCATATGTCCATGTAGAAATATAAATATTTCCACCAATGTCTGTAGAAAAATCAATCACCTCAGTGATTCTCCTCGCCGTAAACTTACTAAGTTCCACTTCGTAGCGCAGCACTTTCGTGACTATCACGACTTTGAAAAGAACTTCTGCATAGATCCGGCAACCATGTGCCTTGGCTCAGCGTCGCAGCAACTTGCTCGGCAAATGCTTGTGTTAAAAATGAGCTGACCATGCCTGCTCCAGCCGGCTTTTATTCAAAACTGCCAGGGTCACGCGTCATCACGTTGTAATCTAGAAATCCTCATATCTCTGGTATCCCTGGTCCGATTTACTTGATACTAATTGCGTTCTCTTTTATTTGGCCGTGCCAGTAATCTGATCCCAGTCTCAAGTCTCTACTCCATGGTTAACTATTTAATCAATAAATAGCCTCGACCTCTGCTATTACTCGCTACGTCACTTGACATGCAAGTATCGGTAAATTCCTTCCAAATGCTTCGAGAAGCAATGTAGCGCGATATTCAAATATCTCAACTTTCAAAAGCGGCTACAGCCTTTCCCTTGATATCTAGGTGTCTGAATCTTGGAATACCCATTCCTAGAGTTGGGCACAGTACGGCCTGAAAATCAGTATAAAGAAAAGAAAGACCATGGTGATGACAAGAGGGGGAAGACAAGGAAAGGGCACTGTGAAAATTGGAAGTCAGAGTTTGGAAATTGTTGACACGTTCAAATACCTAGGAAGTGAATTGATGCAAACTGGTAGGTTGGACATGGAGATTGGCAGGAGGGTACAGCAGAGCAATGCATTCTATCAAAGTGTAAGAAAACTTGTTTGGGATAAGGAAGTACCAAGGAAAAGCAAGGAGGTAATGTATAAAGTGTACTATGTTCCCATATTAACTTATGCAGCTGAGACTTGACCCTGACAAGCAGGCAAGAGAGTAGAATCCAAGCCAGTGAAATGAAATTCCTAAGAAGTATGATAGGAAAGACAAGGAAAGACAGAGTGAGGAATGAAGATGTTAGGAAGGAAGTTGGGATGGGAAAACTAAATGAGAGAATTGAGAAGAATAAACTAAGGTGGTTTGGACATGTAAAGAGGATGGACGAAAATAGAATACCAAGACAGATGCTGGAGGCCAAGTGCAAGGGTAAGAGAGCAAGAGGAAGACCTAGAACAAGGTGGATTGATTCAGTGAAGAACAGTGTAAGAAAAAGAAATCTGGACTGGGACAAGATCGTGGAAGAAGAATGGTGGAAGGAGAGAGGAAAGTGGTGAAGTGCCATAAATACCCCGACCCAGCAGGAGCTGGATAAGGGGAAATGATGATGATGATGATGACGGTATCTAATTTTTTTTGTAACATCACCGTGTACCACTGCAGCTGTACGAGCGTACCACCAGTGGTATGCGTACCACAGTTTGGGAAACGCTGATCTAGAGAATGAGCTGTTGGCATACTGCTCGGGTCATAGCTCCGTGAATCTGAGAGGAAGGTGGATTGCATTGATGACGATATAGCCTATGATGACTGACGTGTGTGATTCCCGATCCTTGCGTATTAACAAACCAAAGACAGAGCGCCAGGGAATGTTCTCCGCACCGCCTACTTGCCGCTGCGAGAGGTAGCATCAGCAGTTACGTTGGCAGCATGGCTACAGCTTGTATCAGCTGGTAACTTTATAAGGGAACAACTGAAGCTTGTCTCTTACACCTTTATGTGCTGTTCACTTAGAGATTCCCGTTTCTTGAGCTAATTTGCGTGTTAATTTTCTTGGACTACGCAGAACTATATCGGAGATTTCATCAAGTTATTCGTCTGTTAAAATCGTAGGCCTGCATGTTCCCGGTATATCGTGAACTGAGCCAGGCACACAAAATTTACTTATCAAATCCTGAACGGTATCCTGGTTTGGACACTTTGAATTAGGAAACAGCGCCCGAAATTTTAGTTTTACATTTTCTGTAAACCGATTGCCTTTGCGAAAAAAGTATTCCACCAAAGAAGCTCTCTCTTTAGTAGTAAAAATTACCGCCTGTATACTGTTGCACTCTTCCAATAATCTATCTGAACGCTCGCTTACTGCAATACTGACTGACGATTTCGACAGCCGACAGCTCACATGCGGCCTATACTGTACTGCTACCCTTTCCAGGACACCATGCTGCCAACTAAACTGCTGATGCTACCTCTTGCAGCAACACATAGGTGCTGCGGAGAACATTCCCTGGCACTCTGTATATTGGTCGGTGACTAACTCACTCATTCGCAACACCACAGTGGTTTAGGCAACGGCCCTATGTTAGCAGTATTTGAATAGACAGGAATACCAGATAACTCGGCAAGCTGGTGACAGGCCCTTCACTTGTCGTCTGCCCTTTCCCCTGACCACGCAAGTTCACAGAGCTAGGACTCAAGCAGTTGTGACACCAAATATCTATATTTAGAAATTCACATGTTGGATGAATTATGTAGATGTAACTGGTAAAATATTGAATGCCAGAGATATTGAGATACTCTCAAATCAATACAGCGAGATCATCTGCCACGGTTAGAGACATAGATGGACAATTATTAAGTAACGAATGAAGCAAATTATGTCACACACGAATTGAAATGTTGCTGTGAATGATTCAATTCAATTCTGTCAAGCGTTCGCACTCATACAAAGAAAACACATGCACTGATGCAAGAATGTATGAAATACACTCATTTGTTGAAGTGACTCAACAAAATCAATGTACTAATTCAGAAATCTATGCGGGCGTGCATAACTATACCCGCCCGGCATGCGTTGCAATGCCAATCAAAGACAGAAAGGAAGATAATGTTATTGGTTTTACGTCCCTTTTGACAACTGCGGCTTTTAGAGACACCGGGGTGAAGAAATTCTGGCCCGAAGGGGATCTTTAACGTGCTAGTAAATCTACTGACACGGCCGCCCCGCATTTGCGTACCCTTCAAATGCCAACTGTCTGCGCCATGCAGCCAGCCCAAGAAGAATAAAAAGAAGTGTTTGACTTGTAATTTTGTTTACTGAAGTGCCTTTGGATAAACAATATTCTTTGTTCAGCTGTCTGGTGCGTAAATAAATAAATCCGAAAGCTTTCCGACGCGTGCCACATACAGCTGACCATTTGAGCATTTGTTGAAACAACTCGTGTGCCATCTAATGTAAAATGGATTTACTTATTCAGAAACACTGGTGGAAGTGTGCACATCAACTCACCAAAGTTTCATTACAATTGGGGGAATTGTATATGATGCTTACGGGACTCTCCTGAAACGATTCGCTGACCAACACTCATTTGTTGAAACTACTTGTATGCTACCTACTATCAAATGGTTTATCTAATTCAGAAACCTCTGCGGCAGTGTGCACAACAACTCACCCAAGTTTCATCACAATTGGATGAATGGTATATGAATGCATACAGGACTTTGTTGAAGCAATTCGTGCGCCATCACTCATTTATTGAATCTACTCATGTGCTACCTATTGTGAAATGGATTTACTAAGCCAGAAACTTTCCTTGGAGTGCACACAGCAACTCAACCAAGATTCATCGCAATTGGATGAATGGTATATGAATGCACACGGGACTTTGTTGTAATGATTTGCGAGCTGTCGCTCATTTGTTGAATCTGTACATATTGTAAAAACCTTTCCTGGAGTGTGCACAACAATTCACTAAAGTTTAATCGCAATCGGATGAATGGCATATGAACGCATAAGGGACTTGAGAAACGATGCGTTCCATGACCGTATTCGAACCAGCAGCCAAGCATGAGTTCAGTTTTAAGAAACCCAGATCAAAAACCGTGGCATGAACTGTATTGGAATAGACAGCATACCAGATAACACGGCGGGCTGCTGACAGTCTCCTCATGTCACCTCGCGATGAATTAGCAAGCTATTCTCATACCTTGCATTGCGGTGTGATAAGTATACAGATTGTGCAATCGGGTTACTGTGGGATTTAAGGGTTCCTGTTAAGTCCCTCACCCTTTTGTGTTACATAAATGATTTGTTCTTCCCTGGAGTGCACACAACAACTCACCCAGATTTCATCGTAATCGGATGAATGGTATATGAACGCATAGGTGACATACATACAGACAAACTATCACGTAACTGATTTTTACATACAGTGCACTCCCGATAATTCGTTTTGCGGTTAATTCGCGGGCCTCCAAGAGTAATTTTTAAAATAGAAATTCTCACAGCAACTAATCATCACGCATAGTAAAGCAATCTCTCCATCGTTTAAAAGAATTTTGATGTGACACAATGCGTAGTGTGGGAGTGACCATTTCCTAGTTCTGGCTACATACAATCTCAACCCAGAATAAGGAGCAATCTTAATAAAGTGGTGTGGTATCACATCGAAACCCTCAAAGACAGTGCAAAGAAAGAAGAATTCCAAATCCAGCTTACTAACCATTTCTAGATGCCCCAAGAAGAAGAGGCACAAAAGAGCCCAGAAGAAGAGTGGAAAGTAGTCAAGGACGTTGTGACGGAGGTGGCTAATGAAATCATCAAGAATCAGATCAGAGGCAAGAAGATCTGGTTTGGGGAAGATTGTGCACAGGCACTGGCCAAGAGGAGGGAAGCAAAGGAGGTCTGGCTACGAGGAACAGATTATGAGCAAGGCAAAACCCAGCTTGAGGAAGTCCGCAGAATCACTCAAGCAACATTCAGAAGAGCAAAGAGGAGATACTTGAAAGAAATGATGGAGAAAGCAGAACAAGATTTCCTGGGAAAGGAGACTCGAAAGATGTACCACAAAGTTAAATTCTTTAAAAAAGATTACCAGAGCCGCCAGAAGCTCATAAAGGACTGTACAGGAACCATTTTGACCAAAGAGCTTGACATCACCATGAGATGGAAACAGTATTTCAGTGAGATCCTCAATTGTGATGAACCTCGAGATCTATTTCATTTCCAATGCCCAGCCAATGTGGATTCAGATGGGTACCTGGAGGAAATCAAGAATCAAATGAGGAGGCTAAAGAAGAGCGAAAGCCCAGGAGAGGATCGGATCCAGGCGGAAGTTATCCAAGACGGAGGGGAGAAGCTCCACAAGAGAATTCACCAAAGAATAGAGGGGATCTGGACTATGGAGGACATCCCAGAAGATTGGAAAACAGCGATCATCTGCCCTATATACAAGAAAGGTGACAAAATGGACTGCAAAAACAATCGTGGAATTTCCTTATTGAATATTTGCTATGAGATCTTATCCAACTGCCTGAGCGATAGAATCGAGCCATTTGCCGAAAACATTATTGGCGAGTATCAGGGAGGCTTCAGAAAGAGCCGGTCAACAGTACAGTAGATAACATCCACGTCCTCCGACAGCTCACCGAGAAGATGTGGGAACATGATGAAGATCTTCGTGTGCTTTTCGTAGATTTCAAGAAGGCCTACGATTGTATTCACCAGGAGAGCCTAATAAAAAGTCTAACCGAGTTTGGAATACCTAAGAAACTCGTTAACCTAATTGGAGCCTGCCTCAATTACACAAAAGGCAAGGTAAATCTCGGAAACCAGGTAACAGAAAGCTTTGACGTAATTACAGGACTGAAACAAGGGGTCACCGATATTGTTCAACCTGGCACTCAAAAGGTGATGAGGGAAACCTTCCATGACAACTTCGAAGGAATCCAAGTAGAAAGCGAGAAGATCACACATCTTGCATACGCCGACGACGTGGCCCTCTTATCCAGACCATAGGAAGAACTGACACAGATGACTCAAGTCATGGAGGCTGCAGCAAGCAAGGTAGGTCTGCAGGTAAATGAGTCGAAAACAGATTACCTGGTGATGAGCCGAAATTCAAGGGAACCATCGATAGTTGGGACAAAATCTTACCAGAGAGTTCGTGATTTTAAGTACAGTACCTAGGTGTTATTTTTGTAGAGGATGCATCATATCAGGCAGAGATTAAAGCGAGGATCTTAGCCGGAAACCGCTCCTACTACAGCCTCAGTCATCTTCTTAAGTCCCGCAGCCTATCGAGTAAGTTCCAACTGAAACTATACGAGACACTAATTCAGCCTGTAGTGCTGTATGGAAGCAAGACCTGGAGTACTCGAAAAAAGGATTTGAATAATCTCCTTGTTTTTGAGCGGAAAGTTTTGAGGAAGATCTTGGGTCCCGTTCAAGATGAGGACACTGGTGAATGGCATATACGGTACAATCGAGAGCTGGATGCTGCCATGTATAAGACCCCAAACATCGTAGGACTAATGAGAAGCAAACGTCTGGCATGAGCAGGCCATGTCACTAGGATGGACACATGTCTATGGCCTATGAAACTGCTCAATTTTGGTCCTCATGGAAGAAGACCACTGAGTAAGCCAAGGAAACGATGGAAGGACGGAATCTGTGAAAACCTGCGACAGATTGGAATAGAGGATGACTGGCAACAGAGAGCAGCAAACAGATTCCAGTGGAGGAGAACCCTTGTAGCAGCGCATGGTCCCCCGGGCCTGATCGCGTAAAGTAAGTAAGTAGTAGTAAGTAGCAATGCATAGAGACGAAATCATTGAGATTCGAGAAGACTGAACTGCGTTTGTCTGCGATGTAACAGTAGGCCTACTTGTGCAATCTTTGAATATACGAGCATGTTGCCGCAAGTGGTATAGCACAGATTTCCTTTATGTTCTAAGCCCAAACAATACAAGAGGAATGCACTTTCACTCGGAACCTACCCTCCCTTTCCCAACAGCCAAACTCCAAGGTTGTTGATCTGTGAGTTGTGTATGGTTGATGTGCGGACAGTGTATGGTAAACAGCGATTATTGCCTAATGGCGCAAACTTGCCCGACACCGAGAGCGTGTTTGTTGGATGCTCTTCATGCAGTCAACAAGTCATGGGAGAAAAATACCGCTACTATGCTCGTACAAAAGCAAGCGCTTGCCGACTTCTGTGATGACGTTATTTCGAACGGGCAAGTTAGACGTCGATAAAGACGATTGTGATTTAAGACATGAAAGCAAAGAAGAAATAGCACGGAATTTGACTGTTGGTGAGGAAAACGAAGATCCAGTTGATATTGAGTGCGGGAGTGATGCAACAGAAATACTGAAAGTTTTCCAGTCAAGGTAGTGTCTCTAGCCACACTTATCTTTTATATAGAAAAAACGAGCTGAATTTTCATTCTCATATAATGTCTTCTTCGGAAATGTGCAATTAAAAATTAGAATAAACGATCTAAGAAACAAAACGTGATGACTGTTTTTTTGGTTAAATATTAATGTAGGCATAATCCACATAGGCCTACCTTTAGCTTAGCATGTCTTACAAGACACTACAATCAAGTTTTATAATTATTGTTTTACCGACAGCAGTGGCTCAGCTGGCTAAAGCGCAGCGTTAGGTCATGGGACCAAGCTCTCTGCTGACTCGGTCGACGCGTGGGTTTGAGCCCCACCGTCGGCAGTCCTTGAAATGGTTTTCCGTGGTTTCCCCATTTTCAACACCAGGCAAATGCTGGGACGGTACCTTCTGATAGGCCCCGGCCGATTCCTTCCACATCCTTGCCCAGTTTCATTCATCTTCATCAATTCCATATCTCATCCCGACGCGCAGGTCGCCCACGGGCGTCGAATAGAAAGACCTGCACTCGGCCTCTGAGGGGGCCACACGAAAAAAAAAATTGTTTTGCGTGTTCAAGCCTATTTCAATATTTTAACCAATAGTTTTGTTTATACTAGGCTTAACAAAAATAACTGTGGATAATTCGCGGAAGTTTGAGCATTAATTACTGCAAATTAACGAGAGTGCACTGTATATAGAGTTTGATCCATTTAGGAAAACACAACAAGATGGACATACAATCAATCAATGGTCAGGAAAAGGAGGATAGAAACACAGAGCAAGTAGTTCTGTGAAGAACTAAAGAGTCTACTTTTCTTAAAATTTAATATTCAAACTGAAGATTCATCTCTTTAGATCCATTTAGAATAATAACTTGGTCCAAGGTTTCTAGATGTTTGGCCCTGAGAAGGGCTTTTGATGTAGGCATACTCACTTTGAACCTACGGAAGAAATTCTAACATCTGATCTGTCTACACTTGCAGAATATTTTCGAAAGTGGAGACTTCGACCAAACGCATCAAAAACAGAGGTGAGTTGCTTCCATCTCAACAACAGACAATCCAACAGGACTCTGGAAGTGTATTTTGATGGTACACAACTTACCCATAATAAGGAACCATCATATCTGGGTGTCAAGCTAGATAGAACTCTATCGTATAAATCACTGCTGCAAAACTGAGGACAAGAAACAATATCATACAAAAGCTTTGTGGAACCACTTGGGGATCAACCGCCACAACTCTGAGGACATCTGCGTTGAGCTTGGTATACTCTGCGGCGGAGTACTGTGCACCAGTATGGTTGAACAGCACACATATAAACAAAGTCGATGTCCAGCTTAATAATACAATGCGTATTATTTCGGGAACTATCAGGTCTACACCTATCATCTGGCTGCCTGTCCTGAGTAATATACCACCCCCTCATCTGCGAAGGAAAGTTGCTTTGAGAAGAGAATACACCAAGATCATGGGAAACCCTGATCTCCCGATACATTCTGCTATCCCTGACCTTGGGATCAACAGACTCTGCTCAAGACATCCACCTCTTGCAACTGCCAGCTGCCTCGACGAGTTCAACATCACTGACTCCTGGAGGAGAGATAGGCTCGAAAATGCTCCAGTTACTTGCCAGTCTATGCCTTGTATCAGTAAGACAGTTCCAGGTTTTGATCAGTCTCGTAAAATGTGGTCAACACTCAATCGCCTTAGAACGGGACACGGACGATGCGGAGATTCGCTTTTCAAGTGGCGAATGCTACCCTCACCAGCATGCTACTGTGGAGCACCGCGGCAAACTGTTGAACATATTAGGAAGGACTGCACAATCAGAGCATATGAAGGAATGAAGACTTCCTGTTGGCAACCCCAAAATCCATTGAATATATACAGGGCCTAGAAGTTTGTTTGTAATAATTGTTGTAAATTTGTAATAATGTATTTGTATGCCATACGCTAAATAAATAAGAATAATAACGTAAAGATGTTAACACTGACAATTAAGATTTGTTCAACATATACCTGTGGCTTGTAGAGCACAACAGTTTGTTTGAAATTGTTTCCTTGCATGAGAGAGTTATTATGAAATGCCTATGAAAATGTGCACAATTATATTCATGTAAACATGGAACCTATAGTGCCGCCATTGTTACTTCCGACTTGACAGTTCACCGGCAGGCGATACGGTGTTGCCAGTCCACTAACGCTAATCAGCAGACATACATGATTATAGCCGTAAAATTTACAAAACACTCGTAATGTGAACGGACATGTTTACACACAACATCATACTCATGAATAAGTACCGTATATACCCGAATATTACCTGCCCCCAAATAATCCCCGCACCCTCATTTTTGTATGGAAATTTTAAAAAAAAATTGTTTGTTTTGACACTTAATTTTAAACAAAAATGTATACTATTAACACTGTAATACAGTATAACTCGGTTAAGAAGTTCCCGCATAAAAAAAAAATCCACTTAAGACGTCCGATATTCTCGGTCCCATAAGATACATGTATATTTTTCCCGTACAAAGTGTTCCTGCATAAGAGGTTTTCCCGGTTAAATAGATCAGATTTTGTATCCGCTTAAAGTATAAGACGTTCAATGGGGACAACTGACTGTTTTATAGAATCAAATCTCGCCAATCTCCGCGAAAGATACTTCCGGTGTTCCGAGTGTTTGCGGGTCTCCAGTGAATCATCTGACCGGGCGAACTACGTCAAGGCTACATGGCGTGAGCAGCTCATTGGACAGTGTTAAACTAGAAACGTGTGTGAGGAGATATGGAAAACACTGGCTTCTGCCTGGAATACTTCCGCAAACTGCAAGAAAATTAAAACCAGGAAATACGACGACATAGAACAAGATCTGCTAGTATGGTTTAAACAGAAGCGAAGTTGAAACATTCCAGTGCGTGCTCCGAGTTCGGCTCGGTCAAACAGGACACAGGCTGCCCGCGCAAACGGAACGACCGCAGCCCGTCGCGGACTGGGGTGGTCAAACTGAATACGGACAAGTCAAGGCGAACCAATGTGAAAGCAATTGCGATCAAGTGCATATCACAGTGTTTTTTGTTCGTGAGGTTAATTCAACATGTCCAGCAGTTCCTCAGACGAAGAAGAATTGTTTCTTCTGTTCGCTTTAGAGTCAAGCGAGACGAAAAAGAAACTGGCCGTATGATACTAATGAAAAAAGACAGGAGTTTTGCCAGTATCACAAACTATGCTGTGAGTTGAGGTAATTTCAAGACCGACGTTTCTTATATTTTCGAATGACTGTAGAACGAACGAACTCGCGCACAATGTCAATTAACTTCTCTGTTTTGTGGGCCATGCTTCCAGCCCACGCGGACTTTGTGGAAAATCACAACTGCTCACTTGCCTGCCGCTGTAGATCGCCTTCTGTTTAACCAGGATGATGCACTATTACACAATACAGAGTTAACAGCGGCCGGCCGAGTTTGCGCGGGCAGCCCTCTTCCTGTTTGACGGAGCCTTTACTGATGCCATGCTATCAAGCAACTAACGAATTTGACGCTTGTGTTAGGCTTGCGCGACCGGTCAAGCCATTAGACGGAAATAAACAAGTACACCCGAACAAGCACCATAATAGCGGATAATCGCGCGTGGCGGGCAATTTAAATCTTTAAAATTTGGATGACTCAATTAATACCCGCGCACCAATTTTTCACGTCCGATTTTGTATAAAAATGTGCGGGTGGTATTCGTATATACGGTACATAGTAGCTGAAATTTCACATATACTGTGGTTAATAGAATATTTCTGATAATGAAGCAGAAAAAAATTGTAACAATAAATTACTCACCATTACCGCCTCGCATCCGGAGTCGAAGATGTTCAGAGTTCGAGAAAATGTATTATAATAGTACATTATGCAACGAGCCTATAATGGCAATAATTAAGACACGTGTATGTTTATAAAACGAGTGTAAGCGAGTTTTATAATTTCCATACGAGTGTCTTAATTACCATTATAGGCTCGTTGCATATGACATTTTATGTTCGACGTTAGTTATAACTTTATTATATGTTTTAACATAAATATTCTTACATATCTGTTGAGATTCAGTCACTAGAATTTTGTGATCAGAGTGCAAGCGCAGGGTAGGATATCTCTGTTTTCCAAGTGCTGTGACCGACCAATGCATGCTCTCTGTGTGCTTGGCAATGTTTACAGCCTACCGATGTGCGTCTGCATTCAGTCAAACTGTCACTGAAGTCGTTTGAAAGCAATGCGCAGTGTTGAAATTGGAGTTGAGATATTAAGGTATATACAGTGCTATTTCTAGTCTCATATTCGCCAGTTTATTTACGCAAACATAAGCACGGTGCACTTTCGGTAATTTATATAGACATGTTGGATTATGAGCGCATGCGCGAAGGTATCCTTACCTAATTGGTCAAACAACTGTTTCTTGAGCTCTGGTTGGTGGGAGAAAATGTTTCATAATGAAAAATAGTATTATAATGAGCCTCATTATGATACAGTTCTCTGACACATAATGCTTACATTTCGACATCGTGGAACATAAAACCTATAAAGGGAACACACCACTCATTTCGGAGTTATGTCGTCACATAACGGAATGTTGTGGCTTGTCGGCCACTCAATGAGCACATTCTTTCTTGCTGCCATTGTTGGAGCTTTGTCGTGAATGACACTATGATACGGGGCATTGTCCATATTGTGCTCTTCTCAGGCAAGTTGTTCAGCAATATTTCTCCAAACCATTTCCTGTCTTGGCGCTTTGTCTTCCTCGTGCCAGACCCCGGCATGACACTATCACACACACGCACGGCAGAAATAACACAAACACTCACTTACCTAAAGCTAACCTACAACAACACGTAATTATGCTGTGACACACAAATACTAAGCTAATAAATAACAACAGACTAGAATAATATCAAAAAGAAAAATATACGAGAATACACAAAGAGCGCCAATGAAACTAACCGAGCACAATGCAAACCGCTGACAACAACTTGTGTGAACGCAGGATGTTAGCTGGCAACATCGTCAACGAAATTCGATTTGTCTAGATCAATCAATTCGAATGGCTGCCTGTAATTGGCTGGTTAGTGTGTTGCTGTGACGTAGCACTGAAACTTCAAGTCGGAAGTCAGGATGGCTCTAGTATATCAATGTGCGTAGAATTATTTTAGTAACACTAACATGTATGTGTTACTTAAAATGTTATGACATACTTGTGTGCAAACTTTAAACTTGCTTATATGATCAGATTCTATGACTGTGAGTCTAGGGCTTAAATGTTCACAAAACGTTACTAGAGAATTGGTAGTCCTGAGGACTTTGTGAATACGCATAGTTATATCTCAATCTCAGTTAACATTCATCATCATCATAATTTTCCATCTCCAGTTTCCCGGGTGTGGCAATCAAGCGCTCTCCATCTTGCCCGATCCTGGTACATCATTTGTTCTTGGACTTCGTTCCAGTTAAAACCATTCTCTCCAACTCTGATCGAACTGTCTCTATCCATCGTCTCTTTGGTCTTCCTCTTGGTCTCTTCCCTCTGACATCCAGGTTGAAGTACTTCTTAGTTGTTCTAGAGCTATCCTTTCTCATTACATGGCCACACCACTGAAGTCTGTGTTTCCCCAGAAAGTTGATATCAGGGACCCTGATGCCAGCTGTTGCTCTGTATACCTCACTTCTGATCTTGTCTCTCCTGGTACTTTGGTTCCTAGTCCTAATAAATCTCATTTCTGTAACTTGAATTCTACTGTAATCCTTACTTAGCAATGTACATGTTTCCATACCATAAGTAAGGATTGGAACAAAGTAGGTGTGATACAACGTTGCCTTTGCTGTCAAGGGTATATTTTTTGTCCCAAAGTAAGTGCATCACATCAGTTAACATTGCATGTGAAAAATTTGGTATCCATTTATTAGCATGTCAATTATATGTATACTGACCGGCAAAAAAAGTGGAACACTTCAATTTTTTATGTAATTTCTTAATTTATTCCACTAAAATGTATCGGTTTTCCAATATTTGCATTATTCATGTAAATTTTAGATGGTTGGCTACAGAAAATACTGAAACAGGTTTTACAACACGCTTTAACTCACAAATTTCGTTACATTTCACAAATCTAACAATTTTCTATTTTTTACTAATGTTCTTTTGGGCTTTTTTTTTTTTTGCCAAACAAAACAGTGTTAATTTTTGCACTGCACTGCACGGGAACACTGGTCACTAAAACGAGTGTTTCCACCCTTAGCGTCCATGACAGCTTGTTAGGCTCATCGAAGATTGGTGGTAATTGGTGGTAATAAACCACCCTAAGAAATGTCAATTTCTATTCACGGATGTTTCAGATGTGTGTCCTAATGCGTGAAAAGCTTTTAAAATGTGATTACATCTTTTTCATGGCTAATTTTATACTTTTTAAATTACTGTTTTAACTGTTCCACTTTTTTTGCCGGTCAGTGTAGTTAAACAATTGGCCTAGAAATAATCTGGAGCAGTCTCATGAAAGGAAGCCTAAAAAATTAGAAAAAATTCATTAAGCTTTTCCGCTACACTGAGAAACAAGGGTTTGTTTTCTTAGGCCTAGATGATGAATACTTGTTGCTGTGTTAACCACATAGGCCTAGATCACTCGTGGGCTTAAAATAACACTTTTGAAGAAATTAGAATTTAGTAACTTTTTAGGATTCTCTTGGCACTAAAATTTTATGTTGGTAGCACCATTTTATAAAAATTTAAATGTCACATGACGGCGCTAGAAGAAAAATCGGAATTTTGAAAGATATTTAGTAACTTTGGGGCCTTTTAGTCCAACACTACGAGATTGTACTATCTCACGACCGATAGGTATACTAATTTTCAATAATAGGAACTACGATATTATTATAGCAAAATATTTTCTCTACTGAACTAGAAAGCATAGGCCTAGATGACGAACACTTGTCGCCATGTTAAGCACCATGTCGATGCTAATAAAACCAGCTTTTAATGAATTCCACTTTAAAAGAAAAGTTACACAATTTATATGACATTATGACGAACACATATCCTGTTTTAAAGAAAATATTTGCAAGAAGAGATCTGCAAGAAAGTGTAACATGATCTAAAACATCTGGCCCTCTGTACAATAGAAGAAAGATATCCGTCTAATCAATGGCTAAAAATATTTACAGATGGCTCACAAGAAAAAAGCAAATAGAACTCACTCTACTTCCCAGTAGGCCAAAACAAAACAAACTTTGATGCCGAGATAAGAGCAATTTTACATGCAGTCCATCAGTTATTAGGCAGAAACATTGATTATCAAAAATGTGTTATCATTATAGATTCAAAAGCAGCCATCCAAGCCGTCTCGTCAAATTATAAGACTCAAAATAAAGAACTGAAAGAACTTTTTTGTATGATAAAAACCCTTCCAACACTCCACAAACAGATCTCATTTCAGTGAATCCCTTCTCATGTTGGAATAGCAGGCAATGAAGAGGCAGACAGATTAGCAAAAAAAGGTACCACACTGCAACAACCTGTCAGTCAGACTGATTTTATGTCAGCAAAAAGGATCTTGAAAAATACTATCAAAAACAGGTATGAAGAAATGGCAAAGAAAACAGCAGAAACCAAATTAAGGAAGGACATTGATGCTAAATGGGCTCAATATAAATTAACACCAAGAAGAGAAGCTGTAGCCTTCTTCAGACTTAACACTGGCCATGACTGCCTTGCAGCTCATTTGAGACGAATCAACATCTTGAGATCTGAAGAATGCACACTTTGTCACGAACCTGGAAGTAAAATGGATAGGGGATACCTGCTACATTGCAACAAACTTGATGTGACTGCTAGAACTTCAGGAAACCTCATACAACTCTATTGGAACGCAAGAAAGCTGATGGATTGGAATCCGGGCTAGCCATAGGAAACAACAACAACAACAATATTCTGTTCCAATGCAAATATTCAAAACATATGCATATTCTGGTGTAACAAATATATTTGAGACACAGTATCTTTTAAAATCAAATTAATCAATTTCTTGTTTCAAAGAGCGACCTTCTATCAAAACGTCGCAGTTGGTCCTGTAGCTTTGAGTGACAGCGCTTTTGATTTTTTCGACTAAAAGAATGCAGTTAAGAATATTAGTGTCACTTGCACCACGTGTTGAGTTTCATTGCATGTTATGGTAGCGTTTCCTTTCATCACACCTGCTAAATGGATGAAACTCTTCAACAGAAGATCATCATCATTTGTGTTGAGTTGGCAGCAAGCACAAGAGTTGGTAGTGCAGTATCTTTCAAGTATTCTCTGATCAGTGAAGGTCAGTGTCAAAAACAATATGGTGTGTATCATGTGAACCTTTCCACAACAAATAATAAAATATGCATTTTAGAGGAGTCTATGTGATTTATTGAGAAGTGAACCTAACATTATACGGCGACCACGATCGGACTCATTCATAAGGCTCCCGTGAAGAAAGAAGATGGAAAGACTCGCTAAAGAAAGAACCGTAAAGCGGCGGTTATTTACGCGCTCACACAATCAACTAATGGCGTCGTTAGAAGATGATCAAACTGAAACGGAAAAAGTGCAAGTGCAACTTGAAATCCTTCAAGAAAAGTATGATGATATCTCTAATTTAGATGGATTAATATTTCAACAGATGATAGACGACGAGTG
Organism: Meconema thalassinum; assembly: GCA_946902985.2. Classification (NCBI taxonomy): domain Eukaryota; kingdom Metazoa; phylum Arthropoda; class Insecta; order Orthoptera; family Tettigoniidae; genus Meconema; species Meconema thalassinum. The sequence goes on along the minus strand of OX336388.2, from coordinate 426,881,627 downwards.
TGAGGATGACGAAATAGAAACGGAATGTGAATCAGCTGATGATTACAAACACAAATTCCTTAGCTGTAGAACAAAAGCAACACGTTTTATGAATCCCGTCGTTTCCATTACCCCTCCACAAAGTGTAGTGAATGATAATGTTTGTGATAAAAAGAAATATAGACTTCCAAGAATAGAATTTAAGAAATTTTCTGGTGAAATAATTGATCGGTTATATTTTTGGAGCCAGTTCCGTAAAATTCACGAGGATGAGGACATTGGGAAGGAAGATAAATTCCAATATTTAATTCAGTCTATGACGGTTCCAGAGCATATGAATTAGTTACTAGTTTTCCACCCACTGCCGAGAATTATGACAAAGCTATAGAGAGTCTTCAAGCTCGACTTGGTAGTGAACCCATGTGCCATAGGGTCCAAGGAGGTCGAATCCATGTATTTGGGGAAGAAATGAAAGAAACGTACAGTTTCTAATGTAACTTAGAGAAAGATCAGGCCAGGATTCTAGCCTAACATTGTGCAAGCGGCGCGAGCCAGGTGTTCGAGAGATGAGATCACGCCTCTTGACATTCAGAAGGAGCTGGTCATGAGTATTAATAACCGAGTGGAAAATTCCGGCTGTTAGACAAGGAAGCCTGACTCGGAAATCGAGCTAAGCTTGCTTAAAAACGACAACACCGCCTATGCGCCAGAAGAGGAATAATTAAATTTAACCCGTTTACGAGTATAAAAATAAGTAAACAATTACAGTACGGTGAATCATTTCGAATTAGAGATTTTTGTGTAAAGAAAAACCCTTTAATAATTGCACAGGAGAAAACTGCAAACGCAAGTAGACGTCATAGGGGATTTACCAAGGCCTGTGGAGAGGGGAGAATGCAAATGAACAGCAACACCCACACAGTTGAGGACGAGAAATTAATTAATATCTCCGAATTGCACGATCGATTCTTATGCGCAATGAGATTATTTAACATTGAGAAGACGAGCTTTTTGAAGGTATAATTTTTATAATGGTGCAACCATTATTTTAAAAGTTGGGCACGGAAAGGGCTAGAGTCTTATCTTTTTGTAGCGAAAGAGTATAAAGCTCCTGGCATCACCAAGCCAAACATGCAGTTTCAAACAGTCCAGGGGACGTGACGCTGGAGCATCAGTACAAGCAGTTCCAAACAGCCCGAGGGGGGCGTTGCTACGTATCAGTATTCAGACAGCCGTGTGGGGCGTCACTCTGCTTCACACCGAAGACAGTTTACCAGTACTCCTTGAGGGGAGAAACTCTGTATTACACCGCAGAATTAATATCTGATAGCCACAGGCGTCGCAGTATTAACAACTTGCGTGCCTCCATAAGGAGTTGTAAAGAAGAAATTCTAAAGTATCGCCGTGTTGAAAAATTAGGAAAATCCTAGTTAAAGGATTTAGGTCCGACAGTACACAAGTTTACAGTGAAAAGTTCGTAAGATATAGTCAGAGCAGGCTGCGAACGTTGGACTTAAGGCGATAGGTCTTTAAATAAACGACCGAAAATATCATAACGTACGGAAGTACCGTAACAGGAAGATAAACAGTTATCTAATTTGAAGAACCCAAATAGGGAAAAGCAGAGTAAGGTTCGCAACGTATTTCAGAAAAGTAGGAGTGCGAGAACCGAATAAACAAAGAAGAACGGAGACTATAGACATTATCTCCAGAAAGCAGACGAACTATTCTAAAGCACTAGACTCGAGAAGTACTAGCTGCTATAAAATAAATCCATCGATCATCGATAGATTATCGAGGGGACCTCGATTCGAACAGACTTTCACTAGGATCGATAAACTAGATCTAAAAAAGAAGCCGTTCAAGCTAGAGAAATAGCCGGTCATCCAGAATAGGATTCGAAGAATTAGGATTCCAGGGAAAAGTAGATGATTCGAGACTTTCGTATTCTGCAGGACAGGAAGCCGACATTGAATAAATTTCACCCTTGGAAACGGGAGATTAAGAGGTCACGTGTGATAGGCTAGGAAAATACGGCCTAGTGATCAAAAGTTGTGAAGTGTAAATCTATCAAGATTGTGTGTTAAAATAATATTTTTTAGTGTTTATTGTGTGTTCTAAATGGATACACCAGTGTATTAAAAATGTTGTCAATGTTAAGTGTATTGAATATGTGTCAAGAAGTGTTTGTACATGAGATGAATTTCTACAATATGGAGTAAGTTAAAAGTGGGCCAAAATGAAACACCGCACAAGGATAAAGGTCATGAGACGACCTTAAAAACATGTGAGTAATGAATTTCATTATATTTTGGTGTCGAGAAATGATTGTGTACAAATCCACCGGAGTTTTTGAGTAAAAGGGATGTGTTTAAATAAATAAATACTGAATAAAGAAAACGCGGTCTGAACAAAAATAGAAATCTGAGAAACTATAAATAATTATGTAAAAGAATAAATCCTGTAGATGAAATATATGAATACAATGTCAGTGTATTTGACGAAAGTCATAAGGGCAAGCGAAATAGTAATAATTATCATGAAAGATATTTAAATAAAAGTAAATTTGAGTTATATGAAAGAAATAGCTGTTGAGCTTTTTGTAAAGAATGAAGATATGAAATGAATAATAATAATAACCAAGTAAGGAAATATTAAATAAAAGATCAAATTAATTGATGTGAACATAAGAGCGTTAGAGCCTTAATAAAAAATATAGACATGATGTTCAAATGCATGTTATTAAAAAGAGAGAAAGTATTTGTCAAAGGAAAAGAATAATATAAAAATTGAGATGTGTATCAATTGTTAATATGATATTATCAGTTCTTTGGATGACGCTAGGCTTAAAATAGAGTATAACGCAAAAGAGCGCAATTAAAATAAAATGTCACGCTAGGAACGCGTAAAAGTTAATGTACTTGGTAAATTACTTATGAGAGGTAGTTGATTGTAATGAATTGAGAATTGGTGTAAGTCCTCTATTTGTGACGTAGTATCACGAGGCCATTGTGTATGTTGTATTGAAAGGGAGCAAATGTATGGTATTGAGCGTAGGTCTTATAAGCTATTGGCTGACCCTAAATCGCATTTTGTATAGTCCTCTATATGGGAATGGTTCCCGAGGCATGTGAAGAGATTCGAACTCAGAATCCTCTTATTGTGAAAGCCCCTTTATTATTCGTCGTAGAATGTGTATTACCCTTCCCCAATCAATGAGGACCTTTCATAATTAATAAATGCCAAGATTACGAATGTGGTTTATGAGCCCAATAATATTGTTGAATTTAAACGAGGAGAAGAATGCCAGGTCTCCCCAAAGAATTGAGAATGAACGAAAAGCTGTCTGTAGAAGCATTAAAGAGAGCTCTAGCTTAGACTAGACGGGAGGGTTCCCGCATAGTCATAAATAACTCTCAAGTATCACGGTCAGACCCTCGGAGCAGGAGGGGTGTCTGAAGGCCGTCTTGCAAGGAGTAATGAGTACACCGTGAGTGTTTAAAGTTGTTAACGACCCGGGCGTTGAACCGAGGTCCTTGTAGATTGATATTGCCGCTTGCCTGTTCAGATCGTAGTTTTGTTATGTGATAATGGTCTTATAAGACATATGAGATAAATAACAATCCCTATTGTAATGTTGTATGGAAGTAGGATTCCATGAGTTAATTGAAGGCAACTAGGTTTCGGGAGTGACCATAGTTTTTTGACTGTGTCAAGTATCTTCATACTCTGGAGTACACAAGTAATTTCCTGATTACCTTGATGTATTTGTAAAACTAGAGAGAGATGATAAAAGCTGAAAACAGGTGAAATGCCCAAATATTGAGTTACATAATTAACATGTAATTTTAAATGTAATTATACATTTTTTTTATGATTAAGAAAACATAAAAAAGTAGTATTTGAGGTGTACAAAGAATGACACCATTATTACAGAAAGCATTGAGCCAAAAGAGCTCGGAGTTATATGAAACTTACAGTTGATGCTTCATGGAAGTAAAATAATTAGGAATTGTTGGTTTATATGGAAACCATATGTTTTAATACAATATTTGTTTTATTCTTATGTTATTCCTTGTTCATTTGGAACAAGTAGATGATTATGGGTCAGTAATTTAATTGTTTAATTGTTTGTAGCGCCATAATTTGGATTAATTAAATGTGTTAAAATAGGAGTTGATTTTGTTGTTATTTTGCAAGTGTATCCTCTAATTAATCCAAAATATGTGAGTCACAGAGTGGGTGAACTTACCGCTACCCCGAAAATCCCGAATTGAGCTACGCTGGTATACTGTGATTTACATATTTCTTGCTAAAAGGGCACAGTAGAGAGGACTTGCAGGTGGAAGTTTATGTTCGTGAATTGCTCAAACAAGTATTGACGAATGCAGTCAATTCCAAAGAAAGGCCAACACTGAGTAGCTTGTATGATAAATTAGAGTCACATCTCAGATCGCTGGAAAGTTTAGGCGTTACTACAGAAAAATGTACTGCAATGCTGTATCCCCTAATTGAATCATCTTTGCCAGAAGACCTATTAAGAGCATGGCAGAGAAATACTTCCTTCAGGTGTGATTCTGTATCCAAAGATCGTTTGCAGCAGCTCATGGCTTTTCTTCAAAATGAAGTAGTAAGTGAAGAAAGAATTTCATTGGCTACGAAAGGGTTTAGTATTAGCCCATCCCAAGGATCTAAGATTAAGGGAGACAAGAAACCAAGGGATGTCATTGAACCAAATATATCTACTGCTTCTGATTTGTTTGCTGATGTTTCTAAGAGACAGGAGTGGGTTTTTTGTGTCTTAAACCTCATTCGAGCCCAGAGTGCATTAAAGCTCAAAAAATGACTGTAGGGGAGAAAAGGAAAATCTTAACTGATAAACACTGTTGCTTCAATTGTTTAAAGAAGGGCCATGCAAGTAGAGCTTGTAAATCGATTGTCAGATGCATTGTTTGTGGTGGTAAACATGTGGTATTAATGTGTTATAAGCTCCGTGACAAAGAAAATGAAAGTGTGTCCAAACAGAATTACGAGGGAGACAGGAATTTGGTTCACCAGGATGGCAATAATGTGGATAAGGCTTTAGCTAATGGGTCTTGTTCTCCTGAGGTGTACTTGCAAACCCTGGCAGTTGTCGTTAAAGGAAAGGGTAAACAAAAAACTGTACGAGCTGTCATTGATACTGGGTCTACTAAATCCTACATTGCACGTGACCTAGCCGAAGAAATGGGGTATCAGTCAATCGGGAAGGAAACGTTAATACATTCCTTGTTTGGTGGAGTCCGTTCTCGAGAAGCAAAACACGATTGTCACAGAATAAGTTTAAAGCGATTGGAGGGAAACTATTCCAATGAGATGGAAGTTTTAAGCCAAGAGATTATTTGTGAAGATGTCCCATATATTAAGAATGGTTCTTGGAGTGAGGAGATAAGGGATCTGAAAATATGTTTAACTGATGAAAGAGAGCGAGGGCCTGTGCAGATTCTGATTGGGGCCGATAAGGCGGGTGAACTGCTCACTGGGAGGAAACATCAACTAAAATGTGGCCTAGTTTAGGTGGAGATATCCCTAGGGTGGACACTAATGGGAAAAGTCATAGGTAACAAGGCCCAAAGGGATTCGGCATCATTATTAGTGTCATCATTGTTTTCCCAACATACAAGAATTTCTGATCTCTGGGACTTAGAAATTCTTGGAATTACTGACCCTGTTGTGAAAGAATCTATCGTCAAGAGGAATGAGCATGTTAGAAATAACTTCCTTGAGACTGCACGACTGAATGAAGATAACAGATATGAAGTGTGTCTGCCTTGGAGTGAACAACATCCACCTCACCCTGACAACAGAGAAATTGCTCAGCACAGATTAGAAATCACTACAAAGAAACTACAAGCTGAACAACATTATCAGGAGTACGATAATGTCTAACGAAGTTGGTTGGAGCAAGGAATCATCGAGAGGGTACCTGAAGAAGAACTGAAGAATGGTGGACACTGTCTACCTCACCGACCTGTCTTCATAGAAAACAGCACCACCAAGATCAGGCCTGTTTTTGATGTCTCGGCAAAGCAGAGAAACACTCTATCTCTGAACGAATGTATTGAAAAAGGGCCTAACTTCATAGAGTTGATCCCTAGTTCACTACTGAAGTTCAGAGAAAATGAGATCGGTGTGACGACCGATGTAGAAAAAGCATTTCTTCAAATAAGTGTTAATCCTAGAGACAGTGATTTTATGAGATTCCTTTGGTGGGAGGAGGAAAGTACAGGGAAGGCAGAAGTGTTCCGTCAAAATAGAGTTGTCTTTGGACTTGCATGTTCTCCGTTCCTATTGTCACCAACCATCAAACTCCACTTGAACGAGTTGAAGAGACAAACAGTCGATAATAGTTCCTACTCAACTTCAAACGAAAGATTGGAAGAATGTTTTTATGTGGATAACTGTGCTATTAGTGTTAACAACAGAAATTACCTTTATTCATTCATTCATGCGAGAGGCAAGCATAATAATGGATAAGGCATCTTTCAATCTCCGAGGGTGGGAGTATTCTCAGGATGGTACAGCTGAAAATCTTACTCATGTGCTAGGGCTCATTTGGAATAAAGGAGAAGATACCATTGAACTGAATCTAACTCATGTTAACGATTTCAAATATGATGTAATCACCAAAAAAGCTATACCAGGAGCTGCACATAAGGTGTTTGACCCTATTGGCTTCTCATGTCCGGTATTTCTCTGTCCAAAATTAATCTTGCAAGAACTATGGGCCACTGACTTGGGTTGGGACACCAGAGTAGACGAAACAACAAGGAGAAGAACTACCGAACTATCCACTGAAGAAACCACAGAAGCAGAAAAAGTCGTGATGAAGTTCATACAAAAGGAGTGTTTTGTTGATGAAAAGGATGAAAGATTCAACTCACTATGTGTTTTCATGAATGATGAGGGAGTGATGAGACTGAAAACAAAAATTATATCGCGCACAGATGATTATGCTTTCAGCTGTCCTGCTATCCTTCCTGCGAAGCATACAACAGTTCACGCTCTCATTAGGGAGAAGCACAAAGACTTATGTCATGCTGGAACCCAGATTCTGCTCAGTGGGCTCTGACAGAAATATTGGATCTTGGAGGAAGGAGAACGGTGAAGGGTGCAATTAAAACATTTGTTGTCTGCAGAAGGTACCATGGAAAACATCTTGAAGCAGAACAAACTCATCCCCCCATAGACAGAGTGAGAGAAGCCTCAATTTTTGAAATAACAGGGGTCGACTTTGCCGGGCCTCTGATTTTGAAAGGTGGAGAGAAAGCCTGGGTCCGTCTATTCACGTGTGCGGTTTATCGTGCAGTACACCTGGAGCTAGTAACATCTATGGCTACTGCAACATTCCTCGAAGCTTTTCGGCGCTTCGTGTCCAGACGTGGAAGGCCAATGATTGTCTATAGTGACAATGGGACAAACTTTCAAGGCACCTGCAATATGTTGGAGACAATTCAGTGGGATAAAATTGATGAATATAGTTCTGTACACCTAATAAAATGGAAATTCAATCCTCCCACTGCAGCATGGTGGGGAGGATGGTGGGAGAGGCTGATTGGTGTCCTCAAACAAATGCTCAGGAATGTTCTGGGAAATTCATGTCTGTCGTACCAAGAAATGATGACTGTTCTGTGTGATATTGAAGCTGTCATGAATTCATGACCACTTACTTACCTGTCCAATGATGAAGAATACTTGATGGCTATCACCCCTGCAATGTTCCTACAGGAAGTCAAGGAGATAGGAATGCCCGATATCGACATGATAGAGGACATAAAACTTGACAGAAGATTCAGGTACAGACAGAAAGTAAAGGAAACATTAAGGGTGAGATTCAGGAATGAATATCTTGGACATCTAATACAGAAGAACCGCATTAGGAAAAGTCATCACAAACCCTGCGTAGGTGAAGTAGTACTGGTAGCCAGTGACAACACGAAGAGACTAGACTGGCCGCTGGCAAGAGTGACAGAGGTCATCCCTGGGAAAGGTGGTGTCGTGAGAGTTGTTCGCTTGGCGACTACAAAAGGAGAGCTACTGAGGCCAGTACAGAGGGTGTATCCACTTGAAGTGACATCTGGAGAAGATCATGCTTTAAGACTGCAAGTTGAGCAGAATGAAAATGAGAAGGAGAAAATCCAAAGACAGTTAAACCATCTACTAATACTTCTAATCTCATCAGAACCAATAGTGGGAGAGTGGTGGTTAAACCAAAGAGATATTTTGAGTGACTTATTTATTTCTGTGTTCATTTATTTTGAGAAAAAATATATGTATTATGTTATTTTATTGTTTTGTTTGAGTTGTTTCCACAACTCAACGAGGGAGAATGTTGAGTTGGCAGCAAGCACAAGAGTTGGGAGTGCAGTATCTTTCACGTATTCTTGGATCAGTGAAGGTCAGTGTAAAAAACAATATGGTGTGTATCGTGTGAACCTTTCCACAACAAATAATAAAATATGCATTCTAGAGGAGTCTATGTGATTTATTGAGAAGTGAACCTAACAATTTGCGATGTACAGAAGAGTGAAGTTTCTTAGTCTGACATGGCAAGTAACTTGTCTCGCTCTTCTGTATTTTGAAACTTTAATATGAGTCAAAAAATGAGGTTCTGTTCTATTTGATTTAATGAGAATGTTTTTGGTATACACCATGTTTTTCGCATTTTACGAAAGCAGATTAAACCTATCGAACAATTCGATCTACTGATATGCTTGCAATAGAAACATTTGACCTATCGATTGTGCTTACTGTCCTATATTGTGCGCTCTCTATCATGACCACAGTCCTCGAGCTGTTGGGAAAACGCGAGGCCTGATGTATAGTAGCTGCATGGGATTCAGAGATCCAGCGAGAATCCTTTTCTCTGTTTGAGACCAGGCACGAATCTGAACCAGCAGGTTGGCTTATGTCAATTGATTCTCTAAAATCTCTTATCCAACACGTTGCTATATTATGTGAGACGCTGCAGCGTCATCCAGCCTTTCTTGTGGTTAGATTTCCTTGTTCAACGAGAGCAACTACCAGCTCACATGTAAGGTCAGTGGTGAGCCATGGTTGTCGGTAGAATGACAAACCTGAGTGTAATGAGCATGGCAGGGGCATTCTACAATCTGATTGGTTTGCCTGTTATTGTTGCTGGCAGGGTGAAAATCCAGAAAAGAAGCAGATTTGAACCAACCACCTTTCCACTGTGAAATTCCGAGTCCATACCCACTGGGCTATAGTACTTCATGAACCGGCACACCTATTAGTCTGCCTGCTATCTTCCACCTCGCACATATTTAAGGTCGTTCACAGAAAACTTGTGCTATCAAATTGTTTCCCATGCACTTAGATACTCCCGTTACTTCTTTATGAGTAGTGTTTCATTGTCCCTGAGTAAACTAGAAACCACATCAAGGTACATGGGACAATGCTCGTCACTGTACAGTTGGACTTAGGATTTTTCAGCCCGGTCACTTTCTATGTTCATGATGATCCACTAAGAACTAATGAAGAAATGAGAACAGGTAGCTCTACACAGTTCCTTTCACATCAAACATGAATATAGCAGCATTGTAAGGGATACAAAATTAAAATTAACTCACCTTATCTGAGTATCCTTTCAGTGGAACTGGTATTCCCCACTTTAGATCTCTAGTAATACAACGGGGTTTCAATCCATCCTTGAGCCAGGTGCGAGCAATGACACGAGCATTATTCGACCATCCCCCCCATACCTTATCGATCCAGTGCCTGATAAGGGGTTCAACCTGAAAACAATGACAGTAATGATAGTTACAAGTCAATTATTCATGAGACTTAAACTTAGCAGTTTCAATGTATTATATTCATCCTTCAAAATGACATTCAAGGACAATATCTCGCACCCAAATATTCAAGGACAATATCCTGTACCCAAATGCCTGTTGTTATTGTCAATTCATCTTTCATATTATTTTAGGACCACTCCTTTGTATAATGGAACGGGCCACTCTACCACATGTAAACTCTGCCTCAGAATGTCTGGTTAGTTATCCCTTGTAATAGCTAAGGAATCTGATTGAGCACACATGTCACTTGTGGATACGCTCACTTTTATTATTATTATTTCGTTTTAGAGTATTGGGACATCTTGGTCATCCGCCCCATATACTTGGGTTTGCACTGAGTTTGTCTGATAATCTGTATTTCTGTGGTGACTAGAGTAGCGTGTGTTACTGTACTTGAAATAAGATACAATTTACCCGAAGGGAGTGTGGAATAACCTGGGGATAAACCACACTCAAGATGGCTGCTGTCAAGTGCTGGGATTCAAACCTTTGATCCGCGACCTTTTTGCAGCTATCCATCGCAATCGTGGTGCGAGAATTAACTGTAGTTTGGTTAGCAATACATTTCTGAAAGAAAATAACCTTGTGTCAGAAAACCCTAGATCATAGTCTAGTCACGACATTAAGCAAGGGCCCTCCTTCCATCTGACAGGCTAGTCCTGGCATTTTCTTATTCCTGACTTAACTTCATAGCAGAGTAATCCTGGGGTTAGGAATGGGGGGTGCAGTGATTGCTTGGTGTTTTGAGTTGGGTCATTTTTGAGGTACGCTTGACCTAACATCTTTCTCAATGCTGTATCCAGGACGTTACCTTTCTGAATATAATTGACTTTACTTTTTGGACCTCCCTGCCTGGTGCCTTATTCCACTCGACGGACTTGTGGTCTTTTCTTACCTTAACCCATCTGTAGGTAGAAGAGTAATTTTGGGGTACGGAAAGGTGTGACATTATCCATCATACCATATTACTGTAAGTCAAGTGAATGTATGAATACTGTTTATGGTGTTTATCAGAAAGGGAAAGCAAAGACAGCTGCATGGAAGGAAGTCTATGAAGAACTAGAGACCACAGAAGGGGAGGCCAAGCTTTTCAGAATCGCTAAGGCACGAGACAGGGCATCAAAAGATCTCACACACATCAGGCAGATGAAAAGTGAACAAGGAATTGTAATTCAAGATGAAGAGCATATTAAGAAGAGATGGGAGGAATATTTTGAAAAGTTACTAAATGAGGAAAATGCCTGGCTTGTGTTTGAGGATGGTATCCCAAATCACAACGTAACAACTGGCATATGCAGGGAAGAGGTTGTAACTGCTATTAGGAAAATGAAATGTGGAAAAGCAACCGGCCCCGATGAAATTCCAGTGGAGGCTTGGAAATGACTGGATGAAGAGGGCATAGATATGTTGTGGAATCTATTCCAACAGGTACTTCAAGAGGAAGTAATGCCCAAGGAATGGCGGGAGAGTACCATAATTCCCATTTATAAGGAGAAAGGTGACATTCAGGACTGTGCAAATTACAGAGGAATAAAACTCATGTCGCACACAATGAAGATCTGGGAGAAAGTTATTGAAAGTAGGCTTCGGGTGGAGACGACAATAGGAGATGAACAGTTTGGATTTATGCCGGGAAAGGGAACAACAGATGCTATTTTTGCACTTAGGCAGGTCATGGAAAAGCACAGGGAGAAGAGAAAAGAACTACATATGGTGTTCATAGACCTAGAGAAAGCGTATGATCGAGTGCCCCGTCAGGAGGTATGGAGATGCATGAGATGCAAGGGAGTACCGGAGAAGTATGTGCGCATTGTTCAGGATATGTACCGTGGAGCAAGGACACGAATTAGAAGCAGTGTAGGATTGTCAGATACTATACCGGTTCAAGTAGGTCTTCACCAAGGATCTGCACTCAGCCCCTATATTTTTGATCTAATAATGGATGTCTTCTCTGAAAACTTAAGAGAACCAGCTCCTTGGTGTATGCTATTTGCAGATGATATTGTGTTATGTAGCACACACAGGGAAGAGCTTGAATATAAACTGGAATGCTGGAGAAGAGCCCTAGAGGACAGAGGCCTTAAAATCAGTAGGAATAAGACCGAATACCTGTGCCTTGGAGGAACTGGAAATGAAACTATTCAGATGGATGGTAGCCAGCTACAGGCAAGGGACAGTTTCAAGTATCTGGGATCCACTGTATCTGACGATGGCAATCTAGATCTGGAAATTACCCACCGAATTCAGGCTGCCTGGTTAAACTGGAAAAGGTTATCTGGTATTCTCTGTGACAGGAGACTGAATATCCAAGTAAAGGGTAAAGCCTATAAATGTGCAGTGAGACCTGCAATGCTATACGGAGCAGAAACTTGGCCAACAGTGCAGTCACAGTGCAAGCGACTGGAAGTAGCTGAAATGAAGATGCTAAGATGGATGTGTGGTGTTACAAGGAAAGATCACATCAAAAACACCTTCATACGAGGCAGCATAAAAGTGACTGAAATATCAAAAAAGGTGCAAGAAAGACGCTTGCTCTGGTATGGCCACATTAAGCGCAGGGATGAGAGTTATGTAGGAAGTGCTTGGTCTGGAGGTGGAAGGCAGGCCTAGAAGAAGATGGATGGACTGCGTGCATGACGATCTCCGGGAGAAGCAGTTAACAGAAAACACTATTTGGGACCGAGGAAAATGGAAACGACTTGTCAGGAACGTCGACCCCGCATGAACGGGAAAAGACGAAGAAGAATGGGTGTTTATCAGAAACACCCATGTATGCAATCCTGAGGATGTTTGAATTAGTTGCCATGCTTATTAATTTTGAACTTGTTCAAATTTTGGCGTACCTAGTGTCTTACCTTTAAATGTTACAAATTCTAAATTCAATATGCTACAAAATGAATAAAAATCCACAGCCTGCTTCCAGTCTCCGACCGGGTCAGGAATGGAATGAATGAAGCCCCCATCTAGCGGCGAGGATATGAACTGTGCCGGCTGCCGAGGCCTGACGCACTCCTCTGGGGCAATGATTAAATGAATGACAGATGAAATGAAATGATAGTGGCGAGTGTTGCTGGAATGAAATTTTGACAGGGAAAACCGGAGTACCCGGAGAAAAACCTGTCTGCCTCCTTTTTGTCCAGCACAGATCTCACATGGAGTGACCGGGATTTGAACCACGGACCCAGTGGTGAGAGGCCGGCATGCTGCCGCCTAAGCCACGGAGGCTTTCCAATATGCTACAAAATACTATTTTCAAAAATTTTGGCATTAAAAAAGAGTGGATAGGTATTTTCATTTTATTTTGCAGATCATTTAACAAGAAGTAGCATTAGGTCGCCTGATGCTTGTTTTCAGCATATGATGTTCATTTTAGTCTTATTTCAGTTTGTGAATATGTTTCAGGTAACTATGTAGGCCGATCCTTGCTGAATGAACGAGGAGAAGGGCTGAGTCGAACAAAGCTTTACAAGGTATTATGAAGTATTTGAAGGGAAAGAGGTGGAGAGCTATGCCAAACAGGAATGAGCGTAGCTGAAATCACACACAAAAAGAAGAGACCTCACATGGTGTTCGCATTTGCAAAAGGCTACAAAGCCTGTAAATATTAATTTAAATTTTTCTAATCTTTCGAGAGAAAAATCGAGAACTCGATACGTCATTTGTTTTCTCTTAACCTAAAAATTACCATGTGCTCGTATGAATTTGTCATAATTTATGTATTCCTTTTTTGCTAAAGTACTTATTATACTTGTTACTTACACGTTATTTATTCATGAGTGCGTGATTGTAAGATACTTTCTTTAAGTGCTGTTCCAGTAACTTGTCACATACTGTTCATCATGCCCAGACCCATCTATAATGACAGCTATTACTTCATTTACATTGGTAGACTTTCCTGCTGACCAATCCCAGGGTTTTCTCCATGGAATGGCCTAGAACTCTTCCCGACCACTATACAAGAAGCTAGGTTCTCCAACAACTTTATGAATACCAGTTTCATCATTGGCAACTCGCCACGCCTGTGACACATCTCGTCGAGGACTTCAAATGATAACAAGTCATTTCATTTCATCTACGACACATCGTGTTGTAAAGGAATACCAGCAATTCATCGAATTGTTTCATCATTGGCACCTCGCCGTACCTGTGACGCATCTCGTCCAGGACTTCAAATGACAACTACCGTATTTGCTCTCGTATATCTCGCACTTTTTTGACCGAAAATATGTGTGAAAATTTTCGGTGCGAGATATACGCGGGGAATGACCATATTCCCGAAAAAACACAAAATTTGCGATGTAACAGTAGGCCTACTTGCGCAACTGACGTGACGCGCTAATCGCTAATTCGAACGTGTCTCAAGGCGGTGAATTTAGCCAACAGCGGACGAAGACGCGGCGAACCATGTACAGCGTACTAACACTCACGCTGCGCCGTATGCTTGCACGCGGCCGAGCTCTGATGCGACGCAATGCGTAAAGACGAAATCATTGAGATTCGAGAAGACTGAACTGCGTTTCTCTGCGATGTAACAGTAGGCCTACTTGCACAACTGTTGTGGCGTGCTAATCGCTAATTCGAACGTGTCTCAAGGCGGCGAATTTAGCCAACCGCGGCCGAAGATGCGGCGAACGATGTACAGCGTGCTAACACTCACGCTGCGCCGTATGCTTGCATGCGGCCGAGCTCTGATGCGACGCAATGCGTAAAGACGAAATCATTGAGATTCGAGAAGACTGAACTGCATTTCTCTGCGATGTAACAGTAGGCCTACTTGCGCAACTGTTGTGGTGCTCTAATCACTAATTTGAACGTGTCTCAAGGCGGCGAATTTAGCCAACCGTGGCCGAAGACGCGGCGAACGATGTACAGCGTGCTAACACTCACGCTGTGCTGTATGCTTGCACGCCGCAGAGCTCTGATGCGACGCAATGTGTAAAGACGAAATCATTGAGATTCGAGGAGACTGAACTGCGTTTCTCTGCGATGTAACAGTAGGTCTACTTGCGCAACTGACGTGGCACGCTAATCGCTAATTCGAACGTGTCTCAAGGCGGCGAATTTAGCCAACCGCGGCCGAAGACTAACGATGTACAGCGTGCTAACACTCACGCTGTGCCGTATGCTTGCACACGGCGCCTCGATCCCTAATCGGCTCGTATCGAAGTTCGGATCAACTCGTTGTTGCTCGCTCTTCATGTTAGTAACGCTTCGGGTAAGTTCCTGGACAATGACGACTGTTGTGGCGCTCGAACGTGTTTCTACCTCAAGGTTATTACGGTCATTTATATGATGGTGTCAGTAATGAATGTGAGATATATGCGAGTACTTATTTCCCCCTGAAATTTCAAATTAAAAAATGGGGTGTGAGATATACGCAGGGGCGAGATATACGCGAGCAAATACGGTAGTCATTTAAACTTCACTTCATCTACGACGCATCTTGTCGTAATTGAGTACCAGGAATTCATCAAACATGTCTGAATTCATCTGAACACTATGAATATAATGATTATCGTCGATTCCTGTTTCATCATGACGGATCGCTGCGCCTTCGACATGTTACGTCAAAAGGACTTTGAATAAACCATACTAGGTTCACCAACTTCGTCCAGCACGTCGCTTTCTCAATGACATGGTTTGCTAACAAACTTGCATCATGTTTGCCAGGCAAACATTCATCTTTTAAAGTTCAACTCGGGCAGTTGTAACACTTCAGACTTCATTATTCATTCACAGCTACGATTTAACATCATTTTAAGTGCATAGGACTGGTACCTACTGAATATGCTAAGAGTCTCCGATCTTGGAACTTTGCAGTTTTAACAAGTGTTCACTCGCAACTAAGTGCAGCATCTTCCTTCCAGTGTTCAATCAGTGCAAGTGCTTTTTAGTGTGCTACAGTTCATACTGTTTGCATTTAGTATTTTACTATCCAATTTCCTGGTGAGATATGCAGCATGTCACTAATTATGTGTCTTTCAATATAGCAGTTTCTGCCAGGGTGGATCTAACCTACAAATGCTTCGACAAAAAACTGGATAAGTAACATCTGTTATTACATTTACAAATCTTAAAACTAATATTCAATGTTTTTTCATCTGGGCTCTTTTGATAGGCCTCTCAACTTTCATTTTGAGAATCTCTACTCAAGTAATTCAGCAAAAGCTTTCACTATATGCTTTAAGACTGATATTTTCTCTCTGTACAATTAATATTGGTTGTCATACAATGCGTTAATATGTATTCATTTGTTTCTTACTTACTTCAATTGTCTTATGAATTTCCGATGGAGATTGACAAACCGGCTTGCTTTTGCCATTTTCTATCAGGGATTAATGCATACCTTTCTGGCTCTTCTCTTGTTACTACTGCGTCAGGATTTGGCCCCTGATCGCAATAACCCCTTTAAGGTTATACAGGTATTATCTTTTCAGTGCGTTACTATTACTCATGCACCTTTTGCTTTCTCTCGCATCAAGGTGTTTCACCTTGCTTTAAGGTTTAAATCTTTCTTATTCTCATTCAAACAGCTTGGATTAGGGCCCCAAGTGTTTGAAAGTAGTTCATTTCTCTTTCCAGACTTTCTTTCTGGAACTTTCCTTTTTTTCCTTTAAATTTCTTGGTCTAGTCTCTCAAGAACTTGCAGTTTCTTAGTACATTTCTTTAATATCTTGGGATGGTCCCCCAAGTACTAGGCTATATTTGACCCATGATAGAGCCGTTAAAAGCTTGCTGCGTTATAAATCTCTACAGAACAGTATAAATACTTCACTCATTATTATAAATTACATCAATTGGTTATATTTACAATTTACAGTTCAACTTGTTATTTATAAATTGATCAACCTGATGTTACATGGTAAATGTTTATTATCTTGTTATGCCTATGCATTTAATTGACAATAAATGTCAACCTGTCTAAGCAACTTGTTCTCTTTTCCTCCTGTTCTATTTACCTTAAACTTGTCGAAACCTTTTCTTTATAAAGCTCAAC
This sequence comes from Meconema thalassinum, assembly GCA_946902985.2. Taxonomy (NCBI): domain Eukaryota; kingdom Metazoa; phylum Arthropoda; class Insecta; order Orthoptera; family Tettigoniidae; genus Meconema; species Meconema thalassinum. The sequence goes on along the minus strand of OX336388.2, from coordinate 426,864,797 downwards.
GCAGTTTTAACTCTAACCATCAGTTGGAGTTCACTCCGATACGGGAGGTCTAACATTATGTTAGTGTGGAGAAAAAAAGAAATTCCCATAGCTGATTGAAGAGTGAAACTTACCTTAGGTAGATCAAGGAAGAATTGGTCAGAGTCTCGTTTTACAGGAGTCTGCTGACATACTTTACACCGGGGAGAAATGAGCTCAACGGCATTGATAAGGTGACCACAACCATCACACTGGTCTCCACGGGCATCCTCATATGCACAGTGAGGACAGATTCCTTCCACAAACCGATCTGCCAGATACCTGTGTGCATAGAGGACTGCTTGTACCAGAACACAACTCAAAGTCATAAATGAATATACCAAATTCCTTTAAATAAGCTGAATAGACAGTAGGTTAAAATACTACGCTTGCGATATACCAACACAGCTTACCTGGTACACTTCTGGCACAATAACTGCTCCATGGACTGTGTAAACATAAAACCATTCTCATAGAGCTGCAAGAACATCTCTTGACAAATTCTGAAAAATCAATAAACAACAATGATGAATCGGCCAGATTATCTCAAAGTTCCACCCCACAAAACAACAATCACCACCATCCAAACAGTAATGAAGAAACTGGCTAGGAGAAATGAATGAATAAATTAATTAAGTACCAAAACAGCACCTTCACCATTAGACTTTAAAAGTATATTACGAAGATTAGTAGATGCCCCTTGGAATTTATGAGAAGTGGTAGTGGCTCAGTAATAGGGGCTCAGGAACAAATTCGCATCAGCAGCAACCACCAGCATTTTTTCACCCATTGGGAAACACCTTTTCCAAAGATTATTTTTGAAGGATTACAAGTTTCCTGAAAGTCTAAATTAAGTTGTAGCAACAAACCCCAGGAAAGTAGTTAGGAAGATGTTGATGTGCCAGTCGATTGACTGCCACAATAAATTTCGCCCCCACCCCTCCTCCTCTCGCCGGGCTGCTGTCCCGCGTGTTGGGCTCTGAACTCTATATTTCAAACTATGTCAAACTCCCACCGTTACCCCTTATGTCTGTCGACGTATTTCCGGCGTTGGAAAAGGACATTACGTCATTGGAAGCCACGAGACCGTGTCACAATTGCCGTTGTCTGATTGGTTGGTGTGGGCGCGCATGCGCCAAGTGCCGATGTGTGAGCGGGCGTCCTGAGGACGCGATCTATCTACTTGGAACCTTCAAACTGAACGGATGCATCTTGACGAGCAAAATGTAGTGCTCGTGGAAAACGTGGCTTGGGTCCTCGGGCCAAGCCGTATACATTGCGGCGAATCAGGTACTGTATAAGGAATTATTTGTGTGAACGCTTGAGTTATTATTTACGTTTGTTCTCCCGATGGAGTTTTGTTAAATTTCTGTTGCTTCAGTGCACGTAAGGAAGCCTTGTGTCTGGTCGAACTCTGAACATAAACCTTGTCTGCACCAAGCATTGTAGAAAGTTTATTCTACATTTGATTTTCCAATTTATTATTCATGATATTACTTCGTAATTTCTGAACTGGGTATTACATTTCTCGCCCTGATAGCCTCGTATTTCAAACACGTGGTGGCCGCGGGATCATAACTGCCGTATTCCACACGCCAACGTAATTTGGTAATAAGTTAACCTCACTTTTATTTATATGGACAAATGAACCAATTCTTCGAAGTATAATATTGAAAATGTGAAATTAAACTGTTGTAAACTTTTGGATGGGGAGTAGTTCTGTAATTCTTGTCGACATAACCCTACATTGTCGGCATTTGGTCTGGGCCATTGTAGGTGTTTCGTGGCGCATTGTGTTCTAGGCCGCTAACTTCATTTCTCATTGCTTGCTGGCAATGTTTTATATTTTATTTGGTGAGCATCTGTTGCTCGGTAAGCTTTCCTGGGCCGATGTAATTTAAATTCAACCCCTAGTTGGTGAGCACGTGTCCGTGCAATAAATTTAACTTCTGTGGTTTCTGATGCCATATTACCACCCACTTGCTGCCACGGTTGACAGTCTGCTTTTTTTTGCTACCGCTCTCCCGAGCCTGTTTGATTTTAATCATTCTTAGATTGTTTTCCACGGGTTGCCATTCCCGCAGTTACCACCAGTTAAGGGGACCCTCCCAGTTTCAATCAGGTCCCAAGTGTATTTTATCTTGTGCCCCAATTCCTTGCTGTATACCACCTTTTGTTAAATATATTTCTTTTGTTAACCTTGTTTTAAACATGACTGTTATTATTATTACCGGTAGTTATGGGGGGACATCTAGCAGTAAAACCCCACCCTCTGGACAATTGTCTAGTCCTCCACTTACGGTCATTCTGATCGTTCCGCGGGGTGGCGAAAGCGTGATTCGATTTACGCAAACGCATCCCCACGGCGCAGTAAGTGGTAGCAGAGCGTGGTTGAGATAACCGTTGCTAGGTCTCCCGGTGGTTGCTTGGATGTTTTTGAGTCATGTTTTTTGTTTTGGGGCAAGTAACTTATGTAAGAGTAAATTCAGTCAGTGAGGAACTGTTGTGTTGTGTTATGAAGTATGCTGTGTGCATAATTAATATTAATCTCTGTCCGTTTCTGTTTTTTTTTCATGGCCTTGTGCTTGTTCGGAGTGCCACGATTAATTGGAGCAAAACCTGTAATGCTAATTTCATCAACTGTGTTGAGTTGAAAATGAAGAACTCCCTAGGGCTTGGTGAACTATGGTGTTGCTGCTCTCCCTTTCATGTCTCTGTTTCGCTGTGTTGCTGCAGAAGACCTCGCCGTGGTGAGTTCAGTTCAGTACAGTAGCTTTGAGATAACCTGTAATTAGTTGGACCTTAAGTTTCTACATCAGTATGATGAGTATCACGCTCAAACTCCCCGTGTTTTCTGTGTAATTGTTTTGGAGTTTTCTCAGCCGTGTGGTGCTGTTTCTTGCACTCAGTGTGATAGCGCAAAAGTTCTTCTGTTAATATTTATGATTCTTCTGACCGTAAGATTTTGAAAGCCTATTGTTGGCAGTGTGGACTTGTAGTAATTGTTAATGTCCCTGGCAGTTGGTCGAGCCGTAATTGTTGAGCTAATTATTTTCTTGCTGTGTTGCCAAGTTTGAGTTAAGCTAATTGTCAAAGCTAAGTGAAGCTGTGTGCTAAATTATTTTCAGGCAGTAAGCCAAGTTGAAGGCTGTTGTGAGCTTAATTATTTTCTGGCAATAAGCCAAGTGAAGCTGGATGCTTAATTTTTTTTCTGGCAGTAGAAGCCATGTGGAAGCCGTTGAGTGCTGTTAAGGTTCTGGCCGTGTTGCCGTTTTAGAAGTTAAGTTAAAGCTATGTGCTAACTGTGTTGTCAAATTTTGATAAATTGTCAGGCCAAGTGCCAAGTTCGTGAAGTTAAATTCTTCTTCAATTTCTTATCGGTGTTAATCCGCATTTTTCGAGGCCAACATGCGTGTAGTGGTACTCCTGTTTCTATTAATGTAGTCGTAGACTGTAGCTGTTTGAACCTGTAGATCTCTTTGAAGTGGAGCTGTCCTTCTAATTTTACTGCTGTTACATTTTTGGTGAATTTTCAGGGTACGTGAAAAGTGAAATATTTAGTGCACAGTGGTACACCAGCCAGCAGTGTCTGTGCTGTTTTGGAATTGTGAAGTGTGAACCTGCTATTTTGAAAATTGTGTTTTGAATTTTGATAACCTGTGTCCGTGAGGTTATGTTCACATCGGCCATGGAGTGCCAAGTATGTGACTACAGTGAGAGTGCTGTTATGGTGAGGCACAGGGTTGCCAACTGTGTCGGTGACATTTGGATGTCATTGCTGCGTGCAAAATTTTATATTTCAGTTTTGAAATGTGTTGTATGAACGAGTGATGTCTGTATGAGTAAATGGATATGAGCAGTTAGTGGGTTGTCAGCTGGTCTATTTATCGATAGTTAAATTATTCCCTGTTATCATGATTGGAGCCGGTGTTAAAGCTTCGATGTTATGTTGTTAGTTTGGATCAGCTGTCTAATTACTTCGGTTAGTGTCGAGAGTGTGTTGTAGAGTGACCTGAGAGCTGCGTGTGTCGAGAGATTGTTGAGTGAATGTCAGTTAACTTTGATTTAAATAGTTGGTGGGAAAGCAGAATAGAACCTGCATTGTAATTGTCTATTGTGAGACTAGTGGATAGCTCGAAATTATTTTATTTCAGGACTTTTGGATTTTATTGTAACGAGCCCCATGAACTTGGGTGAAGTGAACCTGATCTGACGTGTTCAGACGTTGCTGCGACATATCGCTTGTATGCTGTTCTTGTCGTATGCAGTTCAGGGGAGTTCCTGTTGGTTTTGAAAATTCTTAGGTCGAACCATTTTTGATTTTCAGTCGGTGACCAAAGAGGCTGTTTGAGAAAAATTTTATTTCAGGTATTTTGAAATTTTGGTTAGCTAGGGAGTAGCTGTTGGAGAACGTGCTGGGACCTCGTGTGTGAATGGTTGTTGCTGTTGCTTTTATTTTTAGGGTTTTTGTTGTGTATTTCCCTGGACATTGCCTTGTGCTTCCTCGGGTTGGTACCTGTCTCCGGTTGTACCCCGGCGTCCTCTGGTGACATGGTGTCTTCTTTTGGTTGACTGGCCTGTGATGTCTCTTACGTCAACGTTCGGCAGGAGGAAGTGTTCCTTATGTGTCTGTGTCGAGCTAGTCCGTCCCCTTCTGTCATGTGACTTGGTGAAGTCGCCTTGTGGCAGGAGCTATTTGTGAGTGTGTCGTAGATAGTTTATTTCAGGTTGTGTTGGAGAGTTGGTACCTGTCGAATCGTTCAATTTGTTATGTTGGTACCAGGTTCTGTTTAGTGTGTTTATGTATCTCAGTTGGAGTGAGATATTTGTTGTGAGTGTCATTCCGGGATGGTGTTTCCCCGTAATTTTATTTCAGGAAGGAGAATTCCCTGTTTTGTATATAGACGTTTGCCAGGATGCTGTGCCCTGAGCTGAAGTAATTGAAGGTTGCCAGGAGGTTTTTCCCTGAGCCTTTGTGAGGTTGGTTTTAGTAATTACAGGAAGGTGCATTCCCTGTTGAGTTTTGGTAATTTCAGGATGGTGTATTCCCTGACTTCTGGTGGACCCTGTGTTTGTCATATTTTGTTTCAGGATGGTGTATTCCCTGATTTCTGGTGGACCCTGTGTCGGTCATATTTTCTTTCAGGATGGTGTATTCCCTGACTTTTGTGAACCCTGAGAGGGTCTTTTGGCAGGATGGTGAATTCCCTGTTGCCCGTGAGGCATTTTAATCTACGTTGGATATGTGTGCCCCCTGATCTTTGCTCCATTGCGCGAGTATTAGCAGGCTGGTACATAAGGTGTGAAGTAGTGTCATCTGAGTAAGCTCGATGACGCTGAAGTAAATCTGTGCGTTGTGAACGAGTGATGTGGCGTAGCCGAGTGAACTTGGTTATGCGTTATTGTTGTGTGAAGTTGGTAGCAATGGTTTGGAGACCTCGAGTGATTGCTGCATTTTGGGTTGGTGCGAGTTTTGGTTGTACCTGGAGTAATGGTTGCTCTGAGTGGTGCAAATTTATTTAGCAACGTTGAGTGATGTGTTTGAGTGATCTGTATGCCTGCATGTTGCTGCCGAGGAGAGGTCCTGGTCAGTTGTTGGATTGACAAAATTTGGTTAACAAATTCGATTTTTGAAAATGTTATTGTTCTACAGTTTCGGTTGAAAATTTTTTCGCTTACAGGTTCTGTTGAGATGCTGTTGCTTCTTGGCCCCTTGTTGGGCGGTCTCTTGAGTAAGAGCCATACTTATTGACAGTGCGTTTGAAACGCTATATGTATTAAATGTAAATAACTGTACTGGCTGACTTCCCGGCAGGCACTTGTGCCTTGTTGACCCTGGTGTTGGTCGCACTAATATTATGAGCAGAGTCACCCTGTCTCTATGGAGAGTTTCTTGAGTATGTGAATTCAGGATTTTGGATTGGGACAGTTGATTTGGTCTTTCAGACAATTTTATTCGAAAAAAGTGGGTTCCTCCCCACCCCTTTGGTATTTTGACAAGAGTTAAATCTCTATGGTTCTGGTTGTCCTATTTTCTGGTGTTAAATTGATTTTAAAAGTTAAAGCTTAACTTTTAACTCAAGCGGTGCGTGTGCATCGATCAGCAGTAAATATTACCTCTCGTGATCTGAGAGAGTGCCTCGTCAGTGTGAGCACAAAGTGTGCTGAGTCCTCCTTGAATTAAGTGTACCTCCCTAGTGTTTCTTCGAGTGGTCACCGGTGTGTTGACCCCTCCCCTACATCTACTGTAGTCTCCTGCATTATGGCAGGGAAGATGTCGGCTCGACTTATCCTGTCGAGTCGCTTGCTGTGTGTGGACGGTCTGCTGCTGGCGTCTGAATCTGTTTCAGCTTGGTCCAAAAAGGGTGTAGCCCTATGGGGGCAGTGATCTGGGCCCGGGTCACTGTCGGCCCCGACGATTTCCATCTTCTGGTGGTGGAGCTTGACGGCTGCTGGCGGTCCTGATGGCGATACCTACCTGGACACTCTGAGCTCCGGTGCTGATCTGTTCCACAGTGGTGGAAACTGCTACACATCAAGACATCATGGGATAATTCACAAGGAGTGATGATTGGAAAAGACTGTACGAGTATGACTGTGCTAGGTCAAATGAGTGAGTCAAGTGGTATACTCACCTGTCAACGTCCCCCCCCCCCCCCCCCCTCCTTCTCCCCATTCTTCGATGGCAGAGGGGAAGACTGTGCCAGTCGATTGACTGCCACAATAAATTTCGCCCCAACCCCTCCCTCTCTCGCCGGGCTGCTGTCCCGCGTGTTGGGCTCTGAACTCTATATTTCAAACTATGTCAAACTCCCGCAGTTACCCCTTCTGCCTGTCGACGTATTTCCGGCTTTGGAAAAGGACATGACGTCATTGGAAGCCACGAGAAAGAACGAGATGCTTCGAGAAGCTTCTCGACTTAAATTTGTATTACCGGGCATTCCACAATTGCCGTTGTCTGATTGGTTGGTGTGGGCGCGCATGCGGCAAATGCCGATGTGTGTACGGGCATCCTAAGGGCGCGATCTATCTACTTGGAACCTTCAAACTGAACGGACGCATCTTGACGAGCAAAATGTAGTGCTCGTGGAAAACGTGGCTTGGGTCCTTGGGCCAAGCCGTATACATTGCGGCGAATCAGGTACTGTAAAAGGAATTATTTGTGTGAACGCTTGAGTTATTATTTACGTTTGTTCTCCCGATGGAGTTTTGTTAAATTTCTGTTGCTTCAGTGCGCGTAAGGAAGCCTTGTGTCTGGTCGAACTTTGAACATAAACCTTGTCTGCACCAAGCATTGTAGAAAGTTTATTCTACATTTGATTTTCCAATTTATTATTCATGATATTACTTCGTAATTTCTGAACTGGGTATTACATTTCTCGCCCTGATAGCCTCGTATTTCAAACACGTGGAGGCTGCGGGATCATAACCGCCGTATTCCACACGCCAACGGAATTTGGTAATAAGTTAACCTCACTTTTATTTATATGGACAAATGAACCAATTCTTCGAAGTATAATATTGAAAATGTGAAATTAAACAGTTGTAAACTTTTGGATGGGGAGTAGTTCTGTAATTCTTGTCGACATAACCCTACATTGTCGGCATTTGGTCTGGGCCATTGTAGGCGCTTCGTGGCGCATTGTGTTCTAGGCCGCTAACTTCATTTCTCATTGCTTGCTGGCAATGTCTTATATTTTATTTGGTGAGCATCTGTTGCTCGGTAAGCTCTCCTGGACCGATGTAATTTAAATTCAACCCCTAGTTGGTGAGCACGTGTCCGTGCAATAAATTTAACTTCTGTGGTTTCTGATGCCATATTACCACCCCCCTGCTGCCACGGTTGACAGTCTGCTGTTTCTTGCTTCCGCTCTCCCGAGCCTGTTTGATTTTATTCATTCTTAGATTGTTTCCCACGGGTTGCCATGCCCGCAGTTACCACCAGTTAAGGGGACCCTCCCAGTTTCAATCAGGTCCCAAGTGTATTTTATCTTGTGCCCCAATTCCTTGCTGTATACCACCTTTTGTTAACCTTGTTTTAAAAATGACTGTTATTATTATTACCGGTAGTTATGGGGGGACATCTAGCAGTAAAACCCCACCCTCTGGACAATTGTCCAGTCCTCCACTTACCGGTCATTCTGATCGTTCCGCGGGGTGGCGAGAGCGTGATTTGATTTACCCAAATGCATCCCCCACGGCGCAGTTGAGATATTGTTGAAACAATTTCATAGAATAATAATAGACGGGGGTGGTGCGTCATTAAGTACCAAAAGGCCCCCGGACACCCAGGGCCGTTATGCGTAGTCTATTTCTAAAAATCTGTTTAATGAAGTCTTTAAAAATTACTTAAAATTACAGATATTCTACTAAGGTGAGGAGTTTTCCTAACTAGAATCTCTAAAAAGAATTCAGTTTATGTTCGACCCTGACTATTATATGTCAGAAAACTGTACTATAATGAGACTCATTATAACACTATTTTTCATTATGAAACAGTGTCTCCCACCAATCAGAGCTCAAGAAACAGTTGTTTGGCCAATTAAATAAGGATAGCATCGCACCTGCGCTGAGTTCCAAGGTCTTCTAATTTAAATTTCACTGCATGGCCTAGTGTCTTAGTAGGGTAATCGAGGAGGCCAGGGTCAAATACAAGGCATTTTAAGCGTCCCATGCACTCTGATCAGTACATAAAACTGGCGAAATCTCGACAGATATTTATGAATATTTATGTTCAAACATAAAATAGTTATTATAATTATCGTCGAACATAAACAGTCGTATGCCACTCGCCTATAATGGTAATTAAGACACTCGTATGGAAATTATAAAACTCGCATACGCTCATATTATAAACATACTCGTGTCTTAATTATTGCCATTATAGTCTCGTTGCATAATGTACTATTACATAACTCATCCCTAGCTTAAGATTCTGACAGTCTCGTATGGTGTATTTTCATAGCGAGAGCCACTCTACAGAAAGTCCCCTATAAAGTATATGGCTTGATGGGCCGGGCGAGGAAACAGTGGACATAGCACTGTCTAGCAAGCTTATTCTTCTGTGCTATGAAGGGATTTTTTTTTTCTCTCTTCAAGGGCCAGCAGAATGGGCCCATAACATTGCTTTGAAGCATAATAGAAGATGTCTTTTTTTCACTTCCTGCTTCAGTCTCTGTCAAACCAGATTATGGGAGAAGGGTCCACCCCATACCCTTAAACAGGTAGTCAGCCATTGCTCCCAGCTTCCTGACATTAGACAAAAATATATTTATACATTTCCAGCTGTCTGGTGCTCCAAGTACAGTACAAGTGTCTTTATGAGTTCTGTGGATAAGTTAATTTCTATAAATTAATGTGTTTTTAACTTTTGTGGAAGTACGTAGTTATTTAATTGACGTCAGAAAAGTTGGATGGCGCAGCTACGCGGTAGAATGTTGAAGCTGTAACATTGTGACTGGTGTGGTTTATTTAGATGGTGAAGCATTGACGTCGTGATGGAAACAGAAAGAAATTTGTCAAATTAGAGGAGGTACTGCTCTGTATACGGTTGCAAATCGTATAAAACGGGTACGAAATATCTTCACTACTTTCCTGTACAAAAAGTTCAGAGAGAAAGATGGGCTTCGGCGCTGTCAATTGGAAAACGTGTTACATGTTACATGACAGTGTGCATTTTTGTGAAGACGACTTCTTTCCACTGGTACTGTTGATTATTGATATTGTCTCTAATTTGTATTCACATGGATTTAGCTACATCACAAATACTGATAAACTTGTAGCCTATTACTTCTGTGCCGTACATAGAATGTAATCCGCTCTTCGTAAACTTATTTTAGGGGTTCTTCCGATTGACAATAGCCGAATGGTTAGAAAACTTAAGAAAAATGCTGTTCCTAGCCTTAATTTGCCAGATAATTTATATTCTTGCCTTTGAACAGCAAGTATGTAGGTCATTGAAGTATGATTTGGCTTAAATTGTGTTTTTGGCTATGATCTCCCTACTGTTGAATTTAGTTAATTAAAATGTAAAATCTTAGTTTTAAGTACCGGTTTGGTGACCCATCATCCCAGGCAGGCCGGTAACACCTATACTACGCAGGCAGATAGGTCACTTAGCCGTAATTTTGAAGTTATAGTGATGTTAAGTATACATATGCGGTAATGTAGCAGGAGACCGGATCGGCCTAGGCTATTCTAAGTTTAATTAGTTCCCATTTCAGGGTTTCTCAGTTTTGAGTGCGAATAGTTGGTTTGAAAGTTGTACAACAGTAAGGAGAGTATGTTTAGTATAGGTTTTAATTGGTATTATGGTTTATGTCGAGCTGAGGAGTGAATTTGGTTTGGCTTAAAGTGTAGTTTTTGATCTGTTCCGTTTGCTTATGACAAGTTCAAATGGAGACTCCAGCTTTGTTAAATATCTGTATTTTAAACATTTAATTAAATATATTGACCGACAGTAGTGGCTATGCTGGCTAAAGCGCAGCATTAGGTCATGGGGCCAAGCTCTCTGCTGACTCGGTCGACGCGTGGGTTCGAGCCCCACCGTCGGCCGTCCTTGAAATGGTTTTCCGTGGTTTCCCCATTTTCAACACCAGGCAAATGCTGGGACGGTACCTTCTGACAGACCACGGCCGCTTCCTTCCACATCCTTGCCCAGTTTCATTCACCAACATTCATTTCATCTCTCATTAACTCCTCTCGTGAGGTTGGCGTCAGGAAGGGCATCCGGCCGTAAAAATCATCGCCACAACGACTTCCATCCCATCTCATCCCCGACCCAGTTGGAAAACGGGAATAATAAGGGGTGGACATACATACAATTAAATATATTGATAAAGAGGATGCCTCCATTTCAACTTGCCTGTGGCAAGAGATTAATAAATTAATATTCTTGCCTTTGAACAGCAAGTATGTAGGTCAATATTTGCAATATTGAAGTATGATTTGAGCATCCCAAGTAACGCTTCTTTGAACCCAAAACATTCATGCAAATTCAGGGTTGCTTGATTCAATTTATTATCAGGGAGTCGTCCTTTGTGTTATGTGAGATATATATATATTGTGAAATTAATAAAAACATCGATACCTCTAGGCTCCCAAGTACAGGCTTCATATAGGCCTATGTAACAGCAGACAGTAAATTAACTATCTACATGTGGGTAATATTTTTAACTGGTAGTAATTAGGCACTGCATTTAAATTGATTATAAAAATATGTCTATCAATGAAAGAAAATATGTAGTATTTTGCCATCATAAATAATTAGAAGCCATAACAAACGCACACCCAATTACTTCACGTCACTATCTCGCTGCCATATTGCAAACAGCTGACCGTAAGCTCCTCCCCCGTTTCGGACGTCAATATGCTGATTGTGTGCGACATAGGAAATGAAAATTAAATCTGTTTTCTTCTATAGACTACCTCTAAAACACAAAGCTAGAAATTAAAAATATGGACCTCAACAACCAAGCTGATAGATAAATTTGCTTCATCCAAGCACAGGATAAGAGAATATATGTACAGATATGCATGTGAGCAGAGTTTTAATGCATGAACATTTTATTAAAACTTGTTTCTAATGTTTTGTTGTTTGATAATGGCAATATTGGCAACAATGAATGCCAAATATAGAACAATATTTAATATGAAACAACAACAATAATATCATCTGGCCCACCATAAAATTTTAGTCAGGAGCCACCCCTGATAATAGATATTAGTCATTACAAGAGTTTGTGGTTTTTAGCATTTAAATATTCAAAATTTTGGAATATTATTTGTGAATTTGTTGCAAATGGGTTAAAAATATGGATTTTGTGTAATATTATACATAGCAATTAGGACTTAAGTTATAAAGTTTAATATAAAATGCCTGTCGTATTATTTACGAAATATTACAGAAAATGAAGACAGAAGAACTTAACATACATATATACAGTACTTGTGCAAATTTGCACCATAATTGTGAATACAAATGATAATTTTAGTAAAGATTTTAGGCAACTGACCTTGAAAGAAATCCTCGAGTTGAAAAATTTCAAATACAACCAATCCTTCCAAAAGAAAGCTAATTTTAACTAACAAATAAATATTTCAAGAATTTTTACTGCACTTATGAAGGTATACACCACAAATTTATCTATTTTTTATTATGCATACCACACTGAATATCACATTTATTTTGCAGGAAACAAATTATTCCGCATTTTGAGCAGATTGAGCATTTTATTACTAATTGAATGCTGCTAAAATCCACTTATATCTGGCCATGGAACATGAAGATAAATAATGTGATGAATTTTACCATCCACATAGCTACAGAGTGCCAAACCATTGGCAAAAATGGAGAAGAAATGCCAAATACTAATACTATTTGCATATTTCTTCCAAAAATTGGGGTAAGAAATATTTGAGTTGAAGTTGGTACCATACTCCCATCCAAATTTTGGTGTAGTTTACCTTCCACAAGCAATATACAGTGATAGAATCTGATCATATCTCCGAGCATACACATATAATAATATCACAATACTGTTCTACAGATGCCGAAACTGCCCCCTAATGACAGCTAGTGAAACACATATCTTGCTTCTAATTTAAAATTTATTGGTGGTGAGAATCATCATAGGCTTGTGAGTGACACTCAACTTTCTTCCGGATGTGTTCAATACCAACTCCTACAGCTGCCTGAACTGTGCCCCAATGCTGGCAGGTGGAACCTATATTTTACTGTGAACTTAGTAGTTTTGTGGTGATGAGAATCACAAACAGCTAGCAAGTAATGCTGACCTTATTTCTGGATGTACACATATAGTGCACTCCCGATAATTCGCGGTAATTAATGCACGAACATCCACAAATTATTGAAAACCATGAATTATCTGCAGTTATGCTTTTTTGAGCATAGTAAAAACTATTGATTAAAATATTGAAATGTATTTTATGAACATGCAAAAAAATAATTATAACCCTTTGCTACATTGCTACATTACACACTATACTAGAGGAGTGTTGGTTATGCCAACATTAATAACTAAGAAAAAAGAGATCGTTATTTTTTTTTCTCTATGGTTAGATTGTATATTTCTGAAGAAAACAATATATGAGAACGAATATTCATCTGGATTTTCTAAGTGTGACTTTAGACATACTAGCTTGCCTGTGGAAAACTTTCGGGATTTCCGTTGGATCACTCCCACACTAGATCTCCGTTTTCCTCACAGACAGTCAAATTCTGTACAATATTCTCCTTGCTTTCATGTTTGAAACCACAATTGTCTTTATCGATGTCTAACTACTCGATTACACTTTCTCTGCATCTTGACATTCATCCAGGTTTAGCCTTAATGTCATCGTAGTGAGACCACCTTGCCTGTTCGAAATATCCATCTTCACAGAAGCCGGCAAACGCACGCTTTTGTGCAAGTGTAGTAGGGTGTTAACTGCATGAGGATCAAGTAACAAACACGCACTCGGCGCGGCGTTGCGTAGGTTTGTGCCATCGGGCAATAATCTCTATTTACAATACGCTGTCCCTGCATCTACACTTCAGAACTATTAGGCTGACCTTGGGGTATGGCTGTTGGGAAAGGAAGGGTAGGTTCTGAGTGAAAGTGCATTCCACATTACATTGTCTCCGCATTGAAGATGAAAGAAATCCCTTTCGGCGACATGCTCGTATATTTTCAAGATTGCAACTATCTAGTAGCAGTGCGCAAGTAGGCCTAATTTTACATTGCTGAGAATTGCAATTCAGTCTTCTCAAATCTCAATGATTTTTTCTCCACGCATCGTATCGCGTTAACACTCTTTTAAACGGCGGAGAGATTATTCAATTTTGGGGGATGATTAGTTACTCTACTAGATACTATAAAAATACTCTCGGAGACCCGCAAATTATTGGGAGTACACTTTACTGTAGTCACTGTAGCCACTGAAACTGCCGATGAAGGCTAGCAGAATGAATGTCTTACTGTGGATATGAAACTTATGGAGGGCGAGCAGGTTAATAATCTCAATTAGAGCGAGTGTGGTGACCTATCATTGTGATATCTGCTCTTATGGCCACTGGAAACCACAACATTTGAAAATAATAACAATACTTTCTAAAATTAGGGTGAGGTGATTATTCAATGGTGGGGATTCCTTGCAAAAATATGGAATTGGCCCACATGCTGCTGATATGCAAAATCATACTCAAGGATTCCTTTTTGGAACAAGAGTGCTCCATTATAGCTTGATACTACTATAATGTTGCCACACTTAACTTTCTTTCTGCTTCTATAAAGCTTTACAATATGGACAAGAGTAAATGTTTCACCACTGGTGCTGATGATGCTCAGGTATGGAGGAATGGTTGAAGTTACAGAAAAATGTTCTGTCCCCACAGAGCTGAAGAAACCAACCATAGACGAAGCTCACTTTGTGTATCGGTTGCCCGACGTATGCGAGTGATAGCTGGCTGCCTGTAACTGTAAAGCAAGGTAATATCTCTCACACCTATGCACTATCAAGCATATCATGCATGAACTACAGTGGCGCTTGAGTGAAATCTACAATCAAACCTCCATCTACCAGGAAAAGAAGGAAAAAAGAAGAGGTCTGACCTTTTGAAAAATTAGGGGAAAAACAAAGACAAGTGGCAATTAAGGGGGGGGGGGGGGGGGGGGAATGTAAGCCACCATAGTCCTGAATAGCCTAATGCCATTTGGGGTCAGAAGAAACAGGAAAGGTGAACGAGAGGAGGCCGACACAAGTACGTGAAGGCAATGCCAAGTTCCATGGTTACCAACTCATATCCCACGAATTGTAAGCCCCAGGGTAAATAATTGAAGGTAAATTTGATGTTACAAGCTTGACATTTTATAATTTATATTTATTAAGACTAATGTAAAATAATCACCTCACCCCAATTTTAGAAAGGACTATTTAAATTATTTTATTATCATTATTTTAAAAAATAATAATAAAAAATAATAAAAACTAAGATTCATTATGTAAATGAAGGTTCATAACACAGCATTAGCCATTTTCAATAGCATTTCAAATAAAAGGCAAAAAGGAAAGCTAACAAATGTGAATTTCTACAGTGTTCTTACCTGGTAAGTTACTGTTCCCCATCTGCTATTTTTCTAATGCATACATTACACAAATGGCAAAGACTATTGGTTCAGAACAGGTTACTCACTCAGTCTGTTGTGGTGTAGTAGTGCGCCCAAAATAGTCGAATCCTATGTTGAACCATTTATACGTAGCATCATGAATCTTGAAATATTTGTCACAGATCTGCTGAGGAGTAAGTCCTTCTTCCAGAGCTTTGGTCTCAGTTGCCGTGCCATATTCATCAGTACCACAAATAAACAGGGTGTTATGATTGCATAACCGACAATACCTAACAAATAAGGAATGAGAAAACTTAATTAAAAATAATCAACTTATTAATAGCAATCACATAGTAAGGCCGGTATTAGACTATCAAAGTAGTTTGTCAAAGAAATTTTATAAAATATTTTACGAAACTGAACTTTTATAAAAGTTATACAAAGCAATAATCACACCATTACACTACATAAAATATGTTATCGTGGTTCAACAAAATGGATGAAGGACAGTTCCTTGTTCACTTGATTGTTTTACAGTAGTTGAAATCCTGTAATGGCAATACCGGTATATAAAAGAAACGGAAAGATAAACTAAACGTCTATGGGTTAAACAATGGGTCGCCAATGTGACAAGAAATATATTTATACGAGTAAAATCTTGGTGAACGAGCTGCAGCACGAGGACTTGAAAAATTACATTAATATTTAATTATTAATAATTATGATGAAATAAATGATGGTGATGTTCGAAACAACCACTGCCCGAGCAAAGAAAATTAAAAACATACGAAATAAAAAGTATGCATTAGGTTGGATTCGATCCCGGGCTCCTTTCGTTCCGAAGTCGAGCGCTCGACTCATTCGGCCAAGTATTACGTGCTGGTAAAGATCAAGTGCTTATTTACACTCGCTTGTTACCGTAAGTGAAGTTAACGAATTATAATACAAATATTATAACATAAAATACACTATTATTCACGGTTTATTTCAGCCTATTTAACTATTTAATTCCTATTTAAGTCTTGAAATGTGCGCCCTTTATGTGCAGCGATTATAGTCTCGGCTATTTTTACCGACACTTTCTATCTGTTATTTATGTTTTACATTGTACACCATTCATTATGTAACATATAATGCATTTCACACTCTGATATGAGCATCTTTGTTGTGGCAATATTCCAGCTGTTATGATCTGCCATTTTGGCTTGAATCTTTTATCAAAGATAGCATCATACTCATACATTTTATAAAAGAAATATTATAAAACCACCTTTTATAAAAGATTTCCCCATTACACTGTCATATCTTTTATAAAAGATCTTCGACAAATTTATTTGATAGTGTAACACCAGCCTAGTATAAACTTAGTATAAACTTGAAGAAAGAAAAAAAAAAGATCAAAGGATCAAACATGGTTTCTTGAAGATAACAATAACAGAGATTAACAGACTTCTGACCATTCTTATAAGTAAGGGTCTCACTCTACTGACACAAGTATCAGCTTTTACATTGGAGAGCTGCATACACATTTAGCTTATATGCACAATGTCATCACAAGCATCCGGGTGCTCACATGAAAATGAAGGTGAAGTTTAGGCAGGCTTCTACCGCTAGCTGTCATTATGGTATTGGCCCAGCCTCCACTCAAGGAGGCATACTTTCAGTCAGTAGGCAGAAGGTTTCCTGGTGAAAAGTAACCCACTCTTTGCGGAGTGCCAAATGGAGGAGAGCTAGGGATATGCATCATTGTGGCCTTGCACAAAGTAGGTATTCCAAAACATCCCAGAGGTGATCTATGGGACTCAAATCATAACTCTGCACAGCCCAGTCAAGAAGAGAGAAAGCACTTCAAAGTCCTTCTAAGAGAAACATGTTGTTGATGTTTTTGTTTGAGTCGTCAGTCTTTTGACTGGTTTGATGCAGATCTCCATGTCTCCCTGTTCTGAGCTAATCTTTTCATATAGCTACCACACCCTAAATCCGAGGCAATCTGTTTTACATATTCTAACCTTGGCCTACCCCTACAGTTCTTCTCCTCCACCCTTCTTTCCATAACTAAGCTTGCTATTCCTGGGTGTCTTAGTATGTGTCCTACCAACCTATCTCTTCTCTCCATTAGCAGTCGCCAGAAACATCTCTCCTCTCCCACTCGTCTTAATACCTCTTCGTTTGTAACCCTATCTACCCATCTGATCTTCATCATTCTCCTGTAACACCACATTTCAAACGCTTCAATTCTCCTCCTTTCGGCTGCACCAATAGCCCAAGTTTCACTTCTATCGAGTGCCACGCTCCAGACAATGGCTCTCAGAAATGACTTTCTATTACCTAAATCTATATTCGACGTCAACAGATTCCTTTTTTGTAGAAATGCTACCTTGCCTGAGCCAACCTACTTTTTATATCCTCTTTGCTTTGTCCATCACTGGTTATTTTGCTTCCTAAGCAACAAAGTCTCGTACTTCCTTCAGCTTTTCACCTGCCAATTTGATGTCCATAGAGCTTTCTGATTTATTCCGGCTGCATTCCAATATTTTTGTTTTATATTTATTAATTTTCATCATGAATTCTTTCCTCAAGACGGAGTCCATACCACTCAAAAACTCATTCAAATCCTCTGGCGTGTCGGCCAAGATGACGATGTCATCAGCAAATCTCAGAGTTGAAATTATTTCTCCTTGAAACTTCACTCCCACTTTAAATTTTCCTCCAATCTCCTTCATTGCTTGTTCAATGTATAAATTGAAAAGTATGGGTGATAAGTTGCAGCCATGTCTTACACCTTTCTGAATACCAGCTTCTCTCTCATGTCTTTCAGCATGAATGACTGCTGTCTGGTTCCTGTATAGATTGTAGATCACCCTCCTATCCCTGTACTTTATTCCGATCGTTTTCAAAATGTCAAACAATTTAGCCCAATCAACGTTATCAAAAGCCTTTTCTAAATCTACAAATGCCATGAACGTTCTCTTATCTTTCCTTATTCTACCTTCCAAAATCAGCATAAGTTAGTACAGCTTCCCTTGTTCCTACATTTCTCCTGAAACCAAACTGGTCTTCACCAACTCCATTTCTATCTGGCTTTCCATCCTCTTGTAAATTATTCTAGACATGATCATTGAAGCATAAGTAATCAAGCTGATTGTACAGTAATCTTCACATCTGTCAGCTCCCACTTTCTTTGGTATAGGGATGATAACATTCTTCTTGAAATCAGAGGGTACCTCACCTGTCTCATAAATCCTACACACCAAGTGATATAACCTGATCAGACCTTCATCTCCTATGTAGCGTAGCAACTCAATCGGTATATCATCTATGCCTGGTGTTTTGTTCCTACTTAAGTCTTCCAATGCTCTGTCAAATTCTGATCTCAATATTAAATCTCCACCGGCCGCGGTGGCTGAGAGCACTAACTCGTGTCTCGCTGGCATCGGGAGAGCGTGGGTTCGAATCCCACCTCGGCCGTCCTGAAAATGGTTTTCGTGGTTTCCCATTTTCACCACCAGACAAATGCGGGGACGGTTCCTTTCAACAGGTCCGCGGCAGATTTCCTTTCATAATCCCTTCTCTGGCCCGTCCTCAAAAGAAAATTACAATGCCATTGGCTGCATTAATAAAATTATTAATATTAAATCTTCTTTCACATCCTCATTAATTTCCTCTTCCCTTTCCATTACATGATTCTCTACCTCCTTTCCCTTATACAAACACTCTAAGTAAGCTTTCCATCTCTCAACCTTTTCTTCCCTATCATCATCATCATCATCATCATTAAGTTTCCACTCCAGTTTCCCGGGTGTGGTTTACGAGCGCTCTCCATTTTGGTCGATTCATGTACCACTGCTCCTTCAAGACTTCATCCCAGTTGATTCCCTTGGATGTGATATCTTCCTTCACTTGGTCCAGCCATCTCCTCCTAGGTCTTCCAACAGGTCTCTTTCCAGTAATCTCAGTATGTAACCATTGTTTTGCAATTCTTCCTTCTGCCATACGTTTGACGTGACCAAACCATCGCAAACGTGCCCTAGTTATGGTCTCCTTCAGGGACTGATTTATTCCAGCTTGTTTTCTTATCCTCTCATTTCTTACTTTGTCTTTCCTAGTTTTTTGAAGCATGCTTCTTAGAAACTTCATTTCTGAAGCCTGAAGTAATCTTTTTTGGTAGTTGTGCATGTTTCCAACCCATAAGTCAATATAGGGACAAAGTATGTTCGAAACAGAGTTTGTTTTGATCTTAGTGGCACTTGCTTATTCCAGAGTAGATATCGAACTTGCTGATAGAATTGATTTGATTTCTGAATACGGTTATTTAATTCAAGCTGTATTCTGTTGTCACTTGATATTAAGCATCCAAGGTACTGATACTGGTTTACTGTTTCCAATTGTACACCCTCCAGCATTAAATTATCTTTACTTCTCTGTCTGTTAACAGACATTGCAGCAGTTTTTGTAGCACTTACTTTCAGTCCATATTTTTTCAAATGATCATACCCGACGTTCAGCCTTTCCTGGACTTCCAGCTCACTATTTCCCCAGATAACTATATCATCTGCAAAAGCAAATGCTTGAAGATCCATATTGGTGCTCTGCTTCACTTCCTTTATGATTTCATCCATGATGGTGATGAATAGTAATGGTGAAAGGGCACTGCCTTGTTGCACTCCTCTCGATGTCTGGAACCAATCTGAATATCCCTTTCCTACTTGAACACAGCTGTAGCAGTCATCGTAAAGCATTTTTACTCTCTGAACGAGTTCCATAGTCACATTCTTCTTTTTAAGACAGTCCCATATAGTTGTTCTAGGGACACTATCGAATGCTTTTTCGATGTCTAAAAACACAAATGTCAAATTACGATCTTTCTCCCAGTACTTTTCCAATATCATTTTCAGTGCGAATATGAGGTCTATAGTTCAATAATTTTCCTTAATCTTTTCTCAAGAATCTTCTCAAATATTTTTAAACCATGAGACAGTAAAGTAATACCTCTATAGTTGTTGCACTTTTTTCGACTTCCTTTCTTAAACAGGGGAACTATAACTCCCTTCTTCCAGTCATCTGGTATTATTTTATCCTTCCATATTGCCCTTATCACCCTGTATAGCCATTGAATTCCTTGTGGGCCAGCAGCTTTAGTCATGTCTGCACTTAGTTCATCAAAGCCAGTAGCACGTTCATTGCGCATACTTTTAAGGGCTGATTCTACTTCACTCCAAGTTGGTGGCGTTTCTTCAGATATATTATCCCTTGACTTAATCTGTGCATTAGGACTGGAGTCCTTTATACCATTGTATAAATTCTCAAAATATAATTTCATAATTTATCTTATTTCTGTGTCTTCCCTAGTGATGCTCCCATCCGGTTTCTGTAAAGTCGTTATTTGCTCATAACTACTCCTGGTATTTTTAACAACACTGTACAGCAATTTGGAATTTGCTTCACTATCTTCTTCCAATTTATTTGTAAAATCAATCCAAGACTTTTGCTTTTCTTCTGCTACTATTCGTTTCACTCACAGTCTATAATCTCTGTATGCCTGTTGTAATTCACTCATTTTTAATTCATCTTTTCCATCTCCTTTCTGAATTTCTTTATCTCAAGCCTTTCTTGCTTCATTTTTCTTCTGAACTGCACTCTTTACTTCATTATTCCACCAGGCTGTTTTTCTTTCTTTTACTTTACTACTAGTTTTGCCACATATTTCTACAGCAGCTACAACAAGACATTCTTTGAATCTGTTCCACTCTGTATTTCCTCCTTGTGTTCTGTCTCTAGGTATTTTGGAGGCCACCTTTTTAGTATAAATCAGTTTGTTTTCTACTTTTTCAGTTCCCAGGTTTTAATCTTTGGTTTTGTGGTTTTCCGTGGTGTGTGGATTTTTACATTTTTGATGATTGCAAGAAGCAGTCTGTGGTCGCTATCTAAGCTCTCACTTGGCACAACCTTAACATCACAAATAGTTTGGCCAGCTTTTCCATCAGATAGTATGTAGTCTATTAAGGATTTGGATTGTCCATCCCAACTATACCTTGTTATTTTGTGAGATAATTGTTTTTGAAACCAGGTGTTATTTATTTTTAAGCCATTTCTCACACAAAAATCTAGAAGTTGTTCACCTTCCTGGTTCCTGGTACCAAAACCATGCAGACCCAACACATTTTCCCTATCTGTGTCCTTAATATTACAGCACTTACTATCGGATTTTTTATAATAACAATAATAATACTTTTATTGTTGGTTTATAAAGAAACCGAGTCTATAGTCGATACTATGCGAAAAAGGCGAATTGCTTTTTTTTTTCATATTTCACGCCTGCCGGATACCAGACAATTAAAAGTATTATTTAATTATTTTTTCAAAAGTAAAACAAAGAACTCTTGGTTTATGGAAATTCAAAATGATCTGGATGAACTCGGCTTGAAAATGTCCCAAATTGCTAACAAAGATGAGAAGAATATCTTGAAAAACAAGAACATCCGACTTCCCTTAAAAACCTTTATCTGCAAAACTTACACCATAAGCGATGCAGAGAGAGCGGCAAGGTCGACTAGAATGAAAATGTTTTGGGAAAAGAAGAAAAATAAGAAGCTGAATCTTTAATATTGTTTTTGAGATATGTATATACTTGTTTTGGTTAAGTGCTCCAATGAGGGCGTAACATATGTAAATAAATAAATAAAATAATACTTTTATTGTGGCCAAACGGCCATGCAAAAAAAAAAAAAAGGAAAAGGGAAATTTTATTACTATACAAATGATTCAAGTAATTTCAAGTTTGCGTTCTGGTGCCTTGATTTGCATATTCTGTAATTGATTGGGTTCTCTTTTTGCACAATTCTATGTGGAAGCGTTCGCATAAGTTGCACTCACACTTCTCAGCTGGCTCATGGTATGAAGTGTTCACACAGATGAGATGATGGAATCCGTGTACCGCCATTCTGGTCAACACGTGCCTCATCTCAAAGCTGGATGTGGTCCATGTCCGATCTACCATGGCCCCCGTTCCATAAAACTCTAGGGGCATTTCTTCTCTTTTCGCTTTTAATGTTGATAAAAGATTTTCCGAGGCTTGAGTGCTGGGAAGAGTCAAAAGTGTCCTTAGGTCCTTGATAAGGAATGTTTCTCTTGAGAGGAGGTAGACGAATCTGGAACGGGTAGTCTTTGACACTCCTAGTGCTCTTTTGATGTATAATGCTTTTACCCGTTCTAATACGGATAGGTTCTTTTCGGTGAGATGCGACCATATAACTTCTATCCCATACATTAGTATGGGCATTATTTTAACTCTGAAGAGCATCATTGCTATTTCTAAGTTGAGGGATTTAATGTAGCCGATCTCATGCATCGCCCTTGCTGCTTGCATCGCTTTCCCAGTTATATGCTTTGTGAAACATTTAGCGCTTGTTTGCAGTGTGATACCTAGATATTTAAAATCTTTTACGATGTTCATTGTCTTCTTTTTTATACATATTTCCGCCAATGCTGGAGCCTTTCTTCCTTATCTAAAGACCATCATTTCTGTCTTAGATATGTTGACCTTGAACTCCTGCTTGGTGCACCATTTCTCTATATCATTTACAGGGTCTTTCATATAAAGTAAGAACGGTGAGCGGCAGTTTTGTTATCCACTGCTATGGTGGTCTTGGTCGAGCTTGTGGCGCGTCACGGCCCCCTGCTGTAGTATTGAAAGCGCGTGCTTAGTTCATACTTGACTTTGCAATACGTGTGCAGGTGTTCAGTCACCAGTCTGAACCTCAGAAGTAACATGGTGAGACATTTGTCATTGCAACATCGCATTTTTATATGGAAAACTTATTTTAACAAATCTTCACACATTGGAGGAACTGAAAGGAAACATTAGGCACACAGTCAGAAACATTACAGTGGCAGAACTCACTCACGTCAGCAAGAATGTGGTTACTAGATAGAATGCATGTCATATCAGACACTTCCAGCATATTTTATAAGGTAAGATTTCATATAGGATTGTACACATGCTTAAAGCATGGGGCCACGACACACCACAAGCTCGGCCAAGGCCACCCCAGCAGCGGATAACAAATCTGCCGCTCGCCGTTCTTACTTTATATGAAAGACCCTGTATAGTGTCCTGAAGTCCAATGATGTCTGTTGATCCGACCACTATATCGTCGGCATACGAGTATGATACTATGCCCTCTCTTTGGGTTATTCGCATTAGATCTTCTGCTGCTAGATTGAATAGTAGAGGGCTTAGTGAATCTCCCTGCAGTACTCCGTTTGTTTGGAGTATCGGCTCTGAGACTGAAAGATTGTCCGAGACTCTTACTTTGTTCCATTGGAGTATGGAGCTTATACTTCTCATCCATATATTGTTCTTGCCTAGAGTCTCTTCTAGTTTCTTTATCACCAAATTCCTGTTTACCAAATCAAAAGCCTTAGTGATATCTATGAAAATGGCGTAAAACTTTTACTTTCTGTTAAGGGCTTCCCAGATATCATTTAACAGCAGTTCTATTGCAGTTAGAGTCGATCCTCCTTTTCTAAACCCGAATTGGTTTTCTGGGAGATGTTCATTGATTGTTTCTTTTATTCTCCCAGTTATTATTTTCGTAAATATTTTAAAGGGGATATTCTCCAACACAATCCTTTTTTTTTTTTTTACTGGGATCTCCTTTTCCTTTATACAGCATTTTGATTATTGATTCTCTCCACCTCTCTGGTATTGATGCTGTCTAGTTTCATCCAAAAAGGAACTTGTAATGGAGTGTCCTTTATATATTCACTATATAGCCCGTCTGGTCCTGCAGCTTTTCTGTTCTTTATTTTTTATTATGGATACTCGAGTATATTGGTATAACTCGTTTTTCAATAGGTCTGTTGGTTTGCTTGTAATTAAGGCCTAAACTGAGTATCCATAATAAAGATCTGATAGTAGTCTTCTTTTGCCCAAAAGTATTCTTAATCCTTCGATAAGCTGTGTCTACTTTCCCTAATTTCAGACAATTTTCTATACCTGCACATTTATCTTTCAACCATTCTTCTTTCGCTTCCTTGCACTTCTTGTTAACCTCATTTCTCAGACGTCTGTATTCTGCATTTTGCATTGGGGAACTGCACAGTGTTGAACCATTATTCTAGAGGGTATAAAACAAGGAATATTCAAACCTAATTTCAAACTAGTAGGCCTATTACACACACAAGTACTGCTCGGTTCTAAGCTCCATGGACCCGAGAGGAATGTGCAGCGTTGGCGTTTATGATGATAGATGAGCCAGCTTCCCGGTCCGGTCCGTGTAGAAACATAAGCAAATACATTGGTCGGTCAGCTCAATAAATAACTAACAGACTAATTGATAATGATCTGAGGCCATTGGAAATGTAATAACTAGGGCTCGGATTCGAGCATATTTGCATATTTTTTTCCTGAATAGTACACATTGCAAGAAGCCATTCGGTGGTATTTTCACCTCTCTGGGACCAACAGAATTGAAATTTATCGAGCATATAAATGCATAAAACCGCGGTTTTCAGAATAGAAGCATATAAATGCATATTCTTGTGGTTTTCGTCTAAATAGTTTGTTTTACTTCGAATTCTCCCCTGAATTCAGGCCCTGACAATCCTTAAGGTTCGAAAACAGAAATAATTATTGAATAGCCTATCTGGTGCCTTGGAGGCTGGATTTAGACAGCTCCTTAACCCGGTCCAAGAGGCAATTATAATTGGCTACATGGATAATTCTTCCCAGGCGCGTCCACGTCACGGGGGTGGGCAACGGTACTGTAATATACCATGGAACTACAGTACCGGCTAAGCTCTGGTGAGGACCCAGTCCTTTGGGGTATAACAAAGGCCCTGTGCACAGGGTTACGTGCGAAGACCTCAACGGAATCTGCAGCGGAGAAGATGGACTTCGGAACGGTGGAGATTGCGGAAGAGGCAACCCAGTACTCAGGGAATAGTATGAGTACAGCAACAATCGGCAGCGTCTGTTTCCCAGGTTAGGGGCGGCTGCAAGGGCGTCTGTTTCCCATGTTAGGGGCGGCCTGTATAATAGCTGGCAGTAGCTTCATAAAATGCCTTTGGGAGTGGCAACCCCATCGTAATAATAGTCTAAAATGGAAACGGCACTTCAAATGATTCGGAGGTTAGGGCGTACCCTGCAGGCGACGCGCAGTTCTTTTGGTACTAGGGGAACTGCGAGAAATGGGCGACCAGTAACCGAAATGAAAGTGGGAATCATGAATGTCATGACCCTGACAGGCAAGGTGGAGGAGGTGGTAGACTTCATGGAGAGGGAGAATGTTGGATTGATGGGGCTGAGTGAAGTGAAATGGAAAGGTAAAGGAAGGAAGAAATTGAGGAAAGGATATACATTATACTGGAGTGGTGGCCAAGAGGCAAAAAATGGTGTGGGACTGATAACCTCGAAACAACTGGAGGAGTATGTTGAAGTGGTCGAGTGTGTGAGTGACAGAATAAGGAAAATTAGAATGAAGATGAAAAATGACGTGATGGACTTCATACAAGTGTATGCACCACAGACTGGAAACAGAGAAGAAGATATTGAAGTATTCCTGGAGAATGTAGAAAGAGTAATTTCAGATGTAGAAGTGGTGATCATGGGAGATATGAATGCACAAGTCGGAAACGAGAGACAAGGAAAGGAAGAAGTCATTGGACCATATGGATATGGGAAAAAGAACCGAGAAGGAGAGGAACTTGTAAACTTTTGTGAAAGGAATGGACTGATAGTGGGTAATTCATGGTTTCGGAAGAAAAACAGCAGGAAATTACGAGATCTGGTTGGGGCGATAGAAGAACAAAATCAGTAATTGACTACTTTCTGGTGGAAAGGACTAATCGCAGAAAGCAGATAGATGTGACAGCTTTACCAGGAGAAGCATTTGATGGGGACCATAGAGCTGTGGTGGCAAAATTTAGATGGGAAAAATTGGAAAACCTAAAGGAGATCAGAGAAAGTAAAATAAAAGTATGGAAATTGAAAGACAAAACTGTACAGGAAGATTTTCAGGAGAGATTGAAGCAACAAATCCCAGTTACTGAAGTGGAAAACATAGAAGAGGAATGGTCCCACTTTAAAAAGGCATTTGTTGGTGCAGCAGAGAGTGCTTGTGGTAGGACGTCAACAAGAGTGAAAGAGAAGGAGACACCGTGGTGGAATGAGGAAGTGAGGAAAGCAGTGAAAGAAAAGAAGTCTGCATGGAAAGAATGGAACCGAGATCAAACAGAAGAAAGCAATAGGAAGTATCATGACAGCAAACGGAGGTGTAAGAAAGTGGTAGGAGAAGAAAAGAAGAAAAGCTGGGAAGAATTTACACGAAGAATGGAAACAGATGTAAGTGGCAGTAAAAGGATGCTGTATGGGTTTCTAAGAAGTAAGAGGAAAGAAAGAATTACCACAAAGCTGGTGAAAAAGGAAGATGGAGAGTTGTTAACACATCCAGAAGAGATAAAGGGACGATGGAAGGAGTATTTCGATAAGTTATTGAATGTGAGCAATTGTACTGGTGAGATGGAAGTAACACAACCTGACGACTCTATAACAGAAGATGATATAACAATGCTGGAGGTGGAATTAGCAGTACAGAAAATGAAGATGGGAAAAGCAACAGGGGTGGATGAAATCTGTGTAGGAATGATAAAGGCTGCTGGACCTGTTGGTATGCAATGGTTGTATCGACTGCTAAAGTGTGTGTGGAAACGGAAATGTGTACCAGAAGACTGGGAGAAAGGGCTAATAATACCAGTGTTTAAGAAAGGCGACAAGAAAGTGTGTGATAACTATAGAGGGATCACCCTCATATCACAGATAGTAAAAATACTGGAAAGGATATTAGAAAGAAGAATGAGAAGAAAGGTGGAAGGAGAGTTGCAAGAGGAACAGTATGGCTTCAGGAGTGGAAGATCCACAGTGGACCCAATCTTTAGCTTGAGGCAGGTGATGGAAAAGAACTGGGAATATGGAGAGGATTTGATCATGACTTTCATAGATCTAGAAAAGGCATATGATAGTGTCTCCAGAGAGAAGGTATGGGAAACCATGGTTAAGAAGAGACTGGGAAGAGAAATGTTGGAAATGGTGCAAGCAATGTACAACAACTGTGTTAGCAGGGTACTGACCCCAGATTGGTTTAGGAACAAGACTGGACTAAGACAGGGGAGTGTGCTGTCACCTCTCTTGTTCATAATGGTGATGGATTAAATTGTAAAGGAAACAAAGGAAGCATATGGACATAAAGATATGAAGTTACTGTTATTTGCAGATGATATTGTGGTCTGGGGAAGGAACACCGAAGAAGTGCAAAAACAACTAGATGCACTGAACGAAAATATTCAGAAGTATGGCCTGAAAATCAGAATAGAGAAAAGCAAGACTATGGTGATGACAAGAGGGGAAAGACAAGGAAAGGGCACTGTGAAAATTGGAATTCAGAGTTTGGAAATTGTGAACATATTCAAAAACCTAGGAAGTGAATTGATGCAAACTGGTAGGTTGGACATGGAGATTGGCAGGAGAGTACAGCAGAGCAATGCATTCTATCAAAGTGATAGAAAACTTGTTTGGGATAAGGGAGTACCAAGGAAAAGCAAGGAGGTAATGTATAAAGTGTACTATGTTCCCATATTAACTTATGCAGCTGAGACTTGGACCCTGACAAGCAGGCAAGAGAGTAGAATCCAAGCCAGGGAAATGAAATATGAAGTATGATAGGAAAGACAAGGAAAGACAGAGTGAGGAATGAAGATGTTAGGAAGGAAGTTGGGATGGGAAAACTAAATGAGAGAATTGAGAAGAATAAACTAAGGTGGTTTGGACATGTAAAGAGGATGGAGGAAAATAGAATACCAAGACAGATGCTGGAGGCAAAGTGCAAGGGTAAGAGAGCAAGAGGAAGACCTAGAACAAGGTGGATTGATTCAGTGAAGAACAGCATAAGAAAAAGAAATCTGGACTAGGACAAGATCGTGGAAGAAGAATGGTGGAAGGAAAGAAGAAAGTGGAGAAGTGCCATAAATACCCCGACCCGGCAGGAGCTGGATAAGGGGAAATAATGATGATGATGATGATGATGATGATGATGATGATGGTGATGAGCCTCTGGTGCGAATAATAGAACCGCAGGCTTTTAACCTTTTGTGAGGTCGTTCTCGTCATTGAAACTTTTATTGACTGATTTAAGAAAATCATTCAAAACTGAAAACATAGAAAATTTCTTGTTGTAGAGACCAATGCAGATTACTTCATTGACTCGCCTAATTCTGAACATTTTGTAAATGAACTTTTAAACTGTATCATTTATAAGAGCACTTCTCTTATATATACTTCTAAAACTTGAATGAGAGTATATTGCAGTGTATCATACATACAATTAGAAAATAAAGCTCGTATTTAAAGGTATGTTATTGGTTTTTTCGTTTCACTTTCCTTTCTATAGTTTTTAACGGTGTTTTTCGAGCATATTCTGCATATTTAACCGCATATAATGGGGTTTTCGAATATATCTATCGAGCATATAATGGGTTTATAATGGTTTTTTCGAGCATATCTATCGAGCATAAAACACATGGTTTTCGAGCATATCTGGAGATTTTATCGAGCATATCGATCCGAGCCCTAGTAATGACTCATCATCATCATTTTGAGCAGTTTCCAACCGCTGGTCGGTTAAATAAATCGAAGTTGAATGTAATAGACTGAGACTGTACTCTTAGAACACACGAGACTTTGAAATTTGGCTGGCAAATATAGAGTTTTTATATGAAAATATTAACTTCCTAGCACTTCAGGCCTGACCTACCGACCATCTGCTGTCAATGAAGATGATGATAATTGTTGCTTTAAGGCGACAAACATAAAGGGGAATGAATAGAGTGCAGGTCACCAGCCCGCTGGGCCTCTTACACGTTTTAGCCCTAAATTATTTAACGCAAAGCTGGGAATGAAACCGGGACCACTCAGGACGCTACCACTACTCAAACGTGTTGATGTCAGTTATAATTATGTACGGTATGTGTGTATGTCTACCCCTTAATATTCCCGTTTTCAATGGGCTCGGGGATAAGATGCTATGAAAGTGTATATATATGTATAAGTGGCGGGTGGTTTTTACGGTTGGATGACCTTTCTAACGCCATACTCATGAGAGGAGTCAATGAGATTGTGCAAGGATGTGGAAGGAAGCGACCTTGGCCAATCGATACCGTCCTAGCATTTGCCTGTAGTTGAAAATGGGGAAACCATTCCAAGGATGGCCGACGGTGGGTCTCAAACCCACAGCTACAGAGTAAGTAGATAGCTTGGCCCCCACGGCCTAGCGCTGCGCTACCGCTGACAGTTATATCACGGTGTTAAAATATGTAATGCAAACACCATGCTCCATAATCAAGAAACTGTCAAGCGTAAATTAAATAAATACATAATAATTAATAAATAAATTAATAAATACATCAATTAAATAACTGCTTACTTACCTAAAGTGGAAAAGCCAGTTCACTGTCGGTATCATTGCAGCCATCGGAGTCACTTTCTGTTAGGGGTCTTCGGTACTGAAAATTTGGGTTCGGTACAGTTCGGTTCGGAAAAAAAAATTGTACTTCGGTTCTCGGTACAAAATCGGTTCGTACAGCTCGGCTGATTTTAACATGCTAAATTAGAGTAATTTGTAAACCATTAAGAAAAAAGTAACACATGAGTTCTAATGATTATACAGAATACTTGCCAAATAGCACAATTTTTATTTAAAATACAGAAAAAATGTACAGCTAATAATCTCATACAATGTTCCATTAACTTTCAAACTTGCCCTTTTAGTGTTGAGTAAGCCAATTGATGCATACATTAAATAGACATTAGGCTCACAATGGAACACTTAAGACCATAATTTAATTATATTAATCAGAAGAGTTATTGTGCTCTAGTAGTAAAACTTCACTTACAGTATACGATATCAAGGGGACCAAAGGAAAAAAAAACGCATAAATGTGAAAAACGCGTAAATGAAAGTCGGTAAATAAAAACTGCAGAACGTATGTGACAATATGAGTTATACAGGGACTTTGTTTTAAAAGCGACGGGGACCCTCGCTCGCGCCGCGAGCCGGTTCTCGCCAAGCACTTTGCCGTAATGCGCTTCTTGACGCCACGGCTTTAACAGTCCATATTCTTTTAACATTGACTCAACGACTTGTTCGTTTTTGAATGATAATGTTTTGTTTTTCCGTATTTTTTTTATTTTATTTTTTGTTTTTGTTTTATTAATTTTAGGTCTTTTTAAATTTAGATGTCCACTTCAAAATTTTAAATTCAATTCAAAATTTGTATTCTTTAATCTGTGTTAAGAGGGGCAGATGACCTCGTAGTTCCGCCCCTTAAAACAAAAATAATATAAGTCCATATTCTTTGGACTAAGGTATATTACAGCTGAAATAAGAGTCAATCGGTGCTGAGGAACTTCAGAACGTAAATGACAATTTCATGAAGAGGTGCCAGCGATGTGTAGCAATGAATGACGAACATTTTCAGCACCAGCTGTGAACTATAGGCTATAGTCTACTCAATGACTTGTGCTGCGCGAGCTACGCATTACGGCAAAGTGCCTGAAGGGAGACAGGCTAGCAACGCGGGCGGCGGGCGAGCGAGGGTTCCCGTTAAGAAGTGAAAAACAAGAAATAATAATACGATTGTTTAACTATAATCGGCAATATTCAACAAAACAACTACAAGAGAAATCCACCCAGATATAACAAAACAAAGAAAATTGAGTCACTTTACGAAGTAGTCTGTTATCTTGACTTTTTTTTTGTTGGCCGCGGCCACGGCGTGAACAGTATTTTCAAATCAATATAATTCGGCCATTATTTCCTCAGAAACGTTATGGTGCGTCACAAAATGTTTGATAGTCCATAGAGCATTGACAGCATCATTAAAATCCACTGTATTATTCTGCGGCTCTTCGTCATTAATAAAATACCGTAGTGTAGGCCTAAATTAATGGATTTTCATTTGTCTGAAGACGCAAGATTATTATAACACAGAATCAATCGCGTATTTTTAATGGTTTGACGAGAAGTCCTAAAAAAGACACAAATAAAAATTATAAAGCGGAAATAATATTTTTTTAAATATATCGGCGATCGTAAAACACTTCCACTCATCTTAACATAAGCTTCAGATGCTGTCTAACTGTGTTTTATGGCTGCTTCCTGTTATTTTGAAACGCTAACACAATAATAGCGCTTGCTTATTACGCAAGCTGTTCTTCCTTGTTACGACACTCTGGCAAGCGAGTGACGCCGTGACCACCGGTGTCGCTCAAGGCCATTGTAACATAATATAGCACGCTGTGCATCCTTCCGAATGGTAGTACAGGCGGTAACAAAAGTTTGCATTCTCAGAACATACAACGTATAAATGACGCTTTATATTGCAAGGGACTTAAAATATGATTGTATGAGCGTGAAAAACGAATAAATGACGTATATCGGAGATAAATTAACATGGAAAGTATAGGCATTTTGCCGGGACCAGGAAAAAATCGTATAGAAAACGTATAAATATAAACCGTATACAAGAAGTTTTACTGTATTTAACTAACTATTGAAGTAAAACATTGATGATAAAGGACAATACTTTGGATGTCTAAAAAAAAGGTTTCCTTAAATTACGGTATTTATGTCTCTTGTACCGGACCGAACTTTTTACCGAGTTTTTTATCGTCTCGAACCGAGGTCGGTAATTTCCTTTGTACCGTACCGAAACCGAAAAATCGGTGCACCGTCGACCCCTACTTTCTGTACCACTCTCAGTCTCACTGTCTGTGTCGTTTGATCCCAGATTTATAATGATGCCGTCCATGACATCCGATACTATTCCATCACTTTCCCAGTAGTCTGCCTCCACCTCTCGAACCTTTTTGAAGTAGCCTTTCCAGTCATCCACGTTCACAGCCAGAATCGCTGCTTCTGTTAATTCCTGCAGTCTCTTCAAACTGAGGTTCCCATCCAAGTTATGTTCCCGCGCAAAGCCCTTCACTTTTGCCCAAGCAAGTTCGATACGATTAAGGTCGCACATATATGGTGGAAGCCTTACAACTATGTGACCCACAGTTGAGAGGAACTGATCTACTTTAAATAGTTTTTCTTTTGGTTTGTGTGCCTCTACCAGGGGAAGAAGTTGTTCCTTTCTCATTCCTTCGTTACAGTCAATGCCCCGCTTCTTCAAAAAGTCAATCATTTCTTTCTTGATCGAATATTTAGTTGGTATTTTCTCAGCTAACACAGAGTGGTAGGGAGCGTTATCCATTATAATCACGGAAGATGGTGGAATGTTTGGTAGAAGCTTCTCCTTCAACCACTTCTCGAAGTTGTGCTGGTTCATTTGTCCGTGATAATCTCCACTTGCAGTGCCCCCACTTGTACAGAAGTTTTGCACCATTTACAAAGCCATCCTCACTTCCAGCGTGTAAAAGTATTAAACGGCTGCCTGCACTATAGTTCTGCAGAACACCGAAAACATCTCCTGACTGCCAACATTTATTCACGGTAATATTGCTGTCCACCCACGTCTCATCCAAGTAAAATATTTTCTTACCCGATTCTCGCAAAGCTCTCACTTTAACTAGGTATCTGTAACGCCACTGAATGATTTCAGGATTCTCCATTCAAATTTTTCTCCTGCTTCTGCATTTTTTCCATCTAAACCCTATGCTTTTCAATGTCCTTAGCAAAGATGTTTGCCCCCATGGAAAATGTATCCTCTCTTTCACAATAGGCAACAACTTTCGAATTGTTGGGATAACCTTTTCTCCCTTATAAAATTCTTGAACAATGATCCCTATCACACATTTATCAAAATCATCAACGCACGCCTTTCTGTCACCGAATCTAGATTTTCTTTTCTTCCCCGGAGTAGAAAGATTACCTTCGGAATAGCGTTCCTCAGCATCAAGAGATTCTTTGCGAATGTTCCTTATAAAATGTTCTGATTTATTGCAGTAATCTGCTGCTCTTCTAGTGGTCTGTTTTAATGGAAAATGCAACGAGTTTGCTCTAGCTTCATCATCACATTTCTCAACAACTGTACGAATCAATTGCCGGGCTTCACTATGCACAACAAAACTTTTCCTTGTAGTGGGCCGAGAAATTAATCCCGAAGTTCCTTCAGTCATACCGTTTATTGCTGAATAAACTGAGGT
This sequence comes from Meconema thalassinum, assembly GCA_946902985.2. Lineage (NCBI taxonomy): Eukaryota > Metazoa > Arthropoda > Insecta > Orthoptera > Tettigoniidae > Meconema > Meconema thalassinum. The sequence continues at coordinate 426,831,470 of OX336388.2, read as the reverse complement.
GATAATTATATCTCCAGCATTTAATTTGCCTTCACGTTTCAGGTGAAATTTGAAACAAAATTTGTGTCCTGAGAACTACGCACACTATACACGAGAATGTCAGAGGACCAACTGTTTGATTACTCAGTCATTCGCCACACTGGTTTCAGAAAAGACCCTATGTTAGCAGTATTGGAATAGACGAGCATGTCAAGTAACATGGCGGGCTGTTGACAGGCCCTTCTCTTATCGCCTGACCCTTCTCTGCTCTTTCTCCTCACCCCGCAAGTTCATAGAGCTTGGACTCGCACAGTAATTAATGGTAGCCCACAACACCGGTTTGTAAACAAAGTCATGTGATAGCTTGACGTCAGAGGGCGGTACTGGACTAGTCGTCCATTGAGGGGCCCAGTAGATAAAAGACACATGTCACCAAAATGTGTTTTGTCAGGAGAAAGGAATTAAGGAACTCTGGAGTTGGAGAGTCATGCATAATAGCAAATATATAATGCTCTCTTTCACAAAGAATGGGCTCATGCCATTGTGCTAGAAGTTCCTACCAATGATACTAGATGGCATTGGCTGTCTTCCTATACTAAAATCACAACATCACTTTACAGGTGGCATGTGCCCCTTTTCCACTGGCCCTTCAATTGTACCCAGCTTCGAGTGGCTGATAAATCCCCCAACACTGAGAGTCCATGTTCGCCACTAGAAAATAACAATGTCATGCATGGTATTGGGTGGAACACAATCTTTCATCGTCAAGTATTTGAACACCAGCAAATCTAGGTTTCTACCATGAATGTTGTGAGGTTTTGCCTACTTTACCAAAGTGTGCACATCAACAAAACCCTAGAAAATTTACTGGTGATTACCGTATTTATTTTTGCTCCTTTTATGGTTCATTATTAACAAAAACAAAGGTATAATTATGTTGGGTGCCTTGGCAAATATTATGCACTGCTAAAAAGTACTGTACTCACCTTGCAAACACATCAGCCGAGAGAACACAACCAATAATATTACCCAAGTGAGGAACATTGTTGACATAAGGTAGCGCCGATGAGACAAGGATGTTCTTTTCACCGGCTACAGGTAATCTATAACATAATAAATATTCATGTAAAAAACTGTCATGTACATCAGACAATATTTCTTTAAACATACATATCGTTCTTTTATTTAGTCAGACATCACCGGATTTTGATAATTAAATAGGTTCATTCAAACCCCCAAAAGAGTCTTTATGAGTAGTGTGAAAATGTTAACATCTCGAAACATATTATATGTATACAGTGAAGTCCTTATTAGTAGTTTTCGGCAAGACCCTGGCAAACAAACAATGAATGTGGAAAAGAGATCGTCAAGAGATAGTATTCAAAGAGGTTCACAATCCTATCTATACTAACATCCGTGATGGTTGCCACAAATTTGTGCTACCCCTGCCCCCGACATATGATGATGGCTAAGATGTTATTCTTGAAGATTTCACATCTTCCTTAAAAGGGAATGTCACTATTTTGTAGCATCTTTCTTACAATCTAAATTTATCCTTTTTTGAAAAATAAAGGGAATATTTCATTTTGAAAAGTCTCTCTACCCCGCCTCGATCTGATAATAATAATAACGATAATAATAATAATAATTCATTGTCAGAGCAAACTAGTATACTGTATGTCAAAAATGTAAAATGAAACAAGCTCATATAACCTCATGGATTTTAAAGTGTACTAACAACGAAAGGTTAGCTGTTCATTATAAGAAGTGAAACATTGTAAATGCATATGGAAATGCAGTAAATTGTGCAGAGATAAAAGTCAGGTGTAGGCTCTATTTGCTGTTTAGTAGCCTAATAGGCCAGGCGACAGGTAGTTCAAAAAGGAAATAATTAGTGGAAAGCTTTGCTTTAATCGCTTTATTTGGACCCAGATATTACTCTCCCAAGTTTTCCCCCTCGAGCGAAGTCGGCTTTGGCCCTTCTGGCCCTAAGAAGATACCATTTTTCGTTTTTTTTTTGTTGCAAATATCTACCAAACCATCAACTATATCAACAAAATACCTATTATAAAAAATAATCTAGAGTAAATTTTCTACAAAAATGTTCCCTACCTTTTGTCTCTAATGTGTACCGTTACAATGCTACGACCATTCAAAGTAGAGCCCTTTTTGATCCTTGCGGAAAAGCTATGGAAATGATATGCCATATCAAGTTTTTACATGTGATAAATATTTGTCAGCATTCCAGGTGCACAAGCTGTTAACGTGTTACAAGTATAACAGCTTTTCAATGTAAACAGCTGTGGCAAAGTACCTACCAATAGTATCATTATGCAATATTGCGTTTTCGACTACAGAACAGCATGTGGATGCACGGTGTGTGCGGATCTCGCGGGATGATGCGGACTTGAGAAAATTTGTTGGACGGTTATCAACTCACGATCCCTTTTCTCGTGGACAACACATTGTTTCGTTAAGCACAGGAGTTGTCGGGGATGGACAAATCACTTGTCATATGGCCTATGAAATTGGAATAGCAGCACAAAAAGGCATAACCGGCAAAAACTTTCGCGATGTGAAGTTCCTTAGAAAAAATTGCGTGATGCCTCTCTGCGCGGTAAATTCAAAAATAAAAATCCGCAACACAGATATTCCTGCTGATCCTCTTGTGCTTTTCCTACGCATTTGCCTTGCAAAGAAATCCAATGAAGAATTGAAACAATATTTCCAGTTTGAACTAGCTCCAAATCCGGTTGCGATCTTTGATGAAGCGGGAATGCGTAAGACGAAAAAGTCTGTGTTCTATAAATTATTCCATCCTGTTACCGATGAGCCCACATTTGAGGACCTACATCATGTTCTCGACGGAGGATATCTTCTGCACCGTGTAATTTGGCACCAAACCGATACTTTTGTCGAAATTAGTGCCAAATATGTGAATTACGTTAAAAGATACTTCAAAAACAGTGTCATTATTTTCGATGTGTATCCTGACGACCCAGCAGCTCGCAGTACCAAGTCCGCTGAACGTCTTTGACGATCGCACAAGCATGATGCTGCAAACGTTTTTTTTAAGCGTCCATGACGGCACCTATGCCACAAGCAAAATTTTTGTCTAATGACACAAACAAATGAAGACGAGACGTGAACACAAACCCCGATGAAATTGATAAAGCGGACCAGTTGGTTTTGGCTAGGCTTTATGACAACAAAACCAAGGGAAATACCCCCCGAATGAGTTGCGGTTCCAACTGTTTGCAAAATCTGTAAGCAAACATCGATTTAATCTCGCAAGCTTACCTCCCACCGAATCAGTGGCAAGAGAGCACTCTTTAAGAACATACCATCAAATCCAAACATGGTATGGAAATGATACAAATCCACTGGATTGGGGCTGGAAAAATTCTCAATGTGGTTTGACTCCCATACCTACGACGAGGGATCCGGCGCCACAAACGCTTCTAAACACAGTGTCCAGCAAATGTTCGAAAGGATGTAACGCAGCGTGTGGTTGCAGGAAAACGGGCCTCCGATGCTCCAGAATCTGCATGAATTGTATGGGACAATCATGTACAAATGCTGCTGAGGAAGATGATATGGATGATTGTGACGGAGACATCGATTTTAATCTTGAGCGCCCTGTGACGTCGGACAAATGTACCGATACAGACGATGAAAGCGATGACGGAGAAATTGAGGCAGACGATCAAGACTGCCAGCCTTCATCAAAATGGTTTAAAATCGACCAACTTTGACATTTGAACAGTGGAAGAGGACTCCTGGGCACACCACTTTAAAAAAACGCGCCATTTACTCTACCGCTAGGTAGTGTGGAAAAGAGTGATTTTATGCCAATACTATGCAATCAGTGGTGGACTATATTCTATGCGGGAAGGAGACAAAGAAGAGTATCACGGATATAAGGGTAATACCTTCAGAAGCCCTGGACAGTGACCACCGTCTGCTGGTCGCCAAGGTGAGAGGACTGAAGGAAAAGAGGAGAACTGAAAACCAAGAAAGAAGAATAAGGACATGGAAGCTGAAGGAGGATGGAAATAAGGAGAAGTTCCAGATATTAGTGAGGAACAAATTACCGAAGGATGATCCGAAAACAGGTGAAGAAGAATGGAATAGGTTCAAGGACGTGTTGGTAGAAGCAGCGGAAGTCGTGTGTGGCAGAACTAGTGGAAAGAAAAGGTGGAAGGAAACACCATGGTGGAACCCCAGAACTAAGGAAGCAGTGAAAAAGAAAAATGAAGCATTCAGGAAATGGTTCCAACAGAGGACAGACAGAACAAGAGAAGAATACCAAGAGCGGAAGAAAGAAGCAGGAGAAGTAGTGAAGGAAGAGAAAAAGAAATGGCTGGAGAAATGGACAGAAATGATGGAGGAGGACTGTGATGGCAGTAAGAAAGTGTTGTATGGAATGATAAAGGCAAAGAGAAGAGATACAGGGGAAAATGTCAGAATGGTGGACAGGAATGGAAAGGTGGTCGAAAATATGGAAGAAGTAAAGGTTATCTGGAGAGAATACTTCAAGGAACTCCTAAATCCAACTAAAACCAGCGTAGTGGACATTGTGGAGGAAGAAACAGACAGTGACCAAGACATTTCAGAGAAGGAATTGACATGGGAAGAAGTGGAGGAAGCATTAAAGAAGATGAAAGGGGGAAAGGCACTGGGAATAGACGAAGTGAGTGTGGAGATGGTGAGAGCAGCAGGGGTGATAGGAACACAGTGGCTCTTTCGAGTAATGAAAGTGATATGGAGGGAGAAGAAAATACCAGAGGACTGGAAAAGAGGGATAATAATACCCATATTTAAAAAGGGAAGTAGGAAGGAATGCAAGAACTACAGGGGAATTACACTCATGTGCCACTGCGCTAAAATATTTGAGAAGGTACTGGAGAGAAGAATTCGGACAGAAGTTGAATATGGGCTGAGGGAAGAACAGTATGGATTCAGGCCAGGAAGGTCAACAGTTGACCTCATCTTTGCAGTAAGACAGCTACAAGAACACCATTATGAATATGGGAAAGATCTGGTGATGACCTTCTTGGATATTGAGAAAGCATATGATAGTATTAATAGAAACAAGGTATGGGAAGCAATGAGAGCAAAAGCAGTGAACAAGGAGACAGTGGCAAGAGTGAAAGCAATGTACGAGGGAAGCAAAAGCTGTGTAAAGGTGGGAAGAGAGAGAACGGAATGGTTTCAACTGGAGAGTGGTCTGAAACAGGGAAGTGCACTCTCACCCCTGTTATTTATAGTGGTGATGGATGAAATCATACGAAAAGTGGTAAATAGCATTGGGGAAAGGAAAATGAAGGCAATGTTGTTTGCTGATGACCTTCTGGTATGGGGAGAGGATGAAGAAGAAGTACAAGAGCAATTAGATGAGTGGGAGAAGGTAGTGTTATCATATGGGATGAAGTTCTCAGCACAAAAGAGTGAAGTGGTCATCACAACGAGGAAGAAGAACAGACTGGATATGGGCATAACACTTGGAGGACAGCAGTTGCAGAAAGTAGAATGCTTCAAGTACTTGGGAAGCATAATTGAAGAAAAGGGAGGCAATAGGATGGAAATAAATGAGCGGGGAAGGTGCGCAGATGGATTTTTCAAGAGTGTTAGGGGGATGATATGGAATAAAGATGTACCACAAAAATGTAAAGGAATCATCTACAAGACCTACTTTGTGCCAATTTTGACATATGGTTCAGAAACATGGGTGATGAAGGAAAGGGACAAGAATAAAATACGAGCAGTGGAGATGAAGTTCCAGAGGAGTAGGGTAGGAGTGACAAGAATGGACAGAGTAAGGAATGAGAGAGTCAGGGAGATGGTAAGAGAGGAACCATTGCAAAATAAAATAGAGCGATCTAGGCTACAATGGTATGGACATGTGAGGAGGATGCAAGAGGAGAGGATACCGAAGAAGATGTTTGGAATGGAAATGACGGGAAGGAGGCCAAGGGGAAGACCAAGGGACAGATGGACAAAAGGAGTTAAGAAGAGTGTGGAGGAAAGAGGAGTGTGCTGGGACACAGTAAATGACGAGAGATGGTGGATGGACAGGAAACGATGGAGAGGCTTATGTTCCAAGCAGACCCGACCAGCGGTTGGAAACTGCTCAAGATGATGATGATGACTATGCAATAATAATACTAATTGTAGGTACTTTGCCACAGCTGTTTACATTGAAAAGCTGTTATACTTGTAACAAGTTAACAGCTTGTGCACCTGGAATGCTGACAAATATTTATAACATGTAGAAACTTTGATATGGCATATCATTTCCATAGCTTTTCCGCAAGAATCAAAAAGGGCTCCACTTTGAATGGTCGTAGCATCATAACGGTTCACATTAGAGACAAAAGGTAGGGAACATTTTTGTAGAAAATTTACTCAAGATTATTTTTTATAATAGGTATTTTGTTGATAAAGTTGATGGTTTGGTAGATATTTGCAACAAAAAAAAAACGGAAAATGGTACCTTCTTAGGGCCAGAAGGGCCAATGGCGACTTCGCTCGAGGGGGAAAACTTGGGAGAGTAATATCTGGGTCCAAATAAGGGATTAAAGCAATTTCCAGCTTTCCACTAATTATTTCCTTATTGAGGCTTTTTTTCCGACCAGTTGCCTGGCCTATGAGCGTTAGCTCAGAGGATAGTGTGATGGAAAATTTCTTGAAGCATCATAATTATTATTTAATCTTTATAGTGCGAGGGGGCTAATTTATTGACCGACGGAGCTTCTGATAAAAATGCTAATCTATCGGTCCTGTTTTTATAAAATGTTTACTATGTTTTCAGGCACACAGTTGTCACTATTGTAACCAAGACTACACGGGAATCATTCTCTCTGTGTATATCGATGTGTATTAGTTCCGTGAATAACTGGATTCATATTATGTATGTTATTCTTTGAATAAGTTGCAACCAGTTGACTTCCCATGGGTGTTACTTATGAACTAGTGTTCGTTACATTTGTGCTCGCAGCTAATTTAGATACGTGGAAATAAAAATCGTTAGCTCTTTGAAGGAAGAGGAAATAGATAATGTTTTAATGCTTAGTGATGTGTGTGAAAGTACATTTTCAACTAATGACGACTTATAATAATTTGCCAATTTAAATTTGGAAGAAAAAATGTTTTCAAAGTATTTTTAATGAAAACAAATATTATTTATTTAGCAACTAATACGTTTAAAGTATAATAACCTGCTAAGACAAAACTGTACAGGAAGATTTTCAGGAGAGATTGAAGCAACAAATCCCAGTTACTGAAGTGGAAAACATAGAAGAGGAATGGTCCCACTTTAAAAAGGCATTTGTTGGTGCAGCAGAGAGTGCTTGTGGTAGGACGTCAACAAGAGTGAAAGAGAAGGAGACACCGTGGTGGAATGAGGAAGTAAAGAAAGCAGTGAAAGAAAAGAAGTCTGCATGGAAAGAATGGAACCGAGATCAAACAGAAGAAAGCAATAGGAAGTATCATGACAGCAAACGGAGGTGTAAGAAAGTGGTAGGAGAAGAAAAGAAGAAAAGTTGGGAAGAATTTACACAAAGAATGGAAACAGATGTAAGTGGCAGTAAAAGGATGCTGTATGGGCTTCTAAGAAGTAAGAGGAAAGAAAGAGTTACCACAAAGCTGGTGAAAAAGGAAGATGGAGAGTTGTTAACACATCCAGAAGAGATAAAGGGACGATGGAAGGAGTATTTCGATAAGTTATTGAATGTGAGCAATTGTACTGGTGAGATGGAAGTAACACAACCTGACGACTCTATAACAGAAGATGATATAACAATGCTGGAGGTGGAATTAGCAGTACAGAAAATGAAGATGGGAAAAGCAACAGGGGTGGATGAAATCTGTGTAGGAATGATAAAGGCTGCTGGACCTGTTGGTATGCAATGGTTGTATCGACTGCTAAAGTGTGTGTGGAAACGGAAATGTGTATCAGAAGACTGGGAGAAAGGGCTAATAATACCAGTGTTTAAGAAGGGGGACAAGAAGGAGTGTGATAACTATAGAGGGATCACCCTCTTATCACAGATAGTAAAAATACTGGAAAGGATATTAGAAAGAAGAATGAGAAGAAAGGTGGAAGGAGAGTTGCAAGAGGAACAGTATGGCTTCAGGAGTGGAAGATCCACATTGGACCCAATCTTTAGCTTGAGGCAGGTGATGGAAAAGAACTGGGAATATGGAGAGGATTTGATCATGACTTTCATAGATCTAGAAAAGGCATATGATAGTGTCCCCAGAGAGAAGGTATGGGAAACCATGGTTAAGAAGAGACTGGGAAGAGAAATGTTGGAAATGGTGCAAGCAATGTACAACAACTGTGTTAGCAGGGTACTGACCCCAGTTGGAAAGACAGATTGGTTTAGGAACAAGACTGGACTAAGACAGGGGAGTGTGCTGTCACCTCTCTTGTTCATAATGGTGATAGATTAAATTGTAAAGGAAACAAAGGAAGCATATGGACATAAAGAAATGAAGCTACTGTTATTTGCAGATTATTTTGTGGTCTGGGGAAGGAACACCGAAGAAGTGCAAAAACAACTAGATGCACTGAACGAAAATATTCAAAAGTACGGCCTGAAAATCAGTATAGAGAAAAGAAAGACCATGGTGATGACAAAAGGAGAAAGACAAGGAAAGGGCACTGTGAAAATTGGAAGTCAGAGTTTGGAAATTGTTGACACGTTCAAATACCTAGGAAGTGAATTGATGCAAACTGGTAGGTTGGACATGGAGATTGGCAGGAGGGTACAGCAGAGCAATGCATTCTATCAAAGTGTAAGAAAACTTGTTTGGGATAAGGAAGTACCAAGGAAAAGCAAGGAGGTAATGTATAAAGTGTACTATGTTCCCATATTAACTTATGCAGCTGAGACTTGGTCCCTGACAAGCAGGCAAGAGAGTAGAATCGAAGCCAGTGAAATGAAATTCCTAAGAAGTATGATAGGAAAGACAGAGTGAGGAATGAAGATGTTAGGAAGGAAGTTGGGATGGGAAAACTAAATGAGAGAATTGAGAAGAATAAACTAAGGTGGTTTGGACATGTAAAGAGGATGGAGGAAAACAGAATACCAAGACAGATGCTGGAGGCGAAGTGCAAGGGTAAGAGAGCAAGAGGAAGACCTAGAACAAGGTGGATTGATTCAGTGAAGAGCAGCGTAAGATAAAGAAATCTAGACTGGGACAAGATCGTGGAAGAAGAATGGTGGAAGGAAAGAGGAAAGTGGAGAAGTGCCATAAATACCCCGACCCGGCAGGAGCTGGATAAGGGGAAATGATGATGATGATGATGATGAACCTGCTACTGGAAAAACTTGTAATTTCACTAAACTTGACATCAAAAGGATTAAATATTAAGCTACACAACTAGCATATTTGAAATCTGAGTATGAGAAATATAATACACAATCCTTACTGGAGATTTTTGCATTTAAGCAACCCACTCTCAGATCATGTCCATAGAAGTAATATTGCAACGATGAGTGTATTTCCAGTAATGAAGTGATTCATCTTCTTCTATATGCCCTGCCCAGTCTCCCAGACATTGGCAATCAATATGGATAGCGTTCGTCTATCTTCAGCAACACGGTATAACTGTTCAATAGTTCTTGTGCCAGTCCAGTGTTGAAGATTCCGAAGACAAGATGCCCTTTTTCTGCCCGCTCTTCGATGCCCGTCAATTTTGCCCTTTAAATTGCGTATTTTGCACCTCATTGCACATGACCCAGAAATGTTCGTACATCTGATGGTAATCATCAGCTCCCGCTTAGAGTTTGTTCTCCGCAGAACCTGTTCATTAGAATGCGATCCATCCAAGGGATTTTCAGCATCCTTCTATGGAACCACATTTCCAGAGCTTCAAATGATTGAATTTAATAGTGTTTTCACTGTATTTCATGGTGCAAGTTTAATAGTCATCAGGGCATGTTGGTTTTCGTAAAAATAATGGAGCAGATTTTTGCTGTTGAATAGATGCTGTAATGAATAGCCACTCAGAATATTTCTGATAATATTTTTGATTGATGCTAACTTAATTTTTGGGAATTTTGTGGATAGCGCAGATTGGTTGTAAAATGCTGTGAAATGATTAAGTTATAATAATGGTGAATAATGAAGACGTGACGAACCAACAGAAAAATTCTTATGCTTATAAAATGTTTATAACATTCTTGTAAATAGAAATGGAAAAATAGGGTGAAGCGATCAATTAAAATCGTTTATTTAGCTAAATATTTAATTAATTATAATGATGTCCAAAACACAAATTAATTTGTGAATGAGAATCATTAGTCTAGTGAAATTAAAAACTTTTGAACTTTAAGAAACTTACTTTGGAATCTATTTATTTCAGTTCAAAATAAGACTTCTGAGGGACTCAGGTCAGGATGTTATTTTTTCCAGGAGTGCCATTCAACTTGATTACAGAAAATCTCTACAGAGTAGGAGAATATAATTTTGATTTTATACTTTAACATAAAATTGAGCTACAATTTTAACTAAATCTTTGGTCTTGTATATTTTTGTTTTATCCTTTCTCATTGATGTGCATTAAATCCATGCCCACTCAGATAATTCACCCGAAACGTACTGAGATATACTCTCATGCTCGCACTGTTCCCAGGTTCCATGTATGTGCCCGGTGGTTCATTGGCGAGGTGGCTCACCACCAAGTGCTGACAGTCTGACTGGCACCATACATACGAACAAGTTATCTCCACGATCCACTATTAGCAGTTAGCACTGAAGCTTACTCTGCTTCTACACCTCTAACTTTGAAATGGTTCAACACTGATTCTAACCATCGCCTCCTAGGTCAACCTCTGCTTTATTACCCTCTACAGCCGAACTCAATAACCTCTTAGGTTATCTCTCCTTCCCCAACGATCTGAGTTGGCTCATACAAACAGTTTCACCTAGCGTGTTAATTTCTAACTAGTCGGCTTCGGTGGCGTAGTCTGTAGCATGCTGAGCTTCTACGCCCAAGATCGCAGGTTCAAACCCGGCTGAAGTTGTCGGATTTTTTAAGAGCGTTAAAATCCTTCAGTATGCCTTCCTTCGGAGGGGACGTAAAGCTGACGGTCCCATGTCATACCTTAGATTTATGGCATGTAAAAGAACTTCCACTAATTAAACTTGTATGAAGCTAAATTTGCAGGTTAGATGTCGTTGAAACGCTCTATGCAAGTTCCAACGTTCACCACTAGGTGTCAGTGACATCTGGTGGCGAAAGTTGGAACTACTTGAAATTGAACGGAACCTTAACTCATCCCCATGGGTGTCCGCACTGAAGCAGCTACAGCCTCTGGCAAGCCGAACATGTCCTCGGACACTCCCGGTACTAAAAGCCATATGCTAAATTATAAAAATAATTAATAATTACTAATTTAGCCTTCATCTCTTCATTATGAGTATGTATCTGCCACTGCTCCCATCTAATTGTCCCAGTAATCACTTGTGCTACCCTTATCAGTTACCTCTTGCTTATGTACCAGGTATACTGAATCTATCCAGCTCTCACTTCCGTACATCAAGATTGGTCTAAATACTGAGCGTTGTAGGGGGAGTTTAGTCACAGCGCTTTCTTTCTTGCAGAGTACTGTAGATAACAACTGAGAGTTAGCTGTATTGGCTTTTCTGCACCTCGACTATTTCTTTCCCCATAGTACCCTCCTGAGAGAATATGTGGCCTAAGCACTTAAAATTGTTCAAGTTCTCGAATTTAGTTCCTCCTATCTGGCATTCCATTTTCTTGCGTTTCTTACCTACCGACATCACCTTCGTTTTTGAAATGCTTATTTTCATAATATATTCCCTACATTTCTGTTCAAGTTCAAACATGTTGGCTTGTAAGCTTTCAGCGGAGTCTGTCTTTATAACCATGTCTCAGCATAAGCGAGACTGCTTAACTAGTTTCCATATAACCCAGCCAATTTATGCCCTGCAGCAAATGGCCTATATATAAAATAAACAACATACCCTTGTATTAGAAGCGTCTTGTGCCCAAACTAAAAGGTCACCAGGCAAACCAATTCAAGATGGTGGCCATGCGAATCATGCAAGCATTATAAGTCATAACTTATGATCCAATGAATCAATGTTCACAGTACTTGGCATTCAGATAGCTTTATATAAAGACCCTTTGTTACTAACATTATGACTATATGACTTAATATTACATGCAGCCACCATCTTGAAATGATAAAATATTTTAAAAATTACTCTCAACACCTAAGAGCTACAGTAATGAAAATTACTGTCAGGTAGGATGTGGTCTTGAATGGCCAAGGCAAAAGAACAGACTTTCCATACATTCAAGATAGCGGCTGCACAATCTATTAGAACATTAAAATCGTCAACACAGAATGAAATTGGGTACGTAACCACTGCACAACCAGCACAACAGTCTTGCTCCCTCTTTCCCATTCTTTTCCAAGATACTCTGCGACTCTGTGAAAGAGAAGAAACGCTCAGTACTTGTCCGTTGAGTGGAGCGGGCCCAAAACAAAGAGGCCCATTTGAGGGGTTATTGCCTAAGAAGCCTGGTGACAAATAAGGAAACATAGTTGTTTAATATAAATATTATGGGCCAAAATTACCAATAAGCATCAGGTTAACATAGAAAAATCAGTTGCTGTAATACATCGATTTCGTCAAGGTACAGTTACTTATGTAGCTTGAGGACATCATGTTTTCTTTTAAGAAATACAGATTACCCTCACTTGGGCACAAACTTTGATGAACACACCTTTATACATCTAGAACATATGTACGTTTTCTCTCTTTTGCCTTGGTTTCAAGGACGCACCAACTATATATTCTGCTGTGTACATATTTGTTTCTCAAACAATTAGTTCAATCACTTTGTCGTCGTAAAACAGCAAAAAAGCATCTAAAACAGATGTGAAATGCTTTCTTGTTCCCGGCTTACCCATGCACCTCTCGCCACAAACACTGATCAGCGGTCGTGTTTGTTACAGCTGAAGCTATTTCTTCCTCATCAGCGCTGTCTGCCACTTACCCAATAACATCATGCTGTGCATAGTCCGTATCACTACCGAAAATATTGCTTCCCTATACATCACTTCCACTACAGTCATCTATCAAACAAATAATCTCTGCACCCGTAAGATAATGAGACAGCCTGGCAATTATTTCTCTGGGACTGAGTAGCCTCTAGCCTACGAAGCAAAAAATTATCTACGAAGTACTTGCTTTCGGTGCTTCCCCTTCATAAGTGGCAAAAATTGTCAAGTTAGACATAGTTCACAAAACATTCTCGAGATGGCAGGAGAGACTGTGGTACCTTCTAAAGCAACTAACTTGAAAACTCAATAGAGCACGTTTCATGTTCTTTTCCTGATCGATATGAGTCGTCAAAAGCAACGGAGAAAGTAGGCTACATGTTCTTCACTAAACATTTATTTCACTTTCAGGGTTAAAGTGATAGTTAAATATTTTCCTTTAAGTGCATATCCCATTTATATTGCATCCTTGTATAGCTGAATATTTTTTTGTGTGTGTTTATCTATGTGTGTGATTTGAGTAGTGTAACCTCTGGATCTCCAAATCCTGGATAGTGTTCTTATTGTCATAATTAAGTGAACACACCCCCTGTGAGAGCCCTAAGTCCTATCATGGGATGCCCAGACGGGAACATTTTATTTTCGAGGCAATCTTTCGAATGGAGCGACAGTCAATATCATACATTGTCTCTAAATTCTAGCGGTACTTATTTTGCACTGTCATAGCCAATCTCCTTCGGATGTCCAAAATCTGGGGACTAGAAAAACCAATGGTCATTTTATTTCATGTGCCAAAATGAGGATACATGGTAGCAAAGAATTGGAAATAAACAAATCACAACAGGCTTACAATTATATTATATTTACAAAGTAGATTGTACGTAACAATTTATGAACTTAAAACACAATGTCCAGTGTATTCAACCAGTTGACAGCATTATCGGTAGCACTGTGTAGATCTTGGATGGTTCCTTCAAATCTCCTTCTTGGACACACTAGGGCAAGATGCTGAATGGTCTGAGGCACACCGGCACATTAGCAGCGCAGCAATCGAATGTCCAAAGTCATAATCTAAACTTTGAGGTGCCAAATCTCAAACTTTCATTTTGGACATAGGTTGTTCTTGTTCCAAGCCACAAATATACAGTACATCATTATTTATTCTTTTGTTTTATTGAAGTGCAATGGCTTTCATTTTTTCATTAATTGTATTTATTACCAATTGCTTCTAGCTGTGTGGAACTAATAGAAAATTTTCTAATTGTCATCCAACTGTGTGGCAGTCTGAATTTTTATTTCATTCATTAAATAGTTTTTAAACTAACCTTTGTGCTGTTACTCTGAATCTTTGCTTTTGAGAATCATGATGATGTCCAATTCCCTCCTACTAAGCGAAACATGATATAACATACAGCAAGTACTGCACAAGAAGAAGCGTTTGGCACTAATTTTGCTACTTCTATTGTGTAACTGATTGGTGCCAAATTATGAAAATTCATAGACTTATATCATGATTACCAAAGGGCAGCCTATTTTAAAGACTATAATTTAAGATAAAAAGAACAGTAAAAATTCACCAACTTACACTGGCCGAACTTGTGGCTTTGGTTTTGGTCGTCGAGCTATACCGTTCTTCCAAGCATCTGTTACAGCTTCCAACTCTAGGTCTGAAACTGGAGCTTCCTTTGGAGTGACCTATCGAAACAAGAAACACCGTTTCAGAAAAAGGTACCAGGCCAACAAATTAATGACACAGTAGTATACAAAACGAGGAAAAGCACTTCAGTATGTACCGTATGTGTTACTGTAATCATCAAGAATAGCTTTAAAGAAGACAGGTTAAAATACTTACAATAAAATGTATTGGTAAAATGTCCAGGGACTCTATGGTGCCATCCCAGCATTCTTTTTCTGGAGCAGACACTGTCAGTGCCAGACACACTCTAATAATGCCCAAGAAAATGATGCCTAGCAAACAAATCATAGTAGCACCTCAATTATAACTGCTCTTTTTAAAATTAAAATCTCAGCATATCTTCAAAAATATCCTAATCTAAAACACAATGATAAATTGACACTATTAATGCTTTGTATTCAAGTAACTAAGTATTTCTTTAAACATTTTTTTTTTTTCCACTTTCAACTTTTGTGATAGCCCTCCTGGAAAGACTCATTAGTTAATAAAATTGGTAGATTTTGCTAAAATGTTTATTTATATCCTCCAATGGGGGAGCAACTATTGTTATACAGTAGTTGACTATGCAAGTTGCCTTGTTTCATTATGCTGGTTTGTAGGATTTATTAAATGTTGATTTCTATGGCACTTTCACACAGGGTAGTATTTTAAAATATCAATACAGGCTAGTTCTGGTTGTCAAAAACCATGAATTGGCGAGTTGTGCTACTCGATTGTTTGTCTATTGCACCATTAAAATTGTTCATAAAACATCTTGGCAGGAGCACTATTGTTGACTCTATGTGACCAACCTTTTTCGAGTTGTCTCCCACAAACTATGAAAAGTATCAGTTGATTTTAAAATGGAATATTAAATAATGCTCATAACATGAAAGTATGATATAAGGTCTTACCCATTTAGCAGTGGGCAGATAGTTTATGTTGTTTTGTTCAGACCAGCCAGTTGATTACTGAGAATGGTGAGTTAGTGAGTCTGTGTGTGGTGGAGGAGAAAGTGGGAGTTGAGAAGAAGGGGAGCCCTGGGCGGTGTGTGACTTATTGATCATGCAGCTTTTTTAAACTTGTGTCCTGAATGATTCTGTAATTGTAATCTATCTATCTATATATATATATATATATATAAATCAATGTTACAGGATAGTTTGTCTGTCCCCTATACGTTCGTATACCATCCATCCGATTGTGATGAAATTTGGGTGAGTTGTTGTGTGCACCCCAGGGAAGGTTTCTGACTACAAATTATTGATGTAACACAAAAGGGTGAGGGACTTAACAGGAACCCTTATATCCCACAGTAGCCCAATTGCACAATCTGTATACTTATCACACCGCAATGCAAGGTGTGAGAAAGGCTTGCTGATTCATCGCGAGGTGACATGAGGAGACTGTCAGCAGCCCACCGTGTTATCTGGTATCGCTGTCTATTCCAATTCAGTTCACGCCACGGTTTTTGGCCGGGGGTTCATTATTATTGACCCGTTTTTATTTTTGATCTTTTGACACCGTGTCCATCTAGCGGTCATTTCGGAAAACATCTAAGTGATCGTAATTTCGGCATGTCTTGGAAAAGGAAAACACCCGCGATGGAGAATCCATCTAATACTAAGGAACTCGACTTGGGCGATTGTTATCGCGTCTGAATTGTTATGACAGGGAGAAATTGATGATGGTCTGCCGACATAACCACTACTGCCAGCAATTCTATTCAAATGTTCCGTGATGTCCATTATAAAATGTTTTAAGAAGGTATAAATGTTGGGGAGACAAAGCGAGATTCCGGCTTTTCTCTCATAGTTGAGAATTCCTGAAGTATGGAATTATTATAAAATAAAATAATCATCGGAGGTCTTCTAGAATGTCTCGAGGCTATCAGCTAAGTGGAAATGATTCCTTTGTAACTATGTATAATCATGTTTGAAGAAGATTTTTAATCAATGTATTTTTCCCCAGTTTCAGTGTTAAATGGTCCCTTTATTTAACCTGCAAAAATGTAGGGTTAAACTGGAGATCGTTCATGTCTTTCCTTGAAGTTAACTGGTGTTTATTTGGTCCTAGTTATTTGTTATATATACGTACGTTGTGGAGAATCGACTTGCTTGTTTTGGGGGTTTTTCATCTTAAGGGATTCTTGTTGTTGTCATTTTATTTTATTTATCTTGTAGAGTTTTATTTGGTGCGTGTGCTTGCGGTTGTTTGTGTCATGAAACGAGATTGTAATTTTGAGAGTTGTTCATTACCATTCCTACCCCTTAAAGGATCTTCGGGGGCTGGTACCTTTAGTTTGTTTCGCGGCTGTCCCTTAGATGTTTATTACCAGTTCCTAACCCATTAAAGGATCTTTAGGGGTTGGTATCATCATATTTGTTTCACGGTTGTGCCTTGACGTGGGAGGGTGTGTCTGTTCATTGTCTTAGTTTTTCTTTATGTATGGTCGGAACACACACCAAGGTTTATGTAAAGGTTTTAGGGTTATTGTTTCTGTGTCTGTCTTTCGTGCAACTCTAGGATGACCGTATAATCACGTTTCTAGACTTATGTTTAAGGGTGGGTTAACGACATTTGTTTAAGTGGGAATTTGACTGAAGGCCGAGGGTCATATTTCGTGCTGTTCTGTTTTGTTGTGGCTTTCAGTCAGCAAGTAACGCGTAATCCCATTACGTTTATTAAATGAGGTATATCAGTTATTCTTTCGAAAGGAGATATATGTACTTCTTGCACGTGTCCGGGACGGTAATTGGTGTTCATGTCCTCTCAAGTAAGATAACTGAATCTCGTGCTTTCGTTTGAGAGAAGTTTTATTCTACCAGCCCATGAAATCATTTTGTTTTATCTTTATTTGGGAGTTTGCCTTTGTTTTATTTTACTGAACCGATCTATGTTTCTCAGTGGGGTTTGTATGTCACGTCACGTCATGTTTTATGAAGTCGTATTGCTCATTGGTGAAGTCGTGTATTTATTTGGGTTTCTTGACGTGACATTTTAGGTTCGTTGTACTTGTATTGTTTTGTTTCTTTTGGTCTCTTGTAGTTTGATGATACATACATTTTAATATAAGGGTGGAAGGTTAGACGGTTCGTGGGAGACACGTTTTCATGTACTCCTTAGAATGATGCTTCTGATTACTTTCTAGTAGTCAGCCTGTGGTGGAACGAAACGTACTATTTATACTATTGTTAATTGATAACCCTTCTGCCCCTCTACTGAACGATCTCCAGTGACTTAGGCTTCTCCTCGTCGTCAGCATCTTCTCTTTTATAGATCTTGATTGCGTGTCCTGCGTTTTATTGTTTTACTGTTTTATAATTATGTGTACATTTTATTACAGCCCCATCATCCCTCATCTTACCATTTCATACATCCCTCGTTTCCCCTTTTGCTATTCCTTGCTTTTGATAATAAAATTTATTCAAACTCTACTCGAAGAATGCGGTCATTCCTTAGTCGGATCTCCATCTAATTCTAAATGCGAATGGTACACAACATAGGTTATAAGATCCATGGGCCGGTCCACATACCACGCATGTGGTTCCCCAGTCTCGCCATCGACTGTGTGCGTGGGGTGGTGGTCACCGCGCGTGTCAATTATTATCTTCCTTTCTGTCTTTGATTGGCATTGCAACGCATGCCGGGAAGAGCTAGTTTTGTATATAAAAATGGAAATGTATATCTGTCCGAGATTAATGGACTCCGACACCGTTTAACCGATTTCATTGAAATTTTGTACGGTTGTAGTGCACACCCCAAGAAAGGTTTTTGGCAACAATAAATTTAGATAGCCTGCTCCATTCCCTTCATTTAGGCCCTTTGGCACGAATCTACACCGTTTCACCGGGCCCAAATCTACACTGTTTCACCAATCTGAAACGAATTTTATGTACTTACCATTTGGAACAAGACGAGTAACACTATCTACTTGAAATTTCGGACAGCTCTCTCCATTCCCTTCATTTAGGCCCTTTGGCACAAATACAGAATTTGCATGCCCTACAAGCTTTATTCTTTTATTTAAGGGCGTCATTACGGAGATGGGGACTTACAGCATTGGTGAGGATTCATTATTTTACATTATGACCGGAAAAAATATTATTTTCTTTAAAACTCAGCAATTTTTCTATGTTTGTGCTGTGTCTTGTGTGGGGTTTTGCCTAGGACACCAAGCTGGATTATCAGCGTGCTCTTGGTGTTCCCGCCCGGACCCCCACAGGAGTAGCGAACTGCGCACTACCTCCCTTTTTATGCAGTGCACCTGCGCCACTTTACTGCGAGAACTAAAAGCTCAAACAGCCATAACCTCTCTATGAAGGCTTCCAAAAAAATGGTATATTGGCTTTCACGGCCAGTGAATTAAAAATCAGCAATTTTTCGCGGTTTGTGCCATGTCCTATGTGGGGTTTCGCCAAGGACACCAAGCTGGTTCATCAGCGAGCTTTTGGTGTCCTCGCCTGGACACGCCACAAACCTAGAAAAATTGCTGAGTTTTAATTCACTGGCCGTGAAAGCCAAAATACCAACTTTTTGGAAGCCTTGATAGGGAGGTTATGGCTGCTTGAGCTTTTAGTTCTCGCAGTAAAGTGGCGCAGGTGCGCTGCATAAAAAGGGAGGTAGTGCGCAGTTCGCTACTCCTGTGGGGGTCCGAGGCGGTGCGTCATTAAGGGCCGAATGGGCCCTGCCCACCCAGGGCTGTTAGGCAGCATTGCAAAGAATTTGTTTAACTAATGTCTTTTAAAATTACTTTAAATTGCAGATTCTCAACTTAAAATAAGTGTTTTACCCTTCTAGAATCCCTAAAAAGAATTCAGTATACATAACTCATCCCTTGCTTGAGATCCTGACAGTCTCGTAAGGTGTATCGTCATAGCGCAGGCCGCTCCACAGAAAGTCCCCTGTAAAGTATATGGCTTTATGGGCTGCGTGAAGAAACAGTGGACATAGCACTGTCTTGCACGCGAATTCCTCAGTGCTATGAAGGGAATTTTCTCTCTCTTCAAGGGCCAGCAGATTGGGCCCATAACGTTGCTTTGAAGCGAAATAGAAGATCTCTCCATTTTACTTCCTGCTTCTGTCTCTGTTAAACCGGACTACGAGAGAAGGCTCCACCCCACCCCCTTAAACAGGTATTCAGCTATTGTTGGCAGCTTTCTAACATGAAACAAAAATGTATTTATACATTTCCAGCTGTCTGGTGTTCCAAGTACAGTTAATTTCTACTGTATAAATATGTTTTTAACTTTTGTGGCATGGTACATAGTTATTTAATATGTCGATTGTATGCGACATAGGAAAATGAAAGTGGAATTTTTATTTTAAAACAATATTTTATTCAATAGCTCTGAACACAAAGTAAGAAATCAAAAAATTAGGACCTCAACAACCAAGCACAGGAGAGAATATATTTACAAATAAGGTGCCATGTGAGTGCAGTTTTTAACGCATGAACTAAAACTTGTCTCAATTGTTGTGTGAAATTATGATAATGGCAACAATGAATGCCAAATATAAAACAATATTTAATATAAAACAACAATAGTATCATCTGGCTCACCCTAAAATTTTAATCAGGAGCCGCCCCTGGGTGTTCATATTATGATTCGCAATTTGAATCTCATTACATAAGGTTAGTCTGTTTATACGGGTTTGTGAATTACGTATGTGTATACAAATTAGAACAACACAATATAATGAATAAATAAAAAGAGAGCATACACTTGAATTCTATTATGTACAGTAGAACCTCGATGCATCGTTTTTCAAGGGGGAGGGGGAAAATGACAATGGATACGGGAAAACGATAAATGCGGGTAACATAAAAAATTTTAGTAAAAAAATGTTTTTTCCTGGTCCCTGCAAAATCCCTATACTTTCCATGTTAATTTATTTCCGAAATACGTTTTTCACGCTTATACGATCATATTTTAAGTCCCTTGCAATATAAAGCGTCATTTATACGTTGCGTGTTCTGAGAAAGTATGTATGGTTGAATGCAAACTTTTGGTACAGCCTGTACTTCCGCTCCGAAGGATGCACCGCGTGCTATTATTTGTGTTACGATGGCCTTGAGCAACACCGGTGGTCACGGCGACACTCGCTTGTCAGTGTCGCAACGAGGAAGAACAGCTTGCGTAATAAGTGAGGGCTATTTGTGTTAGGCAAAGGGTTGTTGACCTCTCAAAATAACAGGAAGCAGCCATAGAACACAGACAGCTTACGTTAAGATGAGCGAAAGAAACCGGAAGTGTTTTACAATCACCGATATATTAAACATTTTATTATTTCCGCTTTTATAATTTTTTATTCGTGTTTTTTAGGACTTCTCGTCAACCCATTAAAAATACGCGATTGATTCTGTGTTATAATAATCTTGCGTCTTCAGACAAATGAAAATCCATAAATTAATTTAGGCCTACACTACAGTATTTTATTAATGACGATGACGAAGAGGCCCAGCATAATACAGTGGATTTTAATGATACTGTCAATGCTCTAAGGACTATCAAACATTTTGTGACGCGCCTCAACGTTTCTGAGGAAATAATGGCCGAATTATATTGGTTTGAAAATACTGTTCACGCCGTGGCCGCAGCCAACAAAAAACAAGTCAAGATAACAGACTACTTCGTAAAGTGACTCAATTTTCTTTGTTTTGTTGTATCTGGGTGCATTTCTCTTGTAGTTGTTTTGTTACATATTGCCGATTATAGTTAAACAATCGTAATATTATTTCTTATTTTTCACTTCTTAACGGGGACCCTCGCTAGCCCGCCCGCGTTGCGAGCCTGTCTCCCGCCGGCACGTTGCCGTAATGCGTAGCTCGCTCGGCACTCAGTCATTGAGTAGCCTATAGTTAGAGCCCTGCGCGGATAAACAAAACATTATCCGCATCCGCCCCGCATTTGCACGACTGTTATCCGCATCCGCCCCGCATCCGCACGACTGTTATCCGCATCCGCCCCGCATCCGCATGACTGTTATCCGCATCCGCACGACTGTTATCCGCATCCGCCCCGCATCCGCATGACTGTTATCCGCATCCGCACGACTGTTATCCGCATCCGCCCCGCATCCGCATGACTGTTATCCGCATCCGCCCCGCATCCGCATGACTTTTATCCAAATCCGCTGATATTTCAATATTATTTTTAATTTATTAGATAAAGCATAAAGTGTTAAACCAACACATTTAGACATTTGATAAGTGAGTCATTCCTGGCAATTTGCTTCATTGCAAGGAACTTCAAGTTGGATGACACTTCAGGTTTCTTGACCTCCGCTTTAGACAAAAAAAAAAAAACGGCTATACTTTTTTGGCTACTTTTGCACTTGTGCTCAGTAAGTTTCTTGTGCCTGATTTGTGTCCTGAGTATGAATACACTTTCTTACAGGTAAAACATCCTACTATTATATCGTTCTCCTTTTCGTTTCCATTGAAAATGTAACCAAATGTCTGCCATATCGTTGACTTGAGCTTAGTTTTTGATGAGATGTCAAGACCATCTACTACAAACATACGGTATTTAATAAAATGTAGTTGAAAGCATATGAGTAAAATAATCTTCTCGTGTAGTACATAGAGACGTGCCTGGATATTTCGTACGCAATAGGCAATAGGAGTATTCCTCTTTTAAGCATGAAGCTGTAGATTGGCATATCAAATATGTAATATTTTCGTTCCACATTTTATTCTAAAAACCATCCGCAAATTTACTTGAAACATTATCCGCAGCGTATCCGCTATCCGCACAGCCATACAAACTATATCCGCGTGGCGAAAAATGTTGCGGACATCCGCGGGTTTATCCGCGGATATCCTCATCCGCGCAGGGCTTTACCTATAGTTCACAGCTGGTGCTGAAAATGTTCGCCATTCACTGCTACACATCCCTGGCACCTCTTTATGAAATTGTAATTTACGTTCTGAAGTTCCTCAGCACCGATTGACTGCATTACAGCTGTAATACACTGCAGTCCAGCCTACTTGAACCTTGCTCAAGCCCAGGAACTCCTAATCGTTCGTACATTTTCGCGTAACAGATTGCCGCTATTCTATGCCTCTTCCAATTCAAAAGAACGTTTGCACATATTTTCTCATAAACGATCAATGCGGAAAAATTGTAGCCAAGGACTGGAGATTTTTTGACGATCCATGCGAAAAAACGATAGTTCGAGGAACGATAGATGCGGGGAAATTTAACATTAGTTTATATGGAAAAATTTTGGGACTAAATAAATTGAACGATACATACGGGAAAGCGACAGTTCCGGGAACGATGCATCGAAGTTCTACTGTATATGGTTACTTATCTCTGCGGAGCTGTCGGCCGTAACAGTCTTATGCTCTCACTTGCCTACTCCTGACTGGTGATTCGAATGATGCAGCGCCTAATTCTAGAATATTGTTAAGCGTGACATCTGTTAATGGAGGATGTAACTAACTGAGGTGGAATGACTTATAAAAATAGTGCATGTTATGGATTCTAGAAATATCCTCATTACTATTGCAGGCTATTTAAGCCATCTTCCACAGCCTAGAAATCCTTCCATATATGCTTGCAACCGGTCTATTAGATAGAATAGGATCCTACAATACTGCCTAATTTCAGGCCTTGGTTTGTTGAGAAATTGTACATGGTGCATCCTCCTCCTATAACATATTTCCTCAAATTATTCCTTCCTGTATGCATTCATTGCTTCATTTTATTTACGAGTATGGATTTATTTTATTTAGCAGCGAGAAAAGGGGTGATCTTTCTAAAAGCATGTGTTCGTTCAGATTCGTTGGATTATCTTTCTTAGGCAAGGCACCTGTTATACATATATACACTGACCGGCAAAAAAAGTGGAACACTTCAATTTTTTATGTAATTTCTTAATTTATTCCACTAAAATGTATCGGTTTTCCAATATTTGCATTATTCAAGTAAATGTTAGATGGTTGGCTACAGAAAATACTGAAACATGTTTTACAACACACTTTAACTCACAAATTTCGTTACATTTCATAAATCTAACAATTTTCTATTTTTTACTAATGTTATTTTGGGCTGGTTTTTATCAAACATATTGCCAAACAAAACAGTGTTAATTTTTGCACTGCACTGCATGGGAACACTGGTCACTAAAAACGAGTGTTTCCACCCTTAGCGTCCATGACAGCTTGTAAACGCTCAGGCATACTGTTCACAACTCGTCAAATGGCATCTGCCGGGGTGCGATCCCATTCCTCCAGCAGCGATGTTCTCAGTTGTGCCAAAGTGGTGTGGTCACGCTGTCTGACGTTCCTTCCAAGCATATCCCATACATGTTCGATGGGGTTCAAGTCAGGACTACGAGCTGGCCAGTCCAGGGTTTGAATCCCCACTTCCTGCAGATATTGTACAACACAGCGAGCAGTATGAGGGTGGGCATTATCCTGCATCAGCATGAAATTCTGACCAACGAAAGACGCAAAGGGCATCACACGGTTCATCAGGATCTCTACGATTTACCTTTGGGAATTGAGAGTCCCGTGATCGATGCACACCAACTCAGTGCGGGCCATAACGTTGATGCCACCCCACACCATAACCGAGCCACCTCCAAATGGAGTCCTGGAGGAGAAAGCAACAGGGCTGTACCTCTCCCCGCACCTTCTCCACACTCTCTCTTCCATCAGGAGATCTAAGGTTAAAGCGACTCTCGTCAGTGAAGAGAACAGAGGCCCACTGCTCGTGGGTCCATCCCAGAAGCTGCCTTGCGAAGCGAAGACGCGCCTCTCTGTGATGTCGTTCGAGTGCGGGTCCACTTGCAGGTCTCCGAGACGAAAGATGAGCTGCTTCAAACCTTCTTCTTACTGTTCGCTCACTCACTCTCACATTTCTGACATTTTCCAGTTGATTTCGTGCCTGGACTGCTGTGGTATGGCGATCACGCAGTACTTGCAGGGTGAGAAGTCTGTCATCCCTGGCACTTGTGCTTCTTCTACGGCCTGACCCTCTTCTCCTGCCGTATGTTTGGAGTTCTCTGTAACGTTGCACTGCACGGTGAATGCTACCGAGAGATGATCCAATGACTTCACCAACATAACGGAAGCTGCCGCCATCCTCCACCAATGCAACTGCCTGTGCAGCTCCTTCACGGCTAAGAGGCATGTTTTAGTGTGAACTGCACATGGATAACCTACTAAAATGTATGACAATGGTTCCCAGGTGTTCAACAAATGCCAATTGCTATCCCTAGAACAACAATAAGCGAGCGGCAACACTCATATAAACCTTAAGCGCCTACAGTGTACTTCCCGCCATAAAACCATTAAGTTAGGCTCATCGAAGATTGGGGGTAATTGGTGGTAATAAACCACCCTAGGAAATGTCAATTTCTATTCACGGATGTTTCAGATGTGTGTCCTAATGTGTGAAAAGCTTTTAAAATGTGATTACATCTTTTTCATGGCTAATTCTATACTTTTTAAATTACTGTTTTAACTGTTCCACTTTTTTTGCCGGTCAGTGTATATATATACCCAAAGTGTAGCACAATACTTGTCAGAGTACTTACCATTAAAAATTTGCAGCATGCAAACATTAAACAAGAAACATTAGTTCATTACATCAACACTGAACAGAAAATGCTCAAGTCCACATTAAATATGATCCAACATGTACTGTACTGAGTTTACCAGTGGTGGGTGGCTCCAAGAGCAGTGCCACTGTGGCCCTCTCGAGCTGACTTGATGGGCTCCTAATTCTAACACCATAAAAATGTAAACCTTCATAATTCTCAATTAATATTATACATGTATTTCAAATAACACACTTAAAAACTGTCTCAAATAAGGATTTCTTTGGCTTTAGCAGAACTTCTCCATGGTATGCAAACCTCCATGAACCATGTCATGTTTCAAGCAGACAATGATCTAGAAGGCTGGTGCATGCATAGGAGTGGTTAGAAGTAACATGTGCAAAGTTGCCTGTGGAAAAACACATGAAATAAAGGGATGGTTTGAGTCAAAACTTTGTTGACCCTTGGGACACCTTGTGACATGCTACCCCCTCACCTCCCCAACACGATCCACTCACTAAGAAGCAAATCCCTTAACACTTCTGAGAGCTTGCTCACAGATGGCGAGACGGTTTACATTAGTTTATCCCATTCCTGTTCATAGGCATTTGAATCAGTAACCAGCAATTTAATAAGACAGTTAAAGGTAACTATGCCAATTTTCTTTCCCTTCCACACGTTATTGCTTCACAACAAGAATTGCCTTCTGCTTTATCGCTTCATAGCAAGCTGATTCTATTTTCCTTTGCCTTAAGCAATCTTCCTTTTCGTATTGCTGTTTCTTCATCTCAAGCAATTATTTATTTGCTTTACTCCAAGCAATCTTCTCTTTGCCTCACTTCAAGCAAATATTCATTGTTTCTTCATTGTTGTTGTTCCTTGCTTCAAAAGAAGGATGCAACTCAACTCTCTTCGTCACTGTTACCTGTTAGTAGTCTCTTCATTGTTGTTGGTTGTTTCTTGACTTCAAAGAAATCATGCATCTCAACATGATTTTCAACTGCTACATGTTAGTAGTCCCCTCGTCATTATTGTAGTTTCTTGAGTTCAAAGGAAGCATGCCTCTCCACACGCTTCCTCACTGCTACATGTTAGTAGTCCCCTCGTCATTAATGTTTTTGTTTCTTGACTTCAACCTAAGTATGTAACTCAACTCTCCCATCTTTCTATCAGTAAGGGAATCGCTTTGCTTATCTTCAAATGAGCAAACAATTATACAATTAAGCTTCTTCGCCTTACTATTGCTTTGGCACCTAAATCTTCATATTGGCAATAAACTACTAAGCTACTTTGCCTCATTACTACTTCAAGATTTTGTTTTTCTTCGAACTAAACCTAGGCATGTGAGCTTCTTTGCCTCACGGTCCATTGAGTGTTTTGTTTTCATCCAAACAAAACATAGCCATCTGAGCTTCGTCGTTTGACCTTCTATCGAGTGTTTTGCTTTACATTCAAGCAAAACATAAATATGTTAGCTCATCTGCCTCATTTACCCATCACTGTTCATGGGTTTTATCTTTCTTCAGGTTTTGCTAGGCAGCAATTTGCCACAGCATTCTTGTTTATTATTTCTCTTCAGCATCTCTCCTGTAACCTTTTCACCTCCAAACACTTTCACATAAACTCTTACTTTGCCACAGATTTCTTCTTCTCTGATGTTTGTATCTTACTTTTCACTTATAATTGTGGAACCTGTTGGCCTCTTTTGCAATCGATGTCTGACTGGTTCTTCTATGAGTTAACTTGTCTTCCATTATCCTTATTTTCTATTGCTCTTTTCCTCAGCCTTGTGCTTCAGACATCCAACCTTTGCTCAACCTCCTTCCTCCTTTAATGATTGATTGGTTGCCACACCTCTCTCATAGATGGGATTTAATTTTCCCTTGCTTTACTTCAGAAAAGTATTACCTTCTCTTCTCTTTCTGGCATTGTTAAAGGTTGTGGTACTTTAACCTCATGTAGAGGTGAGAGCAGCGACTTGTGCCCACTCTCTTTGCGTTCAGTCTCTCACCAGCATGCTCACACTTGCGAATGTACTTAGTATTTTCATATATTCCCCGTTTGGGCATGAGTACTCATTTGACTGGCAAATCCTCCCCTTATGTTTATATAAAGCCAATGAAGCGAATTAGCTTCAATTTATACATTTATTCAATCCATGCGGAATGACAAACACAGGATCCTGCAACTGGTGATGCAGGTAAAAATTGTAGGATATCGTGAACCTGGCCACTGAAGAAGCCGCTGAAGAACTTCCTGGTTTAAGAACCTCAGACACCGATAGCAAAGACTAGAACCAGATGACCACGGGTGAACTTTTCCAAGTATCAAATAACCATGATGATCGCCAACCTTTATTAGAAGATGGATTATCAAGAAGAATATTCAATCCATTCCCCCTTTTTAATGTTATATATCAAATAATGAAACATAACTTAACTGCCTACGACAGTTGTATACACACACACTCTTAAAACTTTCTGTGGGGGCTGTTTCAGTGTCTTGCTTCTGTTACACGTGAATCTAAACTGAGCTCACCACATCATGACTGCCTTGCCCCTGCCATTATCGCTGTCATGAGATTATTTCCAATTGGCTGCCTAGCCGCCAATTGCTTCATAGATAGCCGGTCATGAGGGTCTGGCTACATCTAGAATATTCCATCACACTTTAAAATACCAGGCTACCATCTGCTTGGTGTCTTGTCTATTTACATCACTCGATCACACCACAGGGTCAAGACGCTGACACCAGGCGTACTCTTACTCCACCTGACTGCTCCATAGGATAGAGACTCTGACGCTATGGGTACTCTTACTTTAGCAGTACAGATCAGAGAGACCATGCCTACGCTAGGGGTCCTTCTTCATAGACGACATTACTGTGCCAATTACATTGTCACAAGGAACAATTGGTATTCGAACCCAGGAAGAATTCATTCTTCCAGCTACTCTGGGGGTCGAACCTTGGACTTAAGAATTGCAAACCCTGGACTTGTGTTCATACAGCTCTGCAGATTGTACAACCCTAAGTGCAGCAAGAAACTCTTTATTTCCCACTACATTTATTTCCAAATCTGGGATTGGACTAGTGTATTTAAACTTGTGCACCCCTGTTAACATTGGACAGCCCTGTGGTAAATGAGAAAAGCTTCAGTTCCCATGCTTCTGAGTCCCCTGTCACCGGCAACATTGTACCGCGTTAAAACCACTGCCAGCTGGATCGCATCCCTCCTGGCTGCTTTAGACTGCCTGCCCATTCAACGATTACAGCATTGGTTTATGCGTACAACCTCGTTTCCAAATATAGACGCTAAGAGCAGCACCAACCCGCTGTGATCGCCACTTTTTCAAGTCACTGTTGCAGACATTTGTTTTGTATTGATGTTAATGGCGTCAATAATAATAGCCTGTTCTTTATTCGGTGTTAACTGTATTTCAGAAGCATAACTTTTCTGGGATTTCTTGGGCACATTGTGGGTAGAACTGTCGGTAAGGATAGGTACGGTCTGACTTCCTTGCTTGGTAAGAAGCCATTGCTTTGAGTGTGAAAGGCTTTGGTGCCTCGCTGAATTACGATGTTCAACCGTTTGTTTTCCGCGAAGTTGTGTTTTGGATTTTAGAATGCTGCGAGCTCTTTTGTAAATCAGAAATGAAATCTGCAATTAATATATATCTTGTACGCCTCCAAGTGTTGAATGGGCAAGCAGTTTAAAGCAGCCAAGAGGGATGCGATGAAGCTGGCAGTGAAAAAGCCATGGTGATCACAGTAGGTTGGTGCTGCAACCTATCTTGTACGCCTCTGAGCGTTGAATGGGCAGGCAGTCTAAAGCAGCCAGGAGGGATGCGATCCAGCTGGCAGAGGTTAAAACACAATTGATGACGTCTGACAACACTGTTTTGGTTATTAACCCATGCTGCCAACATACGATACCTTGTGCTCCAATGTGTGCTGGGCCGTACAGGTCATTCTGCGCCCCTGTCAGGTAGGCAAACTCGCCTGAGTGACGCGTTTCTGGCGCGTATGTGCTGGACTGAAACTCGATCGGCGTCATTCTACCAAGGACTGCTACAGTGTCTAGTCATGTTGTTGTCGGGCTCCGAGAAGAAGCCTTGTGTTCTTCCCGGAGTCCCAAGAAAATAAGTAAAGCTTTGAAGATAACATTTTGGAATGGGGCAAGATACCACGAACTGCGTGTGCGATTTTCGCGATTCTCCGAGGAAACATTCATATAAAAACATTTATTTTGGGTTATTGTGTCATTTACTGTGTGTTACATTTTTCTTGTGCCAAGAGACTAATGGTTTCATTTCAAGGGCACCATCATATCCTTCAAATTACTATTGTGGATGTAATACTGTATTAAAATGCCATAATCTGAAATGTAATTTTCTTCTGTACGCATTTTTGGGCTGGGCAAACAGTTGGACTCCTCCCTTTGTCTTCGGAGTTAGGGTGGGGGTACCTCGTGGTCGTAACTTTTGTTAGACAAGCCAGCATCCCCTTGTGTAATCCTTCTAGGCTGGCGAGTCAGACAATACAGTCGCAATAAGCAGCGCTTAACCTCTAACATGTAACACCTTATTGGCAACTGTATTCGTTACAGTATCTTATTTGTTTAACTTGTTGTTCCCGGGGAACATTTCTAGTGACTTTGATTAACATTTCTCGTGAATTTAATTAACATTTCTTGTGAACTTTGATTTTCTTAATGTATTCCTTCTTGTGTGTCGTCGTGGGGATTCATATCCACACTTGTACTTTCGATGCGGAGGTCGTTTCGCATTTTGCTTTCACCTCTCGTATTTGTGTTGGGTTCTGACGCATCTTAGCCTTGGAGTTTTCATCCACCTCCCCCAAATATTTTCATTTCTAGTCGAACTAGGCTTTGTTTATCTTAATGTACCTGTATGTGGGATTATTCCTGATGCCCTTTGTTCCTTGTGTACCTATATGTATGGTTTCTTATTTCAATTATATTTTTGGTCAAAGTTACCCGTTGCTCTTTCATTTCCATGCATGAAGTCTATTTCTAACCGGACCCCTGGTGTCGCACCAGCTGTCCACCCCACAGGTGAAACCCTGAAGACCAGCTGTGTTCCACGATATTTTGATCGTAGTGTCTTAAATCCTGGAATGAGGGCACTACTCAACTCTGAACCTCGTGGTGAATGTCACAGGTAAGGGTTGGAGTGGCAGAATTATACTTCTTTAGATCGTAGGCATTCGCCGCCGGTGTCTAGTTTATCATCTAGGCTTACAGGATGGCGCCGTATCTGTGATTTTTTCCCGACATTTCGTCTGTCATTGTAGCAGCCTTGATCATGGGTAGGTATGAGTTGGTGTCTGTACTCTGACGGTTATATCCAGCCAGAGGTGCCTGCTTGCCCTGCATTGACATCACGCTGCTCCCTGATTGGTCCGCACCCCTGCAATCGCATGCTAGGAGAACTTTTCAAGTGTCGCTTAGTCTGAAACCATCTTCGCGATTGAAATTATTGCGATGCTTCATGACCTGTATTGCCGCTCTAATTAACCTGTTTTGATATCCAGGAATTTTAAGCAACAGTTTCGGCCTTATCATATCCTATGGGGTGTCTCATGATGTCATCATGTTCAGCTATTGCAGATCTGTAGTTTATCTGTTTTGTGTCACGAATGTCCTCTGAAATCCTAATGGAAACAAATCTTTTTGTTTGCCCTATGTAAACCTGTCCACAAGAACAAGACACTTTGTAAACTCATACGTCCTGGTTTCGCTGCTTTATCTCAGTTGATTTACACATCACTTGTGTCAGCTTGTTTATTGGATGCATCACCGTTGTCACATTGTGTTTCCTTAACAACCTGGCGATTCGATCTGTCAACCCCTGTACATACGGCAGAAAGGCTTTATGGTATGGCCTATCTTCGTTCTTTTTGTCAGTTCTTCGGCTTTGTTCTACATTCCGTGTGGCCCTATTTATCTGTCCTTTGCTGTAACCATTAACTAGGATAGTGTTCCAAACTCGTTTCTTCTCTTCATTTACGCAATCCTTATCGCAAATGTGGTTGGCTCTGGTGAGGAGTGTCCTCGCTACCATTTCCTTCTGTGATGGAGGATGACTTAAGTTTGCATGTAGGTACCGATCTGTGTGAGTATCTTTCCTATAGACCCAGTGTCCGAGCGTGTTATCTGTTCGCTAGAGCAGAACGTCTAAGAAGGCCAGCTGATTATTTTCTTCTACTTCCATTGTAAAGTTGATGCTAGGATGTCTGGAGCACATGAAGTCTAGAAAGTCCTGAATTGTGGCGCGTCGGGAAACAATCACCGATACACAACACGGCTCCATCTTGTAAGCCTAGATGTTAGACATTACACTTGGCTTTCATCTATCTATCTTATATCTAGACCGCACCGAAGGGTCGATCCACCGACGTGAGGCATCCCAACACACAGTCGCCTGGAGGTGTCATTCATCGCCTTAGCAGTAAGTCCCCGATCACTGATCAGTCTCCAGCATGGCCACGGCTGCAACTCCTTGCTCTTTAGCAAGTCTACTGCCACACAACATCGCTCTTCAGAGCGGCCACTGCTGCCCCATCTACATCACTAGCAGATCAAGGATGGTTCAATGGCTGACACCTACACTGTCTTCGACAAGCATGTGATTTCCAAGTGCCTTGCTTATTATTTTAAATGAGCCGTGCTCGTACTTTGTCAATCATTAGAGACTAGAACGTCAAGGGCATCTATCTCACCAATATGTTAATAAAATAAGTGAGAATGTTCTTTCTTTGTAAAGTTGTTGAACTTATAGGGCAAGTCATCAAATGAGAACTGTTTAAAGTGTTTACCTATGGATCAGAGTAACGTCAAGCCTCTCGCTTACATTTTCTTCAATGCTTATTTTAAGTTTCTGCTTGTTCAGACCCGTACAATTTGTCAAAATTGCACCTTGATATTACTGTTTAAATTCTTATCAGTGCTTCCACATTTACTATAAATTCCAAGGCTGGATGGTGCCATTTATCAAGAAATTTTATATCAACAGGCAGCGCTTACAAGTTAAATTCAATTATTCTAACCATGTTCAATAATCTATTGAGTTTACAACTCTCTTTGTGGTTTTAATGAATTTTTTATATTTATCCTTTTTAGAAGTTGTTATGCACAAAATTCAAATCTTTAAGAAATCAAACTTTTCATTGTTACCAACTTATCTTCAATAAACTTATTTTTGACAAACATTATTCTTTCATTGTGTACAAGTCACATCCTCAGTGTTATTCCTTTCTAATCTTTGCTCTCCCAATTCTCTTATCCATTGACCCTCCATCTTTCCATATGGTAAGAGTATTTATCTTCTATGTACTCTACACCACATGTCAATGTTCTGCGAAGTTAACACGAATAATATCAGAGCCTTATTACAGTACCATATTTACTGGCATAATTCTCAAACAATTTTAACAAAAAAATACAAGCAAAATTTCAGGTGCGTGAAATACACCAATAATCCCAAACAGCTCGACAAAATTTGGCGCGATAACTTTATATATTCACATAGGCCTACACATACATTTTAGGGAACAAGTGCTATTTGAATAAAAAACAAACTTAAGCAGAGTATTTATGAAATTTTATACATATATTTCCTACCTATACTCTAATCTTCACTGCACACAACGATATAATTATCGTGTAACAAATATGCAATACCATGTACATTGTAGGTAACGACTTTGGTGGCGTAGTCGGTAGCATGCTGAATTGCTATGCCCAAGATCGCGGATTCAAATCAGGCCGAAGTTGTCGGATTTTTAAGAGCGTTAAAATCCTTCAGTATGCCTTCCTTCGGAGGGGAAGTAAAGCCGACGTCCCATGACATAGATTTATAAAATGTAAAAGAACCTACCACTACAATTGGTAGTGTGTAGGTAAATGTGTAGGTTATTTGGTTAGAAACGCTCTATCAAGTTCCGTTCGCCGCTAGGTGTCAGTCACATCTATGGTAGCCAAAGTTGGAACTATTTGAAATTGAACTTGATGGGGTGCCTACGGGAGGTCAATTAAAAATACCTTGCTATGGCCATTGTTTGCAATTCAAATATAATGTACAATGTAGGTACTGGTACCTGTACTACCGGCCTCTCGTTCCATTGACCTGGTACTGGGATACCTGGGTTGGTATAAATAAAAATGAACAAATCACTCAACGTGTCTTTACATTAAATCAAGATAGGTTACGTTAAGAAAATCTTGTTCATTACTTACCGGAGCTTATCATTTGTTCTCACTGCTATCGGAATCTGAGAAAATGTTGCTGTCATCACCTGAAGCCAACCTGTTCCACAACAAGTTGTCTTCACTTGCACCAAGCGCGTTATAGACTCTTGTTTCCTTGAAACTGTTCATAACTATGTTTGATGAAATGCTTGCCACGGTGGGTGAGTGGTTATATTGTCGGACTACCAACCCCAAGATTGCAGGTTCGCCCCTGGCCATGGTAAGTGATTTTTGAAGGCGACAAAAATCACGATACTCATGTCATACGTTGTTGGCATGTTAAAGAACCCATTTGAATTCAGTAGGCCGTGTTCAATGGCAAAATTAATCTCGGGATTTTCCGCCAACACAAAGTTCCTCCATTCTCTACTTGAAAGAGCTGTAGTGTCAAGGAGTTTAGATATCTAACCTCCTTGACTTTCATAGCGTTCAAAGGAACGACGAAATTCGACATGCAAGCTACCCTCTGGGTGTCAATTAACAAAGCTTGCACCAGGCACCCGAGGCCATACGATATTATTATTATTATTTGATGAAATTATGTTCCAAGCATGTAAAATCATGTTGCACAACACAACGGTCTCTGTAGGTTGCCTCCCTGAGTAAACTCGTGCACACTTTCAGCATCCAATTGTGATACATCCTATGCAAGTTCTCCTTGAATGGTTTGTTGTTGTTGAACTGTCCATTACAAGTAGATCTGGGCATCGAAAGAAAGACCCAGGTATCTTTCCCCAAACTGTACGAATGCAATCATTTACCAGGCATTTGTCCATCCAGCCCTTGTTTTGAACGCAAACATTAATCCCACATGGAAATTGAACCTTGGGCATTGTTTTTCATTTTAATACAACTTGCGGATGCAGTTTCTTTTCATCAGCTGTTACTGCGAGAATCACTGCACACCTTTGCTTTTCAATTCCAGCAGTACGCATAAATGCCTGACTTTTGCTTTTCTTCTACAGTTTGATTCTAAAGCATGTCAAAGCTTACTGGCGTCTGGTTGGTGTTTCTTATTTGTGAAAGCAAGTATTCGGTTATGAGAATACTATTGGAAATACTGTAGAACAATTTAGCACGCAATTAGCTTGAGTGACAGGGAAAACACCCTTCACAAATTCCTGATTAACAACAAAAAATAAACCATTTATCACAACCTCTAGTTATAGGCCATGGCATTTATAACAGTTTATTAACACCAACTCAAATTTTACATTTTTAGTGCCTGAACCAGTTACTTATTTACATGTATCAAATAAGTGCCATACACAAAAGGACAGGTTTGAACTAAAAACAGATTGCTTGCTGCAAAAGGAGTTGCACAAAAGAGATGGAACAACCTACACATTCATACAAGAGCTGATTATGCCACTGGAAAAGCTTCAAGATGTCACACATAAAATGCACGCTGTTGCTTGTTACAGAAGGACATCTGTATCATCGAGAGCTCAGTACCACCTATAGCATGAGTGATACCTGGTCTACATTTTAGAAGAAAAACAAATTGCAGGGTGTATTCGTATATACAACAACCTCACTCAAAACTCAAAAAAGCAATTAGATTCTAGCAACAGGTAGCTAACAATAATAAAGGTACTCACATCAAGACTAACTGTAGATTGCAACTGTGCCCGAGGTTTATCGACTGGCTGCACCGGCACGATAACAGAGGGGAACCATCTAGCAGCCATCAGACTTTGGTGTGCAGTGATACCAGTCTTGGAACATAACCTCTCTACAGCACTCTGAAAGAAAGAAAAGAAAAAAACCATTTTGGTTTCACACAAATTTACAAATCTTACTTAAAATTATGCTAAATATCATTAAAACTTATCCTAATATTAATTAAAGTAACAGTACGGTTTGCTGTTTATTTAAAACCTATCACAAGCTTCTAAAGGTACCCTTAAAGATTGTAGATTTATGTACATTTTGCCTTATGGTAGTATCCTATAGTTAAAAAGTATGAATCCTTTGTAACATAAAACTTGCCAACTTGGGGATATCTTTTCTTTGAGTATGAAGTCAATGTTGACTCATCATCATCATGAACGGGCACCCAGTTTCCCGGGTGCGGTGAATGAGCGCTCTCCATTTAGTTCTTTCCAAGAATGTTCCTCCTCCAAGATTCGCTGCACATCCAGACCTCTCCCAAGATCATTTCTAACCTGGTGGATCCATCTTTTCCTCGGTCGACCTCTTGGTCTCTTGCCTTTCAGTTCTTTCTCAAACCACACTCTAGCTGTTCTTTGAGTGTTCATTTTTTTGAGACGACTGAACCATTTCAGCCTGGCTTCAACACAGATCTCATTAAGAGATTGTTCTACTTGAACAAGATGCAACATCTTATCATTTTTTATTTTGTCCCTCCTTGTCTTGTGAATCATAGTTCTTAAAAACTTCATCTCCACCACCTGTAGTTTGCTGGTATTTCTCTTGGATTGGGTACAGGTTCCTAAGCTATATGTAGTAACAGGTACAAAGAAGCTCTTGTAGAGTATTAGTTTTGATCTTAAAGGAACTTGCTTGTCCAAAAGAAGCTCTCTCACGAGATGATAAAATTGTTCTCCATGTTGAACTCGACTAGTGATTTCTGCAGATGGTTGGTTATCTGTGGACACTACACTGCCAAGGTAACAGAACTGATGTACTTGTTCTAACTTTGTACCATTCAGAGTGATGTTAGTACAGATGTTTTGTCGACTAACGAGAATCACTAACCTTTTGGACTTGCTTATATTCAGACCAAATTGCTTGACTATGAGGAAGAAATTGTATAGAAGAAATTCATATGAATGTTTGCAAATTTTGGGTTGGTTATCACATTAGTATGAATGTTAGGTTGCTTATTGAAGATAAGAGAACTTTTACCTGCTTCTTTGTAGGCTATGTTGTGCCAGAATTTGTTGTAAGTCAATACAGTACCTAAATGGTTCATGTTATTATAGCACGACTGCAGTGTAACAAAATGTGGCCTTAAAAGTGATAAAAATTGATCCTGCGAAGTTGGAGGAGTTACAAATTTGCACAATAATAAATGAAAATACTGTACTATACAGTAATATAGGCTACTAACTGTATGTACAGTACATGCACATTTTTTAAAAATTACTCACCAGCTATATGCTCCAGTCTTTTAACAGTCAAAATCTACATTGCACTGCCTAACAAGTAGTTCCGTGACTAACCGAAGAGCCTATTTTTCTTTAAATGTAGGATTCATACAGATGGCTGATCTGTATGGACTTATCTAGAATAATAAATTTAACTACATAATTAAATTGATAATGCTGGCATTTATGATTTGCTTGAAATGTACCTGAAACATTGTAGCCCAATAGATCACTACAGTTGGTTTCAAATAGTTTCCTTTCATGGAATCGGAGGCTCAAATGTTCAGAGAGAGTTATAAGGTAGTTGGTAGGATTGTTACCTCTGAAAATGTACACTATTAAATCACTTACGGCATATATTGTTAGTTATATCTCTTGTTACACATACGAAATTCGGTTGAAAACCTTTTGTTAGTATGCAAGTTGCATGCAGTAGAAAATTGAACCTATATGTTTGCAGAGAATTATGTTGGTAGGACTAACTTTGAATGATTTAATCTAAATATGTCTAACACATCTCGACTTCCAATATGTCAAACTTGTAGGGTGTTCCCTGCACATATTCTGAGATATTGGATCTAGCGTTCAAAGGTTTTGAGATTATTAATAAACAGTTGCTAGCCCTGCTGGCTCTTATAATAAGCAGAGTAATATGTCCTAAAGCATACATTGCACATAAAATAATTGTATAAAATCCATTCGTTAGTATGAAAGTTTAGTGTAGTTAAACACTGAACCTATCAGCACACATAGAATCATGTTGACAACACTGTCATAAATGGGTTACTCTAAATTAATCTGGTATATTAGGTTCTATGAGGTTGCAAAGTTTAGAAATGTTGACCTGCATAAAATTCTGATTTACTGAGACTAGAATTTAAAATTATAGAGAGCATAAATCAACAGTTGGCAACCCTTGTGACTCAGAATATATGCAGATTACATTTCTTAAGTTACACAATGCACATATAAAAGTTGGTTGAAGTCCAATAGATAGTATGTACGTGACATGTTGTTAAACTTTGAACCTATCAGCATGCGTAGAATCATGTTGGCAACACTGCCATGTATGTGTTGCTGAAAAATAATTTGTAATATCAGGATCTAAATATGTACCAATTTTGGAAGAAATTTGTTTCTTACATGACATGCAATTAAAGCACTGTTGTGTATTGGTCACTGAAAATGAATCTGCAATTAGAAGGGACAGTCCAAGGGAAAATCCGAAGAGGAAGAAGAAGTTTTCAGATGCTGGATTCCATGAAGATTGATAAATCTTATGAGCTGATGAAACATGCTGATACTTGTGTGCAAAGTTTAGAACTGTAGTTGGCCTGCATACATTCCTTCTTTTTTAAATTAAAAAAACAACCAATCCCAACACACACGCACGTCGTGAGTCGACTAGTTGTTTTATGAAATAGGCCCCTGTTCAACTCCTGTCTGGTGCTTTCCGTGCAATAATGTATAAGTATAATCAACCCTTGACCGAGTGGGTACAGTTCATTCAAGGCAGAGTAGTGCACCGCACTCCGAGCCCATGGACTTTTGAAGCTCAGCCCGTCCAGTGTTGTTCTCATCTAATGCGGCTGCGTTCTGGTCCATAGCACTGGGCTCAAAGCCCACCGTAGCCCACCGCACTGGACGGGTCAGGCCGAGCAGGTAAACTAACCTTCACAACACATGCACAACAAAATGTTCGCTTTACACTTCTATTCAGAATTGATGGCAATGCAATTGTCACTAAGCTAATGACATAGTTGAAACTGCCTAATCTCAATCTGAAATACATCCATAGTTGTTGTTGATTGATTTACTTAGGGATTTTGCGACATCATGGTCATGTACTTGTGTGTAATTTGTCTGATAACCTGTTTTAATGCGATGGCGGTATTAGAGTGCGCCTTTGTAATTCAGATGAGGACTGGGAAGGAGGTGGCCGTGGCCTTAAGTTAGGAACAATCCTGGCATTTGCCTGGAGTAGAAGTTAAATAATAAATCAGAAATTAAGTACCAAGTTTAATCAGTAGGCCTGGCTTACAAATATTAGTTTCGTCAAACGAATTTAGATAACTGTTTGAAGTTATTAGCCATTGGACAAAACGAAGTTT
Organism: Meconema thalassinum; assembly: GCA_946902985.2. Classification (NCBI taxonomy): domain Eukaryota; kingdom Metazoa; phylum Arthropoda; class Insecta; order Orthoptera; family Tettigoniidae; genus Meconema; species Meconema thalassinum. The sequence continues at coordinate 426,792,723 of OX336388.2, read as the reverse complement.
GAACTTATATATTATGTCATTCTAAATATTGGTTTTATCTTAAAGGTGTGTCACTGTTAGGAAATTGTAGGAACAATAATAATATTTAAAAAAATATATATTGACGAATTTGAGCCACATTTCTCATTTAACATGTTTTACGTGTTTAGTTAATACTCGGGTGCTGTTTTATTTTATTAAGAGCAAAAAAGGAGATAGCAAATCATAGCACATGCTTCTTCAGCTCAGCAGTTCGTAGAGAACGCCATTTCAATCAAAATAATAGAGCATTGCACAGTTTTCTTTTTCACGGTTAACGACGTCCACAAAGAAAGAATAACACCCATGTTTCTGCCATGGCCCTCTCCGCTATGGCTCAGTCGTCCCAAGAATTATTGCGATGCAGAGAATACCTTGTATGCGACCATGGCCTCCTTAAATACTCCACTATGACAGTAGTCACGCAGTGTTGGGAACACTGATTGAGATGTCTTTGTTTATTTTATATATTAAGCAGCCCTAGGATCTAGAGGGCATTGACTCAAGTAGTTAAGTAAAATGGCGTCCAATGAAACGGACAGCATGTAACGTAAGATAAATAAAGTTCAGTTTTATGTGTATTAAATCTATCCATTGGTGGAGGGCCGAACATTTGATATTTGGCGCCCAGCGAAACGGCACGATAGCTTTTCTCGTCAGTGTTTTGTGATTACTTCCACAATGGAGAAGGTTAAAAGTAGAAAACGAATCGACAGAGCATTGTTTACGCGGCATTCCGTTGCACCTGATAAGTTTCTTGAAGAAGAAAAGTATGAAGAAGCTCGAGCATCATTTGCTTCTTTGGAACAGTACTTCGAGAATATCAATGCCCAGAATGAAGGGGTTATGGAATGGATGTTGGAAAACGGTGCTAGTGAACAAGAACAAGATCAAAAAGCGCTGGCGGCTGACGAGTATCGCAGTAAGTACGAACTGTTGAAAGTGCGGCGTTTAAAAATTGATTCCCTAGACCGACAATCTATCGCTAGTGAAGATTCAACAAGTAATGACTCAAGTAGTTAAGTAAAATGGCATCCAATGGAACGGACAGCATGTAATGCAAGATAAATAAAGTTCAGTTTTATGTGTATTAAATCTATCCATTGGTGGAGGGCCGAACACGCAGTGACATTTAAAATAGGAGGCCGTGGAAGTACGTATTGAAGCTGCCAGCCCATGGACTACCAAAGTGCTCTCATTAGCCCACCGCGTTAAAAGCGACATAGTATAGCCCGGCCCAACCCATGCGGTGAAGTCACGGGCCGCTAGGTCCGAGACTTGCCAAGCCCAGTGCGGTCTAGTGTCGAAGCAGCCCATGGGCTGGGCCGCTGTGCAGAACCCTGATTCAAGGTGTGACATTTTTATGATAAGAGCGCTCAGGTGTTGAAATATTGAACTAGGTGTTTGTGAATGCATATCTGTGGAGTCAAGGAGAAGAGGATCCAACACTAGGGTGGTGTGATATCTTTAGAAGGCAGAGAGGAAGATATGAAAAGGAGTAAGCAAGAAATTGTGGTTGATAGTAGGTATCAAACAAATAAAAAGCAGGATTGGATAATATACGAAATAATGTGGTCTTATAAAAATACTAGAAGTGTATATATATATTATATAAAGGTGTCTAGACTGCTTCTTGATGATGATCCCATCAATCTTCACACAAAGAAGAGTTCTTATAATAAAGAAAACTTAAAAAAATCATATCACACTGCAGTACTATAGATATATTGTGTATCGTAATATGACAACAGAACCGTAAGTAATATTCTCGGTAAATGCTTGTTTATTGCAGTGAATATCAAAACTACATCCCAAACGGATTGTATCCGGGTTGGTATATATTTTACCCTACACCCTGATTTTATTGAGAACTCGTGTTAATCTGGTTTTGAACTTTAGTTTATTACTCTTATACATTTGTATTTGAGTTGGCACCCAACGGGATTTCTCTATTTTATATTCTGCTTGCTGGGGGGACTCTTCATGGTAGGATACAGAGAATACAACTTAGAAGTAAACATTACAATTGGCACCTTAACGTGGGACTCGAGAACCAGGATGCATCAGTGTGGGAGAAGGAAAGTGTGAATTGTGCAAGTGCTATCTGAGGGTTAGGTTATTGTGTACGTATTTACATGGAGGATGAACGAATGAGAATCATGAATGGGAATGGAGTGAGTTGTAGCAGGATAGAGATGAACGGAGAAAATGTGGTGGTGTGCATGTTGGAGAGTGATGGAAATGAGACTGGCAGTAGTGTGATGGAAGGAGAGATGACTGATATACTAGTACAGGATGTTGTAAGGCCAGTACAGGATGTGTTAATGCCGGTGCAGGATATCCTAAATATGTTAAGGGAAATGAATGAAAAATTTGATAAGAATAACCAGGAGATGTAAAGGCAAATTAATGAAAAATTTGATAAGAATAATCAGGAGTTGAGTAAGAAATTGGATAAAGTAATGCATGTTAGTGAGGAGTTGGATAGGAAGTATGGATTGTTACAGCATAGTATTGAGGGGGTGAGACAGGAAATTAGAGGTGAGGTAAGGAGTATGGTGGAGGAAAAGGCGGAAGCAATTATAAAAGAAGTAGATCAGAAAATTATGAAAATTGAAACGAAGATACCAGAGAAATTAATTGATATGACTAGAGAAGCAGATAATAAATTGGAAAGGGTACAGGAACATATTCTAGAGAAAATTGAGAGGGTTGAAGGGGCAACTGGTGAGAGGATATTAGATATGGAAGTGAGATTAAGGTCTCAAATAAAACATGAAAATGTACAAGAGAGGGAAGAAGGTGAAGGAGGACATCAAATGGAGGAAGAGAACAAAACTGAGGACAGGGAAGATGAGATAGAGGGCAAGGTAGAAGAAAAAGGAGAAACGTATAACAGAGAAGGTGAAATGGAAGAAAGTAAGAAAGTACGTGAGATGGAAGAGACTGAAGAAGAGAAAGGAGAAGCTAAAGAGGTTAAAGATGAGGATGAAAGTGCAGGAGTGAATCATGATGACAACAAAATGGAAAAAAATGAGGTGAAGGATCAGAAGAATAATAAGAAGAAAATGAGGAAGGGAAGAAGAGAGGTACAGTGGAGATGGAAGATGAGGAGTACAAGGTATGGAATGACATGGCGGATGAAGAGAAAGACGAGATGGAAGGCAAAGAGAAAGAAGAATGAAGACGAAGGAGAAACAGAAGAAAAGGAAGAAGGGAAGGAGAAAGGAACGGTGGAGATGGAAGATAAGGAGTACAAGGTATGGAATGACATGGCGGATGAAGAGAAATACGTGATGGAAAGAAAAAAAGAAGAAGAACGGAGATGGAGAAAAAACAGAAGAAAAGGAAGCACGAGAAAAGGAGACAGGAAGAATATGTACATCTATGCCTGGCATTTAGAGATAGGAATTTTGAATGCAGAGTTTATGATTTAGTAAATTATATTCATGTATATTCTTATGTGTGTAAGAAGTGTGTATGTGATGGATGTATATTTGGAATCAAATGTGTTAAGTGACTTCGTTATTATTATGATTCATGTTTTTGAGGCATATTATGTCTATGTTGTGATCTATCTTAGGATATATTTGCACAAGGTACATCTGTTGGTTTGCTGTAATGTACATATCTTTTATTGAGAATGTTATTTAATTTTCTTTCTTATTTTGTGTCAATACATTGATTTTGATTCATCTCCTAACTGTAATTTGAACTCTGTTTTTGCATTTAATTGTTTGATTTTGTACTGTAAATTTGTTTAATCGAGATATGATTTCTAAGTTTTTGGATTCGAGAAGTCTAAATGGGGAAATGAAGATTGGTTATTATATACAAGTGTGAATCTGTATCAGAGCAACAGATGTGGCATCTGTATTTCAATTACAAAATACATGATGGAAATTATATACACCAGTTTTGTGGAATGTACTACATAGGTTGGCATCTACAGAAGTGTAGCTTATCAAGAAAAGGACCTTTAGACCCTATATTATGGTGAGGAACTTGGTCATCCACTTGAATTACTGGGAGTTCTTGGAAAGGAGCAAAGAAGAAGAGATTGTTCATGTTTATGGTAATCTGGATGTGTAGCCTGCCCTCAAGGAAGTTGGTTGGGACATCGAACATTTTGGTCTTTCAAAGTAGATGTGGAGGAATCTGGAAGAGCAGTCCTTGTGGAGTTGCTGCTTGCCATGGAAAATATGTTCTTTGTGACGGAGATTGTGATTGTGGTTCTGACAATTTTCTGGCTTTGCACGAACTAACCTTGTATATCATTTGGTTTGCAAAGTAACTGCTATTTCTACCTGGAGATTGAATGCTGCCAAATATTTTACAGTGGAGTGTTTGGTGAAACATTGTATGAAGATGTATATGGTCTTCGATTTAGTATCTTATGTACTGATGGATATTTGGGTAAAATGTGTGTTAGAAATCCCTCCAAAATAACATTGTTGTATAGATTTCTGGGGGCGAATGTGACATTTTTATGATAAGAGCGCTCAGGTGTTGAAATATTGAACTAGGTGTTTGTGAGTGCATATCTGTGGAGTCAAGGAGAAGAGGATCCAACACTAGGGTGGTGTGATATCTTTAGAAGGCAGAGAGGAAGATATGAAAAGGAGTATGCAAGAGATTGTGGTTGATAGTAGGTAACAAACAAATAAAAAGCAGGATTGGATAATATACGAAATAATGTGGTCTTATAAAAATACTGGAAGTGTATATATGTCGTAGTCAGATAGTGAAATCCGTCATTTCATGAAGATCCTAGGCACTTCATGAAAAGCCGGCATATGGTGTAAAAAGGGATAGTTACACCATCTGACGCGTTTCTTCATGAAGTGACGGACCGATTTAGGCAGATGGTGGAAGAAATGATTTTACATTATCTGCCGAGGCACTTCATGAAGATCCGGTGTTTGCTGATTCGGCACTTCATGAAATGACTGACGCAATGAAGCAGTACGTTAATTCATATTAATTTATTGTTCTATTCCAAGAAATAAATTATTGCTTGCTTATTATGATTTTCGAAATTAATTTTCACATAACAACCTAAATCTAATCGTGGAATACAGGATACTCTCTACCTCTCTCTTTTTTTAGTTTTTGTTTTGTAGAAGTTTGTATTTTTATTATTACATTTCCTAATTGTACAATGCTTTTTTCTATTCTATAATGCATACTTTCATAATATCTTTTGTAGTTTTTCTTTTTGTTCTTCAATTGTGTATTCTTTTTTTTCTCCTTCCTTCATAGATGCAATTTGTATTTTTGAACTTGATATGTAAAGAAGAAACATAATATTGTTAAATAAATAAATAGCCTAAATAAATAAATGAATACAAACATACCGCACATTAGAATACTTTGATTGCATAGTGTACGGTAAAATATTTGTCGAGGGATTTCTGCTGGGTTAAAAATGGCAACAGCTTCATTTCTTTGTCTCTAGGAGGGGCGTTAGCAAGCTACAGTAGTATACGCTGTCACGCAAGAAAATTTGAACAACCTGCAGGGTGACGTGGCTTGAGGCTGCACTGTGTTATTTAGAACTTCCCCAAATTAAATAAATATTAAGTTCTTTGGTAAGTGCTCGTGAGCAGAACCTCCCCGAAGATTCATTCTTTAATTCAAATTCTGTTGCATGCACGAGAATAATAGGGTTTTCACTAGATGGTTTCACAGTGAAACATGTTATCTTGTAAAATAGTATTTTTTAATCATGAGTAATTATAATTGGACATCCCTGCTTTATGAGTAACGCGAAAGATGCTGATTCGACTCGTCTGTCCACACGTAAATGATCTTTTCTGCATGAGTCACGCAAGCAGTTGCAGCATACCGGGTGAGCGGTGAATCACTAGATATTTCAGCACTTCAAGGGGAGGGAGAGACGGGAAAAGGAAAGAGAAGCGCATGCTTGTTGCATTATTATTATTATTATAGTATTATTTTTGATTTAATGGTGCTCGGGTACTTGGTATGGCATGATGGTGGTGGTCACAGTCTCAAAAAGGTTGAGAACGCCACTCTAGTCTATGAAACCAAGCTATATACAGGCTTGATGAGTGGTTCAAACCCCACTTACAGCGGTCAATAAAATGATGTTTCCCATTTGAAATTCTAAGGCAAATGCTGGAACGGTACCTTCTAGTAGGCCACAGACCTCTTCCTTCCATCTCTTGGTCCAGTTCAATCAATCTCTCATTAACTTTTCATTAGTTTGGCATCAGGAAGGGCATTTGGCCTTGAAACCACCTGCCACATAGAAATTGATTGAACATCAACCCCAAGCCCGTTGAAACTGGATTGAGTCCCGCGACGTAGCACATTGCTCGTACTAATCTTGCATCCCGGCCACGAAGGCAGCTGCAGCAAATCGGGAGATTGTAGGTGCAAAACCCGGCGATGACAGCGGCTATCTAGACTGTGGTTTCTCTCCGTGGCGTTTCCACACTCCCTTCACCCAAATGTCGGGATAGTACCTCACTTCAAGTCCCGGGGTGACTACCCCATCCCTGTCCCTAATGCAGTTTCACCCATCCCTACAGTCATCACATAAACATATGTTCAATTTACACCCAATCACACGGGGCTGATGATTGAGTTGTCTCAAGTCTCCCAAATGAATTAACAACAAAACTGGAACGATAACAGGTAAGATACACACAATGAAGAAGAAAGCAGAATCATCCTTTCAAATATTTCTATCTATAATAAATAGGCTGAAATTCAAGATTTTCTCGAAGGTAAAGCCTCCACTAAATCAACCAAATGTAAAGATTTTGTGTATTCCCCTCTTACTTCTTACGAAAGTGTCGCGCTGAGAGACGAAGTATGACGCTGTTGTTTCATTTGAGGTACTTCGACATCGTGGTCATTCAGCCCTGTGTACTTGGGAGTGTATAGAATCTGTCTGATAATCTGCGGTATTTGTGTGTAATTGTAGTTCAGGTTAAGATTGAGAAGGAAGCGGCTGTGGCTAAACCACTTCCAGGATGGCTAAGGTAGGAATGGAACCAAACTCTTCTCAGGTTTGCCTCCAAGGGTGAGTGTACCCCGATTCAACCCTCAGGCCATAATTAATTTCCTATCCCTAGTAACCATTGTTGATTTCATGTCTACTTAACGAGTATTGTATATGCTGGTTCGAATCCCGTCGCTGACTGTGGCGTTTTCCCCAGGACTTTCCATACACCCTCTCAGCAAATGCCGGGATGGTACTTCATATCAAGTCTCGGGATACCTTCCCAAATTCGTTACCCATTACAGCTATACACACTACTTTAGTCATCACGCAAACACAGGTTATCAGAAAACATAAACCCAAATACACTGCACCGATGCCCGAGATGTCCCTAGCCCTTAAAATAAATATACAAGAAAACAACTACTATAAAACAAGGCTACAAATTAACTATATTGAAACGTGCAGATTGAACAAACAAATACTGAAGTAGTTATTCGGCAAAAATATCCTCCCTCAGTGGGGATCGAACTCACTACGCAGCGATCCCAAAGCTAACACCATACCCTGAGACCACATCATCACTCAAGCAAATGGCTGCTAAGAGATGTACAAGGTCTGTCTATTGCGCGTCAGTAAATGAGTTATAGTGTTTTAAAGGGTGGAACAGCGAAACCAATCTCTCACAAAATGGATCTAAACGACTTCTTCTTCCATTCACAGTACGGCAGCATAGCCTACTTCTGTATTCCTTCTAGGCGCAAGGCCAAGATGCTGCGGGAGGGAATTAGGATATAAATTAGGTCCAGACCATTAGATATGTGTACCATTTGTACCATATGTGTTCACTTTCTGAGTAAATAACAGCTCTTTAGTGTCCACTTTTTAATCCGATTAATTCTTGGAAATCACACTTCCCTCTCACGTGATCACCGCTGCCGCTACTTCATGAAGTGACGGCTGGATTTCACGTCAGATGATGTACAAACTGAATTACACTATGTGACGGCGAAATTTAGTCATTTCATGAAACCACGCGTCAGATAGTGCAACTGTACATTTTTACATCATATGCCGGCTCTTCATGAAATGCCTAGGATTTTCATGAAATGACGGATTACACTATCTGACTACGACATATATATTATATAAAGGTGTCTAGACTGCTTCTTGATGATAATCCCATCAATCTTCACACAAAGAAGAGCTCTTATAATAAAGAAAACTTTAAAAAATCATATCACACTGCAGTACTATAGTGTTACAGTGTGGTGCAATAGCACCTAGTGTGGTGTTATACAGTGTTGGTATTGCTACTAGTGGAGTGTTACAGTGTGGTGCAATAGCACCTAGTGTAGTGTTATACAGTGTTGGTATTGCTACTAGTGGAGTGTTACAGTGTGGTGCAATAGCACCTAGTGTGGTGTTATACAGTGTTGGTATTGCTACCAGGTGAGTGTTACAGTGTGGTGCAATAGCACCTAGTGTGGTGTTATACAGTGTTGGTATTGCTACTAGTGGAGTGTTACAGTGTGGTGTTATACAGTGTTGGTATTGCTACTAGCGGAGTGTTACAGTGTGGTGCAATAGCACCTAGTGTAGTGTTATACAGTGTTGGTATTGCTACTAGTGGAGTGTTACAGTGTGGTGCAATAGCACCTAGTGTAGTGTTATACAGTGTTGGTATTGCTACTAGTGGAGTGTTACAGTGTGGTGCAATAGCACCTAGTGTAGTGTTATACAGTGTTGATATTGCTACTAGTGGAGTGTTACAGTGTGGTGCAATAGCACCTAGTGTAGTGTTATACAGTGTTGGTATTGCTACCAGGTGAGTGTTACATTGTGGTGCAATAGCACCTAGTGTAGTGTTATACAGTGTTGGTATTGCTACTAGTGGAGTGACACAGTGTGGTGCAATAGCACCTAGTGTGGTGTTATACAGTGTAGGTATTGCTACTAGTGGAGGGTTATACAGTGTAGGTATTACTACTAGTGGAGTGTTACAGTGTGGTGCAATAGCACATAGTGTAGTGTTATGCAGTGTTACAGTGTATATATATAGTATGATCAAGTAGGGAGTGATAGAGGAGTAACACCTCTTTAAAAAACCTTGGTCCAGCTGGCCCGGCTGGTAGTACCTTGTTAGGGTCCCTTGCCAGGGTTACGGTGAAGTCCTCAACGGTACCTGCAGTGAAAGAGGTGAACTCTGGCACAGTGTGGTTGGCGGAAGGGGCAGCCTATTGCTCAGGTTTAATAGGGCAAACTATTGTCCATAGTTATGATGGGCAGGTTTTGGCCCAACGGCAAAATGAGCGGATGAGGAGCCAATCACTCTCATGGCTCCCAACGGTCATAGAGGCGGAAGAGGCCACGCCAGACGGACTGGCTGTAAAGGCGCACCTCAGTAGTACTTGAGTATGCGGCAGTTCGTTGCAGTCTCTGTGTTCGGTCCTGCATGTCTCATTCTTTGTGAGCCGCAGGATAAGGCTCAGAGATCATAGAGTGTGGGTCTCGTCCTGGCAAGCTGAGATCCACCCTAAACAAATTCACGCCAGTGGCACTTCTTCCGAACGTCACTTTTCAAAGTCCAACGGCGATGGGATATGGACGGTGGGGGCAGGTTATGGGTGTAACTGGAAGCCCCTAGTTCGGACCTGCACGTTGGCAGCAGATGTGTGATGGTCGTCTTCCGGAGACTCTGTGACTACTCAGGAATTCGGTCCTGCATCTGTGTTTGGGCAGGCCTATTTAGGATCACCGCTGCCCACCCCACATGGGGAAGGCCCTAGAAAAGGTGGGCTAAACATCGGAAGTCACAATCTTGGTCCGGCTGGGCAACCGCACTCAGCAGGTCACCCCTCATGCGGTCGAAACTCAAAAACAGTAAAGAATCACAATTTGATTATTGGATCATGGAACATCAGAACCTTGCTTGATTTTGACAATAACATTAGACCTGAGAGAAGGTCAGCGCTCGTAACCCATGAGTTATCAAGACTCAACGTTGACATTGCTGCTCTCAGTGAAACTAGGCTGTCTGCTGAAGGCAAGATTACTGAATCTGGAACAGGATATACCATCTTCTGGAAAGGAAAGGATGAGGGTGAATGTCGTATTCATGGTGTGGGCTTCGCTGTGAAGACCAAACTGGTAAATTATCACCAACTTACGCCCATTGCAATCAGCGAAAGGCTCATGACTCTCCGCATACCACTCTCAGGAGGTTCCTTTATGACACTCATCTCTGCCTATGCTCCTACCTTAGATTCTGACGATGAAGTAAAGGCTCAGTTCTATAATCAGCTAAGTGAAATCATCTCCAAGGTACCATCTGCAGATAAACTCTTGCTCCTCGGTGACTTCAATGCCAGAGTTGGGAAAGATCACAGGCTATGGAATAATGTGATAGGCAAACAGGGACTTGGAAAATGTAATCCCAATGGACTGTTGCTTCTTGGTCTTTGTGCAGAACACGAACTTTTCATTACCAACACGCAGTTCCGGCTACCTGACCGCTTCAAAACCACGTGGATGCATCCTCGTTCCAAACATTGGCACATTCTTGATTATATCATTACCCGGCAATGTGATAAGAAGGACACTCTTATTACCAGAACAGCAAGGAATATAGACGATTGTTGGACAGATCATAAACTTCTTATATGTAAGCTCAGGATATCCATCAGACCTAAACCACCTAGGAACATCAAAAATTTGCCAAGAAAGAAGTTTAATACATCCAAACTTCAGGATGAATCCATGTACAAACATTTTGGAAACAGGATCGTCACCCAGTTATCAGAAAACCCAGTAACAAATGATATTCAGCAAGAATGGGCCACATTACAGAAGATTATCACACAGTCAGCTGAGGAAACCATTGGTTTTATAGTGCGGAAAAGACAAGACTGGTTTGATGACAACAATGAGGAAATTCTGTCTCTCATCAATGCCAAAAGGAATGCCTATCTTGCCCATCTTCAAGACCCAACTTCCAACACAAAGAGAGATAAACTACTGGAACTCAAGGGTAAATGCCAGACGCAGATAAGGCAGATTAAAAATACTTGGTGGCAACAGAAGGCTCAGGAACTGCAGAGACTATCGGATGCTCGAGACTTGAGGAACTTCTATGCCGTACTCAAGGAAATATATGGACCATCTCGCTCATCATCAGGTACACTGAAAAGCGCTGATAATTCTACTACCTTTACTGATAGTCAAGAAATCTTGGAACGCTGGAAGGAGCACTTCTCCAATCTCCTAAATCGTCCATCAGAAGCTGCTGAAGACTTCCTCTGTGATGTGCCGCAACAACCTGAACAACTGTGGTTGGCAGTACCTCCTACTTATCATGAATTCAGTGCAGCTCTCACCCAATTGAAACCCAGAAAAGCACCTGGCCCAGATAACATCCCTCTGGAACTAATTCAAGCCGGAGGTCATTCCCTCAAAACAAGAATTTTCATCCTTATCCTCAGAATATGGGAATCAAGAAAGGTACCTGGAGACCTAAAGAATGCCACTATCGTCACTATCTTTAAAAAGGGTGATCGCAGTGTTTGTGGCAACTACCGTGGTATATCACTGCTATCAATTGTGGGGAAGATTCTTGCAAGAATTCTACTTAACCGCCTCAAGGTTATCTCTGAGAGGATCCTCCCAGAGTCACAATGCGGATTTAGAACTTCCAGAAGCACAATTGACTTGATTTTCTGTGTGAGACAGCTACAAGAAAAATGTAGAGAACAACAGAATCCACTCTTCTTAGTCTTTTATGACTTGGAAAAGGCATTTGATTCGGTTCCAAGACCTGCCATGTGGGCAGTGCTGAAGCGGTTTGGTTGCCCTCAGCGTTTTGTAGATCTAATCAAAGCTCTCCATGATGGCATGACAGGTCAGGTTTGCCATCAGAATAAGATGTCCGATGAATTTCCCATTACCCATGGACTGAAACAAGGATGTGTACTGGCTCCAACGCTTTTTGCGCTGTACTTGGCTGCAATGCTTTATGATTCACCCACAAACATCCCAGGTGTGGAGATCAAGTATCGTTTTGATGGAGGGCTTTTCAACCTAACTCGTCTCCGCTCCTTGAGGAAAACTCAGGTTACTAAGGTTACTAACATGTTGTATGCAGATGATGCTGCGTCACCAACTCTCACACCAGAAGAGCTGCAAGAGTCAGTTAACTGTTACAAAAGTGCATGTGATCGCTTTGGTCTTACCATAAATGTCAATAAGACTAAAGTCTTGGCACAACCTTCACCAGGCACACCTCTTCCTCAGTTCAATATCTCCATTTCAAATTTGCCATTAGAACAGGTTGACCACTTCTCGTACCTGGGCAGTACCATTTCTGTGAGCTGTACCTGTGAGCAGGATGTGGATAAGAGAATTGGCGCAGCCCATGCAGCATATGGACGATTAGCGCACCGGGTCTTCATGAATAAAGATCTATCCATGAGTACAAAGCTTATGGTGTACAAAGCGGTAGTCATTTCTACATTGTTGTATGGCTGTGAAACGTGGACCCTTTACCGACGTGATCTTAGGAAGCTTGAGTGTTTCCACCTACAAAAACTTCGATCAATCTTGAGGATTAAATGGGAAGACCGCATTACCAATATTGCTGTTCTGGAAAAGGCTCAAATCAACAGCATAGAATCATCCATAATAGGTCACCAATTTAGATGGATTGGTCATGTCCATCGGATGGATGATGTGAGATTACCTCGTCAAATGCTATATGGTGAGTTATGCTATGGCACCAGACCTCATGGTGGTCCTAAGAGGCGCTACAAGGACCAATTTAAGCAGACCCTGAAATTGACAGGTCTTGATTCACAAACCTGGGACATGCTGGCTGAAAACCGCTCAACTTGGCGCCGTACCATCTCGGATACTGTAAAGACGTTTGAAAGGGATCGACGCATACATGAAGAGGCCAAGCGTCAAGCTAGGAAACTTCGAGCAGCCCAACCACGTCCTCCACCAGCAATACTATGCGACTTGTGTGGTCGCTTGTTCCATGCCAGGATTGGACTCTTTAGTCACCGTAAACACATCCACAAACTGGACTGAAGGAAGAAGATTTATACTCGGATTCGAGTTAAAGCCGATGATGATGATGACTATAGATATATTGTGTATCATAATATGACAACAGAACCATAAGTAATATTCTTGGTAAATGCTTGTTTATTGCAGTGAATATCAAAACTACATCCCAAACTGATTGTATCCGGGTTGGTATATATTTCACCCTACACCCTGATTTTATTGAGAACTCGTGTTAATCTGGTTTTGAACTTTAATTTATTACTCTTATAAATTTGTATTTGAGTTGGTGCCCAACGGGATTTCTCTATTTTATATTCTGCTTGCTGGGGGGACTCTTCATGGTAGGATACAAAGAATACAACTTAGAAGTAAACATTACAAAGGTGCTCGATGTTTACCATTAGAAATTACAAATAGTCTATTATGCATGTATTCTTCATTTATATTTTGTTTCAAAATAATTTAAACTCAAAATTTAGGCTGCCAAAATTAGGGTGAGCATCTACAAAATGGCATAAACTCCCACAAACACACCAGTCCAACAAGATATGAAGAAAAAAACTTACATTGTAATGCTTACCTTCACCTGAGTTTGTGTCTGCAGTTTAAGAAACCATGACACAATATTGGACCTGTCTGTTAGCCAGTCCTGCCGTAGTCTTGATTCTGTCACAACTGGGAAAAGTGCACACCATACTATGATGTCAGCAACAGATACTGAAGGCTAGAAAAGATATAATCAAATGACAATCAAACAGCACATAATATTATTATAAAATGTATTTAGACTACAGCTGAACTTCTAGGGAAAGAAAAAAAAACACTGCCCTCTAAAAACAGCATAACACCCGATATTTTTTTACAAATATGTAAATTTTAAACTGAATGCAATTATTTAAGTTCTTTATCATTTTTAAATGATCTTGTCGACTTCGTCGTTATGCTGGGGTCTGGCGTTACGTTACAGTGACGGGACAAAATGTACCGAGAATGCACTGAGGTGTGTGACGTCATAGTACTGCTTCAGCTTCCTCCTTTCCCCGCGCGCTCCGGTGAGCGTGACGTCATCTGGCCAGCTACCTCCTTTGACCTTGGTTTGCACTTGCTAACGGACTTTGAGTTCACGCAGCATTTGTAGCATTTAAAATTATATAAAGTCTAGTCTTTCAGACTGACTATCAGTCTTTTTATTGTTATTAGTTGGCCCATGAGTACATTATTGAAGGAGAAGCAATGTAAGAAAATACAGTAAAACCAGCCTAAACCAGACCCTTCATATACCGGAAACCTGACCAAACGGAAAACTAAATTTGGAACAGAGGTATTTCCTATGTAAAATGACACTGTAAACCGGAAAACTGCCTAACGCGGAAACTGAAAGAAATTCCGGAACTGTAGGCGTAAATAACCTGACTAAGATGGATAATCTCATCCATAATACAAAGCTACGTACAGTACTAGATTTTAAGTGCGAGCAGGTGTGAAGGCATGGAAGAAATGGACGACAACGATGAAGGCAACACTTTTGGAGAAGCACTATCTGTTGTGGGTGACCTTCAGGAATTGGCAGCTTCCAAGAATGTTCCAGAACTCCTGGAGTTAATGCAGGATGCAAAGGAGATCATACAACGTTCTCTTGTAAAGAAGTCGCGACAATGCACTTTGAAAGGCATGTGGAAACAATGAAACGAGCAGAGAAACTGAAATATTTGTACGTAAGTTAAAAATACAGAGTGTAATACACGTGAACCCATTTTCTTTTTTATTTACAGACTATTATTTCAATGTAATCCTATGCAATAATACAGTATTTCTTTGTAGTGTATTTTGTCTTATTAACATTTCAACCCTTTGTAAAACGGAAACCTGCGAAAACGGAAAAATAAATCCTGAACAATTGCGTTCCGCTTTAGGCAGGTTTTACTGTATATCCAATAGTCATACTAGTTACTTTTTTCCCCCCCACTTTCTAAAAGTTAATTTTATCATCATTCATGCAGAACGAAACAAGGACAATTATGATGTAGTAATTTGTAGGCGTTTTGGTTATTATGCTATTTAGCTCCAAATTCGTGTGCATATAATTTCTGCACCGACTGTAGATGCTATTCTCTCATGGTCTTATCACCTCTGTCTCCCATTTTCAATCCTTCCATGCAGGGGCTCCTCGTCCTACTAGCTTATCTTCCTCTTATTTCTCAAATTGTCCACATTTGTTACTCCTGCTCTAGCTGGACTTAATTTCACATGCCTGGATTATACTCTTGTCCTTCTACTCCTCATACCGATGTTTCAGAATCATAAATCAGGATAGGGACATAGTATCTAAGGCAGATCACCCTTTACCATTTCTACCGCACATCCCTGCTCCAATAAGACATCAAAAATGTTGCTACTTGCTTAACCCATTCACTTGTCTTGTTCAATCACACTTCCTTAGTTATTTTGAACTCCCCTCCAATCATTTCAAAAAGTTAACTTTAAATCATTCAATGCAGAAGTAAACAAGGAAAATTACGTCTGTTTATCAGTCAGGTAGTGATAATTACTTTGCTCTTCTTCACAATAAATTCCATACCATACTGGTGCAGTACTTCTTCCTAACCACCCACCTGTTCTTGATTATCTTCCTCTTTGTAAATTAGGAAGTACCAGTTTAAGGTCGTTTCAAGGGAAATGCTGACTTAAAAAAATCACAGCTCTGAACTCTGTTATGACTCAACAACCAAATTTTAGTGTGTTAAGTCAGATGTTTTTGCTACACATATTTCAAGTTTGAAAATTTTATCTTTAATAAAAAATAAAAAAAATTGTTAAAGGCACGCATTTCAAACTGGACTTAATGTAGAATTTCGTTCCTGGGCACATTGCAACGCAATTTACATGTCTGACACATTTGTAATTTGTAATCCATAATATACATAAATTGGTTTAATTTTATATGGATTGATATTTATTATGATTTGGGTGGGTGTTGGCGGTTGGTGACACCCGTAGGAAAGTTCCTTTTTGTTAGTTTCTAACGTTTGCCTTTTTATTTTTTGGTTAAATGTAGGCCTACAGTATATTAATATAACAAAATATATTTGATTAATATAACAAAATATATTTGCAAATTGTATTTGTAACCTTCATTTGGATCTACCAAGAAATTAAATCTGGTTCGAGGGCTGGAATGGGGTACACTCAGCCCCATGAGGAAAATCTGAGGTGGGTTCGATTCTAGATGAACCAACAAAATAAACACATGAGTCTACATGGCCAACAACAACGAGGCTGAGGTTATCGATCATGTTACTCAGGATGACCACATTCAAATAGAACGTGTATGTTTTGCTTCTATATGCGACAGCCCTCTTTGACTGTCCGTTTAATTTTGTTCTCCCGAAAACCTCTAAACAAGCGATAATTATCTCATAATTAATTTTAATGAATTGTAATTAATCAATTTGTATAAGCTTATTTGCTCAGTTTTTCTAAGCTTCTTACCTCGAGTGTTACAGCGCCCTTCATCTCCAAACACATTGTCACTACTGATACGTTCAGTGGCTTGCTCCCTGCCCGTCGCTAGTGACGTCACCATGACCTTCATACAACTAATCGGAAGACTTTGTTTGGTCAGGCGGTCACTATGTTCAGGAGCTTTCCATGGTCGTCTATTTAAGAAGCCGCCCGCAGCTACTCTTCACAGCATTTAGCAGTCATCATTCTGCACACTGCATTCAGTACGCGGCCCACGCTGCTGCTCCGCAATCAGAGCCCACATCTTGATTAACACATTACTACATGGAAGTGCTGCATCTCTAAGCACTCTTCGTATCGTCGCGGTATTTCATGGTGCTATTGCCGCCACACCTCATGGTGCTGCATTCACAAGTCACTGCAAAACCTGGCAATTACGTCACGAGGCCTTCACTCTGACATGTCGCTTCAGAAGGCAAGAATAATTGCCGGCTGGTTTATTCAACGGGCCACCTCATAGATGGTGTGTATGTCTTCATTCTTCAAAGCATCAGCTGTAATGAAAATCCACAGCCTGCTTCCAGTCTCCGACCGGGTCAGGAATGGAATGAATGAAGCCCCTAACTAGCGGCGAGGATATGAACTGTGCCGGCTGCCGAGGCCTGACGCACTCCTCTGGGGCAATGATTAAATGAATGACAGATGAAATGAAATGATAGTGGAGAGTGTTGCTGGAATGAAATTGTGACAGGGAAAACCGGAGTACCCGGAGAAAAACCTGTCTGCCTCCGATTTGTCCAGCACAGATCTCACATGGAGTGACCGGGATTTGAACCACGGACCCAGCGGTGAGAGGCCGGCGTGCTGCCGCCTAAGCCACGGAGGCTTGCATCAGCTGTAATACAGGTTGCAAACCTATTTCAACATACTGAGTCACCACCAGGACACTACTAAGTGTCGCACCTTCGCCAGAGAAGAAGAAAGGTTGAACTTTTATTTACGGCATGCACATCTTGAGGCCATGAACGCCTCCTTCCGCAGAAACTGTAAGGGACTTCTCAAATCAATACTATGTATGCTAGCCGGAACTTTTAAGGAGCTGGCTCTAAAAATTGAGAAGATATGGAAAATGTGAAATGTGAAAACAAAACATATTTTATATGAAAATGATTTGTGCCAAGGAAGCGCTGGTATGTCAACTTTCCTTTGGGTCACACCAGCTGCCAATACTCACCCAAATCACTCATATAAATTAAACCAATTTATATACATAATGGATAGTTACAAATAGCAAATGTGAGCTCTTCACATAATTGATTGGTTTTAGAAAACATGCCAGACAAACATGTATTAAAATTTGATTGCTGTGGCACAACAGACTTGAGAATTGTGAATTTTTATATTCGGAGTTTCCTTAAAGAAAATGCCAAAACCAGTACACCTTGTTGTAAAAGACATGAAAATGAGTTTCTAAAACTTAACTTTACAATCACGCAATGCAGAAAGATACAAGGAAAATTATTATATAATTTGTTTCTTCTGTACGTGTTTTGATTATGGGCTACATGTCCACGATGTCACAGAGCCCTTAAATGAATCAACAACAATGTTTTGATTATTATGCTATTAACCTCCAAATTCGAGTGCACATAAATTTTGCACTGACACTAGAGGAAGGTACTGTCTGTGCGCCAGGAGAAGTCCGTTCGACACACTGCGACAGGGAGCTGGAGGATTCAAAGCATGCATGGCCCGTCTATTCCTGACCTGAATAGACCGGCAGTCAGTTGCTGTTACCTCCTGCATGGTGCAAGTTGTTCATCTGGCTTTAAGTGTGTAGTCTGCCACTGGAGGCTCCTTTCCACTTTTCCCGTTTGCAGAATACAGATTGCAAAGAAAGAAAAAAAAAAGAATGAGTGTAGCAGGCAGAGACCAATTTGATGCTTTTGGAATGTGCGGTACGTGGAAAAGGAATCTGCAGTTCAAACCTGGTGGACTTTTCCTGGGGCATAGACAATATGGGATTGAAATTAGATGGCAGAAGACTCAGGTGGTGATGGCATCCCAGGGCTGTCAGAGTGGAAAGTATATACTTACCACTAGACCATAAAAACAGTCAATTTAATTTCTCAGTCAGTTGAGGATACCGTATTTCCTCACATAATTGGCGCAGATTTTTGGCCTAATATTTATAGAAGAAAAGCGGGTGCGACGATTGAACGAGGAAAAATGAAAAAGTAATCGTACAAAAAACGTATTATTTGAATAACTTAACTATTTACTACACGTATAAAATTAAAATAAACTAATAAAAATAAGTCGTCTATAAGTTTTCATACATGGCGGCCATCTTGCCGATATTTAAAAAAATACCATGCTTGCTTTACTGATTTTTGTTGAAAATTTGATATTGTAACTGTTATGGTGAATTGTTCAAATTTAGAGAACTTACCAGATCTAATCAATAGTCCTACTGCAAGCCATATATAAAAACATCTGGCATCTGGTCAGCATTTTCAATTTGCGACAAGAAATGGAGTTTCCTGGCGCTGACGGATCACGAACCGTATGAACTCTATCACTTTGTCTGTGTAGTTTGACGGCAACTTCTGACAAATAGTTGTCCCTCTTCGCACAGATAGGACTTCTCGCCACATAAACCTCATTACCCAGCCACGACTAGCTTTGAACTGGGTTTCACACTTGTGACGACGTGCTGCTTCACACCCCTTCATTTGAAGCATATCGTACGTAACAATGCAGCCGTTGTTGCGCATTTCTCAAACATACTCCAGCACTTCCTTATCAACATCTGGAAATTTCCCAGATTTCAGTCCTCGAAATGCACGTCAGCGCGGATTAGTGTTTTTTCAACTTATTTTTACGTTTCCTTCAGTCCCGAACTAATTTTTCATTAACTGTGAATTCACGTTCAGCAGTTCGGTTCCCGTGTGTTTCAGCGTACATTATCACTTTTAATTTAAAGTTCGCCGTATAATTATTATATTTGTCCATTGCGAACACCTAACAACTGAAAATAGCACATACTGCTCCTCGTTACAAGATTCCGCGGAAGTGACTGACAATGTTCAGCTGTATTTTGAAATAAAGAATTGAAGTATGTGGCGGGAGCAATATCAAATGACCACTGGAAAGGAAAAAGATCACAGGTGTAGCTTTTGTTGATCTCACTGATGCATATGACACCGTAAACCACAGAATGCTGTTACATAAACTCCATAACCTAACTTAACAACTATGGATTCACCAACATGATAGCTACACTTCTTCAGGATCACCGGTTCTTTGTTGACTTCCAAGGACATCGCAGCCGAAGGAAAACTCAGAAGAATGGATTGCCCCAGGGAAGTGTATTGTCTCCTATTTTATTTAATGTGCACACCAACGATCAACCACAGCCTCAAGGGTGTAAAAGCTTCATTTACGCTGACGACCTTGCTCTTTCTGTCCAATCAGAACAGACTGAAGAACACTCAGTCGTGCTGTCGAACAGCTTGGTACTTACTATGAAAGGAGCCAACTCGTGCCCAATCCTAATAAGACTCAAGTATGTGCCTTCCACCTGAAACATAAACAATCTAGTCGGAAACTTGAAGTATTCTAGAATGGTATGTTTTTGGATCATTGCTTCCACCCCAGATATGTAGGTGTCACCTTGGACCGTACACTCACATACAAGGAGCAATGCTTTAAGCTAAAACAGAAGATCTCTTCGAGAAACAGCCTCCTCCGTAGACTGGCAGGGACTAACTGGGGCACCCATCCCCAAACGTTAAGGACAACAGCATTGGCCTTATGCTATTCAGCAGGAGAATATGCCAGTCCTGTGTGGTACAAGTCAGCCCATGCAAAGCAGGTGGATGTAGGCTTGAATGAGACCTGCAGGATTATTACAGGTTGCTTGAGGTCAACTCTCATCAGTAAAGTGCACTTATCTAGCAGGGATTGCTCCGCCTGTTATCAGAAGAGAAGTGGCTGCAAACAACTAAATCATCTGCTATGACCTCACACCCACTCTTCGGATATCGACCTGCTGAGAGGAGATTAAAATCGAGAAAGAGCTTCCTATCAACTACTCACCCATTACAAGGAACAGCAGCAACAGCTCGAGTTGCCGTGTGGAAGGAGAGGACCAGCAATCTGTCTGAATGGATGGAACCAAAGGAATCTCTACCTCCTGGTCCCACAGATAACTGGCTAATCTGGAAGTCCCTGAACAGACTGCGGGTGGAAGTTGCAAGATCCAGGGACAACTTATATAAGAGGCATTTTCCGACCAAGACAGTCCTGTGTGATTGTGGTGCAACCCAAACAACACAACACCTCTTCTCCTGTCCATTGTGCCCGTACAGCTGTACAATGAAGGACTTGACTGAAACTAATTAAAGTGCTATCGAAGTGGCTAAGTTCTGGGCAGAAACCGTTTGAAGTCGTCTGAAGAACATATTTTTGTACTTGTGTGCATTTTATGTTTTGTACTTCTGACACGAATAAATAAATAAATATAATAAATAATACCACCGGGGAGCTCCGGTTACACAAGCCATTATTGTCAACGTGTGATCATTCAGTCGAGTATTAGCCATTGTTTCCCGTCATAGTGTTCAAATATTACCGCCTGGCTTCCAATACCACTCGACAATGCAAAAAAAATGTCAACAATATAGCCACAGAGTGATGTGTTTGAATATTCGGTGTAAATATTCTTTTACCAAACTTATGTTAAGCGATTATTAGCACTGAAGATTATGATCCGTTATTTCTGTAATATTGAATCCATTCCTGACCCGGTCGGAGATTGGAAGCAGGCTGTGTATTTTTATTTTCATTTCTGTAATATTATTCCTGTTTTTCGACAGGGTTGGGGATGAGAAGGGATGTGCCCGGATATCATTCTTTGTAGACGCGTGCATATGCTTGCCGCCTACCTGTCGCATAGCGCGAGCCATACCCCGTACGCACAGAGACTTCTTTCTTCAAACGAGGTCACAGCTGGTTAACAGCAGAGCTCGCGTACGATTGATATACTGCAGTGTGAGTAACGGACTGGCGAGCAAATACAAATGTGCTGACTACGCCATGAAATGTTATGAACCATATTTTTATTTGAAGGTTAGGGTGTGATGATAATGCGATGGAAATTAAAAATCATATTTTTATTCGGAAAATAGGAGTGCGACGATTATGCGAGAAACTACAGTAACTAAGCAACATCTTACAGCTACATAAAAGTAGTATGAAGGGGTAGGTCATACCTCGACAAGAAAATCCCTGCCAATTAGGGCTCCATCCAGCTCTGCCAAAAGTTCCAGAAGCTGAGAACGTAATGCAGGATCCGGCTTGTTTGTGGAACCTAAACAGCTTACCAGTAGAGGCTATGGAATGAGAAATACAAGTTTACCAAAGTCTTGAAAACAGACAGAATTACAAATTAAGTTATATATAGAATTCTAATGCAGAGCTGCCTTAGTAGATTGTATCCAAGATCGGGATGGTCGAACTCCGCTAATTAGGTTAAACCCAAACAGACCTGTCAGCTCACGTTAATGGGTTTGGGAAGAGAGTGGGGGTAGGCAACCTCTCATGAAATGTTGGTTAAGCCATGAGTTGACTGACAGGTACGTACACCTGGACCCCTGAAGTTTCCGTAGATACAGCTAACATGTTATCCATGTACAGTCATAGAAGTGCACGATTGATAGTTATAGGAAACTATAAATGCTGAAAGTTTGAGTTGTCACAACGGGGGCCAAAAGTGGAGGTGTTCCAACAAGGAATTCATTTACGAATGCACCTTATTTTGTAGCAGAATACATATCGCTTTAAAGCTCATAATGCAGGCTATAACTTGCATGTTGACGAAACCACAATATAATAAAAATGAAAATGTGCAGATCTGAATAGTAACTGTGAAACACAAAGGAAATAACCGAAATAGGAATTCCTATTTCAACGCCGGTCGTGAAAGTCTAAATTTTTACGAAATAACCGAACCTTATCTTTATCAAGTGCAAGGCTAAAGAAAACCAGGAATCTGGAAAAATACCAAAAGTTGCTAATGAGTAGTATCGAATACGTCTTTAAGATAACAAGAGTAGATAGTGGCGAACACCGTAAAGATCAGGGCAGGTTGGCACATCCCAAAATATATTTACCTTGACGTCCAGTTTGGAGTGGGGGGCAGTGAAACACGCCTCAGGCAACTTCCCCTGTTAGGAGTTTCCTAATTGACCCCCATGGAGAGAACTCATTAGCGGAGCTCGGTATCACCCTCCAAGATATCAATAATAGTAGTTAGACATAGAAGGGAATTTTTTTCTTCATGTTGCCACATAGAAGAACAATGTTGTGCCTGTTAGCGACAATCAGTAGCTACCAGTTTAAGTTTTAAGTGCCTTAAGTGACAGTGAAAATGGAATGCTGAATATGATGCATAGGCCTACGTCAGCAAATGGCATCACTTCAAATGAACCTGGACATTGTAAGTGAGGCAGAATGATCATTAGAGGGTACATGTTGATGTCCTGAAAATCCTCTTAAATTATCAATAAAATACCATTAAAGATACAACAAAATGCTCTAAAATGAATGAAAAATGATCAATGGATTGGACCAAATTGAAGCTGGATGATATAACAGTGGTTTAACTAAAAAATACCAATTCCCTGTGCTAAGCAACTATGAGATTAATTTCATTTTTAAACAATAATACATCCTTATTTAATATGAATGAGCACATAACATGGAAGTGATGGTTAATAACATAGGCTATTTTAGAACTGAAAATGTATTTGGAACTGTACTCATTCAAACTAACATAAAACAAACTTTCTGGACACAACAGATAAAACCAACTAACACCAGTAATTTAATTCAGCAATACATTGTATCTAACTTAATTCATATCAAAATGAGAACTCTAAACTACTCTTTTTACTATAAAATGGAATGTTGTCTTCCACCCCAAAATAAACAAATTCCAGCAAATCTTCTAGGCTTTTGCCCAGGTATATCAAATTGTGCTCACCAGATGACACTTGATACACCCAGTCTGGATCCTGCTGGGATAGCAAACCTTGCTGTTACTCATTGGATGCATTTGTTGCACAATTTACAAAAACCTCAACCTTGCCTTAACTCACTGGGCTTAAGCAGGCATACTGTAATAAATTTTGAATGGCACTGGTGCTTCATTCGCTAATAAGAAATACGGGTCCCTTTACTTGGTCATGACACATATTTACCAGTAGGTCTTAGAAAGATACTGTGCTCAATCTATATCTCTGTCACTGTGCTACATCACTTCTTCTGGGAGTGGTATAACAACTGTACTAGCCTCTATAAAAAGATTTCTCATAACCCCATTTGTTAGCCTATTTTAATTATTATTATTAATGAAAAAGAAAAGAAAGAAAAAAAAAAGCTTATGACATCACCTTTTGTCTGTGTGTGTATGTGTGACCATGTCGTCGTCGTCCCCATCCCCCAATAAAATCTAAACCTGGAGCGATTTCAATGAAATTCGGTAATGTCATGGTAATGTCCGACTCCGACCGTGCCCTTCAAATTTTATTACATCTCAACAATCCAACATGGCAGCTGCGAAATATTTCACCGGCATTCTATATCCCCAAAACTATTACTGATATCATCCTCAAATTTTGTATGGTTTTAAAGGGCACTACTAGAAGTTCACCTATGTGACTCAAAAACCTGTTAAGTACAATACGAACATGGCAGCCAAGCGAATTTGAAACATTTAAATAGACTTTTCTCACGACTTAATCATCCGAGCGCAGTGAAACATGGTAGAGCAAATATTTATACACATTGTAATGCACTGACATCTAATTTAGTTCAATTGTTTACATAACCTCAGTATGCCTTCCTTCAGAGGGCAAGTAAAGCCGGCAAGTCCCATGTCAGATTTTTGGCATGTTAAAGAACCTTCCACTAATTACACCTGCGTGAAGCTAAATTAGAGGTTACAAATGCAAACAACGCTCTCAGGTTCCTACGTTCGTTGCCAGGCGCCGACTGCAGTGGCGTCTAGTAGCCAAGTTCTGAACTAGTAGTCATTGACGGTGGCTTTTGGCGGCAAAAGTAGGAACTACTTGAAAAATTCAAAGTCTGCAGTCCTTACTTGAATTAAAAAACACATAACACACACTAATACAGTCATCACAATTAACACCGGTTATCAGACAGATTCTACACACACCCAAAGTACACGGGGCTACATGACCGCGTTGTCGCAGCCCCTAAACTGAGGAACCAACCAACTTTACATAACCTTGAGATGGCAGCTGTGCGAAATTTTAAAATTAAGTTATAAGTTTCTTGTGTCCTAATCATGCGATCAATCGTTTGAATAATGAGCCTATGCAATAATCATCATCTAATAGTACATAACTCGATGGCCTACATATATAAAAATCCAACATGGCGATCATCCAAAATATTTAGACAGTTCTCAATATCTACTAATCTATGGCGGCCATCGAACTGATATTTTGTATGGTGATAAAGCCTATGAACATAAGTTAACCTATGGGACTTTCAATAACCTGGTGAGCACAAATCCAACATAGTGGTGATGCGAAATTTAAATATTTAAATGGATGTTTCTCGCGATTTAACCATCTGAGCGCAGTGAAACATGGTGCGGGAAATGCTTATACAAATTTTAAACCACTGACATCTAAGTTATTCCAATTGTCTTTATAACCACAAGATGGCGGCTGTGCAAAATTTTTAAATCTCTTTTTTTATTTCTTGTGTCCTAATCATGCAATTGAAGTTTGAATAATAAACTACGCAATAATCTCATGTAATAGTACATACTTCTATGGCCTACATATATAAAATCCAACATGGTGACCATCCAAAATACATGGACCCAACCATTCTAACCTTCAATTTGTCCAATCCAATGGTTTTTGACAATGGTTACAGCCCAACGCGTCCAGAACAACGGTTTTTTGACGATGGTTACAGCCTAACGTGTCCCGATGATTGCCTTTTTTAACAACAGTGATTTTGTATCCCAATTTATAACACGACTTATAGAGGTTAGTGAAGTTTCAGTTGTGTGGGCCATTGTAGGCGTGGCTTATTTGACAAATAAGATATTGCCAACCCCACGTATACGGTAAACACAGACGTGTGTTGTTTGTTTTGAGCAGAGAGAACGATGTGAGCGCACTCGCTTCTTTCTGGCAGACATAAATTCTATCTTATTAGGCCTAATGTTTTACATACAAAAACAAACCTAACCTGGGGCTTACACCCCAGACCCCCTTGCATGTGATACTAGCAGTAATTTTCGGCCAGGCAGCAGCGGACATAAATTCTATCTTATTAATGTTTTACATACAAAAACACACCTGCTTCAATCAGACTGCAGTATCCAATTAAATTTCTCCACAGGCACACAGAGATTCTTATAGATTACATTTACACTTAAAGAACTTGACACTTTAAAACACACTGACACTGATGGTATGTCATTAAAACTACCATCATCTACTTTAACAAACAGGACACAATCATCTTTCATTATCATTGAGAAAGGAGCCAACTGCCTCTCATTAAGCTTACTTCGAAAGATATCGAAAGTAGAAATTGTAAGCTGTTCACACCACTCAGCGGAATGTCATCTCTTCATAACACATTTTGCAAATGCTCTTCAGGATTTTTCCTGTCTTTGGGAAGTGCAGTTGTGTGGTAGGATGGTTGATTTGGGAAAATTGTCGGAATGGCATCACGGGTTAGTTTGGGAATTTTCCTGAGGACACGAATGTGTTCACCATTTTCAACTGGGAATAGATCTTCTCTAACCATAAATTTAGGTTCGAAATGTTTAACACATACAACTGTTTTAACTTCGAAAATTATCCCGGTGAATATTTCTTATCCACTTCTCTTTCAAAGATTTGTCTTGATAGGAAATTTAAAAGTTGAAGTATCTGCAGCAGTATAATTAGATACACAGCTGGGTACACAGCAAGAGCGACCCAGTTTTGAAATATCACAATGAACAGACAATACTTCTCACATTACGTATTACCGGAATTTCTAATTATCCACAGTGAGGTACACTATTAGCCTACAATAAATAATAGCACGCAATCACTTGAAGATATGCGATATTTGAACGAAATTCTGGCAGCAGACAAACTTAAACGTTGGTTCACCAAATGTAAACAAGCCATATCCCCTCTCCAATTCACCTACGAATTCCGCCATTTTCTACGCTATCGATAGTGGCATTGTGGTCTGATATATTGTAGTCGGTCTTGATCTTGTGAATATAGTTCAGAGCCATGTATCGAATGTGCGCTGGTCACACAGCATGTATCGGCGGCATGCGAAAGCTCTTTCTGGCCCGATTTTTAAATAGAAGATCTTGGTACGGTACGTAAATCCGTAAAACACACTGCCTTTCCGTAAATTTTACGGAAAAAACGTCCAAGTTGGCAGGTATGTAACTGGTATCCACACTCCCCAGGATCAAGACAGATAGGCCTACTGTATACAAACTTGTGCAGAGAAATACAACAAAACTGCAGCTGTGACAGATCACAGCACATTAATAGCGTTTGCAAAGAGATAGAACAACATCGCAATCACAATCAGGTGCGCAATATCTTCAAGAAACTTAACACTAACAATAATAATATGGTATGGCCTCGGGTGCCGGGTAAAAACATTGTTTTTAGACACCCAGAGGGCAGCTTGCATGTCGAATTTTGTCATTCCTTGGAGTGCTATGAAAGTCAAGGAGGTTAGATATCTAAGCTCCTTGACACTATAGCGCTTAGTAGAGAAAGGAGGAACTTTGTGTTGGCGGAAAATCCCGAGATTAATTTTGCCATTATGAACACGGCCTACTGAATTCAAACGAGTTCCTTAACAGGCCAGCAACGTAAAAAACGCGTGCCATGATTTTTGACGCCTTTCATAAATCACTTACCACTGCCAGGAACGAACCTGCAAGCTTGGGGTTGGTAGTCCGTCACGGTAACCACTCAATTAACACAATCACCTGCGAATTTAAACTTTGTACACGGGTGGCAAACAACGAGAATGGCAACCTTATCGGAGACGAGGAAGATCTGTTGCATAATGGAAACAGTACTGTGAAAAGTTATATTCTGGAGATAACAGTAGTGCAGATCACCCATCTGTTGACGAACTTATAGTGGAACCTTCAATATTATGCAGCGAAATAGTGAATGCAATCCAACATCTGAAGAACTACAATTCCACCAGTATAGATGGTTATATCTGCATACATCAAATCAATCAAAATCACTTTATTTGCAATGGGGTGTGAACCTCTGTGGCAAATGAGGTACATAATTTACAAACACTACACAATATTAAAAGAATACAGTAACTTAATGTACTATTCACACATTGATTGAACTCCCCTCACACAACTGCTGTAGGAATCACATAGCGCGTGTAATGTTTCTAGGAATACAGCACTAAGTTATAGCACTTCTTTCTTTTCCCTGATTTTGTCTACTCTGCTCTTGAATATCAGGACTGATTTTGGAAAGGGATCAAACACCGCCCTTTGTAAACTGTTCCATTCCTTCACACCCTTGCCAATGAATGAAAATTTACCCCAATCGATCCTGCTAAAGTGCCGTCCAATTTTGAATTTGTGGTCTGCCCTGCCAATATAATTTCTATCCAATTGTAGCCTCTCACGGATTTCCCCCCAAGCTTCCTCACCTGTATACGCTCTATATAACCCTACAAGTCTGTTTTTCTCTCTTCTCTTACTTAATGTTTCCCACCCAAGCTTCTCTAACATATCTGATACGCTGCTTCTACTCCTAAAATCCCCTATCACAAATCTTGCTGCTTTCCTTTGAACACTCAATTTCTTTTATTAGGGATTCCTGGTGCGGATCCCATACACTGCTTGCATTTTCCAATATTGGACGAACCAAACTTAGGTAACTTTTCTCTTTTATTTCTTTGTTGCATCCTTTAAGTAGTCTCATAATGACATGCAACGATCTGTATGCTTTCCCAACAATGTCCCCAACATGACCCTTCCAGTGCAATTTACTATCAAATCTCACACCTAAGTATTTGCTCTTGTCATCTTTTGGTATGATTACCCCATCCAATGTATATTGAAATTCAGTTTTTAATCTCTTGTTTGTGAATATTGTGACTGTTGATTTACCTCCGTTAACCTTCATGTGGGTCTCTTCAACCCAATGCTGGATACTATCGAGGTCCCTTTGTAATATTTTACAATCATCTATGTTATTTATTTCCCTATAGACGATAATGTCGTCTGCATACAATCTTATTTTTGATGCTATATTGTTCCCTAAATCATTTGCGTATATTATGAAAAGCAATGGACCAATTTTACTACCCTGTGGAATTCCCTTCTTAACTTTCTCTTCTTGTGATACGTAATTCCCTACTCTGACTCTCTGAACCCTTGAATTTAGAAATGTTCCTATCCAACGATCAACCCTTGAGTCCAATCCCATTCTCTCCAGTTTCTTTAATAATACTCGATATTCCAATCTGTCAAAAGCATTGAAAAGGTCTATAGCTATGCAGTCCAACTGTCCCTCTTGATCCAACCGATCTGATATGTCCTGCTGAAATCCCACCAGTTGTGCCTCACAAGAAAATTTCTTTCTAAATCCATACTGGCTCCTCAGGAACCAATTTTTATCTTCACATACAACTCTAATATATTTTACTATTAAACTCCCCAAGATTTTACAAATTACACTGGTCAGACTTACTGGTCTGTAGTTCTCAGGTTTACTTCTATCTCCCTTCCCTTTATAAATTGGTATTATTATAGATTCCTTCCATTCCTTTGGTATTCTACTATTGTTCATGACGTAGTCGAAAAGAAACTTTAAATAAGGCACTATGTACCACCCCACTGCCTTTATTAATTGCCCAGTAATTTGATCACACCCTGCTGCTTTTCCTTGCTGAAGCAATTTGATTTCTATAAAAATATCCTCATTTGTAAAGGTGAAGCTACTTGTGTCCTTATGTGTTTCACCCTCTCCAGCCTCATTAACGGTTTCCAACTCCTGACAATCTTCCACTGAATCTATGAATTCCCTACTAAATAGGTTTGCTTTCCCATTATCTGCAAATAAATGCTCACCCCCTTCTCCGTCCATTGTGGGAATGTGGATTCCGTTTCCCTTATGAATTTTAATATATGAATGCAGCTTTTTCCATTTCCCTATGTGGTCTTTACCCTCATGAAGTATGCTCCCATAAGTCCAACCCCTTGTCCACGTCGTGGGAGACGGGCAACGGTACAAAGTAGGGGATCGCCTGTAGGGGCGAAGTACAGTAGGGACTTTGTGTGCCCCGGGACCGTTACGATAGCTATGAAGGTCCTACAGGAACCCTGAAAAGTGACGGCTAACGGGGCTCTGGTGAAGCTACGATAGGCCCAGCAAGCCAGTAATGGATGAAACCAAATGCTTTCAAGAATGGAACGAGCCTCGGACATGATGGATATAATAGACGACACGGCTGTACACACGGACTAAGATTTGGAACTTTAAACATAAGAACGCTGACGGGGAAGGTGGAGGAGATAGTGGATATGATGGAAAGAAGGAAGTTGGATTTATTGGGATTGACAGAAACAAAGTGGAAAGGGGAAGGAAGGAGAGAACTGAGAAAAGGCTGGAGTGGGAATAAAAAGGGAAAGAGGAATGGAGTGGGAGTAGTAGTACGAGATGGTTTAAAAGAAGAAGTGAGGAGAATAAGTGATAGGATGATAAAAGTGAAAGTAGCACTGAGGGGAGAGACCGTAGAAATAGTGCAAGTGTATGCTCTACAAGTAGGCTGCGCCTCTGAAGAGGAATTGCAGAAGCAGCTGGTAGGAAGAAATATGATTGTTATGGGGGATCTGAATGCCCACGTAGGAAGAGAAAGACAAGGTTATGAGAGTGTTCTAGGACTAGAGGGTTGGGGCGGAAGAAATGAGGAAGGAAAGAGACTGTTGGACTTCTGCCAGAGGAACAGCCTGCTAGTTGGGAACTCCTGATTCAAGAAAAGAGAGAGCCACACAATCACATGGTACAGTGATGACTTGACCAGGAAGTCGGTGGTCGACTATATACTGTATGAGAAAGCACTAAATAAGAACATCACGGACATCAAGGTTATACCATCGGAGAACCTGGATAGCGACCATCGATTGCTGGTAATGAACCTGAGAGGGAGTAAGGAGAAGAAAGGGACTGAGAACCAGGAAAGACGTATAAGGATATGGAAACTGAAAGAAGGGGATAGAAGGGTAGAGTACCTCAAAATGGTAAAGGAAGGAATTCCAACAGATGAAGAAAGAGGGGTGGAAGAGGAATGGGCTAGATTTAAGAAGACATTAGTAGGTGCAGCAGAAGCAGTATGTGGGAGGACAAGTAATAAGAAGAGGTAGAAGGAAACACCATGGTGGAATGAGAAGACAAAAGATATAGTAAGGGAAAAGAATAGAGCCTTTAGGAGGTGGTATCAAAATAGGACGGTAGAGACAGGGGAAGAGTACCAGGGAAGAAAGAAGGAGGCGAAGAGAGTAGTGGCTGAGGAGAGAAGAAAGTGGATGGAAGAGTGGATAAAAATTATGAAGGAGGATAGTGAAGGTACAAAAGAGGTCCTGTATGGGATGGTAAAAAATAAGAGGCGGAAGGATCCTACGGATTATGTTAGAATGGTGAACAAAAGGGGACAAGAGATAGAAAATAGGGAAGAACTGAAGAAAATGTGGAAAGAATATTTTGAAGAACTTCTGAACCCAAATGGAAACCACGGAGAGGAGGAAGAAATCGGGGAAGAGGAAGATGAACTGCAAACAGAAAAGGACTTAACATCGAAAAAAGTGGAAGATGCAGTGAGGAAGATGAAAGGAGGGAAGGCACCGGGTGTGGACGAGTTGAGTGTGGAGATGGTGAGAGCAGCAGGAGAGGTGGGGATACAATGGTTGTACCGAGTGACGAGGACAGCATGGACGGAAAGGAAGACCCCAGAGGACTGGAAAAAAGGAATAATTGTCCCGATCTTCAAGAAAGGTAGTAGAACAGAATGCAGAAACTACCGGGGAATAACACTGATGAGTCATTGTGCAAAGATCTTTGAGAAAGTTTTGGAAAGGAGGATTAGGACAAGGATAGAAGGAGGGATGAGGGAAGAGCAACATGGCTTCAGAGCAGGAAGGTCCACAGTGGATTTGATTTTTGCTGTACGGCAGTTACAAGAACAGCACTATGAGTATGGAACAGATCTACTGATGGCCTTCCTGGACATTGAGAAAGCATATGACAGTGTATGCAGAAACAAAGTATGGAAGAGAAGAGAACTGGACTATAAAGAGGATAAAGGAGATTTACAAGGGAAGCGCGAGCTGTGTGAAAGTGGGAGGAGAGAAATCGGATTGGTTGGAACAGAGAAACGGCCTGAAACAAGGAAGTGCACTGTCACAGTTACTTTTCATTGTGGTGATGGATGACATAATGACCCGAGTGGCACAAGTAATTGGGGAAGGAAATATGAAAGCAATGGTGTTTGCAGATGATTTGATGATTTGGGGAAACAAGGAGGAGGAGGTACAGGAATAGTTGGACGTGTGGGAAGGAATATTACAAGGATATGGAATGAAATTTAGCATAAATAAGAGTGAGATGGTGATCACAACAAGGAAGAAGGAAAGAACCACAACGGGAATAACAATTGGTGGGGAACAGCTGAAGAAAGTGGAGAGTTTCAAGTATCTGGGAAGCCTAATACAAGATAATGGAAGAAACGATAGAGAAATAAATGAGCGGGGGAGACAGGCAGAAGCATTCCGGAGGAGTGTGAGAAGCATGTTATGGAGCAAGGATGTCCCTCAGAACAGCAAAAAGATCATATATCGGACGTACTATGTCCCTATCCTGACGTATGCCTCGGAGACCTGGGTTATGAAAGGAAGGGAGAAGAGCAAAATACAGGCCAGTGAGATGAGGTTCTTGAGAAGCAGTATTGGAGCTACAAAGATGGACAGAATAAGAAATGAGAGGACCAGAGAATTAATGGAGGAACCATTACAGGATGGTATAGAGAAATCTAGACTTAGATGGTATCGACATGTCAAACAAATGGAGGAGAAGAGGATACCCAGGAGGGTACACGAGACGAAGTGGGAAGGAAAGAGACTGAGAGGAAGACCGAGAGACAGGTGGCTGAAGGGGTGGAAGAAAGCGTGAAGAAGAGAGGAGAAGACTGGACAAGGGTGGAGGCTGAGAGATGGTGGGAAGACAGAAGACGTTGGAGAGGCTTGTGTTCCAAACAGACCCGGCCAGTGGCTGGAAACTGTGCAAAATGATGATGATGATGATGAAGTATGCCATTCATGTGATTTTCCTTTGCCTCCTTTTTCAACCTATTGAGCTCCTTTATTAGCTGCTTTCTGGTTTCTCTGTTTCCCCTGCCCTCTTTGATTTGTCTGTTTACCATTCTACATTTCCTTTTTATTTTCGTATGTCCTTTGTACAGTAAACTGGGTCTGAGGTTGTTTTTCCCTTCTTAACAGGTACCGGTACAAATCTCTTCTCACCCTCCCAAATGATTTCCTTAAAATTTGCCCAGAGTGTATCCACATTACTCCCTTCACTTATCCAAGAATTAAATTTTGATTTCAGGTAAGCTCCAAATTCATCGAATTTAGTTTTTCTATATAATTTCTTGTCCTGTGTAACCCTCCTATTAAGCATTTTTGGTACCAGACCAACGTCCATTATTGCAGCCTTATGGTCACCAATTCCTTCAATTATGTGGGTGTTTTCTACAAGTTCCCCTGGTTTTATCAGGAATACATCCAGCAAGTTGCAGAGCCTAGTTGGTGATTGCACTACTTGTGTAAATCCTCCCTCCCAAACTAATTTATTTGCAAGTTTCTGTTCATGGGCTTCTGTTGCAGCTCCATTACAATCAACTTCTGGCAAGTTTAAATCCCCCCCAATTATTACCATGTCATTATTGTTTTTATGAGTGTAATCTATTACTTTCTCAAATATTTCCATGTCTCTTTTCTCTCTCCCAGGCCTATATATTCCTATAATTCCCACCTCCTTCATATTATCACAAACTAATTTTATCCATAATATTTCGTCCTTTTCGTCGGTAAACCATTCATGAGAACAGTAAGTTTCCTACACCAGAATAAACACCCCCCGCCCTTTTTTTTTTTCCTCGGTCTCTACGATAGACTACATACCGTTCTGGGAATACTTCTTTATTTCCTACTCCTTCTCTCAGCCATGATTCCACTCCTATCGCCACTTCAATTTCATATGCTTCCAAAGCTGTACTGAATTTTATTTGCTTGTTTACTACACTTTGACAGTTTACCAAGAGCAATCTTAGACTCCCCTCCCCCTTCAAATTTTGATGTTGTGGTTGTGCAATTAGTAATCCCTTGCTTCCCTGACCTGAGTCCTGTTTTTCATGGTACTGATTTACTGTATCTTTTGCAGTGCACTCATTTACGCCCCCCATTTTCTGAATTAGTTTCCCGAAAGCATTTTCTTAGATATCCTATTCAGCAGTTTACCGAACTTAGAGGTCCCTTTCCTATTGAGGTGTAACACATCTATACTAAAATCATAGTCATTAAGCCATCCATTTGCATCTACAAAAAGGACGTCTCCATTGCAACACAGCCAGTCTAGTGTGGAATTTACAGCATCTACATAGCGGTATTCGACATCATTCCTATATAACACACCACTGAGACAAAGCTTTGTCTCTGGAAACTTCACTTTTACTGTCGCAATAAGAGTATCAGCCTCGGCCATTATATCACTGGGTGTTGTTGAGTTTAGAATGTCGTTTGTACCAATGTGGATAATTAACGTCTCGGGTGTTTCCTTTATTTTATTATTGTTCACATGTGCTGTCAGTTGTCCCACTTGCATGCCTGGATAGCAATATGTGATTCCTTCTTCAATTTCAGGCCCAACATTCCTCACCATAGAATCTCGTATTATTATTACCGTACGGGCATGTTTACGCTTCGATCGTCGACGGGATTTCCTTTGACTTTCCGAGACCATAGGAGGGTTGCATTCTGTGTTTACTACGTCATCTTCTGAGCCTAATATCTGGAATCTATTCGCTGTTGCAATGCCTTTATGTAGAGTTCCATTGCCTGTTACATGAGGCCTGGTATGCCTAAGATTTTTTGACTTAACCCCTGTATAATCCCTACCATGTTCTCCCGGTATCTTAATATTTGCCCTAACTTCCTTTAAGCCCTTCAGTTCCAGGAGAGCATTTTCTAAATCAAATTATATCATCTTGATTATTTCGTCTTTTGAGAATAGCTCGAGCTCCAGAGATTTTATCCAGAACCATAGATGCGATGCGGTCGAAGTGAGGTTATCTGAAACTTCATCGTCTTCCGAATTTGGCACTTCACTTACGAACGCATTCTTAAACACGCATGTTTCACAAACTTCAAGACTGGCCCTACTATCGTTTTTAGATCCATTACACATCACACATTATTTCCGAACTCTTCCCTCGGAGAAAAAACTCGACCGTTAACCGCCATCTTTGTAGAACTCGCAAAGAGATGGGAAGGCATTGATGTACTGCATTCATTATGTAAGTGGGTCCTCTCTTCATCCCCTTGCACAAGAGAGGGTCAATCAGGAACTGCTCTAACTACTTAACTATTGCACTCGTACCACACACTAGTAAAATCTTATCGTTCTTCTTGAACCAATGTTTGAAGCCGTACATACTACTTTACAAATCCATACAGCAAGTGGATTTTGTTGAAGGAAAAGGAACTCTAGAACAGATCCTCAACATAAGACAAATAATTGAGTAATTAATCACAAGAGTTCTGAGTCCTCATTTTCATCTGCTTCCTTCACTATAGAAAAGCCTCCGATTTTGCTGTCTGGGAGAAGTTTTCGCAAGTGTATAAAGAGTAGTGAGGTTAGACGACTGTCTAGACGAAAATTACTGATGTACTAAACTTGAGTGAGACAAAGCCATTGGTCACTACTTGGTAAGACGATGGTCTGGATGAAACCTTTGGCCGGTATTAGGTTAGAAGACTGTTTGGATGAAAATTTCAGCTTGCACTACCCTACCAGTGAATTGTTACCGCTGCCGGAAATCGGAACTAAGGCGCTCCGCGCAGTCACACGCCTGCGATAGACGTGCAGTTGTCGTCAGCAAAACCTCATCGTGTGTCATTTGTGTGCATGATTCATGCTGTGTCGTGCGCTATGCGGTGTTTTCTCATTGTATGACTGTAAGTGAGTCCCCTATTGTCCCGCAAGCCACTCGCTGCAGCCATAACGAGCGAGATGACATAATGTATACATAACAGCTGCGCTCTCCGTCAAACGGTAACAATTCCCTGGTAAGGTAGTACTACAAAAAAAGGGGGGGTCTGGGGCATAAGCCCCAGGTTATGATTGTGTTTGTTTATAAAGTCCTATTCTGAGTCGGCACTGCTGAAGAAGTGCAATAACACCCTCTAGCGATAAAATGTTTTAATTCCTGATCTTACCTATTCCTATAGGTTCCGTGTGTAGGCCTATACTGAAGTGTTGCTGTAAGCGGACGTTCCGAGAAGCTGTTACATGCCGCGATCAGCTGAGTAAGTTATTGATGTACATCGAAAACATGGGAGCATTTATTCTATTATTTTATACAGTAACAATGTCAAAACTTTGTGTAGTATTGTTGGTTGAAATAATAGTTATAACACACAGAACAGTGTAGTATTCTACATACTGATATCTCGCCAGGAGATGGCAGTCGGGTTTGAACTGCAGTTGTCTTCCCGCTCACTGTGTATCGCGCATTCCAAAAACATTAAGTTGGTCACTGTTTCCATTACTGTACTTGATACTGCCACACTGTTAAACGTCAACACAAAGACTTTTGAGAATATCGGCAGAATGAAGAACTAGGTAACAATAGACACGTGAAGCCCGATAACAAATTATCATGCAGGAAGTAGCAGCAACTGACAGGCAGCCGATATATTTAGGTTTGGAATACGTGGGCAGCGCATGCGTACTGCAAGATCCCCCTTACCCCGTCACAGCGTGTTGAACTGCCATCTCCTGGTGTGAAGACATAGTTTCCCTTCAGAAACTCACAAAATTGATTCGAAAACACGGTGGATATTGACGCTGAATCGCAAGCAATTGTGCATTTGGGATTTAATTAGCCTATCTGTAACTAGGTTTGTTGATGTTAAGAGTTAGTTTGGACTTTCAGCGAACGTTGGAGCTCACGAAAACTATAGGTCATCGCTTTGGAAAACAAGTTAACCTATGGGTGAAAATAAGCTTGCCTACTTATGCCGAACTACTTCTGAAACCCGATTTAAAAACTCATGAGCTCGGCCCCTAGCAAAACTTTTAGGTATTTAGATTTTTCTAGGGATTTTGGGGACATAAGCTTCTCTGGTACCTAGGTTCAATTTACGAGGATACCTGGATGTGTTGCATTAATTAATTTCGTATTTTCATTTTTGTCTTAATTATACATCGTTACACCATGACAATACCTCCTTAGTATCTCGTAAATTATACTCAACACTTCCTTGGGATATGATGTTAAAAGTTAGTTTGGATATTCAGGAAACGTTCCGGTCCACAAAAACTACACGTTAACGCTTTAGAAAAAGGGTTAATCTACGGCTGAAAAATGCTTGCTTACACCGTTTTTCTCCTAAGACGCATTTTAAATATCTCCAAATCAGTCCTATCAAAAAATTTAGAATATTTTAGACTCTTACAACGATCTTGTGATTATCAGCTTCATTGGTACTAAGTTTCATGTTTGGAAATCCCTAATTGATTCATGTTTATTTTCAAAATTTACCTACACATTGCTCCACCTCAGCCATAGTAACATTCACTAGCTTATAAGTTTGGCCACTCTTGGCGCGGCGGTGCATTTCTCACCCTAACGCATTGAGCCAATAGAATTTTTCCGGATTTTGGTGGCGGCTGACACCGTTAGTTATTGTTGTTTTAAGGGAGGGGGGGGGGGGAACTACGTGGTAGAGAGATCCGATGCAGAATTGAACAAGCTAGAACTTCTTTTCAAAAAGTCAGAAAAGTTTTAATAAGCCAAGACCTTGTCCATTGCACTACAGATATGACTCCTCAGATATTACGTTCTCAGCATTCCACTCTACGGCGTCGAAGCATGGACATTAACTGAAACCATGCGCAAGAAGCTACAAGCATTTGAAATGTGGACGTACCGAAGGATGCTGAAGATACCTTGGACAGCCAAATTACCAATGTAGAAGTTTTGCAGCATATGAGCAAAAAACCTGAAATTCTCAATACCCTCAAGAGAAGAAAGCTAGAATATGATGGTCATATGATGCGAAACAGTAAATACCAACTCCTTCAATTAATACTCCAAGGGAAAATTAATGGAAGACGTGGTCCGGGGCGAATAAAGATATCGTGGCTTGACAACTTAAGCCAGTGGTTTGGGTGACAAGACTTGAACTGTTCAGAAGAGCTATGGACAAAAAACAGATCATGCTACTGATCGCCAATGTCCTGAGAGGACACGGCACTTGAAGAAGAAGAAGAAGAATTGTTATTAAAACTACAGAACAGGAGACCAAGCCGTCGTAACTTTCAACAAGGTATATTACTGAAAATATAGTATTTATGATTGACAAACCTTTCTCGGAGATGTTGGGAGTCGTTTTACTTTCTCAATTGCTACTGCTGCACCGGAATAATTCCTTTAAATTGATTATTTACGAAAATAATGCTTTTAGCATTGTCTTCATTTCACTATGGACGCCATCTTGGACACTACGTCATACGTCATGTGACACCCGAAAAACGAACATCTGAGTACGTTACCAACATGTCCAATACAAAATTCACCATATGACACGTCAAGTTTAAAATTGTTACAAATTTCCACTAAGTTAAGCACTCTCTTGCGGAAAATTACTGCTAGTACCACAAGCAAGGGGGTCTGGGGCGTAAGCCCCAGGTTAGGTCTGTTTTTGTATGTAAAACATTATAAATACATAAATAAACACTGACAATTGGCACAATTTTTCATTACATTACTTTATCGACGCTCTTTTGTTTACTCGTTCTATACCCGATGTGAAATAGTACCAAATGCATGGGGTTAGCATTCCTGACTTAGTAAGCAAGATGGCTCCAAAAGACTTCATTTCTGCTATATAAGTCGTGTATCTATTTGGGATGGCTGGGTGGGTTTATGGCAGCGGACGAGTCAACATCTATTATTTTAACATCTCCAGATACCATTACTAAAGGTACTTTGGCAAATTTCATTACCTAATTTTTTTATACCCTTGGTCTCCTGTTCTGTAGCGCTACCCTTAGGTAAGGGCCGCGTTAGCTAACATAAACACCCCTGGTTTTTGTCATGCACAGTGGGGGTAGTCAAGCATCAATAATCTTTATCCAAGCCAATGGTTTTGCCCTTTTTCTTTTTCTTCACATAATTACAAAGTTGCGTGTGTCGTATTTTGTATCGGACATGTTGGCAACAGTGATTAGACATGATATATATTGAACTCTAGAGAGTCATACATGATATGATGCAATATGACGTCAATGAGTCGGCCAAAAACATATCCGCCGTCGTTGAACAAGCTACAAATAAAAACCTTCTTTTAAACAATATTAGAAATATATCCAGTATTTTCAATGAGCAGCAGCGATATTTGACAGTATTTTAAATTCCTAATGATCTCAGAAAGGAATGTGAACGATACATGTTCAATAATATACCACATTCTGATTTGGTTCCAGTTCTGGTGAAGTGAACAATTAATAAACATCTCAACTCTCCACAAAAAAATTGTTTCGAATGAAAGTATCCTATAATTCCGCACAATGTGAAAAGAGTAGTTACAGTACCCACATTATTCAGCTAGACAAAATCTTGTAATGGATCCAGTTCGCATTCTGCATGTCAAGGCGTGGTATCTCTTGCATGATTCACTACATCTGACACACATGCAAATTGCTTTGTGTTGGTATCTTCTCTTCCTATCTGCTAGAGAGTGTAACCAAATAGCTTAAAAAGATAATAGCGGAAACTCCTCGCCAAAACAGGAGACAGCGCTTCCCAGCACCGCCTAGCGGTCCGAGTTGGCAACGTAAGACCAGCTGATTTACAACCGTGAGCTCCAACCAAACAATTAAAAGAAATTATTGACCTGTGGATGACCTAATTATCCAATTGTAATGGTTGGTCCGGGGAGTATTTGTGCCATATATGGCTGTAATATTTATAAACAACAAAGTGACCCAAAATCTCTCTTCAGGTTCCCAATAAATAAGGAAATGTAAGTATGAATTTATTGTAAACAAGTAACCTACCATTACACTGATATTTTGGTTTTCTTTAAATACAAAATGCTTTTAAAATATAATTTAGCATATTTTTGCCTGTTCTTTATTTATAGATGCACGCAGTGGGTTATTCGAAGCAAAATGCTTTTCCCTAATGAGTGTGCTCAAGATCTGTCACACAAAATGTCAGAAATATTTAGATGCAATTTTGATCAATTTTTGATTGAAAGCACGCATGGGGGTCAAAATCAAGATGGTTAATTTACTTACGAGTGAATGTGCCACACCGGAGGGAGTATGCAAGAACTGTATTCTGTTCTTGGCTAGCAGATATTTTGCAGTCTTCATAAAGGCATTTGTGAATAAGACAAGTGATTCTTCTGAATCGTATGTGAACATAGGAAGTGTTAAATTACGAAAAGTAACACATCAAGAAGTGTAAATTCTTACGGGTGTGTATGGGCATATTCCAGACTTCAGTAACCCACACCAATACCATGTCATGAATTATCTGCAGTATTTTTTAGAATTCTATATAAATTGTACAGAACCAAGTATCTTTTGTTTCTTTTAACACTAATCTTTAAATTATTTCCTGCCTAAATATCAAGCCGAGACATATGTTAACTTCACAATGCAACTTTGGTCGGTGCGCACTCAAAAATGCTAGCTGTGGGAGGCAAGTAGAGTAATGCTGTCAACTCGCACCAAGAGATGGCACTGTGATCGCTGTCTCCAGGCGAGTGCATGCTTTCACGGCCGAGTTTCCGCTATTATCTTTATAAGCTATTTGGTGTAACTTCCTAGCGCATGTGCATTGTCAAAGCTACATACTTAGTCTAAATCATAACGCCGGCACTGTGACAGTTGAGACAAAGATTCATCACCCTAATAATAAAATATGTTTCATTCCATGCAATGTCATAAGATCACACACCTCAAGATACACCGCTTCCCATTCTAACCACTGATCAACCACCATATGGTTTCCATTCTCAGGAGGCAGTAAAAATCGTGCAGCTTCATTGCATGAAAATAAAGATTTCCCAGAATCCAACATTAGCACTGGCAAACGGCTTAAGCAGTGTCTTGACTCTCCTGAAACAGAGATATTATTCTTAGGGTTAGAAAGGAACACTTGTCAGTTTTTTGCCACTAAGGGCACAGTGTGATTGCACAGGAATTACACACATGAATGAGTGAACAAAAATAAGATAAGGTGCAAATAATCGCAACAATTTAATTACTTTTTACTGCCAAATTAAATCAGACGAAAACAAATCTTACCATTAACCTGACTTATTTCGTATTCTAAAGTTTTGCCTGAATAATTCGCCGCAATCAGGATTTTCAGAGCAGCTGGGTTATTCTCATTTGTAAGGATCTTCATTTTATATAATGTCGAGCATAAATAAATAAATAACGTAAAAAATTAATAAATATAACCACTATTGCAAAATGACTACTTTACACAAATGCCACATGTTTCTCCTCACAATGTTTGCCTTTTGTTTGTCGTTGTTGACAAGGAGTATATAAGAGAGACGAAACTCAATACTAATTTTCAAGATACTATTATTGGCTCAAATTTCAGGTTCACCTGGCACTGTTTGGGCTACAATGGCAACCAGCATCGCATATCAAGTAAGGAAAGAGTATAAACTACTACTTCATACTAAAAGAACCCAGCACATTGAAGCCGAAGCAAGGGAAACAGCGGAACTAGCAAGATCAGATCCCTACATAGCTCTAAGAAAGAGGCAAGCTCCTAAGGCAAAAGAAATACCAATAGAGACATGGGCGGAACATTTCTCTGGGATCCTCAACAAGAATGGAACATTGGAAGAACACCAAGTCTCTGCTACAAATTGCATAGCTGATGATTTCCTCCAAATAACCACAGATGAAATACAAACTAATATCACGTCATCTAAGAAGGGTAAGGCGGCAGGACCTGACAAGATATTCATAGAACACATAAAAGAGACACAAGATCTGCTTCTGCCCATCTCGACAGACCTATTTAATAAGTGCTTGTATACAGGAGTCATTCCTGTAAGCTGGAGAACGGCCCAAATGACAATTCTGTACAAGGGGAAAGGAAACACTGAAGATCCCAACTCTTACAGAGGAATAGTACTAGAGCCCACGATATTCAAGATTTTCTCTAAAATTTTAACAAAAAGACTAGCCAAGGAGGTGGATATGTACATACCAGATTGTCAATTCGGCTTTCGAGAAGGACGGAGTACTCTACAAGCAGTGGCATTACTACAAGAAGAAGTGGAACAGGCTCTGAGGCATAAGAAAGGGAAATTTCACGTGGTCTTCATAGACTATCGTAAAGCTTTTGACTTGATAGACAGGAATATCCTCATAAATAAACTTAAAGGGATGCTAGGAAACCCTAACCCCCTAGCGAGAATAGTTGAGGTAATCCTAGCATACAACTATGTCATTTTAAATGACGGTGTAGTTCTGTCTGAAAAGGTCCGTCAGACAAATGGCGTACTTCAGGGCGATCCTATGAGTCCCCTACTTTTTAACATCTTGACAGCTGACATTATTAACACCGTCCAAGACTACCCAACAGTGAAACTTATCATGTACGCTGACGACATGGCTCTAGGTTCACATTGCATAAGTGATCTGCGTGCCGCTCTTCAGAAACTTGAATTATGGGCTGACGAAAACAGTTTAGTGATCAACAAAGAAAAAACAGTGCAAATGACTTTTAGAAAAGGAGGCAAACTGGCGTTGGATGATCATTTAACTCTGCAAGGAGATATGCTTAGAGTAGTAAATAATTTCCGGTATTTAGGAATATATCTACAAACGACACTGTCGTCCTACAGGATACACACTCAGGAAAGGGCTTCAGCAGCTACGAAAGCCACTCATCGAATTAAAAATATCCGACAACTTTCTTTGCCCACTGCAATGTCATTGTTCAAAACAGTAATAACTCCAATTGCCTCATATGGAATAGAATTAATATGGGATAAGCTTTCGAGTAGCGATTTCAAACGTTTAGAAAGTGTTAAATCACGATATCTGAAGAGTGCTTTGGGAGTTGGGATTTATGCACCCTCAAGGATTGTATACGAATTAGCCAGGGAAAGCTTCTTCTTGGAAGACCTGAGACTGCAATTCACGCTGCCATCTACCGGCCCTTACCAAGCGCATCTCGAACTGCGGCGGAGGAAGAGAAATGACATTGACCCTGATTTTTATAGCACTAGTGCAATGATGGATAGGCAATGGACGGAGGCAGGACAGGATCTAAGACATGTGGTAACGAGACTTGCAACTCATGGTTTTCACCATAAGATCTGCTTAACTCAGGGTTTTCACCAGCCAGATGATGATTGCGTATGTTCGTTGTGTGACAAGAGATGTGACCGTTATCACTTAACTAAGTGTGTAAAAAGAACTAAATCCATCAGAGACTACAGTGAAAACTAAATAGCATTGTAAGATCAAATTGTATTTAGAATTATATTTTCGTGTATTATGTAGGTTAAGTAATGCTCTTTCGAGCGTACCTTATTAAATTATTTATATCAAGTAACTACGATTGACTGTGTTCATTACGAACGCACATTACTACGGTTCAAACTGATTGTTAGTGTCTGATATTTAATCAAAAGCATGCATTATTGCACCTCAGGAGGCGATATCGTTCCAAAAATGAAATAATAATGATGAGTTTTGGTGTGACATGTTGGTATGACTTCCAAATCTACGAAAACTTTTTTTGATGTGTTACATCTTTCCGCTCGGTTGCTGGATAGTTTTGAGAGGTGATTATGAAAATTGGGGACGGAAGTGGATCGGAACGATCGAGCAGCCAGTGGTGGATCGAACTCAAGTGTGCACTGCCCGATCGATCGAACGGAAGTGTACTTGCTGGCAGTGGTAGAAAACGGAAGTATGCACTGCCCACTCGATCAATCG
The DNA here is from genome assembly GCA_946902985.2 of Meconema thalassinum. Classification (NCBI taxonomy): domain Eukaryota; kingdom Metazoa; phylum Arthropoda; class Insecta; order Orthoptera; family Tettigoniidae; genus Meconema; species Meconema thalassinum. The sequence continues at coordinate 426,748,821 of OX336388.2, read as the reverse complement.
CACGGAAGTGTACTAGCTGGCAGTGGTGGAAAACGGAAGTATGCACATCCCGCTCAATCGATCGATCCAGTATTTAAATGGCAAAATGCCTTAATAGCAAACATTGTAAGTAGTCGGCATTGCCGGTATTATGTTTCTGCACAATGGCTATTCAAATATTCACCCACATAACGGTAATGCATTCATCAATATAATATAATCGTTGTGGTTATACGAGAATTGAGCAAGCCTTCATGAACTATTACTGAATACATTCTCTTTACTCACAAGAGGGCCTATTCATCCATAAGGCATTTTAGACTCCATTTTACGCAGGAACATTATCGAAACAAGCTAAATATAAATGAAACTAATTCCGTAATGCAGTATTATTGGAACGTGGAAAGAAGTCACCATCTTGTGCACAAAATTTGGGTAGTCGAAATAGCCGTGGGGTTAGTGCTTATGACTGTGAATCTAGAGATCTTGGGTTCGAATGCCGGACGGGGTAGATGTTTTTGCTACCAGATTATCATTTTAAACGATATTTATCATATCAATATGACTCATTTTAACAGAATCCATGTGAAATTACGTGTTGGTCTGTGAATGAAGAGGACCTGTTTATAAGGAATTTAAGGTTATGAGCGTTGTTGCGTCTATTAATCTAGAGAGATCCATATCGTATTCTTTATTTAGGCTAGTGCTTGTGGAAGCTACAAATCATCTAATAAAATGAGTTCCGTATTATAAACTACTGAGCCAATTGTTTTCGACTCACAATACTTCGCCGCTCCCCCCTTGTGCCCCCCCCCCCATGTGACCCCGCCCCCTTTCTTCTGTCGGCGCCCCTGGTCACTAATGGTGACAGGTCGTTGCTGGATCGGGAAGAAGGAGTAGACATTTCAATACTATTATTTGATGACAAAATGTATTAACAAGGTTTCCAGTCTACATTTGGTGAATGTAGCCATTGTTGGCTGTCTTGTGCATTGTTGATTTGAGGAACTGTTTCGGAAATTTGGCGCTTTTAAATTAAACTAATATTACGATTGGATAGCCAATCAGTGGTGGACACATCTATGCAGATTTGTGTTGCCAAGCTAACTTTGGTTAAGAACTTGTTTCGGACATTTAAAAGTTAAAGATAAATTTATTCACAAGGTAGGCAATGAAAATTGTGCCGGCTGATCTTCAGTAGTCGACTGTTTAAAAGGTAAGATCTGAACATGCGCAAAATGGAGGCCGGATTGTTGGGAAGCCAAGCGAAAACCTGGAAACAAGACTTCATGCTGTGAACTTATGGTGAAAGGACGTGGTTTGTGGTGGCCTCGGACCACTACTTAAATCTTGGTCTGAGAATAAGGTAAAACTGTTGAATAATAACTGTAGGACCTCTAGAACCGGCAGACAAAATATTTATGACATTTCATGAAAATGGGATTTAAGTTTGTGAATTTTAAGAGGCCAAGTATCGTCTGGCCGGATGCATTGAAATAACTTTCGATTCCCCAAAAGGACGCTATTCTTCTTTATATCAAGGCGTTTTCTTAGATGTGCTAATTTGTTCAATTTATATTTTTATGGGTCTATTATAATGTGGCCTAAGATTATTTTATATTCATAACACGCCTCTTCTTTAAGCAGCGAAAACGAACTTGTTTTACTTCATCTTTCGAGATGTGTTTGGTTTCATTTTTAATCTTTCCATGCTGCTAATGTGAAATTTAATGATTTCAAGAATGTAATTATCAGGATTTTGGTGTGGGGAACTCGAGAGTTTTAACAATGACAAACGGTCCCTTGCTTTTCGTTTGTCAGAGATGGCATCATTTTTGGTCTATTATGGCCGTATAAGCACAGCATCCATGCTGATTGCAAAACAGTTTCGGAAGCCTATTAGAAAGAATGTAATGAGTATTTAATTGATATGAATCTAAATGAGACTGTAGTAGTTTCGGATATTTAATTTGAAAAGGTTTAAAAGGATTCTATTATGATGAGAAGTGTAATCACGTAAATGTGACCAGTCTAAAGTGCGGCGTTGCCATTTAATTTGGGATTAATATTGGCCTTCATCCTTGTTTAACGCAGGAATGCATCTCAAGTGTTCCCCCTCCCTTCAGCCATTCAGCATTGTATTTTTCAAACCCCTTTTAAGAATATATTTTGATCTTGCCTTTCTGAACCCATGTTTTATTTGTGTTGTGCATCAGAATTATATATAAGATAGCTGGTAAAGACCACATCGGATTCGGGTAACCAAAACCCACCCTCACTTCCCCTTAATTAATTTATACACGGGACACCTGTTTATAAGGAATTTAGGGTTATGAGCGGTGTCGCGTCTATTAATCTAGTTGATCCATAACGTATTCTTTAATTAGGCTAGTGCTGGTGGAAGCTACAAATTATCTAATAAAGTGAGTTCCGTATTATAAACTACAATATCTGTAACACACTCCCTTTTACAATAGATTAATATTTGTGCCAACAATAGTATAAAATACCGGTGTATCAACAATTTCATGTGAGGTTTCTTCTATGTCAGATGTCACACATCATATGCGACTACTGTAAGGCTCGTAATTTTTTTCTATTGATGTGTAACATCTTTCCACTCGGTTGCTGGATATTTTTGTAGGAGCTGTTTTGAAAAATGGGACGGAAGTGGATCTTACGGAAGTGTGTATGACACACTGCCAGCTGGATCGCATTGCTCAACACTTTCATTCTGGCTGTAAATGCTCATGCGAACTCTGGTGTCAACTGATTGAAACAAAGCACATGGCACATGTTCGAAGTCTTCGTATCAGTATTTAAATGATAAAATGCTTTAATATTGTAACCCGATGAGGTTACAGAGTTTTTAGGTTAGGAAAATGGCGCTTTCTGCGAGAGCTGTCCATTACCCAAAGTTAGAGATACGGTATATATATAGTTTCTAACAGTGAGCCTTCTTTTCTATGTTCTTTTTATGATAGTGTGTTTTTTATTTATTTTATTCTATGACTTTTTAGGAGAGTGCTAGGTCTGATTATTGGTTGGCGGAGAGTTGAAAATAAGATATGAAAGAGGATCTTTTTGTTAGATGTGAAAAAGATGGGCTATTGAGCTGATTGGGAATGAGATGTGTGAAAGTCGGTTATCGAAGGTATGATAGTGATAGGTTTGAGGGAGTGTTTTGCTTGGAAGGTGGAAAAAGGATATGCTTAGGAAAGAATGAAGTTGCTTGTTAAATATTTTGAGAATCGAACAAGTAAATGAGAGTGAAAATGATATAGAATGATATGCTTTACTGTGAACTAATATCAAAATATATGGTAATGAAATGTTACAAATTGACTCTCCCTTTGTATGTATATACGCACGGCCCTGATAACCTTAAAAAGAAGTAAGTAGAGGAGACGCAAGAAAAGCTTGCCGAAGAATGCTGCGCAGATCTTCGGCCATGTTCGGGTGTTCAGGTGTGCTCGGTAATGGCATACAACGCCCCTCCCACTTCGCGGCAGTAGCTCGCCAGCAGCAGTTCTGAACGGATCGTCTGCCCAGGTTTGGCAGGCTTAACTGTGACTGGGTTTACGCTTGTTCTACAGCTGTAGACCGCGTCTCGGAGCGAGCCGCGTTGTTGAAGAATGGAGAGAAAGGAAATGAAGAAGAAATGAAAGAGAAGGAGAAAGAGAAGAAAGAGCAGGAGGAGGAGAAAGGGAAGTTGAAAGAGCAAAGGGTGTAGATCATAAGCATCGTAGAAAGGAAAGTTGAGACGGTAGAATTTGTGAGTCTGGCTGTAAAGGATCAGGAGGAAGAGGTGGAGGTGTGTAAAGTACGTGATGCTAGGGGGCGTAAGGAAGAAAATGGACAAGAGGGAGAACAAGGTGAAGGAGTACGTCAAATGGAGGAGGAGAACCAAACTGAGGACAAGGAAGAAGATGAGATAGAGGTCAAGGTAGAAGAGAAAGGAGAAACAGATAACAGAAAAGATGAAACGGAAGAACGAAGGAAAGTAGGTGATATGGACGAAACTGAAGGAGAGGAAGCAGGTGAAGGAGAAGAAAAGGATAGAAGAGAAACTACTAGCAGATGAAGTTGGTCATGAGGAGGACAATAGCAGCCAAGAAATAGAGGTTAAAGATGAGACATGAAGAAGACAGCATACTTGAAAAAGATAAGGTGAAGAAACGTTGGAGAAGGATGAGATGTAAGACGAAGAGAAAGGAGTTATTGAATAGTATGAGACAGACAAGAAAGAAGAGGAGAAAATGAGGAAGGGAGGGAGAGAGGAACGGTGGAGATGGAAGATGAGGAGTACAAGTATGAAATGACATAGCGGATGAAGAAAAAGACGAGATGGAAGGTAGAGGAAGAAAGGAGAAGAAGGAGAAACAGATGAATAGGAAGAACGAAAGGTGGAAGAATGAGGAAGAGGAGGGTGCTAATGAGAATGAAGATGGGGTTTATAATATGGATAGCTTCATGTTTTTGGTTTCTGTTGGTGGATATCGAAGACGTGAGAATGATGGAAATAGTGACAATGATAGAGATGAAAATAGGTCTGAGAGGCCTAATGTAGAACTTTATATTTCTTTAGAGTCAATTGAAGATGATAGCGTTATGTTTGCTGGAGGAATTTGTTCCGGTATAAGTGTTAACAAATACGACAATATTCGAGTGAAGATTACTAGAGATAACGTGTTTCAACTTATTGAGAGATTTGAGAACAGTGGGTACGGCATTTTGTACTCGATAATGTCAAAAGAGTGGACATCTGAAACTTAGCCCAATTCAGAAACATGTAATTCTTATCATAGTCCAGAGAAGAGATGTTATGGCATGTACTTAAACAGGTTCCGTGAAAACAGCGGTATTACATATTCCCATTGTCAATGTGTTGTGAATGATACAGGAGACTTGATAGTTATTTATTTAATTGTATGGTGAGTACAACAAGGAACTCATAAGTCCAGGTCCAAGTTCTTCTACCACACAGCAGCACTTTCTGATAGACGAAACAGGTCGCTGGGGCTTCCGGAGTAGGCATGACGAGGGCAACGCAAGATGACATGGTCCATGGTCTGCTCCTCTTCACGGCATTCACACATTGGAGAATCCATCCAGCCCCACTTATGGCGCAAGAAATTACAGCGTCCATACCCATTTTTCAGTCTGTTGAGGCAACATCATAGTTTTCTTGGGAGGTCAAATCCATTCATTTTCCGAGTTGGATTTATCTCATGAGCATTAGTACCAGATGTTGAATTTGACCACTCTTCCTGCCAGCTCCGGTTTAGGTTAAAATTTTCCCAAAAGAGTCAGCCGGCCAATACACTTGCTGGTCTCCTAGATCGATGTCGTTGTGGCGATGGGTAACAAAATTCCTGGTGAACTGGTAATGAGGGAGATGACCGGATCTTCTTAGCTTCTCGCAGCAGAGCTTCCTTTCTCCTCAGGTGGGGTGGTGGGATATGGCTAAGAACGCGTAATCAGTGGCGAGGTGTAGACTTGACAGTACCAGTTATGTAGCGCATGATTTCATTCAACTTAGTATCTACTTTATGCACATGTGCACTTTCCAGCCATACAGGGGCACAGTATTCCGCTGCAGAGTAGACAAGACTAATACCCGTTAATCGTAAACAGTCAGTCGAGGCTCCCCATGAACTACCACAAAGATTGTGTAGGATGTTATTTCTTGTAGTGATTTTGTGAGAGAGCTTGGTGAGATGTTCTTTGTAGCTTAAAGTTCTGTCCAGGGTGACTCCTAGAAATTTCTGGAAAGGGTTGTACTTAAGTTTCTCACCAAGGAATAAAACAGATGGCTCGTAGTTTGCGAGTCGGTTGCTAAGATGGAAACATGAAACCTCAGTCTTAGAAGCACTTGGGATCAATCGCCAAGACTTGAAGAATGTAGCCATTTTGTCCAAGTCTGCTGAAAGAATGCCTTCTCCATCCTCAAAATTTCTGCTTTGAGCTACCAGTGCAATGTCATCTGCATGGATAAACTTAGTATCTGAGGTTGATGGAAAGACTTGATAGTGATATTCGATTAATGTGAACATAATATTTATTGATAATTTTAGTTAGTGTATTTGTTGATATTTTATAAGTTGTTATCTGTATTTTAATTATATATATGTGATTCTCACGTGTTTCTCACGCGAGAATAACATATATTGGGGGGGGGGAGAATTGTAACCCAATGTGGTTACAGAGTGTTTAGGTTAGGAAAATGGCGCTTACTGGGAGTGACATTCATTACCCAAAGTTAGAGATACATATAGTTTCTAGCAGTGCGGTGATGGGGGGCCTTGCCAATGAAGCTTCTTTTCTATGTTCTTTTTATGATGGTGTGTTTTTTAAATTCTATGGCTTTATAGGAGAGTGTTAGGTCTGATTATTGGTTGGCGGAGAGTTGAAAATAAGATATGAAAGAGGATCTTTTTGTTAGATGTGAAAAAGGTGGGCTATTGAGATGATTGGGAATGAGATGTGTGAAAGTCGGTTATTGAAGGTACGATAGTGATAGGTTTGAGGGAGTGTTTTGCTTGGAAGATGGAAAAAGGATATGCTTTGGAAAGAATGAAGTTGCTTGTTAAATATTTTGAGAATAGAACAAGTAAATGAGAGAGAAAATTATATGGATTGATATGCTTTACTGTGAACTAATATCAAAATAAATTTATTAGAGCACAAAATATACAATTGAATTAAACATGACTTATCTTTTCTCGACCATCATCATCATCATCACAGAAATTTGACTGGACTCCTACAGCGCAGACGCGACGACCACCGACAAATGGAAAGAAGCCAACTACGAATTAAGACACATAAGGACCAGATTAGCTGAGAACGGATCTCACTCCAAGGTATGCTCCACGAAGACGCACCACTCGTCGAACGAGGAATGCATGTGCGCCCTATGCGGGAAGCAATGTGACCATCATCACGCACTGAGTTGTGCAGGAAGGACAATATTCTTCTGACTAGGTTCTGCACAGAATGACTGTGAAATTAATTACTTATCACTAGTACAAAAATGTGACAGAGATAACTTCCTCTAATCTCACTGCATTACATGATATCTGTCACACACTTTGCCGCAGAGGGCACACACGCACCAGCAATCCGGTTGATAGTACATTTTGTTTGCACGCACCCTGAAGTGGAATCCATGCTCTAACAATCTGGCTAACAAGTGTCTCATCCCATAGAATGAAATGTTACAAATTGGCTCTGCATTTGTATGTATATACGCACGGCCCTGATAACCTTAAGAAAGAAGTAAGTATGGTTGCAATATGAAACATGCTCCCGCTAATGATAAAAAACACTTCTCCCAAAGACCGTGAAGAAAGGGAAGAATTTTGGGACGTATTGGATCAAACCATAGATAACATCACCAAACACCATCTAAAATTATTAATTGGCGACTTAAACGCTCAGCTAGGTAGAGAAAGAAAACACCGTGACATCATCGGAAAATGGCCAGCACACAATAGAACAAATAAAAATGGAGAGCGACTAGTTGACCTGTGTCGAAACCATAATTTAATCTCAAAACTACATGTTTTAAACGAAAACCTCAAAAACTTAAAACATGGAAACACCCTGATTACACTAAGGGAGAATGTTGAGTACAGCCGTCTCGATCACTCGACAGCCATTTCGATTGCTCGCTCTGCAGCGCTCGACGGGAGACGAGAGAACTTTGGCGTGCTTGGCGGCCAGTTGTTGTTGTTGTATGTGTGTGTACAGTCCGTAATGGCAGTAAATGTTCTAGTACAAGACATGTCTTAATCTTATTTACAGTCCACTTATTGGTGCTCTCCTGTTTTCTGGGGACCCTAATGCACAACTTTATTCATGGTCCTCGCGTACCGGATATTCGCGTTGGAAAGACATGTTCTCTGTACGATATAACAGAACGCGGACAAAGCACATGGTCACCTCGTGGCGAAATGGATTCTTCCAAGTATGAGACGACATCGTGCATACTTCGGACGTGTAAAACACTAATCGTTGGAACACAACTCTTAACGAACGTCTAGAAATGCAACTCGTGTGTTTTACATGTTACATACGTAACATAACCTACAACACATACCACGGCACGTGTTCAGCTGCCGGTCTTATAGCTCCAGTTTGTGTGGTCATGCAGAACATAGACAGTGTATTATTCAGCTCATCATGGATGACAGTGGCGGATCCAAGATTTATCTCTACATAACAAGTAAGTTGAAACATTCTTAGACTGGCACCTTAGATTATGCTCCCAACCTTGATCCTATTGGTTTATTCTGTCTCCTTGCGCCCGTTATGCTCAAGTACTAAGGATCACATTCTTAGTTAATTATTCTATAAGCTAGCCTTCCTTGTTTTCACCCTTTTCGAACCTTTTGTACTCGTAACGCGTCTGCAGCAATGGAAGAACAAACCAGGAAGCAACTCGTACAGCAACGAGCCGTTGCCAAATCAAGTTTAACACGAATGTCAAAGTATATTACTGAATTCCAGCGTGAGTCAGAAATTCAATTAGTAATTGTTAGACTGAAAGAATTGCCTAACATTAGAGATAAATTTGAAGGTGCTCAAACGCAGTTAGAACTATTTGAGGGTATTGAAAAGCATGCAGCTGAAAGAGAAACCTTTGAATCAGCATACTTTGATCTCGAAGCTGCAATGAATATCGAGATCAATCGTGATAATGATCACAAGGCTGATGGTAGTATTACTCCACCTCACTCACATTCTAGTACACGGAATGCTATTAGATTACCGACACTACAACTTCCCAGCTATGATGGTAATGTGACCGGTTTCAAGCATTATATGGACACCTTTGATAGCCTAGTTGTCAATAATGACCAGTTGGACAATATTCAAAAATTTCACTACTTGCTGTCTACACTCAAAGGTGAAGCTCATAAGTTAATAGCTAATATCCCAGTTTCTAGCAGTAATTTTGAAGTTGCTCTGCAAACTATTCGCAGTCGTTATGATAACATAAGACTGATTACTACGGCACACTTAGGTTACTTATTAAACTTGCCGGTTGCTCACAAAGATTCTGTTAATGAGCTTCGGGCACTAGTTAACCAAACTCTGAGTAACCTAAATGCTATTAAGGCCCTAAATCTAGCAGTGCCATTGGAAGACCTACTGGTTTCGCAGTTGATTTTGGAGAAAGTGCACGTGTCCATTAGGAAAGAATTTGAAGATACTGTAGACTCTGAAATTCTTCCTACTCTTGAAGATCTTATCAAGTTCTTAGAAGGTAAATGTAAGGCTTTAGACATAGTGAACTCAAGCAACCTCCTCAAGCCTTCAAGCAGCTCAGACACTAAAGGTAAAGAACCCTCCAATCGTAAGACAACACCACATGCTCATCAGACGTATGTTACTACAACTGTAAACTGTGTGTACTGCAACGCTCCACATGCTTTGGCTAGATGTAGAGATTTTAAGCAAGTTCCTACTCTAGAACGTAGAGATTTTGTCAAGCGTAATAATCTCTGTTTCAACTGTCTACATGCTCAACACAGAGTCGCCCAGTGCAAGGCTGGTAACTGCCAAACATGCAGGAAGAAGCATCACACGTTACTGCATATTGATGTGTCCCAGCATTTGTCAAACGTAGATAAGTCGGAAAACGTCCCTAATCAGAACGTGACTCAGGTGCAGCATGGTGCGAGTAGTTACTGTACTCTCAAGATAGAACCACGTCAGTCCATATTGTTGTCCACAGCCTTGGTGAAGGTCAAGGATGCTCAAGGGATCTGGCAGACTTGTAGAGCCCTTTTAGACAGTGGCTCGCAATCTTGCTTTATTTCAGAATCCTGTGTTCAGCGATTAAGGCTGCGCAGATCTCATGATCGTAAACCGATCCAGGGTATTGGGAATACGACGTCAGAAACCAAGCATAGTGTTTTGGTGCAAATAGGCTCGCGTATAAATGATTTCGTGACCTCAGTCGAGTGCTTAGTTCTACCTAAGCTTACTGAAGATCTTCCTGGCGAATACATTGATAGCAAGGAGTGGAACTTACCCAAAAATCTGCCATTTGCTGATCCGAAGTTCAACGAACCGGGTCACATAGACTTGTTAATTGGGTCAGAGGTATGCCCATACATTCAGCTCGCAGGAAATCTAGCTAGGACTAAAGATTATCCTATTCTGCAAGAAACAGAGTTAGGTTGGGTACTTGCAGGTAAATATACAGATTCCAGTAAGCCCCTACATGGACCACGGCGGCCGGTAGTATCTTACTTTGTACAATCTGCAGGCTGCATCCAACAGCAGCTACAGAGGTTCTGGGAAATCGAAGAGCTACACCATACTCCAAGAACTAAGGAAGAAAGGGACTGTGAAGCTCACTTCAAACGGCACGTCTCGCGCAACTCTTCTGGCAGATTTGTAGTGCGTCTTCCCTTCAAAGAAACCCCAGAAAATCTAGGAGACTCCAAGCAGATGGCAACAAAGAGGTTTCATCAGTTGGAAAGGAAGTTGACCAAACATCAAGGACTGAAGGAAGAATATAGTCGATTTCTTCAAGAGTACGAAGATTTGGGTCATATGGATATTGCTGAAGATACCACAGCACGTTGCTACTATATGCCACATCATGCAGTGGTTAAGGCAAGCAGCTCGACCACTAAGACTAGAGTAGTATTTGATTGTTCTGCAGCATCCAGCAACGGAGTATCATTGAATGACCTTCTACTCGTCGGCCCAACCATCCAGCAAGATCTCTACTCTATTATCTTAAGATTCAGAAGTCATGCCATTGCTTTCACTGCGGACATAGCAAAAATGTACCGTCAGATTCTGGTACATCCCCAAGACTGTAGATATCAAAGGATAATATGGAGAGAGAAATTGACAGATCCTGCCAAGGAGTATCAATTGAAGATTGTTACGTATGGCATGTCATGTGCACCATTCTTAGCTATTAGATGCATTCAACAACTGGCCAGTGAGGAAGCTCATGCCTTTCCGAAAGCTCAGAAATCATTGATGGAAGATTTCTATGTTGACGATTGTATCTCGGGATGTGCGACCGTCGAAGAGGCTCTTCAAGTGCAACAAGAGTTGATAAACATACTACAGAAGGGTGGATTCTCACTACGTAAGTGGTGCAGCAATCACCCAGGTATTCTAGAGAATGTCTCACCGGAGCTAAGGGAGGCTCAGTTACCACTACAGCTGGACAAGGGTGAAGTTAAAACGTTAGGATTGGTATGGCACCCAGCTGCTGACCAGTTTCAAGTTATTAGCAGTTTCAAGCCAAAACCCTATCCACATGGTTTCACAAAACGCCTAGTTCTATCCATTGTTTCCAGCATTTTTGACCCTCTAGGCCTCATCAGTCCTATAGTAATTTTATGCAAGATATTTCTTCAGAAGTTATGGCAAGAACGGCTATCTTGGGACCAGCCTTTATCAGAAGAATTGGCTGCAACTTGGACATCACTCTATAATCAGCTCCCATGGATTGATGAAATCTACATTGATCGCAGAATTCTAGGTGACCGCTCAGTAACTGTACAGCTTCATGGGTTCTGTGATTCATCGGAAGCTGCGTTTGGAGGGTGCTTGTATGTACATTCCACAAACAAGGATGGAACCACTTCTGTAAGACTTCTTTGCTCCAAGTCCAGGGTAGCACCATTGAAGAAATTATCTCTTCCACGACTGGAATTATGTGGAGCATTGCTATTATCTCAATTATTGCAAAGGGTAGTCAAGTCCTTGAATCTTACATTTGCGAACATATTCTTGTGGACAGACTCTACTATTGTATTGGCATGGCTTTCGGCACCATCATCAAGATGGAAGACCTTTGTAGCCAACCGAGTAGCTGAAATACAGGAAAGTACAGAAGGTGCTACTTGGCGACACGTTTCTTCACAGTTTAACCCCGCTGATCTGATATCACGAGGTGTACATCCTAAGGATCTTAAGGATAATAAGTTATGGTGGAATGGACCAGCTTGGTTGGGTGAAGATTCTAAACACTGGCCTACATTAAACAATCTCCCAGAGCAGCAGGAACCACCAGAGCAGAAGATTAAGCCTGTATGTTACTTAATGACTACTCCCGAGGATGGACTCGTCACAAGATTCTCTAGCTTATCGAGATTGCAACGAGTTGTAGCATACATCTTTAGATTTGTACATAATTGTTCAAAATTGAAGACAGAGCGAGCTACTGGACCTCTTTCTTTAAAGGAATTGCAGAATGCTCTGACAACATGCATTAGGCAGGCTCAGGAGTTAGCATACCACATGGAAATCAAACAGCTGGAATCAGACCAAGAAGTTCATTGTAAGAGTCACTTGAGAAGTCTACATCCTGGTTTAGACCTCAACGGGCTGCTACGAGTTGGTGGACGGTTAGAACGGTCTAATCTGCCATATGAGCAAAAACATCCTGTGATCTTGCCACCTCATCATCACATCACCAGATTGATAATTGAACATGAACACAGTCGTCTCTTGCATGCTGGCTGTCAACTTCTTCTGGCCTCCCTTAGGCAGAAATACTGGATTGTGAATGGTAGAACGACAGTCAGACGGATAATTCATAATTGCTTGACATGTTTCCGACTAAGAGCAAAATCTTCAACTCAATTAATGGGCCAACTACCACGTGTTCGCGTTGAATTAGTTCGACCCTTTTTAAACTGTGGGATAGACTATGCAGGGCCATTTTTTTTAAAAACTGGTTCTCTCAGGTCAAAGACAAGAGATAAATGTTACGTAGCACTATTTGTATGCCTAGCTACCAAAGCTGTACATCTCGAAGTTGTTAGCAGCCTTACGACACGAGCTTTCATGGCAGCATTGAGTAGATTTGTATCACGTCGTGGACGTTGCCAAACTATCTACAGTGATCATGGCACTAACTTCGTGGGAGCCAAGAAGGAACTTCAAGGACTTCTCGACTCAGAAGAAACGAGAACTGAGGTACAGAATTTCACCAGCAGAGAAGGCATCGAGTGGAGCTTCATACCTCCAAGAGCACCTCACTTTGGAGGCCTGTGGGAAGCAGGTGTTAAATCTTTCAAGCATCACCTCAGACGTGTTATGGGTACGTTATGTCCTACCTTTGAGGAATTAACTACTTTAACCTGTCAAATAGAAGCTTGTCTGAACTCCAGACCACTCCTTCCTCTCTCCTCCGATCCTAATGATATTGAAGTTCTCACTCCTGGCCATTTCCTTATCGGCACTGCCTTATCAAGTTTACCTCAGCCAGATCTAAGTAATGTGAAGCTTAGCTTGTTGTCCAGATGGGAGATTCTGCAGCAACAACTTCAGATATTCTGGTCCAGGTGGTCCAATGAGTATCTACACCACCTGCAGCAGAGGGCTAAATGGTCCAGTTCTTCCCCAAGTGTGAAGCCTGGGACGCTTGTCATTGTGAAGGAAGACAACTTACCTCCTCTGCACTGGAAGATTGCAGTGATCGATCAAGTTCATCCTGGAGATGACGGACTGGTTCGTGTGGCAACCATACGCACTACCAAGGGATTGTTCAAACGACCTATTGTGAAATTGTGTCCTCTGCCTGAAGCAAGTGCAGTGTAATTAATGTACCATAGCACTTCAGTTTTGTTTCTTTTGTTTCAGTGTAACATTGTATTGTATATAGACTTCTTGTTCAAACAGACATGTTGGACTATAGTGCAGTGATTGATTCGATGCAATTCGTTTGTTATGTTATTTGTAGTGTTAAGAAAGTAAGTATTTCTTGGCGGCCGGTATGTTGAGTACAGCCGTCTCGATCACTCGACAGCCATTTCGATTGCTCGCTCTGCAGCGCTCGACGGGAGACGAGAGAACTTTGGCGTGCTTGGCGGCCAGTTGTTGTTGTTGTATGTGTGTGTACAGTCCGTAATGGCAGTAAATGTTCTAGTACAAGACATGTCTTAATCTTATTTACAGTCCACTTATTGGTGCTCTCCTGTTTTCTGGGGACCCTAATGCACAACTTTATTCAGAGAATGGCAACTGGAACACGTGTGCATGGATAAACACCACCATAAAGAGAACTATTACGTCAAAGTCCTCCGCGGAACTGGCACAGGTTCTGATCACTACGTAGTCAAAATTAAAATTAAACTCACGCCTCAGAAGAGACAACAAAGGAAAAAAAAACTAAACGAACAATAGATCCTATCCAGTTAATCAACAGTGAACAATACCAAAAAGCAACTGGAAACATTAAAATAACTGATAAACTCGAAAAATTGGTTCACAACCTACAACAAATAGCCGAAGACCTGGCTCCAATTAAACCGCGGGAAAAGCATCAATGGTGGAATAATGAATGTGATGTGATGATTGAAAAACGACACCGAGCGTGGTTGTTACACCAATCCCAAAAATCTGAAACATATTTCCAAAATTTAGTTACACAACAAAAAGAAACAACTAAAACTTTAAGAATAAAACGGCAATATTATACTGACACCCTTCAATCAATTGAAGAGGAAATCAAAATTTCAAAATTGCGGAATCATTGCAAAATCTTTAAAAAACATCTGAAGAAAATGAAGCACCTACCTTATTGTTAAAAGATGAAAATGTAAATTGGCCCACAACAACCAGGATAATGCACAAATTATGGCTAAATATCACTCCTAAACTGTGAAGAACCCATAGAATTTCTTCAATTGGATGTTAACATAACAACACCACCAGAGAACATTAACCCGCCCACACTAGAAGACGTTTACATAGCACTGAATGAGATTAAGAATTTTAAAGCCCCTGGAGAAGACCAGACTTTTGCGGAGATTTGGGAGTATGCTGGAAATACGGCATAGATCGCTCTTCACCAACAACTAGTCAACATCTGGATTACAGGAAAATTCCCTGATCATTTGGACATCAGCTGTCATCCATCCACTACATAAAAAAGGGGATAAGCCAGACCCTAACAATTACCGAGGGATTTCACTCCTGGATGTTACCTATATTTTTTTCTCGAATTCTTCTCAGTAGGATTAAAGTACAACTTGAAAATTAATTAGGAGAATATCAAGGAGGTTTCAGACCCTGGAGAAGTTGCCCAGATCAAATCATGAGCCTAAAACTGATAATGGATTATAATAGAAAAAGGGATAGAGATATGGTTGTAATATTTATCGACTTCAAAAAAGCATATGATTGTGTTCATAGAGAATCTTTATTAAAAACTCTATGACACGTGGGATTACACCCCAAATTGACAAATCTCATAAAACTAACTCTTACAGGCACCAAATCAAAAGTTAAATTCACATGTGAATTCTCTGACCCATTTGAGGTCACAACCGGTTTACGACAGGGTGTTGACTTATCACCATTACTATTTACCGTAATTGTGCATTGGAAATGTTAATGCGAGAATGGTCTAAGAATTGCCCTCCAAATATAAAAATAGGTAGAAAATTTCAAACAAACTGTCTTGGTTTTGCAAACGACATAGCATTATTGGCGAAAAATTTAGAGGAAGCCAAAACACAGATATCAGAGCTTCAGAACATTGCAAATAAAATTGGCCTTAAGATATCATTAAAAAAAACAGAAATCATGTCACAAAAACCAACACCATTAAAGGAAATACAAATTAATGATACAAAAATTAAAATTGTAACACGATTCAAATATCTAGGAGAGTTAATAAATAACAACTTAAATGAAAAAACATCAATTCAAATAAGAACCAACAAGTTAACTAAGGCACAGAAATTAACATGGGAAACTTACAAAAATAAATGCTTATCAATTAATGCAAAAATTAAGCATTACAATACAGTCATAAACTGGAAGGCACATATGCAGCAGAAACATTATTCCATCTAAATGGACATTCTAAAACTGACAGATTACAGAAGATCGAAAGGCGAATTAGAAGAACTTGTATCAATAAAGGATATAAAAAAGATGGGCAATGGCGAATAAACCTAACAATATGGCCTATAACAACCTAGAACCCATTACTGATATCATGAGAAAGAAAAGACTAGGTTCTCTGGGCACATAATTAGAATGCCAGATTCACGTCTTCTAAAACAACTAGTGCAGTACAATCTTGCTTCAAAAAACACAACTTAGATTAGATTAGATTTTTATTTATCCATTTGATCAATTACATGTATACAATACATTTTTGATATAGGACACGTCAGAAATTAGCCTACATAGAAAATACAAGAACTTACAGGTATACGGTATATTACTGATACTAGAACTATTTAAAACTTATTATAATAACAGATCTTAAGAGATACAAACTTATTGGACAACTATTTACACCTTACTCTATTATCACAATATGAAAATTTAATTCTATAAATACAACAACTTACAGCTAGGTATTACAATTAAAATATAAAAGCATAATATAATTATTGATTTCATCGCTCCTATATGCTAAGGTATTCAACTACAGTATAAAAACAATGGCACTGCCGATCAGCTTTCAACATTCTATCAAAGGTCTTTATTTTAGGGGCAAATTTTATATACTGGGGTAGTTTATTGTATAATTTAACTCCTGTGTGAAAAGTTCCTTTTTGATATATGCTTGTGTGAGTGTGTGAAATATGAATGTTTTGATTTTGTCTTGTGTTATGTCTATGAACATCATTGTTTGTTTTAAGAAAAACGTCTTTATTCATTAAAATCTTTTTAAAATACATAATACTTTCAAAGATATGAATGCAGGGCAGTGGGAGAATGTTTAAATCTTTAAACAGAGGTCTACTTGATTCTCTAGTGTTTACATTTGCCATAATTCTAATCGCCCTCTTTGTATCCTAAACGTGCTTAGTACATCTGGTGACATACGCCAAAATATCACCCCATATCTTAAGTATGATTGGAAATATACAAAATAAGTATTTCTTAATGTGTGCATGCTAGTGCAGGTTTTCAAAATACGTAACGCAAAGCACATAAAGTTCAGTTTAGTATTCAGATATTGTATATGTTTATTCCATATGAAGTCATGTTGTATCCATAGTCCTAAAAACTTTGTTTCTGATTTATTTTCTATTTGATGACCATTTAATGTTATATTGGGCGTCGCAGGATTTCTATTCTGTATAGTGTGGGAATTTAGACATACTGTTTTTTTTAATAATTTATTATGATGCGATTATCTTGTGACCATTTGGTTAACTCTTCTGTAACAGAGTCAGCAGACTGCTGTAAGACCTGCTTAATTTCACATTTTATTACGAGTGTTGTATGCCGATGGTTAAAAGAAATCAGAGAGGACTTAAAAGAAATTGGCCTAGCAACTGAAGATGCTGCAAATAAGGAAAGTTTAACTACAGCACTTAAAAATATGACTTTTCATTTTCCACTCACAAAAAAGAAAATTCCAACAAGAATATTTTCCGTCCAAGAAAGGGCAAGACGATCAATACGCATGAAGAAGAACTGGAAGGACCACAAGGCTCGTACAGTTCCTACAAGTTGACGAACTAATGGCATGGAAGAATGCTAATGGTTGGTTAAAGTGATCCTATGTGGTCTCAAAAGGCGAAAAAGTCGAAGAAGAAGAAACAATGTAAGTAGTCGGCATTGCCGGTATTAAGTTTCTGCACAATGGCTATTCGAACTATTGTATTGTATACATGTAATTGATCAAATGGATAAATAAGAATCAAATCTAATCTAATCTAATCTGAATACTCACAATAGGGCCTATTCATAAGGCATTTTAAACTCAATTTCACGCATGAACCTTACCGAAACAAGCAAAATATAAATGGAACTTAATTCCGTGATGCAGTATTAATGGTACGTGAAAATAAGTCACCATATTGTGCTTAATATTCGCGTGGTCGAAATAGCAGTGGTGTTAGCATCTTTGACTGTAAATCTAGAGATCTCGGGCTCGAATCCCGGACGGGTTAAATATTTTTGCTACAAGATTATCGTTTTAAACGATATTTATCAAATCAATATGCCTCATTTTAACAGAATCCATACGAAATTACGTGGAGGTCTGGGAACTGGGCAAGCCTTTCATGATCTACAGCTGTGCACATTGCATTTACTCGCAAGTTGGCCTATTTATAGGGAATTTAAGGTTGTGAGTGGTGTCGCGTCTATTAATCTAGTTGATCCATATCGTATTCTTTATCTGGCTAGTACTGGTGGAAGCTACAAAACCTGTAATAAAATGAGTTTCGTATTATAAACTACAATTTAACCCATATCTGTAAAACACTCCCTCTTACAATAGATTAATATTTGTGCCAATAATGTTATAAAATACCAGTGTATCAACAATTTGCTGACCCTGAAATGGTTTTCCGTGGTTTCCCATTTTCAACTCCAGGCAAATGCTGGGCCGGTACCTCCTGACAGGCCACGGCCGCTTCCTTCCACATCCTTACCCAGTTTCATTCACCATCATTCATTTGATCTCTCATTAACTCCTCTCGTGAGGTTGGCGTCAGGAAGGGCATCCAGCCGTAAGAACCATCCGCCACATCTCATCCCTGACCCCGTAGGAAAACGTGAATAATAAGGGGTAAACATACAATACCGGTGTATCAACAATTTCATGAGAGGTTTCTTCTATGCCAGATGTTACACATCATGTGCGACTACTGTAAGGCTCGTCAAGTTTTTATTTATTTGCCTATTTGAAAGACTACCAGTGCTTTTAATACAAAGTAAATGCTCTTAATACTGACTAAAAGCTGTTTAAAATGGTATAATGAAGTGTATTTAGAGTTTGCTTCATTGTGCCATCATAACCTCAAAACATTCCTAACCCCCCTCCTTTCTGCACGATGGCGTTTTCGACCATTGTTATTTTATTAACCAGTAATGTAGGCCTCGATACAATAAAATTCTATGTTAATATATTTCATTTTCCCATAACTTCTACCCCCATCCCCCAGCCTCCTCTACCGCATGAGATCAACATGACCTCAATATTCTATACAGTAACGTGGATTCAGGATGAGGAGTAGGTTTCGAGGAATGATGAATACTTTGTGAAAGAAATGTTTCATTTATTTGAATACCGCTTTCTGCATGTTTACATGTTGTCTTTTACATCTGATTGTGCAGCTGAAAACAAACTTCGGAGATGTGAATACCAATGGTTAAGCTCATTGAGAACACAGAAACACATGAGATCTTGACCGTAGTCAGTAGGCTACTTCGATGGTTGATGGCACACTCTTTTCAGCGACCCAACCGCAAACTCCAGCTGAGGAAACCCTCTTTGGAAAACTGGACCAGCCTCGGGTGGAAGATAAACTGATGTCCAAAGCACAAGTTGGAGCAAAAATTAAATTTCAATGTAGGCCTACACAGATAAATGCAATGCATGTAGTAGTATTATTGCAAACCAACAACACACTATACGCAAATGGTCGGTATTTCTCCGTTCAATATAGCAGAGGCAGAGTGAGGGAATGTTTGTTTGAACTAGGACTGTGAACAGGAGCAGCACATGTGAGTTGCTCTTTTGCCCAGTCCTAGTATAGGCTGGGCGCCTGATTCTTGTTTCATTTATTAGCCCCTATCTTCATGAAGCTAGAGAAATGTGATAAAACTGAAACAGATTTGTGAACAGAAAGTTTGTCCATTGTTCTCTTATAGTTCAGAAGTTTGCAACACTGTAGCACGACCACTTATAACGCAACTTGTTTTGTTGTTGCTTTTATCATTTGAGGGGCTTGGACAGCATGGTCATAGAGACCCATGTACTTGGGTGTGCGCAATTTTGTATGATAACCTGTTGTAATATGGTGACTGTATTAGTGTGTCTTTGTACTTTAGGTGAGGATTGGGATGGAGGCAGCCGTGGCCTTAAGTAAGGAACCATCTCCGCATTTGCCTGCAGTAGACGTGGGAAACCACAGAAGCCCACTTCCAAGATGGCCGAGGTGGGAATCGAATCCACCTCGTCTCAGGTTTGCCACATGAGGCTTAGCATACCCCGTTTCAGCCCTCAGACCAGAATTACTTTTATGGGCAGGGCCAGGAAACGAACCCAGACCTCCGGGGCAACAACCGAGAATACTAACTACTACACAACGAGGTGGTCAAACAAGAATTGTGTCCAGGCATGTATCTAGGCCTAATGGGCAAGACTAGGGAGTTGTGTATCTACAAAGTATAGGGGAGCTGAGAACATGGTAGCCTTTCTTCCTGGAACTACAAACTGTCATTCACTCACTGAGAACAGTTTCGAGCTAGACTGTAAAGAACACATTACAGATTTGGCTTGTCAATCTTTCATTTGCTTCATCTTGGCACACATCAGGCTGCAGAAAGTGACAAGCAGGACATGGGACAGTAGAACACAAAACACCTTTGCTGCCATAGAGCGTACCACTGATCCACTAACCCCACCATGAGCAACGATGTGATCAAATGGAGCTCACACAGATTATTTACCTTAGTGATACAGCATTATGTTTCAACAGGTGACTGGAATTAAGCAGACCACTGGAATTTCATAGCATGCTTGACACTAGATATTTCTGAAAAATATTGCTTACATTGAATGCTGTCAGTAGTGATAACAATATGGCATGGCAGTATCCGTTTACTTCTTGAGTTATTGTAATCTTTCAGATTATATGCACCTATTTTAACATGGTTATGTGCATGCTCACCAATGCAATACAATTGCAGGAATTGTAATTTATATTCCACTGCCCATTGGAGGTTGTAATCCCTACAGTGAAAACTGCAATATCCATTCAATGCGTCGATTGAGTGGGGAGGAACTATTCGCACAAATCCTGCATTATTTACCAAAAGAAAGTGTAGTGGTTTGGTATATGAAACATATTGAACCCTTATTGATTTGCGGATCAATAAGTCTTCATGATTTTTATTATTATTATTACTGATGCCCTGGCAGAACATGTTGAAGGTTGACAAAGGGGAGACAGGTAGTGTGTCGCAACGATTACAACAGAAGCAGCGTGGTAGTTATTCCTGACGATGACCAGCTAAGCCGAGTTCAAGGACAAATTCAGTATGAACGCGCATCCGAGTCGGCGTCATTATGGGCGTGCCAGAAGAGAAGTTCCAACCGATACACGATTGAATCAGCAAATCAGGAGAGAGGACGCCTAAACCACGCGGTGAGTCGCGTACCTTAAAAAAGGGCGCTAAAACACGTGTCTGAAGAACCGCCGATGCGATATAATTCCGCAGGAGTCCATTGAGACGTTTGGATGAAAAGAAGAAGATTGATACTAGTCCCAAGTCTGTGAGGTGAAAACTACAGATTATTTTCACAGATTGCCCCCACTCCACCCCGTTCTGTCAGTTTCTAATAAATTGATCGGTGATGAACTGTTTGGAACACAACTTTATCGAGCTCTGGTGAGCATCGTTCACGCCAGTTTGAGTCACGATTTTATCAGACTCTAGTGAGCATACTTCACGTCTGTTTGACAAACATTTTATTTTGTGCTCTAGGGAGCAGAGTTCACACTTAGCGGAGGGAGATCTCTAGTCGAGATAAGCGCTACGCGGTAGACATAATTTGAGAGACTCGTTAAAAGCCAGTTGCGCGGTGAACGAAGAGTGTAATTTTCTGTAAAATTTTGTGTTATATTTTGTGTGACGTATATGTGCGTGTGATATAAGCAAATGCTGAGATAGGGACAGTTCTACGTTGGGTAATCGCCTAGGACTTTATTGTGAGTGAAAGTCAGTAGCTCATAGCGAGTCTAGCTAGGCAAACTAATAACTTTGAACATTTCTTTCCAAGAAGAAACTCCAAGATGTCTCCTGGAAGGTCGATTGGTGGAATGAAGTGCTACGCCTCTACCAATACGTCGACGATGGACGAGTAGATTTCCCGTAGGGAAATGCCTTGGGATGGAGGTTGAGTTCTACAAGCTGCATGGTGATGTACAAACCATTGATTTATTCAATATGTAGCTAGATTAGACGCGGGAACGTTGTAAATATTTTATTCATTGTTTTTCTTGTATTTAGATTTTTTGTGCGCCGGCACTGTTGTATTTAAATGTACGTTGGCACGTGGCCAAAATGTTTGTTTGATTGTATATTTTTCTTGAGTCATTATTAGTATGCACGGCGTGTGTATTTGATCTTATTCATGCGAATGCGAAACTCGTCATGGTCGATAAGTGGTGCCTTATTCAAATTCATTTTAGTAGGAGAAGGGGGGTAAAAGTTGTTAGATGTTTTACGAACAGTTTTTTTAAATTCATACTAGGGTTGCCGAGTGCAACAAATTAAGATGTCACTGTAGAACACCTTAGTTCTATATTTTTGAGTTTTTTTGAGTCCTTTTCAGGTTCTTTAGTCACGGACTATATTGGGAGCGCAAGTCGGTGGAAAATATGTTATGTCCTTTATTTCAGGTTTCTGTCAAACCCATACGAGTGATTCTGGTGTGTGTATTGTGTCAAGGTGTGTGTATTGATTCTTCGTGATGAGGGGTAGAATGTGCCTACCGCCCTCAAATATTGTGGTTGTATTTTATTGGAAAGGCAGAGCACTCTCAGAGGCTACTGTACCTTGTCCAGTGCTGATTCTTGGGTTTCCATGGGAAATGCTAAGATATTTTATTTTGACACACACACGTATATTATGTGCTTTTGGGAGCACACTTCTTCGACACGTGGGTTGACAGATGTGCAGATTCCACTTTGCGCCCGTCTATGCCTAGTGATTCATCGTTTAGGCAGTCCAGCTGACCGACTGACCCTTGTAAGCTATCTGTAGCAAACCTTTTCTTTTAATGGTCATTGGATCATAATTAATTGGGAGTTCGCCATGTCCGTTACGAATTACCGCATATCGTATGAAATGAAATATTTGTTTATGATGTAAATAATGTTGGCTCTGAGCCTAGTGATTTCTATGACTCATTTCATTCTTAGATTTGTCTGTTGTGACACCGTTTGGGTGTATTTTGTATTTTCTTGTAAAAATGGCAAGCGGCCATATGTGTATTTTTCTTGATTGGTCACGTGTTAATTTACTTGTGTTGATTTGAAAAGTCCTAATTTTAGGCGTTAATGTTGTTTGCTACGGCAGTTCTTTGATTCCAATTTCATGCGGAAATTATTTTTGTTTTATTTAGTGTAGGAAGTGTCGGATTAGTTTAATTAGTGTTTAGTTGGTTCCCCGTGTCTGTCTAGCCCTAAGACAATGCAGATTCGTCCCCTGAAGGTTTACTGGATGGTAACGAATCTCGCATTAATTTGTACACATCGTAACGCATGTAGAACAGCCGCACACGCACATGTCATTGTAGTAATTTCGGACATTTGGTCCAGATGTTTACGATCTCTCCTGAGATCAGGCCTAGTTTGGCATTTTATTAATGCAAGTGGGAATCATTTGGGAGACCTTGTTTTGTTTTATTGTAAATAGTGTAAATTTGTTGATCTGTTATTAAATTCATATGTTTTAATCCTGGTATTCACTTTTTCCTGCATGTTATTTTGTTATATGTTACCCTGCATGTTATAAGAAGCGCTTAACAACAACTTTACGAAATGGACTGTTACACCCCCCAAAACTGAGTCTCATATGCTTCTTTGCAAGGGTTCAATATAATGCTATAACATTTGTGAAAAATTATTGACAAGTAACATACTGCTACAACACACATCTGTTCCCAGAAATTCACCCATATATGCTCAAATTTCCCAAACATCTATTCCTAGAAGCAATAATGTTATAGGATTATTGTATCAGTTGTACAGCTACAGGCAGTTTCACTTGAGATAACGACTGACTGCGTGGCTTAGCCGTAACGTTCTCGCTTGCTGGGCCCACGGTTGCAGGATCGAATTCTGGCGCAACCAGCTGGCATTTGAGGGAGCGCAAATGCAAGGGAGCAGTGTCAGTAGAATTACTGGCACGTTAAAAATCCCCTTCGGGGCAAAATTCTGGCACCCCGGTGTCTCTAAAAGCCACAGTAGTTAAAAGGTACATAAAACCAATAACATTATTATATCTAGAGATAACAACTTTCCATATCAAAACAGTGTCACATACCTCACACTGAACACTGCCAGTGTTATCGATATAACATTAATACACAGTACACCTGCACTGATTACACACACACATTGGTTGTATCACCAACATCCAAATAACCTTCAAGGGAGTTATCCATGAAGCATACAGACACCAGCTGGTAAGGAACGGGAGTCCACAAGTAGTATGTATTCATGTAATTGCATACAACCCACACCACACAGCTCAGGGAAATAATTGACGGATGATTGTGTAAAGTGCGTTAAGTCAAGAAATGGTGTGAACTGAGTTTATACTGACATCGAAGAGAAGAGGGCGATCTGTTTGCGCGTGTAGAGTGCGTTATGTCATATTGTGGACAGTTACGAAGTTATTGAGTTGTGTATTATGTGTTATGTTGACTTCGGGTGTGCAAAGTGCGTTATGTCCCTCCCGTCATGATTTACCACACTGAGCACTATTCAACACTTCATTCTGTGCGTGCAAAGAGCGTTATGTCAGTTTGGTAGTGACCAAGCGCATTACTCATTCGCGCTCCTCGTGAAGTTGCCCAACAATATAATTAATGAATTCTAACACCAAGCATCACTCATTATCACTGTGTGATTATTATACTAAATTCCCGCTAACTGGAAGGTCACGTAATCCATTGTCAACCGTCATTTCCCAGCTGTTCTGCTTGTTGGCTAGTGACATGCCTTATTGCGGTACCTATTGCGTTGCTGACAGGAGCTATTCACAGTGTATGTTGTGAGCTTAGTTAAAAAGAATTATGTCTTCCAGAGCAGAAAAGATTTTTATCAGTATTAATAAGCATTGGTCATAAGTTCCTAGTCCTTGGCCATGCCAGACAGCAAGAGTCTTATTTAAATATTCTTGCAGTTATTCACGAATGGTTCTATGGATTCAAAACGTGGTTTTCAGGTCCATTTGTCTGTTATATACAAATCTGCACCATTTCACCCAACTAAACTAAACTAAAGTTTACGACCCGAGTTTTATTTCTTGCTTCAGCCAGCTGGCATTTGAGGGTGCGCAAATGCGAGGGAGCCGTGCCAGTAAATTTACTGGCTAGTTTAAGATCCTATTCGGGGTAAAATTCTGGCACCCCGGCGTCTCTAAAAGCCACAGAAGTTAAAAGGGACGTAATACCAATAACATTATTATTATCATTTCTTGCTTTGCGAGGCATACAATGAGCCTAGATTGATCCTTCTACTACAAACGGCCTAAATCTAGGAAATGGATAGGGATGTCCGGATTTCAGGTACACAGAGTTATCTGCTAGGTTTCGAAAGGTAAGTACGTAACGTTTGGTTCAGTTCGGTGAAACGATGTAGTTTAGTGCCAAAGCAGAAATAATGCAGTGAATGGAGAGGGTTGTTAGAAATTTCAAGTGGACAGTGTTACTCGTCGGAGTTCAAAGGGTAAGTACAAACAATTTGGTTCTGATCTGTGAAACGGTGTAGATTTATGCCAAAGGACCTAAATGCAGGGAATTGAGAGATCCGTCCGACATTTCAAGTGGACAGTGTTACTCGTCGGGTTACAAAGGGAAAGTACGTAAAATGTGGTCCAGATCGGTGAAACGGTGTAAATTTGTGCCAACGGGCCTAAATGCAGGGAATGGAGGGGTCTATTTGAAATGTCAAGATGGCGAAGTAACAGATCAACCAAGTGAGGTCAGTGTGAAAAATGTGTAACTGATAATGAAGACTACATAATTTGTGATGGGGAATGTGGTAAATCATACCACAGAACCTGTGTAAACATAAAGAAGAAAGTTTTTTTACCGGCTTTTGTCCGACAAAGCCAAGCAATGGTATTGTGTCGAGTGCAGTGCAATGAGGAAGTCAACTACGGATGAGGTTTCTAAAATCGCCTCACCAGACGAGAATGTAAGTAAACCAGATTTACAAGATCTTGTTTGTGAAATCAACCTCCGACTGATAAAACTCGAAAATATTGAAAAGACTCAGAATGACATGCTTAAGTCCGTGACATACTTTTCTGATTGTTTTGATGGTATGAAAAGTGACATTTCAACTGCCGCACAAACTCTGAAGCAAGTTTTGTCAGAAATAACAAAGCTCAGTCAAATAGTTTGTGAATTAGAGAATGATAGGAATATCACTTGCAGTGAGGTCAAATTGATAAAGCAAGAGAATCACGAGCTTCAACAGTACGTTCGGCGAAACAACCTACAGCTTCATGGTGTGCCGCACACTTCAAACGAAAACCCCGTTCATATTGTCAAGACTATCGCTGACCAATTGGGTGTCACAGTATTTGAGTCCGATATTGATGACTGCCATCGGCTGCCACAAAGCAGAGAAGGTCTTCAACCTCCTTTACTAGTCAAATTCTTTAGCCGGCTAAAAAAGAGGCAATTTTAAAAGGCAAAAGGTCCAAACCCAACCTGAACTCAAGTGATGCTGGAATCAATGCACGGGCTAGGCCTATCTACATTAACGAGCATTTGACGCCAGCTAATAAAGTACTCCACAAACAGGCAAGATACCTCCGTAAATTAGGTTTTAAATACGTCTGGATCCGGGACAGTAAAATATTCGTCCGTAAATCAGATAGTGACAAGGCTGTCTGGATCAGCTCGCCAGAAGACATTGACACGCTAGTAAAAGACTCTTCCAGCAACAAGGCTCAGCCATCCTATTCATAGAAATAATGAATCAAGACATGGACCTGCTGGTTGATGTTGACTTACCCACATCTATTGATGAGCGTAAATATGACTGTATCCACGACTACATAGCAGACACTGAAAATGATGTTAGCCAAATCAAGTGGCTTTACCTAAATAGCAGAAGCATAAAAAATAAACTGGAAGATATCGAGATACTAATACATATTGTGGCAAATCTAGATATCATAGTGGTAACCGAGACTTGGGTGAAAAGTAATGAAGCTAAATACTTCAACCTAAACAACTATTCATTTTTTCACATAGACAATCAGGATGGTGGAGGCATGGGAGTTTATGTCCACAAAAAATTGGAATATAAAAGTTCTTAACCTAGTTGAGAGTAACCATAGCTTGATACAGTTAGAGCTTATAAGAAGTGATACCGTTCGTTTCAATAACCTGCATACTATTAATATAATTGCAGTATTTAATCTTAACATATATAACGCAACAAATTTCATGCAATCTCTAGAGCATATTCTCTCGAAAAACAATGCCAATTATGCATTGGAGATACAAATATTAACTTACTAAACAAAAATAATGTAACATTCTACAAAATACAGTATGGATTCCGAGAAAACTCAAGCACAGAACTAGCCACAATTGATATTATCTCTAACTTGCAGGATGTGATAGACAAAAATATGACAGCGAGTGGCCTTTTCATAGATCTGAGAAAGGCGTTTGATACTGTTGACCATGAAATTATTTTAGGGAAACTTGATAAAGCAGGTATACGAGGAGTAGCTTGGACATGGTTTAAAAAATACCTATCCAATCGTAAGCAGTATATTGAAATAAATGGATACAGAAGTGAGGAAGTAAATATTACCCACGGTGTGCCCCAAGTATAAATATTGGGTCCTTCCCTTCTTAGTATATATTAATGACATAGAAAAACTCCGTTTCCATGGTAATATAACGTTGTGTACAGCCCAGGGGCAGTACCCCTAGGACCCACCCCTTCATCTTTCAGCATAAACCACCCTCATAGGCATGCCATAAGCCTTACACACTTCTTTGACACGAGCAGGCCCAGCAGTATTGCTGCCAGCCATGCTTGCACAACACACACACAAACAAACTATCTAGAACATCAACATTGAGGAAACGCCGACTAAGCAGTGTGGGAAAGCCTTAAAAGCTAGACCCAGAAGAGCCCAATTATCTAAGCGTGGCCAGTGGCTCTGCTCCTCAAGGTCCGTTCTAGATCAGCCCATCGTCACCAGGTGAGAACTAGCCGTGTGCTCAGATTCCTAATTATTGTAACACCTAACCCAGGACACTTTTGTATTTCACACACTTTGTACTTTGTTTTATACTTGTCCACCACCTAAAGGGACAGTACATCATCGCCACTGACCAATAAATACTTGGTCAGTAAACACATACATCTACTACTCATTTCACCCAGTTTTACATTCCTACAACCAACCTGACCTTAGTCCTAATTGCCCCTGACCGTGAAGGCCAGGAACTGCACCGTCAGGAATCTCATTGTATTCGAGTAAGCAGCCAGACTGCAGCGTGCCGAGTTATCGACTCTGCACGTGAGCTCGCTAAACGCTCACTCATACTTAATTGGCAGGCTGAGTTAATAGCTCAGTCTTAGACGTTCATCCCCTAACAGGTAGACGCACCCTGTATGAACGCACCCCAACAGATCACATCCTCACACCAACACATAACACTAGTAGTCTCTCCCGATTACGGGAAACTACCCCTTTTCGGAAACATCCCCTAAATTAATACATCTACACTACCCTGTTTATCCCAACCCCAACTCAGGGATAAAACAGATTGGTGGAGGTGCCGTTACCAATCAACTTAAGGGTAAGGGACTCAAACAACGATCCCTCGTGGCAGAGCGCAAGGTACAAAAGCAGCCAAGCGAAATTTGAATTTTTTTTCTGAGAGAAAGTATTACTTTTTTCCTCTCTGGGAACATAAGGGAAATTTTTGCCCACCCACCCCACCCCCTGGGAAGAACCAGCAGATTTAATACATTAGAAGCCACACACGTTTTTAATACACACACGTAGTTCAGGATGGCTACCCTATACCGTTTAGCCGTGCTAAAGAACATTGGGGAATACCAGGAATTAATTGCCTGGCATAAGGTCTTTGAGACAAGGCAGGACTACCTCAGGAGGCATCAGCAGCTCCTGCACACTCATTATATGAGAATTAGAAGGGCACTTGTCCGGCCACTTCGCAGCGCCAAGAATCGAAAGACTAGGGCGAAAATCCCCACCCTCCGTACACAACTCAACAAAGCACACTGGAAACTACACTGCCGACACGAGGTCATGTTCCAGCAATGGGAGGCACTCATTATACAACATAAACAAATAGGAACTAGCGGTACCAAAGTTGCCGAACAGGCCATATGCCTTAATTAGCAGTACGCCCAAATTTGGGAAGGACATCGGGAACTCCAGGCCAACAATGCCATCTTTTAGTTCAAGGCAGGGCCACCAACGAAACCAAGAGAGGACATAGTCGTAGATACGCTAACACAGCGATTCGCGAAGATGTCCGTTTCAACACATACCGCCACACAGGGGAAGGAGTCTGCCGTGGCCATAGGTCAGAAAACGGTCAGGCTAGCCTCCAATACACTGCAGGGCCAATCTCACATAGACACACGTCCCGCAGCTCCGGTCCGGGAGGCAATTTTGCCAGACCGAGGGGCGAAATCTACCCCAACCCCCTCAGAACAAATGAACGAGAGGGAGTTGACGCCAGGGCTCTCACACACACACGATAACACAAAGAGGAACCTGGAGGAAACTATATCATGGGCTGAGGACGTAGAGAACGTGCCACAGCACAGTAAGCCCATACAGGCCCACACACACATAGACAGACACAAAGGAAGGAGTCTGCCGTGGCCATAGCCCAGAAAACGGCCAGACTACCCTCCAATACATTAGAGGGGCGCTCACTGACAACTACAGGACCCCTACCGCCAGTTCAAAGGGCGATTTCGCCAGAATGGAGGCGGACACGAACATGTGCACCCCCGGTGAAAATAAATACAGGGGGATTGCTTACAATTCACCAGGGTGTAACACACACGCCTGCACGCACTATCCTGCCTCCAAAACAAAGTACACGGGGTATAAGGGAAGTTTTACCATCCACCCCACGAGGCCAGGCAGACAGGAGGGCATAAACCCCCACAGACATTGATAGGGCAGCGCGGAGCCAACGCAGCTCTTCAGGAGCCAGCACACCTACGCCTATAAACAGGAACTACGGTGAACGTAGGCTTACTTTACTTAAAACACCCCAGAAAATGGTAAAGAAGCACCCCAATGGGAGCCAGAGGCCTATACCCTCATGACAGGGCGAAGGTATTCACCCCGTCGGGCAACAGCGCTCGGGTGAGGATAAACACATTTACAGGGGAAAATCCACTCCCAACATAGACAAAAACTGGCCG
The DNA here is from genome assembly GCA_946902985.2 of Meconema thalassinum. Taxonomy (NCBI): domain Eukaryota; kingdom Metazoa; phylum Arthropoda; class Insecta; order Orthoptera; family Tettigoniidae; genus Meconema; species Meconema thalassinum. The sequence goes on along the minus strand of OX336388.2, from coordinate 426,718,678 downwards.
GAAATAAGGCAATTTGTAGGCACATTAATATTAAAGCCAGGAATATGGACACGGGGACAGACAATCACACGGACGACATCGCACAGACAGCATGGATACTCAATCTCATAGAAAAGGCATAGGATCCCATATAGACACTGTGTCCCATAGAGTTATAGCTAAGAATTAACGTATGCATAAGAGGGTTCATATTATATATATGACTTGCATATTATCATTGTGTACACATCTTAAATATACACCAGGGATGGCATATGAGTTACACTAATGTCATTCACTACACAGACATAAACACGGGTAGGTTCTTTTACAAGGTAGGTACACCGACAGGGGAGTATACAGCAATAGCTTACTGCCCAAAGCTAGCCTCAATAGGCGTGACATGGCAACTAAGGGCCAGGACACACAAGCACAAGAACGCTCGAGCCACACAAAAATGAACATGGGAAGGTTCTTTTACATACAGGGCATACATGTGCTAACACGAGAACGCACATACAGAGAGAATGGAAAGCCCTGAAACACAAAACTACGAGGACACAAACACATAAAATACACAGGCGGAGACACTGACACGTAGCGGCGAGACATAACACCAGATGCCACACGGACAGCGGGCACGGATGACATAAAGGCCACACTACACAAATCGTACACAGATAGCGTCATCACGATAGGAGGGCCAAAAGATAAGGCACGGTAATTATGTAGAAACATAGGGCCTCGTAGAAAACACATTTTAAAAACACTCACACCATTTGTGGCAAGCTTACAACGTAAATGCTGTGCACTTCAAATGTTAACAGCCGGACAGGAAACACGGTAGCAGCAGCGGCGTTATCACATGAGGTAACCCAATTCTTTGCACGCTCAGCGCGAATACGTGACGCACTGGTCGGCTAGAGGCACTCTACAGACATAACAGCATTACGGCCGACAAAGTATCATTCACTAGGGATTCAAAACCACACTATGCCCACAAATTAAGACCAGGGCCAACCAAAACTCACACAGACGACATACATGGGTCATACTTACAGGGTCGTAGGCCCGTTCCATGGTATTCGCTATAGCAACCTACTTAGAGAATTAGCGACCCCGGGACTACCAATAGGGAACGTACCGGGAACACCAGGCATCTACGGAGACCACAAAATACTCTTTTGGACCATAGCGCCAGAAATCTGAATATGAGGGGCGTCCAAGAGTACACGGAACGCTAGATAAACACAGACACAGCAGGCAACCTACAAACTCTGGTAGGGTGTACGGGGCTAATACCAGTTACCCAATGACACTTAGTTTCGTATTACGATACCAGAGGCCATACAGGCACACACGATAGCGATACGCAATCTAGGGTCCGCATTTTATATAAAGACGGGCGGCCCAACGAATAGTGAGAGAAGAGGGAGTTGACCGACTGGAGAACACCACATTCAAGTACACGGAGGTCGACATACACAGCATACACTTTGGAAACACTGGGACGCTATAAACGAACCCAACAGACATCAATACACAAAGATGGGAAGACCACATTTCAACACTGGACGGTATAAAATTAATTAGTGCGGGGCACTTGGAAATGCCCCAGAAATAGGCCAAGATACGCTCCAAAAAGGGAGACAATAAGCACAGTGATAGAGAGTAAACAAATTAGGAAGGACAGGCAGAACAGCCCGTTCTAGGGCAAAATCGCGCTCTGACATACGAAAATACACCAGGGCAGACATATTCCATGAACACGGGGAATATTACGGGACCAGGTACATGATCACACAGAGTAGGACAACATCACATGTCGATGGCCAAAAATCATGGCAATCCAATACAAGGGGCAGATAGATTAAACCGAACATAGACAATAGACTCGCTAGACGCAAATCATAGGTAATTACATAAAGCAGAAATATCGCGGAAGCAAAATCCAAACAAGCTTGAGAGCGAAAATATGACAAGTTACAACATTGGCCTTTCTAGAACGCAAACACATGTCGACACACGGATAGTGGCAGAAGTCACGTCTTGTTATCCTTCCTGCATATCGTTGAGGACATTCAGTACACAAGGACACTAAACAAATATACTGGAAGCACTGCGCTGCAAATAAGCGAATTCCAACGTGTCGCCATACACTGTTTGCGGAAGAAATTTTTGTAGCAGCGGAACGTGGCAATGACATACAGACATGATGACACTAACATAAAACAATAACCGTAAAGTAATACAGTGACAACATGGATGTTGATACAGGAAGTGAGAGCGGCATTACATTAGGCGTCGCTTAAAATATTACACAAATATTGCAGACCAGATTGATCTGGGAAGACAGACTATTTTAGACCTACCAGTAACAGGACTGGAACATGTATACAAAGGTGATAACAGACATTACACAGCGCGTGCCAAGTAGCCACGCGGTACAAGATAAGCTCTCTCCGATAACAGAATACGCGCCGGCGAGAGAGCTAGCGGCAGGCGGATGCGTACATACAAGCGCGCACCAATTTAAGCCACGGCCGCTTCCCTCCCACACGCGCCCAGCACTTAGGTGCAGACAGGCAATTACACGCAAACATACAAACTAAGGGCGGTTACAGACAGAGTCCATGGAGGAACAAACCCCCCGAATAATTTCTTTTTTTATGTTGTTTTATTTTTGCCTAAAACCCCTACAGGCAATTATGCTATGCCGATTAATATTCGCAAGCCACATGCTACCCCCTCCCACATTATGAACAGGGGACCAGATAAGGCCGTGAACGACACAGCGTCACCACACTTAGACATCATAGGGGCAGCCAGAGGGCGGTGCCCAGAGACATAGACATTTTACACGACGTAGGAGTGACAGGCCCACGGGCACTACTCAGATTAATATTTTGGGTAGACACTAGATGCTATATGGCATCTCAACTCAGCGAGCGTACATTTAAAAGAGCGGGAGGAAAACACATAACGGCCAAGAGAGGCTGACACACCACAATAGGAGTAGAGGTGGATAATTCCATCAGGATGGCCATAGTACAAGCTACGGGCTAACATCCCCATACCTTACCTCCTACATACCCCATTACCTAAAACACTATCCAGGACAGACATACGGTCACATAAAAACACCTACACTACATTGCAAATTATACATAGGGGTTGATAGACTTCATGCTTTTCACAAATTAAGGTTTGCTACACCTTGGACCCGCACACCTACACCTGAATATTAGAGGTGATTCGGAAACAAATATTAAGCGGCGATGCACATCTCTATATAGAGAGATGAGGCCATACTGATACTAACAAATATTTTATTAAATAATCCCGCATGCACGGGACATAAACTTATTATATCCTAGCACATGCCGTATCCTTAAATGAGAGCAGACACGCCTCATATCCATCTCACTGCATGAGATATCCCGCCCACACACCAAGGGTTGTACTACTATCACACCCGCATGATATTTTCAATTTTGGACACATGGGAAAACCCCACCGCATACACTCACAGTAAATACATCCTAATAGCATCATCGGCTCCCGGCCACCAAAAACATGGAGTCCAACGATGCATAACCCTCTCCCAACACGCTTTAACCCCACTCAGCAAATAACACGCTCTTGGATCCTAATAATAAGGGACCAAACACCCCCATAAACCTACTAATATCTCCAGAAACGTACCAAGGCATCAGCGCTGAAGATCCGATACGGCAATAACAGGCCTAAAGTAGTCACTGCATTTCGAAGATTCTACAGCCCCAAAATACTAAAAATTTCACATAATTACACAGTACACGAAAATATATCTAAAAATCACACTAAACACAACAGTATACAGTATCACACTTATTTTCAAAGGAATCTGAAGTCACACTAGATGGTGACGAAAAGGTATATTGATGGGAGCAGGATCGCCACACGAGGGCAGAGCTGGAGAAGGCGGCGATGGATCCTGACCCAGTTTAATGACAGATGGACGTAAGGTCGAAGCGCCGATGACTCAGTGCGGGCAAACGTCGGAATCCTGGGAGTACCTAGCCTGTCCCCGGGACGAAGAAACTTACACCCATTATGCACTGCGGTCGTCGAACCCAGACCTGCAGGGGAGACTCTTGACGTCTAGTAGGAGAATTAGCCAGCTCAGTATTAGACTCAGGAGACAAACCAAGAGACGACCACATTTAGGACTAGACCCATAGCTAGATGTAAGCTAGGTCCATCCTCGGAGGCGTAGAGGATAGGCTTCCAATCGTGTGAAGTGAAGAAGTGCCTCAGGATTCAACGGGACCAATCCTGGAGCACGCCAAGTCCTCATTCCGGAAAGTGAGGTGAAGATGATTTAATAAATGATATATAATAACTAATGAATGATAAATACTGCGTATGGAATGAATGCGATCATTCGGTTCCGTGCCCACATAAATGGATGACACCGAGTCTCCAGAGCTTAAATGGTAACGCAACGGGCGGCCAGAGATGTAAATGGGTATGCAACGGGCTTCCCAAAGTGGTTTTGTAGGCAACCCAGTAATAAATATAAATGAATGATATAATGCGAATATAAGCGTATATAAATACAAATGAAAAGGATATCCGCGCGAAGCGTTTGCTCCCTAGCAACGCAATCACACAGGCCTACACACTACACTTTAGTTATTAAGGGGGAAGTCGACAGTTAGTTTATAGGAGGAGACTACGGGCTCCTGTCGGCTTCCGGTGCCAGCAGGATGTCACAAGGGCACCTCTAAAGGGAGACCGACCGGGGGGATCCTCACGACAAAATTTTAGTATATAAGATATAGTCGCATTTGGAAGGCAACTTAGATTTAAGCAAATTTAACAAGCACTGTTGCAAAACAGTAGCTACAACATATTTCGGCATTAGATTAAGGACTATTTCGATATATATATATATATATATTTTTTTCTATAGCATTAATTACTATAATCTAGATTAAGCACATTTCACATATCGATAATAGTTCGGCACCGTATAGGGTAAGACCGACACCACGTGGATTTAAGTGATATTACTATGCGAACGCGACACAGGGTATTCGTCACCGTCTAGGGTTAGTCCGATAACATGTCAACAATAAACGGTACAGCAACCAAGGCTGACCAACCGCAGTAATACACGAGACGTCCGAAGAAGTCTCAAGGGTGGTGGCATCATCCAAGCCGACCCTAAAAACAGCGCTGCGCGACATAGGCGCGTATTGGTAATATTTGGCCAAGGGCATATTTACCACATGTCTTTGTTTTTCAGCAAAGAGCTCCAACGCTGCACCAAGGAATGGAATCCAAATAATAATGATTTACCAGGTAAAGGTGACTTCACACATACACACACACTCATTCACCTGCATACACTGAGGAGACACACAAATACACAAAAGAACACAATAGATGTAAGTAAGCAAAGGTAAGGTTATAGCCGGCATAGGCTAAGAATAGAATAAGGCGCACAAAGGGAGATCAGTATTTACATGCACCAATGGCAGTCAAAAGGCATATGAATGTACGATGGCAACAATGTACCATCGATGTAATAATGACAATGCGTTCTCTTTCAGATTACGAAAATTCAACGGGGACATCAGCATACCCACTAACGAATTTTGTTCCACAGATGCAAACATACTGTACACATGTCTCTTGTATATATATTTTCCAACACAAATGTAACACACTCTCTCCTTCTAGCACAGAAATACACGATACTCATCAGCTTAGTCACACTAGTAAAGTGATGACGCCAGCGCCCAATGGCACTCAGCAGCCGTGAGATGCTGTAAGCCGTTGTCGCTAACACAAAAACGCTCGAGCAAATGAGCGATAATACGATGACCAGGGGAGGCACAGGTTTTGTAAGTGCCGTGCCTCATCATCAGGATGGAATTCCTACTCACGGCAGGAAGACCATTAGAGTATAGACCAAGAGAATAACCACTAAACCGCAGTGGAACAACGGCCGAAATAGTACATAAGTAGATTATAGATCATAGCGGCCGCATAAGACAATATATGTAAATAGAGTATAGATAAACAGAGAAAGGTATGGCATATTAAGAACGCCAAGGGACAAACATATTTTGAATCCCGAAACATGGTTATATTTTATTATGTCTATGGTTATCACTATCACTATTATCATTAGCAGTATTATTAACATACCATAAGTGAAACGACCATTACTATGGCCATTTTTAATGAACACCACCACCATTGCTATCATAAACATTATTAATATCACTGTAAAAATTTTGGAAAATGTCACTACAGCTCACATTGTAACTCCGCATTCACCAATGCATAGGGTTACCATAATATTTTTAGGCCAAATCCGGACGTCGGATCTTCCGGGGGTCTGAGGGGTATGGACGAACAAAATGAAATGAACTGAACTTGATTTTATAGGTTTACAATCCCTTTACAATTACATAACATGATTACATAAGAATATACAAAAACATCAATCAGTGTTCATCATATATCATACTGATCCCTTGAACAATTTTTTCTCGTCTTAGATTAACCTGTGTTGGGTCCAGGGGCAGGTTCCTCAATTTTCCTTGCATCGTATTTTTCATTAGAGCTGACTTTCTTCAGAAATGGCTTGTTATTTTTTATTTGGTCGTGGAACTCTGAGCATGTCATATCACTATTTGCCTTGATAACTAGCAGGTCCCTGACAACTGCAAGAGATAATCGTCCTCGTTCAGCTGTCCATATTGCTCCCACCATTGAAAAAATTCGCTCAGCTGGAGCTGGTTCCAGGCAGACACATGGCGAATTCTACAAGTTTGTAAATATTCGCAAAGGACACATTGCTCTTGGAAAATACTTCAAACAATTGTCTCCACTTTTCATGAGTTTTAGGGGTTTCTTCTTTTGGCAGGGCGTCCCATTCGGGTCTCAGATTCTTCAAAACTTGAATAAGTGCCGAACGTTCATAAAATAGCTCATCCACATTTATTGAATCTGGTATGACACTGACTACTGTCAGAACACTGTCTTCCATTTCATCCCAAGAAGGGACATGTTGTAGTGTCAACCACTTGAAGTGTTTAGCTTTGTCAAAGCTGCTTTCCCAAAGTTTCAAGTAGCTAATGCCAGCTTGATAAAAACCTTCGGCACATTTTAAAAACTCTTCTTCCTTGCTGTCATTAATAGCTTCTTCAGTTTTCAATTTCCTTAGTAATTGTTTAGCAGCAAATGGTATGTAATTGTCAGCCTTCCTTTCTTCCAGTTTCTCAAGTAATTGTTCATATACTTGCGCCGCTTCTGTAGCTGATATTTGATCAGACTCGACTTTCAATATTGATAGTTGAAACATTTGCAGACATCCGTGAACAAATGTTAAAAGCAGTTCATTGACTGGGTCTTCAAAAAACGATTGAACTGTTGCAGGGCAGTTGTTAAGTGATGAGAAATATGCTTTCAAGGGCTCAAACAAAACCAATATTCTTTCTACTGCTGGCATCAAGCTTAAAAATCTCGTATTGCCGTGGGAAAGGATCCTTTTGTACTCAACTTCTACAGATTCACAAAATTCTTTCAATGCAGTCACTCTGACAGTATATTGGAAGAAGTATTTGTACACTTTCACAACGATTGCCTCGACGTCCACATGTAGAGCATCACAGGCATGCTGCACTGCGTTATGCAGAATGTGCGCCGAACAGCCAATGCCAAGAATTGGCCTTGAGAGGGCATTTTGAAGTTTGCGAAATACATTTCCTTGGCCCTGCCTTTTAACACCACCAAAGTTGGTATTGGTGTTGTCAGCGCTGGAGTCAATAGAGAACTTTTTGATGCATTTTAAAACATGTTCTACTAAGATATCAGAGGTTTCACCTGGAAGTTCATCAAAAAATAACAGCTTCACGTTAACACCTTCATTTTGGTTAAAATAACGAACACCAGCAGGAGTCTGTTTGAACTGTCAATTGTTAGTGTAATGAAATTTGCATCCTTCAGATCTTTGAGAAGTTTGTCAAATATGTAAGGGGATATTACATTTACAATGATGGCTTCGGTCTTAGTACGAGCTCCCGAGAATTTCGGTTCAAAAAGCTTTTTAATCAGTTTGGCATTGCAATCAGACGTTTTGAAACTAAGTCCATGCATTGCAGTATGGTAGGCAAGAGTAGCTTCTTTTGCTGAACATTGCAGCTCAGCATCAGTGGCATCAGTATTTTTTAAAAATGTTTTAATACTTGCCGAGGACGCTGCTTGATTCGCCTCCTTATGTCTTTCAGTCTCCAAATGATTTTCTATATCATAGCGTCCACGATGTTCCACCGAAAATTCTGAATTGCACACCGTACACCTCACTATCTCAGAAACGTATATTCTTCTTTAAGTTTGTCGTTAAAAACACACTTACGCTTCGTCATTTTCCCAATTTATAACACTACTGTGTTGTTATGTACTTAAAAACTACTGATACTGAAAACTAATAGCATAAAACGTCTAGAAATGGACGCAGTCCAGCAAACAAAACAGTAGCACTAAACTGACTGAACGCACTCCTTCCAAATAAAATGGCGACAGGAGCGGCACACAGAACAGGTGCAGCCGCCTGAGCAGTCCTGGTGCTCAATGTGACCAACCTATATGTGGTGTGAAATAAAATTTCCCCAAATATTTGCCACGTAATCGGTTTCCGGACAATTTTTAAATCCGGACGCCAAACCGGACACATGTTTAAAATCCGGACTGTCCGGACGAAATCCGGACGGATGGTAACCCTACCAATGCATATATAAACATACACGCACACTGATTATGCTTTTGTTTCTTTCATTTTCTTTCTACTAACGTTAAAATTTGTGAAGGTGCCCTGTTTCATCCGGACAACAATAGAACATTCTGGAGTTATCAGTTGGCAGTCAAAGTGAAAGGTCGTGTTTTTCCCGAGCTCTCAGGTGTGCTGAAATGGGTTGTTCTCTGGAGTGTTATCGGGCGAGGATCGGGCTGTGGTATGCGAAGGGTAGTCGGGATTTCCGGTGTTTGTGTGTGCGTACGGGACCTAGCAACTTGTGGTTCATAGCCCTAGTGATAGCTGCATTGCTAGTTATTGGTGGAGTGGAAGTGAATCCAGGGCCTGTTACTCCAAATGTGAATCAGGCAAATGATCCAGTGGCAGCTTTAAAGTGTTCGATGTGCAGTAAAACATTGAAGAATGGTGTTGAGTGTGGACTATGTGAGAAATGGTTTCACTTCGGCTGTATTAAGGTCAAGAAGGAGGATTGTGATGTCGGAAATTGGTTTTGTAAAGTATGTGATACGCCGGAATGTTTGAGGGTGCAAATCAGAGCAAGGGATCAAATAATACAGGAACTTAGAGCAAAGCTTCGTGAATCAGAAGAAACGGTGAAGGATATGACTGAACGGCTTTCTACTGGGATCAGTGTGGAAGAGGGCGTGCAGGAGCAAACTGAGGATGACGTTATCATAATGGGTGATTCAATGATACGAAGGAGTGCGAATATCTCGAGGAAATCAGGTGCGAAAGTGTGGTGTTATCCGAGGATTAAAATTGACCAGCTTGCCCAACAAGTGGAAGAATCAAATGTAGAGGACTGTGACAAAGTTAAAGTGATGTTGCTACATGTTGGGACGAACGATTTGAAGAAGAGGGCTACAGCTGATTACATCATGGGGAAGCTCTACGAACTAGGCAGAAAAGCTAAAACCAAGTTCAGAAATGCAAAAATTATAATGAGTGGCTTTGTTCGGCGGGGAGATGTTCCGTTAAGGCGAGTTAAGACTGTAAATGACCGCATGGACTGGGTATGTGGACAACTGGGATTTGTGTACGTAGAAGCTGACTGCTGGATTGGTGGCCGTGACTTCGCCCGAGACGGGCTGCATCTAAATCGACGGGGCGCTTTTAACCTAGGGAGCCTACATGACAGGGTCATCGGTTCGTGCCGGCTTTTGTGAGGAGGAGCATGTCCAGAGGTTGCCAGCCGATGGGAACAGAAGGAGCTATTTCGAGATATTTGCTGCGGAGGTAAGACTACTGCAGGTTAATTGCCAGAGTTTAGGAAATAAATTAATTGAATTTTGGAATCTTGTAGAGACGTATTCTCCGGACTTTGTCATTGCAACTGAATCTTGGTTATATGGGGACATAAATAGTAGCGAAATAATTCAAGGGACCTACGAAATGTACAGAAGGGATCGTGGGAAGCGAGGTGGTGGGCTATTTATTTGTGTGCGCAAAAATATAGCTAGTTTCTTAAAGTGGGCTGATATGGATCATGAAATGTTATGTGTACAAATTTCGGATAAAGGAAATAAATTCCCTCTTCAGGTGATAGGGTCGTATAGAGCACCGAAAGATAACTTTTCTCTCCTCGAAACACTGTATGATAAAACTTGTACGGATAAAGCTATGAAAAAGAGCATAATAATTGCTGGAGATTTAAACCTCCCCAAAGTAGACTGGTCTGGTGAGTCAACTAGCTGTGGTCAAGCTCAGAGCGCTGCAAATAAATTCTTAAGGGAGGGGGGATTTTCCCAAGTAGTTGACTTCCCAACTAGAGACAATAATACCTTAGATGTTTATCTCGTAAGGCCTGTAGAGCTGTATATTAACTGTCTGAAAGTTCTGGGGTTGAATTAAATATTAGATATGGTGACATTACAAAATTAGACTCTGATGTAGCAAAAAAAATCATATTCCAGTATCGCAGGGCGGATCAGGGCAAGTTTCAGGGGTATTTGAATGAGCTATTTGTAGGATGGGCATCGGAAGGAAATCACATTAATATCCTGTGGACTAACTTTTTGAAAATTTTAAATAGAGCTGTTGATAAATTTGTCCCATTTAAATTGCTGAAACAAAACCCAGATCCTGAGTATTACACACGAGAAATTAGGAGTCTAAAACGGAAAATTAGGAAATTATACAAAAAAAGACATGATAGTGACAAGTATATGTTGAAATTTAAGTCCTTATCAAGAGAGCTCGTCTTAAAAAAGAGGGCTGCTCATGACAGTTATATGCAAGGTTTACTTGGTTCGGGAGGTGATGGGTGGATTTTTTTTACAGTTATGTTAGGAGAAGAAAGGGAAATTCAAATAATTTGTCGATGATAATGTCCGGTGACGGTAAATTAATTACTGAGAAACAGGCCATTGCTAATGAATTAAATGTCTTTTACGGTAGTGTGTTCAATAAATCCAATAGCTGTGTGTTGGACCTTAACGACGAATCAGGGGCTCCCCTGTTCTAAATAAACCAGTCAGCAATTGTAAAGCTAATACAAAAACTACGTTTCAATATATCAAAGGGTCCTGATAATATTGTTAGTGAAGTACTTAAACTAGGAGGTAGGGCCGTGGCACGATACTTGGAGGTGATGTTTAATGTGTCCATTAACAATGCGCAAATCCCAGATGACTGGAAAAGAGCTACGGTAGTCCCAATACTTAAGGGAGGGAGCAGACTTGAATTGGGCAACTACAGGCCGGTTAGCCTTACGTCCATCGTTTGTAAACAGATGGGGCATCTCATTTGCGACTACTTGAGGGAACAGTGGGAAATATTATCATGGTTTAATGATAGGCAACATGGATTTCGGAAAGGTTACTAATGCGAGAGTCAGATGCTATTTATTTTTCAAGACATTAGCGAATCGTTAGACCATGGAGTTTCAGTCGACGCCATGGTTATAGATTTTGCGAAGGCATTTGATGTCGTGCCGCATGACATGCTACTCCATAAATTAGCTTCGACGAAGATTGATAGAAGAGTAATTTTATGGATCCAAGAATTTTTGACGGGTCGTTCACAGAAAGTGAAAGTCGAAGGCATATTCTCGGATGAAATTACCGTAACGTCGGGTATCCCTCAGGGCAGCGTAATCGGAACTTTGTTATTTTTGGCGTTTATAAATGACTTACCAAATGGGATTCGCAGTGACTGTCGATTGTTTGCGGATGATTGCGTAATATATCGAAAGATACATGACTCACAAGACAATGCAGTGCTTCAAGAGGACCTGAACCTGGTCTATAAGTGGGCGATTGAAAATAAAATGAAAATAAACACAAGAAAATGTAGTCTCTTAAAAATAGGGAAAGTGCGAAGGCAGGATTTTCAATATAACATTGGCTCGGAAATACTTGTAGAAGAAGATTCTTGCAAATATTTGGGCGTTCACGTAAGGAATGATATGAAATGGAGTAGTCATGTAGGATGTGTAGTTTCAAAAGCTTACACATCCCTGCACTTTGTAATGAGGGTATTTAAAGGAAGTAGTACCTCTGCTAAAGAATTAGGCTATTTGTCACTTGTAAGACCTATTCTGGAATATGCCTCGGTGGTTTGGGATCCATATCAAGTAGGGCTCATCAATGAGTTGGAAATGGTACAAAGAAAGGCCGCTAGATTTGTGCTCAGTGACTTTAATCCCAGGAGCAGTGTGAGCCGTATGTTAAAGAAACTTGGGTGGGAATCACTGGTGGCTAGGAGGATGAAATCTAGACTCTGCGCTATGTACAACACGTATACAAATCAACCAGCATGGGGTGAGCTTAGCAAACGATTGGGAAAGCCCACTTACATGGTTAGGAACGATCATCCTTTCAAAGTTAAGGGCCGACCACAGCGAACAAATTATGGTAAATATTCTTTTGTAAACCGTGCCATTGATAACTGGAACTCTCTACCTGCCGCAGTCTTAGAGCCTTTTCCCAAACATATAGGTGTGTTTAAGAAAAGACTGACTATTTGTGTAAATACTCCAGTTTAATTGTTGTATAATTGTTATTGAATTGTTATGTATAATTATTTATTTGTTATGTATATCCAATTTGCAGCCGGGGGACAAACCCCCATTGCAAATAAATGAATGAATGAATGAATGAATGAATGATATATACCTTTAACTTACACCCTGGGGCACCTGTTTTTCCATTTTCTTCCACCTTTTATACAATACTTTGACTATAGTTTATAAACACAAGGTACATGCAGGGAGCAATTTTTTTCCCACACAGCGGCGGACGACACAACCACCCGTCCAACCATGTTTCTTTTTCCTTCCTGCATGGCACCAATATGCATATATCTATGTTTTTTTCTTCGTTTTTCTCATTTACAGCAACAACATCAAGATAATTATAATAATAAAAATCAACTATGTATATGTACACACGCTAAACTCACATCACCAGAAGGATAACACGACATCTACACATCCACACGACACCAAAGAAGAAGAAGAAGAACCACTACACCGACACGCTTACTCTATTTTCCGTTCCCGAGGCCGCGAACAAAGGCCGAGGAGGTCTTGTACAGCCCAGTGGCAGTACCCCTAGGACCCACCCCTTCATCTTTCAGCATAAACCACCCTCATAGGCATGCCATAAGCCTTACACACTTCTTTGACACGAGCAGGCCCAGCAGTATTGCTGCCAGCCATGCTTGCACAACACACACACAAACAAACTATCTAGAACAGCAACAGTGAGGAAACGCCGACTAAGCAGTGGGGGAAAGCCTTAAAAGCTAGACCCAGAAGAGCCCAATTATCTATTCGCGGCCAGCGGCTCTGCTCCTCAAGGTCCGTTCCAGATCAGCCCATCGTCACCAGGTGAGAACTAGCCGTGTGCTCAGATTCCTAATTATTGTAACACCTAACCCAGGACACTTTTGTATTTCACACACTTTGTACTTTGTTTTATACTTGTCCACCACCTAAAGGGACAGTACATCATCGCCACTGACCAATAAATACTTGGTCAGTAATCACATATATCTACTACTAATTTCACCCAGTTTTACATTCCTACACCCAACCTGACCTTAGTCCTAATTGCCCCTGACCGTGAAGGCCAGGAACTGCACCGTCAGGAATCTCATTGTATTCGAGTAAGCAGCCAGACTAAACGCTCGCTCATACTTAATTGGCAGGCTGAGTTAATAGCTCAGTTTTAGACGTTCATCCCCTAACAGGTAGACGCACCCTGTAGGAACGCACCCCAACAGATCACATCCTCACACCAACACATTACACTAGTAGTCTCCCCCGATTACGGGAACCTACCCCTTTTCGGAAACATCCCCTAAATTAATACATCTACACTACCCTGTTTATCCCACCCCAACACAGGGATAAAACAGTTGTTTGCATACGACTTAAGCATCTTTTACAATGTGTACACAACCAACACGCTGATTACACACATGCAGGAGGACATGAATACAATACTTGGCTGGACCCAGTCTAATAAATTAACAATAAATGAAGATAAAACAAATTATTTAATAATATCTAAGCGTAGAACAAAGTTAGACATCACTCAGAATATAATGCTGAATGGAAAGGCAGTTAAAAGGGTCTCATCTGTCAAATACCTAGGCCTAATAATAGATGAAAATCTCTCCTGGCAAAAGCACATTGATGCATTAGTAAAAAAAAAAACACCTGCCACTGGGATGATAAAATATTGAGCTACTATATCCCAAAATATCTACTCAGGAAAGTGTACTTTTTTCTTAATCCATAGCCACTTACAGTATTTGAATACAATTTGGATAAAATGCTCAAATTACCTAAAAAAGGAAATTGAGGTAATTCAGAATAGAGCCATAAGAAATATTCATAACTACCCTTTTTTAACACCAACCAAACACCTTTATATTACGAGTAAAATTCAACCTGTAGCCCTAAATGCAGAAATCAAATCAAATGTCATGATGTACCAAATCCTACACAAAAGTATCCACACAAATTTAAACTTCACTAAACAATCTGATTTACATGCTTACGAAACAAGACATGCAGATGACATATGAAAATGAAAATCCACAGCCTGCTTCCAGTCTCCGACCGGGTCAGGAATGGAATGAATGAAGCCCCCATCTAGCGGCGAGGATATGAACTGTGCCGGCTGCCGAGGCCTGACGCACTCCTCTGGGGCAATGATTAAATGAATGACAGATGAAATGAAATGATAATGGAGAGTGTTGCTGGAATGAAATTTTGACAGGGAAAACCGGAGTACCCGGAGAAAAACCTGTCTGCCTCCGTTTTGTCCAGCACAGATCTCACATAGAGTGACCGGGATTTGAACCACGGACCCAGCGGTGAGAGGCCGGCGTGCTGCCGCCTAAGCCACGGAGGCTTATTATCACTTTTCCAAATCAATTCCAAACAATATGGCAGTAATAGCATTAAGTATAGTGCCTTTGTAAAGTTCAATAGACTATCAGAAAATATAAAAATTGCACCTAGCCTACCAATCTTTAAAAGGAGGCTAAAACTGTTTATTTGGAATGATTATAAAATGTCCGTTTGAAAAAAATCCAAAATCTGAGAAGACAGAAGAAGACCACATTGTGTGCAAAACTGATGAAAGCTATAAAATGTTTTATATATTTTCATACTGAAAACTTTGTAAAAAAACATTGAATTGTAAGTTGTCGCCAACAAGATAAAACTGTACGATTCCTTTGTATATGAGTCCTTGACTCGTTAAGGGATTAATAAAATGCATTATTATTATTATTATTATTCCTTCGTTACGGCCAACTAAGGACCACGTCATGTCAACTGTTTTTGCTGCATTTTAATGTTAGCCCAGTACTCCTTCATTCGCAACCGATGTTGCACCTTTCTCTCTGTCGTCCACGCCTTCCCGGTTTTTAGCTTCGGCTTAAGTTGAAAACTCCGATGTTTCTGAAGTTTATCCCTAAGTGGGCCACGCTCCTGGATATCTTCACGTGTAATCCCAGTCTCCAACATATCTTTCTCTACTTCAATGAACCAGGCCCCCTTTGTCTTTTTCTCACGGAGAAAAGCAAAAATTCTGTTGGATAGCCGTGTTGATTTCATTCGGGTTATATGTCCATAAAAAGAAATCCTCCTTTTCCTCATCACGTCCGTTATTTTCTCTACGTGAGTGTACAACTCGTGGTTGTGGCGTCTCCGGAACTCGCCGTGTTCTTTGACTGGACCCAGGATTTTCCTCAATATCTTCCTTTCCTTGGTCTCCAGTTTTTCCATTATGCCTTTTCTATTCATGGAGAGACATTCCGCTGCATACAAAGCTTCTGGCCGGATCACCGTGCAGTAGTGCTTCAGTTTTGCATTCAGGGATATAGATCTTTTGTTGTACACATTCTTCGTTAGATGGTAAGCCATTTCAATTTTATTCAAGCGTGACGCAAATGCCTCGTTTTCGGACATTGTTGGTTCTATCCATTCCCCAAGATACTTAAATTTCACAACCCGCTTGATTTTCCCATGATTCACTTCAATATGTTTTGGAGCCGTTTTGATGTTAGTAATAAATTCTGTTTTCTTGAAAGAGATCAGGAGGCCCGCCTTTGCAGCTTGTGTTTGAAGCTGGTTGATCTGTTTCCTGGCCGTATCCAACGAATCTGCAAAAACCGCAAGGCCATCTGCAAAGGCTAGACAGTCAATTGATAGGTTCTTATTCTTGTGACCAAGTTTGATTCCATTTTCGACTCCTTCATCACTCATTGTTTTGCGCCACTCACGGATAACTTTCTCAAGAACGCAGTTGAATAGTAGAGGCGAGAGACCATCTCCCTGTCGAACTCCTGTTCTTATCTCGAAGGCATTGGAAATCTCGCCTCTAAACTTAACTTTTGAAGTGGTGTTGGTGAGAGTCTGTTGGATGATCGCTCTGGTTTTGTTGTCTAGGCCAAACTCCTTTAGAATCTTAAGTAGGGTAGTCCGATCAATGGAGTCATAAGCTTTCTTAAAATCTATGAAGGTTACTACAAATTTCTTGCTCCTTAGTTTCAGATATGAAAGGATAGATTTGAGATTCATGATTTGCTCCACACATGACCGTCCCTTCCTAAAACCTCCTTGATAATCACCCAGTTCTGTATCTAGCTGTTCTTCAGCCCTAGTTTGAAGAGCGTTTGAGAGGATTTTGTAAGTTATCAGTAGGAGGGAGATGCCTCGATAGTTGTTAACATCTGCTTTATCGCCTTTCTTATGAAGGGGTGGATTAAAGCAGAAGTCCAATCACTTGGAAGTCTTTCGGTATCCCAAATTCCATGTATGATGTCCGTTAATTTATCCACTGTATTGTCACTAGCAAACTTCCACAGTTCAGCGATTATCGAGTCTTCACCTGGAGCTTTATGGTTCTTTAGAGATCGGATAATCTGTTTGACTTCCTCTTTCGTGGGCGAAGAGGAATCTGGGTGGACTTGCGCATGGTCATTAAATGTGAATATGGAACTTGGAGTCTCACAGTTAAGAAGGGACTCAAAATATTTTGCAAGCACCTGACAATTATCTTTGCCGCTATAAACTAGTTTTCCATTGCAATCCCTGAACTGAAGACATGGAGGGCTATATTTCCTCAAGTTGCTTTTAAATGTTCTATAGAAGTTGCGCATATTATTCTTCTGGAAATCCTGTTCGATTTGATCCATCTGGTTTTTATGAAAGGCACGTTTAGCATTGCGGATGGTTTTTTGCTGCACTCGTTCTCTCATTCAAGAAGTCTGTCCAGTTGACTTGATTTTGTTGCGAATTCCATTTCTGCCAGGCATGCTGTCTTTTCCTTATTACTGCGTCACATTCACTGTTCCACCAAGCACGCTTCCTCGTTTTAGTTAGTAGGACTGTCTCTTTTGCTGTCTCAACCAGCGCCTCTCGCAGTTGTTCCCAGTTCTCTGCATCCACAGTTTGTAGTTTTCGTGTAAACTCATTACTGGACGCCAGTTTTTCAACATCATATCTTTCAGTCTTTTTGGCTCGGAACCTCCGTGTGTTTCTTGGGAGGAGTTTGATTTTAATTTTAGATAGATAATGATCCGAGTCCAATTTTGCATTTCGTAGAACTTTCACATTCTGAATTTCTCTTTGAGCTTTCCGTGCAATTGCGACGTAATCAATCTGGAATTCGCCAAGACTGGGATTTGGGGATTTCCAGGTCTTTTGTTTCTTAGGCAGATGTTTGAAAGCAGTGGATTTCATTACCAGGTTGAAGACCCTACATAACTCTATTAGCCGTTCTCCATTACGATTCGTTCTGTGATGAGCGGAGTAATTTCCAACAATGTTTCGAAATTTTCTTTCTTTGCCTACCTGGGCATTGAAATCCCCAAGTAAAATGATATTATGTTTGTCTGGAATCTTCGATAAAATGTCTTCAAGTTCTTCCCAGAATCGATCAGTTCCTTCCGGGTCTTTCTTGTTCGCTACGTTGATCGGTGCATGAACGTTCACAATAGTATACATTTTGTTTGTACTTCGAAAGGAAAGGGTCGAGACTCGACTGCTTACAGAAGTGAAATTTGTGATGGAGTCTAGAATCTTCTTGTTGACTACAAATCCAGTACCGAGTTGGGGAACCGTTTCTATAACACGTTTACCCGGCTTACCCTTGAAGATTCTGTAGCCTTCTGATTCAAAGGCATGCTCATCAGTAAATCGTGTTTCCTGAACTGCCGCAATTTGGATCTGATGTTCAGTTAGAGCATCCGTGAGTTGTTTTAATTTTCCAACCTTCCGGAGAGAATTTGTGTTAAAGGTAGCAAAGAAATTCTTGGCTCTATGCTTGATCTTTCGTGGAGTCTCCGATACCTCCAAGCATTTCGGTGAAAGCTCCCCAGATTCCGAAGGCTTGCATGCGTCACTCGAAGCGACGGTGGATTGGTTACCACCTGGGGTAGTAGCATTTGCTGAACATTCCTCCATGCTTTTAACAGTTGAAAGACTGTTGACTTAGGCCAGTGATATTTCACACTGACAAGGATACTGCCAAGGTTGTGAGCCTTGGAGCCCCCAGCACTGATCGGCTCACCGACCCAGTTTCCCGCTAGGATTGGTTACCCAACCTTCCACTGGTTTGCTCGGTTTAACAGGGGCACCTCTTGTAGGTTATGTGCTGGAGTTGGAGTGAAAGAGGCTAGTTGGATTCTCTTGCTGAATCCAATATATTAATGTTGCAGATGACTAGCAACGACGCATTTCACTCCCATTTTCCCAGAGACACAAGGTCTCCTCTCAGGTTGATTCCTGGGACCTATTATTATTATTATTATTATTATAGTGTTACCCGCAGGATTCCAAAGGATAACTAGATAAAATCTAGTTCAGATCGGTGAAATGGTGACGATTTGAATAAATAACAGACAGACAGACAAACCAACATTGAGCTTTATATTAGCCTATATAGGCGAGATGTGGGTGTGCAAAATGTATTATGTCATAATTTATGAGACACCTCGTGTTGTTTGGCTCCGTAACTACGTGAATTTACATGGAATTTATTATGACGAGTTACCCCATTGTTGTGAACAGTATTAGGCTCCTGATGACATAATTCAAATTACTTATATTCCACAACTCGATTTTGGGTTTCGAATTGAACTTTAAAAATTGATTTTCTCAAAACTAGTGAATTGTGACATAACGCACTTTACACACCTTCCCGTCAATTTATATACAGAGAGCATTGAGCAGTTGCAATGGAAGGAGATACGGAAAAGTAAATATTCGTGGAGAAACACCATAGCATAGTGAATATAGCATGCTAAATGCTGTGATAAACATGCAGTAATAATGAAACCCTTCCCTCACCTGTTACTGAGTAGTAGGGAGTGACATACATCCCTTGCAATGGTTTTCGCAACATGTGTGGCCACAACCTTGGAGCCATGCAGAGTGTATGTCAAAATAGAACCAGGGTCCAAACCTGGGTGCTTCGATCACAAGTCACTTTGTATCTTTAATACTGTACTTGTAGTATTTGATTGAGACAGCTGCATGTCTTCAGCAAGATGAAAACAATTGTTGTACATTTGGTAGGAATAAAACAAAATACATATAATGTATTGTGCCCTCATCCACATGCCGATATTTTGGGTCTAAGGCGCATTTCGGAGAAGGTGGAAAAAATTTTGAACACAGCGAGACTTTTGTTCCAGAAGGTGCTGGAAACTATCAGCGAGGCTTGGTGACGTACGCTGCGACAAGTTGATGCATTATTTTTGGTTTATACTTGTCCGATGTTTTCGAGACTTGGGAAGTATGTCATTTTACTGGCACTAAGAAAAGAAGAAGAATGCACCATCCCGGAAGAAAATCGGTTCATCAGGAGCCGAGATATTGAGAATTATTTGTTTAAAATTATCCGCGTGACGTATGGTCCTTGTGACGTACGAGCGGCGTGGAACTCTCTTGAAGCCCTGATCGGGTATAAGTATAGAGCCCAGCGGAGCTGAGAATCCCACTCAGGCCAGCCCACCACTGGATCAGGCTCCCAACACCACCTGGGACAAAATCAATGACTTCTTAAATCAACTCTTTCCAGGGTTGACGATGGGAACATTGTGCCAGGCCGTGATGGCGCTAATTATGCAGCTATTCACGGCCCCTATGAACCAGTGGATGAGCATTTTCACCACATTTATAAACACCACCTTCACATCCCGTCATGGATAATACACCTGACCTACCTGAAGGGAACGAGGGGAACCCAACTAATACCCCCAACTATACACACACGGATGGAATCCGCGTTTTAAATTGGAACGCCGATGGAGTCCGTAAAAAGAAAACAGAACTCACGTTGTTCCTCCAAACTCACGACATACACGTGGCACTCATAACAGAAACACACTTACAGCCCGGGCAGAAATTCACCATAAGAGGCTTTAATACAGTAAGACTAGATCGCCGCGAACACACCGATATGTCCAAAGGAGGAGTGGCAGTACTGGTCCGTAAAGAAATAGCTCACATGGAACTAGACAAACCAGAACTGCAATCACTCGAGGCCTGTGGCATCCGCTTGCCTGTGCAAGGTACTTACCTGAATATTTATTCAGTGTACAATCACACCAACCGGATAAATACACAGGACATAGAAACCCTATTCAAAACTGGTACACATACCATCCTTGGAGGGGATTTCAATTCCAAAAGTGCTCACTGGGGATGTCTCCGCCCCAATCACTCGGCGAGGAGGCTTTACGCGCACAAGATAGCCAATGACTACATAGTCGCTGCCCCCAAAAGCCAACCTTCGTACCGCAACGTAATTCGACGGACATCGCTGACATTCTGGACATATGCCTGATGAACCAGGTAACGCTCAGTCACAGAATCAGGGTGATAAATGACTTATCGTCAAATCACAAGTCAACTTGCGACCCCCCCCCCCCCCCTGAAGTCATCGA
Organism: Meconema thalassinum; assembly: GCA_946902985.2. NCBI lineage: Eukaryota > Metazoa > Arthropoda > Insecta > Orthoptera > Tettigoniidae > Meconema > Meconema thalassinum. The sequence goes on along the minus strand of OX336388.2, from coordinate 426,697,473 downwards.
AACAGGAACCAGGCCTATACGCAACTATAAAGCTGCCAACTGGAACCAGTTCAAGGCCATACTAGATCAAGAACTAGATGGCAAAGATGACATGCCACTAACCACTAATCAGGAGCTAGACACTGCTGTGGAAACCCTGGTTTCAACCATCCAAGTCGCCTTGGACACAAGTGTTCCCTTTGTAAACACCCGCGAGCGGAAACTGGAAATACCAGCACGCATCCGGGCACTAATAAGGGAAAGGAATAACATAAGGCGGGACTGGACTAAATACCACAGGGACCAGGACAGAGTCAGGAAAAATCAACTCAATGTTGTAATCCAGAATCTACATGAACACCGGTGCAGCTCTTGGGGTAATCTTATATCAAAATTTGGTACCAACCACACAGAAAATACACCATCAGTGTGGCCCCTCGCGAGACACTTCACCCGCGAAACCCATCAGGTGCCGACCCTTGAAACTCCGACAGGACCGGTCTATTCGACACGGGACAAACTGGAGGCCCTAGCGAACTCCCTAGAGGAAGCATTTACTCCAAACGATACACCCTCTAACCCGGAGTTCACGCTCAGGTTGGACGCAAAGGTAAATGATTACATAACCAATGCACCCAAGCCGGAAGTCCGCAAAACCAATATTCACGAAATAAAGTGAATCATCCGGCACCTCCCCAATCGCGAAGCCCCGGGCCCAGACAACCTACAGAATATAGTACTGAAGTGGTTGTCTGACAAGGCCCTGCTAATACTAACCTGCATCTTCAATGCAATGCTCACGCTACAGTACTACCCTGTGTGCTGGAAGCAAGCAAAAATACTAGTATTCGGCAAACCGGGCAAAAACAAGTCCAATCCCGACAACTATCGCCCAATAAGCCTACTAGACTCACTAAGCAAAGTATTCGAGAAAATACTGCTAAAGAGAATAGTAGCGCACGTTAAGGAAAATGGACTGCTCAGGAACGAGCAGTTCGGGTTTCGAAACCACCACTCCTCAACGCAGCAGCTTATGAGGCTGGTCGAACACGCCACGGTAGGGTTCAACCAAAAACGCGACACCGGAGCTGTCTTCTTAGGCATACAGAAAGCTTTTGACAAGGTGTGGCACACAGGCCTATTAGCCAAACTAATAGACTGTAATTTTCACCCGGCCTACATACGACTCATACAATCATATCTAGAAGGCCGCACATTCCAGGTTGATGTTCTGAATGTGCTGTCCACCAAGCGACAGATCAGAGCAGGCGACCCGAAGGTTGTATTATAGCTCCCGTGCTGTTCAGCCTGTACATCAATGACATGCCAACACCAGCAGGAGCATTAACTACGTTATACCTCTATGCTGATGACTCGGCAATGACAGCCCAACACTTCCGCATAGCCAGTATCCGAAAACTGATGCAGGAAGCGCTATGGGCCCTGGAACCCCATTTCAGAGACTGGCGGATAAAAGTCAACGTTGACAAAAGTCAGGCGGTACTCTTCACCAAGAAGAACCGTTTCTCACGCCGACCTGACTCCATCCAGCCACTCACACTATTTGCGCGCGACAGTCCATGGACGAGCACAGTTAAGTATCTAGGAGTAACCCTAGATGCTAAACTAACCATGCTGCACCATGTCAAAACTCTACAGCGCAAAGCCAACATGCGATTACTGCAGCTTTACCCATTCCTAAATAGGAAGAGTCGCCTCGACAAGACGCTGGGCGTAAACATGTATAAAGCCCACATAAGGCCCATTATTATGTACGCCAGCCCTGTATGGGGTTACACAGCTAAGTCGAACCTCAAAAAGCTGCACATGATCCAAAACAAATGCTTGCGGTTAGCACGAAAGCTCCCGCGGGATACACCCACGCGGGAGCTAGAACGCATAACAAATACGCCAAGCATCAGAGCCTTTGTACGACAACTAGCACTAAGGTCACAACGCTCCAGGCGCTATTCGGCAAACCCACTCGTAAGATCCCTCGGCCGACACGATATGGGCCGAAATAGCAAATACCCTACCCCTCGACACATTCTCTTCAGGTAAAGTCAGGAAAGGTAGGTGCTATGAGTAGCGCAAAGCGGCGCTAACCCCAGGGACATACAATACAAATGTCACCCCCCAAATACACATCCCATGGAATTCTCCCATGAATAACCCCAACTCCACATTCCCATGGAAGTCCTTGGTAACGGCTCAGGCCAACCAAGGCGGCCGCACGCGCTCCCCTTGCTGCATACATGAAGTGTTTATATTTATGTGAAGTAATTAATTGTCTATGTCCATGTGCAAGTCTGTCTATCTGTTTCAGTTTGTTTCTTTGTTACAGCTTAAGTTTAGTTAAGGCCCCCCCAAAAAGTTTTAAAAACCCTTCCCCTGGCTTGCCGAAAGGATAGCCAAGGGAAGGACTATTAATAATCTTTAGCTTATAGTTTCAGGACGATTGTATGCAGCGGCGGAGTGACCGATAACAACCATCAGCAATGTCCAGGACACGAGAGAAGAAGCCCCTGTTCGCAGGCGTGGCTCCCCTCTCCGGATCACGGAGACTTGGTACTAGGACGCTCTAGGCGGGCGGACTGTGCTCCGAACCTAACCCCGGACGTGCAGTTCGTCCGCCATTGCGGACGCGCTAGTCCCAGCAGTGCCAAGCCAACTGATTCCCACATATACTAATCTCGGCGAGGAAACGGATTTTGCAACTGTTGCATGATACACCTCCCGTACTAACAAAACCTACTCATTTCCATACCCACATTATCCTTGCATGTGACAATAACCAAGCCGCCAGGTTTTACGTGTAGACAATCTTTCCTTTCTGTTTATGCGGTTTTCCCTGGCCCTACAATCTTACCGTTATATATGTGTACATATTTATATGTGCACATATATAATAATATACCAATGTTAATATCAACCTATGATGCCTGGTAGATCGCGACCGCAATGGGACAGGCGCAAAGCCTCAAAGGGCAATCCTTACCTTTCCAATCCCCTATGCTTTCTCTTCTACTATGTAGACTAACTGCATGTCGGAGGCACCAGTAGTAAGGTCGGGTGCCACGCGGGGGGAGCGGGAAACCTTTCGCCGCCCCCCCCCCCCCCCGAAAAAAAAGCTGAGAATCACTTCACGTCCCGTGCATGGTCACGGAGGTATCTACGTCAATCACTTCACTTCCCGTGCATGGTCACGGAGGCATCTACGACAATCACATCACTTCCCGTGTATGGTCACGGAAGCATCTACGTCATTACGTGCATGGTCACGCTAGTCTTCGATAAAACTGACGTGAGGGTTGGAGCGGGGTGCACTCAGCCTCGTGAGAACAATTGAGTAGCTGTCGGACAGTGAGACAGCGCCCCGATCACGAAAACCAAGATTAACGGCCGAGGGGACCCGACGCGCTGATCACGCGCCACCCCAATATCTGCAGGCTGAATGGCTGGGCAGCGGTCGCTTGGTCAGCCTTACCCCGTCATGAGCTGTATAGTGCCAGGGGTTGACTTTTTTTTGACTTTGTTATCACCGGACGATTCTATGGTCGAGTGATAGAATATTGTTCTGTACCCTTGCTCTAGGGGTAAGAACGGGATGTGTAGATGTCTGGAGGGTTGCCTCTAATTTAGGGGCAGTGTGAGGAGGTATTGATAAGTGATTTTAAGAAGGAAATGATGTCGGGGTGTCGCAGTAGAGCAACTAGGGAATAAAATGTAGCGGCGGTATAATGGAGCGAATGCTCTTCGTAAATGAAATACTATCCGCGTGCTGACTCCGCGAGGCACACGCTGTCTACTTACTGAACGAAACAGCTGAGGTGCGAATGAGAGAGATAGTTGTAGCGCCTGAGAAGGAGCTATTAGCTTATACAGCAATATGCGAAATAATGTACTATCGGGTCAAGTACAATTGAGGAACGGGGAAGTTGGCGATAAAACAGGTAAGGGTAAACAAAGGATAACACTAGAATCAAAGTGGTGTTAATTGTTTACTGAGGTTCCCCCAAATGGGTAATGTAAGTCCCTTATTTCAGGGTTTGATGCAAAATGTATGTGTACAACTGTTACAAATAATTGAGGTGTGGTGAAGGGTAGGAGTACACTGTGTGTGTGATTTCTTAGAGCCACTTACCGGAGATGCGTCTGGACGGAGCCTCGTCACACAAATGGGCAGCCAGCTCCTAGTGTAATTGTTATGGATGTGTTGTAATCAGCAGTCAGCAGCTATGGTTGCTGTGCCCGCTTGGTGTTTGTAGAATTGTAATGTTCAGGCTCCTGCATTAGCCTGGGGGATGTTTCATTGGGTGAAAAACGTGTATGATGTGGGACAGATTGTAGATGTGTTAGTTTGGAGTCATGTTGAAAGATAATGTCCAGATGTGTATAGCCGTCTGCAGGTTCAGGGGTGTATGGCTATATCTCTCTCTTTAGGTATAGGGTCCTCAGGTTCTAAGGGCGTAGGGACCCTGGGGCCTGAACAACAGGTTTCCCTATTTTAGCTCGAGTCCTCGCGAGCTGGACTGAGAGTTAAGTGTAACTCCTTCTTCTTCTATCTCTTCTTCTTTTCCCTGGTCTTCTTCTGGTCCTTTTTCATGCTCCTCTTCTCGACGCATAGCTGAAGTGTTCGGTGTGTGTCCTCTAGGTGTGGCGAAGTAGTGTACTCTCAGAAAGGGGTGGGTGTAGGGGTTGGTACATTGTTTACATTGACATACATGCGAAATCATTCATTATATAAAAAATCAACTTGTGACAAAATACGTTGTCAAGATACATCATGTGGCAAATCATTATGCCTTTGATCTCCTGCAGAATGGGAAAAAACATCGTTATTACTGCTGTGATGTTGTGTTGCAGCTAGATGAAAAAATGCCTTCTGCGTTCATCTATCATGGATAGACGTTTGGGTTTTGTGAAAGAGTGAAGAAAAAAGTGAAAAGATGCCCTGGGTAATGTTTTAAAGGTTTATATTTCAATGTATTTATTGGTTAGGGGTAAAGTAGAGCATCTGTACAAATTTTCGATAATAGAGAGAAAGGAAATGAAATGTATCAATGTATATAAATGTGTGGTGTGATTGTGTATACAAATAACAGTTTTGTGTATTAAAATAATAATGACAATTATAATAATGAAGAACACCATGGGGTGAGCGTTGCTCATGTCCCTAATAGTAACCATGGTATTCTTCTGTAACAATAATAGTGACAAATAGCAATTACTATGTTAACAGTGATAATGATAATAATAATAATAATAATAGTAATAATAAATATAAGGACACTATTATTAATAATAATAATAATAATAATAATAATATTAATAATAATAATAATAATAATAATAATAATAATAATAATAATAAACCTTATCACTCATGAGTTTTGTACCTTTTTGCATTATCTAACCATTCCAAGGCGCTCTCCTCTGGCCATTATTCTCCCTTCTCATGGCATTCGCCAATTCGTACGTACCTCTCACCTATGCCTGCTGTTTAGTGGCTAGACTGCTCATTCATTGTACACTAGTGAATTTCCCTCCGTGGGTGGAAAAAATTCACCTTGATAGCGAGGTTAGGCGCTCACAAGCCTGCGCCTCCCCTGGCTATCGCATTCCGCTCATTATTTAAGCGTCCTGTATTTGTAATAGCGTCAGCGTAGTTCGGCGCCCACGGTCACCTTGCGTCGCTGTACTGCTGGCGTCGTCGCCTTATTGGCGCGACTGAAATCGCTGCAAAGTGTATATGTTTGTGACAATGTGAGTGTATTATATCCGTGTGTCTGGGGGTTATACATATATGTCTGCCTTCTCTGAAAAATGAATGCATTAGTGCACATTTATGTGGAATTGTGCGCACAGACGTCGCCTCTTTGTCGTCTGAAAAATATAATACATTGTCGTGATCACATATAAAAATATCATTCATACTCTGTTATATAGCATGTACCTTTTATGGCGCCATCTAAATCTAACTTAATCTAGGCCGGCTGTATTCTACCGTGCTACTTATGCTAATTCTGTTCGTGTAGTTGTTGGCATACTGCGTAGTGTAACAATGTGTTTTGTTGTGTGATGGCTTGCCATTGGTCGACATTACCTGTTTTATTCATGATCATGTCCGTCGCTCGTCGCTGGAGTGTTGGAGCTCTTTCTCTGGAAAAAATACATGTTTATTAAAGTGCCCTTGGCCAATATCTCTTATATATGTATCGCGTAGCCTGTGGACGTTCAGCCTCGGTTGCTGTACCGTACCGTTGCATATATTGCGCACATCGTGTGTCGCTATTTTTATGTGGGTCGGCTGGCGTCGCTGCCACCGCCCTTGGCGCGTTTATTGCTTTCCTTGCTTGTTGATCAATTTATCGGACTAACGTATAGTTGCCAGGTGCTGAACGCTTTATGTCGCGTTCGTGTCGTACGTATTTTCACTATTATTGTCGGTCTTACCCTATATGGTGCCGAATTTCCATCTACCAACTGTGTTTTACTTGTGCCATCTTAGTCTAACTACTTGCTAATTTTATATCTAATAAAAAACTGGTCGAAATGTTTCTTTATTCTAGTGCCGAAATGCGCCTTGTAAGCTACTGTTTGGAAACAGTACTGACTTACGAAACTTGCTTATTATCTAAGTTGCTCTCGAAATATGCAACTATATCTTACATACTAAATTTTGATCGAGGGTCCTCGCGTGTGCATGACTCTGCTGGGGCCGGCCCCCAACAGAGCACGCCAGACTAATGTCCTTTTACTGCTCACCTCCTTATATACTATATGGGTGAGGATGTGTCCAGTCTGCGTACCTCCCGGACGCCGTCGCATGCGTTCTACCAGAACCGGAGTTCAGTAGGCGCCCTTCGTCCCCTCCTAAATCTAAATTATGTTTGTGTAAAAGGCCTGTGTATGTGTGCTGCTAAAATAGCAAGCACTTCATTCGGGATATCCATGGCTTTGTATTCGCTTTGTAAATCATATTGGCCATTTTTGGGTGACCCAGACCCCTGTGGAGGTCGCTACCTACCATGTACAACTTTAGGGGCTCGCTGCCACGCTATTTAGCTCAAGAGTAACTACTCAACATTCGTGGGCTCAAAGCGGTGCGGAAACTAGTACGTCGTCACTGGTCAATGCGGTGCGGAAACTAGTACGTCGTCAGCGCTCAATACGGTGTGGCAACTAGTACTTTGTCAGAGCTCAAGGCGGTGCGGAAACTAGTACCTTGGGAGCCCGTCCCCTCTCTGAAGGTCGCTACCTCCATTTATGGCTCTAGGGCTCGCTGCCTCCTATTTAAGCTCACGGATCGCTATCCGACCTTTGTGGGCTGCGGAATATATATTATTTAGGCTGCGATGTTCACGCTCTTGGCGGAGCTGGATATGATCCTGTATTTACGCTCTTGGTGGATGGACCTTGGCCGATCGTCACGCTCTTGGCGGATGGGCATCCAGTTATCGTCTTACGCATTCATTCATATTCAAAATCTTAACCTTACATCCAGGCAACGGATTTTTGTTTACCTGGGGGTTCCGCTGAGCCCAGGCTCACAATCTTCACTTCCTTGCGAGCGGAAGACTACCTCTCACACCTCAAGAGGTGGACTCATCATACAGACTAACTAAAGTCGTAGTATGGGTCGTCTCTAGGTGAGTATTTTTTAGTCTGACATTGAGATGTTAAGTCCCCTATCAAACGGTCAAAACCTCCCCTACAGGTCTGGCGCCGCTGCCTGTAACGCTTAGTGGGTTTAACCATACCCGACACGGTAGCAGGCTAGGCTTACCGAGATCTCAATGTTTGCCCGCGTTACGCCAGCGTCGTTCGACCTTTCGTCTTTCTGTTCATTTTGCCCTTCTGTCAAATTATGTCCCTTTTCAATGGACTCCGTCCTTGGCATCCTTACATCACCTTTTTATTGTGTACTCTCAGCGTGTTCATTTTAGTCAGAGGGTGGTATATTATTGTAAAATGTTGTTAGTGTGATAATATAATGTGTACTAATTTGTGTATCTGTGTATAATGTAATATTTTGTGTATATCTGGGGTTGTAGGCCATTCGAAACGCAGTGCCTGCTTCCGCCCTTCTTCGCTTAGCCGGATCTCCCTCGCTGATATTTTTGTGTCTGTAATGCAGACATGTTAATGGGATTTGTGGATATTTCGAGGTATCATTAGCGAGGTCCGATGGGGTGTTATTTGTTAAAAGTGGTATATCGGGTAGGTTGGGGATGGTGTAGCATTGTTGGCTTCGTTATTGTTACGGCTGTGAGTTTGTGTCATCACTCGCCGCATGAGTCACAACTGCCCCAGGGCTGGGCTGTGGCCTGCCTCCTGTATTGCGTGTGCCTTATGCAACAGGGCTACTAGGACAAAGGGGTAGTCCAGAATATTCGTGACTGGATCAGCGATGGAAACCTCGAGAAGCCGTGAACCCTGGATGGATCTAGAAGCATTTATTGAGTCACCGGCCTGCTATATAAGTGCGACCTGTCTAGCAGTTGTGTGGTTGTGTTTTACGAGCTAGTGTGAGCGTTTATTCTGAGCGACAGAAGTGTGGTGACTTGCGAAACCCCTAGTGTAGCGGCGAAGTGAGAAACATACAGGGGACTGCCTGAGTGAGTGTGCTTTCACTGAGTGTCTGAGATATTGTGGTGTCGAAATCCAGTGACATTGATTCTCCCAGCTTGTGAACAGCGTGCAAATGCTCGTAAGTACTGTAGTAGGCGCACATTAGGAAGAAGTTGCATGTAGTTCTGTCAAGGCCACTAGGCTCATTAGCGGCAGGATTAACTTCTGGGGTTTGTTGACAAGTGAAAGGGCAAGAGCTCTCCGCAAGCAAGAGACTTGAGGAAACTGGAGTAAGGTTCCTATTGTCTGTAATTGCTGATGAGTAGTGTAATTTTCTGGCCGTAATAAAGTTAATTATTTCTTTAAGCAGTAATTGGTGTTGTGCTTCCTACCCACCGTAATCCAGTTAACAAAAGTGCCACTAGGGGCGTGGCACGTAACAACTGGTGTCAGAAGCCGGATTACGAACTCAAGCACAACACCTGACGGTCCTGGTTTCAAAACCCGAGCAGGTCATTTTCTCTAATTTTCCTGTGAGTGCATGCCCTTTACAAGGCAAACAACTAAAATGGAGGCGCAATTGGCAGCATTGCTAGAAAAGTTAAATGGCATAGAAGACGGCCAGAAGAATTTAACCAAGGAGCTAACTGCCAAATTGGAAGACAGCCAGAAAAGTTTAGCCGAGGACCTAACTTCCAAATTAGAAGAAGGTCAGAATAAGCTAGCAGAGGACCTGAAGGACGGCCAAAATAAGTTAGCGGAGGACCTGAAGAAGATGGAGGACGGCCAGAAGAAGATGGAGGACGGCCAGAAGAAGTTAGCCGAGGACCTAACTGCCAAACTAGAAGACGGCCAGAAGAAGATGGAAGACGGTCAAAATAAGCTAGCGGAGGACCTGAAGAGGATAGAGGACGGCCAGAAGAAGATGGAAGACGGTCAGAATAAGTTGACACAGGACCTGAAGAAATTAGAACTGAGTCTAAGTGAGGAAGTCACGGCAGTGGAAAAGAAGTTCGACGCCTTACAAGTGGAAGTTGCCGAGCTGCGCCAACGCCCGCTGATGGGGGAGGAGGAGAAATTCAACGTCTTACAAAAGGAAGTTGCCGAGCTGCGCCAACGCCCACTGACGGGGGTGGAGGAGAAATTCAACGCCTTGCAAGTGGAAGTTGCCGAGCTGTGCAAACGACCGCTGATGGGGGTGGAGGAGAAATTCAACGCCTTACAAGTGGAAGTTGCCGAGCTGTGCCAACGCCCGCTGATGGGGGTGGAGGAGAAATTCAACGCCTTACAAAAGGAAGTTGCCGAGCTGCGCCAACGCCCACTGACGGGGGTGGAGGAGAAATTCAACGCTCTACGAGAGGACGTTGCCGAGCTGCGCCAACGCCCGCCCACCGTTACACCGGGAATATCAGGAACGGGACATAGCAGAGTGACGCCCCCAACCTTCGACGGAAAGGTCCCGTGGAGCACCTACTTACGTCAGTTCGAGGCGGCCTGTTCCATAAATAACTGGAACAACACAGAAAAGGCTACAGCTCACATTGTAGCGCTGAGAGGTGACGCCCTTAACGTCCTTCAGGCCATCCCGACTGGATCCCAGGACTACGCTTCCCTGATCGCCCATATGGAGTCCCGATATGGAGATAGCCATCTTCAGCAGGCCTATCAGATGCAGCTCCGGACCCGGGTACAGAAGAACGCGGAAACCCTGCAGGAGTTCGAGATGGACATCGCACGCCTCGTAAGGCTCGCCTACCCAACAGCGCCGGCCGAATTTCTGGAGCAGATAGCGACGCAGACTTTCACCGACGGGCTACGGGACTCGGACACTCAACAGGCGCTGCGTCTCGCGCGCAATAAGACCCTGGCAGATGCGCTGAGCCACGCACTTGAGTTCGAGACGGCAAAACAAGCATCCAGAATGCACGCGCGGGTGCGTCAAGTGGACGTCGACGAACCAGTAAAAACCAACGAGACCAAGCCCCTGGCCGACGAATTAATGGAGGCGCTAAGCCGTTTCTTCGATAGTCGCGGTACCACCAGCAACGACACAGCCGGAAGACAACCGGAGAGGCGGCCCGGAAGAGGTCTACCGACCTGCTGGGCCTGCGGTAAGAAAGGCCACCTGAGCAAGGACTGCGGTGATCGCCGCCGCCGAGGGTATCCGACGGGAAATCAGTCGTCTGAAAACCGCGCGGCCCAGGGAAACGAGTATTATCCAGCCTTGGGGGGCAAAGGTTGGCTTGTGACAGTCGTCAAGCCCCAGCAGTCCAAGTGCGTGTGACGAAGTTACGGAGGGACAATAGCAGCCTGATGGTCGACGGAGTCGTCAACGGAGTGAGCTGGCCCATGCTGATCGACACGGGAGCGTCGAGGACCATCGTCAATCCCACCGTGATCCCGAAGTGGAGAGTGCAACCCACACAAAGGAACCTCCAGCTAATAACCGCGACCGGAGAGACCGCACCGGTACATGGCGAAGCATCACTGGAGCTCGTCATTGGTCGACGGGTGGTGAAGCATCCAGTGCTTGTGGCTGACGTATCAAACGAAGTGATCATCGGACTGGACTTCCTGGACCAGAACAACATCATCTTGGACTTGAGTACCAACACTCTGCACTTCGGAGGTGAGGAACTTGCTTTGCAACCAGCGCACGAAGCCGACACCGCACGATGAGTAAGGCTGAGAGAGGACGTCATCGTTCCTGTCAGGACGGAGGTCAGCGCCGCCGTAATTGTCGACGGAACTGCTGAGGGAATGGCGGCTGTCATCGAACCAAAATATGAGGACATCCAGACAAAAGGATTGCTAGTTGCCAAGACCCTCATCAACACGACGCCTCGGCCGTACGTCCGCCTGTCCAACCTGAACGAATACGATATTACGGTTCACCGGGACACCAACCTAAGAGTCTGCGAGCCCGTTACCTGGATTGCCCGCATCACAGAAACGACGGACGGACACCTGCAGACGGACAACCGAAGAAGACGCGCCCTGCCAGAAGAACTACAGAAGCTGTACCAAGGATCCCAGGACCATTTAGACGAAGAGCAATCACGCCAACTTCAGGACCTGCTACGCGAATTCCAGGATGTCTTCTCCGTGGGGGGGCAAAGACTTCGGCAGGACAAGCTTGGTCCAGCACAGAATCGACGTTGGGGACAGCGCACCGATTAGGGCCCCATTCCGATGTGTCCCGCTCGCCAAGCAAGCCGAAGTCGACCGGATGGTAGAAGAGATGAAGGAGCAAGGGGTGATCGAGACATCACATAGTCCTTGGAGTTCTCCGGTCGTGCTTGTGATGAAGAAGGACGGTTCCACCAGGTTCTGCGTGGACTACAGGCGGGTGAACGACGTCACGAAGAAGGACAGCTACCCTCTACCCCGGATCGACGACACGCTGGACACCATATCAGGGTCAAGATGGTTCTCCACCTTGGATTTGAAGAGTGGCTACTGGCAGCGCGAGGTCCACCCTAAGGACCGCGAGAAAACGGCGTTCTCTGTGGGCAGCGGGCTCTGGCAGTTCACCGTCATGCCATTCGGTCTGTGCAACGCCCCTGCGACCTTCGAAAAGCTAATGGAGTCCATTCTGAGGGGACTACACTGGAAGACCTGCCTGGTATACCTAGACGACGTCATCGTTCTGGGGAGGAGCTTCGAGGAGCACTACAGCAACCTGAAGGAGATCTTGTTGAAGCTACGGGCTGCCCAGCTGAAGTTGAGCCCCAAGAAGTGTCAGCTCTTCCAGAAGCGGGTCCAGTACCTTGGGCATATCGTCTCCGAGGAAGGGGTGCGCACCGACCCAGAGAAGACCGCAGCTGTGAGGGAGTGGCCAGTTCCGAAGGACAAGTCCCAACTACGAAGCTTCCTGGGACTCTGCACTTATTACCGTCGCTTCGTGAGAGGATTCGCCGACATCGCCAAACCTTTACATCGACTGACTGAGAAGGACCAACTCTTCACGTGGACAGCAGAATGCCACAGTGCCTTCGAACAACTCAAGCAGGCTCTGTGCACCGCACCTATTCTGGCCTACCCCAGACCTGGAACAAGGTTCATCGTCGATACCGATGCCAGCGACTTTGGCATAGGGGGAATCCTGTCGCAAGTAGTGGACGGCGAGGAGAGAGTAGTGGCCTACTTCAGCAAGGCCTTGTCAAAGCCAGAAAGGAACTACTGCGTCACCAGGAAGGAGCTGCTCGCCATCGTGAAGACCATTGAACACTTCCACAAGTACCTGTACGGGCAAGAATTTCTCATCAGGACCGACCATGCATCCCTGCGGTGGCTCCTGAACTTCAAGCAGCCCGAGGGTCAACTCGCGCGGTGGTTAGAGAGGCTTCAACAGTACAACTTTGAGATTCAGCACAGGAAAGGCCAACTGCATTCTAACGCCGACGCCCTGTCACGAAGACCGTGCCCCGAAGACTGCACCTTCTGTGCCCGAAGGGAGGAGAACACCGGGATACAGTGCCGAAGGACTACCGTGGAACTTCAAGGGAGCTGGAGCCACGAATCTTTCACGCGGGCACAAGCAGAAGATGATGACCTGGGACTGATAGCCGAATGGAAGGGGGCCTGTGTCCCCAGACCCGGGTGGAACATTGTGAGTGACTGCAGCCCAAAGTTTAAGTCCTACTGGGCGCAGTGGGACTCGCTGATTTTAAGGGATGGCCTCATCTGCCGCGCCTGGGAGAGCACCGACGGGAAGACATATCGGGAACAAGTCGTCGTTCCAAAGGCTATGACGGAGGAAGTCCTGAAGGAAGTTCATGGAGGATCATCTGGTGGACACCTAGGGATAAAGAAGACCCTGGAGAAGCTGAGAGAGCGGTTCTACTGGACCGGATGTCGAACTGACGTGGAGAACCACTGCGCGAGGTGCCACGATTGTGCAGCCAGCAAGGGCCCAGGACGTAGACGACGGGGTCCACTGAAGACCTATAACGTGGGTGGCCCCATGGAGAGAGTGGCCATCGATGTTGCTGGGCCATTCCCGTTAAGCGAGGCAGGGAACCGCTACATATTAGTCGTCAGCGACTACTTTACCAAATGGCCGGAGGCGTATGCGCTCCCTAACCAAGAAGCCGCGACGATTGCAGAGACCCTGGTGAAGGAATTCGTCAGCCGGTACGGAGTACCCCTGGAGCTGCACTCCGACCAAGGGAGGAACTTCGAGTCGCAGGTGTTCCAGAACCTATGCCAGCTGCTGGGAATCCGGAAGACAAGGACAACGCCGCTACACCCTCAGTCCGACGGGATGGTAGAGCGATTCAATCGCACCATCGAGAACCATCTCCGAATAGTCGTCAGCGAGCACCAGAGGGATTGGGACAAGCATCTTCCACTATTTCTCCTGGCTTACCGCGCCGCCGTGCATGAAGCCACCGGGTGCACACCAGCCCGGGCCATGTTTGGGAGGGAGCTCCGTCTACCTGTCGATCTTGCCTTCGGCCGACCTGGGAATGATCCGATCCCGGTAAGCCAGTATTGTCAAGAACTGGTCGACCAACTGGAGAACGTACACGCGTTCACGAGGAGGAAACTACGGATCGAGACCGACCGAATGAAGACCCGATACGACCAGCAGACGGATGCCGGCGGATTCCACGAGGACGACCTGGTCTGGCACTTCAACCCATTACGGAAGAAAGGCCTGTCACCCAAACTGCAGAAGTCCTGGGAGGGCCCATACCGAGTCGTGAAACGGATCAACGATGTCATCTACAGGATCCAGCGGAGCCCGAGGGCAAAGATGAAGATCGTGCACCGAGATCGCCTGGCAGCCTACGGAGGGACACAGACGGACCAATGATTGATCGGGACGATCAGCCTTTTTAGGAAGGGGGTGGTGTTACGGCTGTGAGTTTGTGTCATCACTCGCCGCATGAGACACAACTGCCCCAGGGATGGGCTGTGGCCTGCCTCCTGTATTGCGTGTGCCTTATGCAACAGGGCTACTAGGACAAAGGGGTAGTCCAGAATATTCGTGACGGGACCAGCGATGGAAACCTCGAGAAGCCGTGAACCCTGGATGGATCTAGAAGCATTTATTGAGTCACCGGCCTGCTATATAAGTGCGACCTGTCTAGCAGTTGTGTTGTTGTGTTTTACGAGCTAGTGTGAGCGTTTATTCTGAGCGACAGAAGTGTGGTGACTTGCGAAACCCCTAGTGTAGCTGCGAAGTGAGAAACATACAGGGGACTGCCTGAGTGAGTGTGCTTTCACTGAGTGTCTGAGATATTGTGGTGTCGAAATCCAGTGACATTGTTTCTCCCAGCTTGTGAACAGCGTGCAAATGCTCGTAAGTACTGTAGTAGGCGCACATTAGGAAGAAGTTGCATGTAGTTCTGTCAAGGCCACTAGGCTCATTAGCGGCAGGATTAACTTCTGGGGTTTGTTGACAAGTGAAAGGGCAAGAGCTCTCCGCAAGCAAGAGACTTGAGGAAACTGGAGTAAGGTTCCTATTGTCTGTAATTGCTGATGAGTAGTGTAATTTTCTGGCCGCAATAAAGTTAATTATTTCTTTAAGCAGTAATTGGTGTTGTGCTTCCTACCCACCGTAATCCAGTTAACAAAAGTGCCACTAGGGGGTGGCACGTAACATTATGTTCGGTCTTGAGCCCTTAATGCTGAGAGGATAGCTTTACATTGCTGGATGGGGTTGGCTTCCTTTCCCGGGTGCTGAAAATTCAAATATAGCATGCTGGTTGCATAAAAATACAACCCTGGATGAATGGATAGGATGTACATGCATGTATATGGATTTGAGCGCATGTGTATGCCGCTCAAGTAAGGGAATGGGTTTATGAAGGTGAAATAAGTCTATACTGTGACATGCGGGAGTATTAAGAAAATATTTGTTAGTCTATTTTTGTGGCCTTTATCTAAGTAAATAGATATATATTCAGCGTCTAATATTTGCGTCTGACCACCTCTATTACTCAGGTGAAAGCGGTATGGTGCGGGGCGCAGTTAGCCCTCTATTTACAAGCATGAATGCCTGCATCCCTCTATGTATAAGTAGTGTAGTGTGTATGTGTACTTTTGGTGGAATGGGTAGGGGGTGTTTAGAAAATGGTGTATGGATTCCTGCCTGTATATTTGTCTATGGGAAACTGAATATTATTTCCATGTGCCTTTCTACCGCTCCTTGTGCGTCTGCGCCAATTATGGCTGCTTCGTGCCCAAAATGACTGGTTTGGACAGTTAGTCAGCACTAATGTCTTATTGTTCTCTCTCCTTAATTACCACTGTATAATTATAATATCCGTCAGCGCCCTGGGCTCCTATATATTTCCATCTGTGATACATCGATTCTACTGGTTCATTATAGCTCCCGTGCATTCTGGAATATTAGTAGCCTTCCCCTATCAACTTGGGGTGCTGTTTCATGAATTATTTCATCATCATCCCTTAATTCACTTATTCAACGTCTGTGCCGCTCTGTGTCAATGGACGCGTGGACTCGGTGATAAATATCGGACTGTGCCGCCGCCGAGCTCTGTACGTCGCTATACAAACGCCTTGTGATCCTTGTGTTACGTGTAGGCTATACTTGCCTATTCATGTATTTCCTGTAACCATCCTGTGTGCTATATTATCCCTGTATCTGTATTATGTCTATAGTATTATTTTATTCTCTATACTGCGCATATAACCTCTTGTTCCTCCTTATGGTACTTCACTGGTACTATCGGGGATAATATTGTATATCGTTTCCGCTATTCATTGCTGTTGACTGCCGGTGTTTCGTCCACTGGTATAATACTCGATCCTATTTACGGAAGGGACGTGTGTAGGCTGGAGGCGGTCGTGGCCTCTGGTGTGTTCGCGAAGCGCGTTGGAGCGCCCTATCTACTGCCGTCATATGTCTCGCCATACTGCTGCATTATCTCCGTGTACGAAGTGTGTATTCAGCACTTCCTTACCGGTCGCGAATTGTACCGTGGCTTGTCAGTGCCTGTGCTGAGTGTCTATTGTGTGGTTAGAGAATAAAAATGAAAAAAAATATTTATCCTTGACGCGGTATTGGTCAATTGGATGTGTGAATGATATCCTTCAGAGTCTTCCTGATGTTGTAAGTAGCCAACTTTCTTGTGTCATTCTAGTGGCTGTCGCCCTGTTATGTCAATATGTTGCAATGTTTGTTTATTCCGCCCACCTTCGTAGTGTTCCGGTATTCCAGTGGATTTCGGAATGTGTTATGAATTGCGTAGTTTTGTTGTGTTTGTCTTGTAACTGCGGGTCTAAGCCATTGTGTCATCTGTTTATTGAAAGCACCTTAAAATGTAATCCTTCCTGTTTTAATGTATATTTTACAATATGTGCGTTTCCTCCTTACGCAATTGCCTGCGGGAAACTTGCAACCGTGTTATATTTTTATTTCCGATGTTTTCCTAGAACATTTTCTATCTGCGCTGTCTAATAGGCAAATTTTCTGTGAATCCTTCCTTTTTAAGCCTTTGTACTGATGGCTAGTGTCATTGTAAAGTCTGTATCTGTGTCTGATAATGTTATCTGTCCCTGCCGGCCATCCTGCATACTCCTAGTATTATGAGTATTGGGGCGATTTTATTAGTACACCCTACTCGTGTGTCACTTTATGTGAGTGTTCACCAACTGGTGTTATTCCTTTTCCCTAGTGGTTTTTTTTACGTTCTACCTTTGCTGATTCTACCCTTGTATTCTATAGCTTCCAGTTTTGAGACTTAGATGTCCGTTATTTATGTGTCAACGACGGGTTTCTTGTGAATGTGCGGGTATGTAATTATGTCTACTAGGTGATTTATGTATTCCTTTCCGCGTTTTCCCACTTTTATTACAGGAAAATGCTGAATTGGCCTGCTGCGTCCACTTAGAGGATTATCTAGCTAGCGACGCGTGGGCCGTACGCTGGCACTCGCCACTTGTTATATAATCTTACTGCCGAGTCTACACTTCCGCTCTGTGTTACTGTAAGCATTGTCGCCCAGTATTGTGTTAGCCTGATACTGCCATGTCTCTGATTCTAATACATGTGAAAGTTCATTTATCCCATAGGGTGTCTAATTGGCCTGATATGTATGTAATGTATTAGAATGAATATGCCCTTTAATAGTTGTCCAAGTCTAACGCTGCATGTTTTTTATTTGTTCCCCGGAGTTAGGAGTATCTTGGTTCGACTGCCAGTACATTGTACCTTTCTGTAAGTTTCACGGGGCTGTTTATTTGGATCCCCTCTGCTGTGTACCTGTACTGGATCCTAGTGGCTGTAAAGAGATGTGTTTATTGTATCTATCACGTGAGTGCGCCGACCGTCTCGATAGCTCAAGTGGTCGTCTGTTCGATGCTCGGTTCATCCTTGCTACTTTAGAACGTCGGCCTTTTTTCATGTGTCTCCTGTGCTCTATTTTTGCATGTATTGCCTAGTGTTATTGATTGTGTCCATTAGTGGACTCTAGTAGTGTGTTTCGCAGCTAGGTATCGTTGAGTAACTTAATCCTTGCTGCGCCCTCGTTCCCTGTTTTTAATGTGTTTGAGTGTCACCTTTTTTGTTTCTCTCAATGGTCGTGGTGTAGTGGATAGCGAAGGTGTTTTCCCAACTCTCTTTTCAACAGTTAGTGTCCTGTCTCTATTAAGTGTTTGCGTGCATCTCTGCGGAATATGTGTGAGATCATTCTGCGCTTCTACTCCTCTTTTTGTGCCTACTTTGCATGGCCTGTCTGTAATACTCAGTGTTATTTGAATGTGGGCTTGACGCGAACAATATTTTCGTGCTGTGAGGAACTTAGAACATTTTGTGAAGCGACAGTTGAGTGTTTGGCTTCGTGTTCAGTTGACACTTAGTCAAATTTTTCATAATTATTGGACATATAGTAGACTTTGTCTACAAGCCACATTTTACAAATTGGAACTTAGTTGTTTCCAAATTATCGGTGACGAGCTTTTGTCTCGGTAGTTTACAAGATCAGCCAATACCACATTACCATATTCTACGGATAACAGTCTTGCATTCTGATCAGATCAAACTAGACGACGATTGGAGATGCATATCTCAAAACCTATTTAGGAGCTTAGAGGGGCCCATCTTTACGGATGTGTGCTGGGGACTACCCAATACCCGAACACAGGACTTAGCCGACGATGGGCCAGCCGTGTCTAACGCGTGTCTGGAAGGTGCATAATCTTACCCGCTAGTTTATCTTATGCTAGGAAACTACGGATCTGAATCATTTGCCTTAAGATTGTACGAGTATCAACTAAATTGAATGGGTCACAGCTGTATCAGAACTACAACTGAGTTAAATACCATCGATCCTAAGGATCGAACCCCTATTTTTCAAATAGCACCAGCTATAATGACTTCCAACAGGAACAGTTCAGTACGAGTGTATTATGAAGCAGCTATGTGATTAGCAGTGATAAGTTACTAAGCAATTTGAGGGTAGTCATGGAAGCGGATACTTAGATAGGTGGACATATTTTGTATCCACAGTTTCGAGCTTGTTTATCTTCAATTGGTTTTTGTCCATAAATTCCAGTTTGGGCTATTGACAATAATAATAATAATAATAATAATAAAATTTTGATAATAATAATCACATTTTTCTGATCTGAAATAATAATATTTTGTGAGCCATGATAAATAATTATGTTTTGTAATTATTTAAATAATAGTTGAGGAAGTTTGGAATTATTCATTTACATTTTTGAGGATTTATTTATCCTATGGTTAGTGGTCTTATGCACGCCCTTATCTTGCAAAGAGATAATGATTATTTCTAAGCGCTTCACAAATTGTGTTATAGGATTGGAATATTTTATGACGCGGAAGGCCATTGAAAGATTACAGAAAGCCTGTAACAAATAGGGTATTCTCGAGTTTGTATAAATATAAACAATTATGGTAATGCCGCAATATGATAATTTTTGAACAGGGTAGACACGATATAAGGATAATATGGATTGCTGTGATGTTGAAATTGGTATAAATGAAGCTTCGTTTTGAAACAAGCTGTGGCTTGATAAAAAAAAGGTGATGAATAATAACAATATAAAAAAAGGAATATGTTGAAGTTAGAAACGAATGTGTATCATTCAGTCGTGAGATGAAATCACGAATAAATATGGTGTTATTTGTAGTGTCAACCATGATGATGGTCAGATAATTTATAAAAAATATGTTGAAGAAAAAAGTATAATATTAATTATAAATAACAATCTTGTGAAGTGAAGAACCAATTGATTATTAAATGCTGCCATCACAGATAAATTTCAGTGAAGATTTTCTCGTGTCTTAGATGAATTACCCTCTTATTTGTCAAACCGTTTTGGTTATAAACAAAAACATAGTTTTGACGATGCCCTACCGTGGTCGAATATGAATAAAATCCCAGAGGATTGAACGCATAAATAAAATGGGCATATACTAAAATAAATATTGTAAACATTGATAAATGACCAGCCATTTATAATATCACGGATATTTCTGTTTCGAACAAGTACCATAACTGAATAAATGATTAAGGAAAACGGATTAATCTGAACCTGCTACAGGTTATCGGCCTAATGCAGTTCTTGCAATTTAAACCACCTACGACTAAACCTGTATGGTAGCACATTATTTAGGTTAGAAAATTCTGAATTTTACAACTAATGAATTTTCACGAACAGAGGGGCTGGCCTGACTATCTGTTTACTAATATTTAATCAGTCTCGGTTTATGCATACCTTGGAATGTTTTGTAGGAATATATTGCGGTGAATAGCAGGTAGGCTATCGATTTCGAATTCTTCCTAGGAAAAGGTCCCTGCACAAATCGAAACACTGCACTTATTAGGCATAACTTAACACTGCACTGATAACCATGAAGTACAAGCGGATAGGAATTCCGAGAAAATCAGTACCGGGACCGTAAAAACGAAACACATAATGCAGAAACCACACCATAAACACGAATATTATTCATGTCTCCATGGCCTCTCAGCCGTTGGGCCGTGACGACACTGGGATATTCAAACCGTATTGCATGACCTTCTCTCTAGGTGGTGTTGGTACTACCTACACGTTATTACACGTGACTTTGTTTTATGAGTGCCAACTTAATCTGAGTTAAATTGATAAGAAGAAAATCTGTAAAAACAAATTGCAGTCGACTCCATTTTATTTCACCAATATATATACCTAAAGTATGTTTCGATTATAAGGTATTTATTGCAGCCAATGGCCATGAGGCAATATAAAAATAATAGAAACCCAAAATATCCAAGATTGCGTCACCTGGTGACCCGATTAGCAGTACACGGTTTCCATCACCGCCTATGCTTGACTAAATCGTATCACACACCGTGCTCAGAATGCGTGTGTAAGCGATGCAACAATTACTGTGAACGATATCATGTGCTGGAAGTGTCCAGACAGGAGAGAGACTCTAACTCAGTTCTGCTTGGATGAATAATAGTTATACGGTACCAATACACATTGCGCGCAATTTTAATTTTATAATGTATTTAGGTATTATGTTAGTATTTATGTTCTTTGGCCATTGGCTGCAATAAATGTTTATTAAAATATCCAAGATTACAATCAATTCTCATTGACAACAAAAGTTAGTGACTCAACTTTTTGTCTGCATGTCATGGAATGATACCTTTCACAGACACTTCCACACAATTTGCAAATGCATTCTATACTGGGCTCATGGGACCCTTCCATTTTGCAGAGCTTGAAATGGAATCCATGTATTGCGAAACGAGTGATTGTATGTCTCAGATCGTAACCATTGAACTATAGATACTATCTATAGTTCAATGGTCGTAACATGGACCCTTTCACTCATCGGACGTCATTGCGGCTGTTAAATAAAAGTCACTCCATATTTGCATCCTCTTCGTTTTGAGCTCTTTTAGAAGTTTCTCGTACTGGGCGGTAGATGGGAGCAATAGTCGATGTAGAAGGTCTCTCGTGACATTTTATAGCACAGTCGCGATGGGGGTATACTTTGAGATACACAGGACTTTTTTCATGAAAGTTGCCTTGACTCTTTCCATGCCCTTCATGTTGTTTTTCGTGAGATTCACCCATATAATGTTCAGACCGTGGCTTATTATTGGGCTGATTTTTACTCTGAATAATGTCATAGTTGTCTCTAATGATAGTTTATTAAGATGTTCTATTTCATGCATTGCTTTTATGGCTTGTATTGTTCTGTCCTTTATATGTTCGGTGAAAGTATCCCCATGTGTCTGAAAAATGATTTACAATACGTACCGCATTGTGCTCTAGATATAGGGAGTCTCCTGCTGCTATTCTATCTCCTTTGTGAAAGATCATGGATACGGTTTTGTTTAAGTTTATAACGAGTTCATTTTTTCCGGCCCAAATTGCCGACAGGTCTAGATAGATAGATAGATTTTTATTAATTCCATTTGATCAAATACATTCATTCAATACATTTTTGATATAGGACACGTCAGAATTTACATCTATAAAATAAAAGAACTAACAGGTATATATTACTAATATTATAACTATTTAACTTCTTATAATAGCAAATCTTAATAGATACAATCTTATTGCACAACTATTTACACCTCACTCTATTATCATAATATGAAAACTTAATTCTATAAATACAACAACATACAGCTAGGTATTACAATTAATTAGGGACGACTGCAGACTTTGACGTGAATTTGAGGCTAGAACTACGTCATCTGCGTATATGTACTGTCCCCGATAATCCGGATAGTAGGCTGTCAGAAATCCGCCCCCTCAATCGGATTGCCAAAAATCAATCGCACCGGCACAGCTACATCAATGAAAATGGCACTGACAGATACTACCGAGATTAGAGCACAGTAGTTAACAAGAAATTATTGTGGAACACACCAAAATATACGGGGGTTCATACTTACCTTTTACTTACCTATTCAATTTAATCTCGGGTCTGGGTTTTCATCTGGATCACTTAATAGTATGCCCTCACAATAACCTCCACCACGATATTTAAAATGAACCAAGTCGAAACAAGAAAATTTAAACTGCACAATAATTTATTTCACATAAAGAAAAATATAATTTAACAAAATTTAACAACAAAATATACGTGGCAATCAGAAGCCATTGTCAATGCAACCATGTCCTCCTGTAGGACTTGTAGACTTCACATACAAAATTCAGCTTTCTCTAGCTCAAAAGAACGTAATAATAATAACAATGCACTTTGGAATGGATAAGGGAGCTGGGACGAGACATATAGCATTTGTTTCCTTGATCATGAACTTCACATTTTATTTATAACCGCAAGGCTGCTATGTAGATGACCTTGGCCTCTATCATACAGTTATCTGGCCACCTGCGATACACCCTGCACCGTGTCGCATACTTGCTTCGTCAAATGGACGCACCTGTTCAACCAATGTTAGCATATGCTAGTTACCTCAGAGCCTAGATCCTTTTCAAAACACTTTAAATGTTCACATCTCAACTCAATATTATCACGCAAATCTTTTAAATGCTCCGTTCAAATATCAATGGATTACTCTAATAATCCCAAATCTTGTTTAATTGTATATTCCAATTGTTGAACTAGCGTTGTTTGGAGTATAATAACGAAAACGCTTAATGTTTATAACAAACTGTTCATTAATTATTTATAACATTTTAATTTGTTTATAACATTGTCAAACGACAATTGAAAAATTTATACACGCCTCTATTAATCCCGTTCGTTTCAAATTATTATTAAATATATTTACATAGTTATTTACATTATTTATATTATTTATATTAGAAATACATTAAACCGCACGTTTATCCGGTTGATAATTACTTAAATCGTGGTGATATAATCGACCAATGAAGGTTAGTTATATTTAAATTTTAGATTCAGGTTTAATAAGATTTAATAATTATTATTTGTGACGGTAACCTCCATTCAAAATCGTTATCTCAAATTATTTAAACACTCTTGTTAATTTTAACAGTAACTTCACATGAATAATTTTCGATGGACCTGAACAATACACTCAGCGGAAAAATACCTCGCTCAAAATGCACAAAATTGCACAAAAATTGGCCCATAATTCATCATATATCTCATTATATATGGCATCAAAATCTTCCACAATACACACAAAAAAACCTCCATTTATAAATTCATCATCATCATCAATATTACTGTGGGAACCTCCTTCACTTATTACAGGGCATTATTCATCAGCGACTTTTACACGTCCACTGAACTAACGATTATACATCCATAGTTCCTCTTAAAAAATTCTTGTATTCATCAATTGTATCAAAAACTGTTATTATATTTAACCTTCGTGGGTTTCATTCATGAAGCGATATGAAGTAAAAATTTGCCAGTCACAAATAAATTTAATAGCAAATACGATTAGACACGCCTCCCTGGTCTATCAAAATTGAGATTAATATCATCAAAGTATCGCAGTATAAAAATACTATCTTCAATCAAAGTTCATCTAAACTGCATAAATAGTCGAATAGAATACAATTAGACTGTGGACTGCAAACATTATTGTTCCAATCTAGAATTGAGAAAAACTCCTATCAAATGTTCATTACTATAGTGTACTCAATAAATCGTAATCAAAGTTCATATTTCATAAAATTGTCTATAATGCAATGGTATTTCAGAATTGACGATAAATGTCTATGTTGCAATCATGTTCATAAAACGACTAGTATTTCTAAGATCGTCGATAAAGTAGTAGATTTTAACGCTGTAAAATCTTTTAATCATTCTTCTTTCTTGAGGATGACAGAAAATTGGTCAAAGTAATTTACTGAATAGAATTACTTTAATAAAATGACACGCTGTCTGAATTCAAATTTGCCATAGATAATCGTTAACTTTACAGTCAAATCGTGACTACAAAAATATGCAAATTACTGAAAGAATATATAATATCAGTCTCAACTGATCCAAAATTATTTAAATATGTCAATGACATAATAATGTCTCAATAAATCGTAGAAAAAGGCATAAATCAGCAAAGTGTACAGAGTACAGAAATATCAAGCAAGAATATGGGGCAAAATATATGGGACAGAAAATATGGGAAAAATGGTTGCTCAGATATCGCTAAATGGCTCAAATAAATCAAGAAACGTTCACGACTACCTTATCTGTTGATTGAAGTTCTAGAGGAAAATTTCCAAAGAAGACTGCTGTTGGTTCCATTTCACCACCGTAAAGATGTGCTCCGACCTCGAACCTGGAACCTGCGCCCTCGGAGAATAGAACATCTTCCTCCGGAAACCGCACTGCTCCGTGTAGACGATAGACATCCTTCTGGCAAAACCTCTTCTGTGTGAGCCGGGTCCACCCTGGCCTCTCTTGAAAGTTCCCTGAAGTTCTGGTAGAAATTCGCCATGAAGTTTATTGCAATTATTTCCGCAGAAATGTTCATAATTGTGGAGTATGAAGATATTTCCACTGCCATTTGATGTAATTCAGCGATGGATTACGATGCATGAGTGTAGTTGGATGTTCACTACATGCTCGCTTTTGTAGAATGACGATTAACGAAGCTCCATGCTGCTATTTCACTCCATTGATATATGTCCCAATTGCATTAAAGTTTTAGTCTTCCATCTCCACTTCCGTTATAATAATAGTCGAAAGTACTGCCAGATTATATAGTTCCATTGTAGAATGTAGCGTTATATCACCAAATGTAATCTTCAGTATCACGGTTGCAATACATGTGTCAGCCGTAGCGTAGAATGTGGTATTATAAAAGTGCTTCTCAGGTGTCGAGAAAATCACTTTTGTCTGCAGTCTTAAAATGCGAATATCTTCCAAAGTATAATAGTGAAAATGTTCAACTTTCGTACACGCCTCAATATTGTAACGCACAATTGAATTAGCATAAATGTAGTAGCTAACTCTTGATAGATAATCTTGTAGACTCGTTTATGTGTGCGCTCCAACTTCGCCTAGTTTTAGTAACCGTAAAATTGCACTGCTGCACACTCAGTGCTTGTTCGATGCTCTGGGCTCTACTACACTTGCTAATGACGACTTGCTTCACTTAAGAACTCGAAGTCTGACAATATGAGAATCAGAAAAATGAGCCATGAGAGCCTCCTCTCTGCTGTGCAAGGCCTTTTATCAACTTCTTAAGGAGCGTATCCATCCCTTCCATAGCTTGTTCCTCCGTCATTGCTAGAAGTTCTAACTTTGGCTATACTTGACGGATTTTCAAATTTCAAAAACTCATAATTAATTTCTTCAAAATTCCAAATCAATGCCATAACTGAAAATAGTTTTCCACAATTCTGCATGCCAAAAGTACACTCAGCTATCATTCATTGGTTCGAGCCTCTCCTCCAATAGCGTAACTTCCTCCTCAGCACAATTCCTTGCTTCCCTGCGACTGCGTCGTAAATCTCACATCCTACTCGAACAAAATCATGATGTCACCAAGAATCTCAGCTCATCCAGCCTACTTGCATGAAGTCTGCGTCATCCGTGCCTACGTCATGAATATACACGTCACAACTATGACGGCCATAACTTTATTCACATATGCCAATACAGCCACCGTGGTCTCAGTATAATTCAATTTACGGGGGCAGTACATGCTAACTCCATCTAGCTTCACTGATTTCACTATGTCTGCAGGCTGTATCAACATTAAACAGGGTTGGACTTTAGGGGATCGCCCTGCAATACCCCAATGCATTGTTCTATGGGTTCTGAGAGGGTGACACTGTCGTCAGTTATCAGCATGTTATTGTTGAGTATATTACGTAGCGGCTTCGGTGCCGTAGTTGGTAGCATGCTGAGCTGCTGTGATTAGAGTAGACTTTTATTAATTCCATTTGATCAAATGCATGTATGCAATACATTTTTGATATAGGACACGTCAGAATTTACATCTATAAAATAAAAGTACTAACAGGTATATATTATTAATAATACTATAACTATTTATAACTTATTATAATAACAGATCTTAAGAGATACAATCTTATTGGACAACTATTTACACCTTACTCTATTATCATAATATGAAAACTTAATTCTATAAATACAACAACTTGCAGCTAGGTATTACAATTAAAATAGAAAAGTAAAATATAATTATAGATTTCATCACTCCTATTCGCTAAGATATTCAACTACAGAGTAAAAACAATGGCACACTAGATAAGCTTTCACAATTCTATCAAAGGTTTTTATTTTTGGGGCAAGTTTTATATACTGGGGTAGTTTATTGTATAATTTTACTCCTGTGTGAAAAGTTCATTTTTGATATATGCTTGTGTGTATGTGTGAAATATGAATGTTTTGATTTTGTCTTGTGTTATGCCCATGAACATCATTGTTCGTTTTAAGAAAAACGTCTTTATTCTTTAAATTCTAAAAAAAAACATAATACTTTCAAAAATATGCAGGGCAGTAGGAGAATGTTTAAATCATTAAACAGAGGTCTACATGATTCTCTAGTGTTTACATTTGCCATAACTCTAATCGCCCTCTTTTGTATCCTAAACGTGCATAGTAGGGGAACATGGGGTACAATGAAACACAAAAGTTATTTTTGCTAAAAAAATACTGTCCAAATCAATATTTTTTATTTAAACTTAATTTGTCTGTTTTGTGTCATTTCTGTACAAGCTCGTAACACCGTTATTTGTTAATTTCAATCAGAGGATACCGTAAACATATATGAAAAACAAAAGCATTGCACTTGTTTCATTGTACCTCACTTCTGGGGCACATTGAAACACTATCAGGGGCACAATGAAACATCATTAGCAAATCAATATATAACATTAAAATTGAATAACCATACACATTTAAACTAGAGAAGTATAAAAACTGGAGTATCATAGAGCCCAAACAAAATATAACAGGTCCAGAAAATAAAATTTTCCATTTGCATAAAATAAATAACAAGACTAAAAGTTGGAAACAACTTATTAAAAACTGATTCATCATTTCAAGTTTACATGTGAAAAGTCAATGCCAAAGGACAAATAGCAATTCTGTCTTTTCGTTTGGCCATACGCTACTGGTTTTGGTAGAATAATTTTGATTTGACTCTCCCTAACTGAAGCTCGATCTTCGATTTCTGATTTCACAAATCTGTTCATCATTTTTTTGCTTTTTCTCAGAAACACTACATCGTAGTCTCCTTTTGCATCTTTTGGTCACATTACTTGTCCAACGTAAAACACATCTTTTTTCCCACTAATGACAAATATTACAAGAACATAGTCTCCTCCTACAGGCTCTTTTTCTAAATTTTCAAAATCTTCCGGGTTGATTGATTCCAACATTTCATTTATAAAGAATACATCACTGACAGAATAATCAAAAATCATTTCAATGTCATTTTCATCATCATCATCTTCGGAGTCGACTGCCTTCCTTTTGAACAGAGATTTTCGGGCATTCGTTGTTTATGAAGAACTCTTCCTTGCAATGATCTTATTTTTTTCTGGTGTGCTTGTTGCGATAATACTTTTGCGCTTTCGCTGAGCGTTCTTCGCTTTCATTTCACCAGCTTTTGGGAATCCCTTGACTTCTCTTGAACTTAGGAAAGTCTTTGTAGTGGGAAAGATTGTAGATGAAACTGATTTAAGACAGTCCATTGAAATTATAAGGAATACAATTTTATAAGCAGTTGATTAGCTTTAAAGTGTAAACTTTATTATATTAAAGAATAAAATAGAAAAGAAAATCCCTTTGCCCAAACGAAGTGATGGAGGAACGGGCACGGGGTACAATGAAACGTTTCATTGTGCCCCGGTACTCAGTGTTTCACTGTGCCCCACGAGCATCTCTTTCGTTCATATGACGGTAGTATACAACATTATAGTACTTAATTGCTGTTACTTACCAATATGAAAGCTGAAGCAGCACAGTTTAAAACGTTCACATTTGAAGAGTCCAGGGGAAAAACCTTACAAGTCAAAAAAAAAAAAAAAAAGAAACCCGAATTTTCTGTTTTTTTGTCTCTATTAATAGGTTCTTTAGTGTAGTAAATTATGATGTAACCGTACAGGGGAACAACCTGACCAGTCCAAAGAAATTTGAATGCTTTCAAATGGTGTACAGGGGAATAACCTGACAAGTCCATGTGATACTGGGGAATAGTCTGACAAGTCCGGGGAAGCTTTTGGGAATTTTCTTGTTTTTATGATAGCTGTCCTGTACAGCTATTAAGTACAGAAACAACACTGTTATTTATTCATCATTGTTACCTTGGTCATTGTAGTGGTGTATTTGACTGTTGAAAAGTTGTATCTGGAGTGTATTTCTAGGAGTTTCTTTCAGTGTTGTCTGAAAATGAACGTGGAAGAAAGTGATTCAAAAAGTCAACCCCTGGCTCTATACAGCCCATGAAGGGCCTAGGCTGACCGTGAAAATATATATTTGAACGATCTTACATACTACCAGTGCCCTATCTGTTGGCGCCAGCTTAGGATATTAATTACTTTTTTATTGCAGCCAAATAGCAATAGAAAATAAAGAATGAACATGTAGGCTACACTAAAATAGCGCTCTGGGGATTTGAATAGCATAGATTAGATTGATTGCTTCCTTTACTACAGAGCTCTAAGTGGTAGCGTTCACATGCTTGTCCACATAGCCGACATACATGCGTCACTGTAGGTTCATGGAAAGATTGGTTAATGCAATTAAGGTGGTGAAAACCATGGACAGCTAGACTTGTAAACACATGCCTCAACTCAAAGTTTGATGTTCATCTCGTCCGGTCGATTATGTCTCGACTTCCATAAAATTCTTGAGATCTATTTCCTTCTTCAATGATGGTAGTCATTTTTCCGAGGTTGTGGTGTTTGATAGTGGTAAATAGTTTCTAAGATCTTCAACCCAGAAATGATTCTATTATACTCTTTGATAAAGACAAAGGGTTATAACTATACATATACACAGGAGAAAGTAGGCTATATATTCTTTACTGAACATCTTGTTTAACCTTAAATCGAGGTTTCGATAGAAAAGTCAGCATTTATGTCGTTGCATGGAATAAAGAAGGGTAAATTAGATTATTTACTAAACAAACTAAAATCTAGAAATAAGTCCTTGCGAGATGGTCGAGGAAAGCGCATTACCCGCCCGGATAATGCCCGCGCAATGATTCGACAACATTCAAACATTTAAAGGGCGCAACAGCCGGTATGACGATGACAGAATAGGTTTACCTCCTGAGTCGTTGAACACCAAGACAATGTTCTATATGTTTCAAGAGAAGTTTCCTGACCAGAAAGTATCATACGAAACATATCGCACAATTTTCAACTTCGATTTCAATACACGTTTTGCCGTTTGGAAGTGCAAATGCATTTT
Organism: Meconema thalassinum; assembly: GCA_946902985.2. Classification (NCBI taxonomy): domain Eukaryota; kingdom Metazoa; phylum Arthropoda; class Insecta; order Orthoptera; family Tettigoniidae; genus Meconema; species Meconema thalassinum. The sequence goes on along the minus strand of OX336388.2, from coordinate 426,667,574 downwards.
GACCGCCTTCTGCATTGGTCAGAACTAGTGACATTAATATGCAGTTTTAAGTATTTGGTTGTAAAAAAAGTTCATTGATTAGTATTATTGTGATAGTAGCTAAATTCTTTAATCTTAGTGACTTATCAGATGCTTCCTCTGCAAAATGTGTATACATGATAACATAAAATTGAATGTATCGTTGTATCCATTTTTCAAACCTCAAAATTGTAATTTGTAGTGCTTCTCCACTTGGTACTTAAAAAACTTAAGCGAAGAAATAACACAATTAATTGAAATAAATGACCATTTTGAGTTTTTAAACTTTAAATTTGTTCTCTTGTAAAAATTGGAAAATGTGACTTGTCAGGTTCTTCCCATGGACTCTTCATTAGAATAACGAAGAATTTAGCACTGAATGAACGATATTAAAATGTTTACAACCTTTAAAAATTACTTCGGATACACAAACACACTAAATACCATGCCACTAGTAAACAAAGATGAGCAGCCATATTGCAATAGATATAACGAATTAGGTAGTAGCTAAGATGTCCATAACATGGAAGCTCTATTTTCCTACACCTTTATTCAAAGAAGTTAAAGCTATTGTTTCATTGTGCCCCGCATTTCAGTGTGCCCCATCCTCCCCTACATCTGGCGACATACCCCAAAATATGACCCCATATCTTAAGTATGAATGGAAATAAGCAAAATAAGTATTTCTCAATGTGTGCATGCTAGTGCAGGTTTTCAAAATACGTAACACAAAGCACATCGATTTCAGTTTAGTATTTAGATATTGTATATGTTCCATTTCAAGTCATGTTGTATCCATAGTCCAAAAACTTTGTTTCTGATTTATTTTCTATTTGATGACCATTTAATGTTATATTGGGCTTCGCAGGATTCCTATTCTGTATAGTGTGGAAATTTAGACACACTGTTTTTTTATAGTTTAATATGAGGCGATTATCTTTTGACCATTTGGTTAACTCTTCTGTAACGGAGTCAGCAGACTGCTGTATGACCTGTTTAGTTTCACCTTTTATTACGAGTGTTGTATCGTCCGCAAACAAAATTTCCTTATGTAAATGATCATTCTGTGTTATATCATTGGTATATAGAAGAAAGAGTAATGGGCCCAAAACCGATCCCTGGGGTACTCCAAATTTAATAATTCCCTCATTGGACAATGTTTCATTAAGTAATTTGGTTCCATCATCCTTGTGTCTCAAGCTTACAATTTGTTTACGCCTTGTTAAGTAAGACTCTATCCATTTATTAGCTAGACCTCTAATACCATATTGATTTAGTTTTGTAAGAAGGATTTTATGGTCAACAACATCAAATGCTTTCGATAAATCCAAGAATAGGCCAGTTACATGTTCCTTATTGTCAATTAAGTTCAGTATACTATTATAATTTCATAAACTGCTGTCTGTGTAGATTTTTCAGTTCTGAATCCATGTTGTGAGTTTGATAATATTTTTTTTTTCTATAAAAATTATCAGTCTCTTATACATGATTTTTTCCACAATTTTTGCAATACCAGTTGGTAAGGTAATAGGACGAAAGTTATCTAATTCATCTTTTGAACCGTTTTTGTGCACTGGAATTACTTTTGATAACTTTAAAATATCCGGGTAAGTTCCTGAGAGAATTGAACTGTTTATTAAGTGCGTAAGTGGATTTATTATATTTTCTGCACATTTCTTTAAAATTGCATCAGGGATGCCATCAATGCCAGCAAAGAATTTATTTTTTAGCTCTTTGATAACTATTCTTACCTCTTCACTTGTGACATGATTTATAAATAAAGAATCACTACATATATTTATTTTATTATGAGAATTTAGTGTATTAACCTGTGATTTATTTAATATTTTTGTGGATTTTCCAGAAAATAGCCATGAAAAGTGTTTGCTATTTCCTCTGGATTATTAATCACTTTATTATTTCTGGCCAGTGTAATGTTCCTTTGTATTTTAGCAGATTTTCCAGTTTCTTTCTTAGCGGGTTCAAACCCGGCCGAAGTCGTCGGATTTTTTAGGAGCATTAAAAATCCTTCAGTATGCCTTCCTTCGGAGGGGAAGTAGAGCCTGCGGTCCCATGTCATAGATTTATGGCATGTAAAAGATCCTTTCACAGACTAAACTTGTGTGAAGCTAAATTGTTAGGTTAGATTTCGTCGGAACGCTCTATCGAAGTTCCAACGTTCACCACTAGGTATCATTGATATCTGGTAGCGAAAGTTGGAAATATTTGAAATTGAACGGAACTTGTAGCTCACCCTAAGTGTGTCCGCTGGAAACACCTACAGACTCAGGCGAGCCGAACATATCCTCGGACACTCCCGGCACTAAAAGCCATAGATAAATAAATAATAATACGTGTGAACGCAGTGATATATATATAAAAAACTCTCTATTTCAAAAGAAAGAACGTGAAGGAAATGTCAGGAGCTTGAACAGCTGAGCTGTGTCGCCAAGTTTTTATTGTTGTTGTAGATTAGCTAATTCGAATAATACACAGGGCTACACTTTGGACATTATTTCGGTACTATTATGCGCAATATAATGCAAATGTCGATCCTCGAGTCAACGCCGAGGACATTCAAATCGAGAAATATGGTACATAAATAAATAACACACCGAAGCTTTGCTACCTTGATCACTGTTATTCAATAAATACGAGAAAGAGGCCAATCACTCGACAGCTATACAAATATAATACAAAATACAAACACTAAGCAATCTGATGATGAATATATCAACACTCACCATTGAACCGTTTTTATCAGGTTTATTTTTTTCTCATATTATTATTATTATTATTATTATTACCATTATCATTTCCTTCGTGTCGCATTATTGTGACATACGTTTCTCTGTCACTCTTACTGCGTTCAAACTTAGTAATTCTGCGTAGACGTTTCACCAGATGGTGAAACTTTTCACCCCTACTAACTCAATTTTATTCCATTGGCTGAGGCTTAACTTGTTGCCAAGCTTTGCTTCTCCCATTGGCCCCCTTCATGTTCTGGAGAGGGGGTGTTCTGCGTCTTATTTTTACGAGGCGCGTGCCTGCGCCCTAAACGCGGAAGGTTCCTTCTTCCATTTTCTGTGGCCATGTAGACCACACGCTTTCAGACGAGCTCTGGCTCGCGACCAACGCAACTAAGTAAGTACGATTCAATCATCAGATTTATTTTACTATGAAGTCATTTAAATTTCTGTTTCGCCTTTTGCATTTGTTTGTGTCTCCTTTGATTTTCTTTCCTGTGATGATGTGGGTTCATTCCTGTGAACTCAAGTCCTTTCACTTTCGTTCCCGTTAATTTAGCGAAGTCTCTGTGTTTAGTTGTCTTCCCTCCCTTTCATGTAATCGGTTTTATTTTTACATAAATCTCTCAGTTCTGAAATATCTGCTATTTTCCTGCGAGGCTTACCAACGCTCTGTATTACGTCACAAATTGATGTGCACTCTCTCGAGGCATCTGTCATTTGATTGTCGTTTCAGAGTTTGTTTTTTGGGTTAAGGCATCACTGAAGTAACGGAGCAATGTCTCATTCGCCTTCGGGTTTATCCTTCCCTCTGTTTTAGGAAAAGTATGTGAGCGATGGTCTATGTGTTAGTCACAATCCATTCGCCACACCTTATTTCCTTTGTTTCTTCGTACCGTATGTCGTTGTATTTCGACATTTCTACCTCTACGTAAGCCAATTATTTTCCTACAAAGCATATTTCTTAATTGATTGATTTTTCCTTTCATTTCCTGTCCCGGTAATGTCAAGTAATTTAATGTAATGTTCATTTCCTTTATTTTTATGTGTTAATTTTGTGTTGCTTCCTCTGACTTCGTTATATTAATGTTATATTAATATATATTATATTATTATATTAATGTCATCCCCCCCGTTTCCTACATACGCACTCCTCCACTCCCCTCCCTTTCAACCCCCTACCCCATGATTTCACAACATAATGAGCGTCTTAGTTCTGTTTTTGGCGCTGGCATTCTAGTCCAGGTCATCCTTGTAATTAGAGGTGTTCTCTTATTCGACTCCATGAGTATCGGCCATACTCTTTTATTTTTTGTTTTTTTGTAATTTAATTTTGGTTATCGAGTCGCGCTTACGGTTTCGTTGCACATTAATTGTAAGTACCTTTTAATTTGTCTTGTTTCATGTTTGTTTGTACTTAAGTTCATTTATGCACTTTTCTCTTGATATTGTTTTTGTGTACCCCTTTTTTTGGGTACTATCCTTAGTCATTATTTTTATTTTGTTTGTTATTACTTGATTTTAATGCCTCTTCAAGTTTACCTTTCATTTTGTGTTTAGATTAATCCTTACTATTATGCGCACTTGTTTTAGTTTACTTTAAATACATTAGTAAGTAGTTCATTTTGGCTTCGTTCTCTTTCATTTGTAATGAAAGAGAACGAAGCCCGGTCGGAGACTGGAAGCAGGCTGTGGATTTTTATTTTCTTTCATTTGTAATTTTAAGTTCCCTTTTCTCTCGTTCGATTTCGTCGGTCTTGGCTTCGTACCGTACGGCAGTCACGACCTACACGCTTCTGGGTTCTTCGATCAATTAGATAAATTTAATTCCGCGTTTGATTTGCTTTAAACAATTCATTCGTTTCCTTTTTTGGAAATCATCTTCCTTTCGATCCGGAATCTTGGGCCCAGCACGCATCGAAAGAGACATCCTTTCTCCGCTCCTTAGCGATCCTGTTTAGTTTTTGTTGTTTTTGCTTCCACTGTATTCCTCATGCCTCTGCTATTTTGTTTAACGTAAAAGCCCATAGCGGTGCACCATGTAATGATTATATCCTTCAAGATGAAACAAGAGTTTGAGTGAATGTCTTTCGCAGTTTACAGCAGTTAACACATAACGCAGAAACAATATCATGATAACACCAAGCACACTCACTCACTGTATCGCGACTCAGTACGGTTAATAATAGCTTCCACATATGTAATGTAAAGGTAAAGACGTATTTAACAACAAGCACACAAACAAGCTGCTCCGAGGCGACATTATTGCCGTGTTTTTGCATTGTCAATTTGTAGGCTATTGAATGACAAGCGTTAATTTGAACACCACGGAATGACGGGAAACAATAACTTGTGCTGTACTCGTATTATCGACTGTCGCGAACTGACACCAGTAATCCTAGAATAATGCGCATATTTTCTTAACAATGTTCGTTGGCACACAGCAGCCTTGATAGTCTCCGGCTGTATTCCCCACATTTTCCCACTTTCTTCCTGCGGTACTATTTGCAACTTATTGACGTACCTACTATAAAAGAAATAACGAGGTAAAAATGGAAACAAAAAATATTGAAACTCGATGCTAAAAGTAAACGAAACGATGGCAATGAAACAAACTCCGACACAGTTAACAGGCGATTGAATGAAAGAATGAACGATGCGCTGGCTACGTGTCAAAATCCAGCCAATAGGAGCCCACGGTGGCCATTTTTATATCGTTCCCGCCAAATGCTTCAGGTTCTTACTCTTGAAATACAGGGTATATAGTGATCTATTCCAATCATCAATCCTAGTTTATCCAGCAGTATTCTTCCGTTAAGAGTGTCAAAAGCCTTCCTGTAGTCAACAAGTACAGAGTAAAGTTTCCCTTTTGGGTTTATTAAAGCCTCATTAATGTCTTCCTGGAGGCAGCAAACTGCTTGAATGGTCGACCTGCCTACCCGGAATCCAAATTGTTTCGATTATAAAGGAAGTCAGACTAAATGTATGAAGTAAAGGTGCAAGAAATTGCATCATACGTATAGCGGAGAAAACAATTCTGGGAATTTTCTGGTTTCAGAAGGAAATTTCAACGAGATTTTTACACCTTGACACAGAAGAAGTAAAAAAATATCATTATAGTTTGAAATAACTTTTGTTTATAGTTGAAGCCTTTTTGAAACTTTCCCGAATTGTTCTTATGTTCACTAATTAAACAGTGACAAAAACAAATCCATACTGTAAAACAAACTGAAATCCCAATTAAATGTAAGGAATTTTAATTGAATGTGCGTGCGTGTGGCAAACCTGTCGATATCAGGCGGAATGATGGAGCCGTTAACTTGTCTATTTTATTATATTCCTTGTGAAGTCCCATCTTTGTTGTGATTGTGAAGTTATACATTATGTTCAAATCGTAAACAAAGAAACAAGTGGACGTACAATGTGAGAAGTTTTCTAATAAACGATTTGAGTGAATATAAGAGCATTATTTTCATCATGGTGTTCAACGAGGATTCGCGCCTGCTTCCGAACAGGTATATGCGGGTAGATGAAACCCTTTCCTATTCTTTTCTTTACGTGTCGGCGGGAATGCTATTTTGTAGGAGGGTTACTTAAGTTTCTATTTCAGGTAAATAACATGAAAGTCGTTTCTGATATTTTAGGGTTGGAGAAAAAACAGTATTTCGGACAGTCGGATTTTGCCCTAGCTTTTACAATGCTACTGGCAGAGTAGAGCATAATAGACATAGACCATTGTGTCTGACCTGTTAGCCTATATTATCGTAGGTGTACCCTTTGTGTTATGAATTTATTGAAGCTGAAAGTGTTTTAAGCAGTGACAGCTGATAACAATATGACTATGTTAGGGTTTACAATTTTCAGTGGCAATAATTTGTTGTTTCATTTGATGGGCTTGGACATCGTGGTCATTCATCCCCGTGTACTTGGATTATGTAAAATATTGTCTGATAACCTATTTTATTGTGATGGCTGTATTAGTGTTTGTATTTGTAATTCAGTTAGGATTGGGAAGGAGGTGGCCATGGCTGGCATTTTCCTGGAGTAGAAGTAGGAAATCAAGGAAAACCACTTCTAAGATGTCTGAGGGGGGGAATCGAACCCACCTCATCTCAGTTTTGCCCCACGACCCCTTTAGACCAGAATTAACTTTTCTTGGCAGAGCCAGGAATCAAACCCGAATCTCCGGAGCGACAGCCAAGATTAACAGTCGTGGTAATTATTTTCACTTTGTGTATCTAAAAGCCGCAGTTGTTTAAAGCGACGTGAAACCGATAACATTACTATATCATTTTCACAACACTTCGCAGTTTCATTAAAATGTGCTAGAAGTAAAACCATGCTAAGTAGCTGTAGTGGTGGTGGTGATCTTGTTTTAGGGGGCTGAACGTAAAGGTCTTATTTTCATATGTATTTTAGATCAACAACCTCCTGGTGGTATTTTTGTAGCCGAATGTTAATTAATAAATTTGTTTCAGCCGATGGGCTGAAATGGTATTCCTCAGTGCAAAATTATGATTCTTGTTTATTTGGAGATTCAAGGATGTGATATCTGTCACATGTCGTGCTAAACACACACACATGCAACTATAGTAGAGCCATCCTTACTTCAGACTTGAAGTTTCAGTGCTATGCTACAGCTATCTAGCGGTCAGAAGTGAAATCACTTTAAGTAGCCAATCACTGGCTACCATTCAAATCGATATATCATGACAAATCGAGTTCTGTCCATGATGTCGCTCGCGACACTCGGTTTTTCGTGATATATCGATTTGAATGGCTGCCTGTGATTGGCTAGTTAAAATTATTTTACTTCTGACCGCTAGATAGCTGTAGCGTAGCACTGAAACTTCAAGTCGGAAGTAACGATGGCGCTACTATAGGTGCTTGTTGGTGGTAGGCTTTGGTTTTTCAGAGTTTGAAATGAAACCGGTGCACCACCATTCGGGTTACCATGTGCCGCAATTCGTAGTTTGACCACATCCACGTTTGTCGTCATGACATCAGTGTCCGCTTTTTGCTCTGCAAGTAGGCTAGTCGATCGTAGCTCAGTGTAGCTGGATATACAGTACTACTAAGTCATATTTCATGAATGGCATTTTATAATAATATTAAACAGCACACACATGTGAATTAAGTTTTACTTGACTTACTTGACTTATTTCCTTTTGCTCTGTGCGGAGCATAGGGCAACCAAGAATGATTTCCATCGGGCTCTGTTTGTTGCCAAATTCTTCACTTTCCTCCAAGTCTTTCCAGCTTTTCTAGCTTGCTCTTACCCAGAGTCCTCACATTCCAGAAACCTTCCTTTTCGTGTCAAAAGTTGTCAACATTAGATCTGTCCGGGTTTAATTCTTTTCAGTTTCTTTAATAATAAACAATTTCGGAGAGTGTGAATTATTAGCCCACAGCTTCCTAGTTTTCTGGCAGGGCTGCCACCTTAAGGACTGAAAACGAGCCCCCTTACCACTGAATTACATCTCCGCCTGGAAATAACCTACTAATGACGCTGCTGCCCACCATCATGGTGTAGTCTGTCAATTAGCCTGGTCTCTCACCCTCAACCTTACAGGGATGGGTGACCCTGCCAGGAGCCGAAGCTCCCGCCGGCATTGCTCTCGGGATCACTGAAACACACTAGCCTCCTCACCAAGTCAAGGTACCAGTCCATGGGGTAGGTCACGTGCTCTGATGGTTTGCTTACCGCTGAGCGCCAAGCCCAGTTTCTGCATTGTGCAAGCTTTTGTTTGATCACTCTTTCAGGTGTTGTTATTGTAGGTGAAAGCTTAATTAATTGTGCACCACGTATCCCTCACTCTTTTCCTTTTCGCTTTCATTTCGACAATATATCATTTCATCTTTTGGATGGACATTATCCATTGTAACTACTAACCTTGATCACTTTTGCACTGACTGCATCAGGTATAGCCTATATGCTAAATCACGTAAATATGTGTTTTTATTTAATGTTTATTTAACAGTAGCAGCCATGTTCGTCAGCGTATTTAGTATGTGAAACTGCCGCAGCAAGCACTCACAACGAGGTGCACACATTGACGTCAGTAGTTGCCAACATGTCCGATACAAAATAAACCAGATGACACACGTAACCTTGTAATTATGTGAGAAAAGAAATAATTGGGCTTTTGATGATGATGTTGATGATGATGATGATTTTGTGTATTATTATATGTACAGGGCCATCGTAAAATAATGCCTAGATTTTAAATAATTGCTCTAAAGAAACTATTACAGGTAATGTAATGGTTTTAGTCTTAAAATGGGTGGAAAAGATCAACATTCTTGCCTACCTTAGTATGTTTCAATGTGAGCTCCGTTTGTTGCCCTTCAGACGTCCGTCGAGTGTATCACGTACCGCGCAAAGGTAGTGAGGCAGAGCCCCACCTTGCATAAAAATGACATGCTGTCCAGTCTGTTGTCCGATATCTTCAATTTAAGCAAACGCAAACTTTTCGAGCATATCGATGTAAATTAGGCTTGTAATTGTTTTTTCAGCGAAAAAGAAAGGTGCAATGGAGCTCATATTGAAAATTATTAAGGTATGAAAAAAAAAAAAGTAATTTTTTTCATGCATTGTAAGGCTAAAACCATTACATTACTTTTAATAGTTTCTTTATAGCAATTTTTTAAAATCTAGGCATTATTTTTCGATGACTCTATATTTGTAAATAATGCTTGTATGAGGCAAGGGTTCCAACTTCACTTTACCGCAATCCCCTGTAGCGAGGTTTGGTGACTGTCTGGACGTAAATTATTGATGAACTAAAATGGGTTTCAGGACTAAGCCATTGGTCGCTACGAAAATTACTGATTGCACTACAAGCAGAGGGTCTGGGGCATGAGCCCCAGGTAAGGGTTGTCTAGTATGTAGAACAGTATTGGTTTGGATGAAAATTATTATTGAAAGAACACGAATTATTACAGTGGAAAAGAAAGAAACCACAAAGAAACACACATTCAATGTGGAGAAAACCAAACAATAAACACTCTTTTCGGTCAACGCCGATTGGAATTATTTATAGTAATGAGACAGCTTGCACAATCCATTGCGAACTGGTTGAAACTCAGCGCACTGTCAAGTGAACTTGGCACTATTTTGTTTCACGGTACCGCGAATATATAAAGTAGTATCGTGAGTGCGGGGTTGGCAATACTGTACTAGTGCATAATTCATGGCGAAAATGGCGGACACAGCTGGAATTTCATCTATATAAGTCGTGGTCCTATTTGGAACGGTAGGTGGGTTATAGGCAGCGGAGGAGTAAACATCTATTACTATAACTTAGAAAAGTTATGAGGGAGTGATATATCATGCACCGCTACTGAAACTTGATTTTTTAGTAATGTTTTATACTAATTTGATTGCCTATACAAATAAAGACTATCTTAGTTCATTTATGACTATTAGTTAACATTTGGCAGCCAGAACAGAAAAAAGAATATATATATATATATATATATATATACACAGTGAAATCTCTCTTATAACAGACACCCTTGGGACCGTAAATACTGTCCACTAAAGAGGGGTCCACTATAGAGAGGGTTAGAGAAAGTGATTGCAATTTGGCACATGTACTTTTGCAGTATGTGTACATACAGTACATGAAAGGGTTACGCGCGGTAAAACAGTCCAGTTTCTTCCGCATTTAATATGTTTTCCAGCGAATAGCCATCATTGATGGAAGGCAATGTTTCTTCCCAGCTTGAAACATTATCCATATCAACAGTGGAGGAATCTCCGCAAATTGCTCTAAATTTTATATCTTAGCGCTTTCTGAAATGCTCGAGCCGGCCGTTCGAGCTTTGAAAACTCTTGATACCTAATTCTGCCACGAAATCCAATGCTTTGGCTTGATTCATTGATCCGGACACAGGGACCTTCTGACTTTTTATTTTGCTGAACCACTCTATCACTGCCTTGTCAATAACAGCATCATTACCACTTTGAAACCGTCTGATTTGCAACTCATTACCATTAAGATGCCATACCTTAATAATCTCTTCTTGTTTTCTCACAATTTCTGCTGCCCGTGTCTTTCCAATCTTAAACACTTCACATGGTTTCCGTACACCACAATTTCCGTACACCACAATTCTCATGTTTGTGATAATCTATGATGTCTACTTTTTCTTTTAAAGTTAAACTTTCACGAGGAGACATTTCAAGTGCACTCATTTGCTACTGTAACGCACAGATCCTACAATAGATTTAAGAAGTTTCACGGTAAAACTGACCAGATAGTGAAAGTATGAATTCCCTTATACCGACCATTTCAAGTTCAAAGCGATACCGTTAGGCCTAGGTTTATTTTGGAGCAGTGTAGAAGTTAGGGGATGGGAAGGTCAGCGCTAACTGATTTCCAGGAAGCACAGGATGTGTGTCAAAATTACATTAACACAGCAGAATACAAGACTAATAGACCTACAGAGATGCGATTTCTTTTCAAAACAAGTGTCCGCTAAGCGTGGTTGATTTTCTTAATGCAGCCGGGGTGTCATGTCCGTAATAGCGAGTGTCTGCATAAGAGAGATTAATTACTCATATACTTATTAGGGGTTTGGTCACGGACCTAGCAAATCGTCTGTTATGAAGGGGTGTCCATCTTATAGGAGTGTCCGTTTAGAGAGGTTTCACTGTATATATGTGGGAATCGGAATATGATGAACCGTTTTTGGGTTTCCCGTCGGTCTCTGCACGGTCCGGTGACGCAGCGTAGAGGAGTCGCGAGTAAGGAGGCCGATCAGTTTCAGTTTTTGTGTCGAGTCATGTCACATGAAGTTCTGTTCACTCTCATCTTTTGTAATCATATGTTTAAATGCTGTTTTTATACTTAAAATTATTTCAAGACGTGTTCGGTTTATTCGCTTGCCAAAATCCCTTCCCACATAGGCTATACATATAAAAGAAAGTTAAGCAATGTATGTAGAACAAAAAATATTTTATAGCCTATATCGCGAACATATTTACTGAATCTCAGTGTTATTTACTTCTATAATGGTCCGTATTGATGAAGTTTATAAAAAAAGATGCCGTGTAATGGTGCTGGCCCCGTCTAAACATTGAACTCCAGGGAAGAAGAGATATAGAGATAGCTTTCATCTCCTTTCCTCACCTCACCTATCAAGCGGATGACAGCTGCCACTATTCATTATTCGTAATACATAGCCTTTATTGAAAATTGAATTGACTTTTAACTTAAAATAAATCTGGAATATAATTCATTTGCATACCTAAATGGCCCTACCATACAAGTCTAGTTACATTTGTTTGGCTTGTATTTCAACACTTACGAAATACTTGCATGCTAATGGTACAAACTTCTTTTAGATACCACTTATATCACAATTTCAATAATACTGCAAATAATAATAAAAGTTAACTTACTAAGGATTCAGGATATCTGATACATATGCTAGAGGTAACTGATATGAGGGTAGCATGAATGATTGCTGGGACAAATAGATGGGAGCAATGGCAGGAAGGTACTTGTAATAAGCAATAAATCTAAGCTAGAAATGAACACTCTAGATCAGGCTGTTCCAAATCCACGAGTTTGAGTATGCGTACACGCGAGTACTCAGCAGTAAAGGTTGGAGAGGGACTGGGGGTGATAGCCAAAACGTCACTGGGCGAAGGTCATAGTACAAGTCCATGCGCTTCCTGCCAATCTTGATGTATCCACCGCTTAGTAACGGCAGCCCCCACAGCAAAGCTGTATTGCATATTGCAGGTTTACTCACACAAGGCGGCGAGTACTCAGCTGCTCACGGGCTAGCTGCTCTGCTGGAACAGCCTGCTCTAGATGAAGCTGTTCGTATGTGCCGACTCAGATGGTGGGGTCATGTGAATGGAATGGGGGTGGAGAGATTACCTAAGAGGTTAATAAGTTTGGCTCTCTCTCTTTTTTTCTCTCTTACATGACCTCTGAAGGAGGCTACACTGGCATTTTAAGTTGAATATACAGTACAGTTAAGCCATTACATAAAAATCAATATCTGGAAACCATTAACAAGAGAATTTTGAAACAGGCAAGAATACATGACTCGTTTCAAAGCAGAGAAAAGCAATGTTGAGACATACCTTACTTAGGCAGATCGTAAAGATATTTTAAGTTCAAATATTTGAAACTAGCTGCTGTTGTAGTTCTTGACTTATAGCATTAGCTCAAATATATATCGTCGGTGATCTTCAATAGGCCCTACCTTGTTACCGACGATGTACAGATTTTACAGGGGAGAGGAAGATCATTACCGTGGCAGGTGGCTGCAATTTTCAAGCTACGAATAAACTTTAAATTTTATTTTTCTCAGATTGACCTCTGAAATAATAAGGTTTGCTTATTTCTCAGAGAAATAGTTTATTTCTCCAAATTTTGTCAGTTACGTGGTAATATCGAAGTGCTGACTGGCATTACTGGCGCACATACATGGTGTTACATTTCCTAAACACACAATCCAATTTTAATTCTAAATGGTTATTCAGCTCAAATTTGTGTAAAAGAATATGAACATCTTCGCAATTTGACTACTTTCTTCACTAAAATATGATAAAAACGTGGGGATTTTTGATTTTTTTAGCATATGGCTTTTAGTGCTGGGAGTGTCCGAGGACATGTTCGGCTCGCCAGTTTTGTAGCTGCTTCGAGGTGGACTTCCCATGGGTGAGCTACACGTACGGTCGCGTGTGGAGTGTTGTCTGGGGAGGAAAGTGTGAATGTAAGGACAAGGAGTTGGAAGGTAGCGGCTGTGGCCTATAGTTAAGGACCAACCCCGGCATTTGCCTGGAAGGAAGATGGGAAACCACAGAAGACCATCTTCAGTGTTGCCGGCGGGGGGATTCGAACCTCCTCGCCTCCTGGATGTGAGCGACTGCCAGCAGTCATGCCGTAACGACCACGGCTAACTCACCCGGTAACAAAGTGCTGTATAGTATGCTCTATTCATTCACACAATTTTATTACAATTAAATTGTTCGATTTTAAGTCACTGAAAATTATTGTTGCTGCAGGTTATAATAATAATAAAACAAAGTGTATATATACAGTATATTTGTAGGGTGTTTCAGAAATAAGTGTAAATATTTTTCTGCCAGTTGATGGCATGGCTCTGAATACATGTGACATGAAAATAATTTCCTATTTCAAAAACTGCAGAGATAAAAAAAAAGTATGTAGAAAATATGTTTGTAGCTCAGGTAGTATAATGATGAAAAAAGTAGGGTTTAGCTGACATACATTACATAATATCCCCGTATGTTCTTACGAAATATTTCATACACATGGTGGTGACAGAACCTGGAAATTGGGGAAATGTCAGGGAAATTTGTCACTCTGGAAATATCAGTGAATTTTCAAAGTTGTAGAAAAAATCAGGGAAATTTGAAGAAACTTAAAAAATCTAAAATACAACAAATAGTGCATCGAGCGAGTTAAAGTTAATTTGCAGCCTAACCTGGCACGGCGAAAAACGTAGCGCGATTCCCCTCGCTGACTCATCATCATTGGCTTTAACTCGAATCCGAGTATAAATCTTCTTCCTTCAGTCCAGTTTGTGAATGTGTTTACGGTGACTAAAGGGTCCAATCCTGGCATGGAACAAGCGTCCACACAAGTCACATAGTATTGCTGGAGGAGGACGTGGTTGGGCTGCTCGAAGTTTCCTAGCTTGACGCTTGGCCTCTTCATGTGTGCGTCGATCCCTTTCAAACGTCTTTACAGTATCCGAGATGGTACGGCGCCAAGTTGAGCGGTCTTCAGCCAGCATTTCCCAGGTTTGTGAATCAAGACCTGTCAATTTCAGGGTCTGCTTAAATTGGTCCTTGTAGCGCCTCTTAGGACCACCATGAGGTCTGGTGCCATAGCATAACTCACCATATAGCATTTGGCGAGGTAATCTCACATCACCCATCCGATGGACATGACCAATCCATCTAAATTGGTGACGTATTATGGATGATTCTATGCTGTTGATTTGAGCCTTTTCCAGAACAGCAATATTGGTAATGCGGTCTTCCCATTTAATCCTCAGGATCGATCGAAGTTTTTGTAGGTGGAAACGCTCAAGCTTCCTAAGATCACGTCGGTAAAGAGTCCACGTTTCACAGCCATACAACAATGTAGAAATGACTACTGCTTTGTACACCATAAGCTTTGTACTCATGGACAGATCTTGATTCATGAAGACCCGGTGCGCTAATCGTCCATATGCTGCATGGGCTGCGCCAATTCTCTTATCCACATCCTGCTCACAGGTACAGCTCACAGAAATGGTACTGCCCAGGTACGAGAAGTGGTCTACCTGTTCTAATGGCAAATTTGAGATGGAGATATTGAACTGAGGAAGAGGTGTGCCTGGTGAAGGTTGTGCCAAGACTTTAGTCTTATTGACATTTATGGTAAGACCAAAGCGATCACATGCACTTTTGTAACAATTAACTGACTCTTGCAGCTCTTCTGGTGTGAGAGTTGGTGACGCAGCATCATATGCATACAACATGTTAGTAACCTTAGTAACCTGAGTTTTCCTCAAGGAGTGGAGACGAGTTAGGTTGAAAAGCCCTCCATCAAAACGATACTTGACCTCCACACCTGGGATGTTTGTAGGTGAATCATAAAGCATTGCAGCCAAGTACAGCGCAAAAAGCATTGGAGCCAGTACACATCCTTGTTTCAGTCCATGGGTAATGGGAAATTCATCGGACATCTTATTCTGATGGCAAACCTGTCATGTCATCATTAAGAGCCTTGATTAGATCTACAAAACGCTGAGGGCAACCAAACCGCTTCAGCACCGCCCACATGGCTGGTCTTGGAACCGAATCAAATGCCTTTTCCAAGTCATAAAAGACTAAGAAGAGTGGATTCTGTTGTTCTCTACATTTTTCTTGTAGCTGTCTCACACAGAAAATCAAGTCAATTGTGCTTCTGGAAGCTCTAAATCCGCATTGTGACTCTGGGAGGATCCTCTCAGAGATAACCTTGAGGCGGTTAAGTAGAATTCTTGCGAGAATCTTCCCCACAATTGATAGCAGTGATATACCACGGTAGTTGCCACAAACACTGCGATCACCCTTTTTAAAGATAGTGACGATAGTGGCATTCTTTAGGTCTCCAGGTACCTTTCTTGATTCCCATATTCTGAGGATCATCATCATCATCTTGAGCAGTTTCCAACCCCTGGTCGGGTCTGCTTGGAACATAAGCCTCTCCATCGTTTCCTGTCCATCCACCATCTCTCGTCATTTACTGTGTCCCAGCACACTCCTCTTTCCTCCACACTCTTCTTAACTCCCTTTGTCCATCTGTCCCTTGGTCTTCCCCTTGGCCTCCTTCCCGTCATTTCCATTCCAAACATCTTCTTCGGTATCCTCTCCTCTTGCATCCTCCTCACATGTCCATACCATTGTAGCCTAGATCGCTCTATTCTATTTTGCAATGGTTCCTCTCTTACCATCTCTCTGACTCTCTCATTCCTTACTCTGTCCATTCTTGTCACTTCTACCCTACTCCTCTGGAACTTCATCTCCACTGCTCATAAGGATGAATATTCTTGTTTTGAGGGAATGACCTCCGGCTTGAATTAGTTCCAGAGGGATGTTATCTGGGCCAGGTGCTTTTCTGGGTTTCAATTGGGTGAGAGCTGCACTGAATTCATGATAAGTAGGAGGTACTGCCAACCACAGTTGTTCAGGTTGTTGCGGCTCATCACAGAGGAAGTCTTCAGCAGCTTCTGATGGACGATTTAGGAGATTGGAGAAGTGCTCCTTCCAGCGTTCCAAGATTTCTTGACTATCAGTAAAGGTAGTAGAATTATCGGCGCTTTTCAGTGTACCTGATGATGAGCGAGATGGTCCATATATTTCCTTGAGTATGGCATAGAAGTTCCTCAAGTCTCGAGCATCCGATAGTCTCTGCAGTTCCTGAGCCTTTTGTTGCCACCAAGTATTTTTAATCTGCCTTATCTGCATCTGGCATTTACCCTTGAGTTCCAGTAGTTTATCTCTCTTTGTGTTGGAAGTTGGGTCTTGAAGATGGGCAAGGTAGGCATTCCTTTTGGCTGATGAGAGACAGAATTTCCTCATTGTTGTCATCAAACCAGTCTTGTCTTTTCCGCACTATAAAACCAATGGTTTCCTCAGCTGACTGTGTGATAATCTTCTGTAATGTGGCCCATTCTTGCTGAATATCATTTGTTACTGGGTTTTCTGATAACTGGGTGACGATCCTGTTTCCAAAATGTTTGTACATGGATTCATTCTGA
Source organism: Meconema thalassinum (assembly GCA_946902985.2). NCBI lineage: Eukaryota > Metazoa > Arthropoda > Insecta > Orthoptera > Tettigoniidae > Meconema > Meconema thalassinum. The sequence goes on along the minus strand of OX336388.2, from coordinate 426,650,526 downwards.
AGTTTGGATGTATTAAACTTCTTTCTTGGCAAATTTTTGATGTTCCTAGGTGGTTTAGGTCTGATGGATATCCTGAGCTTACATATAAGAAGTTTATGAACTGTCCAACCATCGTCTATATTCCTTGCTGTTCTGGTAATAAGAGTGTCCTTCTTATCACATTGCCGGGTAATGATATAATCAAGAATGTGCCAATGTTTGGAACGAGGATGCATCCACATGGTTTTGAAGTGGTCAGGTAGCCGGAACTGCGTGTTGGTAATGAAAAGTTCGTGTTCTGCACAAAGACCAAGAAGCAACAGTCCATTGGGATTACATTTTCCAAGTCCCTGTTTGCCCATCACATTGTTTCATAGCCTGTGATCTTTCCCAACTCTGGCATTGAAGTCACCGAGGAGCAAGAGTTTATCTGCAGATGGTACCTTGGAGATGATTTCACTTAGCTGATTATAGAACTGAGCCTTTACTTCATCATCAGAATCTAAGGTAGGAGCATAGGCAGATGTGAGTGTCATAAAGGAACTTCCTGACAGTGGTATGCGGAGAGTCATGAGCCTTTCGCTGATTGCAATGGGCGCAAGTTGGTGACAATTTACCAGTTTGGTCTTCACAGCGAAGCCCACACCATGAGTACGACATTCACCCCCCTCCTTTCCTTTCCAGAAGATGGTATATCCTGTTCCAGATTCAGTAATCTTGCCTTCAGAAGACAGCCTAGTTTCACTGAGAGCAGCAATGTCAATGTTGAGTCTTGATAACTTGTGGGTTACGAGAGCTGGCCTTCTCTCAGGTCTAACGTTATTGTCCAAATCAAGCAAGGTTCTGATGTTCCATGATCCAATAATCAATTTGTGATTCTTTACTGTTTTTGAGTTTCGACCGCATGAGGGGTGACCTGCTGAGTGCGGTTGCCCAGCCGGACCAAGATTGTGACTTCCGATGTTTAGCCCACCTTTTCTAGGGCCTTCCCCATGTGGGGTGGGCAGCGGTGATCCTAAATAGGCCTGCCCAAACACAGATGCAGGACCGAATTCCTGAGTAGTCACAGAGTCTCCGGAAGACGACCATCACACATCTGCTGCCAACGTGCAGGTCCGAACTAGGGGCTTCCAGTTACACCCATAACCTGCCCCCACCGTCCATATCCCATCGCCGTTGGACTTTGAAAAGTGACGTTCGGAAGAAGTGCCACTGGCGTGAATTTGTTTAGGGTGGATCTCAGCTTGCCAGGACAAGACCAACACACTATGATCTCTGAGCCTTATCCTGCGGCTCACAAAGAATGAGACATGCAGGACCGAACACAGAGACTGCAATGAACTGCCGCATACTCAAGTACTACCGAGGTGCGCCTTTACAGCCAGTCCGTCTGGCATGGCCTCTTCCGCCTCTATGACCTTTGGGAGCCATGAGAGCGATTGGCTCCTCCTCCGCTCATTTTGCCGTTGGGCCAAAACCTGCCCACCATAACTATGGACAATAGTTTGCCCTATTAAACCTGAGCAATAGGCTGCTCCTTCCGCCAACCACACTGTGTCAGAGTTCACCTCTTTCACTGCAGGTACTGTTAAGGACTTCACCGTAACCCTGGCAAGGGACCCTAACAAGGTACTACCAGCCGGGCCAGCTGGACCAGGGTTTTTTAAAGAGGTGTTACTCCTCTACCTCGCTGACTAAATCATCTCTAAATGAATCATTTGGCAAGAGAGGAGGTAGTTATTGTTGTTTTAAAGAGCAGAACTACGAGGTCATCTGCCCCTAGAGGGGAGGTACCATATAAGCAAGATTATATACTAATTAAATTAATACATTATTTCAGTTTTGTACAGTATAATAAAAAATAAAACCCTATCACCTTATTAGCATACTATTTAACCCTACCCGTCAAAATTAATTCTATATATACTGTAAGAGTTTCACATCCCCCAGACCCCAAAGCCACCATCGGTTCAAAATTTTATATGTAATTTATATATATATATATATTCATAAATTACGTTTTGTAAGTATTTTCTTCTATCTAAATTGCATTTTGTAAATATTGTCAATTCAAATTACAGTACAGTAAGTATGTAGTTAGTTTTTTTTAAATTAGATATATGTCATTGTTCTATTAGACTGTGGTATGTGAGTGTGTCTGGTGGCAGTTGCATTGTTTATTAGTTATAGGCTAGCTCATTGTTTCATTAGACTGTGATGTGTGAGGGTGCATGTGAGTGTGCCTGGTGACAGAATGTTTTAGTGGTAGTATTTGTTGTTGGTGGAACTTTAGTATTGTTTTCGTTAGTAGAATTTTGGTATTTAATTGGTAGTAGAAGGTTAGTATCTTTGTTAGTAGAATTGCTCTTTACTTATTCTGAAAGGGAGTAGCAGCCTTTCAGAATAAATCAATTCTTTACTAGCCTTATAGACGGTTAAGATATTGATAATATAAGCCAAGTAATGGCTACACTGCGTTCTGCTGCACGGCTGAAAGCAACGGGAAACTACAGCCGTAATGCTATTCCCGAGGATATGCACCTCTCTATGCATAATTACATGTGATGATGGCCTCCTCCCTTGTAAAATTTCAATCCGGAGGTAAACTAGTCCCCCGTTCGGATCTCCGGGTGGGGACTACTCGAGAGGGGGTTAACATCCCAGAAGTGACAAAGAGGAAATCTGATATTCTACGGATCGGAGTGTGGAATGTTAGAAGTCTGCTAGGAAGTGGAAGGTTAGAAAACTTAGAAAGGGAAATGGATAGGTTGAGGTTGGACTTGGTTGGGATTAGTGAAATGTGCTGGCAGGAAGAACAGGACTTTAGGTCAGGAGACTATAGGGTAATTAGCACTAAAACAATGGCCAAGCAGGGGCTGGTCCCATATTGAGTAGGAAACTTGGACATTGGGTGGAATATTATGAGCAACATAGTGAACGGATTATTGTAGCAAAAATAAATACTAAACCTACGTGCACCACAGTGGTACAAGTCTATATGCTTACCAGTCAAGCTGATGATGAGGCTGTTGACAAGGTCTACGAAGAAATAGATGAAATTCTGAGGTATATCAAGGTTGATGAAAATGTTATAGTAATGGGAGATTGGAACGCTGTGATAGGAAAAGGGAGAGAAGGGAAGATAGTAGGAGATTTCGGATTAGGTGAAAGGAATGATCGAGGAAACAGGCTGATGGAATTCTGCACCGAGCATGAGTTGGTCATAGCTAACACCTTATTCAATAACCACAATAGAAGAATATACACATGGATGAGACCAGGAGATACAGGGCGTTACCAAATCGACTTCATTATGGTCAAGCAGAGGTTCTGAAACCAGATTTTGGATTGTAAAACATATCCTGGTGCTGACATAAACTCTGACCAGAATCTGGTTGTGATGAAATGCAGATTAAAGTTGAAGAATCTGAAGAAAAGTCAAAAGCCAAAAAGGTGGGCAATAGACAGACTGAAAGTAAAGGATGTAAACGAATGATTCAAGAAGAGTGTAAAGGAAGGACTAATGAAAAACCCTAAACAAACTTCAATTGCAGACGAATGGGCACTTTTGAAGAATGAAATAACAAAATCCGCAGAAGAAAACATTGGTAGGAAAGAAAGAATAGGTAGAAAACCGTGGATCACTCAGGATATACTAGAATTGATGTATGAAAGGCGGAAACACAAGAATGTAAGAAATGAAAAGGGGAAAGCAGAATACAAACGTCTGAGAAATGAGGTTAACAAGAAGTGCAAGGAAGCGAAAGAAGAATGGTTGAAAGAGAAATGTGCAGGTATAGAAAATTGTCTGAAATTAGGAAAAGTAGACACAGCTTATCGAAGGATTAAGAATACTTTTGGGGAAAAGAAGACTAAGTGCTGTAATATTAAGGACACAAATGGAAAGCCTCTTAACAGTTAGGGAAGAAAAGGTTGAGAGATGGAAATCTTACATAGAATGTTTGTATAAGGGAAAGGAGATTGAGAATCGTGTAATGGAAAGGGAGGAGGAAATTGATGAGGATGCAAAAGGAGATTTAATATTGAGATCAGAATTTGACAGAGCATTGGAAGACTTAAGCAGGAACAAAGCACCAGGCATAGATGATATACCGATTGAGTTGCTACGCTGCATAGGAGATGGTCTGATCAGGTTATTTCACTTGGTGTGTAGGATTTATGAGACAGGTGAGGTACCCCCTGATTTCAAGAAGAATGTTATCATCCCTATAACAAAGAAAGTGGGAGCTGACAGATGTGAAGATTACCGTACAATCAGCTTGGTTACTCATGCTTCAAAGATCCTGTCTAGATTAATTTACAAGAGGATTGAAAGCCAGATAGAATCGGAGTTGGGTGAAGACCATTTTGGTTTCAGGAGAAATGTAGGAACAAGGGAAGCTGTACTAAGTCTTAGGCTGATTTTGGAAGGTAGAATAAGGAAAGATAAGAGAACGCTCATGGCATTTGTAGACTTAGAAAAGGCTTTTGATAACGTTGATTGGACTAAATTGTTTGACATTTTGAAATCTATTGGAATAAAGTACAGGGATAGGAGGGTGGTATACAATCCATACAGAAACCAGACGGCAGTCATTCGAGTGGAAGGACATGAGAGAGAAGCTGTTATTCAGAAAGGTGTAAGGCAAGGCTGCAAATTATCACCCATACTTTTCAATCTTTACATTGAACAAGCAATGAAGGAAATTGGAGAAAAATTTAAAGTGGGAGTGAAGATTCAAGGAGAAATAATTTCAACTCTGAGATTTGCTGATGACATCGTCATCTTGGCCGACAAGCCTGAGGATTTGAATGAGTTTTTTGACTGGTATGGACTCCGTCTTCCGGAAAGAATTCATGATGAAAATTAATAAATGTAAAACAAAAATACTGGAATGCAGCCGAAATAAATCAGAAACCTCTATGGAGATCAAATTGGCAGGTGAAAAGCTGAAGGAAGTAGGAGACTTCTGTTACTTAGGAAGCAAAATAACCAGTGATGGACGAAGCAAAGAGGATATAAAAAGTAGGTTGGCTCAGGCAAGGAAAGCATTTCTACAAAAAAGGAATCTGTTGACATCGAATATAGATTATGTATTAGGAAGTCATTTTTGAAAGCCTTTGTCTGGAGCGGGGCGCTATATGGAAGTGAAACTTGGACTATTTGTGCAGCAGAAAAGAGGAGAATTGAATCTTTTGAAATGTGGTGTTACAGGAGAATGATGAAGATCAGATGGGTAGATAGGGTTACAAACGAAGAGGTATTAAGACGAGTGGGAGAGGAGAGATGTTTCTGGCGACTGCTAATGAAAAGAAGAGATAGGTTAGTAGGACACATACTAAGACACCCAAGAATAGCAAGCTTAGTTATAGAAGGAAGGGTCGAGGGCAAGAACTGTAGGGGTAGACCAAGGTTAGAATATGTTAAACAGATTGCCTCTGATGTAGGGTGTGGTAGCTATGTAGAGATGAAGCGATTAGCTCAGGACAGGGAGGCATGGAGAGCTGCATCAAACCAGTCAAAAGACTGAAGATTCAATCATCATCATCATCATCCGCTAAATTAATATCAGGGAAAAATCGGGGAAATTTGTCAGGCAAAGTCTGTTGCCGCCATGATTACATACAGTATTTGACATAAATAGTCCTGAAATATCTGTGAACTGATATGTTTGGAGATAAGTGAGAATAATCTTACTGAACGTATAAATAAATGTCTGTATTTAGTGAACTAGGATTTTTAAAAATAGGGAATGATCTGCCCGAGAAAGGGGTATCAAGTATTTTTTTTGTATGACACATTTTGTAAAAACATCACCTCATTACAGCTCCTGGTAATATGCGTGCGTAAATAGTATGTAAACGTTTGACATACAAGCAGCAAATTGTTATGCACAGGAACATAGTAATGTATAATGTATGTCAGCAAAGCCCTAAGTAATTCATTATTAAATATTACAGTGTGATTATAATCAGCTGCAGATATGCGGTATTGCTTCCCATTTAATATTCATTGGAGCTACACCGTATTAAATCACTGGTATTTTTGCCCGTTTGAAAGGTACAGCAATGCCGCGTAAATACATTTCAGTTTGTTATTGGGGGTAAATGTGACCGATTTATGTACTACTGTACAGTGGAACGTGGATAATTCGAACCTCAAGGGACCAGTAAAAAAATTCGAATTATTCAAAAATTCGAATTAAGAAAGTTCTTTGAAAAGGGTTGAGAAAATAAATTGCATTACGTTTACATAATGATTTACGTTCAACAATGCAGATTAACAGACAACGGTACTGTATAATAACTGTATCGTGATTAACCTTAAAAGTTTCAAATGATAAAATAAAACCAAATTGTACTATTCACCTATTTAACGACTAGTAATCCAGCAATCTCAAGTCTTAGAGAAATCTACAGTTTTTCATAAAAGTTTGAGATTTTTACCTGTTTCCTACAATTAAGTCTCTCGGACATCACAAAAGAATCTAACAAATTTAAGGAACGGAAAACAGAATCACTTACGTCATTTCTACTTTCAAACAAGAACGCCCAAGTTTGTCGTATTTCGGGATTTCCTAACCCAACTGTTTGGCTTCCGATCGGCTTTATACATGTAAAAACTTCGAATTATCCAAAGTATAATTCGAATTAACCACGATATTTTAGCATCGATTGTATAAAAAATGCTAGGCACCGAGAGAAAAATTCGAATTAAAGAAGATTTCGAATTATAGAAGTTCGAATTAGCCACGTTTCACTGTACTTCGAAGTGGAGATGCACTAGGGAGTAAATGAACTACAGATACACGGTATTGCAAGTTCATTGACGATATGTAGGTTTTCTACTGTCTGTATTTTAAGATGATGATGATGATTGTTTTAAGGGGCCTAACATCTAGGTTATCAGCCTGGTATTTAAAAATCCTTTAGCCGCAGCTTACAGTGCCCATCACCACTCATTTGGATAACTTTCTTTTAAATCTTTAAAATGACATTTTTTAGGCCATCACCTCATAGAATATTTACACACTCTGAAGGAAGGTGAAATAGCAACTATATACACAAGCAAATGCTAGTATGCTATTGAACTTTTGAAAGAAGTATATATATAATCCTAGAGAGTTTGGTACTTGAAAACCTTAAACGATTGTCCCAATTCAATTTTTGATCGAGGAGAAATTCCTAACAATTTTACAGTCTTTATTTTGTACTAATTAATGAGAGCTGTTAAGTGTGAAGGTTAATGATAGAGTTTTCTCCTCATTTATAGGTAGTCTGTCTGCCAAAATCCAATTTTTGGCCTTCCTTGAACCTTGCATTAGATCATTTAGTGTTGTAGGCTGTTTTGTTTATTAAAGATGCTGCAAGGTTGTGTGAGAAATGACAATCCCACCCACAAACAGTGTCTTATATCTTTGGATCTGATGATGCTCACTTGACAAGCAAAACATGCCATCCAATTAAACACCACCATTGGTTATAGAAGTGTGTTAATGCATAAATAATTCACGTAACATTTCTTTAAGATAGTAGGGTCATAAAATTTTCACCACTTTCTGCCCAATCTATTGAGGCACTCTTGTGTTGACCGACTGAAGAGTAATTCTGTTAGGCTGGCTGTGTGGCTCAGTGGTAAAGTTCTCTCCTGCTGTTCCCAAGGTTGCAAGATCAAATCTTGGTACAGACAGCTGGCATTTGAGAGTGCGCAAATGCGAGGGAGACGTGTCAGTAGATTTACTGGCACGTTAAAGATCCCCTATGGGACGAAATTCCGGCACCCTGGCTTCTCTAAAAGCCGCAGTAATTAAAAGGGACGTAAAAAAGGAAGGAAGTTTGTAGTTTTACATGACTGTTATTCTCGCGATCATGAGCCACGGGACGTCCTTTTTGCGTGGAATCCAAACCACAATACATGGCATCTCATTTTGAAAAGAAAACATCTCATATCATTTAGTTAATTTTGCCAATATGTTCAGTAAATATAAGTTACTGTATATAATAGGAACATATTATATCATTAGTTAATTTTGCCAATATATTCAGTAAATATAAGTTACTGTATATAAATTGTCTTTTGCAGTTCAGTCGGTCAACACGATTGTGCCCAATGAATTGGGCGGGTTAGAAGTTATAAATATGTAAACACATTCCTGGAAAAAAAAATACATGTATTAGTTAATAATCACACTTAACTTAAATGGGCAAATTTAGGATCTCTACAAATATATTTAATATAATTAAAGATTATATTGTTATAACTCTTCAAAAATATTTACATCTGTCATGGACAGCCATTGTTAATGTGTACTGCTAAAGAATTTAATTCTGGTTTGAGGCACTAAAACAGTATTGTTTACATGCAAATTACCCAAATTGTGTCGATTTTGAAGACTTGCCAATTGGCTACCCTAGTTTACTTCTTATCAGGCCACCAAAAAGTTAGGAATTTACAATATCACTGTAATTATATAGGCTAGCACATATTTATTTCTATACAATATGGATCAATGATGTCTATGGACAAAGGGCTAGTCTGGAGAAGGACTCATGAAGACCAACTATTCATGGACAAGAAAAGGTGGCGAGGGCTCGTTAACAGCACCCGGGCGACTGGAGCTGGAATTTGATGATGATGATGATGTCTATGGGTCCGAGGATTGCCAGTGGGACAATCATACCACTCACAATGCTACAGGGAGGGTTTTGTAAAGTTTAGTTTCCATATCTTTTTCTGAGCGTCAGATGTGTTGTGCTGACAATCTCCGAAGTCCAACATAGCTGATCCATGCTATTTATTTATTTATTTATTTATTTAGCGTTTGGCTTTTAGTGCTGGGAGTGTCCGAAGACATGTTCGGCTCGCCAGAGGCTGTAGATGCTTCAAGAGGACACCCATGGGGTGAGCTACACTTTCCATTAAATTTCAAGTAGTTCCAACTTTCACTACCAGATGTCACTGACACCTAGTAGTGAACGTTGGAACTTTGATAGAGTGTTTCATCGAAATCTAACCTAGAAATTTAGCTTCACACAAGTTTAGTTAGTGGAAGGATCTTTTACAAGCCTTAAATCTATGACATGGGACCGCCGGCTTTACTTCCCCTCCGAAGGAAGGCTTACTGAAGTATTTTAACGCTCTTAAAAATCCGACGACTTCGGCCAGGTTTGAACCCGCGATCTTGGGCACAGCAGTTCAGCATGCTACCAACTACACCACTGAAGCCACTATAAAGTGACAAAATAGTACTACATAATTACAATGAATTTGTTAATTCTCAACTTTTTTTTTTGTAGACTGTTACATGTTGAATACTAATTTTTACACTATGAGGAATGCTAAATTTTCCAACTTGAAGATAAAGAGTTTTTGGGTCCAATGCTGCTCTCTGTTTCAGTGTTGTCAAGACTCAAGGTTTTCTACTAGTTTCTCTCTAATCTTCTGCTTGTCTCAAGTATGAATGACATTGCTGAGAAATTGGTATTTTTTGAGCATATGTTGTAGGCAAAAGTGAATGTATTAAGTTTAAGAAAGATTGATTGTGGGATATGGCAGTGCTAGAATGAGTAGCTTCTGCCACTTTTCCCCCTCACCAATACTCCCAAGGAATTATGAATTACAACTTCTTTGTCAATTTTGTGTTCAATAGCAAAACCATTGAAAATAATTTAAGTAGTTCAGCCACTGCATTGACAAGGAGAATAACGTATGTTCCACACGGGTGGGCATCAATTCCACTCGGGTACCCGAGTCATGTAGCCAGGGTAACCTCAATTCCACTCGACACTCCAGGTAGTTGCTAGAGATGTCCCTCAACTCCGCTCGGTCGCGGTCTCTCTTTATCCTTATGCATTCTTACGACACAAGTCTTCCATGCTCACTTATACCATTGATATAATCAATGCTTCTAATATAACTAATATAACTTCTAATAATGATAATAAATTAAGTATAACTTCTCAAAATAACCTACCGTGGTCAGTTATATTTCGGCAGTACAATAACCACTGCTTCGGTGTTTACATTTTTAAGTTTACTAAAATAAGTGGAACAGCTAATTTCAAAACATAGACTAGAATTGTTTAACTTTTTGTTGTTACTTAGTCTACTCCTCATTTAACAATTTCTTATCACTTGTAAACTGATAAGAACAGATGAGATGATCGCATAGAAAAAGTGGTGTTCATACGATATCTTACAACTGAATAGCTGTTACGGTAAACAAGCCTAGCTCTATAAGAGTTAGAATTCATAACTAATTTGTTGTGTGGGAATGCAGCTGATTTTTCCGTTCTAGGCTGGAAAACGGTATTTTCAGCATCCACAGCTTATATTGAAAGTATTTTTAGGTACAAATTATATACCTATTATTATCTAAATTTAATTTTATAATGTCTGACCAGGTTAAAAAGCATACAAACATTTAATCATGCACATGTTAAAAACAATGCATAAAATTCGTAGAAAAAAATAGTAAACTTGGCAGACTTACTTAAAAGAATATTATGAAAATGAAAAGCCATATAAGTTAATAATGTGCCGAACACTTTAATCTGATTCAACGAATGAGCGGACTTGACATCAGAGCGTTTCACCAATGGCACAACGTCTTGGGAATACCACCATGCCATCGGTCAAGGCTCGGAAGTAAAATTTTTTTCTACAAATTTTATGCATAGTTTGTATGTTTTTTAATCTAGTCAGACATTATAAAATTAAATTTAGATCATAATAGGTGTATAATTTGTTCCTAAAAATATACTTTCGATATCAGCTGCGGATGCTGAACATACTGTTTTCCAGCCCAGAACGGAAAAATCAGCTGCATTCAAGAATTCGCTCATGTGCTGCAGAAAGTGTTTGACCCGACCCTCGGTATACGAGCAGGAGGGTTATGACATTTGTTTACGTCATTGGGGATAACCCCTTTGCCGACCCCTTGCCAAAGCCTGAGCGGAGTTGAGGAACTCATTTTTGGGTCCCTTGGAGGACCGAGTGGAATTAGGAAAATCGAGGGGAATTGATGTTCGACATTCCACACTACATCCTACAGAGATGAGCCAATTGATAGGGGCAGATGGCCTCACTGTTCTGCCCTTTAAAGCAACAATAACTAACTGACAGTTTAATTACTTCTACTAGGCCAGTCATATGAATCAGTAATTCATTCACTTCCTGCACCCTGGTTTGCAGGCACAGTCGTTTGGCAAGTGTCTTAATAGATTTATTTATTTTGTATGGCAAATGAGGATACATTGTGGCAAAGAATTAAAAACAAACGGATAACAAAAAGGTTAAAATATATAAAATATTTACAGAATAGATTGTACTTGTAGGTACTGTAACAGACATTTACATCACAACGTTGCTTCCCGTCCGTTGGTGTAACCATTAAGTACCCTACACGTGTCCCCTGGGTGGTGCTAAGCAAGTAACAGAGTTGGCTGCTGGACCTAAGCTCTGCTTCAGGATATCCCAGCAATTAGAGGATCATGGAACACAATCCAAACGGTTCTTTTCAGAACCACGCATAAGCAAAGAATATAGGCCCTTATCTTAATAGATTCAATGGCACATTTAAAGATCCCTTTCTGACTAAAATTCCATCACCTTGGTGTCTCTAGATACCACACGAGTTAAAATGGACTATAAGGGCCTTATTTTTTTGGTGAAATAAAACTGTTGATTTCGGTGTTAAAACTGACACTATTTCGGTGTGTATTTCACGAAATAAGTTGCCATGATGATGGGCTTCTTCTGAAATCTTCCTTATAGTATGGGGTAAATCTAACAAATTATGTGACTTTTCAACTTCTTTGTGATGTGTAGAGTATCGTGGATTGTTATTTGCCGCTTAGAATTATGTTAATTTGCTTCCTTCTTCTTCTTCTTCTTTTTATGAGTTTCTGAATCCCTGCAGTGTTGATCGCACCTGTCTTTTCGTTTCCACTGAATGCGAACATTGCAGTATTTACACATTAGAATCTTCCTTGCAGCGTCCAATACATAGAACTCCTCACTGTTGTATTCCTCGGCCCTCGAGAAAACTGTTGTGACTTTAGTTTTCGGCATTTTTATACTTAATCCTGCATGTTTGCCGATAAAGTTTTATCAGTCGTGAACACGCACTGCTATATCTACGACCACAACGCCATTTGATGTGATCGACAGTAGATATTGAGTTTAATTGGATAGCCTCAAAGATCGCGAAACTGAATACACATACTTTCTGCTTTGTGACCTTTTGTGTAGAGAATATGCAGCACAATCAATCAAATGAGAAGGAAACCACAGCGTCAATTCCTCAGAAGCATTTATACGTTTTTTCGATAATATTTAGCTTATTTCGTACCAAGTGGAGTATATTTCGTGATCATTTGAGCAATTCACGCAATAAATCAGATTTCGTGATATTTCGCGAGTTCACTTTGCTAAAATACGGTACTTTAAGTGCCTACGAGGTCATATATAGGCAAGAAAGTAGATATGAAAAAAGTTCGCGGGTCTATTGCGAAAAAATACGGCCCCTAACTATAAGACATATCGTCATAATTTCTACTATGACACTGCATAGATCATGATGAGCTGCCTTTGTGTGATTTCTTTTGAGTTGTCATTGCAATTTTCTTGTGTGTGCTTGTAAACTGTTCATATCATTAACATAATTCTCCATTCTTTCAGGGAGGCATTTGTGTCTGATTTTCTAGAAGAGGAATTGGCTACTTCTAATGTGACGTACTTATCACACAATGGAGAGCTCATATCTACATTTCGCCAATATCTGGAATGTGAGAGTTACTTAGATGTAACTTTTCTGTGTACTAATAACCAGATAATCAAAGCCCATAAACTTGTACTCATGTCAGTGAGCCTTTTTATGAAAGAAATGTTAGGAAGCTGGGAAGGACCTGTTCAAGAGATCTGCATCTCTTTACCTGACATAAGTCGCAGAACCATGAAACTTGTCTTAGACTTTCTATATGTTGGCTTGATGAATTTGGATTTGGATGAAATGCGTGAGTTTAGGAGTGCTATTGATCTCCTCGGAATTGATATCGAGGGTGTGACTATCAGTATATCATCTGCAAATCCTTCAGTCCGTCCACCAAGATTAATGATTTTGGATGATAGAGAAAAGAGAAAGCTGGGAAAGAAAAATCGTCACTCAAAGGTAGTAGAGTCAGTCAGTGTTTCATCCATGTATGTTTCTAATGCGGTGAATGCTGAAGAAGAGGGGGAACCCATTATAGACATGAACATTGATGTGGAGCGTGATGTGTCCAGCAAAACCAATTCAATTGATCCTGAAAATGACCCATTGAATGTACCTGACTTTTATTATGTACAACAATCAGCCCCTGTTCAAGAACAGAAGAAGGCTGCTAAAGGTGAGATACTTTTAGTATAGAGAAATTTTATAAATATAGTACATAAAATTTTATCAATATGTAAGTTTGAATGGGGTTAATAGAACCCTAGTTACTACATGTTTCGAGACTAATTTATAAGCAGCGTAACATGTAACTATTTTTGCAATTCTGCACCAGAACACGGGCAGGGGTGGTGTGATGCAGCCCGCATTGCTAGCCAACAATAGACTTATTAAAATATTCTTACAGTTACACTGCTATGGACATGAATGGTTCTAGGGCCATGAAACGTGGTTTCCAAGTTCCTCTTGTCTGTTATTCTAAATGTAGAGAATGGAGAAATTCTCCAAAAGATCAAGTGGACAGTGTTACCAGCAGGGTTTCAAAGGGTATGTAAAATTCGGTGAAATTAGGTGAAACGGTGCAGATTTGAACTAAAGGGCCTAAATACAGGGAATAGAGGGATCTCGCCGAAATTTCAAGTAGACAGTGTTACTCGTAGAGTTCCAAAGGGTAAGTACATAAAGTTTGGTTCAGATCAGTGAAACGATGTAGATTTGTGCCAAAGGGCCTAAATGCAGGGAAAGGAGTGTGGTCTGTCCAAAATTTGAAGTGGACAGGGTAGCTAGGGTTCCAAAGGTCAAGTAGGCTATACAAATTTTGGTTAAGATCGGTGGTACGGTGTGGATTTGTATACATAACAGACAAACGTTGAGTTATATATCTATATTATCAGGTGGATGGTCAATGGCGTCTATTACCAAATGAAATGGTTATAAAGAAACTGAGTCTATAGTCGATACTATGCGAAAAAGGCGAATTGCTTTTTTTTGTCATATCGCACGCCTGCCGGATACCAGACAATTAACTTAAAAGTATTATTTAATTATTTTTTCAAAAGTAAAACAAAGAACTCTTGGTTTATGAAAATCCAAAATGATCTGGATGAACTCGGCTTGACAATGTCCCAAATTGCTAACAAAGATGAGAAGAATATCTTGAAAAACAAGAACATCCGACTTCCCTTAAAAACCTTTACCCGCAAAACTTTCACCATAAGCGATGCAAAGAGAGCGGCAAGGTCGACTAGAACGAAAATGTTTTGGGTAAAGAAGAAAAATAAGAAGCTGAATATTTAATATTGTTTTTGAGACATGTATATACTTGTTTTGGTTAAGTGCTCCAATGAGGGCGTAACATATGTAAATAAATAAATAAATTATATCGATCTATATATATATAAGGCATCCAACGTTTAGAATGAAGCATTGGTCTTATGGCGCGTTACGACAGGGTTGCCACTCCATTAGAGGAGGCAGTAGAAAGCGCTTCGCTTACACTTTCCGCACATTCAGCGATTGTGCAGTGACGAAGACTTGCATTAAGTACTGTATAATAATACTAATAGTAGGCTAACATAACACATACAACGAAATTAAATTAACTATAACGTCATAAATAATAATAATATCGTATGGCCTCGGGTGCCTGGTGCAAGCTTTGCTAATTGACACCCAGAAGGTAGCTTGCATGTCGAATTTCGTCGTTCCTTTGAACGCTATGAAAGTCAAGGAGGTTAGATATCTAAACTCCTTGACACTACAGCACTTTCAAGTAGAGAATGGAGGAACTTTGTGTTGGCGGAAAATCCAGAGATTAATTTTGCCATTATGAACTCGGCCTACTGAATTCAAATGGGTTCTTTAACATGCCAACAACGTATGACATGAGTATCGTGATTTTTGTCGCCTTCAAAAATCACTTACCATGGCCAGGGGCGAACCTGCAATCTTGGGGTTGGTAGTCCGACACTATAACCACTCAACCATTATAAAGTCATTATATTTAACATTCCTGCTATTCTTGCGAGGTGTATTACTTAGCCTTTTTTTGTGTGGCGACAGTACTGGACCCTGTCCACTCGCACTACGTATTTTAAAAATGGTTGTCTTTGATATTCCTGTGGCCAGAGCAGTTTCATTGAATAAATTATTTATAATTTCGTTACGTTTAAGATTCTTAAAATAACTGAACGCATTAATTACGACCTGTTTTTCCCTCCTTCTGAGCACTTGACCACACTTTCTTTTCACAAAACTATCCATTGTTGTACGTAAAATACAACACGTTAATCTAACAGAACTGCTGCACACACACTCAAGATAGAGACTGCTGAACATCTGAATACAAGTTCGAAGGGCACAGTAATAAATATGTGAGTAGCAAGCTGCACCCCGCTGTCCTTCGAAACTTCATTCGTATAATCCGCGGTCAATGAACAGCCCGGCCTGTGTAAACAATTAAACCTACACTCTGGGTAAGCAGGTAGAAAACTCCTTCCAACATTCCTCTACAACTCTCAAACTGACATGACATGGTTTTCTTCAAAAATAGAAAAGTTGGCAGCATACAAACTTTTTCAATGCTGCTATGCAGTTATGAGAGAATATTCAGAAGTTTTACCTACATGAAAATTCTAATATTGCCAGTATAAAATATTTCAATAATCCATCATCAAGACGGCACATTTAGCTACACGTGTGTGCAAAATAGGCATCACAAAGTCAATGCAACATGATATAAGATCGATTTTACTAAAAAGGGGACACAGTTTATTGTTTCAAAAAAAATATATGGATATCTAATTTTTCTAGCATTTCTATCAAGTTTACGTAGTTCTAATATAGGACAAAAAAGATCGGCAAAACATAGTTCTACACGAATATGCTGTTTTTTCGACAAAGAAAAATTTTCGACTGATATGGCAACAGTGGATTGCTAGAAAATGACAGCGTCATACATGTCTCACGTGCAACAGAAAGAGAGAAGAATATCCCTATCTAACCAGTGCTTCATTCTGAACGTTGGATGCCTTATAGATAGATTAGCTTGTCATATTAATTTTGAATTAGCTTATTTCATCATTTTATAATTTTCTTTTATTCTACAGCATACCCCTTAGGAAAACTTCTATATTATTGTTGTTAGGTAGGCTATATTATGACTCACAAATAACACAGTTACCTTTCCTAAAAGTGCTGTTAACCAATCACTGTAACATTTCTATACTTTCCATCATGCTCTACTTTGTCGCCATGAGATGCCACTGTCAAAAATGTTGATTTTGTAAAATTTTGTGGGTAGATACCAGACTGTTACTTGTCTTGGTAGCTAGAATATCCCTTTTGCTACATCCTAACAACATTATGCACTGAAAACCTTTAAGTTAAACCAAAGTGAATCATCCACTTCCAAAACTGGCTATTTAAATGAAATGTTTTAATAATTTTCATCATGGGCAAATGTTGATTCCTGCTGCATTGTACAAATCAAACAAAATGTAATTCCGTATTATGAAAAATTCTCTTCTTCTTCATTTCTTGGTCCTCTTCTTCAGTAAGTTTCCTTTCCGAGTCGCCCAGTAGCTCTTCATTCGCTCTGATCTTCTCAGGCGTTCATCTGTAAATACCCTTTTTACTGTATTACGTTTGTCTATTTTAGCCTGAAATCTTATTTTTATATCTCTCAGTTTTTTTAATTTTCTTGTTTTGTTTTGCAAGTCATCCAAGGTTATTTCCAATTCTTTCATATCTTCTCTAATTTCCTTTATCCATCCTACTTGTTGTTTCATATTCCAAAGTTTCACTACAATTTTTCTAGATAACCTGGTTTCTGGTGTCCTCATGATGTGACCAAAGAAAGAAAGCCGTTTCTTCCGAATAGTATCAGTGATGGGCTCCAGTTCTCTGTATACCACTTCATTTGGTACTATCCGCCACTGTCCATCTTTCTGATATTTTTTTATTTATGCATGTTCTAGCTATTCTTCTTTCTACTTTTAAAATTTTGTCGATTCTGTTTTTCTGAGTAACTTTAAAAAGAGTTTCACTTCCATAGGTCACCTCTGGTTGAACCACCGTCTTGTAATGTTTAAATTTTGTTGCGATTGATAGACATTTTCTTTTATATGTAGACCATGTTAATTTTTGGGCTTTTATCATTTTATTAGTTCTTTCTTGCCATGCAGGTTTCTCATCCAAGTTGTAAGTTATAATTTCTCCTAAGTATTTAAATTGCTTCACTATTTTAACTTTCTTGCTATTTACTGTTATGTGATTGATTACAAGTGGATTTGCTACCATTATCTCTGTCTTTTCAAATTCTCTTCATATATATTGATTCCATATTAAGTTGGTTTAAACTCAAAATTTCCAAATGGCTGGTTAGGAACCTAGCATTAGTAAATATTGCTGAAACTAATCAGAATATTTTAATAACCACATTTGAACATTAACCCTCAACTGGGTTTAATGCCGTCATTCCTATAACTGTTGCTCTTATCATCTCCTCACCACTAGTACCTTCCCCCTCGCTTGTGACCTTCACTTCAGTACAGTTTTGACAACAGTGGAAGTGACACACATGTAACTTAGCAAGCAAATTCTTGGAAACCCAGGCTGGTTGACAAAGTCAACTGTGCACACAATCATGTAAATAAGATGTAATTCTTTAAAATTTCCTCTCCTATGTAGCCTACTTTTCCGGTCATTAAGTGAGGTCAGGTGTAATTACATTCAGTATATTTCAATTTTAGGTCTAGTTTTGTCAATGACTAAGATATACATAGCATTTTGAACCAGTTGTCATACATTAGTTAGTTATTGAGGTTTTAGGGGGCAGAACAGCAAGGTCATCTGCTCCTAAATTGTGATACCTGAAGGAGGAGAACAGAGGACATTGCTTTGGATTTTTCGGATGGGAAGGAGAAACTTACATATGAATCAGATAAGGATCATAACAGTGATATGGAACAGAAGGCAGATTCAGACAGTGCAATCTATGAAGAAAGGGTTTCCTTTTCAAGAGAGATGGAGAAACAAAGTGGTCCACGACAGATTTTTAAAAAGTACTTTGAGGGTCAAAGCGAAGAATATTGTCAAAATACTGCCAGGACCGATATGGGAGGCAAAAAAAATTTCAACAGAAATTGGTTGTTCCATTCAGATTATATTTTATGAAGTATCTGGTGTTACTCATTGTGGGTAGTGTGGGTAGGTGAAGTATCATTGTCAATTTTCCATATTACGTTAGTTCACTTGTTCATGTTTATCCATTTTAAGTACATTCATACCTCGTTACCTCGTATAACGAGGTATGGATTGGGAGATAGAAGAACGAAAACTCTGATAGACTATGTTTTAGTCGTAAAAGGACATCGGACAATGTATGTCACAGCCATGCCAGAGGAAGCCTTTGGAGGAGACCATAGGGCAGTGGTAGCAAAATTAAAAGTAAGAAAAGTTATGAGATTACCAGAAAAGAGGGAAAGAAAGATTAGGGTCTGGAGACTAAAAAGGAAAAGGAGGTTGCAGAAGAGTTTAAGAAAGAATTACAAGAAGAGATACCAAGGACGGATATTACCCATGTGGAACAAGAATGGGAAAAGTTCAAGGGTGCATTTGTAAACAGTGCAGAGATAACATGTGGTAGAACATCAGGAAAGGTACGGGAAAAGGTGACAAAATGGTGGAATGATAGAGTGAAAGAAAAGGTAGGGAGAAGAAGAAAACAAAAAAAAAAGACTGAAGAAAGTAGGGCAAAATATATAGAAGCAAACAGAGATTGCAAGAAAGTAATTGCAGAATAAAAGAAGAAAAGCTGGGAAGAATTCACTCAGGAAATAAGGGAGGATTTAAATTGTGGAAAGAAATTGCTATTTGGAATCATAAAAACTAAAAGAAATGAAAGGTGAACACTGGGTTCATGAAAAACAAAGGTGAAATATTGACAAAACCAGAAGAGATAACGGACAGATGGAAAGAATATTTCAGCGAGCTGTTGAATGTGAGACGTCAGTCATGCGGAGAAGTTACGCAAACAGCCAAAACGGTGGAGGAAAAAATAGAAGAAGAACCAGACATTACTATGGCAGAAGTGGAATGGGCAGTTAGGAAGATGAAGATGGGGAAAGCTGTGGGAATCGACGAAGTGGCAATAGAAATGATAAAGGTGGCAGGACCAGTGGGACTGCAGTGGACATACAGACTTCTTAGGAGTGTGTGGAGAGAGAAGAAAGTTCCTGAAGACTGGAAAAAGGGAATAATATTACCAATATTCAAGAAAGGAGACAGGAAGGTGTGTGGTAACTACCGAGGGATCACCATCATCTTGCATGTTGCCAAAGTAATGGAAAGAATCCTAGAAAAAAGAATTAGAGTAAGGGTAGAAAAACAAATAGAGGAGGAGCAGTTTGGATTTGGAGGGGGCAGGTCAACAGTGGAACCCATTTTCATTCTGAGACAGAACATTGAAAAGAGTTGGGAATATGGGAAGGATATGGTAATGACTTGTATTGATCTAGAAAAGGCCTATGATAGCATCCCTAGAACAAAAGTTTGGGAAAGCTTAACAAATAGGGGGATAGGCAAGGAACTGAGAGACTTGGTAAAAGGAATGTGCATGGATTGCTACAGTAGTGTGAAGACTTATTGTCGGGACATCGGAATGGTTTAAAATTGACACTGGACTAAAGCAAGGAAGTGTGTTGTCACCATTATTGTTCTTAATGGTGATGGATGACATCATGAAGGCAGCAATGAATGACTATAGTGGGGCAACTCAATGAAGGTAATGTTGTTTGCAGACGATGTTGTGATCTGGGGCGAGGATGAGATGGAGGCACAAGAACAGTTAGACGTAATAAATGAAAAGATTGAGCAATGGGGATTGAAGATAAATGTGGAGAAGAGTAAAACAGTGGTGATGAGCAGAGGTAAGAAAGACGAAAAAGGAGTGATCAAAGTGGGAGATAAGGAATTGGAAGTGGTGAAACACTTCAAATACTTGGGAGGTGAACTGACTGAAAATGGAAGACTGGATTTGGAAATTAGCAGAAGAATACAACTCGGAAGTGCTTTCTATCAACATGTACGGAGACTAGTATGGAACAAGGATATACCAATTAAGGCTGAAGAAGTTATGTACAAAGCATATTATGTTCCTATAATGACATATGCAGCAGAAACTTGGATAATGACTAAGAGGGATGAGAGCAGAGTACAGGCAGCTGAGATGAGATTCCTGAGAAGTATGGTCCAGAAAACGAGGAGAGACAGAGTGAGAAATGAAGATATACGGAAAGAACTGGGAGTACAGAAACTAAATTAAAAACTGTAGCAAAACAGATTGAGATGGTTTGGACATGTCAAACGGATGAATGAAGTAAGGCCACCAAGACGAGCACTGGAACGACGGATGACAGGGAAGAGAGGACGAGGAAGACCAAGAATGCGTTAGATGGACTTGTTGAAGATAGCATTATACTCTGTGAGCTGCCTGAATAGGATTGACAGTTCTCGCCTCGCCATGTGGTCAGGGAACAAGGTTGCCAAACAGTTACAATAACAAGCGATCACACTGTACAAGCCAGAGATACAGCTGACCAGGCACTGACGGATTTGGGCTGTAATATTGTAACGCAGAGTGTTATGACATCAACTATGCGAACATGGATTGGTCAAGAGGTGGAGGAGTGATGACTGACATGGAATTACCGGCCAAATGTCAATCCTATTCAGGCAGCTCACAGAGTATAGTAAACGGAACCTGGATTGGAACACCGTGTCTGAAGAGGAATGGTGGAACGACAGAACAAAGTGGAGAGGAACCATATTTGCCCCCACCCAGTGTCAGCCGGAAAAGGGGAAATGAAGATGATGATAAAGTACATTCATAATAACTGCTAATGAACCTTTTTATTTAATTTGTATAATAATATTAAAACAAACGAGAAAACAACTTCAAATAAAATGTTTATGTATTTAGAAACCTGGAAATGATTGAAAACAAAACTGGTTGACAAGGTGTTTTATAATTCTGACAGAAGAAAGTCTCTAGCATGGTAAAAGTTGCCTCAATTTCTTTACGTTTATTAATATAAATATTTGTTAGTCTGCTTTGTCAATATTAAAATATGTAGTTTATTATTATTTAAACGAACATGTTTCAATATGCAATGATATCTTCTTCGGTGTTTAACATCAATAAAATAAAAATGTATATCCTTTCAATAATTTGATTAAAATAAAAGTTCCAAATGCATAAATAAAATTTTCAAACATTAGAATATGTTAAAACTCAGCAATTCTTCTAGGTTTGTGCTGTGTCTTGTGTGTGGGGTTTCGCCTAGGACACCAAGCTGGCTCATCCGCGGGCTCTTGGTGTCCCCGCCCGGACCCCCACAGGAGTGACGAACTGCGCGCCACCTCCCTTTATATTAGGTGCAACTGCACCACTTGACTTCGAGAACTAAAAGCTCAAGCAGCCTTAACCTCCTTATGAAGGCTTCCAAAAAGATGGTATATTGGCTTTCACGGCCGGTGAATTAAAACTCAGCAATTCTTCTAGGTTTGTGCCGTGTCTTGGCTGCTTGAGCTTTTAGGTCTCGCAGTCAAGTGGTGCAGTTGCACCTAATATAAAGGGAGGTGGCGCGCAGTTCGTCACTTCTGTGGGGGTCCGGGCGGGGACACCAAGAGCCCGCCGATGAGCCAGCTTGGTGTCCTAGGCGAAACCCCACACAAGTCACGGCACAAACCTAGAAGAATTCCTGAGTTTTAATTCACCGGCCGTGAAAGCCAATATACCATCTTATTAGAAGATGTTGTTTCTGAAAAGAAAATTATTGTAAGGTTATCCATTTTATTTTTTTAAGCGTATGGCTTTTAGTGCCGGGAGTGTCCGAGGACATGTTCGGCTCGCCAGTTTTGTAGCTGCTTTGAGACAGACACCCAATGGGTTAGCTACAAGTACCGTTGGGGAGGGAAGTTGGAATGTAAGGACGAGGAGTTGGAAGGTAGCGGCTGTGGCCTATAGTTAGGGATCAACCCCGGCATTTGCCTGGAAGAAAGATGGGAAACCACAGAAGACCATCTTCATGGTTGCCGGTGGGGGGATTCGAACCTCCTCGCCTCCCTTATGTGAGCGACTGCCAGCAGTCATGCCGTAACGACCACGGCTAACTCACCCGGTATTTGATTAATATTAAACGCTATTGATGTTGAACGCTGAAGAAGATATCATTGCATATTGAATGATGATGATGTCATCCGTTCAGTCGAATCCAACCATTGATGATTCTATGAATCATCACTCTCCCAAGTTGTCCTGTGCCACACTGCATTCTTTAGTTGTTCCAGGGTGAGGTTGGAGTCTGTTTTAATGGTGTCTAACCAACATGTCCTCTGGAGACCTGGTCTTTTTGTACCGTTGGATCATTCCTATCATGATTGCTTTTTCCAATGCATCTGATCGCATATCTTGGCCAAAATATGGTAGCCACAACTTCATAATCTTGCCGACAAGAGTCCACGCCAACACCAGAGCTCAAAACATCGATCTTCCTCTTGTCTGCCAGTTTTAGCGTCCCGCTCTCTCATCCATACATGAACAGTGGGAAACATGTTCATTTAAATAAT
This sequence comes from Meconema thalassinum, assembly GCA_946902985.2. Taxonomy (NCBI): domain Eukaryota; kingdom Metazoa; phylum Arthropoda; class Insecta; order Orthoptera; family Tettigoniidae; genus Meconema; species Meconema thalassinum. Next base: position 426,627,703 of record OX336388.2, on the reverse strand, counting down.
TATAAACTACATATTTTAGTATTGACAAGGCGGATTAAATAACATAAATATTTACTAATAGTCAATACGGATCAACCTTTTCCAAACCTAAATGGTAAGCATATATGCACTCACGAGAATTCCGTATGTTTAGGAGTTCTCCTGAGTATATACGCAATTTGCCTGACAGTGGCGGTCAAATGGCACTGGGGAGTTCTCTCTCTTGTCTACGAGTCTCTTGTCTCTCGATCGGCGTTGCCATGTTCTTAAGCTTGTATACACACCTACATGTAGGCGACTTTTGCCGTAATGGCATCTCAGCCTTGCCAATAGATGCAGGTACACAGTGCGCCTGCACGGAATGCCGACCACAGCGCTGCAACAGCGTAATACCACAACGGTTTTTACTAAAAAAAAAAACACGCCTCGTATGTACTTATTATTATTATTATTATTATTATTATTATTATCATTATTGTGATTGATGTGTAATGCCATAGGCTACATAAATAAATAAAACAGTTATCGGATAAAGCACGTGTATTATATTTAGTCCACAAATACATAAGCTTGCAATATGCAAAACTTTTTTTAACCAGTGTATTTTTAGTAAGTAACGGTCAGTGGCATCACTCAACAGTTTTTACTTAAAAACATGTCTCGTATGTACTTATTATTATTATTATTGTGATTCATGTGTAATGCCATAGGTTACATAAATAAATAAAACAGTAATCGGATAAAGCATGTGTATTATATTTAGTCCACAAATACATAAGCTTGCAATATGCAAAACTTTTTTTGACCAGTGTATTTTTGGTAACTAACGGTCAGTGGCATCACTCAAGAAATCATTTACCCAACCCAACTCTATTGGTTCATGAATGTGTCAGTAACTCATTCCAATAATGGCACACTCCACATGGCCGGTTTTGAAACCAACTATACCGAGTAGATAGTTTTGGAAGAAAACCTAAAATTTCATTTATGCTTGGCTGGTTTAGAAGCTCATCCATCAGTCACTTCAGTTCTGTAAAACAAAGAGAATATTTTAGACTCTCAGATTTTATAACAAGACAATTTTTTATCAACTATGTACAAGTTGTCCAGGCAGGATGTTAGCTCCCGACGTTTCACTGAAACCTGCATTCAGCATTATCAAGCTCTGCTGCTCCCCATATTCTAGCTGAAGTACCCGTTCTTCGAACGGTCTTCGGTATTAATAACCAGATGTTATCAATTGAGCTACTGTTGCAATGGTTAGGGGCTTGGAACCTGTTTGCCAACAAAGAAAAATGATTAGTTAAAATGTGCTCTAAAACTAAATTTACCTAACGTGTTCTTCCTGACATGAAAATGAAATTGAAAACCTTGGAATCGCAATACACGTCAAATACAAACTGACCCTAACCGTTGTGTCAAGTGCCCAACCACATGAAGACCCCTTTTATAAATTATAAAGGCTTGTGGTGCAAAAAAATTCAGGTTTTTTAGCCTCCAATGGCCCAAATTCCTAAAAGCAGCAAAAAATAGTCTAATATTTCGAATCAGGAATTTTTGAAAGTAATGTTGCTGTTTTGAGATATAATAGATCTTCTGTATGACACATCGCACGTGCAAGTCTTGTGAAAAAAATCTAGGGTACTCCTTGAACCCCTTACGCGTATTGATGAATTTTACAGTTTGAGTTGGTTCCGTGATAACCTTATAGCCATTTGCCAACTTTCACAGAAATGTAATAAATGGAGTGGCATTACTTGCAGAAATAGATGGAAAGTTGGATGTCACCTCTTGAGATACCTTTGTCATGGTTACTGGATTGCATTCCTTCATTAGTTTATTACATGATATTATTTTTCTGGGAATATCTAAGAAACTGTTGGTTTTAGAGCCTTAAAATGTAGTTTTCGGGGACCCTTTACGTCTCTTTAAGGGCCCCGAGTTTTGTTTCTGACACCAAGGGGTTGAAAATGAGCTCTGTCTAGTCGTTATACGCCATAATAATGATAATACTTATTATAATAATAATATAACAATATAGGGATAGGGATATAATAGACCTTCCGTACGTTACCCACACGTATAAATCGCGTGAAAAAATTCTAGAGTACCCCTTGACCCCTTAAGCGCATTATATGTATTGATGAATAATTCAGCTTAATTTGGATCCGTTATAACCTTATAGCCGTTTACAAATCTTCACAGTAACGCAATAAATGGAATTGCATTGCGTCTTATAGAAATAGATGGTCCTCTGAGATTCTGTTGCCATGGTTACCGGCTAGCATTCTTTCATTAATTTATTATTTATTTATTTATTTATTTATTTATTTATTTATTTATTTATTTACATATTTTACTCCCACATTGGGGCACTTAAATCAATAAATTTCAATACATTTGAGTAAATTTCTTCTTTTTCTCCTCCCAGAACTTTCTCATCCTCTCCGACCTGGAAGCCCTTTGTGTGTCCGTTATAGTATATTGTTTACGTTCAACTGTTATTAGTTTGATACTTATGCTTTTGTTCTTCAAATTCCTCTTCTCGTCTCTGTCTTTGATTTGTTGCCGAGTTATACCCAATTCTTCCAAATCATCCTGAACTTCTTTGAACCAATTATTATTGTTTCTATTTTTCAAAAAGTAATCGAATAGTTGTTTCATTATCCTGGTTTCTGTGCCGAGTTATACCCAATTCTTCCAAATCATCCTGAACTTCTTTGAATCAATTATTATTGATTCTATTTTTCAAAAAGTAATCAAATAGTTGTTTCATTATCCTGGTTTCTGGCAGTCTTGATATGTGACAGAAAAGGAAATTCTTCTTTTACGCATTGTAGTTATTATTGATTCACATTCACGATAAACGATGTTGTTAGGCAACAATCTCCACTGTCCGTCAACTTGGTGTTTTTTGTTAATAATCGTTCTAATAATTCTTCTGTCAGTTTTATGTAATTTGTCTGTTGTAGATTTTACATTCAATTTGAATAAAGTTTCACTAGCATAAGTTACCCCTGGTTTAACTATGGAATTATAGTGTTTCAGCTTAGCGTTTATCGAAAGAGATTTCTTTTTATAGGTTGGCCATGTAAGTCTTTGTGCTTGTTTAAATTTTGTTGTTCTGTATTGTATTGCTTCTATTTCATTTGTGTTCCATGATATTATTTCCCCAATATATTTGAATTTCTGAACGATTTTAATCTCTTTATTATTGTTCAATTGAACGACTGGTAGATCAACTTCAAAAGTTGGCATCATTTCTGTTTTTTTCAAATTAAATTTGTAATCCCATTTTTTTTTTGCTATAATTTTAGTTGTTCAATTTGAAATTTAGCCTCTTCTATTGTGTTTGCAAGTAATGCTAAATCGTCCGCAAAAGCAAGACAGTTGAGTTTAACATTTCTACCGATCTTGATAATTGGTTGACATTACTTGTTCCATTCACGCATAACCTTCTCCAATGCACAATTAAACAACAATGGTAAAAGTCCGTCTCCTTGTCGGAGTCCAGTTCTTATAGTGAATGATTCTGATAATTCACCTCTAAATTTAACCCCCCCGGGGGCTCACATCTAGTGGGGCGTGGGTTGGCGACCACGGGACCCCAGCTGAGTCCGGCATTGCTTCCACTTACTTGTGCCGGGCTCCTCTCCGTCTTCTTTCCTGTCGACCTCCCTTGGTCAACTCTTGTTCTCTTCCGACCCCGACGGTATTAGGTTATCCGAGGCCTAGGGAGTCTTTCACTTTCCCGCCTTACTTGGCCCTTGTCTCATCTCTCCTGATACCCTCCTTCTGTGAGGGGTCAGCCTTCTTTTTCTTTTCCTTTTACCTCCTGCCTTGTGCTCAAGGCCCTTCAGGAGGCAGGGTGTATGTAGCCCCACCACTTCTGGTGCACCGTAGATAATGCTACACCCTCAGGGGCTCACGGCTGGTGAGTTCGGGAGTTGGCGACCCCGAGGGATTCCTGAGCTGGGTCCGTTTTCCCCTTTTGTCCCTTACCTTTGGGGCAGACCTCCTCTCTCTCCTCTCCTCTTTTCATTATATTTACTTTTCTCTTTAAGATTCCCGCACTGTTTTTGTTACTTAGTTCACCGTGTATCTAAATTCCCTTTTAGTGATTTTTTTAAGGCATTTTTAATCTACATTGCTTTTTGTATGTTTTTTTCGATCTAAATTACATCTCGCGATTGTTTTCAACCTCAATTGCATTTTGTAAAGATTGACAGTCTAAATTGCTTTTTAGTAAGTCTTTCAATATGGCGGAGGGACCTTTGTGAGTATTTTGAATTTCAATTGCATTTTGTAAGTATTTTCAACCATAACCACATTTGGCACGAATTTTGAATCTAAATTGCATTTTGTTTGGTGGGCATTTTGCATATATTTTGATTCTCAATTGCATTTTGTGGGTATTTTGAATCTAAATTACATTTTGTCAAGTATTTTCAATCTAAATTGCTTTTTGTAAGTATTGTCAATCCACATGAGTCCTTTGAGTCGAACGTACATTTTGTAAGCATTTTCAATTTCAATTGCATTTCGTAAGTATTTTGAATTTCAATTGCACTTTGTGAATAATTTGGATTGGAACTGGGATAGGGCCTATTTCAATCTGAATTGCATTGTGTATTTTCAATTTCAATTGCATTTTGTAAGTATTTTGAACCTCAATTGCATTTTGTATGTATTTTCGATCTCATTTGCATTTTGTAAGTATTTTGAATTTCAGTTGCATTTTGTAAGTATTTCGACGCTACATTGCATTTTGTACGTATTTTGCATCTAGCCTACGTTTTGTGGGTCCTTTTCAATCTATTCTTTTTGTGCAACTTTTCGTTCTAAATTCCCTTTTGTAAGACCATATTGTGAGTTGTTTCCATCCGAGTTCCTTTTTGTACGTATTTTCCGTCTCGGATAATTTTGTTCTGGTTTCCATTTAATTATCCTTTTCGCTCTCACCCAGATCATTAGGGGCCGATAACCTCGATGTTAAGCCCCTTAAAACAACAATCATCATCATCTAAATTTAACTTTTGCCTTCGTATTTTTGAAAGTCATACTAATGAGATTAACGAGTTTTTGGTGTAAGCCAAATTCTTTAAGGCTTTTCAGCAATGATTCACGATGTATGCTTTCTTAAAATCTACAAACGTGATGACTAGACCTTTATTTCGAACTCTTTGGTGCGTCATTATCTATTTTAAACTAATGATTTGATCCGGACAGCCTCTACCTTGTCGAAATCCTCCCTGATATTCTCCAAGTTCTTGGTCGAGTTGTTCTTGGATTCTTGTGTATATAATCTTACATAAAATCTTGTATGTAATATCAAGCAAGGATATCCCAGATAATTATTTGTATCGGAGCGATTACCTTTCTTATGCAGCGGGTGAATTATCGCTGTATTCTATTCCTTGGGAAGCTTCTCGGAGTTCCAAATATCAATGATGTATTTATGTAGGTTTTGAATAGTCTGATCATTAGCATTCTTCCATATTTCTGCTACTATTTGATTCTCTCCTGCTGCTTTGTAGTTTTTAAGTGCATTAATTGCTGTTTTCACTTCATTGTAAACTGGTGGTATAGGCTAATCTTTTGGAATGGAGTTTTATTTTTTGGGTTATGGTTAAATTCTAGATGTTCCACAGGATCCTCACAATTGAGTAACTCTTTAAAGTATTCTGCGAGGATGTTAGCATTATCTTGATTATTGTGTGCCATTTTTCCATTTTTATTTCTTTACATAAGTGTGGGAGGGGTAAACTTGATTGATCTTGCTTGAATGTTTTATAATAGTCTCTTGTTTTATACTGATTGAATGTTTCCTCTATAGTTCTAAGCATTTCCTTTTGATAATTTCTTTTAATTCTCCTAATTTCTTTAGCTGTTTGTCTTCTGGCGTTAATTAGTTCTTCCCGAGATTTCTCTGTTTTCCTCTGTTGATCATTTAACCAGGCTTTGTGTCTTGTTTGAATTGCTTTGTCACATTTCCCATTCCACCACGCATGTTTCTTTCTCCTGTTAATTGGAGCGATTTCTTCAGCTATGGTTTTAAGTTTGTTGACCATTGTCTCTAATTTGTCATTTAAAAGTGTTTTGGATCTCTCTAAATATATTTTATTATTTATTAAGTAACTGGGATCATAATTTCTCCTTATGGTGAGACTATTACGTTTGTGTTTCCTTTTTGGTGTTAACTTTATTTTTATTTTTGAGATATAATGATCCGAGTCAGTGTCTACCCCACGGAGGACTCTGACATTATAAATTTCTTTATGATAATCTTTATCCATAGCAACATGATCAATTTGAAACTCTCCCAATTTTACGTTAGGGCATTTCCAGGTCATAAGTTTATGTGGACGCCTCGTAAATCTAGTGGTTTCCAAAATGAGTCCATGATCTGCCCAAAATTCAATTAATCTTTGGCCATTTTTGTTCGTTAATTTATGAGCTGGCCATTTTCCTGCAACTGAATGATACTTCTTTTCTCTGCCTATTTTAGCATTGAAATCTCCAAGTAGGATTCTTATATGTTCATCAGGGATCTTCGATAATAGTTGATCAAGTTCTTCCCAAAAGTTTTCAACTCCTTCTCTATCTTCACTGTTTTTGTCATTTGTTGGTGCATGGGCATTTATTAAAGTATAAGTTTTATTCCCTACTTTAACTGTTAGAAGTGCCATACTCGAAGAGTTTGAAGAGAAATCTTCGATTGAGTCTATTACGCTACTATGAACAAGAAAACCTACACCAAATTGGGGGACATTCTTCGTTACTCTTTGTCCTGGAGGTCCTTTGTAGAGACGATAACCTCCTGATTCACTTGGGTCCTGGTCTGTGTTCCTAAGTTCTTGTAAAGCCATTATTAAAATCCTATGTTGATCCATCACATCAGTTAAATGTTTCAGCTTGCCCACCTTACTTAGTGAATTAACGTTTAATGTTGCAAAGTATGAACAATTTCCTGATTTGTTGAACTTAAGTCTCTTCTTACATTGTTGGGTTTGTCCATTGTCTGTCAGGTGTCTATTGATTGCCTGTTGGGCTTTCGGGCGCTCCGACTCACCTAGGTCTTCTACGTGACACCCCACTAATTCCGAATGGTGCCTTTGTGCAGATCTTTGTTGTTGTTTGTCCACAACGGTGGATTTATTCATGAGAAGACTCATCATCATTGATTGTCTGATCATTGATCAATGTTCTGACCGTGGTCAGGAGTTAAAATCCCAGATGTGATCTGGGAAGGTGATTCATCCTAGTTGTTCAGGACTGGGAGTAGGCATTTCCTCCATACCCCTCAAACGTTATTATTTGCTGGCTGCGTGGCTCAGGGGTAACGTTCTCGCTTGCTGGGCCCAAGGTTACAGGTTCGTATCCTGGCGCAGTCAGCTGGCATTTGAGGGTGCGCAAATGCGAGGGAACCGTGTCAGTAGATTTACTGGCACGTTAAAGATCCCCTTCGGGGCAAAATTCTGGCACCCCGGTGTCTCTAAAAGCCAGAGTAGTTAAAAGGGACTTAAAACCAATTACATTATTATTATCAAACGTTATTAAGTGAAATTAGTTTTCTGGGAGTATCTCAAAAACTGTTGGTTTTAGGGCCTTAAAATGTTGTTTCGTTTCTCACATTGCGGGGCTGAAAATGAGCTTTGTCTCATCCTTCTATGCCTATTTCAGCATGTATTTTAGGTGTTAGGCTCCCTTTTATGAGTGGTACGGAGAAGAGTTACATCAATGATTACTGTCGGGGAAATAAGTATAGATACTCGAGTTTAGAGGTCAATAAAACCTTTACCCTTAGTCTTACATAAGAACAACCTACACCAAAATTTTCCTTGTTTTATTTGTCGTTTAACGATATAGAGTAAATATTTGCATTGTATCTCGTTAAAATTTTATAGCAGATTGAACAAAAAAAGTACCGGTTTTTCTTACCAAGTTTACGGAGCGCTTACTTAGAAAGATCATTACGTTAAAAGTATTGATCTGATCGTAACGAAACTTTAATACGTCTTAAAGGAACTTATTGTTAACGCATATATGAAGTTTTAATCTGATCTGACGTTTCTTAAAATAGTTGTTGTGAATTTTGTAAAACAACTTTTTCTCGGGCCTGGGTGGTCATAGCAGTATGAAATATGGCTTGTTATGAGGCTCATAGCAATGCAAGGCTTAACGTAAAACTACATTTTATCTACTTGTGATTATCGATTTTATATGGATTGATATTTAATCGGACCATTGAGGGCGGCGATAGTACCGCAGCAGCCTGGCAATGTTGCCAGTTGCTGCGCGCTCGTTCCTACGCACACCAAACTCTGACCTTTGTTCTTCGTTGAGTCATTAGCAACAAGCAGCAACTATCACTGTCTGTATTATCTATTGTTTGCACATCGATCAAGATGCCAGCTAATCCGCAGTTAACGGAGGGAGAATTTGCCATGATTATAAGTGCAATATTTTTTTTTAGATGCGAGAGAGAAAGTAATAATGATAAGAGGGTTTAGCAAATAGTATCCAAGTGTATTGGAAGGTCGATAGCCACGGTGAAGAGATGTGCCGCTGCAATTAAAGATATTCCTCTTCCTCCCAGAATCCAAAAGTATGAAAGTATGACGAAAACAGAGCTAATTGTTCACGCCAAACCTCACTTCAGGGCACCTAAAAAGAAGCTGGAACAGATACTCAAGAATATTCGTCCTGACGTCGAACTCGTCTGGTTGCCAGTTGCTCATTGTGAGCTCAACCCCATAGAGCTGGTTTGGTCCTACGTGAAAAATAAAATAGCTAAAGTAAATATGAGTAACCAGGCGGAGAGAGGAAGATCAATGGAGGTGATGTGAGATCTCTGTAAAGAAGCCTTGAGGTCTGTAACACCGGAGCTATGGAAAAAATTCATCGATCACACCAAAAAAATAGAGAAACATTACTGGGAAAAGGATTGGCTAACAGAAGACGTCCCCGTTGTTGAGCCACTTGTTATAAACTTAAATGACAGTTCATCTGATTCATCGGGCAGTGATTTTTCAGACAGTTAATAAGGGAGCAGTTTTATAATCTTATAATCTCAAAGTGTAAATTAATTCAAACAATTAATCTTATAATAATAGCTTTTCAGCTGACACACCATTTCTAAACCTGCCAATGGAGGTCCAAAGCCCTCATTAAAAAAGGTGTTGGGAAATGTTTAACTTCTTGCGGAAATGAAATATAAGACACGTTTCTCTAACTTGTAGGTAAAATTAGCAGAGGCTATTAGCGCTGTACATAAGGGACGCATATTTCAGGATATAAAGAAGAATTAATTAGTTAAGTTAAATAGACGTGAATGATAGTGTATTTTTTTTTTCTTAATCCTATTACCCTCCAGGGTTGGCTATTCCCTCAGACTCAGCGATGGATCCCACATTTACCGCCTCCATTTTGAAACTTCGGGATCGGGTATACAACTGGGGTGTGTAACCAGCACTTCGCCCAGGTTGCCTCACCTGCCAAGCGAACAGGGACCTTATGAGGGATGGGAAGATTGGGAGGGATAGGCAAGGGAGAGGGAATGAGGCGGCCGTGGCCTTATGTTAGGTATCATCCCGGCATTTGCCTGGAGACGAAGTGGGAAACCACGAAAACCACTTCAAGGATGGCTGAGGTAGGAATCGAACCCCCCTCTACTCATTTGGAGCACCCGAGGCTGAGTTGACCCCGTTCCAATCCTCATACCAATTTTGAAATTTCGTGGCAGAGCCGGGAATCGAACCACGGACCTCCTGGGTGGCAGCTAAGCACTCTGACCACTACACCACGGAGGCGAATATATATTATAATTTTTGTATTATAATTCGTCAATTTCACGTATGGTTTTTAATTTATTTTAATTAATGTCATTTTTCAAGTCCTCGTACTGCAGCTCCTTCACCAAGATTTTACTCGTATAAAATAATATCTTCCTTGTCACGTGAGCGACCCATGGTTTAACCCATAGACATTCACTTTATATTTCCGTTTCTTTTATATACCGGTATTGCCACCACACAATTTCAACTACTATAATATAGTTAAGTGAACACGGAACTGTCCTTCATCCATTTTGCTGAATTATGATAAAATATTTGATGTAGTGTAATGGTGTGATAATTGCTTTGTATAACTTTGATGAAAGTTCAGTTTTATAAAATATTTGATAACATTTATTTGACACATTTCTTTAGCAGTGTAATACCGGCCTAACACAAATTACAATACAAGAACAGAAATTCACAGACCTTACGGCTTGGAACGTGCGCGCGCGTATTATGTTTCACAGGGCAACGTCGCAAGAGTTTCCTCGACCGAGCGCATCGTTCCCGTCGCTTGCTACGATACATTCTTCTCACATAACCACCCGATTAAATATCAATCGATATAAAAGCAATTATCAAAAGTAGATAAAATGTAGTTTTACGTTAAGCCTTGCATTGCTATGAGCCTCATAACAAGCCATATTTCATACTGCTATGACCACCCAGGCCCGAGAAAAAGATGTTTTACAAAATTCACAACAACTACTTAAAGAAACGTCAGATCAGATTAAAACTTCATATACGCGTTAACAATAAGTTTCTTTAAGACGTATTAGAGTTTCGTCACGGTCCGATTAATACTTTTAACGTAATGATCCTTCTAATTGAGCGCTCCGTGAACTTGGTAAGAAAAGTCGGTACTTTTTTTTGTTCAATCTGCTATAAAATTTTAACGAGATACAATGCAAATATTTACTCTATATCGTTAAACGACAAATAAAACAAGGAAAATTTTGTTGTAGGTTGTTCTCATGTAAGACTAAGGGTTAAGGTTTTATTGACCTCTAAACTCGAGTATCTATACTTATTTCCCCGACAGTAGTGTCGTGCTTCTGATGGATATCTGTATCAAATTTTACGTTGATCCACCCAGCCGTTCTCAAGTTATAAGGACACAAAAAATTGTCTACAGACAAAATGTTCATTTCTGCACACATCCGTTATAAAACAGCCTGAAACGTGCAAATATCGCAAATTTCCATGGAAAATCAGAAAAAACAGACAAACTTTCATTTTTTTTATATATATAGAGATACAGGGTCATCAATTTAAGTCTCGTATCCGATACCGATCACGGCGCGGCAAGCTCTTGCGCTGACACCCGCTCGCTGGCCGGTAAAAAGTGCGCGACTTCTCCCCACTACTTCGCGTCAACATACAGTCATTTAATAGCAATTTCTAGTGAAAATAATTATCTACAAACTTACCTGGTTTTACAAGAAATGTTCAAAGTGTTGTCCGTCAGCTCACAAGCATGCCTGGCACCTCGTAAACAAGTTTCTAGACACACGGCGAATTTCTTCCTGGGAGTCGTTCGTTATAACTTGGCGAATATTTTCTTTTAACTCCTCACTTGTGAGGATTGTTTGCATATGAATCGAAAACGGCACTCTCTAACAGAATAATACTTCGCATAACAAAGCACAATGAATACACGTTGTTGTATAGAAACATCACTTTAAGGCAACACATAAACTGTAAAATTGCCCCGAGACTTCACTGTATGTTAGGTCAAATCAACTAGCACTTCACAAGCTTGAATACGCCGGAGATACTGACAGCTTATTGCAACATTGCCGATCGCAGCGCACGTGTTCATTGCAGGGAGATCGTCAAGGCCACCTTCACCGGCCTAGCGGCGCGTACATGCGGGAAATAAAATGATGACCCGGTACCCTGTTCTCTGTGCGGTCTGACTACAGCAACCAACCTCGCACACAAGCTCCGACTGCGGCGGCCGAGATGGTTCCTAACTTAGGCTTTGACTACCTCCTTACTAATCCTAGTCTGTTACAAATACACACACTAGTACAATCATCACAATGACATGGGCTATCGGACAGATTCTATACATTCACCCAAGTAGACTGTACGGGATTACATGACCACGTTGTTGCAAAGTTCCTAATTGAATAAACAACAAAAAATAATAAACAATTCAAATGATTTTCACTCTGGACCAAAAGAAAATTCTGAAATAGCTAGTGTTCTAGTTTATTCAGGTTCCAAATAGGGCAGGTTTCACTGTACTAGGTAATCATACCCCTGATTTTGATTATTTAGTTTCCAATACTTTATTCTGTTTAATGGATGAGGCATACGGTATCTAATTTGTTGCTCTTATTTTGCAGTAACTAATCCTACAGCACCACCAGCAGGTGTTCCAGATGTACCAAAGGAGAATAATGTTGTCAAAGAAAATGGTAGCACTGTAAGTCGCCCAGACCAACCTTCAGCACAAAAGAAGTTACCACACAAGAAGAAAGGCAATCATTCTTCAAGCCATCATAAATTGACTAGTGATAAGAAGGAGAAGAGAACGACGACAGTGTCAACTAATCAGGATCGTGAAAAGTTACGATCTAAGATTAAGACTCCTAATGCTGAAAAGTCACATAGTAAGACTAAGACCACTCCGAATGCTGAAAAGTCACATAGTAAGACTAAGACTGCTCCTAATCCTGAAAAGTCACATACTAAGATTAAGACCACTCCTAATCCTGAAAAATCAGTTGTGAAGATTAAGACCACTTCTACTCCTGAAAAGCCAAGTCAAAACTCTAAAAGCATTCCAAATGTTGAAAGGCCACCACATAACAATAAAAGCTCTAAACTTAAAGAGAAGTCACACAGTAAAAGTAAGAGCTCAGCCCATTCTTCTAGATCAAATCACATTGATAAATCGCATGGTAAGTTGAACATGTTTGTAGGCTTATGTAAGGATGGGAAATTTCCCAGTGATAGTGTATTCAGATGTTATCACACTGTGTTTCCATGCCAGTTGCAATCTCATAAATATAAGCTCGCTGCACTCTCAACAACTTCTGGTCATGATTATGGTGATCAGTTGGGAGTGATTTAATCTAGTTTGTGGGGGCGTGGTGGCGCAGCGGTCAAGCTGTATGCCTCTCACCAAGGCGGACTGGGTTCGATTCCCGGTCAAAGCACGTGAGATTTTCGATGTGAAATGCCATGTCCATACCTGCCAACTTTTACGGTTTATCCGTAAAATTTACGGAAATTGCAGCATTTTACGGTTTTACGGACGAACGGTGTCATTTTACGATTTCGCGGACAAAAATTTGAAACGATAATTTACATTCGATAATACTGCCCACTTCCGTACAATCGATTGTTTGCGTGGGTCGAAGGCAAGTCCACGATAGTCGATAACTCGTTCTTTGATATGATTCGTACTTTTAACCGTGTGATGGCTGTGTCGTCATCGTAATTGAATTTGAAGCCGGGATAACCGTTCTTGCATGTGAATCTTAGGTGTTGACAGGCTCTGCTTCGCATATTCTTTGTTCCGCTCCGTTCGCTCGTTGCGATTTAAACCATATTCTTTGACCACGTTAGTTGTTCATTGTTCGCGAAGTTGGCGTTCCTTGAATGTTTTCGTCTTTTAAGGTTATGGCATATTTTAATGAAGTGTTCGAGTTTTTGGCTATAACTTCGTGCTTCGCAGTTTCCTGTATTCCTTGGACTAATTACATTCGTTCCACGTGTGTGTGTGTTTATTTTTTTCTACCATGTGCATATTCTATCTTCACGAGGTTGGCGTCGTGTTCATTTAATGGTTGGTGTGTTTTGACATGTTTTAATGAAGTGTTGGCTGTCTTAATTGTTTTATGTTATAATTTTATGTGACGTTCAGTGATCCAGGTTCCTTTCGATGTTTTAGTAGATATCGAGAATGAACAAATCCAACAAGAAACAGTACTTCCAGACATTTAAAGAATCATACTCGGTTGATTTTCCGTGCATACTAAAATCAAGAAAGAGATAAAAATTTGCCTTTTGCACGGTATGTGGGTGTGATATTAATATTGCATATGGTGGAAAAAACGATTTAAGTAATCATGTGAAGTGCGGTAAACACATTAGTTATGTTAAATCGAAGAAGATAGCAAGAAAATCAACACCTTTTTTGCTAAGTCTGGAAACGTTTACAGTGACGTAATTAGGGCCGAGTGTCTGTTTACTTCCTTTTTGGTGGAACACAATGTGCCCTTAAGTGCGGCTGATCATGCTGGAGCTTTATTTAAGAAGATGTTTCCCACATCAGAAGTTGCAAAGAAATATAGTTGTGGTCGCACGAAAACGACATGTATTGTAAATAAAATGGCAAAAAATGCATCATCTGAAGTTGTTAAGTGCCTTCAGAACGGACCGGATACAGATAAATTCCTTTTCTTTTCATCAGTGAGAAACTACTTTTATACTGCCTGTGACTACATCATCAACAAGTTTCCACTCAAGGATGACGTGTTAAAGAATGCTCAAGTTGCTAGGTTAGACAAAATTGAAGATTCACACTTATCTTCCATTCGTTTTTTCTTGGAAAAGTTTCCTATCATGTTATGCAAGGAAGAGAATGAAACTACAGATGAGGTGGTGAATGTGCTTCAGAGGCAGTTCACAGCTCTTCAGGTAGATGACTCTTTGGCTGCACATCAAGATGCTGCAAGTGATTCCAGTTGGGCACAAATATCAAGAATTCGTGGAGCCGATGGACTTCTTAAGTATAACCGAATTTTTAGAGTATTGCTCTCTATTCTCACCATACCCCATAGCTATGCAGAATGTGAATGTTTTTTTTTAGCTTTGTGAAGAAAAATAGAACACAGTTCAGGTCATCCATGTCCAATGAATCTCTGGAGTCTATTTCTTTTTTGAAGACCAGGAGTTCTGGTCCCTGTTATGACAAAACATTTTCTCAAGACTGTTTGCAGGAAGCTAAAAAGGCCACAACCATGACTTAAAAGTCGAACTAGCATGTGATTTGCAGTGTGTATTATATTATTTCTTGCCTGTGTTACGTTAAACAAGTTTTATTGTTTAAAGCCTTTTTCAATTATCGTATATCAGCTTAATCTATCAAGGAAGTCCTGTTATGTCTGCTCCAAACCGATATTCACCACGCCTGCTGCTGATTAACATGGATTTCTTCTTGATTGTTATGTTCATCTACAAATCATGTAAGTAGATATGATTTCATTGAAGTATCCTGTTTAAAGCATGAATTATTGTATTTTGTAGCCCAGAAGTATTATTATTTTCGTCAAGCCGGGGTATGTCGAAAATCGTTAGATTTTTTTTGTCGCGCGTGAGTTTTACTGATAGCCCTTTTCAAAAGTTGGCAGGTATGCATGTCCTGTGGTTCGGATTCCACGTAAAACGGAGGTCCCGTGGCTTATGATCGCGAGATTAACGGTCACGTTAAACTACAAGCTTCAATCTAGTTTGTGTGTACAGTATATAATCATATATACCGTATAAAACGCTAAGGTGTATGTTTCACAAAACTCAAGCTCTTAAACCAGAGGGAATTTGAAGGTGCGGTTTGTGCCAAAATCTTCCAAATCGTTTCAATGGTACACAAAAAATTTGCATTTCTTGAAAAGTCATCGCAAATATATGGATTTGTTTATAAAGTGCATGTAAACAAGACAATAGCCCCTGTCAGAACTATAATGAACAAGATTTCCCCAGCCCCTAAAACAATTTAACAACAATACCAACAACAACAACTAATATATCTGCATGTTTTAAGGAATAGCTGCACTATTAGACTAGATTTCAAATTCTATATACAAGGAATGTAAGAATGGAATGTTCTGTCTTTTTTCTGGAAAGCATGATTTTCTCTCATCTTTGAAGTCGCACAAGCAAGAATGGTGGTATAGCACCGACATACAATAAGTAATGACAATATATTTATTGTTTTGTGCTAAGTTAATTTTGGTTACTTTTGCCATTGCCAGCTTCAAAATTTGATACTGGATAGTCCCATGTCATATCAATAATATGTTGCCATATCCTGGAAGACAGCTCACTCCACCTGCCACATAATTTCTAGATACCGTATTTATGAGAATAATCCCTGCCATTGAATAATCATCGCATGCTTATTTTAAAAAGGACGTTTTCAATTTTTTTATTTTCTGGTTTTTAGTGGCTGAGAGATGTTATTGTACTGCTCTCAGGCTTCTTAACCTCCTCAACTCTCCTCCAAGTTTTGTGCCTGCAGTAAGATATTTGTTCCAATGGTGATCATCAGCTGTTTGGATGTCACAATATTATGGTGCATGAATACTTGGATATAAGGTTGGCGAGTACTCAGAGAAAACCTATGCACCCTCTGCTTTGTCCAGCACAAATTCACATGGATCTGTTGTGAATCGATTGTGGGGCTGTAGAGTGAGAGGCTAGCGGCTATCCACCAGTACCATGGATAGACCTCTTTAAAATGGCATAACGCTGAAAAAGTAGCAGATGCTCCATTTTATACTATACGGTATAGACATGCAATATTGGGTGGCCCATGACAAACCGACCTGTCCTCTCTATAGGGTTGTACTGACAGTTTACCAGCTGCAACAATTCAGGTCTTGTTTGTGTTGGGTCGTGCAGTATATTCTGTTTACATAGCCACATAATATTTTCCTTGTCCAGTACAACAAACTGCTCAATGATGGCAGCACGCAATGCATGGTATATTTATTATTACATTAGTTCAGTGTAATTTTTGTTGTTGATCTGTTGTTGGTTGATTACTTATTATGTGATGTTGAAGTTTTTGTGGTTGAATTAAGCTAATTGAATTGAATTTAATGTAGACAGTATACTGTGCAGTATGGACGGGTCAAAATTTAATCCAGCATGGTTACAACCATCATTGCACTTGGAGTTTCAGCCCTGGGCTCTAATGTACTTAATAGGGTGCATTTTTAAAATTTTGTAATATTGCATGCTTTAATCTGTAAATTGTAATTATTTACTTTGCCAGGGTTATTGAGGCTAACTCAATAAGGATGTATAGAACTAGCACCGATAGAGCGCACTGCTGTTGTACTGAGTAAGCGCAAGGCGCTCTTCAGTTGTCTCCTGTATTCTCATGCCGTTAATATCCATGAATTTAAGTTGTTTAAATTGTTATTTTCGTGACTATGCCGAGCTATTGCAGAGTTCCTCTTTGCAAAAATCAGGGAAGCCTTTTATCGTTTCACCAATTTCCACAATATTAAGAAACGAGGAAGAAATGGTTACATGTTATTAGAAGGAAAAATTTTGGTTAGAAAAATCTGTATAGGTTATGAACATTCCCGAATGGGAATATGATGTTATTTCCGTTTGATCAGATAAATTATCAATTAATATGATAAAATTGATCCGGAAAATATTAAAGTATCTTACCATCATTTTCTACCAGACGACTTCACGAAAACTGTGTTGGGTAAGTGTGATGTACAAACAGAAATAATTCCTATTTTGTACCTATAAACTGATTAGACATTTCGATAACAACCACTGAATTTATGCATTTGTATTTGAAGGTGAGAAAAACCGGGCGCTGTTCCATCGCTTTTTCCGCGGACCATGAACACTACAAAAAAGGAAGAGTCCATACACAACAAAATTGCCGGATATCCATGATAAGCCTACAATATCGGAATCTGCAGAAAACATCTCCATTGAAGTACGGAAAGAAATCGTCAATATACACGAAGAAGTGAATGTAACATTTGTGACTCCCATTTTCAAATACTTCAAGAATAAATGTTGCAACATTAAATCACAAACGTACTATGGTTGGTTTCTTGAAATCAGAATTAACCGTCAACTTCCATCTGCCCGACGGAGAATGTGGTTTATCAATAAATATAATCAATAATCCGCTGAAATGGAAACTACATCATATTCCCTTCGGGAATATTCAAAACCTTATTAGGAGAATGTGGTAGCGACGGACTTCTACATCCTTGAGACATAATATAGTCAGATGAATGGAAACGTGGCCCTAAAGCAGGGATTCTCAAACTTTTTAAAAATTGTATCCCTAAGTTGTTTCCAAGGGGTACGGGAACGATCCTTATTGAGAAATTGACAAAATGGCATAAGAACCAAACGTTGGAATGAATTTTCGAGGTATACATTACCGGTATCAACTTTCTTTGATTATGTTTACCTTAGAACACGACCCTTGGGCGAGCCTCAGCTACAAGGCGGGTCGCAGGTGGCGGATAGCGAACGGCCCGAGTGGGGGTTAGTTGCGAATACGGGGAAACCCTAATAAGCAGTCCCGGACCAGAGGTGGCAGGTGTCCAGGCCAAAGGTGGCAGCCCCACCAGGACACTCGGGAGCTGTAGGCTAATAACCTGCACTCCTTAAATCCAACCTATTAAAGAAACTGAAGAGAAAGACAACCGGACAGATTCAATGTTGACGACTTTTGGCATGAAAAGGAAGTGAAGAGCCTAGCCGCTGACAGAACTGGATGGAGGTCTTTCTCGGATGCCCTATGCTCCTCTAGGAGCCACAGGAATTAAGTAAGTAAAACACGACAGTTTCATGTAAGCTGTCAACCCAAGAAAAGACTTGAATCGGAAGTCTATAAGCAAGGGGAGCAAGTGAATACAGTGAAACCCCTCATATCCGAACCCCGGAAATCCGAAATCCCGGGTAATCCGAACGAGGATCTTTCGACAATTTGGAGTTTGAAAAAATACACCCAAAAAAGAGAAACTTATTTATTACTTCCCTTACTGGACTCGTGGGGTAAGAAGATGATTGTCAAAAAGGATATTTTCATGTTGAACGTACACGATTGCCACTTTTGTGTACCATCAGACACTAAATTTATTGCAGGGAAAATAGGAATAACCCGGGGAAACATTTAGATTTCTGGCAGACACCCTGCTTATCGATTGATCTAAAGCTCTTCTATGTCAACTCTTGGTTCTATGTCAACTCTTGGCTGAAAGTGAATGCCTCACAAGAGTTCTTTGATTTTCGAAAATCAAGTTGCCATCGAAAAGGCTAATGTCTTGTGAATTTTGTGAATGTTGCAGTAATTCCCAATTTAATCCTTTTAACAAATTGCACACAGCTACAAGCAGTGTTGTGTAAGACAATAGGCCCCTGCTCAATGTTCTGGGTCGTATACAGTGCAATGCTAGTCATAAATGATGTTCCAAGTAATTAGATTAGTAAACTGCATTTACTCTTCTACGATGAGGTACAATGTGCACCAAAGTTATGCCTTCAAAGTCATAAAGCACAATAAACTTTACTTTAATGGATCCTGCAATGCTTCCTTTTAATTGTGGTAAATAAGTATGTCATAATTATTCATTTGATTGAGCTCAAGTGTATACGAACATACCTATGTCACATCGGTTGTACTCATGCATTCATTATGATCATACCCAACAGCCACGTATAAATGGGCTTGTACAATTTTCTTTTTTAGCACCGTATTGAGCTATACTTTGGTTCATTAGGACTGCTCCATCCATGCTGGAGTTATATCTCTACTTAGTATAAAACAGTCCCCGATTCTTGGATGTCACAGGTAATCTCGAGAACCACTGGATGGATTTTGATGCGGTTTTCACCATTCTGTAAAGGATATCTCGAGGAAGGTTTCTGTTGAAAATAATTTATTTATGATCAAAGGAAGCCAAGCAGTAACGATTTCAGTGATAAAGTCAAAAGAAAGCAGGCATCCATGTTCTTTCTAAGCTTACGCTGGGCAAACTGTTCAACATATCAATATAAGTTTACTATGAATGTAAGAATTGTTCAGCGTGAAAAGTTCTACAAAAAAGTCTGTGAGAGCATATCTCTATCGTCAATACATCGCCCACTAGAAGTGTTTTTACATTTTCATTTCTTCCAACAATCTCCATTCAATTACTGAGGCGACATTTTACGAGCTAGCTAGGGGCGAGCCTATCACCCGAGTTACAGCTTAGCTAGCGGGCGAGCCTATCCCAGATACAGCCAGCAGCAAACTGTCGAGTCGTCTTGAGTTAAGACTTAAGAGAAGAGTGGTTGTGTTTGGATTTTCCCTGGAAGTGCAACTCGGCTTTTCTTCATTTCGCCTGTGAACTTTTCGTTCCACAAAATACACAGTCAAGTTCATCATCATCGGCTTTAACTCGAATCCGTGTATAAATCTTCTTCCTTCAGTCCAGTTTGTGGATGTGTTTACAGTGACTAAAGAGTCCAATCCTGGCATGGAACAAGCGACCACACAAGTCACATAGTATTGCTGGAGGAGGACGTGGTTGGGCTGCTCGAAGTTTCCTAGCTTGACGCTTGGCCTCTTCATGTGTGCGTCGATCCCTTTCAAACGTCTTTACAGTATCCGAGATGGTACGGCGCCAAGTTGAGCGGTCTTCAGCCAGCATGTCCCAGGTTTGTGAATCAAGACCTGTCAATTTCAGGGTCTGCTTAAATTGGTCCTTGTAGCGCCTCTCAGGACCACCATGAGGCCTGGTGCCATAACATAACTCACCATATAGCATCTGACGAGGTAATCTCACATCGTCCTTCCAATGGACATGACCAATCCATCTAAATTGGCGACCTATTATGGATGATTCTATGCTGTTGATTTGAGCCTTCTCCAGAACAGCAATATTGGTAATGCGGTCTTCCCATTTAATCCTCAGGATTGATCGAAGTTTTTGTAGGTGGAAACGCTGAAGCTTCCTGAGATCACGTCGGTAAAGGGTCCACGTTTCACAGCCATACAACAATGTAGAAATGACTACTGCTTTGTACACCATAAGCTTTGTACTCATGGACAGATCTTTATTCATGAAGACCCGGTGTGCTAATCGTCCATATGCTGCATGGGCTGCACCAATTCTCTTATCCACATCCTGCTCACAGGTACAGCTCACAGAAATGGTACTGTCCAGGTATGAGAAGTGGTCTACCTGTTCTAATGGCAAATTTGAGGTGGAGATATTGAACTGAGGAAGAGGTGGGCCTGGTGAAGGTTGTGCCAAGACTTTAGTCTTATTGACATTTATGGTAAGACCAAAGCGATCACATGCACTTTTGTAACAGTTAACTGACTCTTGCAGCTCTTCTGGTGTGAGAGTGGTGATGCAGCATCATCTGCATACAACATGTTAGTAACCTTAGTAACCTGAGTTTTCCTCAAGGAGCGGAGACGAGTTAGGTTGAAAAGCCCTCCATCAAAACGATACTTGACCTCCACACCTGGGATGTTTGTGGGTGAATCATAAAGCATTGCAGCCAAGTACAGCGCGAAAACCATTGGAGCCAGTACACATCCTTGTTTCAATCCATGGGTAATAGGAAATTCATCGGACATCTTATTCTGATGGCAAACCTGACCTGTCATGCCATCATGGAGAGCCTTGATTAGATCTACAAATCGCTGAGGACAACCAAACCGCTTCAGCACCGCCCACATGGCTGGTCTTGGAACCGAATCAAATGCCTTTTCCAAGTCATAAAAGACTAAGAAGAGTGGATTCTGTTGTTCTCTACATTTTTCTTGTAGCTGTCTTACACAGAAAATCAAGTCAATTGTGCTTCTGGAAGCTCTAAATCCACACTGTGACTCTGGGAGGATCTTCTCAGAGATAGCCTGAGGCGGTTAAGTAGAATTCTTGCAAGAATCTTCCCCACAATTGATAGCAGTGATATACCACGGTAGTTGCCACAAACACTGCGATCACCCTTTTTAAAGATAGTGACGATAGTGGCATTCTTTAGGTCTCCAGGTACCTTTCTTGATTCCCATATTCTGAGGATAAGGGTGAAAATCCTTGTTTTGAGGGAACGACCTCCGGCTTGAATTAGTTCCAGAGGGATGTTATCTGGTCCAGGTGCTTTTCTGGGTTTCAATTGGGTGAGAGCTGCACTGAAATCGGTACTGCCAAGCACAGTTGTTCAGGTTGTTGCGGCACATCACAAAGGAAGTCTTCAGCAGCTGCTGATGGACGATTTAGGAGATTGGAGAAGTGCTCCTTCCAGCGTTCCAAGATTTCTTGACTATCAGTAAAGGTAGTAGAATTATCAGCGCTTTTCAGTGTACCCGATGATGAGCGAGATGGTCCATATATTTCCTTGAGTACTGCATAGAAGTTCCTCAGGTCTCGAGCATCCGATAGTCTCTGCAGTTCCTGAGCCTTCTGTTGCCACCAAGTATTTTTAATCTGCCTTATCTGCGTCTGGCATTTACCCTTGAGTTCCAGTAGTTTATCTCTCTTTGTGTTGGAAGTTGGGTCTTGAAGATGGGCAAGATAGGCATTCCTTATGGCATTCCTTTTGGCATTCATGAGAGACAGAATTTCCTCTTTGTTGTCATCAAACCAGTCTTGTCTTTTCCACACTATAAAAGCAATGGTTTCCTCAGCTGACTGTGTGATAATCTTCTGTAGTGTGGCCCATTCTTGCTGAATGTCATTTGTCAAGTTAAGATTGGACGGAAGGGGGGATTTGTGTTTCATGCACCTCGCCATTTTAAAATTACGTCTGACAAGAATTCGTTGCACATGTATCTCCATGATAATATAATTAATAGTCCAGTCAGTAATTTTAACCCATCATGCTGACTTGGGAGTATTTGTTTCCATTTTGGTCTGTATTGACAAATTCAATTATAGTTTGTAAAATCAATACAACTTTTCCGTCAAATCATTACTTTAAATTGCGTTGTTTAACGCTTATTCGTGGTACATGTTTCGGACTATTTTCATTTTCATCAGCCACTAATTTACACATATGGATGACATCATGTAAAAAAAACCACTGAATTCACTTATAGGCATAAAAATACACAATTATACACTCACTCATGTCATGCATAAAAAACATATTAAAAACATCTAAAACACTAAAAAAAATTGTCTTGTTCCCATGTCCAATGTGCTCCTGTTCATTGTGGACTGACTGGTTGATGGAGCTTATTTCCATAACATTAAGGTCTGTTAAAAACATTTGGCATTCCATCATGTCGACTACACTTTGAAAATGCTTCTATTGAAGATATTATCCTTGAATCATGTTGACAAAATGGAAAGAATAATTCACACTGAGTGTGGAAGCCGGCACAAGCCTGCACGGTACTTGAGTGCACTCCAGAGGTTTACCATTGCAGTCTGGGTTTGGAATAAGCGCAATGTTTTCTATCTAAGCCGCACAACGGAACAAGACAACAATTTTGTATAGTGTTTTAGATGTTTTTAATGTTTTTTATGCATCACATGAGTGAGTGTATAATTGTGTATTTTTATGCCTATAAGTGAATTCAGTGTTTTTTTGACATGACGTCATCCATATGTGTAAATTAGTGGCTGATGAAGGATTGAAAATAGTCTGAAACATGTACCACGAATAAGCGTTAACAACGCAATTTAAAGTATTGATTTGACGGAAAAGTTGTATTCATTTTACAGACTATGACCATCATGCTGAGACGTAAAACGGATATAGGTCGTAGTTCATTGACATCGAAAGAAAAGCGCTTATCACGTAATGCATTCATAACTGTTCCCGGGCGAAAATGGGGCGGGTTTCTAGTTAAGCAGTATAAACTGAACACGGAACTATAATAATCTTCTCAGTAATGACTGTTTGCTATCAAGGCCACTTCAGTACTGTTGGCGATAATGGAGAAGTGCCCATACCAAATATTGTGCAATTTCTTAACTCAATAATAGGGCAATAATAAACTATATAATTACTGACTTTCAATTCAGGAAATTGATATGTAATTGGAGGATTCTCAAGGGCTCTTTTTTATGAAACAGACCACAAAATGATCTGCTGTGAACTGGGCATAGTTAGACATAAAGTACAGAAAGTGAGGGCTGTTTGCATATGGATTAGGGTTGAAAATCTCCAGTATAAGAAACTTAGGTAGAAATATAATGGAAATAATTGATGAGAAATTATAAAGAGTAGATGGTAAATAATTACAGGACTGTCTTGGGAAGACAGTTTAAAGACAGGAAATGACATAGCGAAGTCAGCTTTTAAAATGAAAAAGATGGCCTACCAAAACAGAAGACCGAGACAGAGAACTTTATGTAGTGAAAAGGAACGGAACCTAACAAATAATAGTAGAGTCCAAAAGAAAATCATGGGGGGGATTTGAAGATAAATCAGAAATTTTAGGTCAAGTGGCAGGAAAGCCTTTTTGAGTGTTATAAAGAATCTTAGAAATGGAGGAAAGAGAGCAATGAGTACTGTTTTGGATAATTCTGGGAAACTCATTGAAGATGCCAAGGAAGCAAGAGAAAAATAGCAAGCAACTTGCTAAATGTAAATGGAGACCTATCTGACATTGTAGCAAAAGTTTTCTTTATTTGTTTTATTTACTTTATAAAAAGCAATACCGAGGTCATTGCCAAGTAGCAACTCTATTAGCGATGGGTACTGTTTGAGATAGGTGGGATTATTTCTAGCTCCTAAATTTTTGGGTTGGTTCCTCGATTAAGAGAAAATTTCTGCACTCCTGGGTTAAAACAACAAAAACCACCACGGCAAGAACGCCCAAAAATACATTTTTGTATTGATACTGATAGTGAAAGTCTCAAAGTTATCATAACTGTTAAATATAGGTATAATAGTGTAAAGGCCACCACACACAGAAAGCTAAGCTAAGCTACGTGGTGTTCTGAAAAATATCGCTCTCAATGCATTTAAGTACAGTGACACACACAGACCGCTATGCTATGCTATACTATGCAAATCTAAGCTAAGCTAAGCTAGACAGATCGCCAGGCAGGCGATTTTCTTGGCTGTAGCTGGCCTGGCGCATGCGCTTTTCATTTCTGAACAGTTGATCTGGTGGGCTGTCGTAGACTTTTGAGTTGTGTGCGTAGCCGTGTCATGTGAGTGTAGTGTAGTGATTCAGGTAGAACCGTACTTCGTTTTATCTATGCAATGGGTGACAGGCCAAAAGAAGAAGAAGAAAAATACACGGTGAATTCCATCATTTGATTCAAGAACTAAATGGAAATGATGAAGAATTTAAACGTTACTTTCGTCTACGGTAAGTCAGAAACAATTTCACGAACTTCTCTCTATTATTGAGGGTGTGTTTCACTGTAGAAAAGTATGGCAGTTGGCATACGCTATAGTTTATTCCACATATTTTTCAGTTCATTGCCTAAAAAATGTATCTTTCAGGTACCTGGTAACTCGGGACAGATTCAAAACTAAAGCATATAGTTACAGGACGGGGGCCTCAACTGTATTATCTATAGTAAATGATGCCTGTGAAGCGATATGGAATTGACTACAGGACCAAGTGCTATCAATACCTTCAGAGGAAAAGTGGAAACTGATTGCAAAAGATTTTGAAAATCTGTGGAATTTTCCCCATTGTATAGGGGCTCTTGTTGGAAAACATGTACTTATTCGAGCCCCACCAAATAGTGGAACAACATTCTATAATCACAAGGAGACATTTTCTTCTCCCCAATTTCACGTATCCAGAATCGTCTGCTCTTCCTGTTTCTTTCTTTTTCTTCATCTTCGATGACAGCAGCCAATAAAAGAGCCTGCTCTTTAATGCCAGTCATCCTTAAACTGCTGCCTAGCTTAGTTTAGCTTAGCTTTTTGTTCGTGTCATAGCACACCATAGCTTGACATTGCTTAGCATAGCATAGCGTGGTGTTGCTTAGCTTAGCTTAGCTTTCTGTGTGTGGTGACCTTTAGTTCCATACCTGATAACTGGTCCCGTTTGATTTGCACGTGCATAGTAAGATCATTAGATATTTGTCTTGCAAAGTTGAAATATTTTTTATTAGAGGTTTACTAATACGGTACAGTCGAGTCTCTGGATTTCGAGTTTCCCATAAATCCGTGCATCGTAAAACAAATTTGTTCCTTGATGTCGAAATCGCGAGTGTAAATAGCAAAAAAAAAAACCTAGCATTGTGAGTGTCTTTACTGTGGCGATCTGTTTTCCACACCTGGTCGTAGTACAACACGCCACCTGGACGTTACAGACTTTTCTATAATTGGCATAATCAACACCCCCAACACGGTGTGAGAGTGACCGAAACTGTATGGCTGACGAGTCACACAGATGGCTACACTGCAGTAGAGGCCGTCATGCACTACATGGAACAACCACATTAAGCGACACCAACCGACATTCTGGTCTTCAGACAGTGGCATGAAATGCCCCGAGAAACATTGCAGCTTCACTAAACAAAAGACAATCCACCATTTTTTCAGGAAGTGTCAATTGTCACCAGACATAGATAAAAATTTTGTTTTGCCAATGTAAATGTCTGCTGTAAACACTGTTTTAATAACAAATGATTTTTGATGCTCGTATTCTTTTCAACATCGGTTTATAGGACAGTAGTTCTTTTTCCCACATAAATTTAGATAGTTCGAGTTTTCAATTGTTCGAGGTGGTTACAGTCCCATTCAACTCAATCAAGACACTACTGTACTATGTACTGTGAAATCTTTGTGTTTCTGTGTTTATGTTTCATGCAAGGCTGCAGTTCTACAGTGAGATTCTTTTGCTGGAGCGGGGACGACGGCTGGCTGCCGGGCTCTCGCGCCTTCCGCCAGCCAACCAAGCTTGGGCCGCAAGGTTGTGCGGAGGAGAGCTAACCAGGGTCACTAAAGTCATTAAGTCACTAAACTATCATCGAGGGTGTGAAGTGTCAGCGCACTGATAAGAAGGTACCGGTAACATAAACAACAGCTTCATACAAGATTTAATTAAAGAAGCACAGATGTTCCTTTTTTATTTCTTGGGAATTTGGATGACATCACGTCACCAGTTAAAGGTTAGAACTTACCTTTTCACAGAAGATGCTACTCCTGTACCCCACTGCGTCTTTACTGTAATTAATCGAAGCACGGACCTAAGCCCGTTTGATGTTTAATTGTGAGGTAATTTAAAGTACAAGTGTACAGATCAATAACCCATACTCTAGTGGAGCTGGAGAACAATATACGGCAGCAGATATCCCTCACAGCAGAAGGGAATTATAACGTGTAAATGCTAATTTATTTACACGGTATAACGCCTGTCTGTCAGCTGAAGTAAAACACTCGCAGCATCTTCTGTGAAAAGGTAGGTTCATTAATCATGATTTGCTGGTGAATTTACCATTATTTAATGTACTTTGTTACGGTTTCTACCTGCGTGCAATCCGTCGGCCGAGCTTGGTTGACTTGTGGAAGGCGCACGCGCCCGGCAGCCAGCCACCAGCCCCGTTCCAGCAAAAGAATCTCCCTGTATAATAAAGAAGGGACCAATACCTGAGTAAATACAGAATTTTGTGATATTGTTCTTTAGCAGTTAGCGCTCGTCCCCCTGCCACAGATGTTGTACCTACCACTCCTGCAGCTGATTTGGAACCTCCAGTACAGAATGATGATGACGATCCTATAGGATGGCTATATAAACTGAGAAAGGAGGACCTTGTGGAACAGTTGCAACAATTTGACTTGGACACCACTGGCTCTATCACTGCATTGCGTTCTCGACTGTCATATTATTTACAGCATGGTAAGTATATGCTTGTTTGTAGTATCGGTAATGAATTGGCTAATTATCTTATTTTAATTTTGAAATGTACTGCATATAAGTTATCTTACTTAATTTACTAAGGCTTTTTCTATTTCTTCTCAGTTGACCATTACTAAGATAGTCAAAATTTACATCTCACAAATTATAAAAAAAAAAAATTAAAAGGAACTTTTTTGGCCATTCCATCACTTTCAAGTAAATTGCAAATTTTCACTACTTTGATTGTACAACCGAAGAATTTTTGGATAATGCACGATTTCTATCCCCTCCCAAACTTCTGTCTAATTTCCTTCATGTATTACACTCTAGAGCCGGGCAAATTTGCTCTAGTTCCGATCGGGATCGTAAGTTTCCGCATGGCTAGTATCGCCCCCCACCAAGCGCACTCAAGGCCAGGTCTCTCCGCTGAACGAGAATCTTCAGTTTCGATAATACCGGTACTGAGTGAGAGTCTCGATAATACCGGAACTCCTTTTTTCTCGGCGTTATCGACAGTATCTATTTAAAGGAAAAAGCAGACTCACTCACGCCGCTGCACGTGTCACTCAAGCCGCTGCACGTGTAAAGTCAAAGCCTTCTGTAATAACTCCGGAGTGTAAACCATTCCTCGTTCTTACATTTGACAAATTTAAAGCAGTATGAAGTGATACACCCCAAGAAGATCACATTGAATTGAGTTCGCATCTGCCACCTTCCTACCACTCCTACCCTCAGTTACAAATATACACACACTACTACAAACACCATAATAACACAGGTTATTAGACAAAGTTGACACACAAGAACACAATAATGATCACGATGTTGTAGCCCCTAAAGTAAAATAAACTCAAATAATTGGCGTAGCAGAGAAGAGCTACAAGAAAGTTTCTCGTGTATGACTCGTGAATTTTTAGTCCTACTGACTAGCAATTTGCTTTAAAGAATACTTTCAATCTTCTTCTCCACCTTGTAACTCGTTGTTATTAGAGGCAACTATAGTGCAAAAATTGGCTGCGATGGTGAAAACACACTTGGAAAATATTACGCTGAAAAGTTTCAACTTATTTCATCTACTAAAAACTCTGATTTTTTTGCTTGAAAACAATACCAGTTTGTGGCATGCGGTGTATCAATCATGTCAGTGCAAACACTTCACTGATTTGTCCATAAATGCCAATGATATGACAGTTTGAGTGAGAATAGTGCGACGGGAGTTGCACTGAGAATAACTCATTACCGCGGGAATGTCACTTCGTCCGATACTTCAAAGTCTCGTTCGATCACAAGGTAATATCGTTGCTCTCTCTACCCATGATGCAACGTGTGAGCACGTGCGTAGGAACGCGATTGTAATGGCGGTGGTTTATGCATATGGCAAAGCCATTATGACGAAAGATAAAATCAATCTTATTCTTGAAAGTGAACATTATTTTTTCGTATGCCCCACGACTAGAGAATATTATTCAAACTGGTAGGAGCATTTGAGATAAAGAGGGTCAGGTATCCAACGCAAAAGTTTTCACTGTGTATGTTCGTACCATTTTCCCTCAGTCTATATTAGTCTCAGTGGCTGAATTGGTTGCGCGCTGGACTCATGAATAGAAGGGTCGGGGTTCGATACTCGGTATGGGAAGTAATTTTAAGTTTTGTTTCGTTACGTTTTATTGTTTATGACGACCACTTTACTAGTATCTTACTACAAAAATCATACGACAGAACACAGTTGCATCACAGGGGCTTTAGTAATATAGCGAGTGCATGAATTTTCAGGTTTTATTACGAGAAAGTTTCATACGGTAGTGCTTGAATGTGGCACTACACGAAAAGATCTTAATATGTAGCCTACACGTCAAATAGAATTTTCTTTTGCTGAAATTTAATGACCAAAAAATGCCGACTGACGATCAAAATCTCCTTCCATATGTTATTAGGATGATATGCTCAATATACCTTGGGTAGTCTGTTAATATGATATAGTTGAAGTTGAGTGGTCTCCCATAAGTCCAACCCCTCGTCCACGTCGTGGGAGACGGGCAACGGCACAAAGTAGGGGATTGCCTGTAGGGGCGAAGTACAGTGGGGACTTCGTGTGCCCCGGGACCGTTACGGTAGCTGTGAAGGTCCTACAGGAACCCTGAAAAGTGACGGCTAACGGGGCTCTGGTGAAGCTACGATAGGCCCAGCAAGCCAGTAGTGGATTAAACCAAATGCTTTCAAAAATGGAACGAGCCTCGGACAGGATGGATTTAATAGACGACGACACGGCTGTACACACGGACTAAGATTTGGAACTTTAAACCTAAGAACGCTGACGGGGAAGGTGGAGGAGATAGTGGATATGATGGAAAGAAGGAAGTTGGATTTATTGGGATTGGCAGAAACAAAGTGGAAAGGGGAAGGAAGGAGAGTACTGAGAAAAGGCTATAGACTGTACTGGAGTGGGAACGAAGAGGGAAAGAGGAATGGAGTGGGAGTAGTAGTACGAGATGGTTTGAAAGAAGAAGTGAGGAGAATAAGTGATAGGATGATGAAAGTGAAAGTAGCACTGAGGGGAGAGACCGTAGAAATAGTGCAAGTATATGCTCCACAAGTAGGCTGCGCTTCTGAAGAGAAGGAGGAGTTTGAAGAGGAATTGCAGAAGCAGCTGGTAGGAAGAAATATGATTGTTATGGGGGACCTCAATGCCCATGTAGGAAGAGAAAGACAAGGTTATGAGAGTGTTCTAGGACCAGAGGGTTGGGGTGGAAGAAATGAGGAAGGAAAGAGACTGTTGGACTTCTGCCAGAGGAACAGCCTGCTAGTTGGGAACTCCTGGTTTAAGAAAAGAGAGAGCCACACAATCACATGGTACAGTGATGACTTGACCAGGAAGTCGGTGGTCGACTATATACTGTATGAGAAAGAACTAAATAAGAACATCACGGACATCAAGGTTATACCATCGGAGAACCTGGATAGCGACCATCGATTACTGGTAATGAACCTGAGAGGGAGTAAGGAGAAGAAAGGGACTGAGAACCAGGAAAGACGTATAAGGATATGGAAACTGAAAGAAGGGGATAGAAGGGTCGAGTACCTCAAAATGGTAAAGGAAGGAATTCCAACAGATGAAGAAAGAGGGGTGGAAGAGGAATGGGCTAGATTTAAGAAGACACTAGTGGGTGCAGCAGAAGCAGTATGTGGGAGGACAAGTAGTAAGAAGAGGTGGAAGGAAACACCATGGTGGAATGAGAAGACAAAAGATATAGTAAGGGAAAAGAATAGAGCCTTTAGGAGGTGGTATCAAAATAGGACGGTAGAGACAAGGGAAGAGTACCAGGAAAGAAAGAAGGAGGCGAAGAGAGTGGTGGCTGAGGAGAGAAGGAAGTGGATGGAAGAGTGGACAAAGATGATGGAGGAGGATAGTGAAGGTACAAAAAAGGTCCTGTATGGGATGGTGAAAGATAAGAGGCGGAAGGATCCTACGGATTATGTTAGAATGGTGAACAAAAGGGGACAAGAGATAGAAAATAGGGAAGAACTGAAGAAAATGTGGAAAGAATATTTTGAAGAACTTCTGAACCCAAATGGAAAAGATGGTGAGGAGGAAGAAATCGGGGAAGAGGAAGATGAACTGCAAACAGAAAAGGACTTAACATGGAAAGAAGTGGAAGATGCAGTGAACAAGATGAAAGGAGGGAAGGCACCGGGTGTGGATGAGTTGAGTGTGGAGATGGTGAGAGCAGCAGGAGAGGTGGGGATACAGTGGTTGTACCGAGTGATGAGGACAGCATGGAAGGAAAGGAAGACCCCAGAGGACTGGAAAAAAGGAATAATTGTCCCGATCTTCAAGAAAGGTAGTAGAACAGATTGCAGAAACTATCGGGGAATAACACTGATGAGTCATTGTGCAAAGATCTTCGAGAAAGTTTTGGAAAAGAGAATTAGGACAAGGATAGAAGGAGGGATGAGGGAAGAACAACATGGCTTCAGAGCAGGAAGGTCCACAGTGGATTTGATTTTTGCTGTAAGGCAGTTACAAGAACAGCACTATGAGTATGGAACAGATCTACTGATGGCCTTCCTGGATATTGAGAAAGCATATGACAGTGTATGCAGAAACAAAGTGTGGAAGTCCCTGGAGGATAGAGGAGTAGAGAAATGGACTATAAAGAGGATAAAGGAGATGTACAAGGGAAGCGTGAGCTGTGTGAAAGTGGGAGGAGAGAGATCAGACTGGTTGGAACAGAGAAACGGCCTGAAACAAGGAAGTGCCTTGTCACCGTTACTTTTCATTGTGGTGATGGATGACATAATGACCCGAGTGGCACAAGTAATTGGGGAAGGAAAGATGAAAGCAATGGTGTTTGCAGATGATTTGATGATTTGGGGAAACAAGGAGGAGGAGGTACAGGAACAGTTGGACGTGTGGGAAGGAATAATACAAGGATATGGAATGAAATTTAGCATAAATAAGAGTGAGATGGTGATCACAACAAGGAAGAAGGAAAGAACCACAACGGGAATAACAATTGGTGGGGAACAGCTGAAGAAAGTGGAGAGTTTCAAGTATCTAGGAAGCCTGATACAAGAGAATGGAAGAAACGATAGAGAAATAAATGAGCGGGGGAGGCAGGCAGAAGCATTTCGGAGGAGTGTGAGAAGCATGTTATGGAGCAAGGATGTCCCTCAGAACAGCAAAAAGATCATATATCGGACGTACTATGTCCCTATCCTGACGTATGCCTCGGAGACCTGGGTTATGAAAGGAAGGGAGAGGAGCAAAATACAGGCCAGTGAGATGAGGTTCTTGAGAAGCAGTATTGGAGCTACAAAGATGGACAGAATAAGAAATGAGAGGACCAGAGAATTAATGAAGGAGGAACCATTACAGGATGGTATAGAGAAATCTAGACTTAGATGGTATGGACATGTAAAACGAATGGAGGAGAAGAGGATACCCAGGAGAGTACATGAGACGAAGTGGGAAGGAAAGAGACCGAGGGGAAGACCGAGAGACAGGTGGCTGAAGGGGGTGGAAGAAAGCGTGAAGAAGAGAGGAGAAGACTGGACAAGGGTGGAGGCTGAGAGATGGTGGGAAGACAGAAGACGTTGGAGAGGCTTGTGTTCCAAACAGACCCGGCCAGTGGCTGGAAACTGTGCAAGATGATGATGAAGTTGAGTGGATTCTTCCAATTCGCAGACTCCAGTCAACGGAATGAACAATTTCCATTGAATCCTTACACAAACAAGCCTCAGTGCCTTCAGGCAGCGCCATATTGCCCATGCGAGAACGAGCGATAATGTCGAGAATAATCGTTATCGAGCCCACTTTATCGGTAATACCAGTTCCGGAACCATCATTTCCGTTTTTTATTCTCGTCCAACGAGACCGATCGGAACTCTAAGAGCTTTTTGCCCGGCTCTATTACACTCTTCGGGCAGTTAAATGCCAATATCCAATGAGAAAAGTAACAGTTAATTTTTTAAATGTGTTTTGAATAGTGGCAGAATAAAAGTATTGCTGATCAACTTTAAGGTCTTGTTTTTTCCTACTAATTGAGGAGACAAAAGTTTTCTTGCCTTGAATTCAACTGAAATATAATGTTTTTCAGTCGGTCAACATGATTCTACCCAATTGTAATGGGTGGTTCCCTAATCCTGAAAAAAATTGATGGAAACGAGGCATTCCTCTATTCGGTCTTTTTCTCTGATGGGGCTACATTCCATATTTCCGGCACGGTAAACAAGCACAATTGCAGAAGGTGTTCTGTGTGCTTTCGCTCGCAGAGCTAAAATCCGTTACACTAGTACAACTTCGATTTCGGCCTGAGTTTGGACTGTTACCAACTGATCATATTTCCACTTATGTAACAATCCGGAAATGGGACAGACTCCTTCAAGAATCTGGGAAGTTGCTGTCGATGTCGGGCCGTCACGCCAAGCACGCAGTTTCAGAGGCTACTGTTGATTTAACCTGTGAATCCTTCATGCAGAGCCCTCGTAAGTCAATTCGACAAGCAAGTAGGCAGTTACTGTTACTTCGTTCGACGGTACACGATGTCGTCCACAAACGGTTGCACCTACGGGCATACAAACTGCATTTTCATCAGAAAATCAAACCTCAGGCCAGGCCGCTACGGAAGGCATTCGCGGAGACAATTCTGGCAAAAATGATGGAAACGAGGCGGCATTCCTCGATTCGGTCTGTTTATCGGACAAGGCTACATTCCATATTTCCGTCACGGTAAACAAGCACAATTGCCGCATTTGGGGAACTGAACCCCCCCCCTAGTGATAGAGTTGGGTCTCTCCGAAAGTGAATGCGTGGTGTGGATTGTTGAAGGATTGGGTTATTGGCCCATTCTTCTTCGCTGAGCCTACAGTTAACGGAACACGTTATCTAGCTAGACATGTTAGAGCAGTATGTTGTGCGACAACTTCCTCGTGACGTGATCTTTCAGCAAGATGGTGCGCTATGCCATTATGCGGAACTTGTGAGGGATTTCTTGAATCGTGAGTTCCCAGATCGCTTGGCCCCCTAGAAGCCTCGACATTACGCCACTTGTAATATACCGTATATACCCGAATGTAAGACGACTCCGAATATAAGACGAGGCCTAGTTATCAACTGCCTCTTACAGATTTTTTCAAAAAAATACTCGCTAACTCATAACTTGCACAATATATGCCCTTAAGGCCGTGCTTTCATTTTTATAACGTCTAGTGTTATCGGAAATCCCTCTGCCCGCTTTTCCAAGACATACTCTATAATTTCTTTGTTCAAGAATGGGAGATGTTATTAAATTAAGATATGTTGATCACTCAATTACTGCTTGTAAAACTGACTGGTTGTTTTTGTAAAGATTGTTTTAAAACATATTTCTGTATGCTTTCGAACATATAACTTATTCGCTTAAAATGACGTGTATGCGTAAATCCTAACCTCAAAATGTATGCTATTCGTATATGCATGGTAATTAAACATAGCAAACCATATTTTAATCTTCATTAACGCATTGATTTGTTGCGAGTTACAACATGCCAACACCACATACTACTTTGCAAATAACAATAAAAAAAAAAAAAATTAATACCCTGAATATAAGACGACCCCAAATTTTTATAACACAAAAAGTGGGAAAAAACCTAGTCTTACATTCGGGTATATACGGTAATTTAGTAACAACTTACACATGTGGTGAAAACTTACAAGTGGTGGTAGTGGGATCCGTAATAAAAGAGCTAACTGTGGCTCTGACATTAATGAGAAAACACTTTCAAATTATTACTATCAGCAAACAAACACTCCCTGGGAAAATGGCTCTGGTTTGGGCAAACTCCCTTTCTGGTTGTTACCTCACAATGCATATTATTTTCATGATTCTAATCGCTTCTGCATCTAGAATTCCTCCTTTGATCCTGCTCCTTACATAATTTCTAGCAAATCGATTCCGATCTCTCCATGCACATTAGTTTTCTTTGACTGTCGCAACAGTACAAATCTCAATTCCTTCACGGATAATCTTCTTTTTCTTTCTCTCTGTTATATCTCTTCTCCCCTGAATAAACAATTTGAGTACGTCTCTTTGCTTTTCTTGACGATCTAGTTCTCTAGATAACTAAATCACCACTACAAAAGTTTCAAAACCGTAGCAGCCATCTTGCACATTACCTATATAAAATGTGTTTGGTTCTGTGTTTCTCCACATCAGATCCCTCAGTCATAGCAGCCATCTTGCACGTTATTTATATAGTCTTTAGTTCTGCGTTTCACCGCTACATCAAATTCCCCAGTCATGGCAGCTATCTTGCACGTTATATATGAGTAGTCCATTTGCAAAGGCCGCTAAGTGCATTATAAACGAAACCGAGTAAATGACGAAAAACTGCTACGACCAAACTAATTAAGCTAATACCATATTTCTTACCCCTGAAAATCAACATAAAAACATTTATTAATCAGTTAAAATCTGTGAAATCTACGGTTGGATCTTCTGTCCTAAAACACAAATCAAAATATTGACTTACCGGTTTTTGCACACGTATTGTGCAGTTACCGACATTTGCACCCGTGACGATGAGAGTCGTTAATGAAACTTAGGTTGCAAAACCCGCTTTTTTTTTATGAATTCCATTTGGATGAGATTTTTAATAAAGAACTATTTTAGTTTCAATTTGGTTTATTAGGAAAAATATAATTTAAAAAATAGACCACGTCGGGTGTGATAAAAGGAAAATTATTTTTTAAAAATACATCTTAAACACCCTGCAACATCATTTATACAGCATAAAAGTTTACAAACTAAGAAAGTGCACATAACAAGAAAAATGGCACTTAAGTTAGGTCAGGTCATCCTCGACACAGTCCATAAGCTCAAAATCTACTGGTTCTTCGTCTTCTTCCTCTTAAGGTCGGACGATATTGATGTGAATGGCTTCTTGCTCCTGGAAGACCTCACTGAAGAATTTTAGGTTGCCATTTGCTGGCCAGTTTTCACCGAAATACAGCTCTAAAAGCCGTCAGACGTCTTGTAGTTAAGTTTCTTTGAGTGCAGCACCTACTTGAATTGGTGAGGGATCCGGATGTTTGTTAATATTCGTTCCAATTTTCATGCTGCTCTTTCCCTCACCAACCTCAAAATTGTAGAACGGCTCCCCTCAGACCAGACATGTTATTTTTTGTATGGCCAATTCTGAACACGATTTTCTTCGCTAATTGGAATTGTTCACTACCCAGGTTTTTTTACCGTGCCATCCACATACGCTTTCTATTTTCAAATACACTCACTTTGCGAAATTGCCGTTCAATATTTCCAAAAACTCTGTCAGGTGAGATAAATGAGCGGTCCACAATAATTGGGAACCATAGCTGTATTTCCTCTAGACATGCGGGAGCTGCTAGTAGTACGGTAACCAGAGAGATAGCATGCTGATCATATTCTTGTTTTTGTTCTGACCCCCACAGCCATCAGAGAATAACCGAAATATTTTGAACCTTAAACATTTATGCTAGCCAGTTTGTGAAGAAGTGTCGACACTATTTGGTTTGATCCTTTGGTATGTTGATGTTCTAATCTGACGTAAGAAGTTATTCTCAACTCCAATATCAATGGGTTAAACTACTTCAACTTACACTATTTCTCCCACTACCGGTACTTCTGCCGTTTCTGTTCTTCCCTCCGTATTTGGAACATCCACAATAGTATTACAGTCCACAAATGCAATAACTGCTTCACTTAAATCAACAAAATCACTCATTTTTCTGGCATGAAGTGCCCACATCCAAGAAACAACCTGTCGATCAAATGTGCATTTAAACGGTGTATTTCGACAAGGCTGCATGTCATTGTTGCGTACGCTTCCTCGATAGTGCACCCAACTCAAATCTGAAACATGAAACTGTCCTTCCCGATCAAAATAAATAATTATTTATTGTAAAGGAATTCTGTGGGAGGAATATTGGCAGTTCTTGTACCAGTTAGCGTGTTTTGCAGCCGTATGTGGCAAGGCAGACGCCATACATATGGAACTTAGCGGTCTTTGGCCACGTGGAACATTAAACTGGCTTTGCAACCGTAATACATTCTCCATTGTGGCAGACTGATATACATCTCGTTCACGGCCTCTTTCACACCGTCGAGTTCATCTCAAGGCGATAGTCTCCAAGTCCTTACTTCATTCCAGCAGAATCCGGTTGTAGATAATAAGATACCAAGTACATCTATGAATCTTCTTGGTAGTCCCGCAATCACCCCTCCATCCAACAGATCATCAAAATAGCACAAGTTCACATTTAAATAGTTCCAGTCACGATTTCTGAATACATCATATTCACCCCCAGAAATCCTGACAACTATGCCATAGTGGAGGGATTTCTGACAGACATGTTAATTGGGATGATCAATCCGTGCACTGTAACTAACCAAATAGAGCACTTTTCAGGTGTAGGATAGTATTGCCTTGCACACTACTACAATCATCCGACCCCAACCTTTGTTTCTCATTCCTCCTCCTGAAATCTCGTATGACACAAATCAAATCCCCAACTGCTTGTAGCTGTAATTCTTGCTCCTTCTTCAGAAACTTGTTGAATCTCTCCGCTTCAGTGTGCAATCTTGATCCACGAAGGAAGTTTTCCGGACTCTGTTAAGTCATTGAATCGCTCAATAGGAGCTGTTGACAATGACATCTCGGTTGTTCAGAAGTACAGTGGAACTTGAATAATTCGAACCTCAAGGGACCAGTAAAAAAAATTGAATTATCCAAAAATTTGAATTAAAGTTCTTTGAAAAAGGTAGAGAAAATATTCAAATTATAAGTTTTCATCCAAGAACCTTTATCAAACATAATATTACGTAGGTTTTTAACAAGTGCTTATATACTATGTATTACGTTTACATAATGATTTACGTTCAACAAAGCAGATTAGCAGACAACGGTACTGTGTAATGACTGTATCGTGACTAACCTCAAAAGTTTCAAATGATAAAATAAAACCAAAACATACTATTCTCCTATTTAACGACAGTAGTAATCCAGCAATCTAGTTAAGTCTTAAAGAAATTTACTGTTATTCAAAAATGTTTGAGATTTTTCCTACAAGTAAGTCTCTCAGCCATCACAAAAGAATCTAACAAATTTAAGGAACGGAAAACAAAATCACTTACGTCATTTCTACTTAAAAGGAAACGCGTAAGTTCTGTGATGTGGTTTGTTACTTCGGCTGCACTCGGAACAGTTCATTTCGGGAACTTCCTCCACGAGTTCATCGCCAGATGCGTAGTCACCAGTATGCCTTCCTTCGGAGGGGAAGTAAAGCCGGCGGTCCCATGTCATAGATTTATGGCATGTTAAAGAACCTTCGACTAATTACACCTGTGTTAAGCTAAATTAGGTTAGGTTAAACATTTGACAAACGCTCTTAAGTTTCGACTGCAGTGGCGTCTGTTAACCAGGTTCTGAACTAGGAGTTGTGTTTGGCGGCAAAAGTAGGAACCACTTGAAAAAATTAAATGTCTGTAGTCCCTACTTGAATTGAAAACAGATACACACAATAATACAGTCATCACAATTAACACCAGTTATCAGACAGATTTTACACACACCCAAAGTACACGGGGCTACATGACCGCGTTGTTGCAGCCCCTAAACCGAGGAACCAACTAACCATCTGGTTATTTGGAGTTCAGTACATCGGCGATGATTTCTGCGTAGGTCGGCTCACCACAAATTGTGACTTTTTGTCCATGTTGACCCAAGTCCTCCTACGAGATGGCAGGATCGGTGATTATGTCATCCCAGCTGTTAACTGGAGGCACACTGCAGTTTCGATGGCACTTTCTTCATCGTTTTCCTTTATTTCGAACCCCGCTTTTCTAAAACAGATCTTTATGGTTTTCGAAGTTACTTGGTCTGGTCCCAAGCCTGTTTACACATTCGGGATGCCTGAAGAGCATCGAACTTGATTTTGAGAGCGTCGCAATCCCCGGTAAGGATACTCTCAACCAACAAACGGCTATAAAAGTGTTTTAGATTTTTTATTATTCCCGAGTCCATAGACTCGATAACGGATGTCATGTTGGCAGGGAAAAAGATCACTTTCATTTAAATCAGTGGTATGGTGTTGTGAGCATTACAGTTGTCAATGAAAAGGATGACTGTTTTTCTTTTAGAACTTTTTGTCCAATTTCAACAGCCAGTTCTCAAAAAGATTTCCAGACATCTACGCTTTTGGGCTGTTAACATAATTCACTGGTTTCGATTTAAAGTTTTTGAAGCAACGTGGATTTGCTGACTTGCCGATGATCAGCAGAGGGAGCTCTTCCTTTCCATACCTGTTTGCACCACCTAGCAGCGTTATTCTTTCTTTGCTCAGCTTTCCTCCATGACATTTCTCGTCTTTAAATGTGAGCGTTCTATTTGGTGTACATTAAAAAAAAAAGATCAGTCTCGTCAACGTTGAAGATGTCCTTTGGGTTTCTGTCCTGGATCATTTCTTTTAAATCTTTTTTCCATTGATTAGCTTCTTGCTGGTTAACAGCCCCGCTTTCACCACAAACGAATTTGAACACGAATTTGAACAAAATTTGATATCATTCCTTG
This sequence comes from Meconema thalassinum, assembly GCA_946902985.2. Taxonomy (NCBI): domain Eukaryota; kingdom Metazoa; phylum Arthropoda; class Insecta; order Orthoptera; family Tettigoniidae; genus Meconema; species Meconema thalassinum. The sequence continues at coordinate 426,588,256 of OX336388.2, read as the reverse complement.
AAGCCATCTAGCCAGTGCTAGCTAATTCAGTAGCAAACTGTTCAGCTTTGCCTCTTAAAAGTGAACAACTAAGAGGAATCTTCTTATCCCTCGTTTGTTTAAACCATTTTAAAAAGAACTGGTCCACGTCTGGATTTTCCGGTTCCCTCAACCTTTTGTGGCTTTTGCCACTTTCACTTTCACAACCGAGAATTTTGTCTTTATTTTTTAGGTATGTTGACAACTTGTTCGGAGGAATCCCAATGGACTTTGCAATTTCAGATTTTTTCTTCATTCCCTTTTCCACTTCTTTAATGACCTCTATTTTCTCCGCCAAAGTCAAAGTTTTGTATGGAACCTGAGGTTTTAATGACGACATCTTAGCTCTGTACACACACTTCAAAACACAGGCAAAACCAAACTTCTAAACAACCACAAGTCTAATCAACTACTCAGAATACTGCAGTACACAGCACGCACTACCAGACAGGTGTAAGGGATGACACTGTTCTGAGTTAATGTGGAGCGTTGCAAAACAATGGGAGGGGGGAGGAGGGGTTGGGCATTGACCTCTTAAGGAGCGTAGCAGGCGTGTTGTTGGTCACGTAGGCAAAACAATCGAGTAGGGGCCCCATGCCAATGATACAACATCGTTGTTCGGAAATTCCTGACCCAACTGTTGGATTTCTGATCGGCTTTTTACACGTAAAACCTTCATATTATCCAAAATATAATTCGAATTAGCCACGATTTCTTAGCGTTGATTGTATATAAAAGGCTAGGGACCCAGAGAAAATTTCGGATTAAAGAAGATTTCGAATTAGCCACGTTCCACTGTAATACAATATCAATTAAAAGTAAACTTTAATAAGGCTAGACTGATTCACAAATCGAAGAAATCCATGTATGGCATCTATACTGCTCGGGTCTAAGCTCCCTGAACCTGAGAGGAATGTGGAGCGTTGACGTTTATGATGATATATGAACCGACTGCCCGGTCCGGTCGGTGCACTAACATAACCAAATACATTGGTCGGTGAGTTAATACATATGCTACGCTACGTTTACATTTAAAGTATTTAACTTTTAATATTTAATTGTTAATATCACAACCTGTTAATGTTAGATTTGATCATGCAAACCTGCGTGGCACATTTGTGGTATGGAGGGGCACAACAAGAAAATATATGTCCTCGTACACTCCCGGCACTAAAAGCCGTATGATAAGTAAAATATTGACTGCAGGAGAATGTGTAACTAATTATCATGGCTTCTCTGCCAGATGGTGGTTGAGACCTTTGTCAATAGTTGTTACTTCATTTAAGGGCTTGGGCAAGTTCACAGAAACTTTTAACTGATCGTAGTTAAATGGTAAAATATTTCTAGTAAATTGACTTAATGTAAGAAAAGATTACCGTCAATATTTTATTCAAGACAGAGGAGAATTTACTAAACAAAACAAGAAGTTAACATAGTAACAGCAACACTACAATTCACAATCTCACTGCCTTCAATCACTAAAACAAACACTCTGCTTCCAGGCAACTGCAAAACTAACTGACCTCTTGCCTTGGTTTGAAATTCTACGTTCAAAGCTAGCATATGAATTGGAAATGGTCATAAACTAAAACATGTCATGCCAAAACTATCAGTCAGTAAATTAATAACTAATAAATAACTAACAGACTAATTGATAATGAATGATCTGAGGCCAATGGAAATTTAATGACTAATGATAAATGAAAGTTCAATGTAATTTATAGACTGAGATTGTACTCTAAGAACACAGGCGCTTTGAACTTAGGATGGCTGGCCGACCATCTGCTGTTAATGAAGATGATGATAGTTGTTTTAAGGTGCTAATCATAAAGGTCATTGGCCCGTCAATGAAGACAGTGCAGGTAACCATCCCGCTGGGTCTCTTGCACGTTTTAGCTCTAAATTATTGAAGGCAAACCCGGGAATGAAACCGGGACCACTCGGGACGCCACCACTACTCTACTGTGTTGATATCAGTTATATGTATGTCTACCACTTATTATTCATATTTTCAACGGGGTCGGGGATCAGATGTGATGAAAGTATATGTGGAGGGTGGTTTTTACGGCCGGATGCCCTTCCGGATGCCAATCTCATGAGAGGATCATTGAGATATGAAATTGAAAAATCCACAGCCTGCTTCCAGTCTCCAACTGGGTCAGGAATGGAATGAATGAAACCCCCTTCTAGCGGCGAGGATATGTACTGTGCCGGCTGCCGAGGCCTGACGCACTCCTCTGGGGCAATGATTAAATGAATGACAGATGAAATGAAATGATAATGGAGAGTGTTGCTGGAATGAAATGTTGACAGGGAAAACCGGAGTACCCGGAGACAAACCTGTCTGCCTCCGTTTTGTCCAGCACAGATCTCACATGGAGTGACTGGGATTTGGACCACGGACCCAGCGGTGAGAGGCCGGCGTGCTGCCGCCTAAGCCACGGAGGCTTGACGAGATATCAAATTAATGAAGATAAATGAAACTGTGGAAGGATGTGGAGGCAAGCGACCGTGGCCTATCGGTACCGTCCTAGCATTTGAAAATGGAGTTGAAAATGGGTAAACCACGGAAAACCATCTCAAGGACGGTGATGGTTGGGCTCAAACCCACTTCTACAGAGTCAGCAGATAGCTTGGCCCCATGGCCTAGCGCTGCGCTGTCGCTGTCGGTGATGTCGGTTATATCTAATCACGCTGTCAAAATATATTATTAGAGTCCCGAATTTTTGGTTTTAACGATACCCGCAAAATATTTCAACAAACATACACGTTATCACATCAATATATTTACCCCAAATATGCATTTATTTTCGATGTTGAAGCCGGGAAATATCGCAAAATGTGTTATTTTCACCTTAAAATGATAAATACCAACGAAATTCTGGTAATAAGATATCTTAAAAGTATTAACTTTAAACTTAATTGAAATAGTTCCACTATCTGTCGTATGCTAGAAAATAAGATGTCTTAGGTGTAAATGTTTCATAACATGCGGGATAATGACGTCCCTTCTCGAGCTTGATTGGCTTCAGTCCTGAAATCGTGGAAACAATACCCTGCTTATGTTTTGGGGACAACACAAGTTTCACCAGTTAGTGAAAAAAAGACTATGGTAGTCAGTGCTTGATTTGTAAAATAAGAGGTTCTGGTACTGTGCGCTACCGGGTGGCGGTGGGAGGGGGATGGGGCTTTATGGAATATTGAAACATAGAGTTCTAAAAACGATATTTTTACGCTTTTATGAACACCTTTAAAAATTAACCAGTGGACAAAATAGCAATCTAATTTTGATTGCAATTTAAATTAAATTGAGACTACTGTAGCAACATTTTACTTACCTTAGCCGTTGGCCTATATTAAATTTTAATGTAGGCCAACTAGGCTACCATTCAAACAATATAGGCCTACATTATTTCAAAGTATTTAAATACATTTATTTTGAAAATGCACACATGCTCGCCAACAATCTTTTATTTCTGGTTTTATAATTTTGTCTGTACAGCGTTATGAAATAATTATTTATTATGCAAGGTACTGTACTGTACATGTTTTACCTCACAGATTATAAAATTGTCCGAAGTTTAGAAAAGATGTCGTTGTATGTGCCTCCTCTCTCTCTCACTTGCTGTTAGTATCCAGGGCGGAGTTCCGTCCCCGAAGCAGCAAAGATTCCATGTGCTTTGAAGTAGAGACGGGTCAAAGACCAAGTTGACCTTGACTTACAACTAACGTTCCACAGTTCTAAAAATGATGTTATATATTCGACTTTTCCCCCGATCAGAGGTTTCGGTACGGCGTACCGGTGCGTACAAATCTAGCCCTGATGGTAGTCATGGAGAGTATTTGTTGGGGTAAATGTTAGGTTAGGTCTTAAAAACAGAAAATATAATTCATTTGAATTTTAGTTCTTCCAAAAAAATATTTAAAAAAAAGTAGAATAAATTGTTTGTTATTCCTCCAAATGTTTCTATTGTGCTCATTATTTAACCAAATCCATGCACCGTACACAGTTATTAGGCACTCATTTAATATCACCTTATGGAAATTTTATTTCACCACTTTGATGCCCTTTCGTTGTCGTCTTTTTTTTTATTTTTTTAATATTACCATAAATCAGGGTCCTTATGATGTAAACACCATGCTTCATAATCAAGAAACTGTCAAGTGTAAATGAAATAAATACATCAATTAAATAACTGCTTACTTACCTAAAGTGGAAAAGCCAGTTCACTGTAGTTATCATTGTAGCCATCGGAGTCACTTTCTGTCTCACTGTGTCGTTTGATCCCAGATTTATAATGATGTTGTCCATGACATCAGTTACTATTCCATAACTTTCCCAGTAGTCTGCCTCCCCCTCTCAAACCTTTTTGCAGTAGCCTTGCCAGTCATCCACGTTCACAGCCTGATTCGCTGCTTCTGTTAATTCTTGCAGTCTCTTCAAACTGAGGTTACCATCCAAGTTATGTTCCCGCACAAAGCCCTTCACTATTGCCCAAGCTAGTTCATTAGGATTAAGGTCAAACATACAGTATACGGTGGAAGCCTTTCAACGTTGTGACCCACAGTTGAGAGGAACTGATCTACCGGTACTTTAAATATTTTTTTTTTCAGTCTGGGTGCCTCGTTACAGTCGATGCCTTGCTTCTTCAAAAAAAGTCAATCATTTCTTTTTTGATCGAATATTTAGTTGGTATTTTCTCAGCTAACACAGAGTGGTAGAGAGCGTTATCCATTATAATCACAGAAGATGGTGGAATGTTTGGTAGAAGCTTCTCCTTCAACCACTTCTCGAAGTTGTGCTGGTTCATTCGTCCATGATAATCTCCACTTGTAGTGCCCCCTTGTACAGAAGTTTTGCGCCATTTACGAAGCCATCCTCACTTCCAGTGTGTAGAAGTATTAAACGGCTGCCTGCCCTGTAGTTCTGCGGAACACCGAAAACATCTCCTGACTGCCAACATTTATTTACGGTAATATTGCTGTTCACCCACGTCTCATCCAAGTAAAATATTTTCTTACTCGATTCTCGCAAAGCTCTCACTTTAACTAGGTACCTGTAATGCCACTGAATGATTTCAGGTTTATCCATTAAACTTTTTCTCCTGTTTCTGCATTTTTTCCATCTAAACCCTATGCTTTTCAATGTCTTTAGCAAAGACTTTTGGCCCCATGGAAAATGTATCCTCTCTTTCACAATAGGCAACAATCTTCGAATTGTTGGGATAACCTTTTCTCCCATATTGAATTCTTGTACAATGTTCCGTATCACACATTTATCAAAATCATCAACAAATGCCTTTCTGTCACCGAATCTAGTTTTCCTTTTCTGCCCCCCAGGGGCTCACATCAAGTGGGATGTGGGTTGGCGACCACGGGGACCCCAGCAGAGTCCGGCATTGCTTCCACTTACTTGTGCCGGGCTCCTCTCCGTCTTCTTTCCTATCGGCCTCCCTTAGCCAACTCTTGTTCTCTTCCGACCCCGACGGTATTGGGATATCCGAGGCCTAGTAGTCTTTCACTTTCCCGCCTTAATTGACCCTTCGCTCATCTTTCCTGATCCCTCATTCTTCTAGGGATCAGCCTTCTTTTTCTTTTCATTATATTTCCTTTTCTCTTTAAGATTCCCGCACTGTTTTTGTTAATTGGCTCCCCGTGTATCTAAATTCCTTTTAGCGAATTTTTTGTGTCTACACTCCATTTTGTAGGTTTTTTCAATCTACGTTGCATTTTGAAAGTCTTTTCGATCTAAATTGCATTTTGTGAGTATTTTCAACCTCAATTGCATTTTGTAGGGATTGACAATCTAAATTGCTTTTTAGTAGGTCTTTCAATGTAGGGGATGGGACTTATGTGATTATTTTCAATCTAAATTGCATTTTGAATGGTGGGCATTTTGTAAGCATTTTGATTCTCAATTGCATTTTGTGGGTATTTTGAATCTAAATTACATTTTGTAAGTATTTTCAAACTAAATTGCATTTTGTAAGTATTGTCAATCCAAATGAGTAGTTTGAATCTACCTTACATTTTGTAAGCAATTTCAATTGCATTTTGTAAGTATTTTGAATTTCAATTGCACTTAGTGAGTATTCAGAATTTGAAATGGGTGGTTTTCAATCTAAATTGCGTTGTGTATTTTCAATTTCAATTATATTTTGTAAGTATTTTGAACCTCAATTGCATTTTGTTCGTATTTTCAATCTCATTTGCATTTTGTAAGTATTGTGAATTTCACTTGCATTTTGTAAGTATTTTGACTCTACATTGCATTTTGTACGTATTTTGAACATAAAATACATTTTGTGTGTATTTTTCAATCTATTCCTTTTGTGAGTATTTTCGTTCTAAATTCCCTTTTGTAAAAAAGTATTGCTGCTCTCCATTTTGTGAGTAGTTTGATCTGAGTTCCTTTTTGTAACTATTTTCCGTCTCGCTTAATTTTCGTTCTGGTTTCCACTTCATTGTCATTTTCGCTATCACCCAGACCATTAGGGGCTGATAACCTAGATGTCAGGCCCCTTAAAACAACAATTATCATCATCATCATCATCATCATTTTCCCTTTCTTTCCCGGAGTAGAAAGATTACCTTCGGAATCGCGTTCCTCGGCATCTAGAGATTCTTTGCGAATGTTCTTTATAAAATGTTCCGTTTTATATCAGTAATCTGCTGCTCTTCTAGTGGCCTGTTTTAATGGAAAATTCAACGAGTTTGCTCTAGCTTCATCATCACATTTCTCAACAACTGTATGAATTAATTGTCGGGCTTCACTATGCCCAACAAAACTTTTCCTTTTAGCGGGCTGAGAAATTAATCCCAAGTTCCTTCAGCCATACCACTTATTGCTGAATCAACTGACGTAATAATTATATCTCCAGCATTTAATTTGCCTTCCTGCTTCAGGTGAATTTTGAAATTAAATTTGTGTCCTGAGAACTATGCACACTATACACGAGAATGTCAGAGGAACAACTGTTTGATTACTCACTCATTCGCAACGCCACACTGGTTTGAGCAAAAACCCCATGTTAGCAGTATTGAAATAGAGGGGAATACCAGGTAACATGGCGGACTGTTGACAAGCTTCTCACTTCTCGCCTGCCCCTTCGCTGCCTCTGTCTTTCACCCCGCAGATTCACAGAGCTTTGACCCGAGCAGTACATGACCCACTACAAGTTTTCAATAAGGAAAATACCACAATCAACTCAAACAATCAAAAGAATGTACATTACAATATAACAAGTATAAATTAAGCAAATTTTTCCCTTACATGCAATCAAACCCATAATTCATCGCAAGCACAGTGCTCTCACTCTAACTACTAGTTCCGCCCCTTAAAACAACAATAACTAACTAACTCTAACTACCACTAGACTGGCTACAACATCCTATTATAATTCTGAACTAATACGTGACCTATCACAGTCACTGTTTAACAAAATAGCGATATGTGCCCCCCAACACACGTAACTTCACGACTGTATTTAAATTTGTTTCGACTGATTCTACATACATTTCTAAGTTTATTTCTCTCTTTTCTCTCTCTCTCTTCCATTTCCTTGTTACTCTTTCTTCTCTTTTCATAGTGATGGACTCTCACCATTATTCTATCAAATGCAAAACTACACTTTGACTCTACCCCCGACATTTCACATAAAATCTCTACTACTTGCCTCCATTCGAGATTGTTTTCCTTATACTTCTCTTTATATCTCTTCTCTAATTCATCTAACATTGTGATCTGCTTATCCTGTTTTTTTCTACTCTTATAGTTCCTTAATTCTGCCTTCTGTTTTCCCTGTCTACTGGGATCTCCCTGCTGATTTTTACCCCTAATCTGCTGGTTACATGCATCTAATCTACTATTTCCTACTTTCAACCTTTCCTCATCCTCTACTCTACTTTCACCTAATATCTCCTTTAACTGCTGTTTCCTCTCATCCATTCTACTATCATCTATTTCCAATCTCTCCTCCTCTATTCTACTTACACCTAACATCTCCTCTATCTTCCCCCTGTGGGTGGGGGGTTTCGAATACACCCACGGTATCCCCTGCCTGTCGTAAGAGGCGACTAAAAGGGGGGACCTTGGCTATACTTTAAGGACTCCGCGTTGGTTTGTGAATTGGATCCCCAGTGGGTGGGAGGAAGCGAATACATCCACGGTAATCCCTGCCAGTCGTAAAAGGCGACTAAAGGAGTTTCTCGGATCGGTCCCCTTTCTTGGGTTTGATAGTCAGCTCTAAAAGACATACATCCGTGCGGTATAACTCTCATTAGGTTATATCACTTCTTTCCGTTAATACTTTCAGGGTCTGGCAACCAAAATTACCTTATGTGCGTGCTGTTAGGGGATGGGCCACTTACGCTTGCGACTACGTTTCGAAAGCCTGTCCGGTCTTGGCCGCGCCGACAGGTGGGTGCGCCATGTACCCGTGCAGTAGTATCCGCCTGACTACGCAGGTCCCCGCACAGCCGAATGTCAGAGCTGTAAAATCCAGTATATGCCAAGGGGTACATGCCGATACGGCATTGTAAAACAACGGACCCCCGGGCAATGCCTTCCAAGCTAGGCGGGCCTTGCCCTGGCTGGGTAGCGCCTACTGTGATGGCCCGTGATCAGATGTCGGTGGCATTCGGGGATGATAATCTGGCCATGGGTTCTGAAAGAAAAATCCCCAAACAGGGTGGTCCTACACCCAAGTCTTGAACATTTGATTCCCTACGGGGATCAACCCCTTGGGAACAATCTGTGCATGAAAATCTGGGTGCTAACACCCCCAAGTTTCTGGTAGCTACCAGAACAGATGGGGGTGATTTCAAGCTGGTAAAGAGTATTTTGTTTTCTCGCCTCATAGAAGGTGTCTATGGTGAGCTTGAGAAAGTACAAAAGATGAGGAACGGTAGCTTGTTGCTCAAGACTAGGACTGGTGAGCAAGTTGAACAACTTCTGAAATGTTACCACTTTGGCGATATCCCTGTCAAAGTGGAAAAGCACACATCTCTGAATCTGGTCCGAGGAGTTATTTTCCACCGTGACCTGATTCTGACCACTGACGAGGAGCTCAAGGAGGATATGCAGCACCGTCACGTGACTGATGTCCGGCGCATTACGCGCAAGGTCAATGGTCAAATCGTGGATACTGGTGCTTTCATTATTTCCTTTGAGCTTTCGGTGCTCCCGGAGAGAGTCAAGGTTACAAGTTACCGTTGTGACGTACGCCCACCAATGAGGTGTTATAAGTGCCAGAAGTTCGGGCACATGTTATCCCGATGCTCGAGTCCTGAAATCTGCGGTAAGGTACCCCACGAAGCGGAAGAGTGCACCACACCATATCAGTGCACTAATTGCCCTGGATTTCATTCTCCTCGGGCAGGAACTGCCCTGTCTTCCTGAGTGAGAAAATCCAGGAGATCAAAACCCTGGATGGTCTCACCTACCAGGAGGCCCGCAAGAAGTACCATACCACGATTTCGCCTTCTCCAAAGATTGATTATAGAGCTATAATACCAAATTGGTCCCGGCTACCTTATCTTTTGTCTCAGCTGTGAAACCTTCCAATGTACCACCGCCATCTACATCTCTGTCTACACCCCAGAATCGGAAAGAGAGCCCGAGGGTGACTTCAACCCCACCTTCGGCCCCAAAGAAGGCTGTGCGAGCGAAGCTGTTCTGCCCGCACAGCAGGGGAGGAAGTTGAAGACTTACTCCTCACCCAAACGGTCGGCGAAAGCCGCGCCGAAGCCGGCGGAGGCGGCATCGTCGACCAGGGTCAGGAATTCGTCTCCTGTCCCGTCTAAATATCTTAAAGAGGCGGGCTACGCATTCCCTTTCTCCTCCAAAAAAGGGGAAGCCATCCGCCCCACCAGCTGCGGATGCTTCTGCGTCTGGGGACGTTTTGGTCCCCAGATCTGCGCACTCCCCACGGAGATCCCCCCGCCGCCGAACTGCGTCTAGGAAATCTTCCGCTGAGTCGATTCACTCCACGACCTCGCCTGAGGACATGGAGATTATGATCGACGTAGTGGATGATGATCCTCCAGAGGTTAAGTTCTAGCTTGCTGCTCCAACTTATTCCCTAGTTTATAAGTTCACACTATGGCACTGTTTCAGTGGAATTGTAACAGTTATGACGGGCATTTGACAGAGCTCCGTCAGCTCATTGCACAATACGCAGTGAGTATAGTCTGCCTACAGGAAACAAACCTCAGACCTGATCACGAGACTGTTCTGAGAGGTTTCCGACTATACTCTAAAGAGCGACAAGACGCCGCCCGGGCTTCCGGGGGCCGTTTGTACCTTCGTTCGCTCTGACTGCTATAGTGAAGAGTTTCCACTCGCCACTCCTCTGGAAGCTATTGCAGTTCGCGTGTCCTTGCCTGCTATGACAACTGTTTGTAACGTGTACCTTCCACCGAACCATCCACTTGATATTAATGACGTCTCTGATCTTGTTGATCAACTTCCAGTCCCTTTCCTAATCGTGGGTGATTTCAACTCGCATCACCCCCAATGGGGATCACCATCTTCCTGCCCCAGAGGAAGGGACGTGGAGGGCTTAATTCAAGGGCTGGATTTATCTCTATTAAATACAGGGGAAGCTACACATTTTAGCTTAGCGCACGGCACGTACTCGCACATTGACTTGAGTGTGTTTAGCCGTGCGCTGGTCCCCCATTTGGTTGGTATGTACACGACGACCTCTGTGACAGTGACCATTTCCCGATCATTCTCACACTTCTGAACCAGAAGCCCGTGGAGTTTCCCAGTCATTGGGTACTTAAGCGGGCAAATTGGCCCTCGTTTCAAGAACGAGCTGTGTTCGTTGATCTTGGTTGCCGGAGCGTCGATGACGAGGTACAGCACATCACCGATGTGCTTCTTGTTGCCGCCGAAGAGTCCATTCCATCCTTTTCTGGGACTCATCATCGCAAACTCGTCCCTTGGTGGACAGAGGATATTGCATCGGCAATAAGAGACCGTCATCGAGCTCATAAGCACTACAGTCGGCGTCCAACCACGACCAATTTGGAGGCGTTTAAGAAATTTCGTGCCAAGGCACGGTTTCTTATCCGCCAGAGTAAGAAAGAATCATGGGAACGGTATGTGTCGTCTATCACGGCACATACCCCCTCCTCTCAAGTGTGGACTAAACTACGACGCATTTCGGGCATTCAGATATCTTCTACTGTACTGGGAATTTCCATTGATAATGAATTGGTTACAGATCCTTACCGCGTTGCAAACTATCTCGCATCTTATTTTGCGGATATATCTGGTTCCGATAACTATGATCCTGCCTTCGTGGCCCTGAAGCGCGAGGCAGAACGTTTCCAGCTCATTTTTGCTTCCCGCACTTCGGAGGAGTACAACGTGCCCTTTACGGAGTGAGAACTCCGCGGAGCGCTGGCGCTCTGCAGGGACACGTCTCCCGGGCCGGATAATATTCACAACCAGATGCTTAAACACCTTAACAATGAGAGCACTCGTTATTTGCTCAAGGTGTTTAATCGTATCTGGTTGGAAGGTGTGTTTCCAGCGCAATGGAAGGAAGGTATCATTATACCTATCCTGAAGCCCGACAAGGATCCCAATTTGACAGGGAGTTACAGACCTATTTGTCTCACAAATGGTCTGTGCAAGCTCTTTGAGAGGATGGTCAGTCGGCGCCTGGTGTGGGTCCTGGAGAAACGACGACTCCTGTCTGAATACCAGTGTGGTTTCAGGGCGTCTCGGTGTACCTACGACCATCTGGTGCGCCTGGAGACCGCCATACAGGATGCTTTTCTCCGGAGACAGCACCTAGTCGCTGTTTTCTTTGACCTTGAGAAGGCCTATGACACCACTTGGCGTTACGGCATCCTCTCTACCCTGCATCAACGGAAATTCCGAGGTAACTTGCCGGTTTTTATTGCGAATTTTCTTTCCCTTCGCCTATTCCGTGTCTGAATAGGGGGGACATATTCGCAATATCATATACAGGAAAACGGAGTCCCACAGGGATCGGTGCTTAGCGTAACATTATTTGCGATTGCCATAAGCGGTATAGTCGCTGCTGCTGGTCCAGCAGTGGTACCGTCGCTATATGTAGACTACTTCGCTCTACATTATAGTGCGCAAAATATGGCGGTCGCTGAACGACAGCTACAACAAGCTATTCGGAGAGTGGAACGCTGGACACTAGAGCATGGCTTTCGGTTCTCAACCACTAAGACCTCGGTTGTCCATTTCTGCTAAAAGCGCACTCTCCATCCTGATCCTGAGCTTTATCTGGGCGATGTAGCTTTGCCTGTTGTTGTTATGTACCGGTTCCTTTTCGATCAGAAATTGATGTGGGAACCACACGTGCGGTGTTTGAAAACTGCCTGTGCTAGAAACTCAACATGTTACGGTTTCTTAGCGGCACATCGTGGGGGGCGGACCTCGTGGTGCTCCTACGTTTTTATAAGGCACTGATTTTATCTAGATTAGATTATGGCTGTGTAGCATATGGTGCCCGTAAGTCAGTGCTTGTTAAACTGGACAGTGTCAACCACGGCGGTGTGCGGCTGGCGACGGGTGCCTTTCGGACGAGCCCAGTCGTCAGCTTGCTCGCCGAGGCTGGCGTACCTCCTTTACACCTGAGGCGCCAACAAGTACTGCTGACCTATGCTGCAACCATTCGACAGATGCCACTTCATCCAAGCTATCCATGTTTGTTTACCAATCTGAATCGCCGGCTATATGATGCGCTTCCCCGAGCCACTCGGCCGGCGGAGATTCGCTTGGATGACTTATACCGTCAGTTCCGATTTCCCTCTGTCTCCTGTATCGTCCAAGTACCTAGCAAGGCCCCCCCGTGGATGGTCTCTCGGCCTGATATCATCCTGGATCTGCACACCGGCCCAAAGTCGGACGCGGACTCCTCCGTCCATCGGAAGCTGTTCCAGTCCGTGGTGATCCGGGATCAGGGCTTCTATTCACGGACGGTTCGAGGGTAAACGAGAAAGTAGGCTGTGCATTTGTGGTTGAGGATCGTCGGTTTCTCTTTTCACTTCCCGAGGCCTGTGGCGTGTACACAGCGGAGCTCTATGCTATCTTAGAGGCTCTGCGGTACACGTTATCAGACGATCACCAGAACTTTCTTGTGTGTACTGACTCTCTTAGTGCGCTGCAATCGATCGATGTGTGTTTCCCGAAGCACCCGTTGGTCCAGCGTGTGCACGACCTGCTCGTCAGTGCTTGTAACGCTGAAACCGGGTTGACCTTTGTGTGGCTTACTAGCCACATGGGTATTGCGGGAAACGAGCTTGCTGATCAGGCGGCGAGAGAGGCAGTCGCACTGCCCTCGCTACTGTATAAGGTGCCTGCTAGTGATGTGCGCTCTCAGTTGCGGCATTTGATCTTGTCGCATTGGGAGGAAGCGTGGCGTGCCACGCCTCCACCCAACAAACTGAGGGGCATCAAGGAGACAACGAAGGTGTGGAAATCTTCCTTCCGATCTCTTTGGAAGGAAGCTGTGGTACTCCGTCGACTCCGGATCGGCCATGGGATAGCTAAGCACTCCCATTCGCTAAAGAGAAAAGACCTCCCTGTGTGTACTTGCGGCACCCTCCTAACCGTGGCACACATTCTCTTGGAGTGTGGGGATCTGGCCGATCTGCGAAGGACTCTTCAACTGCCTAACACCCTGTCCCTTATTCTCCGTGATGACGGGCCGTCAGCAGACCTCGTCATCCGGTTCATGAGGGAGAGTGGTTACTTTTTCAAGTTTTAATGTCTGTTAAGACTTTTAATTTAGGCTAAGTCTGTTTTATGTTTTTCATTTTTTCTTCATCTATTTTATTGTTTACTATGCCTTATTTGTTTTATCAGCCGCTATGCAACTGAAAATTCTCTTGCCATCAACCCAATTAAAACCCAAGCTATCGTAATAGGGCAGACTAAATTGCTTTTCCATTTACACAGTAGACCGCTTTCTTTAATTCAACTAAATGGTGTTGCTATCCCGTTCTCTAAATCTGTAAAAAGTCTTGGAGTCACACTAAATGAAACTTTGAATTGGGATGGGCACGTTACTAATACATGCAGGAATGTTTACTCGTCACTTCATCCACTTAAGATTCACCAGTCCGTTCTACCCCGTAACTTGAAAATAAAACTCGTCCAAACCTTGATACTCCCAATATTTAACTACTGTGATGTTGTATTAGTAGATGCTACCGGTGAACAAAACAAGAAACTTCAGAGAGCTTTAAATTCCTGCATTAGGTTTATTTTCTCCTTGAAATTTTCCTCACACGTGTCTCCTTTTTATGATCTACTTTCCTGGCTAAAAGTAGAACAACAAAGGAACCTGCACATTTGTACCCTCATCTATCGACTTCTCAATGAAAGTACTCCTCACTATCTCTCTTGTAATTTTCATTTTCTTTCTTCCTTTCATGATCGTCACACGCGATCTGGATCTATAATTGCAATTCCTCTACATCATTCTTCTGCCTTCAGTAACTCTTTCTTCGTGTCGGGAACTAGAATTTGGAATAATTGTCCTCGTGACGTCAGAAATTGTACATCCCTTACAACTTTCAAACGTGCATGTAAAGATTTCCTCTTGAATTCGTAGGCCAACTAGAACAATTTGTGTATGAATGTGTGAGTGAATGACCATAGTATAATTTTGTTAAAAATGTATGTCATTTAAATTGTATAGCTTAGTTAATATCACGCAGTCGCCAATTTAATTTAATTTAATTTTTATTTTATTTTATTCTAGTATTTAAGGTTTTCCTAGTATTTAAGTTTGGTAGGTTAAGAATAACATATGTGAGTATTCATGTAAGTTGCACTGTATGTGGTTAAGTGTAAGAGAGGGCCTAGAGCCCTAACTTCGCCACAATAAAGGCACCAATAAATAAATAAATAAATATTTTTATTCAAATATGGCATAATTGTTGGGGCTCACTGTCTGTTTTATAAACACGATTTTCGTTTCATCCAGGCCATTGAGCAGTTTTTATCTTCATCCTTTCATTTCACGCCATTTCATTTCATTAGGGGCCGATAACCTCGATGTTAGGCCCCTTAAAACAACCATCATCATCATCATCAGCATCATCTCCTCTATCTGCCGCTTCCTCTCTTCTATTATATTATCACCTAACATCTCCTAACTGCTGTTTCCTCTCATCAATTTCCTTCCTCTTCTCTTTTCAACTTCTACTCTACTTTCACCTAGCATCTCCTACAACAATCTCATTGGCTTCCTCCTCTAACTGGCTCTTAATCTCTCCCCTAATCTCACTTTTCACCTGCTCTAGGCTTTCTCTCAACTTCTCATAATCTTGACCTAACTTCTGATTGTTACGCCCAAGTTTCTGATTAATTTCTTCGAATTTGCTATCAGTTTCGTGATTATTAGTATCTACTTTCTGATTTATATCCTGCTTCATTTCCTCAAATTTACTGTTAGTTGCCTGACTATTACTTTCTAATTTCTTGCTATTATCTTCTAGCTTCTGATTAATTTACATGAGCATTGCTACCCGGGAATAATCTGGAACTGTTCCATTGTAGCACTATAAATCTTGGATATTTATGTTCATTGTATTCACATTTTCAGCCAGAGTCATTATTTTCACCTTCGATCTAACCAAGTGAAGTTTCACCAAATCAAACTAAAATGTCATGACTTGAATTCATTGTCACACAATAATTGCATCGAAATTCGATATAGTAAGTTTCGAAGAACACTTACAACCATGAAACAACATAGGATGGTAATACATAGTGATACTACAACGCACAGATGTGGGTGCAACTTAACTGGTAGCGTGTGAAGCAAAATGCTCAGTGCTGAGGGAAGGCCATGAATTCTCTCTCGCTGTATCTTCACAAGGTCATGGAAGCACATTACAATGCATTCATCCTCTTCTCAAAGCTCTTGTGGGGAGGCATACCAATGCTGAAGGTAAAAATCATATGCTGTTTAAAATGCAGGCTAATTTTCAACAACTGTGAGCATTTGCTCATATAGTGACCACTGGCGGGTTAAATATATATTGTGTGTTTTGTTGCAATTTACAGTGTTGCGCATGTGCTGTCGTACTGCCACTGTGGTACAGTGGATTGGTACGGATTTTTCCAAGTTTGTATGCATGTGGAAGCTAAGGTGATTCATTTCACAGATGGGCAAGATTGATTGGTTGGCTGTGTTTTTTTCTTTGAATTTGCTTTGTCTTTATATTTTTTTCATTTTAGAGCTCCAGGTCGCTCAAGAATGTCCATCTCCTGCACCTCTGGCACCACCACCACTGCCGTTACCATCTGTTCCACCATCTGTTCCACCATCTGTTCCACCAACAGTTCCACCAACAGTTCCGCCAACAGTTCCGCCAACTGTTCCACCAACTCCAAATAACATTTCGGAGTTGAAACCTGCCATGATAGCGGAGAGCAAGGGCTCTAATGCTTCAACTCCAGACCTTGGTAACAAGACTCCTTGTAAGTACCACTCACATTTTTATTGGGGTGAGATTTAACCAACTACTGTAGTATCCTAATTTAAAAAGGGTTGATTGCAGATATTTGAGGTCCACAAGGACAAAGAGCAAGCAGGGGGGGGGGGAAGAAAGTAAGGTCCTGTGTTTGTAACATAACGGCAGGTTATATTCCAACAATATTTGATTATAGATAGTTGTGTTAACTAGAGAGATGAATTTAACCCTAGTATCATAAACTTTTGTCTCTCCGACTACTCACTCATAGTTTTTGTGGGATTTCAAGACGGATGATGAACTGTGTCTTCCCCCTCAACCTTAGTTTATTTTAGACTGTTTTGGAAGAAGATGTATACTCTGAAACGAGAAAGCCGACGACGATTCTTCCCCAGCTATCGATAGTCCTGACATTGATTTTGCATGGAAAGATTCCCTTGTTTGTTTACTGCGATGTGACCGTCTGATTTTGCATGGAAAGATTCCCTTGTTTGTTTACTGCGATGTGACCGTCGTCTGAGAGATGAAAGTTTATGATTTGTGAAAGTATTTGTGTTTTGCACATACAGTGAAACCCCCATTTAACATTTGCCCTAGGACCTGCAGATTTGAGCCTTAAATCGAGGTGAACTTTAAATAGGGGTTTTGTGAAAAAAAAAAACAATAACAATGTAATGCCCCTTTATGGTAAGTTTAACATGTTTACACTACTATATTGACTACTATATGCACAAATTATTCTCCATATGAGTTTAATACAAAGTATCGACATAGGCTATCATGGTTAAATAAAAAGTTTTCGAATATTCTTCTGTGGTGCTTATATTTTTTATTTAAAAAAAAAACGGCTGCCACTGACTCAAAATACAACTTGTAGGCTATTAAATAATAAACGAAATTGCTCAAGGGATAGGATTACAGATATCCTTTGAAAAAACTGAGATCATGCCTATGAAACCCTTAGATATAAATGAAGTTTATATAAATGATCATAAAATTAACCTAGTTCCTCAATTTAAGTATCTTGGAGAAATTATAACACATAACTTAAACGAAAAAGTAACTTGGATAAATAGAACAAATAAAATGAAAAAGGCACAATCTCTAACCTGGTCAACATATAATAAAAAATGCCTATCAATAGCTACTAAGATCCAACATTATAAAACTGTAACTCTCCCAGAAGCCACTTATGCTTGTGAAACACTGTTCCAAATTAAAAATGAACAAAGAACTGATCAGCTCCTCAAAACGGAAAGAAGAATCATTAGAACGTGCATAAATGAAAAGTATCAGGTTGAGGGAGTCTGGAGGATTCTCCCAAATGAAACTGTCTATCGTGAGATTGATCCAATCACCAGCACAATGAAGAAGAAAAGAATTTCATATTTTTTTCACATCTTACGGCTTCCAGAAAACAGAATTGTACGCCAACTGGTGATGAGAAATCTAGGAAAGAAAACTGGAGGAAAATGGATCCAAGAAATCCAACAAGATCTCAAAGCAGTTGGACTCAAGATAACAGATGCCGAGGAGAAAAATAAAATTAACACCATTCTTAAAACTCACAAATTTTCTGCAGACATGACACATAGAAAGCCTATGGAGATTTCAGATGAGTTGAGAAAATCCCGATCTGAAAGAATGAAAAAGTACTGGAAAGAGCGCAAGAACCAAGCAGTACTACCTTCAAAGAAGAAGTGATTGTGGAACGACTCGAGTGGTCCAATGTGACCAATCAAGATTAATAATAATAATAATAATAATAATAATAAACGAAAATCTATTAAAAATTAGTATTGTACGTTAACATGGTATAAATGTCCATAATCACAAAGAGAAGTCAGTCTTTATATGTAGGCCTAGTTGCCTCAAACTCGGGACAGTAAGGACCACACAAATCTGTAAGGATGTAGGAAGGATTTAATTAGACATTGATGCAATATTTTATTCTATTAGTTGAAATTGAAACACTATGAAAATACAGAATTTTATGTCTTGCTTCTCACTAATTGTGAGCTTAATCCCTTTTGCTGACATTTCTACGACATTCACCACTAGTCTAATGTAACAAAACTATTACAACACACAAAGAATACACAAGTCGTACTCAGAACAAATCTCATCGCAATGAAATAGCTTGGCTTCGGTTTGGCACTGCTGCCAATGGATCTGAATAAATTCCCGCCATCAATACAGGGTAAAAAAAAAAAAAAACAAAAAAAAAAAAAAAAAAAAGGCCAACTTTACCTACCGTAAATAAAACCTCCAACTTTTAGCAAATGTACTCTATGAACATTAAAAAATTGAAATATGATACATACGTGGACAATGAAGAAAAGAGACATAAGCAGAATACAGGCAGGTGAAATGAAGTTCCTGCGAAGTAGGATTGGAGTAACAAGAAGAGACAGGGTGAGGAATGAAAAGGTCAGGGAAATGGTGAAAGAGGAGCCCTTGCAAGGTAGGATGGAGACATCAAGACTGAAGTGGTATGGACACTTAAAGAGAATGGATGAGAAGAAGATTCCCAAGAGGATACATGAGATGCAGATGCAGAAGGAACGACCAAGGGGAAGACCAAGAGATAGATGGCTGAAAGGAGTGGAGGAATGTGTCAAGGAGAGAGGCGAGGACTGGACCAGAGTGACAGCGGAGAGGTGGTGGGAAGAAAGAACTAAGTGGCGAGGCTTATGTTCCAAACAGACCCAGCCTGAGGCTGGAAACTGTACAAGATGATGATGATGATGATGATGATACATAGGTTCTTTACAAAAAGAGTTCAAGATCGTTGGTGTCACGGGATGGCAGGCTTGAAGTGTTTTTCTTTTTAATTTTATTCTTTATCATGACTAGTGGGAGTCTCACAATAACATTTACCCTATCTCCCGAATCCAGTTCGAACCGCGTGAAAAGCAGTAAAAATAAGACCTTGCTCCATCCTATTCTGCAAACCACTTTCGACGAGATTCAAGTGACTTCAACGTTAGACCTTATGCTCTCCTAGGAGAGCGTGTATTATTTATTTGTGCCCACTCCACTGTAGTTAGTTTTCAAACAGAGGTTTTGTTGTCAATAATTGACAAATTATTGTTGACATCCTATCCAACGTTGCAACATATCTGACGTCACAACAGAGGTGTAGATAAAAAAACTAATAATCTTAGCCATTTCAAAATTCAAATCAACTCGTAAATTGTTTGCGACCATAGAAACGTTAAAATCTACATACTGTATTTTTATTTCACGAACATTACGTCAACGAAGATGTTATATCCGCGGCCCAAAAATCGAGCCTAAATCGGAGGCTGGCGCAGTGATTACGAACACGTTCTTGTTCAAATAAAGGAAGTGAGGTTAAGTTGTCTAACGTTTGAGTATAGGCCTGCAAAAGGCAAATATTTAATTTCAAAGGAGTACCGTATGTAATATCTGTTACGAAGGAATTAAATGATAGCCTGTGTACCGGTACGTCATAATACATCTAACGAAGTTCAGCTAGCCGTATCCGCGGGATGATGTACAGCCAAATGTACAAGACGACTTGCCGTCAAGAAATCGTCTAGTCATTTCGTGACATTAACTCACGATTGGACAAATGGGGTGGGTTTAGTAATCGATAAAGCTTTTCAAAATCAGCGAAAGGAAATGATATATTTTTCATAACTAGTCGCCTGTTTCTTTATAACAAATGTGACTGAGCTCTTCTGCTGAATGCCTGCAGTGATTGGTCAGTTTCTCAAGGTTGCTGGGTGACTGGCCAATAACAGAGCGTCTTCTCGCGGATGTTTGGGAGTACAGTGTTCTGGCGGGCGCTGAGTTTCAAGCAAGCTGGTACACACGTAGGCTAGCCGCATCTACGGGACGATACACGGCCAAATGTACGAGACGGCTTTGTCATTTCGTTCCGATAACTCGGAATTGGAAAAATATGGTGGATTTACTGTTCGATTAAGTTTTTAAAAGCCAGCGAAAGGGATTGACATATTTTTCATTAACTATTCCTTCCTTGTTCCTTTAACTCGACTCACGATAATAAATGCGCCTGAGCCCGCCTGCGGTATGCCTGCAATGATTGGTCAGTTTATCAAGGTTGCTGCGTGACTGGCCAATAACAAAGAGTCTTCTCGTGGATGTTTGGAAGTACAGCTGGAACACTCGTACATATTCATACATTTCCTCGGGCAGTTAAGACTTCGAGCAGGACACGCGTGGGTATCTGTTGTCTCGCCTTTGTGCGGCAATAACTTGACATTTTTTTAAAAGCGTGTTCCCATTCACAACAAACTGTAGTACGGCTTAGTGATTTGTTAATCTCACGTCATCGTAGAGGGAGTGACGTCGTACTCTTCACGAAGGAAGGGAGAAAATACCAACTTGCATATTGTTTGGGACTTGACCAACGTTAAATCGACACAGATTTTATTCCAGGAGTCCAAGAATTCGAGCCTAAAATGGAGGTCATACGTTAAAATGAAGCCTGATATACATTGCGCCTTATGGGATAATAGCCGGGACCTATGGAAATGTACGTTAATTGCGAGTAAACGTTATTTAGAGAAACATTAAATCGGGAGTTCAATGTAGCTGTAAATAGTGTGAATATGTATATATTTCATTTATTATAATGTTTTTTATATGTGTAATAAGATATTGAAATGGGAATTCTAACACACGATAAATAAAGATACAAGAAAATAGAATTTTTAAATTGATTTTGTAGCATCTTAATTTTGAAAAATAGCATTTTGTAGCATTTTGAATATTCAAAATTAGCATCTTGTAGCATATAAAAGTTAGTTACCTGGTATGATAAAAATTGAACAGGTTCAAAATTAATAAGCACGGAAACTAATTCAAACATGCTCAATATTGGATATATGGGTATTTCTGATGAACGGCATAAGCATTTAATGTGAATCTGTCCTGGTGTGGTTAAGTGGTGGTGGCATAACAGGTTGAAGAGCCAACAATGTCCTAAATTTTGACTTGACTGGTTTATGAAACATATAGTCAGCTGTAAAAAGAGGAAAGGAAGGAAGATTGTAGCTTTACGTGACCGTGAATCTTGTGATTATGAGCCACGGGACCTCCTTTTTACTTGGAATCCGAACCACAGGACATGGCATTTCACTTCGAAAATCTCACATGCATTGACCGGGAATCGAACCCGGACCGCCTTGGTGAGAGGCATACAGCTAGACCGCTGAGCCACCATGCCCCTAGCTGTAAAAAGAGATAGGCTCACCGTTGTTATTCTATATTGCATGATATCCAGTAGATTAATGGTAGGAATTTCTCCACTCGTTACGAGATCGATAACTCGCTTCGTTGCAGTGTAGCCTACTGATATTCTTTCATCTTGTTTGCTCTTTGCAATGGACACAGTTTGTGTCCCAGATGTTTTGCATTTTCTGATAGGATCGTGAAGCGATCTAGTTCCAGAAGAAAGTCTGTCCAAGATTGCTTTTGCCATGGTATTCCCCTCATCATGGGCTGTGACTACCCTACTTCCTCCGTCGCTGGCTGTCCAGTGCAAAGTGAATGAAGATTTGGTTGGCTTATGTTCCATAGGTCCGTAACACATTCCTCCAGAGCAAGTTTTAGTTCACGAATTACCTGCAAGTCTTTGTTAATCCTTGATGGACCCAATTCTGGGTGGCAATAAAGAGCCTTCTTAAGATTTATGGTTTGTTATAATTGAAGGGATCGGGGAGAAAGAGTGCCAAGCAACATTTTCCTCATTTTAAAGGAGAGCAGTTTGAAAGTTTGTTTAAATTGTGAAATCGTACTAATCATGGGAATGCTGTACTATTAGCTTTCACTGATTCTTCCATTCATTGTACTCAATGTACAGCCATAATTTCATTTGGCTTTAATGCCATGTCACAGAATATTGTGGCTTGGCACTTTATTGTACCGTTGCGAGTGCCGCTTTATGTTAGGAATATTAAAATGTTTAAAGGTAATCAAACAATTTTTGGTACATGTATTTCAACTCATTGAATCAAAACCTAAAACTAACGCCAGTCGTCAGTTAAAATAACATTTCTATCAGTAATCTTTAATGGTAGCATTCAAAATTGGGGTAGAACTGGTGGCTGAAAAGAAATGGATTCATCATAAATCAGTCATGGGAAGGATCTGTTTGCATCTTTACACTGTGTTGTTTTTGGAACATTAGGAACTTTAGTGCCATACACAGCATTAAAACTGCTTCTTATTTACTTTCGTTCAATCATTGAAAATCTGCCTGTGGTTATCCTCTGACACAGCTGGGACATTTCTTTCAGCAGCAAATTTCCATCCTCATCATCATCATCATCATGCACAGTTTCCAGCCACTGGCCGGGTCTGTTTGGAACACAAGCCTCTCCAACGTCTTCTGTCTTCCCACCATCTCTCAGCTTCCACCCTTGTCCAGTCTTCTCCTCTCTTCTTCACGCCTTCTTCCACCCCCTTCAGTCACCTGTCTCTCGGTCTCCCTCTTGGTCTCTTTCCTTCCCACTTCGTCTCGTGTATCCTCCTAGGTATCCTCTTCTCCTCCATTCGTTTTACATGTCCATACCATCTAAGTCTAGATTTCTCTATACCGTCCTGTAATGGTTCCTCCTTCATTAATTCTCTGGTCCTTTCATTTCTTATTCTGTCCATCTTTGTAGCTCCAATACTGCTTCTCAAGAACCTCATCTCACTGGCCTGTATTTTGCTCTTCTCCCTTCCTTTCATAACCCAGGTCTCCGAGGCATACGTCAGGATAGGGACGTAGTATGTCCGATATATGATCTTTTTGCTGTTCTGAGGGACATCCTTGCTCCATAACTTGCTTCTCACACTCCTCCGGAATGCTTCTGCCTGTCTCCCCCGCTCATTTATTTCTTTATCGTTTCTTCCATTATCTTGTATCAGGCTTCCCAGATACTTGAAACTCGCCACTTTCTTCAGCTGTTCCCCACCAATTGTTATTCCCGTTGTGGTTCTTTCCTTCTTCCTTGTTGTGATCACCATCTCACTCGTATTTATGCTAAATTTCATCCCATATCCTTGTATTATTCCTTCCCACACGTCCAACTGTTCCTGTACCTCCTCCTTGGTTCCCCAAATCATCAAATCATCTGCAAACACCATTGCTTTTATTTTTCCTTCTCCAATTACTTGTGCCACTCGGGTCATTATGTCATCCATCACCACAATGAAAAGTAATGGTGACAGAGCACTTCCTGGTTTCAGGCCATTTCACTTTTCCAACCAATCCGATCTCTCTCCTCCCACTTTCACACAGCCTAAACAATGTAAAACAACAAGGTTTGATGCATGATGTTTTATCTTATGTAACTAGTAACTACAGTAGAGATCCGCTATTCCGAACCCCGTTATTCTGAAAATCCACTTATTCTGAATAGAGTTCAGAAAAATATAGATAGTTCTTTCTTACTTTTTTACTTTTTCATTTTTACTTATAAACAGGAGAAATTAAGAAGCTGAATCATTAATATTGTTTTTTGAGATATGTATATACTTGTTTTGGTTAAGTGCTCCAATGAGGGCGTAACATATGTAAATAAATAAATGAACAGGAGAAATCAAGATGATGTTAGTTTTTTCGTGTTAAAACTTACATCTATTGTTATACTGTATGAAAAAAAATCCACAGCCTGCTTCCAGTCTCCGACCGGGTCAGGAATGGAATGAATGAAGCCCCCATCTAGCGGCGAGGATATGAACTGTGCCGGCTGCCGAGGCCTGACGCACTCCTCTGGGGCAATGATTAAATGAATGACAGATGAAATGAAATGATAGTGGAGAGTGTTGCTGGAATGAAATTTTGACAGGGAAAACCGGAGTACCCGGAGAAAAACCTGTCTACCTCCGTTTTGTCCAGCACAGATCTCACATGGAGTGACCGGGATTTGAACCACGGACCCAGCGGTGAGAGGCCAGCGTGCTGCCGCCTAAGCCACGGAGGCTTGTTATACTGTATAAGGAAGTTAAATAAATGCTATTATAGAATACAGTTCAACAAATTTTCAATAAGTGCACACAGTTCATCAAACTTCGCTAGTGTAGGGGCAGATGACCTCGTAGTTACACCCCTTACAACAACAATAACTAACATATACTTCGCTAGAGTAAACACTGACCTGATAGAGAGGACCATACAGAGGGCAGTGCAGTGAGTCGTGTGTATGGAATGCGGGACGAGAGGGATAGGTAGGGTGGGGTGACGAGTCTATTTTTACAACACAGTCTGCGCTATGAGTAGTCGAAGGTCACTGTCCTTCCCTTCCGACTTTCACTGAACCTGTTCATGGGCTAATCTATACTATGTAGAGCTGACACTAGCAGATATCCCCACACTTAATTTATGCCTTAACAAGTCAATATGTTGATATTATTACTGAAATCCACCTACAGTACGAACCCTGTAATCCGTCACCTTTGGGACTGAGGGTATGGTCGGAACGCAAGAAAGGTTGGACTATCAGAAAGTACAGAAAATACGGATTTACATTAAAATAAACAATCCCTGAACTCAAGATATCGGTGTTCCTTTCCTTTTTGGTAGAACCACATCCACAATGTGTTGTCAAGCAGTTCAAGTTTAGGCTTTTTCAATGTTTTGCGATTCTTAAGAGCGTTTTCACCATCTTATCGTCACTCTGCATGATTCAATGTCTTTCCCATTTCTTGTCCTATCTTTTATTGTCTTAATGCCCACATTGAGTTCCTTGGCAATTTTTGGAGTGATTCCCCTTTGTCCAGTCTTCATAGCACTGCTAATTTTTCATTTAAGGAAAACGTAATGTGTTTACGTTTCACTCCTGTCATGTTAAAAAAACCACACACAACTATACAGTACACGTACAATGTTCAGTAAACAAATTACTGTACAGTACTGTAACGAACACAGAAGAACAATGTCGTGAAACCAGCGAACAGTAAGCACTAAAAACTTCACAGTGCAGTACGTATTGTACAAATCACGTACAACAGAAACGATTCGAGAGATGACGGAGCATTAAAACGGACGAGCGATAATAACAAGTACATGTAAACAACAATGGTGCAACGGGTAGTTAGTCATCACTACGAGTTGGGACGAGTTCGGCTCAAGGGCGGTTGGATCAACCGAGGGCGGACGAGAGGGGTTCTACTGTGTTCTGAAATTCCCACTAAACCGAACAGGGTTCGGTCCCAATTACGGTAGTTCGGAATAGCGAGACTCTACTGTATTAAATTAACAAGAGTGCTGAAACATTATGCACTTGTTCTTTTGTGACTCATTTAAACCGCAAGTCATCATCATCACCTTGCACAGTTTCCAGCCACTGGCCGGGTCTGTTTGGAACACAAGCCTCTCCAACGTCTTCTGTCTTCCCACCATCTCTCAGCTTCCACCCTTGTCCAGTCTTCTCCTCTCTTCTTCACACCTTCTTCCACCCACTTCAGCCTCCTGTCTCTCGGTCTCCCTCTTGGTCTCTTTCCTTCCCACTTCGTCTCGTGTATCCTCCTGGGTATCCTCTTCTCCTCCATTCGTTTTACATGTCCATAC
This sequence comes from Meconema thalassinum, assembly GCA_946902985.2. Lineage (NCBI taxonomy): Eukaryota > Metazoa > Arthropoda > Insecta > Orthoptera > Tettigoniidae > Meconema > Meconema thalassinum. Next base: position 426,562,206 of record OX336388.2, on the reverse strand, counting down.
CATCTAAGTCCATCATGATGATGATGATGATGATGACCATCTAAGTCTAGATTTCTCTATACCATCCTGTAATGGTACCTCCTTCATTAATTCTCTGGTCCTCTCATTTCTTATTCTGTCCATCTTTGTAGCTCCAATACTGCTTCTCAAGAACCTTTTCTCACTGGCCTGTATTTTGCTCTTCTCCCTTCCTTTCATAACCCAGGTCTCCGAGGCATACGTCAGGATAGGAACATAGTACGTCCGATATATGATCTTTTTGCTGTTCTGAGGGACAAATCACGAGTGGCAATATAATATTTCATGTAAAAAATTATAACAGATAAAATCAGAATTAAAAATGGAATGATATAGTGCCAAGCCACACAATGCATATCTGAGATTTTCAGTTGACCAAAGGCCATAAACTTCAACATCATCATTTCTTCGCTCCAGCAAGCCAGGTGCGGTTATAAATGAGTCGTCTCCAATTTGTCCTGTCCATCCATAACTGTTGTTCTTGTATTTGATGCCAGTTCTTATCTCTAGCTTCAAGGTCCTTTTAAATTTGCTTCTCTCACACATCACGAGGTTTTCCTCTTGGTCTCTTCCCGGGGACACTCTGGCCAAAGTACACTCGAGGTATCCTGTGTGGAGCCATCCTCTTCATGTGACCATACCATCTCAATCTCTTGAGTACGAGTGTCTCCAGCAGGCTCCTTTCCAATCCCAGTTGTTGTCGGATATCCGCATTCCTTATTTAGCTTGCGACGGTGGGTGAGTGGATAGCGTGTCGGTTTACTAACCCCAAGATTGCAGGTTCGCTCCTGGCCGTGGTAAGTGATTTTTGAAAGGCAGCAAAAATACGATACGCATGTCATACGATGTTGGCATGTCAAAGAACCCATTTGAATTCAGTAGGCTGTGTTCATAATGGTAAAATTAATCTCGGGAGTTTCCTCCACCACAAAGTTCCTCATTTCTCTACTAGAAAGCGCTATGGTGTTCAAGGAGCTTAGATATCTAACCTCCTTGACTGTCATAGTGATTCAAGGAACAACAAAATTCGACATGTCTGCTACCCTCTGGGTGTCAAATTACAAAGCTTGCACCAGGCACCCGAGGCCATACAATATTATTATTATTGTTGCGTGTTGCCGCGGGCCGGCAGGAGGCTCCCGGGGGGAGGGGCAGTGTGACAGTCTAGTGCCTTGGACAAACGCTACAGGGAGAGGGAGAGAGTGCCCACACCCTCTCGGTTCCTCCCACGGCCATACATTAACAGAGCACCTGTGAGTCAGTGCGAGCCGGCCAGAGAATACGCGAAAATTCTGGATGTGGAACCAAGCAGAACACACTCAATGCGGCAATGGGTTGTGACATTTCGAACTTTCCAGGCCAGGGACTGATCCCGTATAAACCAGCGAGCCGCGGCGAGGAGGCAGTGTATTGGAGTGTATTGGACAGTGTATTGGTCAGCGTTAGTTTGTATTGAAGTGTTGTCGAGTGAGTGAGTGCGGGGCAATACAGTGATTATTACTGGACGTCTACGGTAACAGAGTGGAAGCCTGCCTGCCTGAGTGCAACTTTGAGTCAGGACTGTGAGTGCTTGGAGGTGTCGCGGTGCTTCGTGGAAGTCGTGGTCGTGGGATCGACACGGGACGAGCAACAGCGCACAAGGTGCAGCAAGAGGACTCTGGAAGTAAGTGAAGTGACAGGGACAAGGCTGTAGAGAACCTGTGTAGACTGTACGTGTGAGTGTAAGCTGGAACACTGTAACGCCTCACGGACAGAGAGAACATAAATAGCGAGGACAGTGGTGTGAGGGTAAATGTGGAAACTAATAGTGACTAGTAGTGTTTTCTGAAGTTAGACTCAGTGTGTGTATGTGTGTGCACTGTGTATGTTTGTGGGCTGCAATAAAATTATATTTCTTTAAAGGAACAATTGTGTTTGTGCTTTCGCCCACCTTAATCCAGTTAACGGAAGTGCCACTAGGGGGGTGGCACGTAACAACTGGTGTCAGAAGCCGGATTACGAACTCAAGCAAGCACAACACCTGAAGGTCCTAGGTTCAAAATCGTTCAGGTCATTGTATCACAGTTCATTATTCTCCTGCGAGTGCATGCCCGTCACAAGTCAGACAAATAAAATGGGTGCGCAAATACAACTCCTGCTAGAAAAGTTAACTTCCAAGATAGAGGACGTGGAAAAGAAAATGACAGAACATTTCGAAAAAGTGGGTAAGAAAATGGTGGAACATTTCGAAAAACTGGGAAAGAAAATGGAGAATTGTGAGCATGAAACTAGTCAGGACGAGTTGAAATCAGATCTGAAGTCGAGACCGGAGTGTGACGAGCTTGGAGGCGGAATGAAAAGTGAGGCTACAGAGAGTGCTGATGACCAAGCCGTACAGATCGTGGAGTCCGGAGTTCAGAACGCCCAGCGAGTCAGGGACGAGCCACTGCGAAGTGCCACGGGCATGGAAACCGGGCCGAGACTTAGCAGCTCTGACGACAGGAACAGCGTCACGAGTGTGAGGACGCCACACGTCGATGAGGCTTCATCATGGCAGATCTTTGGGACCGGGTTCGACACTGTGGCGAACCATGCCAGGTGCACGCTGGAGGACGGAGCCGTTCAGCTCATCACAGGACTTCGCCTGGCGGATGTGCTACACAACGTCTGGACGGGGACTGGGTACAACGGGATCGTCGCGACGCTGGAGGAGCATCGTGGGGACTACCAGCTACCTGCCATGTACCACCTACGGCTAGAAGGGAGGAACGGGCGCGCGAGCAAGTCAATTGAAGAGCTCGCGCTGGCTGGCTCGCCTCCAGAGCACGTGCACCGAGAGGCGGCGTATATCTTCGTGGATGGGCATTGCGACGCTATGGTACGTGAGTATTCGATGCTCAGTGGAAAGCGCTACCCAAGGCAGGTAAAGACCATCGTGTTGGGAATGGCGGCGGCGAAGAGGACAGCATGGGTGCCGCCACCGAGGAGGAGTGACGCCGCCGGAGACGAAGAGGCGGTGGAGGTTGGCTACCCTCCACCAAAGCAGCGTAAACCACCACTGGGACGCCGTTGCAGCAGGAAAGTCACCTGTTGGCTAAGGAGTGAAAGAGGCCATCTAATTAGCAGCTGTCGGCGAGGAACAGCCTCACGGTTAGAAAAGCGAGTGACGGCCAGCCTAAACAGGGGCTTGTCAGCGCCGTCAATGCCAACCCCTCAGACCTTGGACAGCCTTTACGATGAACAACTCGAAGCGAGTTGCTTTAAGGAGGGGTGCAGTGTTGCGTGTTGCCACGGGCCGGGGGGAGGGGCAGTGTGACAGTCTAGTGCCTTGGACAAACTCTACAGGGAGAGGGAGAGAGTACCCACGCCCTCTCGGTTCCTCCCATGGCCATACATTAACAAAGCACCTGTGAGTCAGTGCGAGCCGGCCAGAGAATATGCGAAAATTCTGGATGTGGAACCAACCAGAACAGACTCAATGCGGCAATGGGTTGTGACATTTCGAACTTTCCAGGCCAGGGACTGATCCCATATAAACCAGCGAGCCGCGGCGAGGAGGCAGTGTATTGGAGTGTATTGGACAGTGTATTGGTCAGCGTTAGTGTGTATTGAAGTGTTGTCGAGTGAGTGAGTGCGGGGCAATACAGTGATTATTACTGGACGTCTACGGTAACAGAGTGGAAGCCTGCCTGCCAGGGTGCAACTTTTAGTCAGGACTGTGAGTGCTTGGAGGTGTCGCGGTGCTTCGTGGAAGTCGTGGTCGTGGGATCGACACGGGACGAGCAACAGCGCACAAGGAGCAGCAAGAGGACTCTGGAAGTAAGTGATGTGACAGGGACAAGGCTGTAGAGAACCTGTGTAGACTGTACGTGTGAGTGTAAGCTGTAACACTGTAACGCCTCACGGACAGAGAGAACATAAATAGCGAGGACAGTGGTTTGAGGGTAAATGTGGAAACTAATAGTGACTAGTAGTGTTTTCTGAAGTTAGACTCAGTGTGTGTGTGTATGTGTGTGCACAGTGTATGTTTGTGGGCTGCAATAAAATTATATTTCTTTAAAGGAACAATTGTGTTTGTGCTTTCGCCCACCTTAATCCAGTTAACGGAAGTGCCACTAGGGGGGGTGGCACGTAACATTATTATTATTATTATTATTATTATTATTATTATTATTCCTTATTTTATCCATTTTCGTCTTTTGAAGGCAAGAATGGAGGAACTTCATTTCTGCTGCCTGGAAACGACTGTTTGTTGGTCCAGTAAGGGTTGCTGCTTCCAGTCCGTATGTTAGTATAGGTCAGGGTTTCTCAACCTTTTTCAACCATCCTACCCCTTTAAAAAAATTAAACATCCTGCGTACCCCCTACTAACCTTTCTTAGGTAGTAATAATGGTTATTAAAAATGTAAAAGGTATTTAGTTAGTATGGTTTAACCTTTGTAATTTTATAAGGAAAGATATTTTAATAAAACAAAATATAGTTGTTGTTTTTCAGTTCCTTTTCCCAGAGTGATTTTTTCAAGCATTGCGTTAGGTTTCATTTCAACATAGAACATATCAGAAATACTACCTTGCATACACTTATTCCAAATGTTCAGTTTTTCAAAAATATCACTTAAATAGGCCAATTTTAAAAGCCAACCAAAGTCATTGAATACTGATGATAAATTAGAATTATGCTCTGTAAAGAAAAGATGCAATTATTTGTGGAGTTCGAATACACGCGCCGTAAATAACTCACACAGTAGTCACGGCACGAAGCTCACTGCGCATGTGGATCGAGTAGAAGGATGGCCTGCCGCGTACCCCCTGAAATGTTTCACGTACCCCTTTTGTACGCGTGCCACAGGTTGAGAACCCCTGGTATAGGTATTAAATATATCTTGAACACACCTAATCTTGGAAGCTTGTGGAAATGTTTCGTCCCAAAGTAGCTGACGCACTGCTTGATAGCAATTGGAAGCTTTCTGTATTCTGTTGTTAATCTCTTGATGTATGGTATTGTCCGAGGAAAGAATACTACCTAAATACTGGAATTTGTCTACAACATTTATCTCCTCATCTCCAAGTCTTTGATGGACCGTTGAAGGATGTCTTCTCATCACTAAACCAACTGTCTTGGTTTTGCTGATTTTAAGACCCATGGTCGCAAATTCATTCTGCCAAAGATCTAGTCTAGCTTGCACCTCCTGTTCTGACTCGCCCCACACCAAGACATCATCAGCGAAAATTAAGGCATTAGTTTCTTGATCCTTGCTTTTAACTGCTGCCATAAACTTACCAAAGTTAAATATAAATAGCCACTTCTTATATAGAGCTAAGAATGTGCTATAACAGTTGCTACAACATAACCTATTACCGGTAACTTAATAATTTACATAACCTCAGCAACACATTGTGGAAACTTTCGTTGTGACCAACATAATGCCAAGCAAAACTTAATTGCCATAGAGGAGTGCGACAGGCTTCGGCAGCCGGCACAGTTCATATCCTCGCCGCTAGATGGGGGCTTCATTCATTCCATTCCTGACCCGGTCGGAGACTGGAAGCAGGTTGTGGATTTTCACTACAGGTGCTTGTTCGATGGATTCCAATCTCTTTAGCTGCCTATGCCGTCTTAGCTAACTCTTTTGGGGACAAGGGGACAAATATCCATTTTTCCACTTGCCTGTTACTTATTCGCTGTAATAAAGAAACAAAAAGACAAAATTAGCATAAAAGTAAATATAGGGAACTTACTATTAAATGGAATAGACCCATAACCGTCGAATGAATAAATACTAAAACAGCGGTTCCTTAAACACTAAAATTGTCTCAGTAGTTTGGGAGATTTTTGTATTTTCTCATATACAGTCGAATCCCGTTAGTACGTTCCTCACTTACACGTTTTCCCGCATATTACGTTGAATTACAAAAGTCCGGTCCCAAAGCACTAAATTGTATGTAAAATATTACTTTAGCACGTTTTAGCGCACCCGCTTACTACGTTCAAATTTGACGTTCTTCCGTTCAATATTTTGGCCAGCCCTTGCGTATTTGTCTGTCCAGTTGGACTTAGAGAGCTCAGCTCAATTTAGCTGCAAGCAGGGGGGTGTAACTTATGTGGATCCATCGCTTCCGAGAGGGGTCTTGGAATGACGAGCTTCGTATAATGGCCTTATGAGGCGCTTGGCAGCGAGCGTGCTTCCTGTCGGCCAAGCAAGGTAATCTGTGCGTCCAAGGTTAAGTGATTGTGTAAGCGCGAGTGCGGTCGAGAACTCAGCTCAGTTTAGCAGCGCGTGTGCTTCCACCATAACCCATACCCCTATATCCAATCATGCCAGAGTTCAACAGACAGCCTTCTTTAATTTGTCTCCTGTTGTCAGCTTATCGTGACTAACAATACCAGATCTCGACGTGTTCTAACCTAACAATTTCTTATGTAACATGTGGAGCACCAACAAAACAGCTGAGGATCACACTCCGTATTGTTGTTTTACTGCGTCGCCACATTTGAAAACACCTTACGTGATTGTTGATTGGTTGATGCCAGTAGCGAATATCAAATTCATTCACAATGAATTCTTGACCGGCAGCTTTATTACCATCGTCGTCTGCTTACTTGATTTTTATTTATTATTTATCGTATGATGATACAGAGTTAAAATAAAAGTTCATACACTACATATAAAGTTATACAGGGTGTTACAAAAAGGTACGGCCAAACTTTCAGGAAACATTCCTCACACACAAAGAAAGAAAATATGATATGTGGACATGTGTCCGGAAACGCTTAATTTCCATGTTAGAGCTCATTTTATTACTTCTCTTCAAATCACATTAATCATGGAATGGAAACACACAGCAACAGAACGTACCAGCGTGACTTCAAACACTTTGTTACAGGAAATGTTCAAAATGTCCTCCGTTAGCGAGGATACATGCATCCACCCTCCGTCGCATAGAATCCCTGATGCGCTGATGCAGCCCTGGAGAATGGCGTATTGTATCACAGCCGTCCACAATACGAGCACGAAGAGTCTCTACATTTGGTACCGGGGTTGCGTAGACAAGAGCTTTAAATGCCCCCATAAATGAAAGTCAAGAGGGTTGAGGTCAGGAGAGCGTGGAGGCCATGGAATTGGTCCGCCTCTACCAATCCATCGGTCACCGAATCTGTTGTTGAGAAGCGTACGAACACTTCGACTGAAATGTGCAGGAGCTCCATCGTGCATGAACCACATGTTGTGTCGTACTTGTAAAGGCACATGTTCTAGCAGCACAGGTAGAGTATCCCGTATGAAATCATGATAACGTGCTCCATTGAGCGTAGGTGGAAGAACATGGGGCCCAATCAAGACATCACCAACAATTCCTGCCCAAACGTTCACAGAAAATCTGTGTTGATGACGTGATTGCACAATTGCGTGCGGATTCTCGTCAGCCCACACATGTTGATTGTGAAAATTTACAATTTGATCACGTTGGAATGACGCCTCATCCGTAAAGAGAACATTTGCACTGAAATGAGGATTGACACATTGTTGGATGAACCATTCGCAGAAGTGTACCCGTGGAGGCCAATCAGCTGCTGATAGTGCCTGCACACGCTGTACATGGTACGGGAACAACAGGTTCTCCCGTAGTACTCTCCATACAGTGACGTAGTCAACGTTACCTTGTACAGCAGCAACTTCTCTGACGCTGACATGAGGGTTATCGTCAACTGCACGAAGAATTGCCTCGTCCATTGCAGGTGTCCTCGTCGTTCTAGGTCTTCCCCAGTCGCGAGTCATAGGCTGGAATGTTCCGTGCTCCCTAAGACGCCGATCAATTGCTTCGAACGTCTTCCTGTCGGGACACCTTTGTTCTGGAAATCTGTCTCGATACAAACGTACCGCGCCACGGCTATTGCCTCGTGCTAATCCATACATCAAATGGGCATCTGCCAACTCCGCATTTGTAAACATTGCACTGACTGCAAAACCACGTTCGTGATGAACACTAACCAGTTGATGCTACGTACTTTTGTGCTTGATGCTCGTACTGTAGAGCAATGAGTCGCATGTCAACACAAGCACTGACGTCAACATTACCTTCCTTCAAATGGGCCAACTGGCGGTGAATCGAGGAAGTACAGTACATACTAACGAAACTAAAATGAGCTCTAACATGGAAATTAGGCGTTTCCAGACACATGTCCACATAACATATTTTATTTCTTTGTGTGTGAGGAATGTTTCCTGAAAGTTTGGCCATACCTTTTTGTAACACCCTGTATATACAGTTATATACATAGTCATAAACACAAGTTCTTGGTTTAAACTTCCAAGTCCAGGCCATCAATCCACTGAAGTGCCTCAGAAGATGCATGATGAATGTCACCTACTGATCCTTGGAACGCTCATTGCGGACATTCACCAACAATATGTCCGATGGTTTGCAGGGTAGCTCCACAATCGCAGTTAGCAGAAGTAACCCACCCCCATTTGTGAAGCAGGAGTCCACATTTGCCTTGTCCTGTACGGATCCGGTTAATAATTCTCCATTGGCGTCTGGGGAGTTTGAAACCTTCTACCCGGTTGGAAGGGTTTTCAATCAGATGTGCATTGAATACTGGTGATTCTTCCCACATAGTTTTCCATGCTTCTGAGATGTTAAATGAAGAGTCTTCAAGAAGTACTGCAGAGCGCCAAGGTGGCTTACTTGATCACTTTAAGTTTAAATCCAGCTGTATAACTTCCGCTTTTTTACACAACTAAAAGATCGATTTCCACAAGATAACAATCACACTTAACTGAGAAACAAAAATGGAACGTGAAGACAATGCTGGTAGGGCTGCTTGTCGACAATGCAACAGATGGACAACAAACATCATGAAAGAAAGGATAGCACCATCGCAAAAATGATCAATAACATCGCTGGCAAGACGTGTTTTAAAAATACTACCATACGATCATCTTTATGACGGTGTCAGAAATTAATGCCAGATATCTTCGAGGAATACTTTTTCCTCCAAATTCCAATTAAAAGATGGGGTGCGAGATACACGTGGTGGGGAGATTTATGCGAGCCAATACGGTATTCGTCAACCATACAGATGTATTTCAAACAGTGTGAATATTCGTGTTCGATTGTGAAGTAAGATGTATTATTAAGATTAAAGTTCATTTACTGTACTGTAATTAATTTTTACGTTTATTTATTCCCCCTGTTAGTTACTGACAAACCTATGTTTATGTTGTGACTGTAGTAGCGCATTCACTAATTCTTAAGGTCGGCAATTTCACATGCGCATCTATGGCGTGCGTTTTTTAAAAATTATTTTTACACGTTGTGAATAGTTATACCATACCCAAAACAACTGTGAACATGGGCTCGCCCAGTAGCGTGTGTCCAGTTGAGCACTGTTGCCACAGTGAGACTGGCGGGAGATGACATAGCTCTACGCTCGCAATATACACACGACCTTCTCGGTGAACACGAGGCACTCTGAATGTAAGTAGCCTACATGTACGAGATGGGGGGCCTAATTCTACGAATATCTATGCTCACAGCGGAGTGTGCACAATGTGATATGAGGCAGATATTCGTGCACTTGGCCACCTCCTGGTGTAGTGACCAGCATGTTTGGCTGTCACCCAGGAGGTCCGGGTTCGATTTCAGGCTCTGCCAAGCAATTTAATTCTAGTCTGAGGGCTGGGACAGCGTTAGCTCGGCCTCGTGAGGCAAAACTGGGAAGATGCGGGTTAGATTCCTACCTCAGCCATGCTGGAAATGGTTTCTCATTTCTACTCCAGGCAAATGCCGGGGTGGTTCCCAACATAAGGCCACGGCTGCCTCCTTCCCAATCCTCACCAGTATACAAATACACACACTCTTACAGACACCACAGTAACCCAGATTTTCAGACAAGTACACGGGGCTAAAGTACCAACATGTCCAAGCTCCTCAATTGAAACACCGTTATTATTTCGCATGACGTAATCTACACCCTATGCCATTCTGAGTAACATTGCTTATGGACTCTTTATAAGGTACGGTAATAGAAATACAGAATCAGTTTTTGTTTATTGGAGACCACCTTGTGGTGTACTGGCTAGCACACTTGATGTCCATTCTTGGCTGTCACCGCGGAGGCCCGGGTTCGATTCCCAAGAAATGTAATTCTGGTCTGAGGGCTGGAACAGGGTACACTCAGCCTTGTGATGCAAAACTGGGAAGATGTGGGTTAGATTCCTACCTCAGCCATCCAGGAAGTGGTTTTCTGTGGATTCGTACTTCTATTCCAGGCAATTGCCGGAATGTTACCTAACGTAAGGCCACGGCCGCTTCCTACCCATATCCTACCTCAATTACAAATACACACACTAGTACAGATTTCACAGTGACACTGGTTATCAGACAAATTACACACACACCCAAATACACGGGGCTATATACCCACGATGTCGCAAAGCCCCTAAAACAATCATCAACAACAACAACTCGTGCTTTCACCCATGAGGCCCGGATTCGATTCACGGTTCAATCAAGACATTTAGTTCTGGTCTCAGGGTTAGAACTGGGTACACTATGCCTCGTGAGGTGAAACTGTGAAGAGGTGAGTTTTATTCGACTCTCACAAAAAAAAAAAAAAAAAAAAAAAAGCTTACACCACTATAACACAGGTTATCAGATTTTGTGTTTTCACGTACTTCTGTATTCGAAGGCTTCTTTTAACGGCCATATACCCTGAAAATTATAGTTATTGCCAGGCTGTGTAAAACTGTTCGGCTGCCACTCGGCTTGCTAAGGAACATTGTTAGTCTATGAATACAAAACTTCAGCTCATAGCAAGTCTTAAAGCTTCACTACTGTACACTGAATTGATACTGCAATACTGTCATTCTATAAATACTATAGTTCGTATTTCCCCAAGAACTCTTCGTTATCTTCCCTGGTGAACATAAATATTTCAACGCCTAAGTCATTCTCTCTCTAATTATCCTTTCAGTTCAAGGCCAGATGTTATCTCCCGAACGGCTGGTCGTAGCGTCACAGGGTTGGGACAGTCGGCTTCAAAATTTTTAGCTCTGTAACATAGGGTCATCAAAATTTATTTAAGAATTAATTATTTTCGTGCACGGAGAGAAATAACGATTTCGCACGGCACAGCGAGCCTAGAGAGTTGAGTTAACTAGGCAACGGCGCGTTATGCTATTGGTTGGCACGGGTGAGTGAGTGAATCTGGCTCCTCCCTCATGTTCACAGTTGTTTGGGTCTGGTATAGTTATTGTTGTTTTAAGGGGCAGAACTATGAGGTCATCTGCCCCTAACACGTTGTAAATACAGTATAGCGTTTTTGGTAGTACGTTTTCCCGCTTTTGACGTCCGATTTTTTCAGTCTTCAAAAACGTACCAACAAAGTTCCACTGTACCAAAAATGGCTCTCACACTAAATTTCATCCTTAATAAATAATAAAAATAAAGGGTCCCCCCGAAACGCATGCGTTTCACCTTCCTGAGTGAATTAATGATGATTTTATCCGTTCAGTCGAATCCGACCATCGGCGATTCTATGAATCATCACTCTCCAAGTTGTCCTGTACCACACTGCATTCTTTAGTTGTTCCAGGGCGAGGTTATAGCCTGTTTTAATGGTATCGAACCAACAGTCCTCTGGTGGCCTGGTCTTCTGGTACCGCTGATCATTCCTAGCATGATTGCTTTTTCTAATGGATCTGATCCCATAACGTGGCTAAAGTATGCTAGCTGCAACTTTATAGACTTGCCGACCAATGACATATGGGGCTTGATGTGCTCTAATATTGCCTTATTGGTGACTTTTGCAGTCCATGGTATTCTTAAGAGTCTAGTTAGTTATTGTTGTTTTAAGGGGCAGAACTATGAGGTCATCTGCCCCTTCTTAAGAGTCTACGCCAACACCAGAGCTCAATACCATCGATCTTCCTCTTGTCTGGCCGTTTTAGTGTCCAGCTCTCACATCCATACATGAACAGTGGGAATATAATCACATTGACTAATCTACATTTGGTAGCCAAACTGATATCTCTGCTCTTACAGATTGGGGACATAGTCATCATAGCGCTTCATCCAAGCCGAATTCATCTCCTAATTTCAGGACCGCAATGCCCACTGTTACTAATTTTGGCTCCCAAGTAGATGAATTCCTCCACTCTCTCTCTCTCTCTTCCCCGTTTAACTTACGACTAGCTCTACCACACTCATCCGTAGTCATCACCGGTCTTTTTAATATTGAGATAGAGGCCCATTTTTTCACTTTCATCTTTGAGGCAGGAAATTAAAAGTTTTAGATCTTCTTCTGTTTCTGCCAGCAGGGTTGTATCGTCAGCATATCTCAAATTATTTATATTTTGTCCTCGAATCTTCACACCAATGTCGAGTTCCTCTAAGTTTAACTTCTGCATAAAGATTTCTGCATACAGATTGAAAACGAATGGGGAAAGAATGCAGCTTTGACGGATACCCTTCTCAATTTTAAACTGTTCAGTGTCACCATATGGTGTGCGAACTGCTGCCTCTTGTTCTGTATAAAGCGAACGTATCAACTGAATCATATGTATCCTCCTCAATTTTAAACCGTTCAGTGTCGCCATATGGTGAGCGAACTGGTGCCTCTTGTTCTGTATAAAGCGAACGTATCAACTGAATCATATGTATGCGTACCCCCAACTCCAACAGGGCTTCCCATAATTTGTCACACTAAACACAGTCAAAGGCCTTTCTGTAGTCAATTAAACACATGAGTCGTCTAGTATCAAAACCGGCCAAGTCACTGAAGGCATATTTTTCAGTATGGATGAAAAACCTCTAGAGACAAAGCAATAGTGGTCACAAAAGATTTTATTGCATAGTTATATCCCGTAATGGTTTAATATTTAAGTTCTGCTATTTTGGGAAATCTGATTCATAATGAACCCATCTTTTTTGCTAATATTAATTTTGACTTGGCCGTTTTTGTTGCAATTTGGTATAATTTTAGTTTTTTTTTTTTTGTAAAACTTTTCTTTTTAAATTCCAAACTCCAGTGAAAAAGGCAATTAAATTAGAATAAATTGACATTGTAATTACCTGTCTTTATTGCAATAAAAACGAAAGCATTCTGCTTAAATTGGATAGTAATACATGAAGATGAACATCAGAAAGCTGAGGAGAATACAAAATAGGTTGGTTGGTTGGTTCTTAAGTTTAGGGACTGCGACAACGCGGTCATGTAGCCCCGTGTACTTTGGGTGTGTGTAGAATCTGTCTGATAACCGGTGTTAATTGTGATGACTGTAATAGTGTGTGTTATCTGTCTTTTTTAATTTAAGTACAGCAACTTAGAATTTTTCAAATAGTTCCTACTTTTGCCGCCAAGCGCCACCGTCAACGACTACTAGGCCAAGTTCGAAACTCAGCTACTAGACGCCACCGCAGTCGGCTCTTGGCAACGAACATAGAAACCTAAGAGCGTTGTTTACATTAACCTATCCAATTTAGCTTCACACAGGTGCAATTAGTGGAAGGTTCTTTAACATGCCATAAATCTATGACATGGGACCGCCGGCTTTACTTCCCCTCCGAAGGAAGGCATACTGAGGGATTTTTAACGCTCTTAAAAAATCCGACGGCTTCAAAATAGGTATTATATCATTAATAGTTAGTAGTTCACTTAGATCTTGAACACAGTAAAAAAAATGAGTCACTTATTAAAATAGGGACAATATACACGTTACACTACACAATGACAAAATACGAGCACACAGGATATACGATTGCTTTCGCGCCAATGCGGTAAGAAGCCCGCGAACAAAATACAAATTATTATGACTTCGAAGAGTATACAATATAAGGAACAATGTTGCCTACTGATATTATCACATTCTTGCATAATCTAACAACGCAAGATTCCAAACAATAATGCTGCGACATGAAGATTGCTACTCGTTCTTTGACATGGCTGGTTATGAAAGCACTGCCTGCATGACTTGGCCCATTTTGTTGCACGACCAAGAATTCAGTGCCCTGTAACATGAAAACATGGACAATTTTGAAGCATATTCTTGTTTCGTCTGATAGTGCTATACTTCTACTTCAAATTGATAACCTTGACTCATTTTCGTAAATTTTGTGACTTGGCCGGTTTTGATACTAGACGACTCACATGTAGACTGTTTTCTGGTATTCTCGTGCTTTCTCCACGATCCAACTCAGATTAGCAATATGATCACGGGTGCCACGACCTCGATGGTAGCCAGCTTGAACGTCAGGTAACTGAGGTTCAAGGCTGGGTGCAAGACGTTTCTGTATGATTTTTAGAAAAAACTTTGCTAGCATGCAGAATCAAAGCTATAGTACGATAATTTATGCAGTCGCTGACATTTCCTTTCTTAGGCAGTAGGATAGAGATTGATCTTTTCCACCCCCTTGGCCAGGTGGTAGTTTGCCATTTTTGACACAAAGCAGTGATAGCAGCCAGAGGGACAGGCTGTAGCAGTTCAGCTGGGATACAATCGAAACCAGGAGCTTTATTATCTCGTAACTGTTTCAGTGCCCCATTCCACTTCTTCTTGCAGGATATCTGGTTCTAGTTTATATGATTCAATGCTACGTGGTGGAACAGAGTTACCATTGTAAGAATACAGCTGTTGAGTATACTCCTGCCATCTGTTCTTAATACTTTGTTGTGCAGTCAGGATCTTCCCATCCTTGCATCTTATTGTTTCTTTGAGAGCACTAAAAGGAGTGCGAACTTTCTTTACCTGCATGAAGAGGTTTCGGTGTGACCCTTCTCGGAGTCCTCTTCTAATTGGTGGCACTGTTCACTCCAGTACTTTTCCTTGTCGTTCCTTGCAGCTCGTTGAAAATTTGCATTCAGCTGTCTAACGAGATCTATGTTATCATTAGCCTTGGCTGATCTCCTTTGATCTGCGATCTGTATGGTATGTGCAGAGAGCCATTTAAGACGCTTCTCAGGTTTCTTGTATGGTATGTATTCATGTGCTGATGAAGTAATGATGGATCCTATTTCTTGCCATAGCTCATCAGGACGCTTTTCATCAGTCCCAAGGAATTCAAATCTGTAAGCTCAATGAAACTGGGCTGTATGATGGCTAGCGAAGTGCATGTCTTGGTGTGAACCTTAGACATTAGTGGTGGTGTGATTCCCCATGGGCTCGTGAGTTACACCCACCTTATTTCTGGGTGTGCGCGCACAATATTGACTCCCTCAGCCGCCTTAACAGTGCCCTATTGATTGTTGATAGTTTGTATGTTCCTCAGATGTTTCAATTATCCAACACTCCCTCTTTGTTTAAGTGTTAACCTAACTGTATTTACTGGAGTAATCCTTGCATTCTGATTTTTGAAAGAAAATTTGCATTTTTGAAAATGTGTTGTGGCTTTTAGCAGCTGTAAGAGCTGATATAGCGTCACTCTCTAGCTAGTTGAGATTCCTAACCTCCTTAATCCTCCCCCTTCCCCCAAGTTTTGCATTACAGAAAGACTTATATCCCGCTGACCACTTCCTCTCTAAGGATTGCGTCCATATAAAATATTTTTAACGCAGACCATCATCATCAGTTTTTGGCCGCACTGAGAAATAACGTTAGCATCTCTTACGAGTTAATAACGATTCTCACAACTGCAAAACTAGTAAGTTAGTGGAAAGATATGCATCCTACCTGGCATTTGTACTATGTAGTTTTGGTGGCTACGGCTGCGAGAGTCAGTATCTC
Organism: Meconema thalassinum; assembly: GCA_946902985.2. Taxonomy (NCBI): domain Eukaryota; kingdom Metazoa; phylum Arthropoda; class Insecta; order Orthoptera; family Tettigoniidae; genus Meconema; species Meconema thalassinum. The sequence continues at coordinate 426,546,487 of OX336388.2, read as the reverse complement.
GATAAAATGACATAATTATGCCCAGAAATAAGACCAGTGTCATCTACGAGCCGATTGCAATTCTCGTCATTGCCAAAGTAGTGAGTTTGTTGTAAGATATGTATCCTAAGGGTTATCATTAGGGCCCAGTTAGGCGACCACTGGGGTCAGTATAGCAACAATATGGTATGAATACTTCTGGAAATAAAGTCAGTGTCACTCATGAGCCTATAACAAGTCTCACAGTTTGCAGCAATGCATGCATTTTGCTGGCTGTCATTAGGCCACTGTTTCAATGTCTGAGGGGGTTAGTATCGCAATATTATTGTATGCACATGCTCTGAGATGCTGTCAGCTTCTTTTCACAGTATATCGTGTGTGGTGGGCAAACAGCGACATCAAAATTCAGTTGATAGGAATCTGTTCAGGTCTTACCTCAAACACTGCCCTCACACCACTTATTTTACTTATCATAATAAAAATAAAAAAATGCAGGCAGTATTTGTATATATACAGTAATTTTTAACGAGTGAAGATCCATGATCTCGTGCAACAGGTTTCAACAAAGTGTCCTAAGAATTATCAATTCAAGCAAGGACCATGAACCTTACAAGATGCCTACTTTGTTTTAAAGTGTTTAACTAGTATTTTTACACACAGAACATTTCTTGCCTGCAAACAAAGGTGTGGATCATTACAAGAACATGTATTTCGAGTATTTTAAAATATTTTCTCCCCCCCCCCCAATATTGAGGGTGCCCTGAAGGCGAGGAGGTATGGATGTACATACCTGCCAACTCTCCCGATTTAGGCGGGAGACTCCCGATTTCAGACCATTTCTCCCGCCCTCCCGCTTAACGTATTAAATCTCCCGATTTTTCAAAAAACCCACGCGTAATTTCGGATTTAATATGTCGTCTATCGAACGGATCGACTTTACGTGTTTTGAAGTTATATCTCGATACCGCAGTTTCGCTTTGTATCGATAATCGACAACTGCGTACTAACTCCCGCGTCGCGTCCTGCTGTTATAAAAAGTTGGCTTCGAATAAGTCTTCGTTTGAAATCGGCTTCGAATAAGTCTTCGTTTGAAATCGTCGAAGGTTAATTCAGCGCTTGTTCCTAGATGTGTTGCATAATGACCAGTGGGTGATAGGTAGTTGTACGCTGCGGAATATTGTATCTGTTTCACACGTGAAATTATATGATTTGTGTATAACTTAGTTTGATGTTGTTGGCGTTAATATGCCGGTAGGTTATTGTGATTTTTCGAACTGAGTGATTGCGTCGGTTCGTCTGTAATAAGGCGAAATGATATGTGACATTTAAAAGTGTGTACAAAGATCACATTCCCAGGGTGTCTACCGGTAACGGAAGTAACGAATTTTACAAATGGGTAACGGAAAAGTAACGAATTTTACATACGGGTAACGAAAATTTTCCGAAGGCGGATTGAATCATTTAAACTTGCGCCTCTAAGCTCAGAGATTGCGATGGAGCGAGTTTCACGCAAGCGGCGCCAATTGCATAAGCTATATTTCCCCGTTCCCGACCTCGAGGAAATGCATACTGAGGATACCCTTAGTGGTATACATCGTTCAGCGTATATCGTCGGCATCAAGATGACTTTTAGTTTTGTGTGAAATAATTATGTGTTATATTAGGAAGCCTGACTTTTCGCGAGACGTTTATTCGTGAAAACTTCTGAAATTATTCAGAAACCTCGCATTTTTCGCATTTATTTGGAGACTATTAAATTGAAGTCCAGAAATAACGCTAAATAATTTAATGTCGCGATCTTGCGAAATGTTACCGTTTTGAAAAAGATTCGAAATACGTAGGCTGTAACTTATTTTAAAAGTCTGTCTCGTAAATTTGCGACATCCAGTATGGTTAATTCGAAATTCCGTTATATGTCGATTTTTCCTTCTAACTTGGGTTCCATCGGATATATTATAATCTAACCGGTTATTTCGAAAACTTGTATAACTTTTATAATTCGTGATTCGGATTTGAAAGAAAACGTGTCCTCTAGTCGTATTATTCGTGTAATCCTCTCCGAATAATTCTTAATATTTGATACCTACTTCGAACATTCATACTCAAGACGGCCGGCTGACCGCACGACTTGCCTGCGGGAATCTCGTCAAATGGACCGAGATCGACGTCAGTAGCGTAAAATCAAAAAACCCGTCCCCTATCGTGAACTTGTGACCACGAGGTCTGCGGGAATCCCGTCAAAGATGATTGGGCACCAATCACGAAACATTCCGAAACCTACTCGCTACTTTTCCCATGACCGTATACTTAAAAGCGTACGGGGAGCGAGAAGTGCATCTACCCACTTAGAAATGACAGCCTACGTAGCGTCGCGATACTAATTTCTCCTCGTGATCTACCCTGAACTGATGAGCTCCCAACCACAGCATAGGGACAGCGGGAATCACGGCGCCGGCCATACAACTTGTCCATAACTACTCGTGAATTTTAACCATGCCCAACCCTGAGCTTGCATCCACCAATCTGTGAGGACGAATAAACAATCGTTCAACGGCCGGGTGCGGCGCGGTATGCATAATATCGCGAGGACAACTTGAATCTCGTAAAACGGCTGAGAGCGGCAGCGATTGCGATACATCGCGATATTTCTCCGCATTCAATGACGAGAACAACTGTATTTTTGTCAAACGGACAGCAAGTGGCGCCGATTGCATAATAATGCTATATTTCCTCGCGCCCGACCTCAAAGACAATGGAAATCTCGTCGAACGACTAAAAGTGACACCGATTATTAAATCGCGATATTTATCAGTGTTCTATCGCGAAAACAACGGGAATCTTGACAAACGGGTGAGACCAGCGCCGATCGTGTAACATCTTGAAATTTCGCCGTACTTGACTGTGAAGACAGAATTCGGTTACAATCATGTAACGTCCCATAAATTTCGTCGTGATCTACCGCGGGGACAAAGGAAATCTCGCCACGGTCAAGAGAAGAGCAGAGCAGAGCAACCTCTTGGCAATTATAAAAACGCCTTGTGCACAAGACGACATATTAGCTGAAACAACTCATTTGATAATAAATTTCTAGTATTTATTTATTATTTTTGAAATTGTTGTAACTCCCTAAGTGAATTGTATTTACCGCTTTAAACACAGTTCATTGCTCTCTTTCTCCACCGCGTGATGAGCCCATTTGCTTGCAGACCGCAGACGTATCTTGAATTCAAAGGTAACTAAAATTAACTAAAAGGTAGCTAAAAAGTAACTAATTTTTACTTCATCCTTAACAGTAGACACCCTGATTCCGCATATAACTGAGTCAGGAAGAGGCGCAACATTTGCATTTTGTAGTGTCTGTAGGTGTGATTTCAGTATCTCGCATATTGGAAAGGGGGACATTTCATTTTCCAAAATTAAGTTTTTTGTAAATACATTTCCTAGCATGTTAACAGACACTCAAGTCAATTTTAATGAGGAAATGGATGCTTTACATTCCCAATTTTGTAACTTCCAACTTGAGGATGTGACATCTATTGAAGAAGAAGAGAGAATTGATGTGAAGTGGGCACTGGTAGGCCAAATGATATGTAGTGGTGGGGTACTCAAGTTATGCTTTCCATTCTGACCATTCCGCATAGTAATGCAGAGTGTGAGAGGATGTTCAGGTCATCTCTCTCTGACAAGACTTTGGACAAACTTACAACTCTGAAGTCGATTCAGAAAGAGAAGTGTTTTGAGCAAGAATATAGCAAGACCTTTTTGAAGAGGGCAAAATCAGCCTCAGTCACCTGCAACAACGACCAATAATATGATCTTCGATACATATTTGCTGCAATGTCTTAGCCTATGTATGTATTATGTAGCGTCCTCGCCCCCCCCCCCCCCCCCCCCCGTCGCCGCGTCGAATCTCCCGATTTTTCACTTTGAGAGGTTGGCAGGTATGGATGTAGGTGTGCTAGTAACCTTTGGCTACATCCCTGCATTTCAATACATCCAAAGTTCAAGATAAATCCATCTATAAACATTTTGGAAACAGGATCGTCACCCAGTTATCAGAAAACCCAGTAACGAATGACATTCAGCAAGAATGGGCCACACTACAGAAGATTATCACACAGTCAGCTCAGGAAACCATTGGTTTTATAGTGCGGAAAAGACAAGAATGGTTTGATGACAACAATGAAGAAATTCTGTCTCTCATCAATGTCAAAAGGAATGCCTATCTTGCCCATCTTCGAGACCCAACTTCCAACACAAAGAGAGATAAACTACTGGAACTCAAGGGTAAATGTCAGACGCAGATAAGGCGGATTAAAAATACTTGGTGGCAGCAGAAGGCTCAGGAACTGCAGAGACTATCGGATGCTCGAGACTTGAGGAACTTCTATGCAGTACTCAAGGAAATATATGGACCATCTCGCTCATCATCAGGTACACTGAATAGCACTGATAATTCTACTACCTTTACTGACAGTCAAGAAATCTTGGAACCCTGGAAGGAGCACTTCTCCAATCTCCTAAATCGTCCATCAGAAGCTGCTGAAGACTTCCTTTGTGATGTGCCGCAACAACCTGAACAACTGTGATTGGCAGTACCTCCTACTTATCATGAATTCAGTGCAGCTCGCACCCAATTGAAACCCAGAAAGGCACCTGGCCCAGATAACATCCCTATGGAACTAATTCAAGCCAGAGGTCATTCCTTCAAAACAAGGATTTTCACCCTTATCCTCAGAATATGGGAATCAAGAAAGGTACCTGGAGACCTAAAGAATGCCACTATCATCACTATCTTTAAGAAGGGTGATCGCAGTGTTTGTGGCAACTACCGTGGTATATCACTGCTATCAATTGTGGGGAAGATTCTTGCAAGATTTCTACTTAACCGCCTCAAGGTTATTTCTGAGAAGATCCTCCCAGAGTCACAATGCGGATTTAGAGCTTCCAGAAGCACAATTGACTTGATTTTCTGTGTGAGACAGCTACAAGAAAAATGTAGAGAACAACAGAATCCACTCTTCTTAGTCTTTTACGACTTGAAAAAGGCATGTGATTCGGTCCCAAGACCAGCCATGTGGTCAGTGCTGAAGCGGTTTGGTTGCCCTCAGCGTTTTGTAGATCTAATCAAGGCTCTCCATGATGGCATGACAGGTCAGGTTTGCCATCAGAATAAGATGTCCGATGAATTTCCTATTACCCATGGACTGAAACAAGGATGTGTACTGGCTCCAACGCTTTTCACGCTGTACTTGGCTGCAATGCTTTATGATTCACCCACAAACATCCCAGGTGTGGAGGTCAAGTATCGTTTTGGTGGAGGGCTTTTCAACCTAACTCGTCTCCGCTCCTTGAGGAAAACTCAGGATACTAATGTTACTAATATGTTGTATGCAGATGATGCTGCGGCACCAACTCTCACACCAGAAGAGCTGCAAGAGTCAGTTAATTGTTACAAAAGTGCATGTGATCGCTTTGGTCTTACCATAAATGTCAATAAGACTAAAGTCTTGGCACAACCTTCACCAGGCACACCTCTTCCTCAGTTCAATATCTCCATTTCAAATTTGCCATTAGAGCAGTTAGACCACTTCTCGTACCTGGGCAGTACCATTTCTGTGAGCTGTACCTGTGAGCAGGATGTGGATAAGAGAATTGGCGCAGCCCATGCAGCATATGGACGATTAGCGCACCGGGTCTTCATGAATAAAAGATCTGTCCATGAGTACAAAGCTTATGGTGTACAAAGCAGTAGTGATTTGTACATTGTTGTATGGCTGTGAATGGTGAACCCTTTACCGACGTGATCTTAGGAAGCTTGAGCGTTTCCACCTACAAAACCTCTGATCAATCCTGAGGATTAAATGGGAAGACCGCATTACCAATATTGCTGTTCTGGAGAAGGCTCAAATCAACAGCATAGAATCATCCATAATAGGTCACCAACTTAGATGGATTGGTCATGTCCATCGGATGGGTGATGTGAGATTACATCGTCAAATGCTATATGGTGAGTTATGCTATGGCACCAGACCTCATGGTGGTCCTAAGAGGCGCTACAAGGACCAATTTAAGCAGCCCCTGAAATTGACAGGTCTTGATTCACAAACCTGGGACATGCTGGCTGAAGGCCGCTCAACTTGGCGCCGTACCATCTCGGATACTGTAAAAACGTTTGAAATGGATCGACGCACACACGAAGAGGCCAAGCGTCAAGCTAGGAAACTTCGAGCAGCCCAACCACGTCCTCTAGCAATACTATGTGACTTGTGTGGACGCTTGTTCTATGCCAGGATTGGACTCTTTAGTCATCGTAAACACATCCACAAACTGGACTGAAGGAAGAAGATTTATACTCGGATTCGAGTTAAAGCCGATGATGACTAGGGTTAAAATGCCCTGGGAAATGCTAGGATTGTCCTGGGGTACCTACCTCATCCCTGTCTGTGATACAGCTACACACACTACTACAGTTATCACATAAATGCTTGCCACGGTGGGTGAGAGGTTAATGTGTTGGACTACCAACCCCAAGCTTGCAGGTTCGCTCCTGGCCGTGTCAAGTGATCTTTGAAAGACGACAGGATGTCATACGTTGTTGGCATGTTAAAGAACCCATTTGAATTCAGTAGTCCGTGTTCATATTGGCAAAATTAATCTCGGGATTTTCCGCCAACACAAAGTTCCTCCATTCTCTACTAGAACGCGCTATAGTGTCGAGGAACTTAGATATCTAACCTCCTTGACTTTCATAGCGTTCAAAGGAACGACGAAATTCGACATGCAAGCTGCCCTCTGGGTGTTAATTAACCAAGCTTGCACCCGGCACCCGAGGCCACACGATAAAAAAATCACATAAATAGAGGTTATCAGACAGGTTCAACACACACCCACTACATGGGACTGATGACCAAGATGTCCCAAGCCCCTAATGCAGGGGTTCCCAACCTGGGGGGCGTGAAGTGATTTCCGAATTAAGTTTTTTAACCTGAATATTACAATTTTGTAAAATAACATTTTTTCGAATCTCTTCAAGTGATTGTCGCACCAAGTCAATCGTTCAAAAGCACTGGTAATTGCCAACTGTCGGCACAAACCTCTGCGGAGCCGTGAGGTGGGAGGTGAATTAAGGAATTTGCTGTGTTGTAAGGAGCAAAATCATGCCAATTTTATCGTCTCATTGGCATATCTTTGTGATTTCTTTGAAGCTTTGAACATTTTGAACTTAAAGCTCCATTGCTAAAACTCCCAATATTATGCATTCCTGGAAAAAATACAGTTATGGAAACGCCGGCTTCAGTTGAACAACTTTTCATCCTTTCACCGCCTTAATTTAATTTTGCCGGAAAATGAACGTGATCGTGATAACTTAGGTGCAAATTCTGTCACATTTGGATTCCCTGGCACAAGAATTCAACTTCTACTTTCCTGATATGTCGTCGGAAGAATGGTCCTGGATGTTAACAAGAAATTTGTTTGCCATTGACATTGAAGCACTGCCAGCACAGCATCAAGAAGCAGCCATAGATTTGAAGTGTGAATCAAAGCTAAAAGATGATTCTAAAATATTAGGACTGGGTGACCTTTGGGAAAACTGTCTTGCAGTGTATCCTGTAATAGCCAAATTTGCATTGCGTGTCGTCCCATTTTCAAAGACATATTTATGCGAGTCAGGATTTTCAACGCTGTCATAGAAACAAAGCAGCGCTGTCGGCTTGATGTTGCAAGTGTTACTCTGTCAAATATAAAAACCAAACATACCGAATCTTACCAAGAGAAAGCAATGTCAACCCTCTCACTGACATGTAGACTAAATTTAAAGATTTGTTGTAAAAGTGTGTTCTTTGTATTGTGCTAAAATGAAGTTAGTATGTAATAGATAGGCCTATTCCATTATGTAGTGTTATTAGGTTAGGTCTATATGGGGAGCGTGATGGCGCAGTGGCTTAGCTGCTCGTCTTTCACCCGGACGGCCGGGGTTCGAATCCCGGTGACAGCGGGGTGGAATTTTCACCTGAAAAATCACGTGGCGTCAGGAAGGGCATCCGGCCTTAAATCCCCGTCCAAAACCAAAATGAGCCTGGTTGGCTCCGGTGACCCCAATTAATTGGGAAAAGCCGAAGAAAGTACATTAGGTTAGGTCTATATCCTCCGCGTCAATCGAAGAGGTTATAGATGCGATGAGTGGAGGGGTCGGGGGGAGGGAGGCGCGATGAACTCCCCTATCTGGAAAGGGTGGCATCAGCTGACAAAGGTTGGGAACCACTGCCCTAAAGGGAATTAACAAAAAATTCCTAGAATTAAGCCTTTGATATAACTTAAGCAGAGATAATTCCAAATCACTGCTTAACTGTTTTTCTGCCTCTTGAAGTTCCAACCCCTTATATGTGTCTCGTGTTCCTGAGATGAAATAATCAATTGCTGAATCCTATGTTAACAAGTGTATTTTAATTTGCCTTGGTGCAATCATATTATACTATCGTGTTAGCTTGGTATGTATGAACTATGTACTGTTGTTTTCTTTCAGCTCTGAAACGGAAGCTGACTGTGCCGGACATTGGCATAGGTTTGAAGCAGCCAAGATTGGTGATAAGGGATGTGAAGGATGATGTGAATCTTACTGAGATGGTAAGAGTCTCTAAACTACCTAGTGTGCTCCGACCACCATCAAATACGCCTGAATCCAGAGAATTGAGTGGAAGTGGACCCAATAGCAGTGATATGAGCCCGATGCTCTCCATGACTCCAAACAGAAATATTAAACTTTCAAAGAAACCAAATGAACAAAATATGCGACAGCTGCTTTTGACGGATAGTCTCAAAAATACTCCCAAACCTCAACCTCGTCGTAAGCCACCCCTAGTTCCACCCAGTGCTCCAGTGGGAATTTAGAATATTTGTAATCATAATCGGTAATCATATGTAATAAATGAATGACTTACATTGCATTAACTAGGTATCGAACCCGGTCTATCTGGGGGAGAGGCAAGCAGCTATACCACTGCGCCATAATTCCCCCAGGAGGGTTTAAATGACACGCCAGTCTTCTAACCAAGTGGACTGACTGTATTCCTCATCCAAAGTTGTTAGTTATAATGCCTTGGCTTCCTCTTTTTGTTCCATTATTTATGCTCAATGTATTCCCTGCATTTCAATCATAATAAGCATTTTTCATTTCACATTTATGTATTCATTCATTAATCAACCAATTTAAATTATGTATAAAATCATTTGTCGATTGTATTGTGTCATGATTTCTTACTGTTGCTTTAAAATATTTCTTTAGTGTTCCATAAATAAAAGCATCCGTGAAAGAAATGGTCTCTTGGAGGGTTGATCTGGTGGTGGTGATTTTTGTTTGCAGGGGCTGAGCATCGAGGCCCCTAGAGGGTTGGTTTTTTGAAAGGGGATAGGTTATCAAGCACCGTACTACAGTAATTCTAATAGGTCATAGATTTAGACACATTCACAATTTGCAGTCACATCACATACAGTAACAAGATCAAACTGTTGTGGTATGAAGTTTCTTGTCCGTGGTTTCATCTGGTGCTGAGTAGCAATCTATTCTTGGAATTTGCTAATTGATCTGACTCTTATACGTCAAACTAATGATCTTAACCCTCTTAGGTTCCCTTTCTAACTGAGCACAGCAGTATCCAGTTAATCCTCCTGGTCACTACATTTATGCAAAGGCAGAATATCCAGATCTCATCTTAACACAACATGAGAATGGTACTGTACTGTTAGTCATAGAAAGAATGTGGCAAATGACTAAGAGTCACCAGTTTACTTAATATTGGAGTTTTAGATACATGCAGAGACTATATATTTAATAGATTTAACCCTTGAAATGTTTCTTAAATGGGATCAGAGCAAGAAAATGCTAGTTCATTCGTTGGATATAAAGGTGATCCTCAAATAGAGGTGCAAAATACGTTGCTTTTAAGTGGTTTTAAATTGTGGTAATTTTGTAAGGTACGCCATTAAAAGGAGGTTTTATCGTACCCTATATGCGTTAGCATGGTTAAATTTATTTTCTGTGAGAGTTGTCATAATATTCATTGGACCAAGGAAGAATGTATTCTGCAGTGTAAAGTGATACTAAGTATAGAGGTGGTTCTAGACAGATTCTGACCAGTTATTTGCAAGCTTTTAAATATGTTGTAAAGAGCGCATACAATGAACACAAATCTCGATGTCCTGCTAAGAAAGAAGTATTTGGCCGAACACAATCCTGGTAAGATTAGCCTCACATATAGGAATGTTAATCTCATTTTTTCTGATATACTGCTTTCTAACTTACTGTAGTAGGGCCCAGTGGTGACATGAGAGGGTTGGTCAGCAATTGCTCCTGTGTGCAGCGGTGTGAATCCAAGACTGAAGTCATAGTACAGTGCTGTTTATCTTTATGGTACGTTTACTATTTGAAAATGCAAGCTGAAGAGTTGGTTAAAGCAGTTAGACAACCACAGCAGCATGATATGTGTCGTCTAACTCACCACCTGAGAAAGGGGGCTGCCCTGCACATCCTGTGGAGTTTTATACACCTGGGAAATAATTGTCTGCTATCCTAATATGACACATCTTCAGTCATCATGACAAGACTTTTGGGCATCATACAACTCAGAAAACTCCTAATCTTGCCATCTAATATCGTTCCTAATCATATTCAAGATTTGAGCAGGATCAGATACACCTCAGGACATCAGTGATGATGGTGAGGAAGGGACAAGACAGTATCACGCTTGATGAGGAGCGAGCTGTTACTTTTCATGACTGGTTGCTGCACATGAGCATATCCAAGAGGTAGAGGCTCACTGCATTGCAGTTCTGTCAAGATTTGTTTGGCTTCCTTTTTGTGATACAGTATCGTGTTTACATTGCATTATTTTATTAATCAAAATAAAATACGATGGGGTTAAATCTAGAGTATTTGAAGTAAATGTTGGTAATGTGTTGTTACAGTATTTGAAATGTGAGCTATTGTTTGGTATACTGACTTTATTGACAGATTGTAGCAGAATATTTGCCCTTATCATGAGTGTTTTGGTGTATGAAACAGCTGGAGTCTTAATTGTGATCTTAAGTTTTTCTATAAATCTATTAAAACATTTATACAGCAGTATTTCAATAATTATTGTGTGTCTTTATTTTTCATCCATATTTCTTTTCCTATTAATAAAATATTTATACTAGATATTTCATACATCATGACAAAAATGTGATTGACAAAGGGTATGTATGTCTACCCCTTATTATTCCCGTTTTCCAACGGGGTCGGGGATGAGGTGCGATGGAAGTCTTTGTGGCGATGGTTTTTACGGCCGGATGCCCTTCCTGACGCCAACCTCATGAGAGGAGTTAATGAGAGACGAAAGGAATGATGGTGAATGAAACTGGGCAAGGATGTGGAAGGAAGCGGCCGTGGCCTGTCAGAAGGTACCGTCCCAGCATTTGCCTGGTGTTGAAAATGGGAAACCACGGAAAACCATTTCAAGGACGGCCGACGGTGGGGGCTCGAACCCACGCGTCTACCGAGTCATCAGAGAGCTTGGCCCCATGACCTAATGCTGCGCTTTAGCCAGTGTAGCCACGACTGTCGGTGTGATTGACAAAGGGTATTACTAATTATTGCAGACAAGCCTACTCATAAAAGCAAAAAGCACACTTTTCAGAACCCCAATGTTAAGTCTGGAACAGATATTACTACTAATATGCAGTAATGTTGCATAAATAGTAAAACGAGCCTGTACCAAAATTCATGTGTTCGGATTCAAAATGGCATCAGTATTTATCAAGGAGTAATAATGAGACGCCCTAATGGCCAGGGTGTGAAGCCAGCGGGCACTCCCACTGAGAAGTTCAAAACATTACTGGCAAGTGTTTGGAATAAGACTGTTATCCAACCAAAATGTGCGTACATTTGACGCACAAAGTATTGTAAGTAGATTCCTAAAACTCTTAATTCATAATGTACTAACTTACTACTATTGAATGTTTCAGTCCTTTTAGCCTAATCATGCTGAAGTTGATGGAAATGCATTTACGTCACATTTTTTGGTTGTAGTTGCTTCTAAGCCGACACCTATGGGGTGAGCTACTAATACCGTCGCGTGTGGACTGTTTTCTGGGGAGGAAAGTGTGAATGTAAGGATGAGGAATTGGAAGGTAGCGGCTGTGGCCTATAGTTAGGGACTAACCCCGGCATTTGCCTGGAAGAAAGATGGGACAAAAATATACCCTTGGCAGCAAAGGCAACGTTGTATCACACCTACTTTGTTCCAATCCTTACTTATGGTATGGAAACATGCACATTGCTAAGTAAGGATTACAGTAGAATGCAAGCCACAGAAATGAGATTTATTAGGACCAGGAGAGACAAGATCAGAAATGAGGTACACAAAGCAACAGCTGGCATCAGGGTCCCTGTTACCAACTTTCTGGGGAAACGCAGACTTTAGTGGTACGGCCATGTAATGAGGAAGATAGCTCTAGAATGGCTAAGGCCCAGTTGTACGAACTCGGGTTATCCATCGGAATAGCTATACCTGGGCTAGCGTCTTCCTTGGTATATTTCCAAGGGTGGGTTGTACGACAAGATTTTATTCCGGGGCTAGCTATTCCATGTTTGTCTGAGAGACTAGCTAAGTACGGAGCTAACTTTGTGGACATATTGACACGAAATTTGAACTTCTTTGGAAACAGATGAATATCGAATTTACCACTGCGATACTCCATGAGAGGCCATGAGAATAACAAACCACGGCCGTGGACAAACATACCGTAATAAATCCATGCATTGGTTACAAGTGAAAAATGAAAATCCACGGCCTGCTTCCAGTCTCCGACCGGGTCAGGAATGGAATGAATGAAGCCCCCATCTAGCGGCGAGGATATGAACTGTGCCGGCTGCCGAGGCCTGACGCACTCCTCTGGGGCAAGGATTAAATGAATGACAGATGAAATGAAATGATAGTGGAGAGTGTTGCTGGAATGAAATTTTGACAGGGAAAACCGGAGTACCCGGAGAAATACCTGTCTACCTCCGTTCTGTCCAGCACAGATCTCACATGGAGTGACCGGGATTTGAACCACAGACCCAGCGGTGAGAGGCCATCGCATTGGTTACAAGTAATAGTATAAATCCTAGGCTATACATAAATATAATGCAAAATAATATAGCATATCCAAGAATTAAGTACCGGTAGGTGCAGGATAGGCTACTACATGTTATTATCATACATTATACCTGTCAGTCATATGTTCCTGTCCATCGATAATTTGATCTAATAACCTCAAAACTGTGTATTTTTCCGGTCTGAACCGTATGAAGAATTAATTTTCATCACAGTTCAGAAAATGAGCCGGCCTCTGTCTGATCTTCTTTGCTTTTCTCCTTTGCAGAAATAGTATTTCTATTAATGGATCCTCCGCATCAGCATGAATGCTCTCTTAAATCATTATGAGTACGGTATCCTAGGCTCTTGGCTGACGCAAAGTTATTAGCATACCTGCCAACTCTCCCGATTTAGGCGGGAGACTCCCGATTTCAGACCATTTCTCCCGCCCTCCCGCTTAACGTATTAAATCTCCCGATTTTTCAAAAAACCCACGCGTAATTTCGGATTTAATATGTCGTCTATAGAACGGATCGACTTTACGTGTTTTTAAGTTATATCTCGATACCGCAGTTTCGCTTTGTATCGATAATCGACAACTGCGTACTAACTCCCGCGTCGCGTCCTGCTGTTATAAAAAGTTGGTTTCGAATAAGTCTTCGTTTGAAATCGGCTTCGAATAAGTCTTCGTTTGAAATCGTCGAAGGTTAATTCAGCGCTTGTTCCTAGATGTGTTGCATAATGACCAGTGGGTGATAGGTAGTTGTACGCTGCGGAATATTGTATCTGTTTCACACGTGAAATTATATGATTTGTGTATAACTTAGTTTGATGTTGTTGGCGTTAATATGCCGGTAGGTTATTGTGATTTTTCGAACTGAGTGATTGCGTCGGTTCGTCGGTAATAAGGCGAAAAGATATGTGACATTTAAAAGTGTGTACAAAGATAACATTCCCAGGGTGTCTACCGGTAACGGAAGTAACGAATTTTACAAATGGGTAACGGAAAAGTAACGAATTTTACATACGGGTAACGAAAATTTTCCGAAGGCGGATTGAATCATTTAAACTCGCGCCTCTAAGCTCAGAGATTGCGATGGAGCGAGTTTCACGCAAGCGGCGCCAATTGCATAAGCTATATTTCCCCGTGCCCGACCTCGAGGAAATGCATACTGAGGATACCCTTAGTGGTATACATCGTTCAGCGTATATCGTCGGCATCAAGATGACTTTTAGTTTTGTGTGAAATAATTATGTGTTATATTAGGAAGCCTGACTTTTCGCGAGACGTTTATTCGTGAAAACTTCTGAAATTATTCAGAAACCTCGCATTTTTCGCATTTATTTGGAGACTATTAAATTGAAGTCCAGAAATAACGCTAAATAATTTAATGTCGCGATCTTGCGAAATGTTACCGTTTTGAAAAAGATTCGAAATACGTAGGCTGTAACTTATTTTAAAAATCTGTCTCGTAAATTTGCGACATCCAGTATGGTTAATTCGAAATTCCGTTATATGTCGATTTTTCCTTCTAACTTGGGTTCCATCGGATATATTATAATCTAACCGGTTATTTCGAAAAGTTGTATAACTTTTATAATTCGTGATTCGCATTTGAAAGAAAACGTGTCCTCTAGTCGTATTATTCGTGTAATCCTCTCCGAATAATTCTTAATATTTGATACCTACTTCGAACATTCATACTCAAGACGGCCGGCTGACCGCACGACTTGCCTGCGGGAATCTCGTCAAATGGACCGAGATCGACGTCAGTAGCGTAAAATCAAAAAACCCGTCCCCTACCGTGAACTTGTGACCACGAGGTCTGCGGGAATCCCGTCAAAGATGATTGGGCACCAATCACGAAACATTCCGAAACCTACTCGCTACTTTTCCCATGACCGTATACTTAAAAGCGTACGGGGAGCGAGAAGTGCATCTACCCACTTAGAAATGACAGCCTACGTAGCGTCGCGATACTAATTTCTCCTCGTGATCTACCCTGAACTGATGAGCTCCCAACCACAGCATAGGGACAGCGGGAATCACGGCGCCGGCCATACAACTTGTCCATAACTACTCGTGAATTTTAACCATGCCCAACCCTGAGCTTGCATCCACCAATCTGTGAGGACGAATAAACAATCGTTCAACGGCCGGGTGCGGCGCGGTATGCATAATATCGCGAGGATAACTTGAATCTCGTAAAACGACTGAGAGCGGCAGCGATTGCGATACATCGCGATATTTCTCCGCATTCAATGACGAGAACTGTATTTTTGTCAAACGGACAGCAAGTGGCGCCGATTGCATAATAATGCTATATTTCCTCGCGCCTGACCTCAAAGACAATGGAAATCTCGTCGAACGACTAAAAGTGACACCGATTATTAAATCGCGATATTTATCAGTGTTCTATCGCGAAAACAACGGGAATCTTGACAAACGGGTGAGACCAGCGCCGATCGTGTAACATCTTGAAATTTCGCCGTACTTGACTGTGAAGACAGAATTCGGTTACAATCATGTAACGTCCCATAAATTTCGTCGTGATCTACCGCGGGGACAAAGGAAATCTCGTCACGGTCAAGAGCAGAGCAGAGCAACCTCTTGGCAATTATAAAAACGCCTTGTGCACAAGACGACATATTAGCTGAAACAACTCATTTGATAATAAATTTCTAGTATTTATTTATTATTTTTAAAATTGTTGTAACTCCCTAAGTGAATTGTATTTACCGCTTTAAACACAGTTCATTGCTCTCTTTCTCCACCGCGTGATGAGCCCATTTGCTTGCAGACCGCAGACGTATCTTGAATTCAAAGGTAACTAAAATTAACTAAAAGTTAACTAAAAGGTAGCTAAAAAGTAACTAATTTTTACTTCATCCTTAACAGTAGACACCCTGATTACGCATATAACTGAGTCAGGAAGAGGCGCAACATTTGCATTTTGTAGTGTCTGTAGGTGTGATTTCAGTATCTCGCATATTGGAAAGGGGGACATTTCATTTTCCAAAATTAAGTTTTTTGTAAATGCATTTCCTAGCATGTTAACAGACACTCAAGACAATTTTAATGAGGAAATGGATGTTTTACATTCCCAATTTCGTAACTTCCAACTTGAGGATGTGACATCTATTGAAGAAGAAGAGAGAATTGATGTGAAGCGGGCACTGGTAGGCCAAATGATATGTAGTGGTGGGGTACTCAAGTTATGCTTTCCATTCTGACCATTCCGCATAGTAATGCAGAGTGTGAGAGGATGTTCAGGTCATCTCTCTCTGACAAGACTTTGGACAAACTTATAACTCTGAAGTCGATTCAGAAAGAGAAGTGTTTTGAGCAAGAATATAGCAAGACCTTTTTGAAGAGGGCAAAATCAGCCTCAGTCACCTGCAACAACGACCAATAATATGATCTTTGATACATATTTGCTGCAATGTCTTAGCCTATGTATGTATTATGTAGCGTCCTCCCCCCCCCCGTCGCCGCGTCGAATCTCCCGATTTTTCACTTTGAGAGGTTGGCAGGTATGTAATACCCTGTTGAACCTAGGATCACCCCAAATGATTACCGGTACATATATAAGATAATACAGAAACACCAAGCATAACATAAAAACAAAAAAGATAATCAGCAAAAAATGTTGGATCTGGTGAGATTCGATCCGCAAAAAATGTAAATTTATACTCGCGAGAATAGCATGCTAGCCACTGGACCACCGCTACCTAACGTAAATTCCTGAAGACTGCGCATATGAAGCTTACGTACGTAATGTCCGTGACCTGCTTTCGTGATTTCCTGTAATAATATGTATGTTAATTACTGTGCTTCTATTAGGATCATACATTTTAATGTACATATATGAATAGTTCACTCGAATTAAGAGTTTGCGATGATTTAACTTGTTTTTTTTTTCTAATAAGTGAGCCTCTGCATCACTTTCTACATTAATTCCTGGCATCTCCAGCATGATGCTCTCGACTGACGCGGAGTTATTATTAATTACCATGTTGAACCTAGGATCGCACCCAAGTGATTACTGGTAGGCTACATATAAAAGATAATGGAGAAACACCAAGCATAACATAGAAACAAAAACTATTGAAACTACTTGAGCTATGCATGGGTTTCTATCGTATCAGTTAAACACGGGATGAACGGATTAAAATAGAAAATACACCAACACTTGTTGACTTAGATTGTATCGAACAAGACCACAGGATACAGAGTACAGACAAAAGGCAAAGAACATGAAGCCAAATAATATACATTTGACAAAAGACAAACGATATTTATATGCGTGCGAGATTAGAACTGTTGGAACTGGTGGGGTTCGACCCACAAAATTTACGTTCTTTTGTCGTGAGTCCGGCGCGCTAACCATTGGACCACTGCGACATGGCGTTCGGGACCGAAGACAATGCATATGATGCTCACATTTGTAATGCCGCTGGATTGCTTGGGTATTTTGTCGGTAAAAATATGTATGTAATTATTGTGCTGCTATTAAAATTATACGTTCTCATGTACATTTATGAATAGCTCACTGAAATTTAAGAGTTTGCGATGATTTAACTTCGGATGTTGTAGCGGTCTCTCCCGTCCGCCATATATATACTCGGTATAAGCAGATAGCTCGCCATTCCATGCCCGGTTAGCTATGCCCTCGTTTATACCCGGATTATCTCTTATACCAATGTCGTACAACTCAATTCTGCGCTAACTACGGAGATAACTTTAGCCGAGGTATAACCCGAGTTCGTACAACCGGCCCTAAGAAGTACTTCAAACTGGATGTCAGAGGGAAGAGACCAAGAGGAAGACCAAGGAGACTATGGATAGAGTCAGTTCGATCAGAGGTGGAGAAGAATGGTTTTAACTGGGACGATGTCCAAGAACAAATAGTGTACCAAGATCGGACAAGATGAAGAGCGCTTGTTTGCCACACCCGGGAAACTGGAGATGGAAAATGATGATGATGATGATGATGAAAGATGGGAAACCACAGAAGACCATCTTCAAGGTTGCCGGCGGGGTGATTGGAACCTCCTCGCCTCCCGGATGTGAGCGACTGCCTGCAGCCACGCCATAACGACAACGGCTAACTAATCCGATTGCGTCACATTGTCAAACCGCTATGGGTATTGCATGCGGTTCTCTTAGTAGTTAATGTTCGTTATTCCTCAGTAGACTACTGAAATATACAAATATTAGGTTAGGTTTATAATGATGGATATGACTATAATATTTACAGCAAAAATTCACCTTCATGTATGTAAATGATCACTCATATTGCTTTATCAGTCTGTTGTGCACACTAATACAGATATCACAGTGGCACAGGTTATCATACAAATTCTTCATACACCCAAGAACACTGGTCAAGGCATCAACTCACAGCGTGCGAGAGTGCCTCCTTATACTCCTCCGTATTTACATGTCGTGTTAGAAATTATCTTAACCTTTTGCACTCCTATGTCGAGTGGGGTTCGACATTAAAATATTTAACTTGCACTCCGATGTAGAGTCCCACACGACATGATGATAGCTTACAATGCTTCTATGACTCCAATCTTCACTGTAATGTCTAGCTGCTGTTCTGTTGATGTACAGTATATTCTCGGCTT
Organism: Meconema thalassinum; assembly: GCA_946902985.2. Taxonomy (NCBI): domain Eukaryota; kingdom Metazoa; phylum Arthropoda; class Insecta; order Orthoptera; family Tettigoniidae; genus Meconema; species Meconema thalassinum. The sequence goes on along the minus strand of OX336388.2, from coordinate 426,527,756 downwards.
CAACTCGGGGCCAATGCCGCTGCCACGGTAGTGGTGCCATCTCTCGTCTGAGACCGTCAGCATAGTGTCCGCCATCTTTGAGTACATCCTTCTTGTGTTAACCGGTGTCGTCTGTTCTCGTTGTGCTTGCTTCTTTAGACTTTTATTATGGCTTTCGTTCCTAATTACCAATTGCTTCATTCTCTTGCGGACAACCACCAGATCTGGCCTGTTTTGTGATTATTATTTATTTTTATTTATTTGTTTGATCCCTAGGGAGTTGGCCGAACGACACAAAATAATATAGCCTACATAATTTTATAAATACAAATACAGTAATCGTAAACAAGATTTATGACAAAGCTAGTGGTCTATACAAATGGTTTCTTAGGGTAGCTGCTGATAATTTGGGGATTGTTATTACAATTTCACCCTACAGGGTGACCCAATGAGTTCTCTTCTGTTTAATATCCCCGTTATGGATGTAGTACAAGGCGTTGCTAAGGAAGAAGTAAAGATATGCACCTACGCGGATGACATGGTACTAATGTCAAGATCAAGAGACAAATTACAAGAAGCTTGTAACCAACTAACAACATGAGCAAATGAAAATGCCCTTCACATAAATGAGGGCAAGACGGTAAAGGGAGACCTTCTAGAGATCGAAAAATTAAGGGCGACATATTAAATAAAAAAGGCCCTAAGACTCTCGAAGTACACTCACTCAAGTCTTCTTTACGAAATTGCAATAGAACAGTTCTACATCCAGGAGCTACATATTCAGCTGTTATTAACTACCAGAGATGCATACAATGAGGCAATCAAGGAACTTCGTATGAAGAAAGAAGAAATACGGGATGAATTCTATTCCACGGACGCAGTGGTCACGACAGAATGGAAACAGGTCGACTACGACCTTCGACACTTGATGACGAGGTTCGCTACACACAGGCATGGATTCAGGGGGTTCATGACCCCCCCCCCCCCCCCCCCCCCCTAAAGGAGACCAAATGTTTTTGCAAACTCAAAAAACGAAAACACAATAACCAGACAAATAAAACTTAACGAATTTTAACTGAAAAACAGTTTCTTTTCTTCATTTTATTCAATACTGAAAATATCTTTATTGCAATTATTATGTTCTGTTACAAGTGTACATATTTACAACTGCATGCCTGTTATATAAAAACTATTATTTATATAACAAAATCAACTCGTCTATTTTGTTTAGCAAACCTTGTGATTACCGAATCGATGTTTATAGTGATGTCACGATGAATGTGCAGCAATGCACGGATAAGAATTTGAGGCTTTTTTCGCACCAAAAAAATTTTGCCGACGTCCAAACTGCAAGCTTGGTTAGCAATTTAAGCTGTGACTTGCTTCCTTTGTCGGTGCCAACTCGACTTGCCGAAACTGTAACGTACCTTGATACTTTTCTCGAAGCTCGATGTAAAAGTCTCAAAACACGCCGTTGCAATTTGTACGGATATTTTTGGTGCGCTAAACGAATCAAATTTCTATCCATGTAGCTTGCTAAAAAATTGGTGTGGTTTTGTACGTTTGGTTATTTTGTGATTGCGTTTTTAGTGATACCATTTTTCTTAACAATTTTGATTCTCTGACCCCCGCCCCCCAAAGCCAAACTCTAGATCCGCGCCTGGTTACACACAGATTTCACTTCAAATGCTGCAGCAACAAGAAACAACACGATCCAGGATAACAGTGTGTTTGTGAACTATGCAACATGCATTGTGATCGTTACCACATCAAAGTGTGCGGGAAAAGACAAGTATCCTTTAAAGAGTACTGTACCAGAGTTTAATTTACTAGCTAGCTAGGGGCAAACTGTAGAGTCGTGTTAAGACTTCAGGGAAGAGTGGTTGTGTTTGTAGTTTCCCTGGAAGTGCAACTCCGCTTTCCTTCATTTCGCGTGTGAACTTTTTGTCTGCAAAATACACAGTCAAGTTAAGATTGGACGGAAGGGGGATTTGTGTCATGCACCTCATCATTCATAAATTACGTCTGACAAGAATTTGTTGTACATGCATCTCCACGATAATATAATTAATAGTCCAGTCAGTGATTTTAACCCATTATGCCGAGATGTAAAACTGATATAGGCCGTGGTTCATTGACATAGAAAGAAAAACGCTTATCACGTAATGGATTCATAACTGTTCCCGGGCGAAGCCAGGACAAGTTGCTAGTTATTAAATAAATAACAGTGTCTTCCTGAACTTCTTTTGATTTTGTAAATCCCTCCCCAGTAAATAATATTATAGTAATTATTTAGTTTCCAACACATACGAGGAACCCAGGGACGTAGAGAGCGACTACGGGCCGTAGGACAAAGTCTTCCAAGTCCCTCCATTATTATTCAACCTGGGACATAATATTGGAATTATGGTATTAAGCTTGCAAATTTTAACCCCCCAAAAGAAAAGCTCCTCGCTGATCTGCCCCTTATAACTTCAATCATCGTCATCCATGGAATTTAGTTTGCCCAACTGATTATTAATTTACTTTGGTTTTAGTTATTCAGCCACTCTCATTTTTTTCTTTATCTCTGGTTGTTCTTTAACTTCAAGATATTGATCACTGAGCATTATATTTTCATTGTATATGATAGTATTCTGCCACCACAAGAATACTCCTTAAAGAAATGTTTGAAGTAAAGAGTCATTTTGATTGAATTATAAACGTAAAGAACTCTGGAACTTTAGCACATTATAAATTAAATGGTCAACTTTGCTATTTCCCCAGAAGGAAAACTAAAAACACAATGGTTATCTAGATCTCGTCAAATCACACTGGTTTCTGATGACCAGGGAACGGATTTATATGTAAATACATATCTCTTTGTGAAGCTAAACTTAATTATATTTTGTATTATCTTTACAAATCATGGTGTGTGGAGTTGAAAAATGGAGTATTTATTTTCCATTTTTTTCCATAGTTTGGAGCATATTCTTAGTCATTAAGGTCAATACAGTCCATATTTCGGCAAAAAAGTATTAAATTCTATTAAATTAGCAGTCCTGTCAATAATGGAGAAACATTGAATATTTCAACTGGGGTGCAACTCATCACGCCTGTCCAGCCTGAGTTGATAAGGTAAGTTGATAAACGGCGTGGTGAAAGAGAGATGAGTGAACCCGAAAGAGGTGAGATCAGCTGAGCAGCAGAATCACGCATAACATCGACTATGTCTGTCCCATAATTACGTTACTCAGGAAATCCCATTCATCGACGATATGCCAGTAGTTTCCGGATTATTTCGTAATGTGGGCATTCCCCTTGATGGCGCAGTACCTCTATCTACTGTAGTTCCTACCAGTGATTCACAGTTAGAATTAGCAGTGAGACGGATCATAGTGTTCTTGTACATACCGCTATGTCTACAAGTGCAGTGTTTTCAGTTGCCTATTGACATTGAAGACATTAACATTGTTATACTCTGAATTACCAATAAAGCTCTCTGACAGCTGTCAAAGTTAGCACATGGGGAAATGCTGCGTTGCCACTGAGGCAGATCATGACTCATAACATTCCAAGAGGCTTGCAGGAAGACACAAATACTGGATAAGTTAACCCCCCTGCCTGGAGCTCTAATGACCGTGACAAGTGAAGCGCTCGGAAAACTTCGAAGTCGATTTTCTCGAGAATTTATGAGTATGGCATCGAACGGCTTTGGGAAATTATTGTTCGAGGTCTGAACTTTACGTACCTGAAGCGGGAAAAATTACAAAAATCCGATTGCCGTAGGGTCCCCTTGTGAGTTAAACCATGTGCTTACTGCTGTGTCAGCATACATTGCAACATTGCTCACTGTTGCCATGGAGACCGTTTCTCCTCTCGTCTCCACTCCTCACCTCACCTATCAAGCAGATGACAGTTTTCACCGAGCATCTTTTGTAAATCAGAGTATGCAAGATGCCTAAAGTAGCACAGTCAACCAGTTGAAAATTAAAAAGTTACGTAACAGAATTTAAAAAAGATGGTTTATCATCTGACAGGTATTATTTTGCAATTTGGTTCAATGTTCAGTGACATCTACTCAAAGGTTCCTGGTGCAACAACACATTTCAACCAGTAAACATCGGACTATCAAATTACGAAATTCCAAGATGAGACAGTTGTTTCTGACACAATCATCAACTTCGAGTGTAATGTCAGAGTTCAACACCGATCTCTGCCGCGCTCTCATCTCTGCTGATATCCCTCTCTTCAAACTTAATAATCAGTACTTCAGGGAATTCCTCGAGAAATATACTAACCAAACTATCCCGGATGAGTCAATGTACAGAAAAACCAATGTTCCATTCATATACGATGAAACTGTTCAGAAGATAAGACAAGAAATTAAAGATGGTCCGATTTGGGTTTCCATTGACGAGACGACAGACAAAGAAGGTAGACTAATTGGCAACGTAATCATTGGTTTGTTAAGTGAAGATTATAATAAACGGATCCTTTTACACTGTGATGTTCTAGAAAAGTGCAATAACAAAACGGTAGCAAAACCGTTCAATGAAGCTATGGGTATCCTCTGGCCACAGGGCGTTCAGTATGATAAAGTGTTACAGTAAAACTTCGTTTAACTGTCAGTTTGTGTTAACCGTCATTGCTGTAATAGCATAATAATACTGCAATAACAAAGTGCTTTAAGATGCAGTGACGCGTTCTCTTTGTTTACTTACTCTATTTTATTGGGAAGTGAGTGTATCTGCCTGCCATAGAATGGTACATGACGAAAAACAAACTATTAGCCACTCGGAGGCTGAAACAATGCTGTCCAAGTGTATACAATGGTTTGAAAGTCAAGAAGAGGCCAATGCAAAGCAGACACTACTGCCATACGATAAATAAACTACTGCTCCGAAAAATACGAAAGCTCGAGCATCAAAGAGGCAGAAGAAAATGACTTAACTATTTTCAAGCTACATGAACTATTTTACCTGTAAGTTTATACCATTGTACTGTACCGTATATTATTTTGCCACATTTGTAGCTACTGTATAGATGTTATCATGTAATAAATAGTTTTATTTGCTATTACAATCGTATTTAATTTCTTTTCGCTCTGAAATATATTACATTACTGTGAGAGTGATATCTGTCTATAATTGAGGTCATGTTTTGGAGGAATAATATAGTGTTTCTGTTATCCGTCTATCCGCTCAACCGTCACGACTACGGTCCCGACGATCACGGTTAATAGAGATTTTACTGTACTTCTTATTAACGATGCCGCACCTTATATGATGAAAGCCAGAGAAGCATTGTGTGTTGTATAACCTAAGATGACTCATTTAACTTGTGTAGCACATGCCTTTCATCGTGTGGCAGAAGTGGTAAGAGGCAGTTACCCCAAAGTAGATCTATTGATTTCCTCAGTGAAAGAAGTGTTTCTCAAAGCCCACAAAAGAGTTCATCTTTTGAAAGAAATGTACCCAGGAATTCCATTGCCACCTAAGCCAGTTCTAACTAGGTGGGGTACGTGGCTGCAAGCGGTTGAATACTATGCTGAATATATAGACTCCATTAAGAACATTCTGCATGCTATGGACTCTGAAGATGCAGCCTCAATTGAAGCTGCGCAAACAGTTGTTTGCGACACAAGTGTGAGGAATGACTTGATTTTCATTCAGCATAATTTTTCGTGCATCACAAAAACACTCTAAAGTCTCCAAAATTCGCATCTCTCACTTTCTGAAAGTTTCGAAATTGTGAATAGAACTGTGGAACAGCTAAATCATGGCACAGGTAAAGTTGCAGATGTAGCAAAAATGAAGATGGACACACTACTTTCAAAGAACCTTGGTTATGAAAGAATGGGAAAGGTTGCTGCAATTATGTGTGGAGATTTAGTGTCAAATTAACGTTGGATTTAACCCCAGCAGACGTTGTAAAGTTTAAATATGCTCCCTTTACCTCTTCTGATGTTGAACGAAGTTTCAGTCAATCTAAATCGGTACCGTACTTAGAGACAATAGGAGAAGATTCACTTTCCAGCACTTGAAAGAACATTTTGTGATCCATTGTTTTGGTAACAGAGATTAAAATATTGCGTGTTCTTCAAAGATCGTATTAAAATGAGATGTTCAACATTATGGTTCATGTAGATCTACTTTGTATAGCTTCTTTGAACTTTGACATCAAGTAGAAATGATAGTTTTAGTTTTAGTAATTTTAAGTCCATATATACAGTAATTGAGGCTGGATTTAGACAGCTCCTTAACCCGGTCCATGAGTCAATTCTAATTGGCTACATGGATAATTCTTGTCAGGCGCGTCCACATCGCGGGGGTGGGCAACGGTACTGTAATATACCATGGAACTTCAGTACCGGCTAAGTTCTGGTGAGGACCCAGTCCTATGGGGTATAACATAGGCCCCGTGCACAGGGTTACGTGCGAAGACCTCAACGGAATCTACAGCGGAGAAGATGGACTTCAGAACGGTGGAGATTGCGGCAGAGGCAACCCAGTACTCAGGGAATAGTATGAGTACAGCATCAATCGGCAGCGTCTGTTTCCCATGTTAGGGGCGGCTGCAAGGGCGTCTGTTCTCCATGTTAGGGGCGGCCTGAATAATAGCTGGCAGTAGCTTCATAAAATGCCTTTGGGAGTGGCGACCCCATCGTAATAATAGCCTAAAATGGAAATGGCACTTCCAATGATTCGGAAAAGGTTAGGGCGTACCCTGCAGGCGACGCGCAGTTCCTTTGGTACTGGGGGAACTGTGAGAAATGGGCGACCAGTAACCGAAATGAAAGTGGGAATCATGAATGTCATGACCCTGACAGGCAAGGTGGAGGAGGTGGTAGACTTCATGGAGAGGGAGAAGGTTGGAATGATGGGGCTGAGTGAAGTGAAATGGAAAGGTAAAGGAAGGAAGAAATTGAGGAAAGGATATACTTTATACTGGAGTGGTGGCCAAGAGGCCAAAAATGGCGTGGGACTGATAACCTCGAAACAACTGGAGGAGTATGTTGAAGTGGTAGAGTGTGTGAGTGACAGAATAATGAAAATTAGAATGAAGATGAAGAATGACGTGATGGACTCCATACAAGTGTAAGCACCACAGACTGGAAACAGAGAAGAAGATATTGAAGTATTCCTGGAGGATGTAGAAAGAGTAATCTCAGATGTAGAAGTGGTGATCATGGGAGACATGAATGCACAAGTCGGAATTGAGAGACAAGGAAAGGAAGAAGTCGTTGGACCACATGGATATGGGAAAAAGAACCGGGAAGGAGAGGAACTTGTAAACTTCTGTGAAAGGAATGGACTGATAGTGGGTAATTCATGGTTTCGGAAGAAAAACAGCAGGAAAATTATGAGATATGGGTGGGGTGATAGAAGAACAAAATCAGTAATTGACTACTTCCTGGTGGAAAGGACAAATCGCAGAAAGCTGATGGATGTGACAGCTTTACCAGGAGAAGCATTTGATGGGGACCATAGAGCTGTGGTGGCAAAATTTAGATGGGGAAAATTGGAAAACCTAAAGGAGATCAGAGAAAGTAAAATAAAAGTATGGAAATTGAAAGACAAAGCTGAACAGGAAGATTTTCAGGAGAGATTGAAGCAACAAATCCCAGTTACTGAAGTGGGAAATGTAGAAGAGGAATGGTCCCACTTTAAAAAGGCATTTGCTGGTGCAGCAGAGAGTGCTTGTGGTAGGACGTCAACAAGAGTTAAAGAGAAGGAGACACCGTGGTGGAATGAGGAAGTGAGGAAAGCAGTGAAAGAAAAGAAGTCTGCATGGAAAGAATGGAACCGAGATCAAACAGAAGAAAGCAAAAGGAAGTATCACGACAGCAAACGGAGGTGTAAGAAAGTGGTAGAAGAAGAAAAGAATAAAAGTTGGGAAGAATTTACACGAAGAAGGGAAACAGATGTAAGAGGCAGTAAAAGGATGCTGTATGGGCTTCTAAGAAGTAAGAGGAAAGAAAGAGTTACTACAAAGCTGGTGAAAAAGGAAGATGGAGAGTTGTTAACACACCCAGAAGAGATAAAGGGACGATGGAAGGAGTATTTCGATAAGCTATTGAATGTGAGCAATTGTACTGGTGAGATCGAAGTGACACAGCCTGACGACTCTATAACTGAAGATGATATAACAATGCTGGAGGTGGAATTAGCAGTACAGAAAATGAAGATGGGAAAAGCAACAGGGGTGGATGAAATCAGTGTCGAAATGATAAAGGCTGCTGGACCTGTTGGTATGCAATGGCTGTATCGACTGCTAAAGTGTGTGTGGAAACGGAAATGTGTACCAGAAGACTGGGAGAAAGGGCTAATAATACCAGTGTTTAAGAAAGGCGACAAGAAAGTGTGTGATAACTATAGAGGGATCACCCTCATATCACAGATAGTAAAAATACTGGAAAGGATATTAGAAAGAAGAATGAGAAGAAAGGTGGAAGGAGAGTTGCAAGAGGAACAGTATGGCTTCAGGAGTTGAAGATCCACAGTGGACCCAATCTTTAGCTTGAGGCAGGTGATGGAAAAGAACTGGGAATATGGAGAGGATTTGATCATGACTTTCATAGATCTAGAAAAGGCATATGATAGTGTCCCCAGAGAGAAGGTATGGGAAACCATGGTTAAGAAGAGACTGGGAAGAGAAATGTTGGAAATGGTGCAAGCAATGTACAACAACTGTGTTAGCAGGGTACTGACCCCAGATTGGTTTAGGAACAAGACTGGACTAAGACAGGGGAGTGTGCTGTCACCTCTTTTATTCATAATGGTAATGGATGAAATTGTAAAGGAAACAAAGGAAGCATATGGACATAAAGAAATGAAGTTACTATTATTTGCAGACGATATTGTGGTCTGAGGAAGGAACACCGAAGTGCAAAAACAACTAGATGCACTGAACAAAAATATTCAGAAGTATGGCCTGAAAATCAGTGTAGAGAAAAGCAAGACCATGGTGATGACAAGAGGGGAAAGACATGGAAAGGGCACTGTGAAAATTGGAAGTCAGAGTTTGGAAATTGTTGACACGTTCAAATACCTAGGAAGTGAATTGATGCAAACTGGTAGGTTGGACATGGAGATTGGCAGGAGGGTACAGCAGAGCAATGCATTCTATCAAAGTGTAAGAAAACTTGTTTGGGATAAGGAAGTACCAAGGAAAGCAAGGAGGTAATGTATAAAGTGTACTATGTTCCCATATTAACTTATGCAGCTGAGACTTGAGCTTCTATGGCCAAGATCGCGGGTTCAAATCCGGCCGAAGTCGGAATTTTTAAGAGCGTTAAAAATCCCTCAGTATGCCTTCCGTCGGAGGGGAAGTAAAGCCGGCATGTTAAAGATCCTTCCACTAATTGCACCTGTGTGAAGCTAAATTGGATAGGTTATGAATGTAAACAACGCTCTTAGGTTTCTATGTTCGTTGCCAAGAGCAGACTGCGGCGGCATCTAGTAGCTCAGTCCTGAACTTGGCCTAGTAGTCGTTGACGGTGGCGATTGGCGGCAAAAGTAGGAACTATTTGAAAAATTCTTAGTTGCAGTACTTAAATTAACAAACAGATAACACACACTAATACAGTCATCACAATTAACACCCGTTATCAGACAGATTCTACACACACCCAAAGTACACGGGGCTACATGACCGCGTTGTCGCAGCCCCTAAACTTAAGAACCAACCAACCAAAGTGTAAGAAAACTTGTTTGGGATAAGGAAGTACCAAGGAAAAGCAAGGAGGTAATGTATAAAATGTACTATGTACCCATATTAACTTATGCAGCTGAGACTTGGACCCTGACGAGCAGGCAAGAGAGTAGAATCCAATCCAGTGAAATGAAATTCCTAAGATGTATGATAGGTAAGACAAGGAAAGACAGAGTGAGGAATGAAGATGTTAGGAAGGAAGTTGGGATGGGAAAACTAAATGAGAGAATTGAGAAGAATAAACTAAGGTGTTTTGGACATGTAAAGAGGATGGAGGAAAATAGAATACCAAGACAGATGCTGGAGGCCAAGTGCAAGGGTAAGAGAGCAAGGGGAAGACCTAGAACAAGGTGGATCGATTCAGTGAAGAACAGCGTGAGAAAAAGGAATCTGGACTGGGACAAGATTGTGGAAGGAAAGAGGAAAGTGGAGAAGTGCCATAAATACCCCGACCCGGCAGGTGCTGGATAAGGGGAAATGATGATGATACAGTAATTCCATATTTCTGTAAAAATAACTAAATATATACAGGATCTTTCGTATAAAATAAGAACGGTGAGCGGCGGCTTTGTTATCCGCTGCCACAGTAACCTTGGCCGAGCTTGCGGCGTGCCACGGCCCCCTGTTGTAGTATTGAAAGCGCGCGCATAGGCGCATATACTGTACTTGACCTTGCAATAAGTGTGCAGGTGTTCAGTCGCCAGTCTGAAACTCAGATGTTAACATGAGGCAGCTATCATTACAACATCGTATTTTTGTATATAAAACTTATTTTAAGTACGAGTGGGCTCGGCGGGTACGTGATGCATTTGTTCAGGAATTTCCTTCACTAGCAGATTCACGTAATTGTAAATAAGTTTGACACTACTGACTCAGTGCTCAATAGAAAGCAAAAAATTTAAAATCAGAAACATTACAGTGGCAGAACTCACTCGCGTCAGCCAGAATGTGGTTACCAGATACAATGCCTGTATAACCCAGGAAGGGCGACACTTCTAGCATCTTTTATAAGGTAATTTTTCATACAAGATTGTACACACGCTTAAAGCAGGGGGCCATGGCGCGCCACAAGCTCGGCCAACGCCACCGTAGCAGCGAATAACAAAACTGCCGCTTGCCGTTCTTACTTTATATGAAAGACCCTGTATGTACATATTTCATGAATTATTAGTACATATAAATCCGTTCCCTGCTGATGACTTTCGGTATACAGAACAAGTAGTTCTATGACGAACTAAAGAGCCTACTTTTCTTAAAATGTAAGATTCATGACAATATACTTATCTAGAATAATGACGAAATCAAGTTGGTGATACTAACATTTCTAAGTATTGCAGTTTGAAATGCACCCGAAATAGTGTAGCCTAATAGAGTAACTTACTACAGTTGGCAGCCCTGGTGACTCAATATATTCTTAGTTCCATCTCAAACAATGTCACATATGTGATGCTCGGAATTAATCTGAAATATTACAATCTATTATAGTGCCAATTTTGGATAAAATCCCTTTGTAAGTATAGAAGTTACATATAATTAAAAATTGGAAACTATCAGAAATCTTAGAATCATGTTGGCAGCACTGAGGTATATTAGTTACTCCAAATTAATCTAGAATGTCAGGTACCGTTACTATATGTGTGCAAAGTTTAGAGCTGATGGCTTGCATACTTTCTGATATATTGATATAGGGATTAAACAAATAGAGAGAGCATTTATTAACAGTTGGCAGCCCTGCTGGTTCTTACGAGTCATAACTCTTATGGTACACAAAGCACATACGAAATTTGGTTGAAATCCATTTCTTACTATAGAAGTTATATGTATTTAAAAACTGGACCTATCAGCAGGCATATGATCGTGTTGGCAGCAGTGATGTATATAAGTTACTCGAAACTAAGGCAGAATTTCAGGTACTATATATGTGTGCAAAGTTTAGAGCTGTTGGTTTGCATATTTTCTGATATATTGATCCGAAGGTTGGTTGGATCCTCAAAAAGTACCGCCGTTAGGTTATGTGGTTAGATACCCACAAAAACCCAAGGCAGCGCTATATTGAGGCATGCTAGGCAAGATGAGGATTGAGGTAGTTTGCCATTGCTTTCGTCACTGAGTCAGAACAGCAGTATTGACTATATGAGTAGAACCTTTCACAGCATCCACAGGCACTGACTGTGCCCTGAATTTCATTACTAAGTACCACTCATTCCTCAGTAGCTTCCATATACTCACAGCCATGAGTGAGACTGAGAAATCAGTGAAAAGACACATTTTACTCTAACCTGTGCCAACATACAAATGCAAATGTACCGTACTGCATTCATCAAGTGTTGGTAAACTGGCCAGATATATTGATATTAGGGTTAAAACATAGAGATAGCATTTATTAACAGTTAGCAGCCCTGGTGGCTCTTTAGAATATGCACAGTCATATCTGTTGTAGTACACATGGCACATACGAAATTTGGTTGAAATTCAATCGATACCGACGTTACATGCATTTAGAAATTGGACCTATCGGCAGGCTTCGAATCATGTTGGCAACACGGGCATTTATGGACTTCTGAAAATTAATCTGGAATGTTATTATCTATATGTGTGACAATTTTGGAATAGTTATCATGCATAACTTCTGATATATCCAACATAGAGCTCAAATTTCAATTGCGATTTTTCAGCAGTTGGTAGTACTGATGTCAACTTGAAATATGGCCGTGAGATATTCAGGTACCCCGTATAGATCTTTACTCTTACCATAACGAATAAAATAAGAAGTGATATCACTGGCCTAGTACGCCGGGTCCGCCGCAGCGCAGCACTGGCTCCGATCTGTGATGTAAGTTAGCACTGGCGCTTACGAGACTTTTAAAACCTTGCGACCTGTTTTACATGTTAAAACACCACAAGATATCCTCATAGCAAGGTCGACTCGAGAAAGGTCGGAAGGTTCAACCTGACAACACTGTAGCTACGGCTATTGTCAGTCATACTTCGTCACGAGCGCCTGAACTGAAACAGCTGTTTGCTAGCAAGGGAGGCGACAAAAACTACGGAATTAACATTGGACAAACATAATGTACATGTTTAGTAGAACATCTGTTGGTTTTTATTTACACATAACCAGTGTTACAATAGCGTGCATATCGTAAAAAGTTGTTATAAGAGCCAAGCAGCTGATATTAGGCATGAGTGACACGGACATAATTTACCAACATAAAATTGTTTAGCAAAATAAAGAAAATTATTTTGGTTTCTTTTCGTATTTCACTACTCTGAAGTAAGGTAATAAAACAATTGGCGGTGTTATAATAATAATAATATGGAGTACGTGCATGCATTTGAGGGTTATGTGATGCAAAAATGTAGGCTATCTCCCATACCATCTTCACACTGTAGGCCTATAAATACTCGATTCCGCCGCACATGTATGTAGATAATTTACTACCATTATAGAAATAGTATGTTGCTGCTGGTATTCCATAACTGTATCAGATTACTTCTGTTTCCTTCCTAAAGTGATTCAACTTTCTCTTCCCATAACCAAGTTTGCTGACATCAACAGCATCATTCCTTGCCTGTGAATAATTGTTTATCAATACAGTGGCAATGACTGAAAGTTTTTTTTTTTCACTTAATTGACTAATTTATGCAATCTACGAACCATTTCGAAGGTTCCCCAATCCAGGCCTGGCGCAGATTTTCGTCACTTGGGAACCTTAATTGGTTAATTTGCATTACAGTTGGGGATACAACATGTATCTGGCATTGTTACGGTGCCGAAACATTCCAGCAAAATCAAAGTTTAAAACATGAAGTACGATACGGTATGTGATAATTCCATGAACCGTACCGTAGGCATTTTAAAAAACACCATATTTGCCAGATACAAAGCATACTCGTCAGTTTGTTCTCGATTAGTAATTACAGTAAAAAAACTCATCTGGAAGGGTAGTATAAACGCTACTATAAAGCGTATAAAATTACAAAGCGTAAGAAACAAAATATAGAAGGAAATATCCCTATGAGATAAACAAGAACACCTGCCAGACAACGTTCCCTCGTGTTCCCGCCTGACAAGGGTATGACTGATGAACATGTTGCCAAGTCTCAGCCTTCCGACCTGTCTAGAGTCGACCGTGCTCATAGGCGCTAATAAGTTCGACATATCCACTTACTTTACTGTGCCCAATTATAATTTAATAAGTCGTCTACTGTAATAGTCCAGTTTCGACAATAAGCGAAGACAGAGAGCAAGTTCAAAATTTTGCCAGCTATCGGTAAATAATAATAAAAAAAAAAACGGAAAAATTAACCTCGCTATCAGAAAGGATTTCTTCACATTGTTACACATTTTACATTCCCTTAACAGTCTTGCAACACAGCAAAAAAAAAAAACGTACGAACGCAACTTTCAACTTTACCGTAGATTATTATAAAATTGAATAATAACCATAAATTTCACTCCACAATCACCAAAATCAGTAAACTACCATCATTTCAGAAGAACTTAACATTAAACAGGCATAGAAGACATAGTCATGACCCCTTCATAGAGTAGGCTATTGCCTAAACCCGATCACGGCTCCTTCAACTTTACCTTAGAATATTACAGAAATCAATTATACCCATAAATTTCACTCCACAAACACCAAACTCAATAATCTACCATCATTTCAGTAGCACTTAACATTTAACAGACATAAAAGGCACAGTCATAACCCCTTCTTGGAGTAGGCTATTGCCTAAAACTGATCACGCCTCCTTCAGCATTACGGTATGTTTTTAAACTCATTGTCGTTTTATTCTCATCCCTTTCTTCACAGAGGTAGTCTTTAATGGCATCAAGAGCATTTTTATTTACACCATATTGGACAAATAGTTGGGCAAATTAGGAAATATATGTGGAACAGAATAGTCTTTCAATCGCCAGTTGGTTCTTGGGAGAAGTACAGTACTACTTCCTATCACAAATTTGTCAAATTTAACAATTAAATCTTCTGAAAAGTGACCATCACAGATGTAGGACTTTTCAGTAAGTTCCCTATCCTTCCCTGGTATGGCCCCTTTGCACTTGATAAAACGTTCCTTATCTTTGTTTGAAAAACCATCTGACCTCTTTCCAGTCCCCATAGCCAGATCTGCATCCTGGTACAAAACAGCAAGGCATCTTCACTACTCACATTAAGCACTCATGAAAATGTAAGGGCTAAACTGCTGTTTACTTACATTAAATAACAATAAAATTAACATACGAAGATAACGTCAACACACGACAAGAAATTAAATTCCATTTCAGTTAATGCTTCCTACAATATGATTTCAGGTATTAATACTATGAAGTAATAGTGTAAGCACTTGTATATCAATAAACGTTTGCACAGAACATACCCAAAACACTCCGACCTATTAAATACTTAATATATCGCACATAAACACATAAACATATGTGGAAATCAACAATCTCAAATCGACTGTAGCGCTGCGTAGCGGCGAGTGCCAACCCGATCCGTATTCATTACATGCTATTGAGGGAGAAGAGATCACACTTTATATTCTATTCGTTATGCTCTTACTATTGGGTTGGTGCATAAGTCGGTAGCGTTTTCCATAAGTGTTTCCTCCTCAAGTTTGTAAGTTTATTAAACACACCAGATACACACAAGAGAGAAGTTAATCATCAGTAACATATTGTTCTTCACTAGTCTGCCAACGCTGCACGGTATATTTTCGATTTCGCGCTTGTAGAAATCACGTAGTTTTGAGTTGAAGTAGGCTATTCGTCAAGCCGTGTTCGGAGCGCATCTCCATCCGGAAAGGAAGTTCCTTGAAGGTTGTTCGATAAAGAGCGGAAAAGGTGAAAATCTGAGGGTGCAAGATCAGGCGAATAAGGTGCGTGCGGAATGATTTCCCAGCCCAGCTCCTGTATAGTGATTTTTGTCAGGTTAGCAGAGTGCGGACAGTTGTTATCATGGCGGAGCATCACTTCACGCAGTCTTGCAGGTTGCTTTTCTTGGATTGCATCTGTAAGACGTCTCAGTTGTTGGCAATACAATATTGTCAGCAGTGATGGTTACACCTCGGGGAAGCAATTCGACGTACAGCACACCGTCGCGTCGGTGTTCAACCAGATGCATAACATTATCTTTTGTGGAAGCGCGCAGGTCTTTGTACGGGGAGTTGCTTGTTTGTTTGGGCTTAACCATTCCTTCCTTCTCCTTATGTTTGCGTAAAAACACCATTGTTGTCACCAGTAACGATACAGGATAGGAATGGTCGATGCTGTTCACGAGCCAATCGATAACGAGCAAGCAGAGATGCACATATGGCCACCCGGTGATTTTTGTGATTTTGGCTTAGAGCATGCGGTACCCATACACCGGATTTTCGAACCCAGCCGCGGCTGGTGGTGTTGGAGCTGGGGAAGGTTCAGCACTTATATTAGTGGCAAAATGCTGGTATAACGCATTATACGACACCCTCATACACGGGTATAACATGTTATAGATTTATTAGGGGCAACAAAATTAAGGAGTATCATAGTTCTTGTGAAGTTAATACTCAGCATTTTCCCCTCCAATGCTTTTACGGAGAGAGTTTTTTCTGTCATAAATATCAAATGGAGAGATTATACAAACAGAAGATCCATTAGTTTGATAAAACAAGAATTGTTCACATAATACAATTATGACGAAAATTGTACGGTACTGAATTTTATCAGAAAGGTACTTAGCTACAAATGAAAAATCCTTACCAAGTGTCGTTCAAATGAAAAGCATTTATAAGTTGCTGGTGCCATAGGCCTATTTGATATGCCTGCAATATCTAGTTATAATGTTGTGTATTTGATGCTTATTTAATACATATGTGTATTATTTATTACAACGTTTGACGACCTTGATTTAAAAAAAATCCTCTCGGCACGCCGGAATGCGGAGGTAGATTTCACCGGGCAAACTAGGGGATGGGCTATAATAGGCAAAATATGCAGGTTTTCGTAGGAGGATCAGACCTCATTTATTGCGAGAAAGTATTTTACAATTGGAGGTTAGTTAACATTTTTTCGTCTTTCTATGCATACTTTTAACATTTTACTGTCTTATGGGGATGGTAACCTTCTTGTCATTTGGGGTTAATTTTTATACTTGTGATCACACTGTCCTTATGCAAGGTTTGGAACTAATGTGTAACTATCTAACAGTCTGTTACTTCTTCACGCAAAATTTTATCTCCCGCAGAGATGTTGGTTGGTTCCTCAGTTTAGGGGCTGCGACAAGGTGGTCATGTAACCCCGTGTACATTGGGTGTGTGTAGAATCTGTCTGATAAACGGTGTTATTTGTGATGACTGTATTAGTCTGTAATTCAGGTAAGGTCTGCAGACGGTCAATTTTAAGTAGTAGTAGCTAATTTTGTACCAAATACTAACGTCAACGACACCTAGCTGTGAACTTGGCTGCTAGATGCCACCGCAACCAGCAACTTGCAACGAACGTTGTAACTTCCCCTCTGAAGGAAAGCATGACGGATTTTTAGCGCTCTTAGAAAATCCGGCGACTTTGTCCGGCTTTGAACCAGCACCTTGGGCATAGAAGTTCAGCATGCTACCAGTTAGCCGCTTCCCTCATAGTCAGATGGAACAAGAAGTTCCGTGACGAACTAAAGAGCCTACTTTTCTTAAAATTAAGATTCATGCCATAGATTAATCTACAGTATATGAACCTTTCTAGAATAATGACGAAATTAAGTGGGTAATATCGAAATGTCTTAATTAGTTCGAAATAAGGTATACTAGGCATAATGTAGCCTAATAGAGCAATACAGTTGGCAGCTCTGGTGACTGAATATATTCTTACTTCCATCTCCTAAGGTACAGAATACAAAATGTGGTTGAAGTCCAAAGGACGTTACATGGATTTAGACATTGGATCTATTACTACACGTAAAAGCATGTTGGCAACAATGTCATGCGAGTGCTGGTCAGAAATAATCTGAAATATTATATATTTTTGTGCCAATTTTGGATGAAATCCATTTGTTGGTATAGAAGTTACATGTATTTAAAAATTGGTCCTATCAGCAGGCTTAGAATCATGTTGGTAGAACTGACGTATATAAGTTACTCCAAATTAATGTAAAATGTCGGGTAATTTACGTGTGCTTAGTTTAAAGCTGTCGGCTTGCATACTTTCTGATATATTTGGATACAAAATAGAGAGCAATTATTAACAGTTGGCAGCCCTGGTGGCTCTTAAGAATACACTCAGTCATATATGTTTATGTACACATATTACATACAAAATTTGGTTGAAATCCAATTGATAGTGTAGAAGTTATATGCATTTAAAAATTGGACTTATCAGAAGGCTTAAAATTATTTTGGCAACGCTGTTATGTATGACCACCTGTAAATTAAACTGAAATAGTATTATCTACATGTGTGCCAATTTAAGAATAGCTCCCACGTATACCTTCCAAGATATCCAACATGGAGCTCAAATTTCTAGTGCGATTTTTTAGCAGTTGGTAGCACTGGCATCTTTTTCAAATATGGGCCTGAGATATTCCGGTATACATCTTTACTCATACTAAATTTGGTTTCGATTGCTGCAGCCGTTTAGGAGTTGATAGGGGACACACACACACACACAGACAGACAGACAGAAGGACAGACACATTTTCCCGGATATATCTTATAAGACTACTTTTTCCTCATTTTTGAAAAGTGTGAAAAGTAGGCTAAAAATGAATGTGATCTCGTCAATGGCGTTGTCTTGGCAACCTCTGATAGATCATCCCTTATCAATTTAAAAGCGTTGTTATGGTAACCTCTGATGGCACTTGGCATTTATTAAAATTCCGAAATCATTTTTCTCATCCCTTGGCGTAATGGTGGGTCATATCAAAAATTCTTTCAGACAAAAGTTTTAGGTAATTATTAGGGGAATATTTTCCATTTTGTACGGTTTTGATATTGTGCCTATTAAGAGAGATATGTTTAATGTTTCCCGAATAGCCCACTTTTTTCCACCCCTTTGGTCAATGGTTGGTGCTATCAAAAAACTTACTTGACATAAATTTTTGGCACTTATTCGACACATATTATGAACTTTGAATGGATTCGATATTTCACGTATTAAGAGAGTTATAGCGAAATTTCACTTTTTCGAAAAAAAGCCCCCCATTTTCACCCCCTTCGACCGATTTTGCCCATTAACGAACTCGACCGAGATTTTATAGGGATACATATTATGTAAAAAATTCAAAGTGATTGGTGCAAAATTACTGCAGTTATCGTGTCCACAAGAAACTGATATATATATAAATATATATATAGATAGATAGATAGATAGATACATATATACATAAATTATATATAAACTTTTGAACTGACGGTGGTTTTGGGGTCTGGGGGATGTGAAACGCGAAGATATGTCGAAATTTTCCGGTAGTCGAAACATGGCACCCCTTGCAATAGTTAGCTTTCTAATGAAATCTACCTAAAATGCAATGTTTTGGGACGTGTGTTCCGTTTTTCCATTCTTGAAATCTGGCAACCCTAACTGTAGCCCATAACTCGCAAATTAAGTCTTGCCACTGACAAACAACATAATCAATGAACTAATTAAGTTATACCAACGATATTAACGCGCGAACACTTGTTTACAAAAACACAGCATGAACCACATTACCTACGCGTATGGCGCATGGCGGCAGATTTAAAACAGAATACTTTCCTTAAGTCTCGGTAGATGGTTCTGCTACCCCTTGCCACCTCATGGTGCTATCTGGCGGAAATATTTTAGTTATTATATTTTAAGCTTAGATCATTTATGCTCGAAGACTTTAAGGGATACCATTTGATTTCTCAATATTGAATATCACTTATTAGTCATCTAACTGTTTCTGGTAACTTGTCAATTATTATTAATCCTTCGGAGAGTGAAAGAGGGAAAGTATAAACTTTCATGAGAGTGGTTTGAGACTCCTTGAACAACTTTGAATGCATTCCACTGAATAAGAACATCCTGTCGTGGTTGGCAAGCCTGGCTTAGGCTGTAGTCGCTTGAGCCAAGACCAACTACAATACT
Organism: Meconema thalassinum; assembly: GCA_946902985.2. Lineage (NCBI taxonomy): Eukaryota > Metazoa > Arthropoda > Insecta > Orthoptera > Tettigoniidae > Meconema > Meconema thalassinum. The sequence goes on along the minus strand of OX336388.2, from coordinate 426,507,997 downwards.
TAGACCTTAATGCAGGCCTCGAAAGTGTGAAAATGGCGTATGCTGAAGCCCCGGCATATTGTTTGTTTACATTCGTTGCTGGGATACACTATTTAGCTTTGATTAGCTTCGTTTGATGAAAGTTGCGATAAACTGTCACTCATCTGTAATTTTTAGTGTCGTCTGTATGTCTGTAAAGTCCAGTTCGCGTTAATGTACTGCAATCGTATGTAAATATGTGATAATACGCTTAATATGGACTGGTTCGTTTGTGTGATGATTGTCCAGTCAACCGATGGCATTGTGTCATTTACTTCGGATGTTGAAGTACCTAAGACTAAAGCATAATAGAAGTGACTCAAGAATATACACCGCAATGATTTGCTAGTTAGTGGCAATATAATAATAGCTTAGTACACTTCATTAGTGCCGAACTTAAGTACGTAAAGGGAAAACACAATGAGCATCTACGGCTAGACCAAACCATTGACGTTATCTTGAACGCTCAGCAATATGTGCCTCCGTAAATCCTTACCAGTCTGGCAGATGTTCTACACTGCCTTGTATACACGCCAAATAATACAGTGAACTTTTATATTGGTTAAGGAAGATGTTCCCCCTGTGCCAAACAGTGAACTCCTTGTGTTCCGTCATTATTCATACTTTTGTGATTCTTACAAGCCAAGCCAAGCCAACTCCTTACAAGCCATGGAGGCCCTGGGAGTAGTGGACATCGGCACTAGATGGGATGGAGTTGTCAGTTCCACGCCCGGCCGTCTTTGCTCCCAGGAATTACCCTGGTACTAATTTCTGTTGTAGGCTGAGTGAACCCCAGGGCTATTTGCGTTTCCGAAAGTGGTAGTTTAGTTTCTAAAATCCACTACCTGGGTGGGGATCGAACCCACTCTCTTTCAGTTAGAAGCTCAGCGCCTCTACCGACTGCGCCACGCAGCCATGGGCGCCCATAGGTTTGTTTCCAGGGGGGGGGGGGCAAGTAAATATTTTCGTTTCATTACCTACCTGTCACCCCCTCCCCCCCACCCCCCAACCCTCCACCCCCTACCCACACACACACAAAAAGAAGGTTTCATATCTTGCTTACTTCGTGAAATTCATTATTTGACTGCTCTGAAACCATTGGCTACTTTGTGGCAAGTATGGGAGGAATGTTTTCTTTGAGTTTTTGTCCGTTAACGTTCGCTTTTCTTCGTGATTCAACGTCGTAATGTTCAATTCTTAAAAACAGGAAAAATCTAGTGGTATCGACAAAAATAAAAATCAAGTACCGTAGTTCATTAAAATGGTATCGTTAATCCAGTTCGCGAACTTTCTAAATAACTGGGCATATTTTCACATGATCCCAAATCACTAAGTTAAACTATGGAAATATCCCAACATCTGAATCAGCCCAATTATTTAAATAGCACTGTTTCCAAATATGGTAGGCTACGGTATCTAGTTTGTACTGGCCATTACAGCAGATCGTCACGTCTTTCCTCTTCTAAACAACCAATCGGAAATACTTCGCATTGCTCTTATTAGAATCATGAAACACTTGTAACCAACGAACTGATAAACTCGAGCCAATGGTTTTAGTAAAATTTAGTTTTGTCAATAAAAATATTTCGCCTGATTATTACTAACCACTAAGTAAAATGGATAAAAACCACTATATCACGTACTTCTTACTACCATTATTCGAATTCTCGACGGAAACAAGAGGAATGGTGATACAGGAATGATGATACAGGAATGATGATATGAACATTAACAAACCATTTCTTTCAATGTGTAATTGAGCCTTATGCTCAAGCTTTTCTCTGTTTATGAAAATAATAGACGATAGCATGAAACTAACAGATATTGTACAATTCCGTAGAGTTTTATAAAATTAACAAGTGATATATTTCGCCATATTATTGTACCTGTGACGTAAATAGTATACTGTCTAACCAATCTAATACAAATACTTTTTGAGTTTTTTAAATTTATGTGTGTTAAGGTTACCCTTAAAGAGGGGAAAATTAACCTTTTACATTCAATAACTGGCATTGATTTAGATATAGTTGCTTTATTTGTAAACAGGGTTAAACCTCACCCCTTGTAGTTGACTCTGAGTGAAATTCCGGTTTATGTAATAACGTGTCATTAGGCGAGTGTGTATAAGTAATGTTATTTCAGAGTACCGATACCGTAGTTTTGAGATGAGTGCCCCGGAACATGAAACATGATACGTACGTGGTATTTCCCTGAAGGAAGTGTTGAAAATATCGTAGGCCTACTAGGGATGGCTGCTGTCAGCGTCGGCAATCAAATTTAGAATATTTAGGTAACCAGTCGTCATCGTGGAGCTTAAATTGAGGTACTCAACTACACAGATGGGCTTAGAAATCAAATTACTACATTCTGTCCTTTCTTACAATGCATGCCACATATGGATTTACGTTGCTGCCCCCGACTTGGAATATGCAGATTTATTAAAGTTGTAACCTTCTCAGGCCACAAGGGATCGAACCCTTACTTTCGGGACGTACGATTTTCATAATCGTCCATATATTTTTATTTGATGCCTTTTTATGTTTTATAATTATGTAATGAAGTGTATAATATCATGTGATTTATTTCCGATTAATTTGTTAAGGTTTTAAGGGATTGTAATTGGCAGGATCTGAGTCTAGTTATATGTGAATATTTTAACATTGGAATAATCTTCACTCAGAGAGTCTGGAATTGTATGCAAGAACCAGGAAGTAGGCTTGTTGTCGCCTGGGGTTTTCTCTCGCAAGCTCAAGTGCATGATGACTCATACAGGTAGGAGGCTTGGCAACCCTATGCTAGGGATGTGACTAGGGTATTTTGAAGACCAAGAAGGCACTCCTTATATGGTAATGTTTTGTTTTGATTGTCTGGACCCGGGAGGGAAGCCAGGTAGGCCAGTGGTTTGTGGAGGGGAGATAAATGTTATTAGGACATGACGAAGCTGTGAGGGCGACTCATTCTTAGGACTCCGTGGGGAGTAGTACTCATTCTTTGGACCGCGTGTAGGGCGGTGTACTCATCCTCTGGACTCCGTGTGGAGTGGTTCGTATTCTTGGTAGGACTCTGTGTGGGAGTGGAACTTGTATTTTGGACTTGTGTGTTTTTGGTGGAGAAGGAAGGTATTTCAGACGATCACAAGTTGGTGTTCGATGTACAATTACTGAGTTGCTGGCTATACATTCTCAAGGGAATTATGAGCCAAGTTTCAAACAAATAGTCTAGATTGTTTGTCTCGAATCGCATGAAGTATTGTAAACTAACGTCTGTATACGGAAATTCTGAGACCATAGCGGTAAATTGTTATACGACAAATACTAGTAGAATATGCCATGTATTAGTAAACTCAGGTGCTAACTAGATGCGATAATCCATCATACTGATTTAAAGCATCTTTGTATAATCAGATCCACGAAACTAGATAAATCGTTGGATGCTGACCATCAAAGTAATAATGTACATAATGTTCATATTTGAGAGGCTTGCGTGTGAAATATATCGTAATTGTGCTGCGAGTAAGTAGGAGTGATTCTCTGGGATCACAAACCCCAGAATCAGTAGCGGTAAGCCATCACAGCTGAAGTCAACGCCTGGAAGTACCAGTCATCATTATTTCCGAGGGTCATCAATATGTCATAAGGGGGCCTGTGAGAATATGATAGGGAGTGTTGGATAGTCTGTACGACGAGGATCCTGCGAAGTGTATTTCATGTCTGGTATCAGAATACATTGTACATTTTACCAGATCTACAGTGCTTGTATTTATGAGATAACCAGTGTAGTTAGGAGTGAATGTTTATTGCTGTTGTTCATACCGTACAGGTGTTTAACCCTCACGCAACACGTGAAGCCGAGCAGTTACAAAGTTTCCATAACATATGAGGCTGTTTCTTCGCCTGAGTGTGTTCTTAACTAGGAGTGGCATACACTATAAATATGCGTTTGCTAAAATTACAAATTAAAAAATAAATACAAATAATGTACATTAAATTTTAACATATATCATACACAACCAATGTGCAAAATCAATTATTTAAATACCGGTAACGAGTTTGGAATTTCCTCATTGGTACAATTTAACATTCATGTCAGATCAACAGCAAGAAAACCAAGGTGACTAAGACGATCCTTTTATTTATGTCCTTAAATAATCAACAATGCCAAAGTATATTCTCTTGTGGAGGGCTTAAACTTAATCAACTTGACGTTTAATGACCAAGCAGTTTTGTACAGTTTCCCAGAGAATTTTCCGTCCCTAAAACCTGCCGCCTTGGCAGTTGCAAGTTCGTCCCCCGTCGGGTCTGAATACAGTAAATTATCCAATATTGTAAGCACGACCTTACAGGACCAGAGTTTTACTAGTAAGCATAGAAAAGCTTATTTTAGGGGTTAATATACGCTAGCGATGTCGCAATGTCTAAACATATCTCCATAACGTGCTTTTCATATCGACACTGCCGAAGTGAGGTGGCAAAAATAGTAGCCACTCAAGATAGGGATGGGGAAACACTAGGCATAACCGTATTGAAATTTGGAGCTTACCTAGATGTTAGGCCCCTTTAAACATCAATTATCATCATGATCATCCATTGGTGACAGAGTGCATGGCATCATTAGAACCATATTTGTATTTAAAAATTGTAAATACATATTAAGTCAGCAACATTATAGATTTTTTGTTGTTGTAAAAGTTGTCAGTTGACTATCTGTAACTTCCATTTATGAAATAAACTGGTGTGACAATGAACAATCTTATTTCAACATTCTCGGAAATCCAGCCCCCCCCCTCTAAGGGCGCCCACGAGTACCAAATGGCCGAACAGGCCCACTTAAAGCTTGAATATTCTAAGAACAATTTTTAGTGAGCGCCCACAAACTAAGTCCATATCGGCCAGTTTGTCAATGACCCTTCTACACATTTGCTGTTGTTGCAAAAGTGATATGCGAGGCAGATTGCGCCTGATCGAGCACCATTACGTAATAGACTATGTAGAGAACGAATTAGTGTATTCACTAATTGAAGCAAACCTATTATTTAGCAAATAACTTATTGTAATTTTTAAAAATTCAGATTTCGGAGGTGTGCCAGACAGGCTTAATGCGCCCACTGCCACTATACATTATTTAATGTTTGGCCTGGCGGAATGTTAAATATCTGAGGTATTTATATTTAGTACAAATTAATTAGAATACTGTAAGAACTTTAGCAAAAAAAAAGTTTGTTCTCAGTCTGATTTTCATATCGCCCCCCCGTATGGGCGCCCATGCACGCAGCCCCCTGTGATTCTTACAGCCTGCAATTTATTTTTATTATGATGTGTGTAATAAAGTGTTGTGAGTACCTTGCCAATTATGTTCTTATATTGCGAGATGGTGTGCCGCGATAATTCCGTAAGAGAGAGATGGTGCTTTCCAACCTATAGTACTTGACTAAATCAACTATTTACAGCGTACAACTATTCCAAACGGTAACAGCGAATGTTTAATAGGTTATATGGTAACATATACCGACAGTAGTGGCTACGCGGGCTAAAGCGCTGCGTTAGGTCAAGGGGCCAAGCTCTCTGCTGACTCGGTAGACGCGTGGGTTCGAGCCCCACCGTCGGCTGTCCTTGAAATGGTTTTCCGTGGTTTCCCATTTTCAACACCAGGCAAATGCTGGGACAGTACCTTCTGACAGGCCACGGCCGCTTCCTTCCACATCCTTGCCCAGTTTCATTCATCTTCATCCATTCCATCTCTCATCCCGACGCGCAGGTCGCCCACGGGCGTCGACTAGAAAGACCTGCACTCGGCCTCTCAGGAGGCTACACGAAGAAAGAAAGAAAGAAAGAAAGAAAGAAAGAAAGAAAGAAAGATGGTAACATATTATCGTGTCCCTTGTGTGTAGTATTCTCCATAATTATGTTCAGATATCCACACGACGACTTCTTTGCATATTTTAATCAACTAATTCGGTGTGATGTTTTACCCGAGATTTTAAACAATTCCACGAGAGGTCTTAATTGAATTGTATCTCTATGGTGTTGGTTCGATTATTTCAGGCAACTATTCTCATTCCGATTGTGTACACAAATACTCTGCATGTGCTGGGACAGCAATTCAGTAACCGGGTACTTTCTTCTCTCCTACTTCAGAATCTGTTTGATTTTTTGCTAATAATATTAATCTATAATTACTGAACTTAAATACAAATCGTGATAACTCGCCAAAAAGCGTCTTATTCAACCACAGAAACAGTGAGACTATTGTAGCTGCCCCTTGGGTGAAGACGAAGAAACCTATAATTCGAGGCCAGCACTATATAGATAAATTAATTCAGGTAAGTCTAAATTATTGATGCATATTTCTTTGGAACCTAGTCTCGTCTTGCGATATCTTTTATGATATTAGGTGAGTAAAAATAATAATTTACGCGAACTGTGACAAGCCCGATGACATGATCTTAGCTATTGGTAGGGCAACCATCGCCGCCATGTTTTTTCTACATTAAGGTCTGAGGATTGTAGTTGGTCTTGCTTGAGCCTTCAGCGATACAATTGAAACGAATGGAACTTTGATAACCACGCCCCCCAACCCTGTTACATAGGAAGGGATAGGACATCTAAGGCGCAGCCTAACAGCACTACTATCCATCTGAAGAACATTCTTTATCAACAGTGTTAAGAAATAATTATGTTGGTAACAACAAAATCTTTATTGATATGCAATTCACATGTTGGCATTACTGCATATTGTAATTTGTTCATCATTAAATTCGTTACTCATTGCAAATGGCGTACCAGCTGATTGACCCATATCACCTGTACGATAAAAACATAAAACTTTAACAGGTTATGAGCCCAGGTGACTCTAAAATACAAGTAAAAGTGAAAACAGGTGACAGTAAAAACATTTAAAAAGTAAACTCAGTGAAGTGAAGTCCAAAAAAATGGCCACAAGACCCGAAGACGTAGCACATGTCGAGAAACTCAAAGGAGTCGACACATATCCTATGTGGCTGTTTGAATTAAAAATTCTGCTTGCAGCAAAAGAACTGATTAAGATTGTCGACGGGACAGACGTGTTGGTGACCAATCCACCCAGAAATCAAGCTTCAATCGACCAGTGGAAGACGCGAGATGCAAGAGCCCAATACTATATTGTCACATCCATTGACAAACAAGTTAGGCCACATATCCTAACATGTACAACTTCTAAACAAATGTTTGATACTCTTCGAAACATATATCAGAGAGACTCGAGCCAACAAAAATGTTTGCTGCTACGAGACTTTTACAACTTCCAATTTGATGCGAAGAGGGACATGATGAGCAACATTAGTGATCTCCAAAACATCTCCTTCAAACTGAACAAACTCGACCAGAAAGTTGACGAGATTATGCTAATTACCAAGATCCTGTCCATGCTGCCTGAAGAATATATCCATTTTAGCACAGCATGGGACTCTACTCCAGAGGCGTCCAGGACCATAGAGAACCTGTGTTCGAGGTTACAGATGGAAGAAAACAAGTTGAGGCGCACTTCAGCAGAAGAGCAAAATGTATCCTTTAAAGCAGAGTTAAAAAACAAACAAGGTAGATCTAAATCTAAAAACAAATGTATGAGCAGTAAAAAGTGTAATATATGTAAAAAGACAAACCATGAAACCAAAAATTGTTTTCTCAAAGACAAGCATCAATGCTCAATATGTAAACAGTTCAATCATGAAGAGAAAGACTGCTATTTTAGGGATAAAAATAATTCTAAGGTGGAAAATAAAGTGTCATTTCTTGCAGCTGATTGCAAGGGCTCACATAACGCTATACGAAAAGGAACCAGGCGTCTAGTAGTAGACAGTGGATGTTCAACTCACATGGTAAGTGATGAAAATTTGCTAACAGGTGTTGTGAGCTGTAATGAACACATATTAGTGGCTAAGAAAAATCAGGCTATGTCTGTAGTAGGTAAGGGAACCTTCACTTCTGAGCAGTGTGTTCTCAATGATGTTCACTGTGTGCCTGATTTGTCTAAGAACTTGATGTCAGTAAGTAAGATAACAGAAAATAATGGCATTGTTGTGTTCACAAAAGATGATGTTAATATATACCATGACAACAAAGTGGTACTAAAAGGGAAGAAAAATGCAGTAGGACTGTATACTGTTGACCTTGATGTTAATATGCAAAATGAGGCGCTGTGTGCACAAGGTAATGATGTAGGTAAAGAGTGGCACAGAAAACTGGGTCATTTAAGTTACAGCTATCTTAATAAACTGCCTAATATTTGTGATGGTGTGTCCCCCATTGTCGCACATACTAAAATAGATGAAGTGTGTGAGAAATGTGTAAAAGCAAAACAGATCCGGTTACCATTTAATACAGAAAGGACTAGGGCAACAAGACTGTTAGAAATAATACACACAGATGTTTGTGGACCTTTAGATCCACCCACCCATGATGGCTACAGGTACATTCTGTGCTGTATAGATGACTACTCACATTTCAGTGTTATCTATCTGTTGTTAAATAAAAGTCAAGTTCCTATGTACTTAAAACAGTATGTGACAATGGCCGAAACCAAATTTGATCTGAGAGTAACCAAGATAAGGTGTGATAATGGAGGAGAGTATTCCTCACATGATCTGAAAGATTGGTGTAAAAACAAAGGTATTATGCTGGACTATACAATTCCATATACACCCCAATTAAATGGAACAGCAGAACGGTTCAATCGTACTCTTATGGAAAGAACAAGAGCTATGCTTTGTGATTCTAACCTAGATAAAGAGATGTGGGGGGAAGCAGCACAAACAGCTACATACCTGATTAATAGAAGCCCCACTAGTACTGTTGATACAACCCCAGCTGAAAAATGGACATACAAGAAACCAAATCTGTCTAACCTACAAATTTTTGGTTGTGTTGCCTATGCCAAAAATTTGGGTTATCTCAAGAAGCTTGACAGCCGAAGCAAGAAGTGCATTTTTGTAGGCTATGCACCAAACGGATACCGACTATGGGATGAAGAAAACAGAAAGATATTCATTTCAAGAGATGTGGTGTTCGAGAGAAATATAATAAAATTAGATCAACATACCCCTAAAACTGAAATCTACCAAGCAAATGTTGAAGAAACAGAAGAAACCCAAGATGAAAGAAATGAAAATCCAGATGACAGAGATGAAAATCAAAATAGAACAGATGAAGAAACAGATCATGAACCACAAGAAGAAGAAGATGTTGACTTCGTAGATTCAGATCAAGAACAGAGAGAAGAAAGATGTCATGAACTTGGTTTACGACCAAGAAGAACATTAAAGAGACCTAATAAATATGATGACTATCAACTAGATAGCGGAGAAGATGAAGAAGCAATGATGACATACAGGGAGTCGCAAACAAATGAAGACAAAGAAAAATGGAAAATAGCCGTTAAAGAAGAAAAAGACTCTTTGAAGAAAAATAAAACTTGGAAATTAGTAAGCCCTGAGGCAGCAAGAGGAAAAGAAGTTTTTTCAAGCCGGTGGGTGTTCAAAGTTAAGGAAGACGGTAGATATAAAGCTAGACTTGTAGTACGAGCATGTGAACAAAGAAGTGGAAATATAAATTATGAAGAAATCTTCAGTCCAGTTGTAGACACAACTTCACTAAGAGTCCTTTTTGCTATCGCAGCACACTATAACCTGCACATTAAAACATTTGATGTCAAGACGGCCTTTTTGTATGGAACCCTAGATGAGGACATCTACATGAAAATACCAGAAGGTTACAAAGAAGAAGGGAAAATATGCAAACTGCAGAAAGCCTTATACGGACTGAAGCAAGCCCCCTGCAGGTGGAACAAAACTCACAGAGTTCCTGAAACAAGAAGGCATGACACAAACTAAGTCAGACCCCTGCATCTTCAAGAATTCTGAGAACAGTTTGTTTCTAGCAATTCATGTAGACGATGGCATTATCATGGGCAAAGACATTCAGAAAATGACACTGCTACTCTCTAAACTTGAGAGAAATTTTGAAATGAAGACAACTCATGAACCCAAAACTTATTTGGGGATAGATATAAACAGAACAGAAGATGGTATCTTGATTTCTCAAGAGAAATATGCTCATAATGTGCTGCAACATTACAACATGCAAGAATGCAAAGAAGTTAAAACCCCAATAATCCAAAATGAAGAAACAGGTGCAGCAGAGGACAGCGTGAAGACAGATTACCTCTATAGACAAGCTGTTGGGAGTCTGTTATATTTGTCTTGTAAAACCAGACCAGACCTGGCTTATAGTGTGAATTATGAAAGCAGGTCTATGGAGAAACCAACAGATCAAGATATACAGAATGTTAAACGAACACTTCGATATCTGAAAGGAAGCACAAAAATGGGAATACACTATGCATCAAAAATGAAAGATGATCTGAAAATAATTGCATACAGTGATTCAGATTTTGCTGGTGATCATAAGAAAAGAAAGAGTACTACAGGCTATGTCATAATGCTGGCAGATGGACCGGTGGCATGGCGGTCACGAAAGCAGAAAATTGTGGCACTGTAATCCACAGCAGCCGAATACATTGCTGCAGCAGATTGCTGTAAGGAGTTAGAGTATCTGAAATACCTGATACAAGAACTAACTGGAAAGTCTGTTCCCATTGTTCTTAACATAGACAATCCAAGTACATTAAAGTTGGTGAAATCATGTCAAATGAGAGGAGAGTCAAAGCACATTCAAGTGAGATATCACTATCTGCAGGAGAACTATAAAAAAGAATTGTTTTCTCTTCAATTCTGTCCGACCCATGACCAGGTAGCTGACATTTTCACAAAGCCTTTATTGTCTACTAAATTTGAAAAATTTAAAGATGTTCTGTTGAGGAGTGGAGTAGAATAGGTCCAAAGAAAGTATTTGATTTTAAATATGTTAATAACAATTAAGACTATTTTAAATTGTAACATTTCATGTTTTATTGTTGAAATATCAACGAGTATGTTATCCAATGTATAGTCATATTGTAGTTTAAGTCAAATATTGTTTGTACAACTTCTCATAGTTTGTATTATGACAAAGATTTTGTTAAGAAATAATTATGTTGGTAACAACAAAATCTTTATTGATACGCAATTCACATGTTGGCATTACTGCATATTGTAATTTGTTCATCATTAAATTCGTTACTCATTGCAAATGGCGTACCAGCTGATTGACCCATATCACCTGTACGATAAAAACATAAAACTTTAACAAACAGTTCCAAATATATTGACTCGTGACTGAATGGATTGAGTGAAATTTATAAATGTTTCCAATCAATATAAATTCCCCAATTAAATATGTATATTTATGGACTCTTTCAAGAGAGGCTTCGCCTAAGAGCCTTTAATCACCAGCCGCGCCTGTTCGAACTGTAAAAACTGAATGCAAATGTCGCACAATGGTGGAATGATTACAGTTCATCACATTTACCAGTTCTCGTGTACACTGACGTGGATCGTTGTGAATTAATGCGTTTAAACGATCTTCAACAAATTCCGACGGTCTTCCTGTACGTGGGAAGTCACTAAGGTCAAAACAAACCCCCTTAAAACGAGAAAACCATTTTCTTGCCGTGCTCTCTCCAATAGCATTGTCCCCATATACGGTGCAAATGTTTCTGGCCACCTCCACTGCTTTCGTCCCTCTATTGAATTCAAAGGGAAGAATATGTCGAAAATGTTCCAATTTCTGCACTTGGCACTCCATTGTCTAGCGTCCAGGGCTTCACTCATTATGTGCAAATGACAAAACTCCAATATGTAAACTCAAGAACAAACATTGAACTACAAAACAACAATGACAGTCGATAATTAAAACCTCAGCACCCGGAATACTAACAAGCAAAACCAAAACGCTACGGACTTATGCACCAACCTAATAAATTTGGTTTCGATAGCTGCAGCCGGTTGAGAGTAGTTGATAGGGGGAGGGGACAGACATTATCTGGATCGATCTCATAGGTCTACGTTTTCCTAATTTTTGCAAAATGAGAAAAGTAGGGTAAAAATCTTACACCCAGTACATGATTACGATTTGAACGGGAACCACAATATTAACGATTGAACAAATAACCATATTTTCAAGGACAATATTGCGCCAATTACGCTACGACTGGGCTCAGGCTTCTCAATGTAAACAAAGACCTGTGTGCTCTAAAATGGCGGACGCCATGTTGCCGATTCTGGCCTCGAGATGGCGTTTATAGCGCGCTGCTTGGCCCGACCAAGACCAACTACAATCCTCAGAAAAAACATGGCGGCGATGGTTGCCCTACCAATAGCTACGATCATGTCACCGTGGTTATCACAGTTCGTGTAAATTATTATTTTTATTCACCTAAGAGCATAAAATATATCACAAGACGAGATTAGGTTCCGAAGAAATAGACCTATGCATCAATAATTTAGACTTATCTGAATTAATTTATCTATATAGTGCTGGCCTCGAATTATAGGTTTCTTCGTCTTCACCCAAAGAGCAGCTACAATAGTCTCACTGTTTCTGTGGTTGAATAAGAAGCTTTTTGGCGAGTTATCACGATTTGTATTTAAGTTCAGTAATTATAGATTAATATTATTAGCATAAAATCAAACAGATTCTGAAGTAAGAGAGAAGAAAGTACCCGGTTACTGAAGTGCTGTCCCAGCACATGCAGAGTATTTGTGTACACAATCGGAATGAGAATAGTTGCCAACGCTATAGAAATGCAATTCAATTAAGACCTCTCGTAGAATTGTCTAAAATCTCGGCTGAAACATCACACCGAATTAGTTGATTGAAATATGCAAAGAAGTCGTTGTGTGGATATCTGAACATAATTATGGAGATTACCACACACAAAGGACACGATAATATGTTACCATCTAACCTATTAAACATTCGCTGTTACCATTTGGAATAGTTGTACCGGTACGCTGGAAATAGTAGATTTAGTAAAGTAATGTAGGTAGGAAAGCACCATCTCCCTCTTACGGAATTATCGCGGCACACCATCTCGCAATATAAGTACATAATTGGCAATTTACTCACAACACTTTATTACACATAACATAATAAAAAATAACTTGCAAGCTGTAAGAATCACAAAAGTATGAATAATGACGGAACACAATGAGTTCACTATTTGGCACAGGGGAATCATCTTCCTTAACCAATAAAACAGAAGTTCAGTGTAATATTTGGCGTGTATACAAGGCAGTGTAGAACATCTGCTAGACTGGTAAGGATTTACGGAGGCACATGAAGCTGAGCGTTCAAGATAACGTCAACGGTTTGAACTTGCCGTAGATGCTCATTGCGTTTTCCCTTTACTTACTTAAATTCGACACTACCGGTTCTGAAGTGTACTAAGCTATTATTATATTGTCACTAACTAGCAAATCATTACGGTGTATATTCTTGAGACACTTCTATTAATGCTTTAGTCTTAGGTACTTCAACATCTGCAGTAAATGACACAATGCCATCGGTCGATTGAACAATCATCACACAATCGAACCAGTCCATAATAAGCATATTATTACATATTTACACACGATTGCAGTACATTAACGCGAACTGGACTTAACAGACATACTGAAGACACTAAAAATTACAGATGAGCAATAGTTTATCCCAACTTTCATCAAACGAAGCTAATCAAAGCTAATATTGTATCCCAGCAAAGAATGTAAACAAACAATATCTCGGGCTTCCGCATACGCCATTTTCACGCTTTCGATACCTGCATTAAGGTCTGAGTATTGTAGTTAGTCTTGGCCCGACCGAAGTCAAAGCCAGGAGTAGTCTTTGAGTCCTTTTACTTCAGTCACTAAAATGCAGGTAATGACGAATTCTGACCTCAAAATTGAGCAATGTAAAGATTTATATCTCTATTTCTCAAGGGTACAAAAGCTACGAGGGTGGATCAAATATAACCAGGATTTTAAAAAAATGTATTGCATCAACCAAAAACAAGATGTTTAGTAAAGAATATATAGCCTACTTTCTCCTAAATGCATGGGTTTAGTTTTAACTCATTGTTATAACTTCGCCCGGTGGATTTATTTGTTTTATGGATGATAATGAATACTACTACAGAACTGGCATATGATAGACTACGGTTTAAAAAAAAAAAAAAACAACCTTTTTGTGGTGGTGGTAGTGCGGTTGATAAGTAGGCCTAGTACAGTACCGGTAGGCTATAACGGACGTAACATCCAGGTATTTTCCCGTAATGATAATGAACAGGGAAACGGCTGTTTACTAACTACACTACTGACACATGTAATTTACAAACGATTTGAAAAATATGATTAGAAAGAGGAGTAAGTATAATTTAATGTTGGTAGTAGCTTGTTGACATACAATGTGCTATACGGATATATAAGCTGATTGATTGAATCATCACCTGAATTATGTATAGGCTACACATACACTAATACAGCCTTCACAATAACACAGGTTATCAGACAAAATTCAACACTCACCCAAGTAGGCTATACGGGGCTAAATGACCGTGATGTCCATGCATCTCAAATGAAACAACAACAGCTTTCCTCCCAAATGCTTCCTCGTATAAAAGTACACACTAGTAAGCCTACAGACTTCACAGTGACACAGGTTATCAGACAACTTCTACACACCCAAGTACACGGGGCTACAAGAACATGATGCCGCAAAACCCCTAAGGAATCAACAACAATAGACTACCGCGGATCAAGGACAAAGAATTTTAATCACTGCAGTCTAGTTTTGAAATACGTGGTGCTTTAAGTAGGCCTATAAAACTAGCAGTGGTGCCCGGCTTAGCCCGATGGATTTATTTGTTTTATTGATGATAATGAATACTACTACTGAACTGGCATATTATACTTAAACAGAAAAAAATATAAAAAATACGACTTTTTGTGGTGGTGGTAGCCCGGTTGATAAGTAATACAGTATAACGGACGTAACATCCAGGTCTTTTCCTGTATGATAATGATAATAATGAACAGGGGGCTATTTACTAACTACACTACTGACACATGTAATTTACAAACGAATTGAAAAATATGATTAGAAAGAGGAGTAAGTGAAATAAAAGACACTGCCTAGGGCCTCCATCTCATTGGCTGTTAGAAAAGTAGAGACCAATAGTGTCGTCTTTTGTCGCATAGTGCCGTAGGAAAATAATCAGAGCACATTAGAAAACTTCGGCTGTCCCGAGCTCCTGAGGTAGCAGTAGTGTCATTTATCGCCACTTAGCGCTCAAGGATAAGGATAGGAATGAATGAAAGTAAATTTGAAAGCACCAACGCATATTGCAGCTGAAAACCTCTATGTACTGCACCAACACCATCTCACTTATACAGAGGCATAATATTACATGATGATAACTATTTTATGGGGCCTAAGAAATCTTTTTGCACTAATTACTCCCCGTGACTGCAATTCATAAGCATCGCAAGATGTAACTATTTTCGCAATTCTGCACCAGAACACGGATAGGGGCGGTGTGATGCAACCCGCATTGCCAGCTAACATTAGTCTTATTAAAATATTTTTACAGTTACACTACTACGGTCATGAATAGTTCTAGGCAGTGGCGCCGAATCTTTTTTTTTTCAGGTCTAGCAGTCACCCACCCCTCTCGTTCTGTGGGACTCCCCCCCCCCCCCCTTGTTAAACCGGACCCCTACCCCAATAATTACGTTTTTACAGCTTATTTCGCACAGTTCTCCCCTTCTCTTCTCTCTCCCTTCTTTCCGTTCCTCTTTTCCTTCTCCTTCCCTTTCCTCCTCCATCCGTAACCCCCCAACGGAACCCACCCCCGAAGGGGACAGGGAGACCCACCCCCTTGTCAGGTCTAGCAGTCGCTAGACCTCGACCATGGATTCGGCGCCCCTGGTTCTAGGGCCATAAAACGTGGTTTTCAAGTTCCTTTTGTCCGTTACTCTAAATGTAGGGAATGGAGAAGGTTTTCCAAAATATTAAGTGGACAGTGTTACCAGCAGGGTTTCAAAGGGTAAGTATGTAAAATTCAGTGCAATTAGGTGAAATGGTGCAGATTTGTGTTAAAGGGCCTATATGCAGGCAATGGAGTGTGGTCTGTCCGAAATTTAAAGTGGGCTGTGTTACTAGCAGGGTACCAAAGGGTAAGTATACAAATTTTGGTTCAGATTGCTGAAACGGTGTAGATTTGTGCCAACGGGCCTAAATGTGGAGAAGTCTGTCCGAAATTTTAAGTGGACCGTATTACCCGCAGGGTTCCAAAGGGTAAGTATACAAAGTTTGGTTCAGATCGGTAAAACGGTGCAGATTAGTGCCAAAGGGCCTAAATGCAGGGAATGGAGTGGTCTGTCCGAAATATAAAGTGGACAGGGTTACCCGCAGGGTTCCAAAAGGTAAGTAGGCCTATACAAATTGTGGTTCAGAATTGTGAAACGGTGTGGATTTGTATACATAACAAACAGATAGACGGACAAACTTTGAGTTTTATATATATAGGTTTTCGATTGCAAATACACACTATCATGCTTAACATTACTACGTGTGAGTAGTTATATATAAAACAAACAAAAAATACAACAAACAAACAAACAAACAAACAAACCGAAGGAAAATAATTCGTTTAGATAGAGAATTAAAAATCCATTGTTTCATAAAATGACATAATAGGACCAATCTAATTATCAACAAGAAGTATATTCCCGACTCCCGCCCCCTCCCCTTGAAATATTTTCCCCATTAAACATCCTGCAAGCGCGTGTGTGTGTCTTATATGAAAGGCATTAAAACAACATTTCCCACTTCGCGTTAAGCTGGTCAGTTTCTACTTAGCTATGAACAATTAAATCACCCCGAAGGTCCCAACTACCTTCATTTGCAGCCTTCCCCAACTCCCAACACCGCGACTGATTTTAACATTAGAGGTATTTTACATTTATTAAAGAAATCTTTCCAATCAGACAACACAAATTGTGCCCAATTATATTAGGTGGGAAAACAAGTAGGCTATCCCTTAATCTGAAAGAAATATTACATAAGGTATTTATCACAAAATAACACTCTTTTATGTAGAAAAATTGCTAGGGGGTACTTAATTGGATGGCGTGTCTCGATCGTCGGGCGATCAACATCAGAACCTCCTCACTATTAGGCTTTGTTAATATACGATGTTTATGAATTACATGTAGGCTACTGTATGCACAAATAGAGTATATATACAATGTTTAGATTACCGGTACATAGACTTTTATTGCTCATTTCTATAGTTGTTGCATTATTATTAATGAAGTTTAAGTACCTAACGGTATGTTAACCGGTATTGAATGATAATTGTGACTAACTTCAGGAATGATGTTGTCAACACTATTTTGTTATTTATGATTCTAATAAATCAACCAATTCCATTTAAACTGGTAGCCTATTGTTGGGTGGTTGGTTCCTCAGTTTAGGGGGTGCGACAAAGCGGTCATGTGTTAATTGTGATGACTGTATTAATGTGTGTTATCTATTTTCAATTCAAGTGAGGACTGCAGACATTGCATTTTTGCAAGTAGTTCCTACTTTTACCGCCAAACGCCTCCGTCAACGTCTACTAGTTCAGAACTTGGTTACCAGATGCCACCACAGCCGGCTCCTGGCAACGAACGACGGAACCTAAGAGCGTTTGTCGAATATTTAACCTATATTATAATTTAGCTTCACACAGGTGTAATTAGTGGAAGGTTCTTTAACATGCCATAAACCTATGACATGGGACCGCCGGCTTTACTTCCCCTCCGAAGGAAGACTGAGGGATTTTTAACGCTCTTAAAAAATCCGACGAATTCGGCCGGGTTTGAACCCGCGATGTTGAGCATAGAAGCTCAGCATGCTACCAACTACGCCACCGAAGCCGCTGTAGCCTATTCATTGTAATGAGGTTATGATGTCAATGTGGCAAATATACAAATGATAGCCTACACTGCACTAGAATGGAATAAGATCATGTAAACTTAGCTGGTACCTATTTGAAACCTGAGTCCCACACAGCGTCCGATGTGAGCATTGAACGAGAACGGAAATAAATACAGTAGGCCTACAGTACGTTAATAAAAACGAAAAACTTCAACTAACCTCCAAAAATTGGATTTTCACGACCGCAATGATGAAGTCGTGTAATGCCATGTGCAAGCCATGTAGTTGAAAGCCTGCACATGTCAATATTGTGGTCGTGAAAACCTGATTCATTAATCGTGTAGGAGAGGTATACCTCGCTTTTCGTCTATTTCATGATTTTCACAAGGCAGATCATATTATTTAAGATTCACATACCTTCCTGGGAGTCATTAGAAGTTCATAAATAATTGGCACTTCTGCACCAGATATACAGTAATTTATTTTACTACGTAGGCTAAATAAGCATTTTTGTCCGTGTTCATTTCACCATCAGCGCCATGTTACATTGACGTCAGACAGTACATCATACCCGTTGTCACCCGTTGCCAACATGTCCGATACAAAATTCACCACAGGCAAAACCATTGGCCTGGTTAAAGATTATTGATGCGTGACTACTCCCACTGTGCGGCGTGACAAAAACCAGGGGTGTTATATATTAGCTAACGGCGGGCTGCGATACCTAACCATTATTGGTCTAGGCGAAAAACATTGGTCTGCCGGATAATATTTAGTCCCGAATGCGTGAGGTTGGCATCATTGACTCCTTGACATAGATGGCTGTCACAGCTGCAATTTCAACTATATAAGTCGTGATCCTATTAGGGATGGCTGGGTGGGTCTCAGACAGTGGAGGAGTAAACATCTATTACTACATCATCTCCAATTTTACACAAAGGTAGCCTATACCTCTTAAAAATTTCTACTTCTAATTCATGTAATCTATAGGTAGCTCCACAGCGGGCAAAATCAGTATGATTGGCTGGCACAGGCCTATGAAACTCAAATTGCCCGCCATTAGCTCAGTAGTCGAGAGCAACGACGTACAAAGTCGGAGGTCGTGAATTCGAATCCCACCTGGGTCAGATATTTCAATTCTTTAGCTTCCATCTACAGAATGTGCCTTGCACTATTTGTGCATTACGCGACATAATAACTGAAAGCCTTCATTTACAACTAACTTAATTGTGCACACGGTATATCTCTGTACACAAAGCCGTAGCATTATATGCCACATTATTGTGCTATAGGCCTACCGTTGAACTAGGCTGAGTAAGAGTTGATCTTCCACTTGAACAGCATTAGAGGCAAGGAGAACTATGCTCCAAATTCAATTAGTGGCAAGTGACACACATATCATAATAACTAACCTTCTAACGAGATCCAAACATCGAATCATAATATAAACACTAATTAAACGCACTAGAATGTTTTGTAGTTAGATCATATTTGTAGGCTATATACATTTAAACCTCAAAACAGTGTTCACGATCTGATGATGACCGTTGAAAGGTTGAAACGCGTAATCCTAAATTTTCCCCATTATAATATTGATCATAAATAATACCTGTAATTTTTTCCTGGAGTGTAATTTACTAATATTCACATATTCTAGGCTATGCTTGCCACGGTGGGTGAGTGGTCAACGTGTCGGTCTACTAACCCCAAGCATATAGGTTCGCTCCTGGCCGTGGTAAGTGATTTTTGAAAGGCGGCAAAAATTACATCAAGTCATACGATGTTTGCATGACGAAGAACCCATTTGAATTCAGTAGGCCGTGTTCATAATGGCAAAATTAATCTCAAGAGTTTCCGCCAACACAAAGTTCCTCATTTCTCTACTAGAAAGCGCTATAGTGCTCAAGGAGCTTAGATATCTAACCTCCTTGACTTTCATACTGCTTCAAGGAACAACGAAATTCGACATGCAAGCTACCCTTTGGGTGTCAAATAACGAAGCTTGCACCCGGCACCATACGATATTATTATTATTATTATTATTATTATTATAGGCTATACATTGTACCCCGCTCAGTCGTTGGGCAAATTCCTGTTGGCCAACTGAAGAGTTATAACTAACAGACGTATCTTTCTATAACATACTGTAGGCTTTTAGACGCGACTCGGGCAATGCCAGGTATTTTAAAAAAATACAACCACCCTAGTTTATTCACAAAGGTTAAATTAATGAGTTTTAGCCCTCGATAAATGCATGTTTGCCATCTCTTGATGATTGCAGTATGGTACATTTGCATTTGTCTGTTGGCACAGGCTAGAGTAAAATGTGGCTTTTCACCAATGTCTCCGTCTCACTCATGGCTGTGATTATATGGAAGCTACTGAGGTATGGGTGGTGCTTAGTAATGACATTCAGGGCACAGTCAGTGCCTGTGGATGCTGTGAAAGGTGCTACTCATAGGGTTAGTACCGCTGTTCTGACTCAGTGAGGAAAGCAATGACAAACTACCTCACTCCTCATCTTGCTTAGTACGCCTTGGGTTTTTGGTGGTATCTACCCGCATAACCCAACGGCGCGGCGGTACTTTTTGAGTATCCAACCAGCCTTCGGGCTGACTACCTAACAGACAGCCCTCGATAATTGGCGCTGAAGTGATACGAAAGTAAGGAGAAAATATTATAGGCAGTTTTTTTTAGCAGCAGGGGGCAGCAGTGAGGTAGGCCTAAATCCCGCCTAGCGAAAGGGTCATCGAGCACAGTTAGTTTGCGGAAGAAAGGAACTGCGCACTGCAAACCACAACTTCCTTCGCTATTTCCTGGAAGCATGACATCTCTTGTTTGTGGATAGATTAGTTATGAGGTTTAACTAGATTAGTGCGTGAAATATCGCGAAGCATTGAAGCAAATACGTGAATTAATAGGGCATTTTGAGAAAATTTTCTATGACATGTCATACCATCGGTATGAAGTACGTTGTGTTATTTGCAACAGTCATTTTAGTACTAGACTTTGCTGCGGTTGGGGCTTCGATACGATCAGTGACAAAATTTAACAATTGCACCAACTGTAAGTCTACAGATCTCTTCAACTGTGCGGTTTCTGATGAAAAACAACTTGTTACTGTGAAGCATTGTGTGTTTGAAGATAATGGCGAGGATCGTAAGAAGGTAATCACCCAAATCAGAATTAATCTTACAGACTGCCAAGACTTAACAGAGTACCGAAGGCCTAATATATTCAAAATGGTGGCGAGGTGCTCTATTAAAACAATTACTCAGGATGTACTTGTGCAATTAACACAAAACTTGGTGACGAGTATCATATAAATGACCTCACTTGCATTATCCAAAGAACTAACACACTGAATATAGCGTGCAGATGAAATTATAGAATATACACATAAATAACTCTCAATGTTTTACAGCTACAATACGTCCTAATTCTACGAAATTTTACTACATGATAAAGAAGAGAAATATAACGATACCCCTAAATTTAAGAGAAAATAGGCTGTACATTTCGTACTAAACATCTTGTTTATTTTGGGGGCAGATGACCTCGCTGTTCCGCCCTTTAAAACAATAACAACAGCATCTTGTTTATCTTCATGTGCAACTTTCACTCTTCCTTCTACTTGAAAATGAAAATCCACAGCCTGATTCCAGTCTCCGACCGGGTCAGGAATGGAATGAATGAAGCCCCCCCCATCTAGCGGCGAGGATAGGAACTGTGCCGGCTGCCGAGGCCTGACGCACTCCTCTGGGGCAATGATTAAATGGATGACAGATGAAATAAAATGATAGTGGAGAGTGTTGCTGGAATGAAATTTAGACAGGGAAAACCGGAGTATCCGGAGAAAAACCTGTCTGCCTCCGTTTTGTCCAGCACAGATCTCACATGGAGTGACCGGGATTTGAACCACGGACCCAGCGGTGAGAGGCCGGCGTGCTGCCGCCTAAGCCACTGAGGCTTCTCCTTCTACTTAAGTGTTGCTAATTTTAAAATAACTAGAGGGCCTGTGCGAGAAATCTCGCTTGTGTTATGCGGGTTAGACGCGACACAGTTCTGACAGGGGCTATCGTCTTGTTTATTTATTTAAAAGCACTTTATAAACAAATGAATATATTTTCGTTGACTTTTCAAGAAATGCTAGATTTTTCCTCTACTGTTGAGACTATTTGGAAGATTTTGGCACAAACCACATCTAGCTCCCTCTGGATTAAGGGCTTGAGTTTTTTGAATAATAGGCCTACATCTTAGCGTTTTATAAATACGTTGATGCTGGTTGATCTGTTATAATTTCATTCAAATATTTTTCATTACAAATGATTTTTCTCGTTTTTAATTTGTGGTTTAGGGACTTTTTAAATTCCGTTAAAAATAATAGACTAATAATAACAATAACAATAACAACAATAATAATAATAATAATAATAATAATCATAATAATAATAATAATCTAATCATTCACTGCAAACTTTCTCAGAAACATCAATTAATAGATTCACCGACACCATACTCTAAGTATACACCAAACACAGTTGTTAGCCTACGTTCGATTTTTGCAAAAAATGAAAGTAGAACTATGAGATCTACACAGGGCCAAAAAATTGTGTGTCTGTCTGTGTGTGTATGTGTGTGCACTCTGCATGTCTGCTCGCCCCTTTCAATTCAAACACGGTGAAACCGAATTGAACGAAATTTGGTACAGAGGTAGCACTAGCCAAGGGTACCCTCAGTGTCATGTTTTATATCGCCGCCATCTTGACGTAAACATAACGGTGGCCACCCAATTGTTCAAAGCTTAAATCAAATTACGACTAACCTAATCATCTGTTTTCTACCAAATTTCGCAACAACATACTTTCATGTGGAAAGCGTCTTTTGACCAAACTACAAGGCCATCAGTCCAATAGTTTGCATGTATATGTGTGCAAATCGATTCCCCCTATCAATTCAAACACAACGAAACCAAATCGAACCACCTTTGGTGCAGAGGTAGCACTAGCAAGGGACAACTCAGTGTCATGTTGTATATCACCGCCATCATAACAAAAAAGAAATGGCGCCCTCCCAAATGTTCCGACCTTAAATCGAATTACGACTAACCTAATCATCCGATCTCTACCAAATTTTGCAACAATATACCTTAGTGTGGGAAGCGTCATTTGCCCAAACTACAAGGCCATCAGCCAAGTAGTTTCAAGATGGCGGATGTATGAATCATGCGAGTATTATAGCCTAACCGTAGCTTACGATTCAACAAGGCCTGTCCTCAACAATTTAGCTTATCGTACATAGGGAGATTTAAACTGTCCTTAAGGAGGTGACCGGTAGGATATTTGCATATTATAATAGAATATGTAACCGTAGAAGTGACTAACAGGTCAGGCTTTACCGTGCCATTTCGTTGTGGGACCGTGCCGTCCCGTTGTCAAAATCGCCGCTAATTTTCCATATATTTCCGTAACTTGGTAAGTTTATGTCCTTTTAGGAATGTACTGAACAAAATGATACATATTTAGTATCAAATGGTTTATAGAAACGGCAGAAAACGCTAATGAAATCGTTCATTTCAACACAAAATATGATACAGTTATACTAAACCACTTGCTAACCAAGCATTACCCTAGAGCATCGGTGGCGTAATGGTATCGACCTGGGCTGTTAGTATAAAGGTTCATGGAGCAAATCCCTGCAGGTTCATTTTTTTTACTTCGTCTCTTTTGGTATTTATTGATTTATAACAATTCACACGTTATAATGTTAAGCATATATAGTGTGTATTTGCAATCGAAAATATTATATATATACTTATAACACCACATATTTCAACACTCGACTACAGCGATTAAAATTCTTTGTCCTTGATCCGTTGTAGAGTATATTGTTGTTATTTTTGTTGTAGAATTAGGGGTTTTGTGGCATCATGGTCTTGTATCCCCGTGTACTTGGGTGTGAGTAGAAGTTATCTGATAACCTGTGTCACTGTGATGTCTGTAGGCTTACTAGTGCGTGTACTTTTATACGAGGAAGGATTTGGGTAGGAAGCTGTTGTTTTTGTTTCATTTGAGATGCATGGACATCATGGTCATTTAGCCCCGTGTACTTGGATGAGTGTTGAATTTTGTCTGTTAACCTGTGTTATTGTGATGGCTGTATTAGTGTGTGTATATATAATTCAGGTGAGGATTCAATCAATCAACGTGTAATATCCGTATAACACGTTGTATTTCAACAACCAACATTCAATTATACTTGAAAAGGACAATGAGTTATAACTATAAGTTACCCATGCATTTAGGAGAAATTAGGCTATATGTTCTTTACTGAACATCTTGCTTTTCATTTCATTACCTTCCTGTCACTAGGTGATCATGAGACGTACTCCCACCACCCGAAATTTTCGTTTCATTTCTTACTTGCTTCGTGATATTCATTATTTGGCTGCTCTGAAACCGTTGGGTACATTATCTTTATGGCATGAACGGGAGGAATAGCGTTTTTTAGTTCAGAGACTTTGTCCATAGAAGTTCGTTTTCTTTGTGAATCAACGTCATGATGTTCATTTCTTAGAAACGGGTAAAACGTAGTTGTATCACCATGTATCGACAAAAATAAAATTCAAGCGGTTCATTAAAATGGTAATGTTAATCCAATTCACCGATTTTATTAATAACTGGAGATATTTTCAAATAATCCCAAATTACTAAGTTAAATAAGACTGTGGAGTTATCCCTACATCTAAATCAGTTAACTATCAGTAAGTTCAATTTATGAAATAAACTGGTGTGACAATGAACAATCGAAAATATTCTCGGGATTCCAGGGAAGGGGGGGGGGGGGGAGGGGGGGGGGGGGGGAGGGGGAAGGGCAAAAAACCCCCACGGGCGGCCATGCTAGAATTGCCAACAACATTCAATACATCTATATATATAAAAATCAAGGTAACGTGATAGTTTGTCTGTGGGTATGTATGTCTCCTATGCGTTCATATACCATTCGTCCGATTGCGATGAAACTTGGGTGAGATGTTGAGTACACTCCAAGGAAGGTTTCTGACTTAGTAAATCCATTTTACAATAGGTAGCGCACGCGTAGATTCAACAAATGAGCGACGATGCGCGAAGCATTTCAACAAAGTCCCGTATGTGTTCATATACCATTCGTCCGATAGCGATGAAACTTGGGTGAGATGTTGTGTACACTTACGCGAAGGTTTAAAAATTAGTGAATACATTTCACAGTAGATAGCGCACAAGTAGATTCAACAAATGAGCGACGACACGCAATGCGTTTCAACAAAGTCCCGTATGCATTCATATACCGTTCGTCCGATAGCTATGAAACTTGCGTAAAATGTTGTGTACACTGCAGGGAAATTTTCTGGCTTAGTACATCCACTTTACAATAGGCAGCGCACGAGTAGATTCAACAAATGAGCTACGACACGCGAAGCATTTCAACAAAGTCACGTTTGCGTTCATATACCATTCGTCCGATAGCGATGAAACTAGGCTGAGATTTTGTGTGCACTCCAGGGAAGGTTTCTAGCTTAATACATCCCTTTAAAATTAGGTAGAGCACGAGTAGAATCAACAAATGAGCAACGGCGCGCGAAGCGTTTCAACAAAGTCCCATATAATTTCATATACCATTCATCCGATAGCGATGAAACTTGGGTGAGATGTTGTGTACACTCCAGGGAAGGTTTCTGGCTTAGTACATACATTTTACAATAGGTATCGCACCAGTAGATTCAACAAATGAGCGATGACACGCGAAGCGTTTCAACAAAGTCCCGTATAAAGTCATATACCAGTCGTCTGATAGTGATAAATGTTTGGTGAATTGTTGTGTACACTCCAGAAAAGGTTTATGGCTAAGTAAATCCATTTTACAATACGAAGCGCACGTTTATATTCAACAAATGAGTGACTACGCGCGAAGCGTTTCGACAACGTCCCGTATACGTTCACATACCATTCATCCGATTGCGATGAAACTTTGGTGAGATGTTGTGTACACTCCAGGGAAGGTTTCTGGCTGAGTACATCCATACAATATGTAGCGCAAGAGTAGAATCAACAAATGAGCGCCGACACGCGAAGCGTTTCAACCAAGTCCCGTATGCATTCGTGTACCATTCGTCCGTAGCTATGAAACTTGGGTGAGATGTTGTGTACACGTAATGGAAAATTTCTGGCTTAGTAAATCCACTATACAATATGCAGCGCACAAGTTGATTCAACAAATGAGGGACGACGCGCGAAGCGTTTCAACAAAGTCCCGTATAAGGTCATATACCATTCTGCCGTTAGCGGTGAAACTTGGGTGAAATATGGTGGACACTCCAAGGAAGGTTTCTGGCTTAGTAAATACATTTCACAGTAGGTAGCACACGAGTAGATTCGAAAAATGAACGACGACATGCGGAGCGTTTCAATACAGTCCCCTATGTCTTCATATCCCATTAGTCCGACAGCGATGAAACTTGGGTGAGATGTTGTGGACACTTACGTGACGGTTTCTAACTTAGTAAATACATTTTACAGTAGGTAGCGCACGAGTAGATTCAACAAATGAGTGACGGAGCGTGAATCGTTTAAACAAAATCAGGTATGCGTTCATATACTATTCATCCGATTGCGATGAAACATTGATCAGTTATTGTGTACCCGCCAGGGAAGGGGACTTAGTAAATCCATTTCACAATAAGTAGCGCAAGAGTAGATGCAACAAATGGGTGACGACGCGCGAAGCGTTTCAACAAAATCCCCTATTGCGTTCATATAACATTCTTCGATTGCGATGAAACATTGATGAGTTATTGTGTACACGCCAGGGAAGGGCTTCGACTTAGTAATACATTTCTCAATAGGTAGCGCACGAGTAGATTCAACAAATGAGTGACAGCGCACGAATCGTTTAAACAAAACCCCGTATACGTGCATATACAATTCATCCGATTGCGATGAATCATTGATGAGTTATTGTGTACACGCCAGGGAAGGGTTTCGACTTAGTAAATCCATTTCACAACAGGTAGCGTACGAGTAGATTCAACAAATGAGTGACAGCGATGAAACTTTTGAAAGTTGTTGTGCACGCTTCCACGAATGGTTCTAAATTAGAAAATCCATTTTACGATAGCTTAGAGGCAGTTAACATGTTGTGTATCCAAAAGCACTTCAAGAAACAGAATTTCAACGCCAACACTTTCTTTGATTGGCATTGCAACGCATGCCGGGTACAGCTTGTATTATATGAAGTCTATCACCCTTGCGTCCACCATTTGGCGCGACCGACCTGCCACCTACATTCGATTGAGTTCGCCAATGGGCAAATTAGCTACTTGTATTGCAAATAATACAACTTCGTGTGAGGTGTGACGATTCAGTATCATCATTGGCTCCCTAATACATGTATTTACCCTCGGATACTCGCGCGGGCTACAGGTGTAGCCCAGTGATTTATTTTGTTGTAGCGCAGCGTATATATTTTTTGCTAGGAATATT
Organism: Meconema thalassinum; assembly: GCA_946902985.2. Taxonomy (NCBI): domain Eukaryota; kingdom Metazoa; phylum Arthropoda; class Insecta; order Orthoptera; family Tettigoniidae; genus Meconema; species Meconema thalassinum. The sequence continues at coordinate 426,480,585 of OX336388.2, read as the reverse complement.
GAGAATCTCTATAGCTGCCTGTTGGTGCTGTATTTAACGGACGGGTGTGATTCCAACTGAACAAATTGCACCAAACTGACTCCAGATGCATTAGAAGTCGCCTGGGCTACAATAGTAGTCCGCGCGAGCATGGCCGTTTCAGAATTGAACGTGAAAAGGAAACGTTGCCACACAGGAGGCGGTAATGTAGATGACTTTCAAATCATCTAGTGTTTAGATGAAAGTAATGATAGGTTGAGTTTAGTGGAAATAAAGTAGGCTGTTGCTTCTTGTGTGGACGAGGAAGGGATGAATCAACAAGGAACAGATGCGCAAAGTGCAATGAAGATAGGAACCTCTGTTTCGCGGGCTTATAGGCCGTGTTCTAAGGGCATTTTGTCGTCCTGACGTTTCGCTGAAGACTGCGTTCAGCATGTTCACAGATGTCCAGCGTAGGCGCAGGTACCGGCGTGGGTTGGTCTCTCTGTACCTGCGCCTACGCTGGACATCTCACGGACAATTGTTAACCTGACCAATCGCCACCTGTCAGAGGGGAAATCTCTATACTAGCGAAAGGAGGAAATTACGCAGTGACCCCTCCTTCGATTCTCGTGGAAGACATTGTCGCCAATATTGAAGCGGCAATCCGTGAGCTACTATCTGAACAAGCAGATGAAATTCGTCATGAAGCCTCACGAATAATTAAGAAGGCACTGGCACCGCAGAGTAACCTCACACCTCAGGAGAGGAAGGCAATAAAGACTTTCAATATGGACGAGAGCATAATCATTCTTCCTGCAGACAAAGGGAACGCAACGGTTATCTTGGACATGGACGACTAAACTGCCAAGGTTTTGGAACTTTTAGACCCGGGTACCTACTGCAAACTACTGAGAGATCCTACCAACCGGATTCTTCGTGAAACGAACGGTCTGATCAAGGTATCTTCGCTACCTGAAAACGCAAAAAGGGAACCACCAGAAGTGAAGCTTTACCACCAAGACTATATGGCATACCTAAGATTCACTAAGATAATGTTCCTCTTCGTCCTATCGTGAGTGCCAAATATCTAGCTACCTTACTTCAACCACATATCGGCGGCACACAGTCGTACGCCAAAGATTCCGGCCATTTCATTGAAAAATTGAAAACTATTCAACTAGAAGCTGGTGACTTACTAGTCAGTTTTGACGTGGTCTCTCTTTTCATAAAGTACCTATAAAGGCAGCCCTGGAGTACATCGCAGGATTTTTCCTGATGATATCACCGCCTTATTCCGCCACTGCCTCACCGCTAGCTACTCCCTGTGGAAGGGTGATTTCTATGAACAAATTGATGGGGTCGCCATGGGCAGTCCCCTGAGTCCAGTGATCGCGAATTTCTTCATGGAAAAATTTGAACAAATAGCACTCGAGACCGCACCTATGAAACCTAAGATGTGGCTACCGATACGTGGAAGATACTTTTGTAATATGGAGCCATGGTAAAGATCAATTAAATCTGTTTTTACAACATATTAACAGCCTGAACTCTAACATTCAGTTTACCATGGAGTTAGAAAATGAACATAAAATCGCTTTTCTCGACGTTCTGGTAACGAAGACCACTGATTTAACCTTAGGACATACAGTTTACCGTAAGCCGACCCATACTGACCGATATTTACATAAGACATCCAACCACCACCCACGACAGAAATACGGAGTGATAAAAACACTGGCTGACCGCGCGAAAAGAATGTGTGAAAACCAGTGCCTAAAACAAGAAATTAAACACCTCAACGAGGCCCTACGTGCCAATGGGTACAGCCAGAAAGATATCCAGCGAGCACTCCATCCGAGACGTCCAACTACAAGGGTAATTGGAGACAAGCAGCCCCTGGCTAGAGCTTCCATATATAAGAAAGGTCACGGACAGAATAGGGAGTCTACTCGAATCCCATGATATAAAGGCCATATACAGGCCTACGCGAAACAATTAAGGACATGTTTAGGTCCGCTAGAGATAAGCGACATCTCATACCGCTGCAGAGGTTTATAAAATCCCGTGTGATTGTGGCCAACTATACATTGGAGCGACGAAAAGAAGTATTGCCACTCGCCTCAAGGAGCACGAACGACACAGCCGGCTGGGACAAACAGATAAATCCACTGTCGCAGCACACTCGCTACTCGCAGGTCACGACATAAGATATGGAGACACCGAAGTTCTTTCCACCATGGTGTCTTATCATGCCAGGCTACAAAGGGAGGCCATTGAAATCCTGAAGCATACTAACAGCTTCAATCTTAAGGAGGAAGCAGAACGTGTGCACAGAGCTTGGCTTCCAGTCCTTAATCCCCTCAAGCCTGCCCTCATTGACCGTCGTAGACGAGGAGATGCAACAGAAGAGCAGCCCTGTCCTTGATGCATTACTTTTATGTGGCACGCCGTTGCTATGGTTGCCCTATGTGTGGGTTGTTGACTGTTTATATATCTTCTGTTTTTTTTGTTTTACCTCGGTTAATGTAACCTGTGAATATGCTGAACGCAGTCTTCAGCGAAACGTCAGGACGACAACATATCCTTAGAACACGGCCTATAACATAAGCCCGCGAAACAGAGATTCCTATTTCAACGCCGGTCGTGAAAGTCTGAATTTTGCATATTAAGGCTTTCACGGCCCGGATTATTATATAAATAATTCATGCTTTTGGGCTAATGCCATGTGTATTTTTAATTTGAACCATACGTTTCGGAGAAACCTTGCCTCCTTTTTCAATGGAAATAAACAATGTATTTATTTCCATTGAAAAAGGAGGCAAGGTTTCTCCGAAACGTATGGTTCAAATTAAAAATACACACGGCATTAGCCCAAAAGCATGAATTATTTATATAGTCTGAATTTTACTTATGCAATGAAGATCTTCTCGGATCATTGTGTCCATTTGCACAAAATGTTTGAGTGACACATTTATTTGAGCATGCTTATGGATTTCCTCGGCTATAGATTGTAGCCAAAAGGGCAAATATATAGCCTACTTCAAAACTTCGAGAAAAATAAATAAATGAAAATAATGAAATTGTTCATAATAAGTGTAATAAGTGTGACAGCAGCACAAATTTCGTTTAACATGTGTCGGCCAACTCACCGCCGAAGGCGGCGTCCAGTGTCGGAGCTCGGACGCGGCAAGGGGTTGGAGCGGTCAGACACGCCACCCCGAAGTTACGTCCACCTTCCGGCAACAAACAACATCCAATCAGCACTAAAGGATTTCTGGACACAATACATACCAGACGACGAACCAGTCGAATTGCAACCAGTGCTCCCAGACAACATCATCAGCCGTTATGATCAACAACATGACTGGATCATCTGGGACAGTGCCCCCTGGGATGTCATCAGCGACATCGAGGGCGAGGACGTGACCAACCCTGGCATCCCAGGGGACGAAGCAGGCACCCCTGCTCTACATCAACATTCACCGGACCAGTCGCTACAAATCCTAGATCCGGATCAAGCCGAGGAGGACTGGGACGACGAGACATGGCAGTATGACCCGCGCTACCCTAACAAACCACCGCAGCTCATCCGTACCATACATGTCGACGAGGAAGGCTTCCCAGTAATTCAGGTCGCCCAACCATCAAAGAAACCACCACCACCCAAGGAATACACCAGCACCGCCGTGGATGCAGCTCTACCCATCCCGTACTGTGATTCAGAACTCGGCAACTATGCAACTAGTTTTATTTTTGTTTCATTCCAATCCAAATATGCACTAATGTAAGTAATTAGGTTTACATAAAAATAATTTAACAGTTCTAGTTCCATTAGTTTTATTTTAGTTGCAGTTTTACAAAAGATGTACGAAAAAAATGAATTTTCTTCTTAACTTTGTATTTTCTCTCCATATGAAGATAAATACCTACTTAAAATCTTCAGATTTATCATATTATTGAAACTGAACACCGAAAATAACGTGTTTGAGTTCATCAGATTGAATAACTGTTTGGGCTACATATGTAGCCCGCGCGAGTAACGCTGTATACCAGGTGGCCCGTTTGCCCCGTGCAATCTAATTTTAGGTGTCCCGCATACATTAATGCCGCATGGGATGTCTGTTAACTGATTTCCACAGGGGTCACGCTGAATGCAGGCCGATTACGTCAGAATACGAAAGAATAACAACCGGACGGCCGCTAGCTGCATGTTCCTCAGCACTACCCGTCTAATGCACCCCATTGCCTTTTGGAGTCTCGCATTTGAGAGCGTAATAGACCCATATGTGGTATAACAACAAGACAGTTGCTGGCAACATATTGACGATGGCTGGTGCATTCAGCATCGATGAGTACACGGACATTACACTAATATATGGAGAAGCTGGTCGTAATGCAGTTGAAGTTCGTAGACGGTAAGCACTGGTGTTTCCAGATAGACGTCTGCCGTCTACGCTCGCAGGGAGGCTTCATACCGCTATGGGGCGCATTAGACGGAAGTACTGAGGAACATGCAGCGTGCGGCCGTCTGGTTGTTATCTCTTGGCAATCTGACGTAACCGGCTTGCATTCTAGGTTACCCCTTAGCAATTCAGTTATTAGACCTCCCGTTCATCACCCGTACATGCGGGATAAGTAGATTGCACGGCGCAAATGGGCCACCTGGTATATTACTAGTGCGAGTATCCGAGGGTTAATGTGTTCTCCCTCCCTTACGTTTGAATATAAACTGTGCATTTCTAGTTTCCCTTTGTTCATTCTGTCCCATTTCAACGTAATCGTCGCTGGCGATGGTTAAAGGGGGGAGGGGTAGGAACAGGGAGGAAAGTAGGGAGGCAGACGTAGTTGATGAGAAAGCTTATGTGATAATAATAATAATAATAATAATAATAATAATAATAATAATAATAATAATAATAATAATAATAATAATAATAATGTTATTGGTTTTACGTCCCTGTTAACCACTGAGACTTCTAGAGACGCCGAGGTGCCGGAATTTTGCCCCGAAGGGGATCTTCAACGTGCCAGTAAATCTACTGACACGGCCCCCTCGCATTTGCGCACCCTCACATGCCAACTGACTGCACCGGGATTCTATCCCGCTATCTTGGGTTCAGCAGGCGAGAACGTTACCGTTTAAGGTTATGTGAGTTTCATAATAAAGGCAGAGGGTAATATTATAGTGTTATATGAACTTCGCAGCATTTGTACGAAGTAATCGATCACTATTTAGTTAACACAAGACTAAAATAAGGTGCTAGAATCACAAAAGGGCTTTCAAAAAATATAAATCTGTTACCAACATTGAAGAAATTAAGCGTCATATTTCTTTTGGAAAACCCCCTTGTACGAGCATATGGATAAAATATTTTGTTGGAGCAGAAAACATTTCTTATTTACCTCAGTAAATTCCATTTTTCTTAAGTAGACTAATACAATTTGTTTGCAAGTACCCCCCGTGTAATATAGGACATTTTTGCATGGCATTTACGTTGGCTATGCTGTGGACCCGCAAATAGCCTTAAGTTAGGAATTTGCCTGGCATTTGCCTAGAGAAGAAATGGAAAACCACGGGAAACCACTTCTAGGATGGCTGAGGTGGGAGTCGAACCCACCGCTTCTCAGTTTTGCCCCACGAGGCTGATTGCAACCCGTTCCAGCACTCAAACCAGAAAACATTTTATTGGTAGATCCGGGAACCGAACCAGGACCTCTGGGGCGACAGTCTGGAATTCTAGCAATTACACCACGAGGTGGTCTCACACACATTTAGGATTTAGCCCACCATTACTGCAGTTTGCATGTTCCGGACTAACCGCATAGCTCATTTCTCTCTCCGAGAAACAAATTTTCTATGAGAATGTGAGCTTAAATAATTTGGTGTTTCGTGCTTCAATGCATTTCATATCTATCTATCTATCTATCTATCTATCTATCTATCGTATGGCTTTTAGTGCCGGGAGTGTCCGAGGACATGTTCGGCTCGCCTGAGTCTGTAGCTGCTTCCAGCGGACACCCTAAAGGGTGAGCTACAAGTTCCGTTCAATTTCAAGTAGTTCCAACTTTCTCCACCAGATATCAATGATACCTAGTGGTGAACGTTGGAACTTTGATAGAGCGTTCTGACGAAATCTAACCTAACAATTTTGCTTTACGCAAGTTTAGTCTGTGAAAGGATCTTTTACATGCCATAAATCTATGACATGGGACCGCCGGCTTTACTTCCCCTCCGAAGGAAGGCATACTGAAGGATTTTTAACGCTCTTAAAAATCCGACGACTTCTGCCGGGTTCGAACCCGCTATCTTGGGCACATCAGTTCAGCATGCTACCGACTACGCCACCGAAGCCGCTTAATGCATTTCTTACATATATTATTTCAGTATAGATCCCTCCTGCGGCGCTTACAAGCGGCCGTTCGTGACAAATGAGCATTCAAATAAAAGAGAATAGACATTAGCAGTGACGAATTGCATTACAATTTCATAAGTATATATACATTCTTTAAAAAATGACTTAAAATATGTACGAAGTGTTCGATTTTCAAATACTATTGCTGTAGGAATTTTTTATTTTTTATTTTTTTAATTTTTTTTAGTCGTTTACCCTCCAAGTTGGTGGAACCCACGGACTCCGCGAGGGAACTCACCACTACCGCCTCTACGGGCAGTGTCCTAGAGCTGGGAACATCGAATCGGAAGGGATGCATCTGGTGAGGTGGGATTGGCATCTCGCCCCCTGCAAAGCGAACAGGGGCCTCATGAGGGAAGGTAAGGGATGGTTAGGATGGATAGACAAGGAAGCGGGAAGGAGGCGGCCGTGGCCTTGAAGAAGGTACCATTCCGGCATTTGCCCGAAGACGAAGTGGGAAACCACGGCAAACCACTTCGAGGATGGCTGAGGGGGAATCGAACCCCCTCTACTCATTTGGGCCACCCGAGGCTGAGTAGACCCCGTTCCAGTCCTCGTACCACTTTTCAAATTTCGTGGCAGAGCCGGGAATCGAACCCAGGACCTCCGGGGTGGCAGCTAACCATGCTGACCGCTACGCTACGGAGGCGACGCTGTAGGAAAATACGCTCCATAATTGCTGTCCACTTCACATTTTAGCCGCTGGGTGACGCCTGTTTCACTTCATTATAACAATCTGAGGTCTTTCCTTTATCATTTTGCAAGGATTTCAGAAACAGTAAATCAAGGAATGAGTAGGCTACTCAAATCGACAGCTGACGGCTAAGCTAAGCTGTCAATCAATGGCCTCAGCACACAAATTACATTAGCAGCCACGAATTGCATTCTAATTTTAAACATTTCGTTTTTTTTGTAAGAAGAGTGCGATTTGCAAAAGCTGATGCTATAACATGCTGCAATTATGAGTTGTGGTCTAAAACCTTAAAACTATAAACCGTCAATTCTTCTACAGGTTTCTCTTCTACATTCTATTTTCATAAATATCGAATTTGAAAGAAATGTGCGATTTGCAAATACTGTTGCTGTAACATGCAGCAATTATGAGTTGTCGTCTAAAACCTTAAATCTATTATCCTTTCTCCTTAAGTCTCTCATTATAAACCTATTGGGGAAAGTGTGGTTTATGAACATGGGAGATTTCTCGCACGGGTCCGCTAGTTTTATTTAATTTCACGACAATTGTGACTTCATTGTTTTCTCTATTTGTTACTTAAAGCGGTAAGGTTTTATTCAGTAATGCTTGTAAGACGTTGAATAACATTGAATTATAAATGACTTTTATGTGCTTTGCAGTTATCTTGTTCTCTGACAATTCACATCACAGATACTGCTTACCAGAACATTGAATACAGAAACTACCTGCAAGTTACTTTGTTCCTTGAAGTGCTCGAGAATCAATGCTTGGAACTAGTTGCTGTGCTGGTAAGCAAAACATATGATGTTCGACTCGACAGCAATATCTACAAAATGGGTGATATACACATCACTGAGCTGCTGAACGGAATATCAGAGCTCAACCTAGTTCTTCAGACAACACATCCACTGGCAGTGGGGATCAGTTCTTGGTGAGTACAGAACTAAGTTTAAACATCACAATTAACATAAGGGCGGCTTCGGTGGCGTAGTTGGTAGCATGCTGAGCGTCTATGCCCACGATCGCGGGTTCAATCCCAGACGAAGTCGTCGGATTTTTTAAGAGCGTTAAAATCCCTCAGTATGCCTACTTTCAGAAGGGAAGTAAAGCCGGGGTCCCATGTCACTGATTTATGGCATGTAAATGAACCTTCCACTAACTACAATTGTGTGAAGCTAAATTGTAGGTTAGATTTGATTGACACTCTATTAAGTTCCAACGTTCGCAACCAGGTGCTGATTGTGGCGGCATCTAGTAGCCAAGTTCACAGCTAGGTGTCTTTGGCGGTAGCATTTGGTAACAAAAGTAGGAACTACTTAAAATTGATCGACTGCAGTCCTTACCTGATTCACAGATAACACACACTAATACAGCCATCGCAATAAACACCAGTTATATCAGACTGAGGAACCAACCAACCAATTAACATATGAGGTAAGAAGCCATTTAGTTAGAATCCACAGCTTAAGCGCAGTCGTTTAAGGCGCGTACGTTGACTGCACGGGGAAGCTGGAAATCTCGGCGCTATCAGCGGCCAATTTGGGTACCGTATGGTTTTTCACCGAGTATTTCACACGTTCTTAAAACAAATGCTGGGACTGTGCCTTATATCACGTATCGGAGTTCCTACCTCAATCTTGTCCATAATAATTACTGCTGCCATACTCACCAGTCACCGCAGTAACCCAGGCTATCAGACGAATTCAACACACATCCCAGTACAGGAAGCTTATGGCTAAGATGTCCCAAGCCCCTAGTGCCAACTTAACTCTGGTTTATACTCACCACGTTTTGTGCAAAATAAAACAGTAGTGCTCAATACACACACATGTGTAGACAAAGCCATCGTTATGTTTCACTGGATTCCAAGAGGATGTACTGCAGAGTAGCTAAAACAAAGAATGAGCGCACCCATAGTAATTATTTTATTCCAAGTCACATCGGTGTGTTTACACGAAAATCTTTATGGTGGTGTCAGGGATTCATTACATTCCGTTATCTCATCGCCCAGAATAGCCTAACCTAATAATGCTAGCCATACAACCGAACCGTTCTTATGAGTTTATAAATAAACCTTACATTACGAGATTCAAACTGCGAATCATAATATAAACATTAACAAAATTACATTTTACATTTTACATCCACACCTATTAATATTTGTATATAAATTTAAACCTCAACCCAAGTGATCATGATCTGATGATGGCCGTTTGATGTCGAAAGGCGTAATCCTTAATTGCATATTATTTAATGGTGATTATAGCTAATACATGCATTTTTTTCAGGAGTGTTTATTTATTTTATAGGCTTACATACAGTATATATGAATTGTGATGACCAACTGAAGAGATGCAGCTGATAGTTTGTACAGGCAACACCGAAAAAACGGCTTCAAATCGTTACATCACATCCGAATTATAAATGAAGATATGAGGCGTTCCGTAAGAGAAGGGCGAGCCCGCCGTGAGTCGTTTTTTTAAATGTATGCATCAGGTAGCTGCCTTTATGCAAGAGTGCCCCCATGCTGGCGAGCTCGCCCTTATCGTCCGGAAAGTGAACATTATATTGAAGCCTGCAGCGACAAGGTGGCGGCTGAGGTGGCATATTCATTGAAATTATCCCGCAGAGAACGGCGAACGCGTCACGGCCCATCACAGCCCCAGTCGCGGTGTGATCGCCGCGGTGAGTGGATGTAGTACGATTATATAGACGTTGTAATAGTGGTGCGTTATCCTATCCGTTATTTATCGTCACGTTTAGTGTATTGCAATGTCTATTATATTACACTACTAGGGTTCACTGTACGTAGTGCCTTATCTCCATAAATTAACCTATATTTTGTTCTATTCATTAACGAGTAAAGTAACAATAAATATTTGTACTTTATATCCCATATTTCAATAGTAGTCGTAGTGTGCATTTCAAACTGCTCGCAGCATTAACATATCCGGGGCACCGAATGATGGATTCGCCCTTATCCACTTCATGAGCACAAACCTTGAACACTGATTATCTCCAAATGCACATGTAGCAGACTCACCCTTCTATTACGAAACGACTCATATATTGCCATACATGGAGAAATTTGATGTAGCATTTTTGATGAAATCTTGGCAAAGAATATTAGAACAAAGAAAAAAGAATATCGTATTTTCATAACCGTAAGTGCAACACCAAACTCAAATCATTCTTCACACCCTTTTGTACCGGTTCTTAAAACGTTGGCTTGAATTCAGAGACTTTAAGGCAACTTTCCAACTATTCTGTAATGCTTTCTTATTTCAGGGGACCGACTGGAGAATGGTGCGTGAAGGTGGCTCCATGGATCCTACCTGCCAATGGGAACATGGATCTGCTTCTCAGTCTCATCAGTGAGCACAGGATGAACATAAGTGTTCAATATCACGAGTTTGGAGGCCATTCTGCTCAGAAAATCCTACCTCTTTTTCACAAAGTGGATGTTGAATATTTAAAGCTGAACAATGGAATACTAAGACACAATTTATTACTACCTTCTCTGAGCTCTCTCACCAGTCTAAATGTTGCACACTGCAGCATTGAAGTGGTACCTGATGGTGAGTACAGTTTCTGTTCAACTGATTTTAGTGTAATTGATATATGAGATGTGTTGAATTGAAACTCGTTCGTAACATGCTACGTGATGTGTTGTTGCTTGAGGTTGGCAATACGCATGCGCAAGTGGAGTTGAGTGGATGGCTCATGCGCTGTTTGTTGCTACTTGGCACTACATCAAGGTGACTGGTGCGATTAAGAACCCGTCCAAGCATGACCAGTGAGGAGTAGTCCATATTTAATGGCGGATGATTGCAAGCTATTGGAGATTATTCGGAAAATGGTTGTTGTTTACGGCAAAAATGGATTTTCAAAGGCACATTTTGTCGCGAATGTTCCGATATGTCTTGAGGAAACGATGGCTTTGGCGTTTCCTGAGACTTCCATGTGTTTGGAACGTTGAAGGAATTGCTAAAGAGACAAAGATTTCTCTCTGACGTGGTTGTACAGGATCAGTGGCAAATCCTGACTACAGAATCTGGTAAAACGGTAAAGATTTACATCTCAATTTCTCAAGGGTACAAAAACGGTATAGACTGCTAATACTACTATTTGCTCCTCTTCTAAATGCTACTACGAGCGTTCAACAACAAAAACAACAACAACTACTGATAATACTACTACTACTATATCCGCTGTTCCTGCTGCGAGTTGTTCAAGGTATTAAAATTGTCAATGTCCATGTACTAGAGTTTGTGGAAAGTAATACAAATGGCTAGTGAAATAGTTTGTTAGGATAGTTGCAACCTATTAACCATGGGAACAAATCGCACCGCGTTGTCTGAAAAGTTCTCGTGTAAGTGTTCTTTTGGTCTTTATGAACAGTTTTATGGTGAGGCAAAGGCCTACCATCTATTTTCTACCAACGATCTTCTTGAATAGGAATTTTCCAACAAATCTTGAATTACAGATTTCGTATTTCCATCAATATTTATGATGTAAAAAAAAAAGTCAACCCCTGGCACTATACAGCCCATGACGGGCTAAGGCCGACCAAGCGACCGCTGCCCAGCCATTCGGCCTGCAGATATTGGGGTGACGCGTGATCAGCGCGTCGGGTCCCCTTGGCCGTTAATCTTGGTTTTCGTGATCGGGGCGCTGTCTCACTGTCAGACAGCTACTCAATTGTCCTCACGAGGCTGAGTGCACCCCGTTCCAACCCTCACGTCAGTTTTAAAATCCCTGACGGGGCCGGGGATCGAACCCGGGGCCTCCGGGTGAGAGGCAGGCGCGCTACCCCAACACCACGGGGCCGGCAATTTATGATGTAATTCGAGTAAATACTAAAAACATACTTGAAATACTACATACTGTACACTTTTATGATTCTATAATGCAACACATTAAGCCACGTAGAAACAGAGAAGTCGCCTCCGTAGCGTAGCAGTCAGCATGGTTAGCTGCCGCCCCGGAGGTCCTGGGTTCGATTCCCGGCTCTGCCACGAAATTTGAAAAGTGGTACGAGGACTGGAACGGGGTCTACTCAGCCTCGGGTGGCCCAAATGAGTAGAGGGGGTTCGATTCCCACCTCAGCCATCCTCGAAGTGGTTTTCCGTGGTTTCCCACTTCGTCTTCGGGCAAATGCTGGGATGGTACCTACTGTAAGGCCACGGCCGCCTCCTTCCCTCTTCCTAGCCTATCCATCCCAATCTTCCATCCCTTCCCATCCCTCATGAGGCCCCTGTTCGCTTTGCAGGTGAGGCTGCCTGGGCGAAGTGCTGATCACACCTCCCCAGTTGTATCCATCCCGACCAGATGTTCCAAGCTCCAGGACACTGCCCATAGAGGCGGTAGTGGTGAGTTCCCTCGCTGAGTCCGTGGGAACCACCAACCTAGAGGGTAAATTGACTAAATAAAAAAAAACAGAGAAAAGAAATTACCTCACTTAAGACAGTTGTATAGGTATACGATGGGTTTACGATAGACAACACTGTCTGAAGACCGATAAGCAAGCACAAGAAAAATACAGAGGTCCCTCCACACCCCACACCCCACACCCTAAGAATAACAATGACAGCTCCGTACCTTGCTGAGATCGGCGTGGAGAATATCGCCTTTTAGGCTACTTGCAGTTCGAAATCACGGAGATACGTGCGCGCGCCAACACAGACGGCGCATGAACAGACACTAATTGGTACTCGAAGTGCGGCGACGTCTTTTAAGCATTACTGGTACTGAGTGTAGGGTGCAGGGTAATTAGCAACGTTCGACCTTCGTAGGTGTGTGACAGTGAGGAGAGAAGCAGACCCTGCCAAATATCTTGTATCTCTCAAGGTAATTGGTGGATTAAAAATATAATTTTGGAGTAAAGGATTTGAGAAAAAAAAAGCCTTACAGTAGTCGCATATGATGTGTAACATCTGGCATAGAAGAAACCTCACGTGAAATTGTTGATACACCGGTATTTTATAGTATTATTGGCGCAAATATTAATCTATTGCAAAAGGGAGTGATTTACAGATATTGTAGTTTATAATACGGAACTCATTTTATTAGATGATTTGTAGATTCCACCAGCACTAGCCTAAATAAAGAATACGATATGGATCAACTAGATTAATAGACGCGACACCGCTCATAACCTTAAATTCCTTATAAACAGGTCCTCTTGATTCACAGACCAACACGTAATTTCTTATGGATTTTGTTAAAATGAGTCATATTGATATGAAAATTATCGTTTAAAATGATAATCTGGTGGCAAAAATACCTATCCCGCCCAGGATTCGAACCCAAGATCTCTAGATTCACAGTCATACGCAATAACCCCACGGCTATTTCGACTAAGCAAATTTTGTGCACAAGATGGTGACTTATTTCCACGTTCCAATAATACTGCATTACGGAATTAAGTTTCATTTATATTTTGCTTGTTTCGATAATGTTCCTGAGTGACATTGAGTTTAAAATGTCTTATGCCAATGCAATGCCGACTACTTACAATGTTTGATATTACGGCATTTTACCATTTAAATACTGATACGAAGACTTCGAACATGTACCATGACATTTGTTTAAATCACTTGACACCAGAGTTCGCATGAGCGTTTTCCGTTCAGTATGTCATATACATTCCACATGGCCGAGAGTGCGTCATGGTATCAATTTTCGACACCGCGCGCTGATTGTTTCTCTTACCAGTGCCAGCTGGATCGATCGATCGAGTTGGCAGTGCGTCTTATACTTCCGTTCGATCCACCACTGCCAGCTAGGGCACACTTCCATTCGATCGATCGAGCGGGCAGTGCATACTTCCGTTGTCCACCACTGCCAGCTAGTACACTTCCGTTTGATCGATTGAGTGGGCAGTGCATACTTTCGTTGTCCACCACTGCCAGCTAGTACACTTCCGTTTGATCGATCGAGCGGGCAGTGCATACTTCCGTTTGATCCACCACTGCCAGCTCGATCGTTCCGATCCACTTCCGTCCCCAATTTTCAAAATCACTCCCACAATACTATCCAGCAACCGAGCGAAAAGATGTTATACATCAAAAAATAAATAAATCTGACGCTGTTGCACTGGTACTGCGGCGATTAACTAGCCATACCGGAGAATTCGCCACTGTTGAGGATGTAGTTATAGATTGGTTCCAGCACCAACCAAACTCATTCTTCGCGGATGGCATTTGCCGCCTATCCAACAATAGGATGCGTGACTCAAAGCTTCCTTTGAAAAGATGTAAACTGTGATGTGTCAGCTTCATTTGAATACCACTCATATACAGATATACTGTATCTTCATTTGTCATACTAAAATAAGATAATGCAAGGAAATGTTCTGGACGTTTCGTTAAGATCCGTGCCTGACTTGTCCAATAGGTGAGAGCAGAGTCGGACTGTTATGTCCCCTCTCCCTCACCCCCTCCCTCAGAGGGTGGTAATGCGACTGGATGTATGTGCACCTGTCATACCCCATCCAGTGAATAACACAGTTTAAATGTTGTGAAAAAACTTCATTCAATCAGTCAAACGTTTACTGTGAATAAAGTAATAGCATGATCACATGCACCCTCTCGTAGTCCCTGTCGATTCGTAGTAACCCGCCTCGTGCGTAGTTATCTACAACTAGACAAAACGGTACATGTTTGGATTCTAACCCCTCCCCATCATAGCTCCACAGCCAAAGGTGGGGTTCGAACCCGAGTGGGGTCCGGATCTCAGGGATGGAACCCCAGAATGGTAGCCGCTACACCATCAGGTGGCCTTTTAATTTTATAAAACAAAATACATTAGTTAATCGGAAGGGAAATAAGGAGTTTGTCTTCAGTTTCAAGTCCTTTTAGATTAGTGGTCTATGACCTCTTTTCATGCACTCCTAAGGACACTTTTCAGTCAAGTGTGAACCGTCAGATTTTTCTTTAATTCAAATACAAAGGAGCTTAAAAAAAGTTAACAAAAACCTGCATGGAAAATATTTATTTAACAGACAGACATACGAATACACAGTAGTAGTAGGGCACTGATAGACCCTACGTATTAATATTCAACAAAGTCATCAAATTCACTTATTCCTATGGCATTTCATGCCGGCACGCAATTCACTGTCTCCCCCCTGATGAGGAAATTAACCAGAAACGCATCTTTGTGGTCTTAAAAGACCGTCACCGTAACTTTCTTTGGGGATGGATGAGTCTGGAATTTCTTGCGAGGTGGGTACGAGTGGCCTTTCTATAACATGGAAGGTCGCTTCATCTCCTGTGTTGCATGATGCACCAACCTTTCATCTCCTGTTTCGATATACAACAAATAGTTCCGTGAAGAACTAGAGCCTTTTTTCATATATACTACTTATGTTAATTGCCTCTATCAACATACAAAATTTCAGTTTGATTACTTTAATAGATTCGTAGATATTGAGAACCGTCTAATATTACGGATGGTCGCCATGTTGGATTTTTATATATGCATGTCTTAGAGTTATGTACTATTACATGAAGATTATTGTGTATGTGTAGTATTCAAACTTCAATCGCATGACTAGGGCACAAGAAGTAAAAACGAGATTTTAAAATTTCGCACAGCTGCCAACTTGTGGTCATGAAAACATTTGAAATAAATTAGATGCCAGTCGATTAAGATTTGTATAAGCATTTACCGTAGCAAGTTTCACTGCGCTCGGATGGTTAAATCGCGAGAAATGTCCATTTAAATATTTAAATTTCGCTTTGACGCCATGTTGGATTTGTGCTCACCAGGTTATTGAAATAATTTGTTGCACATGCACCTCCATGATGACATAATTAATAGTCCAGTCAGTGATTTTAACCCATCATGCCGAGACGTAAAACGGATATTGGTCGTTGTTCATTAACATTGGAAAAGAAAAGCGCTTATCACGTAATGCATTCATAACTGTTCCCGGGCGAAGCCGGGTCGGGTTGCTAGTGAACTATATAATGACATTGGCAGAACATTCGAAAACAAAGGAATATAATCGGTGAGAGCTTTTATTTTCTGAAGTTCCTAGCATTTAACTGAGTATTATTAATGGATCAACAATTTATTAGTTCTGGACTTTCTTAGGTCCACAATGTATTTTCTGTAGGGAGTTGGATTTTAATTTTGAGAAACCGTCTGTAGGGCCAATGGATATAATTATGGTGTCATTTGAAAGAAAATATATACATACCTTCGATTAAGAGGTTAAGAGTTTAATTGAAATTTCATCTGGTCCTTTTATTGGGCTAGCCACCGGTTTACCCATGTCAAAACACCAGAACCTGTGACATCTCACGAAAATTCAAAAATTGAAGACTATTAAACTGTGTGGCTGATCACAATTTGCTACAGATACTTAATGCTTCTAAAACACAACTGATTTTGATTGGTCATTCTAGACTCCTTAACTCCGTCGACATGAGAAATATACCGCCAACTGTAATCAATGGTTCAGTTTTGCCCCACAAATGGCCAGTTAGCAACTTGGGTCTTATAATGAATAACGCAATTTCTTGGACAGAACATACTCGTATACAGTACACCGTACAATAAATAAAGCTGTCTTGATTATTCACCAACTACAAAGTAATTTTTGATACAAGCCGATTGCCATTCGAAATTTATTCGTGCAGCAGTTGGTATATCCTGTTTTAGAGTACTGCCCAGTAGTGTATAGACACGCTGGAAACAAAACTCCAACGCACTCAAACTGCCTGTGTTAGATTCATCCTTGGCATGTTACATTCAGCTGCAGTGGCTTAAACTAAATGAACGTATATTGCTGGTAAATGCGTTATTGATCGTAAATATTCTTAAACTGAAATCTCCGTCATATCCTTACGATGGATTTTGTCGAATGGAAACAGTCCATGGCCGAAGCAACATATTTACCGAGTTTACAATGCAGATACCTCACCACCGTACGTCTAAATACAACAAATCGTTTATTTGTAGTGCTTAACGCATTTATAATCTGCATCCGTATGAGAATTCGAATTGCTCAGCAAGCTCAGAAGATACCTTACCAATGTATTATTCGATGGTTATTAATTATATTTTTTAGATGGATACAGGATTTGTGCAAGCGCATCATGAGACTACTGCTTAGTTTGTTAAGTATTTATTTTAAGTATTGTTATTTGATGTAAAATAGCGGATTGCATGCAGCAAATGGGGCTTCTTAGCCCTATGCATATAATCCTAAAATCAATTAATCGTTTGCCATATACACTGTAAGATTGAATATTGTCTTTCTTTTACAGGTACCTTTCATGCAAATCCCAATCTAAAGCACCTGAATCTGGCTGGTAACTTGCTGCCTGGAATACCTTCTGGTATTTCAACCCTGGAATATCTTGAAACACTGGACTTATCCGACAACCCTCTGGTGATATCCCCAGGTTTCAGCTTCATCCTTCCGCTCCATCAGCTACAACACCTTCAAGCCCTCTGGCTCTCCCACATACCAGTGAATAACTTGGATCTACTGCGACCATTCCTGCTCACTTCTGGTGTCACACTCTCGGAACTTCATCTTTCCGACTGTAATATCTCAGCAATAACTGAAGATGATATCAGCATACTAAAGCACCAGACAAAGCTTAAAATACTCGATATGTCAAATAATATGCTGACATCTATTCCAAAGAACTTGATACAACCCGTGCAAAATATAACAGTTTTGAATTTATCTATGAACTATTTACACGAAAGTCCACAGTTGGTTTTAGATTCTGAATTGGATATACTTGATCTATCACACAATTATTTAACATCTCCAGTGAATATCACACACTTAGGAGTTGTGGGAATCATCGATCTCTCTAGGAATAACATCTCGAAGTGGAACTACTCGATGACAACTCCTTCGAGCTCAAAAATAAAGTGCTTGAATATTTCACACAATTTCATAGAAACTGTAAACGAAGCTATGATTTATTTCTTCAAAACATTGCAATGCATTGACTTGGGTGGCAATCCTTTAAATTGTCAAATTTGTGATATTTTCAAACTGAGCGACTGGTATCAAAGAGAAAGAACCGTTGAAGTACTTAGCTTCAACGTAAGTGACAGTCTTTCATGTAGTTTAAACACGTCTATCACAGAAGTTGCCGTGAAGCGTTTCTTCTGCTCAGCAGAGGCTGAGGCTGCGCTTGTCATGCCATCAGCTATGTTGTTGTCCATGATCATCCTCGCTGCTGTTCTCTTGTTGGGATATAAGTTCGAGGTTTCATACTTCGCACACCTTATGCAAGTGAAATGTGATTGGTTTACCAAGCAATCCAGGACAATCCATTATGATGCTTTTGTATGTTACAGGTAAGAAATTTACATCCATAAATAATGACAATTGTTCAGTGCAGAGTCGTGTAAACAGTGCTTACAGTGACCACCTCGTAGTGTAGTGGCTAGCATTTTTAGCTGCCGGAGGTCTTGATTTCCGACTCTCCCAAGAAATTTAAGGGGATACGGAATCGCCTATCTTACCAATGTTAAAATTGTTTAATTCGTGTTCCTTTTCCTCGGAATCTAATAACGGTATGATAATGAAATGCATGTCACATTTAACTTGACATACTACTTTTTAGCCTACTTTTCACATTTTGCAAAAATGAGGAAAAAGTAGACTTATGAGATCGATCCGGGCAAATGTGTGTCTGTCTGTCCTTCTGTCTGTCTGTCAGGCTGTGTGTGTCCCCCCCCCCCCTATCAACTCCTAAACGGCTGCAGCAATCGAAACAAACTTTGGTAGGAGTAAAGATCTATACCTGAATATCTCACGGCCATATTTGTAAATTATGTCAGAGCTACCAACTGCTGAAAAATCGCAATTGAAATTTGAGCTCCATGTTGGATATCTTGGAAGGTATGAATGGAAGCTATTTCAAAATTGGCACACGTATAGATACTAATATTGCAGTTTAATTTCCAGGAGGCCATATATGGCAGTGTAGTCAAAATGATTATAAGCCTGCTGATAGGTCCAAATTTTAAATGCTTATAACTTCTACACTATCAATTGGATTTCAACCAAATTTCGTATGTGCTATGTGTACATAAACAAATATGACTGAGCGTATTCTTAAGAGCCACCAGGGCTGCCAACTGTTAATAAATGCTCTCAATTTTTTAAAAATCCAAATACCCATATATCAGAAAGTATGCAAGCCGACAGCTTTAAACTATGCACACGTATAGTACCTGACATTCTATATTAATTTGGAGTAACTGATATACGTCAGTGCTACCAACATGACTCTAAGTCTGCTGAAAGGTCCAACTTTAAATACATGTAACTTCTATACTAACTAATGGATTTCATTCAAAATTGGCACAACAATTGATCATATTATTTCAGATTATTTCTGACCAATACATGCATGGCATTGTTGCCAACATGATTTTACGCGCGCTGTTAAATCCAATGTTTAACTGCATGTAACGTCCATGCTATCCATTGGACTTCAACCAAATTTTGTATTCTGTACCCTAAGAAATGGATCTAAGAATATATTCAGTCACCAGGGCTGCCAACTGTAGTGCTTTATTAGGCTACATTATGCCAGGTATACAGTATTTCGAACTAATTAGAAATTTCGATATTACCAACTTAATTTCGTCATTATTCTAGATAGATCCATATAGATTAATCATTGGCATGAATCTTAAATTTTAAGAAAAGTAGGCTAGTTCGTTACGGAACTTCTTGTTATATGGGAGTTCAGGGGAGTCAGAATTTTTATAACTGTCAAAATATATAATTACTTTTTATTAAAAAAAACAGCAAAAACCCGAACACTTTTACTGTAAACAAGGAAACTTCTCCATTAAAATATTAACCAGTATGAGACAAATTTATGGTGTAAGTTAAATGTCACAGCTCTGTGATAAATAGTCGCTAAGAAAATGGAACATACATTTTTTTAAAAATGGAACTGAGAAAACTTCAGTTAAAACTTTCCTCACATGATGATTATCTCATTGTTAGCGCAAGTGTAAATTAAAATTATGGCAATTTCTAATGGTTAAACTATAATGTATTACACATCAGTTCAGAGATTCATAAAATAAAATAAAAATAAAAAAAATGTTGATTTTGACAATTTTAACCGTTTCGTATCCCCTTAATTCTGTTTTGAGGGCAGACACGGGGTGCATTGAGCTTCGTGGGACAAAACTGAGAATGGGCGGGTTCGATTCTCATCTCAGCCATTCTAGAAGTGGTTTTCTATGTTTTCCCCACCCCTGCTCCAGGTAAATGCTGGGATAGTTCCTAACTTAAGACCACGGCTGCCTACATTCCATCCTCGCCTCAATTACAAATACACACACTAATACAAGTACGACGGCTACCAGGATGACACCGAATCCAGTGTTAACTCAAATCAGGACAAACTATGGTCCTTAATCAATTAGAGATCCAGAAACACCAAGTTACCGGTCACAGTCGAATACTGATGCAAACTCTGCCTGTGAGCTGTTTTCTGATTGCTTCGGAACTTCCATCCTTCGAAACTTCGAAATCGTATTCCTTCCTGCAAATTATATACCGTCACCCTTACCTGATATGCCACAATCTAGTAACGTTAGCATTCCTTACTTCCATATTTCTGAAGCGTGCATCAAACATAATTTACATAATCTATCCTCCGGCAAGTCTCCCGGACCAGATGCCATTCCATAGAAATAATTAAATATTTATGCCATCAGCGATCTCGTCCACTCTGTAATCTATTCAACGAAGCCACAAGTGAAAGAATATTTCCGGACTACTGGAAATCGGTCAATATCACCCCGGTGTTGAAGAAAGTCTCTAGAAAGAAGATAGTAAATTACAGATCTGTTTCTCTAATGCCTATTTTTCGCGAGTGTTTGAATCAATTGTTCGGGACGAAGTGTACGCTCACGTGTCACCTTTCATCACTGAACTGCACCATATATTTCTTCCTAGGCCATCCACTGCTACCAACCTAGCTGTCTTCACTCATGATGTATCCAATTTTGTGAATAACCGATGTAGTACTGATGTTATCTATACTGATTTATGAATAACTGATGTAGCTATACTGATTTATGAATAACCGATGTAGTACTGGTGCTTACTGATTTCTCTAGGGCTTTCGACAGCGTACATCACAACCTAAGTTACTGATTCATAAATTTATCAACAATGACGTAACTGGTTATCTTTTTCACTTTTTTAAAGTTACCTTTACCAGTCAGTTGTAATTAATAAGTCTTAATCTGTTAACGTTTCTTCCGGTGTCTCTCAGGGCTCTGAACTCGGACCTCTACCTCTACTTTTTATACTTTCTTTTGAATGATATTCCACTTATAAATCGTAGTTCTATGTGCCTTATGTACGCTGACGACTCTATATTTTATATGATCATCAGTACTATAAATGATTGTGAGTTGTTGCAAGAGCACCTTTATCTACTCAGTGGATGGTGCAATAAATGGAAACTGAAACTGAATATCGACAATGCAAAGTTTTGTCAGTTTCATTGAAACGTAACCTCCAACCCAGGTTTAATTATTGTATCAAAAATGAAACGCTAGGTAGATCTTGGTGTAACCCGCAGCGTTGACGTGCTCGTTAAATCGTGCACGGCTGCGAGGGCAGCTGCAGCAAGTCCGGAGATCGCAGGTTCGAATCCTGGCGCTGTCAGTGATTATCCTGTGTGTTTTTTCTCGGGTTTTCCCACACTCCCTCCAGAAAAATGCTGGGATGGTACCTTAATTCAAGTCCCGGGCCACCTACCCCATCCCTAACCCTAATGCAGTTACACACACAACTACAGTCATCACAGAAATACAGGCTATCAGACAAGTTCAACACACACACACCTACATGGGGCTGATGACCAAGATGTTTCAAGCCCTTAAAATGAATTAACAACACCAATCTTGGTGTGGCAATCTCAAATAAATTCTCGTTCGGTAACTATATTTCAAAAATATGTCGTGAACGTTTCCGGACCCTTGGAGTTTTAAAAAGGAAGTTTTACATTATTTTTCGGACATAACTCTTTCCAAATTATTTAAGTCACTTCTTCTTCTAGTCTTTATCCGTTCCGGATGTCGGCAACCATCTAGGCTGTGCTTTCTCTGTTCTGAGCCGTTTGGAATAACTCTTCCGATGTCTTGAGAGTCCAGTACCTGAAGTTTTTTTTTTTTTTTGCCAAGAAATTTGTCTTCTGCCACACTTCTCTTTCCGGGTATTTTTCCTTGCAGAATTTCTTGCAGTAGATGGTATCTGCTTCCGTTACGGACTTATTCGGCCTTAATTAGAATATTGTAGAAGTGGAACGTGGCTAATTCGAACTTCTGTAATTCGAAATCTTCTTTAACTAGAATTTTTCTCTTGGTCCCTAGCATTTTACATACAATCAATGCTAAAAAATCGTGGTTAATTCGAATTATATTTTGGATAATTCGAAGTTTTTAGTGTAAAAAGCCGATCGGAAGCCAAACAATTGGGTCAGTTCCCGAAAAAACTGTTCCGAGTGCAGCCCAAGCAACAAACCGCATAACAAAATCTAAGCGGTTTTTTAAGTACTGTAGAAATGACGTAAGTGGTTCTGTTTTCCGATCCTTAAATTTGTTAGTTTCTTTTGTGATGGCTGAGAGACTTAATTGTAGGAAACAGGTAAAAATCTGAAATTATTCTAAAAACAGTAGATTTCTCTAAGACTTAACAGATTGCTGGATTACTACTGTCGTTAAATAGGTGAATAGTACATTTTGGTATTATTTTTCATTTGAAACTTCTGAGGTTATTCACGATACAGTCTTTATAAAGTACCGTTGTCTGTTAATCTGCTTTGTTGAACGTAAATCATTATGTAAACGTAATACAATATTATATTTTCTCTACCCTTTCGAAATAACTTTGTTAATTCGAATTATCCAAGTTCCACTGTATTATCTGGAATAATAAAAATGATGCCATCGAGCGTGTAAATGGCTCTGTTACAGGTGTGGACGATCGTACCGTAGAGTTAAGTATGAGAGTTTGCGATGTGTACGGTTTTCCACTACTGAACACTTGGTTTTGGCTCTTGGCCCATTTACACTCTTCAATTATCTCTTTAAAATGGCAGTCTTGAATTATATGCACAGTAAGTATTGATAAAGTACATAGTACACAATCGAGTATTTATTATAATTGCAAGCTATTATCCAGAGTAACTATCGCGTGCAGCTCGAGCAGTAGCCAGACGACATGGGAGTTTCTCATTAGACTCGCATGTAGTATCAGAGGGACTGTTGTGCATCGTTCGAGGTGGCCACACAGGGCTTAACAACAACATTATGAGTTTGATGTCCCTTTTAACTGCTGTGGTGCTGCTTTCTGGCGTAGTGGCTAGCACTCTTGGCTGTCACCCCTGAGGTCCGAATTTGATTCCCAGCTCTGCCAAGAAATGCAATTCTGGTCTCTGAGATGGATCTGGGTTCACTCGGCCTCGTGAGGCAGAACTGAGCAGATGTGATTATAAGTGGTTTTATGAGGTTTCCCAATTCTACTCCAGGCAAATGCCAGGATGGTACCTAAATTATGGCCACGGTCGCCTCCCACCGAAATCCTAGAATCAAATACAAATGGTGATGCAATGGAGGTACCTTTTTAAGAAACTTAGTTTTTTGAGCAACAATTGTATACATATTATCCTGAAATCATCTTGCTCATCTTATATTCGATGTATGTTTCTGGAATGCTGATGCTCGGTTCAGTATTGGAAAATCGATTCCAAGTACCTATTAAGAACTTCAGCTATAGCCCTTTGTTATTCAGCTGCAGAATACGCCTGCGCTGTTTGGTGTCGATCTAGCCATGCTAATCAAGTGGATGTTGCCTTAAATGAGACCAGTAGACTAATTACAGGCTGCTTGAGATCTACACCACTTGACAAACTCTACTGTCTAGCACGTATACCTCCTCCAGATATTCGTCGTGAGAGTGCATCCAGACTGGAGAAATCTAAAGCACAGAATCTGACAACCCATACTTTATATAGGTATCAACCAGCAACACAAAGGCTCAAGTCAAGGAAAAGCTTTCTCCATTCAACAGAAAGCCTTAGTGAATCACCGATGAACTTCAGAATGGACTCATGGCGTTCCAGATCCAGGCACCTCGCAGGATGGATGATACCTTCTGAGAGCCTCCCTCCTGGTCACCAAGAAAGTTGGCCTACATGGAAGACACTGAACAGGTTGCGCTCAGGAGTCGGAAGAACAAAGGGCAACATGCAAAAGTGGGGATTTGCCTGTGACTCCACACTCTGTAATTGTGGTGAAGAGCAGACAATGAGCCATCTTCTTGTCTGCAGGTTGTGTCCAACTACATGCTCTCCCCAGAATGTAGCCTAACTGATGCTACCACAGAAGCATGTGAACTTGCCGCATACTGGTCAGGCCAAATATAATTAAATTCATATTTGTGTGGAACAACTTAATGTTTATCAGAAATGACAATGTTTATAGTACCAGTTCTTGATTTTATCTTTTTTGCAATTGTAATTGTCTTGTTTCTCCTTTTTCTGTTATCTTTTGTTGTTTGTAATATATGTTTCTGACACGATTAAATAAATAAATAAATCCTGAAATAATAAATATATTTCATCACTAGGATTTTGGTTCAGGAAAAAGAGGTGTTTCCTCACTGTAAGTGTTTATGATAAAGAGCGCTGCTTTCTGAATGCATCCCTCACTACCTTCGATACAAATTATTTGGAAATACATATTCATTCTGTCTTTTAAGTTGTCAGTTGTTATTCGCCATTCGTTTTTACAAGTTAACCTCTCTGGAAATCTTTTGTAAAGTTCCTACAAATGGGCTCGATAACCCAGCAGTGATGCCACCTAAAGCAGGAATAACAATAATCTACATCTGTTCCACAAGCATTGTTGTTTCATTTTTTAAGACAAAAAATAAAATGTAAGATTTATGCAGAGTCTCAGTGAAGTGAAAGATATGAGTGCCAAATTTCAAGAAGATTAGATAATATTTAGTGGTTGCACACTACTGTATGATCAGTTTTGTAAAAGGAGGAAAAAATAGGATTTTTCAATATTAATTACCGAACTTTTATTGGTAACATTACAAATCACAAACTTCAAATAATATTAAAACTAAACACTAAGATTAATAGGTAATATGATAAGCAAAACATGTGTTGTATTAATCAACTTTCAACGATGCAATCCCTTCTTTTGTTCGCTTGGTGACGACATTTCTGTGATGCTCGACTATTCTCAACAAGAGTTGTTTTTGTTGTTCGTCCCTGACCGACTCGTTAAACGTTTTTGCATATAATATTTAGGTGCCTTACACTAATGGGTTTCTCTTTCTTTTATTGCAGGTAATTGAACTTTAAAGTGGGAACCAAAAGAGGAATTTGGCTGCTAGAAAAGGTGCATGGTGGCGAGTTTTCAGGCGCTCGGCTTCCTTCAAAGGACAAGTAGGCTACTTAATTTTTTTAGTGAACATCACAAGGATATGAAAGAAACACTTTCGGATGCTGTTAAATCTACCAGTACTATACTACAAGAAGTGTGGATGAGAGCAAATATCCCTATTAAGACGGAGGAGAATATTCGTGCTAGTATACAGAAGCTGTACAAATACCAAACACTGGGTAAAGAGATATCGAGAAACACAGATCCTGTACCTGAAGTAGTTCATAGACAAACCTCCTAGGTACAGAAATGAGAGTTGTAATAACTCTTTGTAGTCTTCTCTTGGATGACTTCCGTCTTTCAGGACATTTTGGATGTAGTTAACAATTTTTACTCGTTCTTCTAGAAAACCTTGAACTAGACTTTATTCATCCAGTATTGTAGTGTATGACTTTTTTTTAATCAAGTGAAGCCCACATACGTTTGAACTTCCGAAAATCTGGATGTCAGAACCACTTGAAGGTATGCCACAAAATTCCTCAAACACGCCTTTCAATATAGATCACGAGTGTGTTGACGGCAAACCAACCGCAACAATGTTCGCCCGAATTCCCTTTCAATTCTGGTACATGTCCCTTGATCAGTCCTGTAGTATCAAAAGATATATCGATGATATTGTCGCGTAGCCCAAATCGGTTCACTTCCCGAATATCTACTTCAGCCATCTGATCACCAGTACCTTTCACAGGCACGCCAAGTAAATGCTCAAAATCTTTGCCACTCACTAGAACAGCAACTTGATCTTCCAAAGTTTTGACTCTCCCATAGACAACAGAGGGCAACAGTTTACTATCCCAATGCAAGACCAAATGAGGACGATTTTGATAGGGTGACTCTTCGATCTACTTCGCCATTTTACTTCTATTGATTGCCCGAGCTCGGTAAACGGTAGCTGGAGCTATATAAATGTTTGAAACATCGTGGCCAAGGCTTTTTGCAGTTGTTATAAATGAAGTACTTGCTTGACGAATAGGGAGCTGTTCTCAATCCCAAGTAGACGTGAGTGTCTGATCAAGAGGTTTTAATTTAGGACTTACACGTAATTTTCTCATTACCGGAGGTGAAAAGTCTGCCTCTTTGTCACTAGGTACTGATGCTGATGTTGATGAAGATGAGCTTTCCAGTGTAACTGTCTTATTGATTTCAGCGATAGCTTTGTAATGTTTATTCATATAAGAATCTTTTTTGTCTTCTTTTGTACACTTAGTTCTTTCTTTCGAGGCAAAAACATTGTCTACTCCACTTATTGATGAACTCGTACGATCTTCTCTTTGTGATTTAAGAAATTCTTTAACTTCTTGTGATATGCTAGTCATGTTCATCACATTTTGCCGGGAATGTCAAATGAGTTGGCGAGATCACCTTTTCAAATATGTATTTTCATATTTACTTCTTGGTTATCCGCGTTTCTCGATTTCTCTTTACCCAGTGTTTGGTATTCTTTGCACAGCTTCTGTATACTAGCACGAATATTCTCCTCCGTCTTAACAGGGATATATGCTTTCCTTCACACTTCCTGTAGTTTAGTACTGGTAGATTTAACAGCATTCGAAAGTGTTTCTTTCAATTCCTTGTGATGGTTACTAAAAACTTAAAGTAGCCTACTTGTCCTTTGAAGGAAGCCGAGCGCCTAAAAACTCGCCACCATGCACCTTTTCTAGCAGCCAAATTCCTCTCTTTGTTCTCAATTTAAAGTTCAATTACCTGCAATAAATGAAAGAGAAACCCGTTAGTGTAAAGCAACTCAATATTATATGCAAAAAAGTTTAACGAGTCGGTCAGGGACGAACAACAAAAACAACTCTTGTTGAAGAATAGTCGAGCTTCACAGAGAGCAAAAGAAGGGATTGCATCGTTGAATGTTGATTAATATAACACATGTTTTGCTTATCATATTTCCTATTAATCTAAATGTCTAGTTTCAATATTATTTGAAGTTTGTAATTTGTAATGTTACCAATAAAAGTAATTAATATTGAAAATTCGTATGTCTTCCCTACTTTTACGAAAGTAAAATTGAAATTTGGCACACATATCTTTTACATCAGTGAGATTCAGGGGGTAAGCAAAGACATATGAAAATCACATCTTTGGAAAAATGAAACACCCTAAGGTACAGTACACATATTGATGATAATTATGAACTTTCAACGTTGACTTGAGCAGGGTTGGCAAACAGGATACCCCTCACGCTTCCATGATCGATGTGGTAATTACCAAGCGTGACTGAGCGAGGTTTTTGCGCTACATTTCAATGAGTCAATTACATACTGGACATGTTCCAGTGACCTTCCGTGTTTTGTTACTAGGCAGCTTTGATCAACCTGGTTATTGAACAGTATTATTTGCATTAAGAGTATGGGAACATTGTGGTCATCAACTTGACCAATAGCCTTACCGCCCTCACCGGGGGGTGGACCCCTCTCTTTTAACCCGTTCCCCAATTTCTTTACGATTCATCATTCGGGAGTTATCGTTTTTTTTAATATTCAGGAAATTGACCTAGCTGTTTGATCCATAGCCTTACCGCCATCGCGGAGGGCTTGAGCCCTCTCGATTGAGTCATCGCCAGCAATTCCTCTACGAGTACTCGTTCGTAAGATATGGACTGGTTTCAGAGTATTCGGCTAGATGACATAGCTGTTTGACCGATAGCCATCACTAAGTCATTTTCCCACGTCCTCTGACCTTTGATAAACCCCAACCATCATCGTGATGTTATCACCAGAGCCCCTCAGAACCCTATTTTCCCCTATGGTAGGGGTAGGTTTAATCTTAGGGTGGAAATGACTTGCCCTATGGAAAGAGGGCGTAGCCCACTCTATTTTGAGCCCTCACACCTATTTTTCACATTCGCATTTTAGGGGCAATTGCCAAGTGAATTCGAAGTCCCCCTGCATCACTCCTGCTTGAAAAGTGAGCGGCATGAGATTGATCTCCCATCCGCTTGTAAGTGTTTCTCGCTCGACAGAGGAAGATTTTATGAGAGTAATTGGCTTTAAACCCAAGTTTCCGATAACCTGTGCCATTGTGATGACTGTACTAGTGTGGGCATTATAAATTGGAGCTGGGATTTGGGTAGGGGCGGTGAAACCTTAATTTAGTTACCATCCGGGCATTCTCCAGGAGTAGAAGTGGGAAGCCACGGAAAATCATTTCTAGGATGACTGGGCTAGGAATTGAACCCATCTAGATTCAGTTCTGCCTCATGAGGCTGAGTGAACCTCGCTCCAGCTCTCAGACCAGAATTAAAGTTCTTCTCACACTTCCAATGTGACGGCCACGATTGTTCACCATTACACTACGAGATGGAAGAAAATCTTAAAACACGTAGTTCCGTGAAGAACTAAAGCCTATTTTCATATATTCTACTTATGTTAATTGCCACTATCTACATACAAAATTTCAGTTTGATTGCTGTAATAAATTCGTAGATATTGAGAACCGACTAAATATTGCGGATGGTCACCATGTTGGATTTTATATAGGCCTTTGTAGGTCTTAAGAGTTACGTATTCTTACATGAAGATTATTGTGTACGTGTAGTATTCAAACTTCAATCGCATTATTAGGACACAAGAAGTAAAAACGAGTTTTTAAAATTTCGCACAGCTGCCATCTTGTGGTTATGGAAACAATTGAAATAAATTAGATGCTAGTGGATTAACGTTTGTATAAGGATTTACTGTACCAATTGTCACTGCACTCGGATGGTTAAATTGCGAGAAACGTCCATGTGAATATACTTCGCGTCGCCGCCATTTTGGATTTGTGATCACCAGGTTATTGAAAGTCCTATAGGGGAACTAATGTTCATAGCTCCTTTGAATATAAAGAAAATTCAGTTTGATAGCTGTAATACTGTAGATTCGTAGATATTGAGAACCGTCTAAAATTTCGAATGGTCGCCATGTCGGGTTGTTATATGTAGACTATAGGCCATAGAGGCATGTACCATTAAAGGAAAATTATTCCGTAGGTTCATTGTTCACTTCGATCGCATGATTACGACACAAGAAATACAAACTTAATTTTAAAATTCACACAGCCGCCATCTTGAGGTTATGTAATCAATTGAACTAAATTAGATACCAGTGCATTACAATGTGTATAAACCTTTTCTGTACCATGTTTCATTGCGTTTGGAACATTAAATCGCTAGAAAAGTCTATTTAAAACTTTCAACTTCGCTTGGCCGCCATGTTCGTTTTGTAATTAACCGGTTTTTGAAAATCTCATAGATGAACTTCCAGCAGTACCCTTTATATCCGTACAAAACTTCAGGGTGATACCTGTAATAGTTTCAGATATATAGAATGCCGGTGAAATATTTCGCACAGCCGCCATCTTGAGGTTATCTAAACAATTGAACTTTGTTAGATGTTGGTGTATTACAATGTGTATAAACATATACTGCACCAAGTTTCATTGTGTTTGGTTGGTTAAATCGCGAGAAACGTGTATTTAAAAGTCGCAAATTCGCTTGGCCGCCATGTTGGTTTTGAAGTTACCAGGTTTTCAAAGGTCACATAGGTGAACTTCTAGTAGTTCCCTTTATCACCGTACAAAATTCCAGGGTGATATCGGTAATAGTTTCGGAGATATAGAATGCTGGTGAAATATTTCGCACAACCGCCATGTTGGATTGGTGGGACATAACAAAATTTGAAGGGCACGGTCGTGGTCGTCCAAAATAGTGCTATGAACTTACCGAGTTTCATTGAAATCGCTCCAGCCGTTTAGAAGTTATTAGGGACCCACACACACACACACACACACATGAATCACACACGCATACACGGACAGACACACGGACAAAAGGTGATCTCATAAGACTATTTTTTCATAAATGAAAATAGGCTAAAAATAAAGGGAATGTATGAAAATAGGGTGAATTAGTTCTTCACGGAACTATATGTTTAACACTATGTCCAGAAAATTTCACGATCTTTCGTGATGTTTTACGTAATATTTGAGTTTATTACTGCAGCAGGTACATTCCATGTTTCTACAAGAAATAAAATTACTGGTGTTGCTTGTTGCAGTGGTAGTGATCGAGCGTTTGTTTTTCACGAGCTCGTGCAGCACCTGGAGAAAGGTCCAGAGAAATACAGATTGTGTCTTCATGATAGAGACTTCGTATTGGGCAGATACATCACACAGAACATCATGAACTTTCTCCAGGAAAGCAGAAAAACTATTGTGGTGGTCACAACCAGCTTCATCAAAAGCCAGGTATCGTAAGTAGTGGTGATAGTAGTTTTAAGGGGCGGAATATCGTGGTTATGTGCCCCTAATGGTAAGGGTGCGACTGAAAATATTGCTACTACGAATGCCACTGTTAGTACGTCTTCTTGTTGTTGATTCATTTTAGAAGCTCTGGGTCATTTACTGTCGACCAAAATATTATGTGTACTCGAGTTTGAAGGTTGTTTGTGAAGTAACCAATAGTCCTACATAAAATCCAATAACATCATCATTTTCGTCGTTCTATTTTACGTTAGTTCATGTAGGTTTGGACTTCTTAATTTATATTTTAATATTTTTTTTTATCGCAATTGGAACACAAAAAGTGCCCGTTTTAAGCGTGTTTTAACCATGCGTCACATTTAAGAATTATTATCTCACAAACCCGTCATCAGATCGAATCCAAATTTGAACACAATATACTTTGGAATGTCGTATAACTGGTTTATTTATTTTAAAATTTTGTGTGTCCAAGAAACAAAGTTGTTATCATTTTTGTAAGGTAACTCTTTCTCGGCTCAGGGTGGTTGGAAAATGTAGTTCTTGGTTGCGTTGTAATCCTTATACATCAAAAAGGTATGCTGTATGATTGTGAAATACGTAAATTAATTCACTTATTTTATATTGGTTTGTATTTGTACGGGGAATTAAGACATGGTTCACCAGTTAGCCACTCCGATGAAATCTGTACAACGTTGCCAAGATGGGCTCCATCACGCGTCATGGCGCGCTTCGCTCGGAAGTGATGGGCTCCATATCAGCAACGCTGTACAGCATTTCCCGGAGCGGCTAGCTGGTGAACCATGTCTTGATTCCCCGTACAAATACAGGCCGATATAAAATAAGTGAATTAATTTACGTATTTCACACTCATACAACATAACCTTTTGATGTATAAGGATCACAACGCAACCAAGAACAACATTTTCCAACGACCGCGAGCCGAGAAAAAGTTACCTTACATAAATGATAACAACTTTCGTTCTTGAACACACACAATTTTGAAATTAATAAACCAGTTATACAACATTCCAATGTATATTGTGTTAAAATTTGGATTCGATCTGATGACGGCTTTATGAGATAATAATTCTTAAATGTGACTCATGGTTGAAACACGCTTACAAACGGGCACTTTTTGTGTTTCAACTGCGATAAAAATTGCTGTAATCTCATCTATGTGTGCTGGTAAGCTTTGGCTATTCAGGTGGCAGCAATGTAAGGTTCTAGGACAGTTTGAAAATGCTTGCTTTAACTTAGTACCAGCGTGCGCTGGTGAAGGTGGAGGGAGGGGAGAATTTCTATTGTACGAGCCTCGGCCATTGCCCGAGGGTGAATTGGCTCCTACAAGGACAGCAGAACTATTTCTAAATGGCATGCTCACAAGGTCAAGAACTTACCGTAACGGTACCTCGACTTCCTGATGAAACTAACAGCTGACTGCCTAAATACTAAACACACACACACAAACCTAATGTAACTTCTAGTACACATGTCTATGAACTTATTCCATTTCCTTCACCTAGCCTATTAATGTGCAACTTTAGTTCCGCAGGTGTGTTAATATTTAGTTTTCTGCCATTGTTGAGGTGGACAACAATTCGGCCGTCTTGTGTGGATACATTACGTAATCCCCAAAAGTCCCGTGCTTTTCTTAAGATGTCCTTCCTAGTTGCAGTAAGGGATTCTGTTATTAACAGAGATGTGCCCTTGAGCAGTCGCTTTGCGCGCCAAACACGATCTCGTTGGTGGTATCGTAGGAACTTTATTATTATAGGCCTACTCCCTGAGGCCACGATTCCTGCAGCAGTACTTGGCTGGCGACCCAGTCTGTGACATCGGTCTATACTGTCCATTTGCAGAGTCACATTTAGTTTCCCTGAGAGTGTTTCGATAGCTTTCGCGTAGACGTCCTCGTTGGGAGTTTCACGTACTCCGTGGAGGAGAAGGCAGTTTCTCCGACTGTACTGCTCTGCCTCATCTTGCCGGATGTCCTGCTTCTCGAGATGCTCCTGGACGAGGATTACCTCTTTCTTCATCACGTCCAGTTCCGCAGTAATTACTTCTCGGAAGTCCTTAAAGTCTGACGCGAGAACATTCAGGGTGTCGCTGGGGTTGGTAGCACTGATCGTGGAGGCCTCCATAGCTTGCTCCAAGCGAGCTTGGAATTCAGCCATCCGCTTTTCAAACTTACTCACACGCTCGTTTACTGCCTTTAGGGTCATACTTTTATATTAATCACTCAACAAAAGCTTGTTCAAATAAATAAGCACACTGAGGACACTGATAAATGATACTTAACTGGCTGTTTTGGCTGGTGACTTGCGGAGCACTTTTACACTCGGTATGTAGTAGGCGCCATCTTTACCATATGTAGTAGGCGCCATCTTGATAGTTCCATGCCAGCTGGTTTCTTGATAGGATCAATGAAGTTTCCATATTTCTCATGGAATAAATTATTCCATACCTCAGACCACTTGTTGTCAATCTGAAAAGTATTTAATTGTAGGTATTCCGCTGTTAGGATGGGTGGTCGGCGGGATTTCAAGCGACTTATCTTTACTGTAGGTGTCACAATGAATAGGAAGCTTTGGAGTGGAAATTATCTTTTGATATTCCCTCAAGAGAGAGTTTTGTCTACGTAAGTCAGGTGGTGCAATATGACTTAGAGGTGAAAGCCAGTACAGAGGAGTGGTCCTGATGCAACCTGATATTGTCCTCATCGCCGAATTCAATTGGACATCAATCTGCTTCACATGTGGACTGTTAAGCCACACCGGAGCACAGTATTCAGCAGCTGAATAGACAAGTCCTAGAGCCGAAGATCGTAATGTTGTTGCTGTAGCTCCCCATGTGGTTCCACATAACTTCTGCAAGATGTTATTGCGTGATCTTAGTTTTGCTGCAGTGTTCTGCAGGTGCTTCTTGAAGGACAAAGTTCTATCGAGAGTAACGCCTAAATATTTTGGAAAATGTTGATGATGGAGGACTTTCTCATTAAATATGACATTCAGCTTTGTATTTGCCAACCTGTTGTTTAAATGGAAACAACTAACTTCAGTCTTACTAGGATTCGGTGTTAGTCTCCATTTCTTGAAATATTCATTCATAATGCTTAGATCTGAGGAAAGAATTTGTTCGCTCTTCTCAAGGGTTCTTTGTTGAGTTGCCAAAGCCAGGTCATCTGCATAAATGAATTTTCTCGACTGCGTTAAAGGGAGATCTGATGTGTACAAGTTAAAGAGCACTGGAGCTAAAACGGAACCTTGTGGGAGTCCATTGTTCAGTTTCTTTTGCTTACTTATTTTGGTCCCAAGAACCACTTGGAAATATCTTTCAGACAGCATATTGTTTATAAGCTTGTTCATAGTTTGACATGGTATGATACGCATCAGTTTGTCGAGTAATCCATTTCTCATTTCCCCGTACATATGCAAGCCGATGTGAAATTGGTGAATTAATTTACGTATTTCACAGTCATACAGCGTGGCTTTTTCATGTATAAGAATTACAACGCGACCGAGAACTGCATTTTCCAACGACCCCGAGTCGAGAGGGTGTTGCCTTGCACAAGTGATAGGAACTTTGTTTCTTGGACACACAAAATGTTGAAATTGATAAACCAGTTATACAACATTCCAATGTATATAGTGTTGAAATTTGGATTTGATCTGATGACGGGTTTGTGAGATAGTAGTTCTTAAATGTGACGCATGGTTGAAACACGCTTGGAAGCTGGCACCTTTTGTGTTCCAGCTGCGATTGAAAGTGTTAGGGTATGAATTAGAAGTTCCAAACCTGCATGAATTAACGTGGAATAGTACGACGAAAGTGATGTTATTGGATTTTATGTAGGCCTTTTGGTTGCTTCACAAACCACCTTCAAGCTCGAGTGCGCATAATGTTTTGGTCGACAGTAGTTTGTCTTGCTTGGTCTTTTCTTATGATTAATGATCTAAGAAAAAATGTGGTGTTACCGTAACTTTTTATAGTCCTATAAAAGTACAGTAAGTATGTAGTTAGTTTTAGTTGTAAGTAGGTAGTTAGTTTGTCTATTAGATATATGTCATTGTTCTATTAGACTGTGGTGTGTGAGTGTGTCTGGTAGCAGTTGCATTGTTTATTAGTTATAGTTCATTGTTTCAGTAGACTGTGATGTGTGAGGGTGCATGTGAGTGTGCCTGTTGACAGACTGTTTTAGTGGTAGTATTTGTTGTTGGTGGAACTTAAGTTTTTTGTTAGTAGAGTTTTGGTATTTAATTGTTAGTACGGTAGAAGGTTAGTATTTTTGTTAGTAGAATTGCTCTTTACTTATTCTGAAAGGGAGTAGCAGCCTTTCAGAATAAATCAATTCTTTACTAGTCTCATAGACGGTTAAGATATTGATAATATAAGCCAATAATGGCTACACTGCGTCCTGCTGCATGGCTGAAAGCAACGGGAAACTACAGCCGTATGCTATTCCCGAGGATATGCACCTCTCTATGCATAATTACATGTGATGATGGCCTCCTCCCTTGTAAAATTTCAATCCGGAGGTAAACTAGTCCCCCGTTCGGATCTCCGGGTGGGGACTACTCGAGAGGGGGTTAACATCACAGAAGTGACAAAGAGGAAATCTGACATTCTACGGATCGGAGCGTGGAATGTTAGAAGTCTGCTAGGAAGTGGAAGGTTAGAAAACTTAGAAAGGGAAATGGATAGGTTGAGGTTGGATTTGGTTGGGATTAGTGAAATGCGCTGGCAGGAAGAACAGGACTTTTGGTCAGGAGACTATAGGGTCATTAGTACTAAATCAAACAATGGCCAAGCAGGGGTTGGCCTCATATTGAGTAGGAAACTTGGACAGCGGGTGGAATATTATGAGCAATATAGTGAACGGATTATTGTAGCAAAAATCAATACAAAACCTACCTGCACCACAGTGGTACAAGTCTATATGCCTACCAGTCAAGCTGATGATGAGGATGTTGAAAAGGTCTACGAAGAAATAGACGAAATTCTGAGGTATATCAAGGGTGATGAAAATGTTATAGTAATGGGAGATTGGAATGCTGTGGTAGGAAAAGGGAGAGAAGGGAAGATAGTAGGAGATTTCGGATTAGGTGAAAGGAATGATCGAGGAAGCAGGCTGGTAGAATTCTGCACCGAGCATGAATTGGTCATAGCTAACACCTTATTCAATAACCACAATAGAAGAATATACACATGGATGAGACCAGGAGATACAGGGCGTTACCAAATCGACTTCATTATGGTCAAGCAGAGGTTTCGAAACCAGATTTTGGATTGTAAAACATATCCTGGTGCTGACATAAACTCTGATCACAATCTGGTTGTAATGAAATGCAGATTAAAGTTGAAGAAACTGAAGAAAAGTCAAAAGCCAAAAAGGTGGGCAATAGACAGACTGAAAGAGAAGGATGTAAACGAAAGATTCAAGATGAGTATAAAGGAAGGACTAATGAAAAACCCTAAACAAACTTCAATTGCAGACGAATGGGCACTTTTGAAGAATGAAATAACAAAATCCGCAGAAGAAAACATTGGTAGGAAAGAAAGAATAGGTAGAAAACCGTGGATCACTCAGGATATACTAGAATTGATGGATGAAAGGCGGAAACACAAGAATCTAAGAGATGAAAAGGGGAAAGCAGAATACAGACGTCTGAGAAATGAGGTTAACAAGAAGTGCAAGGAAGCGAAAGAAGAATGGTTGAAAGAGAAATGTGCAGGTATAGAAAATTGTCTGAAATTAGGAAAAGTAGACACAGCTTATCGAAGGATTAAGAATACTTTTGGGGAAAAGAAGACTAAGTGCTGTAATATTAAGGACACAAATGGAAAGCCTCTAACAGATAGGGAAGAAAAGGTTGAGAGATGGAAAGCTTACATAGAGAGTTTGTATAAGGGAAAGGAGATTGAGAATCATGTAATGGAAAGGGAGGAGGAAATTGATGAGGATGCGAAAGGAGATTTAATATTGAGATCAGAATTTGATAGAGCTTTGGAAGACTTAAGCAGGAACAAAGCACCAGGCATAGATGATATACCGATTGAGTTGCTACGCTGCATAGGAGATGAAGGTCTGATCAGGTTATTTCACTTGGTGTGTAGGATTTATGAGACAGGTGAGGTACCCCCTGATTTCAAGAAGAATGTAATCATCCCTATACCAAAGAAAGTGGGAGCTGACAGATGTGAAGATTACCGTACAATCAGCTTGATTACTCATGCTTCAAAGATCCTGTCTAGAATAATTTACAAGAGGATTGAAAGCCAGATAGAAACGGAGTTGGGTGAAGACCAGTTTGGTTTCAAGAGAAATGTAGGAACAAGGGAAGCTGTACTAAGCCTTAGGCTGATTTTAGAAGGTAGAATAAGGAAAGATAAGAGAACGTTCATGGCTTTTGTAGACTTAGAAAAGGCTTTTGATAACGTTGATTGGACTAAATTGTTTGACATTTTGAAATCAATTGGAATAAAGTACAGGGATAGGAGGGTGATATACAATCTGTACAGAAACCAGACAGCAGTCATTCGAGTTGAAGGACATGAGAGAGAAGCTGGTATTCAGAAAGGTGTAAGGCAAGGCTGCAACTTATCACCCATACTTTTCAATCTTTACATTGAACAAGCAATGAAGGAAATTGGAGAAAAATTTAAAGTGGGAGTGAAGATTCAAGGAGAAATAATTTCAACTCTGAGATTTGCTGATGACATCGTCATCTTGGCCGACAAGCCTGAGGATTTGAATGAGTTTTTGAATGGTATGGACTCCGTCTTTCGGAAAGAATTCATGATGAAAATAAATAAATGTAAAACAAAAATACTGGAATGCAGCCGAAATAAATCAGAAACCTCTATGGAGATCAAATTGGCAGGTGAAAAGCTGAAGGAAGTAGGAGACTTCTGTTACTTAGGAAGCAGAATAACCAGTGATGGACGAAGCAAAGAGGATATTAAAAGTAGGTTGGCTCAGGCAAAGAAAGCATTTCTACAAAAAAGGAATCTGCTGACATCGAATATAGATTTAGGTATTAGGAAGTCATTTTTGAAAGCCTTTGTCTGGAGCGTGGCGCTCTATGGAAGTGAAACTTGGACTATTGGTGCAGCAGAAAAGAGGAGAATTGAAGCATTTGAAATGTGGTGTTACAGGAGAATGATGAAGATCAGATGGGTAGATAGGGTTACAAACAAAGAGGTATTAAGACGAGTGGGAGAGGAGAGATGTTTCTGGCGACTGCTAATGAAGAGAAGAGATAGGTTGGTAGGACACATACTAAGACACCCAGGAATAGCAAGCTTAGTTATGGAAGGAAGGGTCGAGGACAAAAACTATAGGGGTAGACCAAGGTTAGAATATGTTAAACAGATTGCCTCCGATGTAGGGTGTCGGAGCTATGTAGAGATGAAACGATTAGCTCAGGACAGGGAGGCATGGAGAGCTGCATCAAACCAGTCAAAAGACTGAAGACTCAAACAACAACAACAAAAATATTAAAATATAAATTTAAATTTCCAAACCTTCATGAACTAACGTAAAATAGAACGATGAAAATGATGATGCTATTGGATTTTATGTAGGTCTATTGGTTACTTCACAAACAACCTTCAAACTCGAGTGCACATAATATTTTGGTCGACAGTAGTCATGTAACCCTATGTACTTCGGTGGGTGTGTAATTTGAATGGTAATCTGTGTTATTAAGATGGCTGTATTACTGTATGTCTTTTACCTGGGCCTAGGATTGTAAAGAAGGCTGCCGTGGTCTTAAATTAGGTACCATCGCGGAATTTGCCCGAAGTAGAAGTGGGAGACCCCGTATAACCGTCCATTTCGTGGTGTAGCGGCTAGTATTTTTGCCTTTATAGACCCTTTCTAATCCCAATCTCTCCTTTATGGTTACCGATGCTAATTCACCTAACCCAGAACAATTGCTGTCTGTTTCAGTGGTGTAACTGGGAGTTAGAGATGGTGAAACACAAACTGTTTGAAGACGGAGAGGACTTCCTCATCTTCCTTGACATGGAGCACGTGAAACGACCCACTCTACCTCGGCATCTGCGCTATCTGATGTCCACTCAGACGTACATCAAATGGCCCTCGCCATTCTTTGCAGAGGAAGCAGCGTGGGCAAGACTTAAAGCTAAACTAGGGGACAGTTTGCATATGAAGAAACATAGAATTAGTAATGCTTGAAAGCAGGGGTTAATTTCAGCCTAGGGCACTGTTTTGGCACCTATTCCAGCACCATGGCAGAGCTCTGGAGCGTTTCCAGCTTAATTAATGTTTTATAATATCACGCTGGATTAGTATTTAAATCTATGCGCTGGACAGCAGCATTAAGGCTAATATAAACCTATTAGATTTACGTGCAAACCTAATTATAAGAGTTGTTCAAACTATACATGGACAAAGCTGGTAACACTGCAAATACAGTTCAGTAGTTGTCCGAGTGGCCATAAGCAGCACGGCTTGTCCGAAAGTGACATTCAGTCAGTCGACACGAAAATATGCCCTATTAAATTTTGGGTAATGTGATTCTACCAGAAAGAAAATAAATGATTAAATTTCATATGCTCAAATTACAGGGCGAGGGGTATATAACGACTACAGGGAGCAATATTCATTTCTTTTGCAAAAAAAGGTATTTTGGTAAGCGAAATCTTTGGTCGAATGCAAGTCGTGTCTGGGAACGTATACATATCAAATGAAGAACAGTGAAGTGGAGTGCTGAGTTTCAAAGTGGGTGGGAATGCTTGGCGGATCTTCCTCGACTTGGGTGGGTACTTGCATTGTCACAAGACATGATGGTAAAGGGCAATCGTTGTAGGCTATAACTGTACGGCAACTGTCAACGGCTACCAATCTCAGCGCGGGATTAAATGGATTATCCGCCTTTCAGTTATGATCTGTCTTTTTGCGACAGTAGTGTGTTTGTGAGAGTTCAGATACCACCGCCACCGCTCCACCGCTGGAATACTAAAATGGCAATATCTCGCGAACCAATCAGGCTAGAGACTTGTACGAGGTGTCATTGAACTCGGGCTAACACCCCCTTTCCATTGGATAACATATTTCCACCCCAAAATGAAACCTACCCCTACTATGGGGTGAAATTGTAATTTTTTAGAAAATCTCGCTTTCCAAGTGCAACATGTGAGAGTTTGAATGCCAATATGGAATTAAACGTTGTTCTACATAAAGTGCATGTGTTCGGTGGAAAGCCACTATGAATTAACATGCTTGTTTTCCGTTTTTTACATACATGTCCACTCATGGCTTTTGTAAGAGGGCGGGCTTTTTAAAGATGGTGGCTGTAGTGTAACCTAACCTAACCCAACCCACGAGGGGTGATCAAAACGTTTTCCAATTGGTGCTTGTCGATAGGCAAACTGATCAACAATGAGGGTCTTGTCAGGCCTTGAGGCGAGAGCCCCTGTTATTGTTGACGAGCCCCTGTTGTCGGGTCCCTGTTGATGGGTTATTGTTGACGGGTCATTGTTGACGGATTATTGTTGACGGGTCCTTGTTGACGAGTCCCTGTGGATGGGTCATTGTTGACGGGTCGTTGTTGACGAGTCATTGCTGACGGGTCCTTGTTGACGAGTCCCTGCGGACGGGTTATTATTGACAGGTCATTGTTGACGAGTCATTGTTGACGGGTCATTGTTGACGAGTCCCTGTGGACGGGTCATTGTTGACGAGTCCTTGTGGATGAGCCCCTTTGGACTGGTCCCTACGGACTAGCCCATGAATTTATTTAAATTATGTCAAAGGGCCTAACTACATTTGCGTGTAAAGCAATGTGTTGAACTGACGTTGTTCACTAATCCCCCACTACTATAATGGGATAACGATATGAAAGGAAAGTGACGAAATACATGTGGACACGTGTGAGATGACCTTATTACCGTCCTCCTTGTGAAACAAGTCACATCTTGTTTTGGTTCATACGTGAGAAAATGCGAGTTCATGTGTAATATGATCTAACACACAGGTGTTCTCAAACCCGGCCGAAGCCGTCGGATTTTTTAAGAGCGTTAAAAATCCCTCAGTATGCCTTCCTTCGGAGGGGAAGTAAAGCCGGCGGTCCCATGTCATAGATTTATGGCATGTTAAAGATCTTTCCACTAATTACACCTGTGTGAAACTAAATTGGATAGGTTAAGAATGTAAACAACGCTCTTAGGTTGCTACGTTCGTTGCCAAGAGCCGACTGCGGTGGCGTCTAGTAGCTAGTTCTGAACTAGGCCTAGTAGTCGTTGATGGTGGCGTTGGGCGGCAAAAGTAGAAACTATTTGAAAATTCAAAGTTGCAGTCCCTACTTGAATTAAAAAAACAGATACACACACTAATACAGTCATCACAATTAACACCGGTTATCAGACAAATTCTACACACACCCAAAGTACACGGGGCTACATGACCGCGTTGTCGCAGCCCCTAAACTAAGGAACCAACCAACCAACACAGGTGTTCACCTGTACACGCGCACGATAAGAGCTAACAAGTCACAACCTGTTTTGACAGTGGTGGGAGGTGAAGGGGAGGAGAGGGGGAGAGTTGGTGTAAGAGAGAACACAGGTGAAGAGAGAAAGAAATATGTATTGCTCATAATACACGTAGAGCTGAGGACTGTAAATAGGACTGTAGGTTAAGTACAACATGAGTGAATACATAAATACAAGGCACACAGGTTCACACAACATGTAATTTATTAATCCAAGAATTAAAGGCTGAGCTAAATCCCAACCATTTTACATATAGTTTATTTCCTTTTTGTTTCAACACTTTTTCCACAAGGTAATGTTTAGGAAACGCTGTCTTTTGGAGTTCTTGAAGATAAATCCTGCCTTTTATGGGTTGATGGTTGAGGTCCTCGAGTAAATAGGTGACTGGACTGTTCAGGTTGACTTGATGAATTCGAAATAGTTCAGTCCCCCAATTTGGTGTGTAGCCCTTTTCGAAGACGGACTTGAATTCGCTTACACGAACATGGTCCCCAATGTTAAGGCGATGACGTTTAGGGTCTGCTGTTTTTATGGGATTAAACATTTTATCCAGTTGTGGAATATTTTTAGTTACAAGTCGTGGCTTGGTCCCAATGGTTCTGTGTTTGGTGTCATTGTAACGTGACACTAGCTCAGGTAACAAGTCCAACCAGCGATAAGTGCCCTGAGCGGTAAACGCTTTCCACATATGGGTTTTCAATGTTCGGTTGAACCGCTCGACCACGCTGGCTTTGAGATTGCTGTACGTGGTGTCATGGTGAATATCCTTCGATTTGAGAAAACTGGAGAAATCCTTGTTGAAAAATTCTTTTCCCTGATCGCTTTGTAGCAGCTGAGGTTGACGTTTAGATTGTTGAATAATATGTTGAAAGGCCTTGGTGACTAGTGGACCAGACTTGCGACGCACAGGTTCAACAAACGCCATTTTGGAATAAACATCAATGACCGTCAACATATAGCGTACACCATCGTTAACGCTAGCATAGGGAATCATTTCAACCAAGTCTGCTTGCCAAAGTTCATCCACACCCTGTGAAATCACATTGAGTCTCTGATAGTGACGTCTAGCTGGACGATGCAACTCGTGAGCAATACCCATTTTAATGGGTGAGGGCTTAAACAATAATTTTGGCATTTCGAAGTTCTTCCTCAATTTCTTGAATTTCCCAGCTGTAGTCGCTGGACGAGTTTATTGGGATTGTGCCAGTAGGTAACATCCACAAGGGGTTTTAATGGTTTAAATGTCACCCCTGAAGCGGACACTTTACGACGACCACTTTGACTAGTGGGGAACATTTTTGCAATGATGGTTTTATATTTTTGAGATATATTGGCATTCACTTGTTGAGTGGGATCATACTGTCTTTTGTGGGCATGGGTGTCCAATAAAATGGATTTATATTTATCAAGGTCCTCTGGCATATAATCTTGGGATGAGGGAGTCCAAGAGAATAGTAGCTTTAACAGTCCTGGTGTTAATTTATAGTTGATCTTTTTAATGACAGCTTTCGTACGACTAAATTTAATCGATGAATCACCAATTTTAAAACTATCATCCTCATAGCGAACACCATACGTGGTATCTGTGTTTCCAATAAATAGATTGGTGAAGTAGGGTTCCAGTGTTGATCCATAATATTTTATTAAAATGTTTTTCAGTTGAGCTTGATGTTGAGGGGTGGCCAAGAGTTGTGAAAATGGAGACGATCTGGAAGGGCAAGGTGTTTCGACCATGGCCAAGGATTTCTTTTTTCTTAAAAACTCTGCAAGGGGTGATGCCTTTTTTGAGGCGTAAACAATTGTTCCTCATTATCCTCAACTTCGCTACTAACACTAGTTAAATCTTCCTGTTCCTCTTCCTCTTCCTCAGGGTCCTCGTGGTGCGTCTGAGTGGCTTGTAAAACGAAGGGTAGCGTTTCAGATGACTTGAAAGAGGGTTTCAACATAGCTTTTAGCGGAGGGGCTAAATGTTGTTGAATAAACAAAGCATGAACCGCACGTGATCGTTTCAATTGACGGAACTTTTGGCGAATAGTATTTTTTGCTCTAATAATATGCTTTCTCAATTGAATCTCTGCTAACGCCATGGTGTCGTGACAAATGACTTGAGAGGGAATGATACAGTGCCTTAAATAGCAATAAAATGATCAAACCCTAAGCGATACCGCCCTTGGTTGAGTTCACTTTGTTTGTCAATCACTAAACAGGCATGACGTTGTGTGTTCCAGCACTTGCCACACAATTCTGTTAACATTTGAAAGGTCATATCCGGATTCACATGTTCATTATAAATGTGACGACTGTTCCTCTCGTCCTGGCGAAATAAAACAATGACATTGGCATTGTCACGAATCAACTGTTTGGACATTTTAGAATACGTTTGTCCAAGATAGAAGCAATCGATATGTTTGTGTCGACCCATGCTGAAATAGCTTTGAATGATGCCTTGTCGTTCAGTGGATACATCATCGAAAATCATGAGTGAATCAGGCTTTACCTCATCCGGTGAAATAACATTTTCTTTCGTGGAAAATGTAAAATACCCCATATTCTCATTTTGTAATCCAGACATGACTTGATCCAGAAACACGTAGAGGGGTTGGTAGAGAGATTTTGCGAAAATATAAATATTTTGAAAACACAGACCATTGGACGCTGTATTAAGTGTCAGCAAAAGATTGGTCTTTCCACAGCCGGAAGGTCCCACAATGATGCAGCGAATGGAAGATGGAAACAGTGAACCATGGCGTTGTTCACGTGATGTGGGGCAGAGATGGGAAACCATGTCCCTCACGGGGAATGACTCTTGCTGCTTAATTATCTTCATTTCAACTAAG
Organism: Meconema thalassinum; assembly: GCA_946902985.2. NCBI lineage: Eukaryota > Metazoa > Arthropoda > Insecta > Orthoptera > Tettigoniidae > Meconema > Meconema thalassinum. The sequence continues at coordinate 426,436,432 of OX336388.2, read as the reverse complement.
GCTTAGAGAGGCTAGCAGGCTGTCTATATACATCGCACCGAGCCTTGTCATAGAAACAGTAGACTCGCACTACAGGTTGACGATGGATGTCTTTGGACGTGCGTTGATGGCCAAAGCTAGGTCTGTTCCCATACATGATCCTAAACAAGAAACATATCCTGCTAATAAACACTATGTGGATAGGTCAGTAGTGCCACGCACAAAACAAGGAGATTATGACTTTAAGGGAAAGCGGTTAACCCATGTAAAACATCCTCAAGTGTCTACAGACGTTACTACAAAAATATGTGGATAACAAGGTGCATGAGTTTTATGATAAAGTGCCTCAGCTTACGGTGAATGGCTATAGCGCTAATCATCACCGCATTATTCACGAGGAAGACCCACAAGAAGATGATGATGTCTGTACCAAGCGATACGTGACCTATGAAATGAAAAGGCTTTATAAATTTATCCCATCTGTATTTTTAGTGTGTTTGACAAATGTAAAACCTGTGAATGAGAGAAACCATATACCGCTAGTTCATGACCAGCACTTGACCTATGTGCTTGCTTCGAGTTTAAGCCACTATCGATTACACTATGATGGAACCATTCACATCATTTATGCCATACATGATGAGAACCATTTACAAATAGAGATAAATGGTCATAGGATGTTGGTCCATAAGCATGAAATGGTCAATGCAGGAGACGAATTATCCTTTCATCTCATGTTGACATGGGATGAAAAGCAAGCTGAAAAAACCATAAACGATTTCCCACTTTATGTAGAATTGGAATATACAGCCATGAAATAACAATCTGTCGTTAGTTGTGACTTAAACTTTCTTGTGAAAGGTTGTTGGTCATCATCATCATGGTGAAACAAAGATATGTGGTGAGAAAGACTAAAAATATGACCCTGTCCTTGGCAAAGCCTGGGCTTAAGACATTCGTGGACAAGCCCTTGCGAAAGAAAAAAGAAAAAATAATGTGTTGACCATAAGGAAAGCTCTTCGAGCAGCACAGAGACATGTTATTCCAAAACGTCAGCGACAGGGTTCAAAACAAGGGCGAGTGATTCCCGTCCCCAAACGAGCGGGATTTTTACCTGCATTATTCGCTGGTCTGGCTGCTCTAGGCTCACTTTTAGGCGGCGCCAGTGCAGTGGCAAAAACTATTAAAGCCGCGCAGCAGGGCAAGCAACAACTCAAAGAAAGTCAGCGACACAATGAAACAATGGAAGCCATTGCTATGGGGGCTAGAAATGTCAATTTAAAGCCAGCCTTTTATCAACAAGGATTTGGAATTTCACCTTTTCGAAAAAAAAAACCATCTTTAACCTCAGCCATAGCAAGACATGCCCTGACGCATCAACAAGTGGAAAGCTATGCTAAACAACTGAAGCTTTCTCATTTTCAAGGTGTGTTTATGCGAAACCAATTACCCTCACGACCCTGGAAACATGAATATGCTGTTGTCAATTTGGATGATCACCGAGGACCTGGAACACATTATGTAGCTTATGTCAAAGAGGGATCCACTGTATGGTACTTTGACAGTTTTGGGAATTTGCCCCCGTCCATGGAACTTCTGGCCTATTTTGGAAACAGTATCAAGATATATTATAATGTGAAACGTGAGCAAACGTTTAACAGCCAACAGTGTGGACGTTTGTGTTTATTTGTTTTATATAAGAAGCAGCATAAGCAAAACCGTCAACAGTATGTCGGTGGAAAGTAAGACGTTTACACTGCATGGACGTAGACCTGAAGTGAGCCTAGACTTTTACCCACCTATCGAATTGAGTGAAAAACCCTATGGTTTAGGACTTGTTTCTCTTGAAACGTACAATCGAATATACAACATACGTGAAAATGTGAACAACAAGTTTTACTATGATGATTGTGTCCTCACCCTGAACTCTGGTGGATACACGATAGATGCCATTTATGAACATATTTATGTGGTGTTGATCAATGAATATGGTTTAAAGTCATTTCTCGATGGAACGCGCAAGTTTGAACTTGTAGGAAATACCAACACTCATCGCTGCAGTAATTTTTCTACATTCAAAATTGACTTTAAAACACACCCCGATTCCATTGGTCCATTACTAGGATTTAAACCACGCGTGTTGGAGCCCAACAAAAAACAAGAATCAGACCATGAAGTGAAAATCATTGATGATGATGATGATGATGATAATTGTTGTTTTAAGGGGCCTAACATCTAGGTTATCGGCCCGAAAATCATTGAGGACCATCATGTGTCGGTGACGTGTAATATTATTAGCCAAGTGTACACTAATCAACAACCGTCGCATTCGCTTTATGACTTTATTGTAACATCGCCCAATGGCTATATTATTCGTGAAAACCCTCCAGTGGTGCTTTTCCATTCTGTGGCTGTCGATGGTATTAGTAATATAACATTAAGACTGATCAATAGAGAGCAACAACTCATTGATCTAGATTCTACCACACCAGTGACTTACAAGTTGGTGCTAAAACCACTATGAAGTTTGTATATAAAGCAACAACACCGTCTAGGAATGGTGTTATTTGTTTACCAAGTGAATACACGTTAACATCTCAGAACAAGCAGATTTTACAGCATTTGGGTTACCACGTCAACCCCCGCGATGAATTCTATCCTAGAGGTAGCGAACCACATCGAGGAGCAACTAGGAGAGGTAAGAATTGATCTCCATTCTTATCAAGCTCAAACACCTGGACTCAATAACAATGATGAAATTCAATTTGTTATCAACAACCAAGATATTTACACTCTACCGCATGAAAGTGTTATTCAGATTGAAGGTCGGCTCACCAAAGCCGATGGCTCTACACCCACCACATCCAAGTTAGCCAACCATGCTTTCGCCTTTCTGTTTTCTGAAGTGCGTTATGTGATTAACGATATCGTGGTGGATAGCACTCGAAATGTGGGTATTTCCAGTGTCATGAAACTATATCCCTCTTATAGTGAGGAAGAAGCTAAAACACTTTGCATGGCTGGTTGGTGCCCTGACTCGATCAATGACTGGATGGTACACTCCGATGGCTCCTTAACTGGATATTTACCTCTTAAACTGATTTTAGGCTTTGCTGAAGATCACCAGTGCATTGTGGTCAACGCAAGGCAAGTGCTTTATCTGGTGAGAGACAGGAGTGATAATAATGCACTCAAGGGAGCCGACAATGCCCCCATTGATTCAAAAATTCAACTACAACGCTTGCTATGGAAAGTGCCTCATGTGACCCTTAACGATAGCAAAAAACTGGACATACTCAAAATGGTAAAGAGAGATATACCTCTACCCATGGAATTTAGAAGCTGGGCACTCCATGAGTACCCGCTATTGCCCACCACCAACACACATAGTTGATCTATAAAAACAGCCCACTATACAGAGAGACCTCTCTACATGATCGTGGGTTTTCAAACGAATCGCAAGTATCAACAAACCAAATATGTCACGCAATTTGATCACCTGCAATTGAGAAATGCACGTCTTTTCCTCAACGGTGCTGTGTTTCCCTATGAAGGGCTGGATTTAGATTTTTCAAAAAATAAGTTTGGCCCCCTGTACGACTTGTTTTCTAAATTTAGATGGTCGTATTATCAAAAAGAGAATTGTCCAATGTTGTCACCCCAAGCTTTTAAGACAAGGGCGCCACTGATTGTCTTTGACTGTTCCTACTTGTAAGAGTCTGTCAAGCCATCCAATATTGACATTCGACTAGATTTTGAAACGCATGACAATGTTCCAGCCAATACGACGGCCTACTGTTTGATCATTCATCACAAACAAGTCAACTATTATCCTCTGTCCAACCAAGTGACAAGTGTACAAATAGCAGGTCAACCTACGTCAAGCCGCTCAGTCATGTCTTGCTTTCAAGCCTCAAGAAAAGTTACATCCATGAATTTAAAATCTGAGGAACAACGTTTCAAGACCTTTGCGACGTGGCCGGTGCCTTTTATAAACCCTCAAGCCTTAGCGGCCGCTGGATTCTACTATTTAAAAACAAGAGATGAAGTGAAATGTGTGTTTTGTCCCATCACCTTAGACCAATGGCAAGAGAGCGATGAACCCATGCAGGAACATCAGCGCTGGTCACCTGCATGCCCCTACCTGTGCAGAATGGAGGTGGGTAATATACCCTGTCATTCAAGTTACCCCTCACTCATGCCTCTAAGTGATGAAAAAAGTTATGATACATGTGGACTTTATGGTGTCAACAGTGCTTCAGTGAGCAGCTCACAGTCAAAAACATCCAGTTTAGAGACATTGGGATATCATCGGTGTTATGGACACTATAAACACAAAATACTTTTTTGTTGTATGAGTTGGTAACGCCCCTATCCTAGAATGAAAAAAGAATGTAAAACTTGTTATGTTAATAAAATAATGTAATAAAACATTGTTTGTTGTTGTTATATTATTATTTCTTATGCCCCCTGTGATATCCTAACCTCTATAGTGACTACTCGATGTTTTTATTTTCTTTTACTAGAATCAATGTAAGTAAATGACATGGGTACACCTTACTGAACAATTGTCAGTCTATGGTCAGTTGGACTTGATCCAGACAAGAGTGAACATGTTGCGTACACTAATCGTCGACTGTCAAGGGTTTAAAATTGGAGATAACAAATTTATATTTAAAGAAGTGGCCATTATCGATTGTTCCACTTTTTGGATATCGCAAGCTACCCATTTGGTGTTTAAACCACCTTATACGTTAGATTTGTTGTGTGATAAAGACCGTAAACAAACCCAGTGGATTGAAACTCATATGCAAGTAGATTGGAATCAAGGAACCATTTCATATAAGCACCTGGACATGGTCATGAAAGCCCACTTGTCTTCTGCCCATGTAGTATTTGTGAAAGGTAGTGAAAAAGTCAATGGCTACAACCATTTTTGGCGTCTTACTGTCGATGTATCGATTTAATGGACATGGGCTGTCCCTCGCTGCAAACACTCATGGACCGTTGCCCTTGTGCCAACATTACCCATAAAGCCATGGCACAGGTGTGTCAATTGTTTCATTGGCTAACCACCAATGCCTGCTGGGAGTTGTTAAATAAAATTAAAACTGAAGGTTTACCTGTGAATGCCACCAGTGAGATTTCTACAAGCGACGTGTAAACATCAACGTGATACCATGGAGAAAGGGGATGCGACCGATAAAGCGATTGGAAAGTTCTTTGTGTGCAAAAAGAAACTAGACAGTTTTACTAAAGAAGAATTATTGGCTCTCCCTAAATCGTTCATTTATTATGTGGCAGCAAATGCAGTGAAAACAATCTGGCAACATGTACCAAAATCACTCAAGACCCTGTGTTAAGTGAATTGCAACCATGTACGGTTTATGATCACCATAAGCAAGTGGTTATGGTTAAAATACCCTCTATGCGACAGTGCGCCACTTGCCAGCTGGTCAAACTGTATCACGGTCATAAAAGTCCATGTAAAGACTTTGTTTCTTCATTCCACGGGTGTAATGGAGATAAAAAGCAGCAACAACAAACATCATCCACAGTGGAGGAGGAAGATCAAACCTTTTCTCCACCTATGGAAAAGGATATGCCTGACCTGTACTGGCAATGGCGTCATTGACAAAGTCATTCAATATTTGACTTTTGAAATCTACCTACCTGGTTATTATTTGTGTGGTCCTGGAACTTGTCTTGAAGAACCTTTGCAGCGTGGTGATATACCTATTAATCCTTTTGGATCGAGCATGCACCAATCTTATCGCCATAGGCATTCTGCATTAAGACGTGTAGCGGGTCAAGTATCGTTGAAAAGCTGAACAACGTTTGACATCCTGTGATGTCTCAGTGGGGGAGAGGTTGGCAGCCCTCATTGTGATTAGTGCTATAAAAGGAAAGTTAATGATGAGTGGACATGAACATTGAAAAGGATTGAGGAATTGGTATTTCTTTGTATTCTATTTTGTAAAGCCATATATGTTGTGAAATAAAAACAAGGTTTACAAGATCACAATGTCTTTTAATTTTAAAATGGTGATAGCCATTTCTTCATTTTCATTTTTTCACACATGAATATTTACAATTTCCACTTTTCATTTTTTTACATTCTCCTTGTTTAGTGTTACACATTCTATACATATTTGTTGTTGTGAAATAAAAACAAGGTTTACCAGATCATAATGTCTATTAATTTTAAAATGGTGATAGCCAGTTCTTAATTTTCATTTTTTCACACATGAAAATTTACAATTTCCACTTTTCATGTTTTTTACATTCTCCTAGTTTAGTTTACACATTCTATACATTTTGTTGTTGTGAAATAAAAACAAGGTTTACCAGATCACAATGTCTTTTAATTTTAAAATGGTGATAACTATTTCTCTTTTTCACACATGGATATTTACAATTTCCACTTTACATTTTTTACATTTCCCTTGTTTTAGTTCACACATTCTGTACATTTATTTAAAAAATCTTTTTCGTAATATACAAAAGCAAACATTTTACACTAAAATGTATTACTTATCTTACTTTTACTAAACTACAGTAGCCTAACATTATACATTCTACTTACAGTTTTTTTACAAAAAATATTACAATATAAAACACACTAAAAATATTACAATATAGTGATCATTAGACTTAAGTAAAGTAATAGTCGTCAATGTCACTGTTTCCCCAAGCAAGAGTATCAAATGTGTTGGGAATAATGAATCGTTTGTTGTCTTCATTACTTAAAGCAACTTTGTTCAGCAAATTGGTATGTAGCTGATGATTTTTACTTCTAAATACACTCATTTTCTTATATAATACAGGTGGGTTACTAACTATACAGTTTTTATAATCGCTTATATCTAACTCTTTACTAACAACATTCTTTTTCACTCCTTTTAATTTTTTTTACTACTACATCATCAATTGTCATATAGCTGTATGATTTAGATTTTGTGCCTACAAAGGTGTCTATAATAACACCAGCACATTCATCCTTAAATTTCCCAAGAACCTTTTTGTTTACTAGAGGTAAATGGTAAATATTATCCTCGGGATAGTCACTTGTATCAAACTTATTTAGCTCAGTTTTGATATCCTCACAAAAATCATCAGTTTTAAACTCATAAATAAAAGAATCTGTGTCTGTGTAGAGTAATTTAGCATTATCAAGATAGTTTTTCTTTACATAATCATAGTGAAATTCATACATAAGTGTATTTGACATCCAGAATGGTGTAACCCACATATATGGGTTTGTTGTAAGTTACTTTAAGACGATTCATTTGTATTACAACTAAATCCTCATGAATAATTGAACAGCTATGAAAGTTAGGCTTGCTTATTAAGTTGCTCGCACCATACCTTTTACCATCATCCTCCCACTTTGTTATTAGCTTTACATCAACTCGTTTATCACATTCTCCATAGTCTTTCCAAAAACACTATTATTCATGAGTTTATAAAAATCTTTTTCAAAAGCATTTGTTGATAGTGTTCTTAAATTATTGTTTAGATAAATATACGGTTTGAGCCATGCCGATTGATGAAATTGCAATACGCAATGAATTTTAGTTAATTTCAATCCATGCTGTAGACACTGTTTCAAGTTTTGATAATGTATTACATATTTACATTTATCATTTACATTAGCAATTAACATTTTTGTTCGTGATGTGATGTATGGAGATTTCATATTCTCAGGACAAAATGGTAAATCATTATGATCATCATGTAACTCTTTAGGGTACTCAAGATTTACCTCTAAAATATATCCTTTATCATCGTTATCATTAAGAGTGTCAACATGTAAGACATCAATTTCAGGTTGTGTCAGCCAGCGAAAATCTTTCAGTGGTAGATATTGACTCATAGCCCAATCATATTGGTTATTTGCATCGAGGTAGACAATATACTTTGACTCTTCACAAGGGTTGTAGCTAGGCATGTATTTATTATTCGCTTTAGAGTACCGTCGACTACATTGGCTTAATCCACCTCGAATTGATAATCTTATAAAATTGATCATGTCTATATCTGTCATTAATTCTAAATTTACTTTCGTTTTTTCAACATTGAACTGAAACTTAACCCAGGAGCAGTGAAATACTGACAAGGATCAAGGTCATAAGTTTTCATACAAACATTCCGAAATTTTTCAAAAACATCTGCTAATAATAACACATCTGTCTTCAAATATATGTCTGAAAATTCTCCTAAAGTTTGAATGTGGAGCTGTGTTCATACACGTTGCGCGTGTAAATAATCCTGATCACTGATATGACTTGTGTTTAAGGAACTGTAAAATGCATCTTTCGGTGGTAAAGAACACTCCTCAAGACGTTCCACACAGTTAATATATTCATAAGGGAATATACCCTTTTGACGAATCGAATTAAAATCATCTTCTTTAGGAAAGACACGTTGAATTTCATGAAACTGATCTGATTTTAAATTACTAGCCAGCTTATCAAGACTACACGGCATAAAGCGGAATGAATCTAAAAATCGCAGTTTAATGGTTTTTTATTGCTAGTTTTGATGTATTTTGTGAACGATATGTATTGTTCCTTATTATTTGCAATCACATCAATTTTCACATCTGAAGCTCCAAATTCTTTAACGATAAAGTGGTTATCGTATTTGCTACCGTTATGTAGAATGACCGGAATGAATTTATTTACTCTATAATTTAAATTGCTTTCTTGGCGAGCAGCACCACGATATTTTCCTGTTAAATGGTCAAGATCGCGAACCCTGTCTGTATATAAACATTCACCACATATAAAAAAATTAGTTTCAGTTTCAAAATTCATTTGCTCTGATGAAGTTAGTGGCTCCATTGGAATGATCGTATTTAAAATAGAGGATATACGGATGGCATCTTTCTCAAGCCTTTCCATAAAAACTTTAGGTGCATCAGGTCCTCTATAGAGCTCAAACTTATTTAACGAGTCATCGTAACTACATTTAATATAATATGCAAAGCTAAAAGGTTCATGAATGTGAGTAGTGTTGGTGAAAGGTTGGGCTGGATTCGATGAACATGTATTAAATGGTTTTAGCAAAGCCTCGAAGTCAGCATATATAACAAATGGTACTCGAAGCTGTTTCTCATAATCCTTAAATTTTAGAATGTTATTTTTAGGAGTCGGTAATACCGTACACACATGATTACATCCCCATATTTGGTGTTGAATTAGTTGGTCCTCTTTCTGGAAATGTAGCAAACAACCATCACACAACCACTTTTTACCATTGTGTTTTGAAACTTGACTACTGACAAGTCTACTTAAATGTTTTATCCAACAATAGTGGGCGTTTTCACCTTTAGTTATGTACAGTAAATTTACATGAGCATCCTTTTTTTTCTGAGTATAATATATAGGACCTACTATTCTCTTATTTTCAATTTCATAAACATTAATACTTACATTGTTCAGCTTTTCAAAACGTTGAATGTCTTTTCCATTTCTTTTAAATATAACACTGAAGAATAGTGAGGATATGATGATGTTCTCATCGTGTCCCTCACTGCTGGATGGAGAGCTGAGGTTACAGCCCATGCAAAGCATACGTCATCATTATTCATAACGTTTTCACAAGCATGCTTACGTTTGATCCATCCTGGCAAATCAATGTATGATGATGCTCGAAGGGGGTTGTATTTATTCATGTTGGTTTCTAAATAAAGTACTTCAACCAACGCCCAGCCTGACTCCCTTTCCTGGAACTCTTCACTCTTCACAGTGATAGCACTTGAAATATTTTGGTATATATCACTAATATTAGTTGATTCGCTAACAATTATGTTTTTTTGTATTAAAGGATTTGATATCTGTAATTTCACCTTCACTCCCAGTTTTTACATAGAGTCCAAAAAGTTCAAAATTCATTTTAATTGTTTTATGCTCTAATAAAACATTTTCTACCAAGCCAAACACAGTAGGTTGAACATTTTTTTCTTTACTATAAAGTCTATAACTAGCAATTCGACTTTTAAATGCACTGCCAATTTTCTGAATATTTTCAGAATTTCTTTCATGGCAAGCGTTATTTTTATGTTGAATACTGCGTTAAAGTCCATGAATGATTGAAGAAGGTATATCAATATTACATACATTACAATGTGTTATCGAAGGTTCACCATTCTTCTTTCTTTTTGTTGCACAACTATTTTCACAATCTTGAGAACGTTTACGCTTTTGAGCATTACATTCGTTTAAAGGTTCCGTGCTAGTTGACGGTTTTACAGTTTTTAATTCTTGTTCTCCATGCACTTCAACCATGTGGGATTGATATCGCTTTACAGCAGAAAATCCAAGATCACAAACTGAACACGAAAATGGTGCTGAACTGACATGCTTTAAATTTACATGCCGTCCAAGAATATCCTGTCTGATAAATGTGGTAGCACAATGACTGCACACAAACATTTTAATGTCATGTTTAGCATTTGCGTGTCGTTGAAGGCTGTCAGGTCTTGAGAACTGTTTCTTACAGTCACCACACTTGAACATGATGATCACTTTCGAAATTACCTATAAAAGAAAGAAATCATAAATGTTAATAAATGATAAACAAAAGTACAATTTAATTAGTTTAATTGTATTCCAGTCAATGGTTATTGCAGGGTATTTAAATCGATCATCTGTGAACGCCTAGCAAGTCTTACTTCATGTAGTTCTAACTGAGGGTTACTACATACCACTGTCACTGACACTTAGCGGTGAACATTGGAACTTGATAGAGTGGTAGAAACCAGCGGTCACCAGTTAAGTGAGCTAAGTGTGACGTCATAGCCAGTCTTAAAGCAAGTCTAAACTTGTAGAACATGTCACGTGATAGAAACCAGCGATCGCCAGTTAAGTGAGCTAAGTGTGACGTCATAGCCAGTCTTAAAACAAGTCTAAACTTGTAGAACATGTCACGTGATAGAAACCAGCAGCCACCAGTTAAGTGAGCTAAGTGTGACGCCATAGTCAGTCATAAAGCAAGTCTAAACTTGTAAAACATGTCATGTGATAGAAACCAGTGGCCGCCAGTTAAGTGATCTAAGTATGACGTCATAGCCAGTCCTAAAGCAAATCTAAACTTGTAGAACATGTCACGTGTTAGAAACCAGCAGTCGCCAGTTAAGTGAGCTAAGTGTGACGCCATAGTCAGTCATAAAGCAAGTCTAAACTTGTAAAACATGTTACGTGATAGAAACCAGCGATCGCCAGTTAAGTGAGCTAAGTGTAACGTCATAGCCAGTCTTAAAACAAGTCTAAACTTGTAGAACATGTCACGTAATAGAAGCCAGCAGCCACCAGTTAAGTGAGCTAAGTGTGACGTCATAGTCAATTATAAAGCGAGTCTAAACTTGTAAAACATGTCACGTGACAAGGTTAAGTTAGGTAAAGTTAGGTTATGTTAGGTGAACTGAGGTTAAGTCTTTAAATATTCCCTCTGTCACTTACACCTAGCAATGAACATTCAGACTTAATAGAGCGGTAATCAAAATCTAACCTACAAAATTAGCTTTACACACCATGGTCAAGTAGTTCCAACATTTGACTGCCAAATATACCATTTTCACTGACATGTAGTGGTGAACATTGGAAAATATCACTCTAACTGTTTAAAAGTTATTAGAGGGTCACTTACCTTTTTATAATTTATCAACTGCTGCCACTGAATGAACCGATTTTAGGAATCTGGTAACCTACAGGTACCCAATTATCTGTAAACAAATCAATCAATCAATCAATCAATCAATCAATCAATCAATCAATAACTTCAACATTAATTAGTAATAAAAGACTACAATCCATTAATAATAAGTACTTACCTTGCAAAATAATTTAATGATTTTCTACCAAAAAGGCTTTTTTACAACTCTTGAGGAGTAATAGAGCACTGTTCACTCAAAGAGAGTAATAAAGACTGACAGTAGGGAAATATATGATACCTCTCTTATATAAACTCTCATCGCTCGTGTCAGCAGTTTTTTGCAGATCATTGCAATTCCTTTCCCAATACAGCTGAGAGTCCAAAGTACACTAGGAACACCTGTGTGGTATCCAATGACTGCTAACTTTGCATGATCATCACCCATTGTCTTAATGAAAACCTGAGGTTTCTAATTACTGCAGCGTCAGTCATAGCAACAGCAGTGTGCGCTCTCTGCCATGTCAGCAACATGACACCGGAAGGAACACCTGTGTAATATCCAATAACTGCTAACTTTGCATGATCATCACCCATTGTCTTAATGAACACTTGCGGTTTCAAATTACTGCAGCGTTAGTCATAGCAACAGATCTGTGCGCTCTCTGCCATGTCTGTAATATGACACAGGAAATAATAAGACGTCTTACGGCATGTACCATCTCCTCAGTTTTAACATCTTAAGAATGTGCATTATTCTCTTTCAACTACAAATGACACATCCATCCACCAAGTTAGGTCTCTTGGCCTGTCCACAACTTACACGTGGCCCGTGTACTAGGGTGTGTTCATTAACCCTAGCACTAGAACATATTCATCCAACAAGTTTTGCACTTACCCCATGACATGTCCTCTATCTATCAAGTTTTACACTTACACGAACCAAAACAGGATGTGTCTTGTTTCACAAGGAGGACGGTAATAATGTAATCTCACTCGTGTTCACATGTATTTCGTCACTTTCCTTTCATATCGTTATCCCATTATAGTAGTGGGGGATTAGTGAACAACGTCAGTTCAACACATTGCTTTACACGCAAATGTAGTTAGGCCCTTTGACATAATTTAAATAAATTCATGGGCTAGTCCGTAGGGACCAGTCCAAAGGGGCTCATCCACAAGGACTCGTCCACAAGGACCTGCCCACAAGGACTCGTCAACAATGACCCATCCACAGGGACTCGTCAACAATGACCCGTCAACAATGACTCGTCAACAATGACCTGTCAATAATAACCCGTCCGCAGGGACTCGTCAACAAGGGCCCGTCAGCAATGACTCGTCAACAATGACCCGTCCACAGGGACTCGTCAACAAGGACCCGTCAACAATAATCCGTCAACAATGACCCGTCAACAATAACCCATCAACAGGGACCCGACAACAGGGGCTCGTCAACAATAACAGGGGCTCTCGCCTCAAGGCCTGACAATACCCTCTTTGTTTATCAGTTTGCCTATCGACAAGCACCACTTGGAAAACGTTTTGATCACCCCTCGTGGGTTGGGATAGGTTAGGTTACACTACAGCCACCATCTTTAAAAAGCCCGCCCTCTTACAAAAGCCATGAGTGGACATATGTGTAAAAAACGGAAAACAAGCATGTTACTTCATAGTGGCTTTCCACCGAACACATGCACTTTATGTAGAACAACGTTTAATTCCATATTGGCATTCAAACTCTCACATGTTGCACTTGGAAAGCGAGATTTTCAAAAATTATAATTTCACCCCATAGTAGGGGTAGGTTTTATTTTGGGGTGGAAATATGTTATCCAATGGAAAGGGGGTGTTAGCCCGAGTTCAATGACACCTCGTACAAGTCTATAGCCTGATTGGTTCGCGAGATATTGCCATTTTAGTATTCCAGCGGTGGAGCGGTGGCATCTGAACTCTCACAAACACACTACTTGCGACTATTACGTTCTTGATCCATTGAAGACATTAATGATGGCTGAGGGTTTCATCGCTGATCAAGGGGTTCATGTTGTTGTGGAAGAGTGGTTTCACCAGAGACCAGCGTCCTTCATCGCAAGGAGTTTAGGGATACTGTCTCAGCGTTTGGACAAATGCCTGTAGAGTGGATGTGAGTATTTGTAGACTCCGTCCAACTGTTATCTGTATGCCGTCGTTATGATATAGAGTACAGTATATTGTCCAATACACATTGTGTTCGTTTATGGACATCAGGTTATGTTTGATTTGGATAACCCTTGTAGATTAGACAGATCTACAGTGCTTCAAATTACATGTTGCTGCTGATTCATTCCAAGGGCTTGAACATCGTGGTTATTTAGCCTTGTGGACTAGCTTGGTTGGTTGTTGTGGTTTCAAGGAGTGGAACATCTAGGTCATCTGTCCCTCCCCGTGGACTAGGGTGTATATTTATATCTTATAAAGTATGATAACCTGTGTTATTGTGATTTCTGTAGTAATGTGTGTATTTGAAATTCAGGTGATCATTGGGAATGAGGTGGCCGTGACTTTTAGTTAGGAACCATCCCGGCATTTGCCTGGAGTAGAAGTAGGAAACTATGGAAAATGATTTCAAGAATGGCTGTGGTGGGAATCGAACTCACCTTTTTCGCAGTTTTGCCTCACGATGCTGAGTGTAACCCGATCCATCCCTCAGACCAGAATTAAATTTCTCGGCGACTGGCTGCGTGGCTCAGCGGTAACGTTCTCGCCTGCTGAACCAAAGATAGCGGGATCAAATCCCGGCGCAGTCTGTGGGCATTTGAGGGTGCACAAATGCGAGGGAGCCGTGTCAGTAGATTTACTGGCACGTTTAAGATCCCCTTCGGGACAAAATTCCGGGACCCTGGTGTCTCTAAAAGCCGCAGTAGTTAAAAGGGACGTAAAACCAATAACATTAATTACATTTCTTGGCAGAGGTGGGAGTTAAATCAGGAAGTTAGAATTACACTAATATTGGGAAAATAAAAGAAAAAAAAATCATCTTCGTTTAGCGCTGTTTGAATGAAAAAAGGAATTCCATTAGGACTACAAGTTTATCCAAAATTTTCCGGGAGATGTCCTTCTGACCCATGTCGTCCAGAAGCCTCGGTTTCAGAGCCGATACTTGTAAATTTAGAAATTAAACCCTGCTTGATAGGAACTGTTTTATTCATCTAGGCCTAGTCTAAGTTCCTCCGCTACTCTAAGGAACATCGAATCGTGGATATGTTATTGTTATGATTATTATCTATACATATAATACGACCGGCTGCGGTGGCTGGTATCGGGAGAGCGTGGGTTCGAAAATGGTTTTCGTGGTTTCCCATTTTCACCACCAAACAAATGCCGGGACGGTTCCTTTCGATAGGTCCACGGCCAATTTCCTTCCAATATCCCTTCCCTGACCCGCCCTGAAAAGAAAAGTACATGGCCATTGGCTGCACTAATAAAATTATGCCGCCCCTAATAATATTGTTTTATGCCGCCCAACTAACGTGTTACTGTATGTCATGAAAATCTATATTACTATGCTTGCATCCCGTGTGGTACTAATACACTGAAAGTTTATCCAGCAAATGATACTGAACCCTATTATTCCCCCACCCGCAGGGGGCCAAACTGCACTAACAATGGTTTGTTACGGTAGCAAATGCTCGAAGTGATGACCTTCTTGGTTTATGCACATCTGCACACGCCGCTGAATGGACATTCTAGAGTGCTGTAGCATAGTCGGTGTTATTGAATAACAAGTTCCGACGATGAATTGTCGAAGGCGCTGTGGATTTTCTGGCTGCTTGTTTCAAATACCCCCACAGGAAGAAGTCTAATGGCGTTAAATCAGGTGGCCTGGCGGGCCAAGGGACAGGTACTCCTCTTCCTAACCATTTTCCTGGATGTGTGTTATTGAGATGGTTGCAGACAGCTAACGTACCATGTGGCGGAGTTCCGTCGTGTTGTAACCACATCGTTAAACGTTCCCCAAGTGGCACATTCTCCAGCAGAAGTGGGAGCTCATGGCGTAGAAAATGTAGATAGCGTGCGCCTGTCAAATGGCCTTAAAAAAAATACGGTCAAATAAGGCGATCGCCCAAAATTCCACACCATACATTCACTCCCCATTGCACTTGATGGGCCGTCAGTCGAACCCAGTGGGGATTGTCAGTACTCCAGTAGTGCATGTTATGGCGGTTGACGGCATCATTATTGTGGAATCTCGATTCGTCCGAGAATAGGATTTTTGAGAAAAATGCTACATCATTTTCTACATTTCCTAACATCCAATGACAAAAAATCATCAGAGCTTCGAAATCTCTCCCATGGAGCTCCTAGTTTAGTTGTTGGCGGTAGGGATGATATGTATTCTTACGGACGACTAATGTTCATCTGTTGTGCAATTGCTCTTGTACTAGTGTGAGGGTCATTGCGAGCTGCGTCCATAACTGCCTCCTCGTTCCCACCAGACGTTATGGTCCTCTGTCGGACAGGTGTTATCGCCCCTAGTTCCCCTGTTGTTCGTAACCGTCTTTCAATATTGCGTAGGCCTATAGTATTTCCAGTCGGATGTCACCTGTCTGGGTATCTTTCCCGATACAAACGTAGTGCCTGCAAGGAATTCCCTCTTGTCTCCCCGTAAAGAAGAAACATGTCAACGTATTCGTCCGTAGAGTACATGACGAATAAATTATAATGATCGTGTGGCCTCCGGAGAGGCCGAGTGCAGGTCTTTCTAGTTGACGCCCGTTTATTTGTTTGCAAGCACTTTATAAACAAATAAACATATTTCCGTTTACTTTTCAACTTTCGTTCACTAGATGCTACAGACTTGATTGCTATGTGCTATGGATCGTCTGTAGTAGTTTGTACATATGGGGCGCGCACAATTTGTTTGAAAAGTCCGTTTAAACAAATAAATATATTCATAGAAGCCCGCATAACAGTAAAGCCAGCTGGGTGGTTTATTCACATGGAGAGTTCTGGCACGGGTCCGCTAGTTATTATAATATTATTACACAGATAAATTCCTCATTTTACAATGGTATATTGACTGAAAATACAGACTAATGTCAAGCACTTTCAGAGTTCATTCTTCATTTAAGAATCATCGCACTGTACTGTATGACAAGTGTCCAAGATCACCGACTTTTGGATCTGTCCCAGCTTGTGAGCAATTCCGAGAGCCATAGTTGCCCACCAGTCTTGAAGGTACCTAATCAGTTGCAGACAGAATGACAGACAAGATGTACTCCTGCTTTAGCTTACACATTTGTCTTACTTCAATGGCCAGTTCGGTGTATTTGTTGACCGTTTGGGCAGAGGGTGTTTGAAGGTTGTGGTGGAGTGGTACCGTACGGATATATCGATTATCACAGCTTCTTTCTTCTGCCAATCAAGGAGGAGAATATCAGGTCGGTTGGCTTTTATTGTTTTATCAGTGTGGATTTCTCTGCCCCAGTATAATATATTGGTTCAATTGTCTGAAACATCTTTTGGTTGGAAGCGTGGAGTTATCTAGTTCTATAGAGCTGGATGATTCGTATTTATTTCCCATTACAAAATACGCACTATATGGGTAATTATAAAACAACAAATAAAATAAAACAAATAAAAACATGTTTTACATATTCATATCTCGGCTACACGAGTGAGAGCCAAGCTTCTAGACCACTCGACCAAAGTACTACATTGAGGTAAGAAGTCGATGATAGGTTCAGGAAGTACCGTAATGATTGGAAATAAAGGAAACTCTTTAGAATAGTATAACATACAAGCTTAACAGTGGGGCAAATGATCACACTTTTCCGCCCCTTAAAACCACAATCAATCGGCGCATAATACCGCACGTTGTATTTCAACAAGCTACTGCAACCAACATTCAATGCCGTATTAAGGACAATGAGTCATAAATATACTCATACATGTAGGAGAAGATAGGCTGTTATGGTCTTTACTGAACATCTTATTTTAGCTATGTGCTACGGCAACAATAAAATTGATTTGAGTAGGATTTGGTTTCATTTCTGGAGGTAATCACAAATTCGTGTTCAACCTAGATTACCCATGCCCAGTTTGTTATGGACTTACTGTACTAATATACACATCATGTTCTTGTCAGTTGATTGCCTTGTAGTGCAAATTTATTGCATGGTCATGTTAGGGTTTGCATAGTAATTAGGGACCAAGCCACTTCATAATTAAATTCCTCGTTTCTTATTTTTTTATTGAATTGGAGGTAGTACTCGTCACATATAATAATAATAATAATAATAATAATAATAATAATAATAATAATAATAATAATAATAATAATAATAATATTTACTGCCGGTATACAAGACTTCGGAGTGTTTGAGAGTGTTTTTATGATCATATTTGACATATTTGAACAGCATGACATTTTGTTTACCTGGTTGCTTAGAAATAAGTAGCTCTACAACCAGGTTAGGTTATGTAAGTTGTCATAAGTACGTCGCTGTCGCTGTTAGATTTGAACCATATGTTGCGTGTTTATAACTTCTTTCATCCAGTCTCTAACTGAATTTGGCACAGATATTGCTGCAAAATAAATTGTTGAATGGAGTTATGCTACATACCGCACTTTGTGCAAATTAAGTGTCGGCTGGTGTGACATCAATGAAACCCAGGATCTACGAGTATAAATTGTGACCTTAGCACAGCTAGTTGCTTTCGCCCCTCCTGTCACAGTGAGTATTTATGCATTTCTGTACTGCTCGCATGTGCTCAACATTGGTGAATTGCGCAAATATTTAACACGAAGAGGTCGATTAAGATCTGATAGTTCCAATGCAGGTTAAGGATAACTCGTCTCATACTCTTTCGATATCAGCTTCAAAAGCGTCGGCAAAATTTACAAGGAACGATTACTAGACTATTAATCATTTAGGGTAGGTAGGACTCTTCAGCCGTAGTGAAGGCAACCTGCCTTGGGGATGAAAACCCCGAAATCAAACTCATTGCAGCAGCGTCTGTCCCGCAGCGGGCGGCTGCTAACGACGTCTGTTCCCCATGTTAGGGGCGGTCGAAATCATATCCTGGCCGTAGGTATAAAAGGCACACCATCATCATGATGAGATCAAATAAGAAATGTGGAAATAAAAGGCCGCTACCCGAGGAGCGTCGGGGCACCCTTGGAGCCATCGCTGGGGGTGACAGCATACAAGCCGGTGGTGATCAGGAGCTGAACAGGCGGGCCCTGATCGGGGATCACCCCGAACATGTTACAGCCGATGTTGATAGTAGCATCCTAACAGCATTCAACGCTACACCTGCTCCTAGTGTTTTTTCTGATACTCAGGAGACCACAAGAGCAGGCAAACCGAGAAAGCGCATGAAATGGACAAATGAAATGAATATGTACATCATGCGTTCATATTATCAGATAACGAATATGGAAACTGACACTACTGCATATAGACAGAAGTTGCATGCTGCATTCTGCCAGAAATTCCCTGATATTAATGTTACGGAACAGAGAATAGCGGATCAGCGCCGTGCTATAGTTTTGAAGAAACTTATCCCAGAACATCACCTCAAGCTGCTAATGGTTGACGTAGCTGCCGACAATACTCTTACCTCTGTAGACGAATCCATAGATCAGGAGAGTACACGTTTGGTCAATGAACAAAGGCATACCGATCACCGTTCAGATGACAATGATGTAAGAATATCGCCGGAAGCACTCGGAGATCCAGTGCGGAAACAACTCGAAGATGAATTTGGGAAGGCTCTCATAGAATTTGAAGGGACTGATCCAATAGAGCGGCCCATGATCACGAACCAACATTGCTCTAAGAAACTTGCTACCACTGTTGTAACAATGAACGACATTCTCTCTCAGCATCTGTCCCAGAAATCATATTGTTTCAACCATGTTCAGACTGCAATTTACGCTGGAGCGATAGCTGTGATACGAGTGACAGGAGGTAGATTATGGCGACCTAAATATACGTCAGGTCGACAGAAGAAGATGCCAGCTTGGGAGATACGTTTACGAAAGTCTGTTGATGAACTGAGAGTAAATATCGGAAGAATGCATCAGTATGCTGCTGGCAATAGAAGTAAGAAGGTTGTTCAATGTGTTAAAATGTTGAGCCATACGAAGAGTAAACATGCAAAGTATAATCCTCCGAACTGTAGCCCCCTTGAGATCCTAGACACATTAAAGCAACAACTTGAAGCAAAGGCACAGAGATTACGTCGATATAAAGAATCGAACGAACGAAAGCAACAGAACAAGCTATTTGTTACCAATGAGAAACGGTTCTATAGGAATCTTGACGATCATGGAACTCAAATGGGCAGTTCACCGCAAAAAGAAGAGGTAGAGAATTTCTGGTCATCCCTATGGTCGAATGCTGGAGATTATAACAGCAGCGCTAAATGGATTACGGAGGAGGAGGAGAGAATGTCAGAAATTGACACGATGAGTGACTCTTCGGTATCAACTGAAGATGTGACCCGTGTGGTTAAGGAGACCCAAAATTGGAAAGCGGTAGGACCAGACAACCTCCACAACTTTTGGATCAAACGTTTCACTTGTACTCATGAGCATCTTTCCCGCTGCTACACAGATTTCATCCAAAATCCACAGCTTATCCCCTCTTACTTGATGCGAGGTAAAACATACCTTCTGCCAAAAGGTGATAGAACCAATGATCCTTCCAAATATCGACCTATCACCTGTCTGTGCACCCTGTATAAGATATTTACATCTTGCATTGCACGTAAGATTTGTGAACACATAAATCTTAATAACATCCTGGCTGAAGAGCAGAAGGGGTGCATGAAGAAGTCTCAAGGTTGCAAAGAGCAACTTGTAATCGATGCAGTTACTATGGAACAAGCAGGAAAGATGAAGCGTAACCTCTACATGACCTTTATTGATTACAAGAAAGCTTTTGATTCAGTGCCACATTCCTGGTTAATCCAAACCCTGAAGATATATAAAGTTGATCCTGCCATCATTATAAGTCTGCAACATATGATGTCCCATTGGGGGACCAATTTATTAATGTCTAATGGAGACACATGTATGGAATCGGGATTTATTCAAATCAAAAGAGGTATCTTTCAGGGTGACAGCTTGAGCCCTCTATGGTTCTGTTTGGCGCTCAATCCACTATCATCATTGCTGAACAATACAAAGTGTGGTTTTCCAATTAAGCACCATGGTATAGTCAAATACAAAATTTCTCATTTGATGTATATGGATGACATTAAACTATATGCATCCTCTGAGAAACACATCGACAATCTAATTGCAATTACTGCTTCATTTTCTTCTGATATTGGAATGTCCTTCGGATTAGATAAGTGTCGCACCCTCACCATTCGGCGTGGAAAATTAGAGGCCCGAGCATTTCAACTTGATGACGGTTGTTTCATAAAGCCTATGGAAGGTAATGAGACCTACAAATATCTTGGTCTCCTGCAATCTAATCGAATTGATCATAAAGGTATTAAATATAGAACCGTAGCTATCTACAACCAACGCCTTAATAAGATTTTAAAATCAAAGTTGAATGGAAAGAACACCTTTAAGGCTATTAATACCTATGCTATTCCTGCTCTGACATATACTTTCGGTATTATCAAATGGACGCAGACTGACTTGGAGAACATCCTAATTACTGTAGGACACGCACCATCTTAACAAAACACAGATGTCTCCACCCTAAGTCAGCTGTTGAGCGATTGTCAATCCCGCGTCAAAGAGGTGGACGAGGGCTCACGGACATTATCCAATTGCATGCAAGGCAAGTGAGGAACCTTCAGAGATATTTTCTGGGAAGACATGACTCTCCCATACATCAAGCCGCTGTGAAGGCAGATGACAAGTGCACACCGCTGGATCTTCTTCACGTAAGGGATATACAGTTAGCCACTGATGAGGAATGTTCAGCCATCAAGCTTCAACAGTGGACGCAGAAAGCTCTGCACGGTCGTCATCCGTATGATCTCAACCAGAAACATGTCGACATTGATGCGTCGAACAGCTGGTTGACTCATGCGGACCTATTCACTGAGACTGAAGGATTCATGGTTGCAATCCAGGATCAAGTTGTGGCTACCAAAAACTACCTGAAATATATAGTTAAGGCAAATATTCAGGATGATAAATGCAGAAGATGCCAACTAGAACCGGAAACAATTCAACATATCACAGGAGGCTGCCAAGCAATCTCCTGTACTGATTACATGAAAAGGCACAACCAAGTGGCCAAAATAATGCACCAACACCTTGCTCAAAAGCATTTATTATCTGATAATATTTTGCCTTACTATCAGTATGTTCCTGACGCCGTTTTGGAAAATCCCAGTCACAAGTTGTTATGGGACCGATCAGTTATTACTGATAAAACCATATCAGCAAACCGGCCAGATATCGTTCTTGTGGACAAGGTGCAGAAGAGAACCTTCCTAATTGATATTGCAGTGCCCAATTCCCATAATCTGCAACAAACCTGTTGTGATAAGATCACCAAATATCTGCCTTTGGCTGAGGAAATACGGCAAATGTGGAGACAGGAAAGTGTAGTGGTTGTGCCCATAGTCATTTCTTCTACCGGCATCGTCCCTAAATCGTTGGCTCGCAATCTGGAAATATTGGGAATACATCCTGGTCTACACATCACCATGCAGAAGGCCGTCATCTTGGAGACCTGTTCCATTGTTCGCTCGTTTCTCAATGTGCCACCTTAAGAGAATTAGCCATACCGTCTTGCAAACAAGCCGACGATATGTTGATATGTCCCACTTATGTGGTGAAATGAATGTAGAAATAACAATAATAATAATATCGTATGGCCTCGGGTGCCGGGTGCAAGCTTTGTTATTTGACACCCAAAGGGTAGCATGCATGTCGAATTTCGTTGTTCCTTGAAGCACTATGAAAGTCAAACACTACAGCGCTAGTAGCGCTTTCTAGTAGAGAAAAGAGGAACTTTGTGATGGCGGAAACTCCCGAGATTAATTTTGCCATTATAAACACGGCCTACTGAATTCAAATGGATTCTTTGACATGCGAACATCGTATGACATGGTGTGGTGATTTTTGCTGCCTTTCAAAAATCACTCACCACGGCCAGGAACGAACCTGCAATCTTGGGGTTAGTAGACCGACACGTTGGCTTAGTGCTATCATAAAGAAATATTCTTTGATTCAAATTTAGAAACAAGTGCGGCTTCGGTGGCGTAGTCGGTAGCATGCTGAATTGCTATGCCCAAGATCGCGGGTTCAAACCTGGCCGAAGTAGAGCGTTAAAATCCTTCAGTATGCCTTCCTTCGGATGGGAAGTAAAGCCGCCGGGCCCATGTCATAGATTTATGGCACGTAAAAGAACTTACCACTGCAATCGGTAGTGTGTAGCAACATTTGTACGTTATACTCGTATGTGGCTGGTCAGAAACACTCTATCAAGTTCCAGCGTTTGCCGCTAGGTGTTAGTGACAGTGGCATCTGGTAGCCCAAGTTGGAACTACTTGAAACTGAACTTGTTGGGAGCCCTCGGGCGTTCCATCAAAAATGCCAAGCTCTGACCTGTCGGCTACAATTCATATGTAATTAGTGAATGTGTTTCACAAATGTATTATGTGTGTTTTAAATTAACCTCATGGGCTTTTGTAACTTGTGCTACGCAACTTATCTAGATGTCAGATGCTGTCTTCGTTTTATCATTTTAAATGATATAGTCGACTTCGTCGTTACGTTACGGCAACGTCACGAAATGTACCGAGAATGCACTGAGGTGTGTGACGTCGTAGTACAATGTAGCAGCCGAGTACCAAGAAGGCAGTGCGAGAACAGAGTTTCAAGAAGGCAGTGCGAGAACAATCAAGTAGGCAGTGAAGAAACAAAATAGAATCTTGAAATTCTGTTCTCGCACTGCCTTCTTGGTACTCGGCTGCTAGCTTTTAAATTGACATAAAGTCCAGTCTTTCAGAATGACTGTCTCTTTTTCTTCTAGCATTGTACGAGGAAAGTTTCGAAAATAAGTTTCGTAAATATTTTCCCAGGTACCCTTTATTACCAAAATGACATACACCATGGCATCATGAACTATTTTTTGATATAGTCGCCACCAACAATGAGACACTTGTCATAACGTGCAATCAGTTTGAAAAAAAAATACAGTCAGTCTGAAAGACTAGACGATATATCATTTCAAATGACGCATGCTACAAATGCTACACTTGTTAGGAAGGCTCAGGAGGGCTCTTTCAACAGACTTCATTACCCATTAACTTAGGCTTCCCGCGCGGTCACCTCTTTAAGGTTCACCATGTATTTGAGTCTGACATCTTTTACAACTCTTTAAGGGTCACCCATTATTTGAATCTGATATCGTGCAAACCTCTTTAAGGGTCACCCTGTATTTGATAGAATCTAACATACTGTACACCTCGTTAAGTGTCACCCTGTATTTTGCTCTGACATCCTGCACACCTCTTTAGGAGGCACCCTGTATTCTTATCTGGCATCTTGTATATCTCTTTAGAAGTCACCCTGTATTCTTGTGTGACAACTTGTACACCTCTTTAGGAGTCACCCTGTATTCTTGTCTGACATCTTGTGCACCTCTTTAGGAGTCACCATGTATTCTTATCTGGCATCTTGTACACCTCTTTAGGGGTCACCCTGTATTCTTTTCGCTTCGCTCGAAGCCCCAAGTCGCTCGACGCTCCAGGACTCTTTCAACAGACTCCATTAACCATTAACTTAGTCTTCCCGCGTGGCTGCATGACCTCACGTACTCGCCGTCCTTTACCCATTAACTTAGGCTCCCCGAGCGACTGCATGACGTCACAGTCTCCGTCTCCGTAACGCCACCTTCTTCGTCCCGCGTAACGTTAGACCCAAAGCATAACGACGAAGTCGACAAGATCATTTGAAATGATAAAACAACAATCTGGTAAAACTCGGTGCCCTGCGGTGCAAGGAATTGTCGCACATCCTGCTCCACTTCTGAATTGGTGTGCAAGTGACGTCCCGAGAGTGCATGGATCATGTGATAGGCCCGGGCACGACCAATACCCAGTGTGGACACAACGTCTCCCACCGTTATGCACCTGTCCACTAACACCATGTACTGTACTCAAGCAATGTTGTTTTCATTCGTGGATGTGGAGGGACGCCCACTTCAATCTTCACCCACCACACTCTGCCGTCCTTCACTGAACGTGCAACACCAGTGACCGACCATTTGATGAGACATGACCGCTCTACCACACACGGTCTGTAGGCGTTCATGGATGTCTGACACACTGGTCCCTCGGGCCCATTCTTACCGGATAACAGCACGCACTCCCATTGGTGACCACGTTATCAGTACACATCTGTCTGCCATCGCGAGTTGTACTCGAATGATATCTGGCACGCCGATCTGCTGCTCCTCTCTCTTCGTCGGCGCTCTACACGTACGTCATTCCCCTCCGCTGACGCTCCTTCCGTCGTTGGCGATTGTTTGTGTCACCTGGTGTTCTATTTGCTCGTGCAATAAAATTACGAAACTTACTTTCGGAACTTCCCTCGTAGTTTGTTAGTTAATGACATTTATTTTCAATCCAATGTGTCAAATAGTATTTCTATGAACCCAAATGCAGACCTGGTTATGTGCTATTGTGGTTCTAATTTAAAAACCCGGCTATGACTCCAAACATCTGACTGATTTAATTTGATATTTATTTCATTCTTATTTAATGGTGTACAATATTCAGGACGCCCAACCTATGGCCCGCGGGCCACGAGACTATTTTGTCCGGCCCGCGCCTTGTCGTCAAAACTTTGAAACAACTAAAGCCAACTGGGCAAAGCAGTTCCAGTCGTCGCACTAAACTAAATTATCATGAACTTAATTTTATAATTTGATTATTAATTGTGTCAAATGAACATAACTACTCAGTGGATTGAATATCATCGTACTTCTATTTTAAAGGGATTTGCTAAAAATATTTAAATTTATTTTTAGTGTTTTATTTTTTATCTACTATAAATAAAGATAGAAAATGGTAGGAATAATAAGAAAACTAAGCTCAGACAGCCACAAAACTCACCATACTGCACCTATATGTTAAAAAAAATCCATATCCCTCAACCCCCCCGGAGTGTCATTGGCCCGCAAGGTGCCCCAACTATTTACAATGTGGCCCTTAGTAAAAAGAGGTTGGGCACCCCTGGTGTACATTATAGACAAACGGTTACAATATAGACCCCAGCACTAAAGCACGCCCTTTGTTAAAATGTACGAGGAAACCGTAAATATATTGAGGCCAAAGTAACATTTAATCCACAGTATGTTACGTGCCACACCCCTAGTGATACCCCCGCCAACCGGACTACGGTGGGTTGAAGCACAACACAGATTGTTCCTTTAAAGACATAATTAACTTTATTGCGGCCAGAAAGATACACCACTCATCAGCAAATACAAGCAATTAGAACCTCACTCCAGTTTCCTCAAGTCTCTTCCTTATGGAGAGCTCTTGCCCCCTTTCACTTGTCAACAAACCACAGAAGCCAACCCGTCCCAATGAGTCCGGTGGCCTTGACAGAAACTACCTGCACCCCTACCTTATGTACACAAACTACAGTTACTTACGATAACCTGCTACACGCTGCTTCGCTGTCCACGAGCTGGGAAACAATGTCACTGGATTTCGTAACTCGCACGGCACTTCGCCATAATACCTCTGTCGCTCAGTGAAATCACACTCGCTCAAAACAAAGGCAGTCCCCTGTATGCCTCTCACTCCCTCGCCGTCAAGAGAATCAGCCTCACCAGGAGTTTCGCAAGTCACGCCACCACACTTCTGTCGCTCAGGATAAACGCTCGCACTAGCTCGAAAAACACACACTCACTGCTTTACAGGTCGCTCTTATATAGCAGGCCGGTGACTCAATAAATGCTTCTAGACCCATCCAGGGTTCACGGCTTCTCGAGGTTTCCATCGCTGGCTGGGTCACGAATATTCTGGACCATCCCTTTGTCCTAGTAGTCCTGTAGCATAAGGCGCACGCAATACACTGAGGCAGAGCACAGCCCAGCCCTGGGGCAGTTGTGACTCATGCGGCGAGCGATGGAACAAATTCACAGCCGTAACACCACCCCCTTCCTAAAAGGCTGATCGTCCCGATCAATCATTGGTCGGTCTGTGTCCCTCCGTAGGCTGCCAGGCGATCTCGATGCATGATCTTCATCTTCGCCCTCGGGCTCCGCTGGATCCTGTAGACGACATCGTTGATCCGTTTCACGACTCGGTACGGGCCCTCCCAGGACTTCTGCAGTTTGGGTGACAGACCTTTCTTCCGTAATGGGTTGAAGAGCCAGACCAGGTCGTCCTCGTGGAATCCGCCGGCATCCGTCTGTTGGTCGTATCGGGTCTTCATTCGGTCGGTCTCGATCCGCAGTTTCCTCCTCGCGAACGCGTGCACGTCCTCCAGTTGGTCGACCAGTTCTTGACAATACTGGATATCCGTGACCGGATCATTCCCAGGTCAGCCGAAGGCAAGATCGACAGGTAGACGGAGCTCCCTCCCAAACATGGCCCGGGCTGGTGTGCACCCGGTGGCTTCATGCACGGCGGCGCGGTAGGCCTGGAGAAATAGTGGAAGATGTTTGTCCCAATCCCTCTGGTGCTCGCTGACGACTATTCGGATATGGTTCTCGATGGTGCGATTGAATCGCTCTACCACCCCGTCGGACTGAGGGCGTAGCGGCGTTGTCCTCGTCTTCCGGATTCCCAGCAGCTGGCATAGGTTCAGGAACACCTGCGACTCGAAGTTCCTCCCTTGGTTGGAGTGCAGCTTCAGGGGTACTCCGTACCGGCTGACGAATTCCTTCACCGGGGTCTCTGCGATCGTCGCGGCTTATTGGTTAGGGAGCGCATACGCCTCCGGCCATTTGGTAAAGTAGTAGCTGACGACCAATATGTAGCGGTTCCCTGCCTCGCTTAACGGGAATGGCCCAGCAACATCGATGGCCACTCTCTCCATGGGGCCGCCCACGTTGTAGGTCTTCAGTGGACCCCGTCGTCTTCGTCCTGGGCCCTTGCTGGCTGCGCAGTCGTGGCACCTCACGCAGTGGTTCTCCACGTCAGTTCGGCATCCGATCCAGTAGAACCGCTCTCTCAGCTTCTCCAGGGTCTTCTTTATCCCTAGGTGTCCACCAGATGATCCTCCATGGACTTCCTTCAGGACTTCCTCCGTCATAGCCTTTGGAACGACGAATTGTTCCCGAGATGTCTTCCCGTCGGTGCTCTCCCAGGCGCGGCAGATGAGGCCATCCCTCACAATCAGCGAGTCCCACTGCGCCCAGTAGGACTTAAACTTTGGGCTGCAGTCGCTCACAATGTTCCACCCGGGTCTGGGGACGCAGGCCCTCTTCCATTCGGCTATCATCCCAGGTCATCATCTTCTGCTTGTGCCCGCGTGAAAGATTCGCGGCTCCAGTTCCCTTGAAGTTCCACAGTAGTCCGTCGGCACTGTATCCCCGTGTTATCCTCCCTCCGAGTACAGAAGGTGCAGTCTTCGGGGCTCGGTCTTCGTGACAGGGCGTCGGCATTAGAATGCAGTTGGCCTTTCCTGTGCTGGATCTCGAAGTTGTACTGTTGAAGCCTCTCTAACCACCGCGCGAGTTGACCCTCGGGCTGTTTGAAGTTCAGGAGCCACCGCAGGGATGCATGGTCGGTCCTGATGAGAAATTCTTGCCCGTACAGGTACTTGTGGAAGTGTTCGATGGTCTTCACGATGGCGAGCAGTTCCTTCCTGGTGACGCAGTAGTTCCTCTCTGGCTTTGACAAGGCTTTGCTGAATTAGGCCACTACTCTCTCCTCACCGTCCACTATTTGCGACAGGATTCCCCCTATACCAAAGTCGCTGGCATCGGTATCGACGATGAACCTTGTTCCAGGTCTGGGGTAGGCCAGAATAGGCGCGGTGCACAGACCCTGCTTGCGTTGTTCGAAGGCACTGTGGCATTCTGCTGTCCATGTTAAGAGTTGGTCCATCTCAGTCAGTCGATGCAGTGGTTTGGCGATGTCGGTGAATTCTCTCACGAAGCAACGGTAATAAGTGCAGAGTCCCAGGAAGCTTCGTAGTTGGGAGTTGTCCTTCGGAACTGGCCACTCCCTCACAGCTGCGGTCTTTTCTGGGTCGGTGTGCACCCCTTCCTCGGAGACAATATGCCCAAGGTACTGGACCTGCTTCTGGAAGAGCTGACACTTCTTGGGGCTCAACTTCAGCTGGGCAACCCGTAGCTTCATCAAGATCTCCTTCAGGTTGCTGTAGTGCTCCTCGAAGCTTTTTCCCAGAACGATTACGTCGACTATGTAGACCAGGCAGGTCTTCCAGTGTAGTCCCCTCAGCATGGACTCCATTAGCCTTTCGAAGGTCGCAGGGACGTTGCACAGACCGAATGGCATAACGGTGAACTGCCAGAGCCCGTTGCCTAGAGAGAACGCCGTTTTCTCGCGGTCCTTAGGGTGGACCTCCACCTGCCTGTAGCCACTCTTCAAATCCAAGGTGGAGAACCATCTTGATCCTGATATGGTGTCCAGCGTGTCGTCGATCCGGGGTAGAGGGTAGCTGTGTTAGGAATTGACTTCCAACCTGGCCACAGGTGGTGCCACCTCCCAAGCTCCATAGCCATTGACATTATGTTGGACTGCAGTGTGTGTGTGTGTGTGTGTGTTATATCTGTCCCTCTCTGTTCTTTGTATTTTGTTGCTCTGTATTCTGTGGTGTGCAATACAAGATGGCGAGTTTAGAATAGTGACCAGTGTGTGTTGTCTGTTTACACCCCTCTATCCCTCCACATTTGGTGCCGAAACACTCGGGAAGACTAAGGATTAACTTCTTCAACGGATTTGTATCTACAGACGAGCTTTCTACACTACAAGAAGCTCCACGACGAGGGAAAGAGGATATTCCACTGCACCACCCCACGCCAGACGCTGAGACGCCACCATTAGTCTACACTGCACTCTCAGATAAGTCAACATCAATACGAAAGGAAATAGCATGTTGAAACAACTGATATTTCTTCATTATTATCATTTGGATTGGTGAAGCTAATATAAGACTGCTATTACACGAACAGGAACTGCGTGTTGTCAATCAAGAAGCACGCTTCCTGTCTACTGTATTTGTTTATTATTATTATTAGCGAGATAGACATAACTGGCCCTCGCTAAACAGAAACTGTATGCACGGATGTTGTATTATATTATGAAATGCTTGCATGAATTGTGCATGACTTATTAAGGAATCCAGTGTTCCTTTAATCTACAGTATTCCAAAGTAGTAGAATATCTTTCCGCCGCTGGACTTTGCAACGGGTCACGCATGTGTAGTTCCGTTCAGTTCCGTGCGATCTGAGTGCAAATACCTACATCAACTCAACAGCGCCATCTATTAGCTCACGCGCCCTACCAGTCATTCTCCAGCGCACTCTGTTAGCAAGGTCTTAAGATCTTCCACGGACCTAGCACGCCCTCTGTTAGCCCTTAAAGGTACCGGTGCGGTACGAATCACCCCTACCCGCCCGTAAGCTCACCGATCACTACGTCACGTCTGGAGGGAAGCCTGTCAGTCAAGCTTAAGATTTATTGCACCCATTATGCCGACGGAACAAGAGACCGCTACTGCAGCAAGCCTGCACAATCTGAAAAGGAAAAGAACACGTGAGAGAGCAAATGCCACATGCTTCATTACAGCCATTAACAGCCTTACAGAAGACGCAACACTAGAAGACTTTACTTTCCACCGCGACAGACTACAGGAAACACTCTCTAGCCTAACCCAACTGGACGATGCTATTCACGATTTACTATCTGACACAGAATACAATGTTGACATTACTGTATGTGACGAATATATTGACAATGCAAAGCGCGCCATACAGAAAGCTACCATTGGAGCGGACAGGAAGCTTTACTCTGTCACCCCTACTTTGTCCACTCCCACTGCCATGCCCACGTCACAACCAATTAAGTTACCCACCATAAAACTTAGCCCCTTCACGGGAGATATAGAAGAATGGTCTCGCTTTTGGGAGCAGTTCACTACTTCCATTGACCAGAATCCTACAGTATCGCAGGTCGACAAACACGTCTTTCTGAGAGGTTATTTAGAAAGGGAACCCAAGCATCTCGTCGACGGTATTGCCATCACAGCTGGCACTTATAATGCCACAAAGAAAATTCTCATTTCCAAGTACGGAGATAAAAATAGAATTATCCAGGCGCACTTAGACTATCTGGAAAATATACCACCGATACACTCCACCACCCCAGAGTCCCTGAATCACACTTACGTTGAGTGTAACTACGGTCGCGTGCTAGCCCCCAAGATACTAAGAGCGTTCCCAGACGATATCTGCCGACGTTGGATCATCCACACGCGGAGAGACAACGTTAGTGAAGGTGACATCATCAAACTCATGTGTTTTTTGAACGAAGAGATTGAAGGTGCCCTCATTAGTCAAAAGATTCGGGGGGAATCTTATCAGCACCCGGCTTCTATCTATCAGCACCCGGATTCTGTCCCAGCAACAGCGGCGTTCCAGATTGACACTCACGCCAAGAAAGGGAAGAAGAGAGAGAAGGAAAGACTACAGCCATTTTGCATCTTTTGTGAGGGAAGAGGACACTGGACTCAGGATTGTACTAAGGTAACCGGGACTGACGCTCGAACTCAGAAATTGAAACAATCATCGCGTTGTTTCCTCTGTCTTAATCGAGGTCATCACACAAAGGACTGTAGCAGGAAAGGGAGAGCTTCGTGTTCCCAGTGTGGAAAAGGTCACCATAGAGCGATTTGCAGCAACTTAAATCATTCCCCTGTCGCGAATTGCACAGAAACAACCGCCGTTGGTAAAATAAACGTCACTACTCCGGGATTTACCCATCTCCAGACTGCTAGAATATGGATCTCGGGACCAACGGGTTCGAGTAAGCTGACGAGGTGCGTTCTCGACGGAGGTAGTCAATCCAGTTTCGTCAAAAGTTCTTTGGTCGATGAGCTGGGTCTGGAAGTCATTGGAGACGCATCATTAAAGGTCCACGCGTTTGAAACACCATCCAACACATCACATTCACGTAGGTTCGTTCGCCTGAAGACGAGAGGATTTTGGGACAGTACCCAAGTAACATTGACGGCATTTGAAACCACCCACTCCTTTTCTCACCACCCAGCAGTACCACGAGATATCACGATGACCAGACAAACACGGAAACTGCAATTGGCTGACCCTACAGATGATTCAGCTGACCTTCCAATCGAGCTGTTAATCGGAGGAGATCAGTATTGGACAATCGTCAGTGACTCTGCCCCGATACGACTCTCCTCGTCAGTTGTGTTAATTCCATCGAAATTTGGATGGATATTCACCGGAAACTGCTCAGGAGTATCAGCTACTAACACGGTTGTAAACTTCATCGATGCATGTCACTCCATGCCCTGTGACGACTCTCTTCGACGTTTTTGGGATCTGGATTCCGTTGGGATCGCAGCTGAACAAGACCGAGCAATGAGCGCTAAAGACACCTCACTTCTAACACAATTTCACGCGTCTTACAGTATTGAGGACCAAAGAAGAGTCGTACGATTGCCACGCAAGAAAACTATGGAACTTGCCAACAACTATCACGTTGCAGAAAAACGATTCCAATCACTGGAAACCCGATTCCGGAAGAACGAATTCCTGAAACAAACATTTACGAACCACATGATGGACTACATAAGGAAAGGTCACGTGGAACTAGCGCCAAAGGAGACCCGTACGGATGAGTTTTATCTTCATCATCACTTAGTAAAGAAAGAGAAACATGGAACCATTAAATGGCGTATAGTCTTCGACGCATCGTCACACGAAGAAAACGCGCGCCCACTCAACGAGACCTTGGAAATGGGACCCAACCTACTCCCTGAACTGTTTGCAGTATTGTTGCGGTTCCGTTCATTCACGTACGGTGTGATAGGAGACATCAGCCAAGCGTTTCTTCAGTTGTCCCTTCACGAAGAGAATAGAGACTTGACCAGATTCCTGTGGTACCGTGTTGTCGAAGATGAGAGTGGTGCTCAAGTGGCTTCCGATGAGAGAGCGATTTTCCGCTTCACAAGACTCCCTTTTCGGACTGGCTTGCAGCCTATTTCTCCTTTCAGCTACGCTGAGAGAACTAGCCACTAGAAACAGATCTCAGTTTCCTTCCGCGGCTTCACGCGAAAACACATTCATGGACGACATTATCGCATGTGCCCGAGGAGAAAATGAAGCGATCGCAATTTACTATGAACTCACCTCTCTCATGAAGAAGATAAGTCTACCCATGTCGAAATGGGCCACGAGTTCCCAACAGCTGATCCAGATATGGAAGGCCGAAGGAAGAGAGATCACCACGGAAACACACGTTCTTGGCATTCCATGGAACACAGTAACAGACTCGCTCACTATAGATGTTACAGAAATCACAACGAGACTGAAGGACCGCCCCGCTACGAAACGACACCTGCTCCAAGCGACTGCTAGTTTCTACGACCCATTGGGTTTAATGACGCCGGTATCAATACTGGGGAAAATCCTATTTCAGGACACATGGCATAGAGGACTAACATGGGATGAACTCCTACCGCAGGACCTTGCCCGTCGCTGGCACAGCTGGACTTCAAGTCTACCCCAACTCTCGCAGATCACCGTCCCAAGATGGGCAGGAATGCCCGAACGCGACATCACAGATGTCCATGTGTTCTGCGACGCCTCAGAGCGAGCGTATGGAGCTGTTTTGTATATACGATCTCTCTGCAATGGCACCACTTCTGCCCACTTGTTGTGCAGTAAAAGTAGACTTGCGCCAGTCAAGAAAGTGACACTAGCACGTTTAGCGTTGCTAGCAGCGGTGATAGGCGTTCGACTCTTGAATTACTGCGCTAAGGCGCTGAAGTCTGTCTGGTGTTATGCGCCAGGTACCGGTGCGACAAGCGCGCCCTTCGATACAAGCAAAGGGACCCTGTGGACGGACTCAAGAGTAACCCTAGGATGGATTCAGAATGATCCGAGTCGTTGGAAGACGTTCGTCTGCAACCGCGTGACCGAGATTCAATCCTCTACCATTCCGTCACAGTGGAGACATTGTCCAGGCAAGGACAATCCAGCAGATCACTTGTCACGAGGATTGACGGCAGAGAAGATCAAAACTCTGCAGGCCTGGTGGAGAGGACCATCATGGCTATCTCTCGACCAATGCCATTGGCCACACAGCTCAACCGTCTCTACGCCCCTCCCTGAAGCAAGAACTCGCGCTCAGGATGTGCTCCAAATTGAATCACCAGACCCAGTAATTGAAGCTACCAGATACAGCTCCTATATCAAACTTCTTCGTGTAACCGCATGGGTTCTTCGTTTCGTACGCCTACTTAGACATGAGGACCAACCAACGGGGGAACTGACAGCAGAAGACATAAATGGAGCCCTCCGCTATTGGATAAAGGCAATGCGAATGGAATGTTTCCCTACCGAAATTGCAGCTCTCGAACGGAAAATCCCTCTGCCTGAGAAATCGAAGATCAAACGTTTCAATCCATTTCTCGACAATGGCATACTTCGCCTCGGTGGACGCCTACAATATGCTGCGGTTTCAGAGAGTGAACGGCATCCAATCATCATGGAAGGACGACATCACTTCACACAACTGCTGATAAGAGACAAACACATACGGCTCCATCATCTTGGAGTACAGATTGTTCTCTCTGACCTCCGAAGCACCTACTGGATCCTTGGTGCTCACCGTGCCATCAAACACGTCCTTCACCAATGTTTACGCTGCAAGATGGTAAAAAATGTTGGCGGCCAGGCAATAGAAGCTCCAATGCCCTCCGAACGAGTGACCCCGAGCAAGCCATTCGCCGTCACAGGTATCGACTTCGCGGGCCCGCTGTACGTCAGGGCAGGAACATCAGCCAAAAAGTGTTATATCACCCTCTTTACGTGTGCCACTACACGGGCCCTACATTTGGAGTTGAGTGGTGATATGAGCGCCGACAGATTCATGCAAGCACTACAGAGATTCGTCGGTAGGCGTGGTCTGCCACACACTATTTATTCTGACAACGCCCAGACCTTTCACGCGGCTAACAAGGAACTGAGTGGCATTTGGGCTTCGCTGTCTGCGGCAAAGACTCACCGCTACCTCTCCGAGCACCGTGTGACCTGGAAATTCATCGCCCCACGCGCGGCTTGGTGGGGAGGATGGTGGGAGAGGATGGTTGGATCGACGAAGCGGTGCCTACGGAAGGTACTTGGACGCTCCAGCATCGACGAAGAAGGACTCCAAACAGTACTGGTCAGCATCGAAGCCGCACTGAACTCGAGACCCTTGACCCGCAATGGAGACACCGGCGATGTGTTTACTTCCGCACACTTCCTTGTGGGAGAGAAACTCACTACAGTTCCATCTGGGCCTGAACCACCAACGGGAGTTCCTGTTCGAGAATTCCGACTGCGTCAACAACTGGCAGACGACTTCTGGAAGCGCTGGAGTAAGGAGTACCTACTGTTGCTGCAGAGCTTCCATCAAGTCCAGCAGCCCAAGAAGAACTCCACGCTGAGGGTAGGCGACGTCGCGCTCCTTCAAAGTGACTTTCAGCCGAGACATCTCTGGAGAAAGGTCCGGATCCACGAGCTGCGTACTGGAAGGGACGGGATTGTAAGGACAGTAATCCTTTCCACAGCAGATGGAAAACAACTGGCCCGATGGATGGTTGGATCGACGAAGCGGTGCCTACGGAAGGTACTTGGACGCTCCAGCATCGACGAAGAAGGACTCCAAACAGTACTGGTCAGCATCGAAGCCGCACTGAACTCGAGACCCTTGACCCGCAATGGAGACACCGGCGATGTGTTGACTCCCGCACACTTCCTTGTGGGAGAGAAACTCACTACGGTTCCATCTGGGCCTGAACCACCAACGGGAGTTCCTGTTCGAGAATTCCGACTGCGTCAAAAACTGGCAGACGACTTCTGGAAGCGCTGGAGTAAAGAGTACCTACTGTTGCTGCAGAGCTTCCATCAAGTCCAGCAGCCCAAGAAGAACTCCACGCTGAGGGTAGGCGACGTCGCGCTACTTCAAAGTGACCTTCAGCCGAGACATCTCAGGAGAAAGGTCCGGATCCACGAGCTGCATACTGGAAGGGACGGGATTGTAAGGACTGTAATCCTTTCCACAGCAGATGGAAAACAACTGGCCCGACCCGTTCAGCTGGTCGTACCTCTAGAGGTAGACCAGGGTGGGGAGGATGCTGGGAATTGACTTCCAACCTGGCCACAGGTGGTGCCACCTCCCAAGCTCCATAGCCATTGACATTATGTTGGACTGCAGTGTGTGGGTGTGTGTGTGTTATATCTGTCCCTCTCTGTTCTTTGTATTTTGTTGCTCTGTATTCTGTGGTGTGCAATACAAGATGGCGAGTTTAGAATAGTGACCAGTGTGTGTTGTCTGTTTACACCCCTCTATCCCTCCACATGCTGTCCTTCTTCGTGACGTCGTTCATCCACCTGTAGTCCACGCAGAACCTGGTGGAACCGTCCTTCTTCTTCACAAGCACGACCGGAGAACTCCAAGGACTATGTGATGGCTCGATCACCCCTTGCTCCTTCATCTCTTCTACCATCCGTTCGACTTCGGCTTGCTTGGCGAGCGGGACACGTCGGAATGGGGCCCTAATCGGTGCGCTGTCCCCAACGTCGATTCTGTGCTGGACCAGCTTGTCCTGCCTAAGTCTTTGCTCCCCACGGAGAAGACGTCCTGGAATTCGCGTAGCAGGTCCTGAAGTTGGAGTGATTGTTCCTCGTCTAAATGGTCCTGGCATCCTTGGTCCAGCTTCTGTAGTTCTTATGGCAGTGCGTGCCTCCTTCGGTTGTCCGTTTGCAGGTGTCCGTCTGTCGTATCTGTGATGCGGGCAATCCAGGTAACGGGCTCGCAGTCTCCTAGGTTGGTGTCCCGGTGAACCGTAATGTCGTAGTCGTTCAGGTTGGACAGGTGGACGTACGGCCGAGACGTCGTGTTGATGAGGGTCTTGGCAACTAGCAATCCTTTTGTCTGGATGTCCTCATATTTTGGCTCGATGACAGCCGCCACTCCCTCAGCAGTTCCGTCGACAGTTACGGCGGCGCTGACCTCCGTCCTGGCGGGAACGATGACGTCCTCTCTCAGCCTTACTCGTCGTGCGGTGACGGCCTCGTGCGCTGGTTGCAAAGCAAGTTCCTCACCTCCGAAGTGCAGAGTGTTGGTACTCAGGTCCAAGATGATGTTGTTCTGGTCGAGGAAGTCCAGTCCGATGATCACTTCGTTTGATACGTCAGCCACAAGCACTGGATGCTTCACCACCCGTCGACCAATGACGAGCTCCAGTGATGCTTCGCCATGTACCGGCGCGGTCTCTCCGGTCGCGGTTATTAGCTGGAGGTTCCTTTGTGTGGGTTGCACTCTCCACTTCGGGATCACGGTGGGATTGACGATGGTCCTCGATGCTCCCATGTCGATCAGCATGGGCCATCTCACTCCTTTGACGACTCCGTCGACCATCAGGCTGCTATTGTCCCTCCGTAACTTCGTCACACGCACTTGGACTGCCGGGGCTTGACGACTGTCACAAGCCAACCTTTGCCCCCCAAGGCTGGCTAATACTCGTTTCCCTGGACCGCGCGGTTTTCAGACGACTGATTTCCCGTGGGATACCCTCGGCGGCGGCGATCACCGCAGTCCTTGCTCACGTGGCCTCTCTTACCGCAGGCCCAGCAGGTCGGTAGTCCTCTTCCCGGCCGGCTCTCCGGTTGTCTTCTGGCTGTGTCGTTGCTGGTAGTGTCGCGACTATCGAAGAAACGGCTTAGCGCCTCCATCAATTCGTCGGCCAGGGACTTGGTCTCGTTGGTTTTTTGCTGGTTCGTCGACGTTCACTTGACGCACCCGCGCGTGCATTCTAGATGCCTGTTTTGCCGTCTCGAACTCAAGTGCGTGACTCAGCGCATCTGCCAGGGTCTTATTGCGCGCGAGTCGCAGCGCCTGTTGAGTGTCCGAGCCCCGTAGCCCGTCGGTGAAGGTCTGCGTCGCAATCTGTTCCAGAAAGTCGGCCGGCGCT
Source organism: Meconema thalassinum (assembly GCA_946902985.2). NCBI lineage: Eukaryota > Metazoa > Arthropoda > Insecta > Orthoptera > Tettigoniidae > Meconema > Meconema thalassinum. The sequence goes on along the minus strand of OX336388.2, from coordinate 426,398,634 downwards.
GTTGGATAGGCGAGCCTTACGAGGCGTGCGATGTCCATCTCGAACTCCTGGAGGGCTTCCGCGTTCTTCTGTACCCGGGTCCGGAGCTGCATCTGGTAGGCCTGCTGAAGATGGCTATCTCCATATCGGGACTCCATATGGGCGATCAGTGAAGTATAGTCCTGGGATCCCGTTGGGATGGCCTGAAGGACGTTAAGGGCGTCACCTCTCAGCGCTACAATGAGAGCTGTAGCCTTTTATGTGTTGTTCCAGTTATTTATGAAAGAGGCCGCCTCGAACTGACGTAAGTAGGTGCTCCAAGGGACCTTTCCGTCGAAGGTTGGGGGCGTCACTCTGCTATGTCCCGTTCCTGATATTCCCGGTGTAACGGTGGGCGGGCGTTGGCGCAGCTCGGCAACTTCCTCTTGTAGAGCGTTGAATTTCTCTTCCATCCCCGTCAGTGGGCGTTGGCGCAGCTCGGCAACTTCCTTTTGTAAGGCGTTGAATTTCTCCTCCACCCCCATCAGCGGGCTTTGGCGCAGCTCGGCAACTTCCACTTGTAAGGCGTCGAACTTCTTTTCCACTGCCGTGACTTCCTCACGCAGACCCAGTTCTAATTTCTTCAGGTCCTGTGTCAACTTATTCTGACCGTCTTCCATCTTCTTCTGGCCGTCCTCTATCCTCTTCAGGTCCTCCGCTAGCTTATTTTGGCCGTCTTCCATCTTCCTCTGGCCGTCTTCTAGTTTGGCAGTTAGGTCCTCGGCTAACTTCTTCTGGCCGTCTTCCATCATGACTTCCATGCCACTTAACTTTTCTAGCAATGCTGCAAATTGCGCTTCCATTTTGGTTGTTTGTCTTGTAAAGGGCATGCACTCACAGGAAAATTAGAGAGAAATGACCTGCTCGGGTTTTGAAACCAGGACCGTCAGGTGTTGTGCTTGTACTTGAGTTCGTAATCCGGCTTCTGACACCAGTTGTTACGTGCCACGCCCCTAGTGACACCCCCGCCAACCGGACTACGGTGGGTTGAAGCACAACACAGATTGTTCCTTTAAAGAAATAATTAACTTTATTGCGGCCAGAAAGATACACCACTCATCAGCAAATACAAGCAATTAGAACCTAACTCCAGTTTCCTCAAGTCTCTTCCTTATGGAGAGCTCTTGCCCCATTTCACTTGTCAACAAACCACAGAAGCCAACCCGTCCCAATGAGTCCGGTGGCCTTAACAGGAACTACCTGCACCTCTTCCTTATGTACACAAACTACAGTTACTTACGATAACCTGCTACACGCTGCTTCGCTGTCCACGATCTGGGAAACAATGTCACTGGATTTCGTAACTCCCTCGGCACTTCGCCACAATACCTCTGTCGCTCAGTGAAATCACACTCGCTCAAAACACAGGCAGTCCCCTGTATGCCTCTCACTCCCTCGCCGTCAAGAGAATCAGCCTCACCAGGAGTTTCGCAAGTCACGCCACCACACTTCTGTCGCTCAGGATAAACGCTCGCACTAGCTCGAAAAACACGCACTCACTGCTTGACAGGTCGCTCTTATATAGCAGGCCGGTGACTCAATAAATACTTCTAGACCCATCCAGGGTTCACGGCTTCTCGAGGTTTCCATCGCTGGCTGGGTCACGAATATTCTGGACCATCCCTTTGTCCTAGTAGTCCTGTTGCATAAGGCGCACGCAATACACTGAGGCAGAGCACAGCCCAGCCCTGGGGCAGTTGTAACTCATGCGACGAGCGATGAAACAAACTCACAGCCGTAACAGTATCTTTATAAGGCATTTGTTTTCACTCAAAAAAGCTCTCTTAAGGGAGGACATACAGCTTAAGGATCCAAAACAATAACGATTTTAATATTATAACCGTGCCTGTCATAAATCTTGTACAACAATGATATCCGTATATTTCCTAGGAAACACATTTTGTTATTAGAAGTAAATTTTAAAACTTGTATCTAATTTTATCCATTTTTAATTTTTATTGTGCTGAATTTCTTTGTTTCCCTAATATCTCCCATGTTGAGAGGAATTTTTGGACATTTGCTTTAATTATAGTGGGTGTTAAATCTTCAGTTACAAAATGAATCTCACGTATTTTCACATTATTAATTAATTAATTAATCGTCAGTATGTCCATTTTTATTCTGAGCGAACTCAAAACATATTTTTAATGTTTCATAGACAAACTGATTAAAATCACAAGGGTTTTGAGTGATTCATTTTGTAGCTGAAGATTTAACAACCACATAGAAAAAGAAACGCTCTTCAGTTAATGTTGGTGTTAATTATGCATAATGACATCATTTGAATGAGGTTAGCCTAAATCATCATCTTACATTATTTTGTCATGAAAAGAACATATTGGAAAATATGATATATCAGCCGGGCCTTAGCAATGATATTCAACATGTTCGGATTGTATTCTAAAAACTATACGCAAATTTACTCCAAACATTATCCGCAGTTTATCCGCTATCCGCACAGCCATGCAAACTATAACCGCATGGCGAAAAACTTTGCGGATATCCGCGGGTTTAACAGCGGATATCCGCATCCGCGCAGGGCTTTATATATAGGCATCAAACTTGTTTATTGTTTTGAGTAATTTATGATAGGGGCAGTGCTGAAATTTAAAAATGTATCTTATTTCTCTTACCTTAATCAAACGATCGAAGAGAAACTTCGTAGAATCAATCAACATAATAATCTTTATCTTCTATCAATTAAGCCATCACAATTTACACCGGTTATCAGACAGATTCTACACACACCCAAAGTACAAGGGGCTACATGACTGCGTTGTTGCAGCCCCTAAACTGAGGAACCAACCAACCAACCTTCTATCACTTAATTCTCTAGCTCACGTTTCGCAGGGTATAGAAGCCGTACATTTGTCATTTCTCAAAATTAACTACTTGGACTGGCAATAGAAGGATGCCTTCTCTACAGGAGAAGTCATAATTTATCGATACCGATACTGAAATGTATTTACACAGGTAGCCCATTGGAATATTTCGTGGCGGAATACCGAGGAGTAAGAGGCCTCGTGGCCAGCGAGGATGAGTGAATGTAATTGGCTCAAATAAGTAGCATGATTATGCCTATAAGTTAGAAACTAAATGAAACTGAAACTCACTACATATTAACTGGAGGGCAGAGAATACAAGTGACGCAGTCAGCAGCTACTGTAGATGGTTGGTAGCAGAACATAAAAGAGAGTGTTGAACTTCAGATGAAACAACAACACCTTCCGGCCCTTATACAGCGCCAATGGAAACATTGTAATTTTGTACGTTCTTCTTTCCAACCCACCCCCAGGGACGTGGGGTAGCGACCACGGGGTCCCAGCTGAGTCCGACATTGCTTCCACTTACTTGTGCCGGTCTCCTCTCCGTCTTCTTTCCTGTCGACCTTATTTGGTCAACTCTTGTTCTCTTCCGACCCCGACGGTATTAGGGTATCCGAGGCCAAGGGAGTATCTTCCTTTCCCTCCTTAATTGACCCTTGTCTCATATTTTCTTATACCCTCCTTCTGTGATGGGTCAGCCTTCTTTTTCTTTTCACGTTCTCTCCTGCCTTCTGCTCAAGGCCCTCAAGGAGCCAGGGTGTATGTAGCCCCACCACTTCTGGTGCACCCTGGATATTGCTACATCCTCAGGGGCTCATGGCTGATGAGTTCGGGAATAGGCGACCCCGAGGGATTCCTGATCTGGGTCCGGTTTTCCCCCATTTCTTCATTACCTCTGGGGTGGACCCTCTCCTCTTTCACTTTCCTGTCTGCCTTTCATGGCTCTCCTTCCTTCCAAGTCCCTCAATCCGCATTCCTCGAGGGTTGAGGGCATTTCTTTTCCTCCTGTCCTTTATTTGCCTTATTCTCCTTTTGTTTTCCATTCTTCTTCTAGTATATAAGTTAGTAGTTAGTTTTAGTTATAGTTTACATTTCATTTTCATCTTCACGATCACCCAAACCATTAGGGGCCGATAACCTAGATGTTAGGCCCCTTAAAACAACAATTATCAACATCATCTTTCCGACCCTTGTACTGTAAACTGTTCTCTTCTCGCTGAATTTAGTTCTGGCCCACAATGTGTCAGTCTGATCAATTATGGGGAGATAATGGAAGGAAGAACGGATCGATTTCTTTACGAAGTACTCTGTGTAATTATAACAGTACTATATATCAATTCCTTAAACAATTATGAGCGTGTGGGTGATTATACTCGGCAGTTAAAAATAATGCCACACCTATCCAAAAAAGGATGCATTCAGTAAGGGTCGATTGACATAACGAAAGTAACACGGAATGTAATGGTTTTTCAGTCCACTGTTTCTAGATTGTAATGGAGGGCAGATAATGCCAGTGCGGCAGTCAGCAGCTACGGTAGTTAAAGGTAAGCAGAACATTGGTTGTTTCCTCAGTTTAGGGGCTGCGACAACGCAGTAATGTAGCCCCGTGTACTTTGTGTGTGTGTGTAGAATCTGTCTGATAACTGTATTAGTGTGTGTTATCTGTTTCTTAATTCAAGTAAGGACTGAAGACTTTGAATTTTTCAAGTAGTTCCTACTTTTGCCACCAACGCCACCATCAACGACTACTAGTTCAGAACTTGGCTACTAGACGCCACCGCAGTCGGCTCCTGGCGACGAACGTAGGAACCTGAGCGTTGTTTACATTTTTAACCTAATTTAGCTTCACACAGGTGTAATTAGTGGAAGGTTCTTTAACATGCCATAAATATATGACATGGGGCCACCGAAGCAGAACATTAAAGAGATTGTTGAACTGTATCCATCCTGCGGCGTAGGTGATTTTAATTTTTGTTTGAGTTTTCAGTCTTATGACTGGTTTGATGCAGCCCTCCATGCCTCTCTGTCCTGAGCTATTCATTTCATCTCTACATAGCTACCATACCCTACAAACGAGGCAATCTGTTTAACATATTCTAACCTTGGTCTACCCCTACAGTTCTTCTCCTCGACCCTCCCTTCCATAACTAAACGTGCTATTCCGGGGTGTCTTAGAATGTGTCCTACCAACCTATCTCTTCTCTTCATTAGCAATCGCCAGAAACATCTCTCCTCTCCCGCCCGTCTTAATACCTCTTCGTTTGTAACCCTATCTACCCATCTGATTTTCATCATTCTCCTGTAACACCACATTTCAAATGCTTCAATTTTCCTCTTTTCTGCTGCACCAATAGTCCAAGTTTCACTTCCATAGAGCGCCACGCTCCAGACAAAGGCTTTCAAAAATGATTTCCTAATACCTAAATCTATATATATTCGATGTCAAAAGATTCCTTTTCTATAGAAATGCTATCCTTGCCTGAGCCAACCTACTTTTTATATCCTCTTTGCTTCGTCCGTCACTGGTTATTTTGCTTTCTAACAGAAGTCTCCTACTTCCTTTTCACCTGCCAATTTGATGTGCATAGAGGTTTCTGATTTATTTCGGCTGCATTTCAATATTTTTGTTTAACATTTATTAATTCTCAACTTGAATTCTTTCAAGACGGAGTCCATACCATTCCAAAACTCATTCAAATCGACGATGTCATCAGCAAATATCAGAGTTGAAATTACTCTATTTCTCCTTGAATCCCACTTAAAATTTGTCTCCAATTTCCTTCATTGCTTGTTCAATGTAAAGATTGAAAAGTATGGGTGATAAGTTGCAGCCTTGCCTTACACCTTTCTGAATACCAGCTTAAATAAATAAACATTCGGAACTTTAAAGCTAACAGCTTAGCGTCCCAGGCATAACCTGAAAACACCAGTGCATGAATTGTTTTATTTTTATAACCAACATTTTTAACCTGCATGCCAGATTAGAGCATAAAGGCCACCCTACCTCCTTCAGTACGGTATCTAACAACCACGCTGAACACCCAGTTCCTAACCAATAAAATCCTCACCCACACCGGTCGAGAGATCCTGTCATTTAATGTTTCCCAACGTCCCCATAGGACCACGATTCCTTGGACCTATCTTACCATCCATTTACCCGATACTTACAAATTCTAACATACTTACAGCTGCCCAATAACACGGGAATACCCTTCCAGATCCTTGACTTACCCACTAACATGTGAGAGGGAATTATACGCAGCTGACATTAGCTGGATATCCGACAAGCCAGGCGCAACGAAAGTGCACTGTGCCACCACAGCCATCCCCCTCGTATAACTATGACACCCCACACAACACAATACCGCTTGACACTCTCTTTTCATGGTTTGTGCACGGAGGTGCACTATGATAGATGTGACCCTATTTTCCTGAGGAAAATAGGAATTGGTAAGTTGTACCCGGGACAGAGGGCAAGCATAGCCCAGGACCTGACATGATATGACTTCGACGTTGACGACCGACGGGAGGTCATAGTGGTGACGTGTTAGGGTGGGTAAGCGCCTGTGTTCGAGGATGTACCTAGACTGTCTCCCCTAGCACGGGGTCCGTTATACCCATTTTTTATGCCTTAACGTCGTCTAAGCTATACCTGCGGATGGAGGCTTGATGGTTCGATGAGGGAATTAACTACCCCTGCATCGGACAGGATACACCCTCCTTCCCAAGACGACCCACTTGACTTGACGTTAGTTAGCCTGTAAGATAAGTAAATGCTCCATAGCGGGGGCCAATCCTGCAGCGGCAGGTGAAGATGAATAACAATGAATAATACTGAATAATGATGAAATGGAATAACGAATTAAGGGAATAATGAAATAATGAAGTAAGGAAATAGTGAAAGAATATAATAATGAAATGGTATAATGAAATAAGGGAATAATGAAATAAGTAAGGAATGCAATAATGAAATGAAATACTGAATAATAATGAATATATGATCCCACGGGCCGAGGTATCTAACACCGATGTTCTCCTCTGTTGATACCCCCGGAGGGTATCACCTATGATACTTGAAACTTGAAATATACGACGAAACTACGGTTCTCTCCCTGGCCGAGGTTACAACTACCGTTGGGCGCTCTGGTTGTGCCCCAGGTGGAGGAATATATTGATATTGCCTGCATGGCAATATATAAGCGCCGAATGCGGTCTTACGCAGATGCGTAAGCCCGATTGGAACGGTCCGTACCGTTCCCGTGGGTGTCCTTCAATGGAAGGGCCGATAGCATAAAGAAATACTAAGGTATAGACAATATTGAATAAAGGAAGAAATAGCGCAAAGATATAGGAAGTGAAGAATAGGAATGAAATAACGCGAAGGTATAGGCAATAGGGCCAACGGCCTAGCCGTGTTGAAACACCAGATCCCATGAGAACTCCGCAGTTAAGCAACATTGGGCGTAGTCGGAACTTGGATGGTGTGCCGGTTCTAGGCACTGCGCACTGTTGGCCAACATAAGGAGGAGCGGAAAGGCCCTGACCACCCTACCGCACGTAAACTCCGGCTGGGGGAAGCCTCTTCGGAGGCTCGGACCTGCCTTCGGGCAGAATACCGATTAATTAATTATTTTTTTATTATAGGCAATAATGAGTCAGGAATAAAGAAATACAAAGGTATATACAATAATGAATAAAGAATGAAGTAGCACAAAGTTATAAGAACAGGAGGAATAGGAATAAAGTAACGCGAAGTTATAGGAAATAATGAGTGAGAAGGAATAGAGAAATACAAAGGTATAGACAATAATGAATAAAGGATGAAGTAGCACAAAGATATAGGAATATGATGAATACGTATAAAGTAACGCAAAGGTATAGGAAATAATGATCAAGGAATAAAGAAATATGAAAGATATAGGAACATGATGAATAAGTATAAAGTAACGCAAAGGTATAGGAAATAATGAGTGAAGCATTAAGAAATACAAAGATATAGCCCATAATGAATAAAAAATGAAGTAGCACAAAAATATAGGAAAATGATTCATCAGAATAAGGAAACGCAAAGGTATAGGAAATAAGGATTAGTGCATAAACAAACATGAAGGTATATGAAAGTATAAAGTAACAAATGGCCAGTATTAATTTTAGGTCTATATTTTATACTTATGTTTGTGTCTTAATTTTTCAGCGCAGGTTGAAAACCTGAGGCCCCAAATCCCGACACAGCGCACATAGTGGTGCATACTTTGCGTATATGCATCGGGAGTAGCTCCATTTTGGGCACTCGCCGAGATACCCGATCACAGTGAAATAACATGATATATTTTCAGGATGACACATTTTTTTCTGTATACATCCACAGATTCACCCCACAGATGCCGAGGGTGGACACCCTACATTGTAATTCTATGTATCTTTTTGTCCCAAGAGATGGCGACATGATATGTCCAATAATATATGTATTTTTTACTACACAAATTTCTCTCCCCCACAATTCACACTCACACGGCCAATACACGACTACCCCCCCCCCCCCCCTCACACACATGATATATGTTTCCAGGTGTACATCCGAACCATGGTGGAGATATACCTGTGGGATATCCCCCCACTGGAGGTCGGATCAAAAATAACAATTTGACACCTGCAATGAGAGGTGCACTACGGCCACACAGCTCGCGCCTATTTATGTGAAGGACGAGTTGTGCTGCCAAGATGACTTCGCTTTCCCACAGGGAATTTTAAGGCTATCTGGCATCACTTTTTCAACCAATTTGTTGTGATGTTTTATGTTTGGTTAATATCAAACACAACTAAGACCATTTTATGTTACTTTTTATTACGGTATACTTGATAGTATTTACATGGAAATAATTAATGTTACTGTTTTGATTTACAACTTACACTATTATATAAAGTCAAGGTTTCTTGAAGCATTACCAAATCGGTTTATAATTTCATCGTTAGTGAGATGTACTGTATGTCTCGGTGAATAGATAACAATACTAGACCGTTGAGTCTGTTTTCAGAAGTAGAATTTCTTAAGTATGTTTTCAACCAATTCAAACTCCGTTCGACAGTGCCGGTAGCTACAAAGAGAGGCAAATTTGCCAAAAGTTTGATAAGGGTATAAAAGTTATGGCAAAATCTTTTGTCATACTATAGTCATACTATAAACATGTAGTTACATAGCCTGCAGGTCTTACATAGTACTGTAGTTTAAACATAGATATTAAATAAGAGTGCACTCAAGGTTGTGTTATTGATATAGTACGGTATTTTTGTAAATGCGAGCATATAATAGTATTATAGTTGCGCAAATTGGGTATTATTAGGATATTGGTATAGTTAATAGAGTTTTGTTCTGAATGACTAAATATGGTATTGTTACGATAAGGTTATTGTTGCGAGAATTTGAAATTATTATGATTAACGGTATTGTTACGATAAGGTTACTGTTGCGCATGTATGAAGTCATTATGATTGATTGTATACACATTGTTTTCCTTTCTATTCATTTAAACTCCCTGTTGTAAAAATGTCGTATTTCTTCCCCACAATAAAACACTTATAACTATATTCCCTTAAACTACACCCTGCGACATTTCTTTGTTTCTTTCTCTCCGCCCTATCTCTTTTACACACGTGCAGGGCACGCGAGGGCAGTTTTTCATCCGCATCGGAGGTACGTTGATTGTATATCCTCCCCCCACCCCTAGGATGTTTTTTTCCCTCTCGTTGTGTTCCTGCACCCCTTTAGTTGAATGGGCGATGATATATGTTTTATTGTTTATGATGTTTTAATGTTTTGTTTATATATGTACTTTGTAATTTGTTATACATTCCAATAGGGACATATGTTGTATCCCGCCAGTATAATTATGTTATCGTCAGAATGAATATTACCAGAGCATAGATGTTAAGCTTCACACCCTAATGTTGCACTTTTTCGACACATACTGTAAAGAAATATTGTTCCACTCACCATGTACACCTACACATGATCGCTGAGCACTACCCGGAGTCACACTATAGAAGACATACGTCACTTGGTAACAATAGTACATGATTATAATGGTTTTTAATGTTTTAATTCATAAACAAATAATATATGTGACAAAAACTTCGGGGGGGGGGGGGGTCCCCTTATATACGTCCCTGGGTTATGATAATACAGATACATAGATATAGATAGATTTATTTTGTCTGGCAAGATAAGGGTTATTGGGCCCTCTCTTCCATCCAACCAGATTATTCAATTGATACATAATGAACCATACAAATACTACTTAAATCTAGCAATAATACAATGTTGATACAATATAAAATACATATAAAACAGATTAGCTTGGTTTAGGCAGGAAATTGTAGTATTGCTAATTTATTGCTAGGGTGAATAAGTAACATAATTAGAAGTAAGTTTAAAATTAGAGCAAGGGAAGGAAATACTGATAAAATGTAGACTGATGATGATGAATGATAATGATCATGATGATCAGTCATGACTAGGGCTCGGATTCGAGCATATTTGCATATTTTTCCCTGAATAGTACACATTGAAAGAAGCCTTTCGGTGGTATTTTCACCTCTCTGGGACCAACAGAATTGAAATTTATCGAGCATATAAATGCATAAAACCGCGGTTTTCAGAATAGAAGCATATAAATACATATTCTTGTGGTTTTCGTCTAAATAGTTTGTTTTTCTTCGAATTCTCCCCCGAATTCGGGCCCTGACAATCCTTAAGGTTAGAAAACAGAAATAATTATTGAAAAGCCTATCTGGTGCGAATAATAGAACCGCAGGATTTTAACCTTTTGTGAGGTCGTTCTCGTCATTGAACCTTTTAATGACTGATTTAAGAAAATCATTCAAAACTGAAAACATAGAAACTTTCTTGATGTACAGACCAATGCAGATCTACTTCATTGACTCGCCTAATTCTGAACATTTTGTAAATGAACTTTTAAACTGTATCTTTTATAAGAGCACTTCTCTTATCTTATACTTGTAAAACTTGAATGCGAGTATATTGCAGTGTATCATACATACAATTAGAAAATAAAGCTCGAATTTAAAGATATGTTATTGTTTTTTTCGTTTCACTTTCCTTTCTATAGTTTTTAACGGTGTTTTTCGAGCATATTCTGCATATTTAACCGCATATATTGGGGGTTTCGAGCATATCTATCGAGTTTATAATGTTTTTTTCGAGCATATAATGGGTTTTTCGAGCATATCTATCGAGCATAAAACACATGGTTATCGAGCATATCTGGAGATTTTATCGAGCATATCGATCCGAGCCCTAGTCATGGCTGACCTATGATCAAGATTAATTATCGCTCTACCGTCGCCTTGCTTTGCAACGTTGCCATACGTCACTTAGTAACAATAGTACATGATAAGTACGAGTATATTAGTTTTTAATGTCTTAATTCATAAACAAATAATATATGTGACAAAAATTTCGAGGGTGGGGGGACGGGCCCCTCGCCCCCCCCTTTATATACGCCCCTGCCTGCACACGAATCTTTTACTGGCAATCATACTTAAATCCCACTAATAAATAAGCCTACGGTACCGTAAGCTCCATTTACCGCTGGGGCCGATCTAGTATGGGGGCGTGGTCAGTGCTTCAACTCTCTGCATGCTATAGTGCTGACAGGGCGTCTCCTTATTACTCCTTGCACCCATCTACACCGCTAACTTGGGTATAATTAAAAGAATGGTCAGGGAAGGGATTTTGGAAGGAAGTCGGCCGTGCACTTGTTGAAAGGAACCGTCCCGACATTTGCATGGTGTTGAAATTGGGAAACCACGGAAAACCATTTCAAGGACGGCCGACGGTCTACTTAATCAGCAGAGAGCTTGGCCCCACGACCTAACGCTGCGCTTTAGCGAGCGTAGCCACCGCTGCCTGTTTGGTGTGTGGTGAAGCCGTCTGATAATGATGACTGTAGTGGTGTGTGTGGACTGGACTGTGAAGGCTAATGACAAGAGCCGAATAGATGCCTTTGAGATGTGGTGTTGGCGGAGGATGCTACGTAGGCTATACCATGGACAGAAAGAACTAATGCCTCCATTATAGAAGAACTGAGCATCACAAAACGTTTATCTTCCCGTGTTAGTGAAAGTTACCTCCTATTCCTGGGACACACTTTGAGGAGAGAAGGAGACAATTTACAAAAGACCATTCTACAAGGCAAAACTGAAGGTACCAGAACAACAAGTAGATGGTTAGACCAAGCAAAGAAGATCACCGGCCAACCTCTTCACGATATCTTACGAAGGGCTGAAGATCGCTTAGGATGGAAACGTCTCGTCAAGCATGTAGTTACTAATGAAGTGAAGAAATGAGGCCACGACGCTCAGCAATGAGTGAAACGATTAATGAAACTGGTGTGTATGTTAGTGACAGGGATGAGGTAGGCGCCCCGAGACTTAAAGTAAGGTACTGTCCCGGCATATTCCCAGAGTGTGGAAGAAACCCAGGGAGAACCCACTCAGGATAGCCGTTGTTAGCGCTGGGATTCGAATCTATGAATTTCGGACTCGCTGCAGCTGCCCTAGCGGTCGTGGTGCAGGATTGAACGAGAACGTCTACGCCATGGGACTTACCCATAACCAATTCTCAAACTTCCACAGGAGCTAGAACGATGGAATTTGGTATAGACCAACATCAAATTGAATCGGTTGGAGCTGAAAAGCATTAAGTCATAAATGGTCATTTCTTAAATGAATTAGTATTCTGAAGCATTGACCCAAGGGCCTTGGAACGGTATAGGAAAGAATTAAGTCAGCTTTCTGTTTAAGCTACACACAAAACATTTGCATCTTACCAGCAGGAGAAAAAGTACGGAAGCTCACTGGCAAGGCAAAAATCTAATACAAAGCAATTTTGTTTTTTGGGTTTAAGCCAGAAACCACTGCTACATGTAGTGCGATCAGAGGAGAACAGCATTAAGTCAATGACTTATTGCCTTTCAGTGCCGTATTTCGTACTTAATGTAGGGCGCACTGCAAGATTCCCGCGCGTTACAGTGCTATTGTAAATTACATTTCTACACGTTTTCAAACTTGATTAGAAAAATATGTTTATTAAATTAAAATTAATATTCCGCTAACACAAATGTAACCTGAATAGTTGCTTCACAATATAGACGACTAATATAGTGTAAGTTCTGTTCTGTCAAGGACGCTTTATCTGTCTCCTGAAAATAGTGAAAACTGACTAAATACTCTTCAGCTCCGACCGATTCAATTGTACTTACAGTAGAAGGAAAGGATGAACATTACACCTTAAAACGTTGTATATGAAGGATATGCAGCGTACCGATCTATTTAATACTCTCCGTATTTCTGTTACAGGACCTGAAAGTCAAGAAAAGTGCCTGGTATAAGAAGATGATCAACTTAACTCGTGCGTTTTTAATCTGGATATCGATACTACAAGTGGCATCCAACTCATTAGTTCGAGAACTAGACGATGTTGATCAAATAGTAGATAATTCCATTATTTCTTTATTGCTTCCCTATTTTCGAGACAAAGAATACTTGACTGTGTACCTGAACGAAGAAGATCACGACACCATGTCACTTAACCTATTGCAGCTCATACACCACATCAGCAAGACAAGCACCCTGGTGGTAGATGGTGCTAAACTTGTGGCAAGAGATCAGTTCACCAAGAGTGACTCGTACCTACTTGTTCTACGATGGTTCTCCTACAAAGTTGTGAATCAATCCGTCACTCGATTAAGTCGACTTACTTCCTGGAATCCCCGGTCAACATTCCTTGTGGTTGTGACATATCCTGGAGGACAGAGAACTCCAGTGGAGGTAGAGAAATTGTTCAAAGTATTTTGGACAAGCAAGGTACTGAACGTGGGTCTCGTATACTTTATGTCAACAGTCCGTAGTGTGAATAACAAGAGAGTGAAGATATTAACATACACTCCATTTCAAAGACAAGACGGTAACACCTTGGCTATTCTTGATATGACTCATGACGTATTCAACCAGGATATTACAGCTGTATTCTTCGATAAACTGGTAAACCTGAACGGAAGTAGAATTAATATTTTGGTTTCGTGGAAAGAAGTTAATTATGCACCCTGGTTAACAATGTTTTCACATATAAATGGTGTGCCTCAAATTATTCAAACGAATCACACATGGGAAGACATAGCCATTGGAATCGCAGATTTTGCCATTGTGAGGGAAAGCATGGATGAAATAAGAATGGAAATCGCAGAATACACTTATCCTCATACGGTTATGCCAGTCGTAATCATTGTGCCCGCGGCAACTCCAATTCCTCAATACCGAAACTTCTTTCTACCCTTCAATGCTCTCACATGGATTAGTCTGATCTGCAGCCTCCCTTTGGCAGTCCTTAGTTACTGCCTCGTGCAGCACAACACAGTATCACTGGAACGTTTAGTCATCATATCCCTAGCCATCCTCTCGTCCTTCTTATCTGTTTCCTTGAGGCATTTACCTAGAGCTCTCCCAGAGAGACTGTTTATTATATTTTGGGTGTTATTTAGTCTCATATTAACGAACACTTTTCAGGGTTCACTGACCAGTTACCTCGCCCTAACTAAGAACTTCCCAGAAATCGATACTTTTGAGCAACTATATCTGTCGGGAATACCTCTTGTTTACTTTTTTGGAGCTGCTGAGAGGCTTAAACGCAACGGGATCAACGATAGCTTCAGTCGTCTTGAAAGAAGAATAATTCCCAATAAACTGTCCATCTGGCAGTACGCGAATCATTGTTCGTCGTATAGGAACGTGTCTTTGGGTCTTGGTATCGATAGTGCAAGGGCACTCGTCTCTTACGAACGATATGTTTTTAAAGGGAAGCCTTTGCTTCACATAATGAAGCATGCAACTCATTTACTGCCTTTCGCCTATCCTACTCGCTTACATTGCCTTTATTTACCAAAAGTGAACCAAATGAATCAGTTGTTAGTTGAAGCCGGGTTACACATTAAATGGGAGGACGAAATAGATTATTTGCGTTATCTTAAAAAGGTATTTGTTTTAACAAGTAATCGCTCTGAGCCGAAGCCATTTACAATTAAACACCTGCAAACAGCATATTATATTCTTTCTTTGGGACTGCTGTTTAGTCTCGTCTGTTTCATGATAGAAATTTTCAAACACAAGGTTCACGTTTTTGTTATACGCAAATCAATAACTATTCACAACTACTTGAGGAAAGCATAATTCTCTTATTCATTCCCAATCACACACTGTGGAAGGTAAAATGCACGGAAATACAACTGGCGATGAATCTTTGTGTGTGGATTATTTTGTCGCTAGATACTGTTCACGAGAGAAGCGTTTCTATATTGCAACGCAATGGCTTTATGGCAACTGCCGATACGAAAGCGCGTGCCGGGAGCATGCTGAGAGGCCAGCTACGATCGCACCTAGCCCACGCGTTAGCCATCCAGGGACGTGAACATTGCGTCACTGCTCTTTCCTCCACTCGTCGCAACGACTCGGCTCAATGCTATTTTGAGCGAGTGAGGTATGGGCTCATTTCACAGCGTTGTCAGACGTGCTCCGGCAGTGAACATACAATTTGCATTTAAACGCATGGAGGTACTGAGTGCAGAAACCGATAAGCATTTGTTTAGATAATTTATACCTAAGTTTTTGAACAGTCAACCGTCTCACGTTTCGAGACATAAACGTGTAAGCTACATCACTGCCAACATGTGATACTCTTGTGTAACGGTACAAGGTTTAGACATGCAACTTGCGACTTCTTAAGCCACTCACCAATATCTGTAGCAATTGTGTTTCCGTGCATAAGTTATCCTCCACTCTATATACCGGCATATGGATTGAAACTGGTAAAGTTGGTCAGTACAATCGATGCAACAACTGGAAATACTACAGAAAAGGACAATTACAATCTTACACGGGTTGCTGCTTTATACCTTTTGTCCACAAAACAGGTTTACCTAATAAATATACAGGGCACCAGGAAATGTTCTCCACAGTGACTGTCGGCTTCTGCCAGAGCTAGCATCAGCAGTTTAGTTGGCAGTACGGTGTCCTTTGACAGGGTGAATCCCACACGTGTGGGCTGTAGGCTGTCGAAATCGTCAGTGTGTATTGCAATAAGCGAGCGTATGTGTCATCAGCACTTCCAGCATCTGTTATGAATGGCTGTGGTGAGTATAAAGTTTACTGTTTGTTTGTTTGTTTTGATACAAGCGACAGTAGTGCTGCCAACGTAACTACTGATGCTAGCTCTCGAAGACTCATTTAGACACTGCGGGGAACATTTCCTGGCGCCCTGTACATAAAATGCGTATATGTTTACTACACGGTATTGGTTTGGTAAAGGTTGATCCGTGTTGACTCTTGATAAATATTTCTGTTTTATTCCGCCTTGTCAATACTAAAATATGTAGTTTCAACGAAAATGTTTCGATATTCAATGGTATCTTCTTCAGGGTTCAACATTCATCATCATCATCATCATCATCATCATCAATTTCCGTTTTCCAGCTTGGGCTGGGTCAGAGCAAATATGACACCCCTCTGTCCACCATCCTTCCTCAACCACTGAACTCCACTCCAGGTTCCGTTCTCTCATACCCAGGGCCGGGTTTAGATTTTATGCGCTCCATGGCCCGTGTGGTTTTGCCGCCCCCTCTTCATACCATCGTGAAGGAGGGAGAATTTAGACCTCAGAAAGGTCTTTGTGAAGATAATTTTTATTTTATTCTAATGTATCGGGAAGTAAAATCAATTAAATAAATTAAAATAATGAGAGAATCAACTGTTTCTAAATTTGTATATACACTATAAATAAATAGTTTTTGTTGTTTTAAGGGACGGAACTACGAGGTCATCTGCCCCTCTTAACACCGATTAAAGAATACAAATTTGGAATTGAATTTAAAATTTTGAGGAGGACACCTGAATTTAAAAAGACCAAAAATTAATTAAACAAAAACAAAAAAATAAAAAAATAAAAAAATACCAAGTAGTTCCGTGAAGAACTATACAGCCTATTTTCATATATCCTACTTGTTAACTGCCACTATCAAAATACGAAATTTCAGTTTGATTGCTATAATAGTTTGATTCTTTGAGAACCGACTAAATATTTCGGATGGTCGCCATGTTGGATTTTATATACAGGGTCTTTATTTTTGCTTGGCAAGGACATTCTCGCTCACGCACTCCGTCAGTGTCAGCTCAGTTCCCGACGACCGCGCGCGCGTATATACGACAGGATACGGCGCTTAAAATCAGTATCATGCATTTTTACTCACCATGCTTACAGAAGATGCTAAAAATGTTCCCCATCCACTGCCAAACATAACCGGCATCTCCTTATGAAGTTTCCGGTTACTCCGGTTAATTTAGCTTCAGTAAGGAAATAACGACATTTACGTCTATTTTTATTGTTTACTGAACCTGTACATTTGAATCTCTTAGCCAGTTGATTTATTGTCCGATTTATAGGAATGGGTCTCCCTGGAAATATCATTCGAAACTTTTGTCTTGTTCTAGTCCACGATTTCCTTCACTTCATGTACGTATTGTGCAGATATACTCGTTCACGTAATGAATATTTCACATAAGGCATTACAGCACTATACACAATCACAATGAAACACTACAAAATAAGATATACAGTACCGGTACACAGTAGCTTTATAAAACACTGAAAGACTGAAACACCCAATTAGCTCGAAGCTCACACGTCTACTGACGAGCGATGGAATACTCGGGCAATACGGCTGGAGACTACGCGCCGGGAACAGGCGGCCAAGGTCGAGCGAAGGTCCGCACAATACGTGACGTACATAACGTGTGCTAGAACAAGACAAAAGTTTTGAATGACATTTCCAGGGAGACCCATTCCTATAAATCGGACAATAAATCACCTGGCTAAGAGATTCAAACGTACAGGTTCAGTAAACGATAAATTTAGACGTAAAGGTCATTATTTCCTTACTGAAGCTAAATTAACCGGAGTAACCCGAAACTTCATAAGGAGATGACGATTATGTTTGGCAGTGGATGGGGAACATTTTCAGCATCTACTGTAAGCATGGTGAGTAAAAATGCATGATACTGAATTTAAGCGCCGTATCCTGTCGTATAGGCTATACGCGCGCGCGGTCGTCGGGAACTGAGCTGTCACTGGCGGAGCGCGTGAGCGAGAATGTCCTTGCCAAGCAAAAATAAAGACCCTGTATGTAGGTCATAGAGTTATGTACTGTTACATGAAGATTATTGTGTACGTGTAGCATTCAAACTTCAATCGCATGATTAGGACACAAGAAGTACCAAGGAGATTTTAAAATTTCGCACAGCTGCCATCTTGTGGTTATGGAAGCAATTGAAATAAATTAGATGCCAGTGGATTCACATTCGTATAAGGATTTACTGTACCAAGTTCCAATGCACTCGGATGGTTAAATTGCGAGAAACGTCCATGTGAATATTTATACTTCGCGTCGCCGCCATGTTGGATTAGTGATCACCAGGTTATATAAAGCCCTATAGGTGAACTTAAGTTCATACCCCCTATGAACATAAAAAAATCAGTTTGAGTGTTATAATAGATTCGTAGATATTCAGAGCCGACTAAATATTGCTGATGGTCGCCATGTTGGATTGTTAAATGTATAGACCATAGAGTCATGTACCATTAAAGGAAAACTATTGCGTAGGTTCATTAGTAAAACTTTCACTTCGATCGCATGATTACGACACAAGAAAAAAAACTTAATTATAAATTCGCACAGCCACCATCTTGAGGTTATGTAAACAATTGAACTAAATTAGATACCAGTGCATTACAATGTATATAAACATTTCCTGTACTAGATTTCATTGCGTTTGGAACATTAAACCGCGAGAAAGGTCTATTTAAAATTTTCAAATTCGCTAGGCCGCCATGTTCGTTTTGTAGTTAACCGGTTTTTGAAAGTCATATAGATGAACTTCCAGTAGTGCCCTTTATCTCCGTACAAAATTTCATGGTGATACTGCTAATAGTTTCAGAGAAATAGAATGCCGGTGAAATATTTTGCACATCCACCATCTTGTGGTTTTGTAAACAATTGAACGAAGTTAGATGCTTGTGCATTACAATGTGTATATACATATACTGTTCCTCGTTCTATTGCGTTTGGTTGGTTAAATCGCGAGAAACGTCTATTTACAAGTCGCAATTTCGCTTGGCCGCCATGTTGGTTTTGAAGTTACCAGGTTTTCGAAGGTCACATAGGTGAACATCTAGTAGTTCCCTTTATCACCGTAAAACATTCCAGGGAGATATCGGGAACAGTTTCAGAGATATTGAATGCTGGTGAAATATTTCGCACAGCCGCCATGTTGGATTGGTGAGACGTAACAAAATTTGAAGGGTACGGTCGGGGTCGTTCGGAATAGTGCTATAAACTTAGCGAGTTTCATTGAAATCGCTCCAGCGGTTTAGAAGTTATTAGACACACACACACACACACACACACACACTGGATAGGTTATCAAAGGGATAATGAAAAAAAAAAGTGGGTTTAGGTGTGGAGAACAAGTATTGGTAGATAGGAAGAGAATCCACCATAAAAAATTGAAGTAAATTAATAAGATGGAACGAAAATCCACTGTACAAATCTTAAGAGTAACCTAACTCTAGCGGGGGCCTGGTTCAGGCAAGCGGAGAGCGTAGCGTGAATTGAGGTTGCCTGCAAGCGCTCGGCGATCACACTTTCCCTCCCGAGCTGGTATTCCCTTACTATGGGGACAGGTAGTAGTCTGGCAAGACAAAATGTGTTAAGGAACACAGCTTTACAGTTTCTCCTTTCAAAGGAGTTAGATTTAACCTAATATTTCGAAGGGCTGAAATAATTTGAATTCACCGTTATAATTTTTGTTCTTGGAACTGTTGGATCTCCAGAATACGACCGAATGCTCCCAGAGAGAGAGAAGCGATGAACAGTTTTTTGCTTTTAGTAATAATTTTACTGGTTTTCTTGACAATTTTTATAAGAATACTTATTGTTGCACTTGAGGAAGGCTAAGTTTTTACCCAGCAAGATGCCGACTAAAAGTTTAGAAGAGGAAACCTCTGACCAGAATTTTATTGATTAAAATTGTTTGAGCTTGCATAAGCGATTCTGATGTTAGGAATGTTGCGAGTGCGGTGTTGAAAGACAGAATGTTCGGCACCTAGTTCAAAAATGCCCACAAACATCTTACAGTGATAAATTCAGCGACTTCTTCCTAGGGACACCACATACACTTTAGTATGTTTCTAACCTTGATGTCAACTTATAAATAATTTTCATGTATGCCATACGATAAATAAATAAACGAAATATTAAAGTCTCTTCAATCAGTTAAGTATGGACTGTGTCTGTCAATTTCTTATGTTTCAAAATACTTCAGCCATGTGAGTGTAATGATTCTTCATTCTAATGCATCGCATCTATCCGTTCACCCATCTGTTTGCTGTCCCTTTCATCTCGCACTCATTATTCCAAAAGTAGTTTCTATCATGTTAGTACTCTTCTTTTATCTCTCTCTTCGTGTCTTTCTTTGTATTCAATTGTGTCTCATAGTTGTTGTTTAAGCGACCAGTGCCTGCTGAAACACATGGCAATTCTCCTCTTTATTTACTCATTAGGGTTAGAACAATAATAGGCTACAGTTCGAGACTGTATTAGCTCACACACACATGATGGGAAGAGTATTGGAGGGTACAGCAGACTCACAGCCAAAGGAGGTCCAGTTATGGGAATGTAACCTCCTCACTGACATGGCTGTACTCCTGATACAAGTGGCCGAGACTGCTCTGTGATGATGTGCTCTCACTCTCGCCACCAGACACACACATGATAAGGTGGGTGTTGAAGGTTTCCAGTAGTCTACCAGCCAACGGAGGACCAGTTACGGGAACATAACCCCCTCACTGACATGGCGCCGTATAGCGAGGTACCGAGACTACTTTATGGCACAAACACACACATGATATCTGTTAATATACTAGACACTTACCGATTCTCCTTAGTTTAATACTATTTCACCGAAGATGCTCATGACTCGCAATCTCCATATTTGCAGTTGGCGATGCAGTGCGCTGAAAAGTTGAATCTGAGGCACAGATGTCCGCTGGTTCTTGCAGACCAACAGACGATTCGACGTGACACATGAAGATTGTTCGGGATGACTAATACGGTACGATTTGGAACCTCGCCGCCAAGGCAGCGCGCTGCCATGACTGCGGAAGCTCACTACTCCTCCACGTCTATTTAGACGGGATGCATTTCGAACTCCGCCGCCGCTGCCTAAGCAATGCAAGGCCGGGAAACGGAGTATAAAACTTGTGTTTCATAAAAGTCCGCTAGATATCTCGACTTCTCACTAATTTGTCCGTAACGATTATTTGAAAATAATTGTGTTTGAAGCCTTTAATCCGGGCATAAAAGCAAATTATTTAAGTAATACGGCATCTGAAGAACATTTAAGTTAAATGACATTTTAGACCAATTTGTAGACCTATGTAACGGAAATTTGTCCGAGTAATGAAGAAACACCAACACGAAGTGTTTTCACAGAAATATATCCACGCAGATATGGTCAGCTACAAAGTATGTGGGATTCACGCTTGATCGAGGCCTTACCTTCCCACGGGAGGTCACGCAGCGCGCATATCTAGCGAAAGCGATCCAAGTGAAGCTCTGGCCCTTTCTTAAGTCCCAGAGTGCACTAGATGACACCAGCAGGCTCCTCACATACAACACAAGTGTGCGGCCTGTTATGGAATATGCCAGTCCTGCTTGGGGCTACGCTGCTCCCTCTACTATCAATAGACTTCAGGTCGTTCAGAATCGAGCGCTGCGCACGATATCAGGCGCCCCCTGGTACGTGTGCAACGCCCAACTACACACTGACTATAATCTCACGACTATTAGTCAGAGAATCCACAAACAGGCAGTAACACTATATCGAACAGTCACCCTCGGTACAAACCTACTCATTAACAGATTGGGTGTTGGCCAACCCAGGGGAAGCCGTCATAAGCGCCCCCACATTATTATTGAATAATTTCCCTCTTCGCAACAAACTTGCTACTATTAGCACACCTTTTCTTCTCCTGAGAACTTTCACTTTCCGATTTCACTCCTAATTTCTGACCTCTCTTCAGAACTTCTTATCCTTTCTACATGCTGTATTTCTTGCGCCTAGGTCACATTCTGACCAATTTGATTTCATGGTAATCACCCAATTCCCCTCACAATATTGCAGTTTTTCGAATCCCCCTCTGATATAGCACTCAAGGCCCTCAGGCCGATAGGCGAAAATAATCCGCATCGAAGCCGGCAGACGACTGCGTGGGTCAGGTCAGGTCAGGTAAGGATCAACACAGTAAACTTATCAAGCTATTGGTACATATTCACTAATGACATGGCTTGGGTATTGACTTTATCTATACTAATATAATAAAGATGAAGAGTTTGTTGTTTGTTTGTTTGTTTGTTTGTGCGTTCAAACGCGCTAATCTCTGGAACTACCAGTCGGATTCGAAAAATTCAGTTGAGGAATAGTTTAAGCTATGTAGCATTAGGCTACACCTCTCAGGTAACCTTAAAGATTGATTTTTGTTCAGTAAGTCGGAAGAACAAGCGCTCCCGAACAGCTCCAATAATACCTAAGTCTATTGTTGCCTGGCAATGCAGGCTGCATCACGTCACCCCTCCCAGTGTTGCAGAATTGCGAGCTGCTTATACATTGCAGTCACGGGGAGTAATTAGTGCAAAAAGATTTCTTTGGCCCCTTAAAACAGTTATCATCATGACAATAGTATGCCTCTGTATATGGACGATGGTGTTGGTGCAGTATACTGAGTTTATCAGCTGCAATAAGCGTTGGTGCTTTCCGATCCTTATCATTGAGTGCTCCAGTTCTGTAGTAGTATTCATTATCATCCATATAACAAATAAATCTACCGGGCGAAGCCGGGCACTACTACTACTTTTATTATAAGTTCTTGAAAGAACTAATATTAAAAAAGTCACAAAAATGTTAGATTTTATATTCTTCATTATTTAAGAAATGTCATAAAGAATGTAAAATGGAATGTGGCTACAGAAATAAATACATACCACCTTCTGGTGTAGCGGCTAGCGTTCTTGGCTCTCACCCCTGATGTCCGTGTTCGATTCCCGGCACTGCCAAGAAATTTTATTTCTGGTGTGAGGGCCGGAATGGGGTACACTCAGCCTCGTGAGGCAAAACTGAGGAGAGGAGGATCGATTCTCACCTCAGCCATACTGGAAGTGGTTTCCCCTCTTACACTCTAGGAAAATGCTGAGATGGTTCCTAACTTAACCCGGCAGTGGTCGCGGGTGAGATTTTCTCTCACCTTCGTAATTTGAAGCTTTATACACAAATGATTGTTTTGTAAGGTACGGTAATACATTTATTTGCTTTCGTGAAGTATCTAATAGATATTTACATAAAAAGATACTTTAATTTTGACAGACCAATATCAATAGTTAAACCATGACGAATAGAAGGAGAAAGTGAGAGGACTCCTCAAGTTCAAGCGCGCCCCGCCCAACAGCGCTAGTGTGGGCAAGTTCCACGCTGCCGGTCAGCTGGTCTTAGGGATAATGCCAAGGGAAACGAATTACCGTACTTTGTAACTGATACTCTTTTAAAATGTAATTAGCGATCACAATTAAAATAACACGGCAGGGCACAATGGAAAATATAATTCACGGAAATAAGTACTACGGTCTCCATTACATGTTACGGAAAGCACAGATTCCTGGAGTAGGCTATACAGACTGTTATTTTGTTGTTTCTTGTTGTGGCAATTTAGTTTCCTCAGATTGAGAGACTAAAGAAGGTGAATTTGTGGTCTGAATCTAATTAATGAAAATGGGGGAATGGCAGAGCGGCTCTTGAGAACACTAGTGACAGAGTTGAGATGGCTATTCTCAGAAGGAGTGATGCCTATGTGGTGATTACCTAATTCCTCAATGAGGGAAATAAATTGGGCTATGGGATTGAGTGCGTTAATTACTGTTTGCCTGACTGATTTACAAAGGCTAATACCAATAGGTGGGTGGATAAGGACCATCGTGCTCTGAAGGTTACTGCCATTGGGTGAAGCGTACCACAGCTCTTTCTCGAAATCAAATGTCGGGAATGAGACGTGACCCGGTGAGGGAGGAGGTGAGCTAGAGAGTGAGGAATCTGATTTCGGTGAAGTTGGTTTAAGTGGAACGAGTGTACCATCTCCTTTGTGGGTAGGCCCACTCGGAATTAGTGTTTTTGGATTAACAGGGGTATAATTTTGGCTTTTAGAGTCATCAAGGTCCTGAGTTATCAGGAATGTTATGCCCTGGTACGTTAATGTGCGAGGTTTAGTGTCAGTGCGCGACATGTTTGTGTTCGTGAGTGTAGACTATAAGCGCGTGTAATGAGTAAGAGGTGATGAGAGATGGTGGTTAAATAACTTGGTCGACCAGAGAATAAGGAAAGAGAAAAACAAACTTACCAGTCACTCAAAATTATCCAGTTTAAATACAGTTGGAGCTATGACGTTGAGTGCGCTGATGAAATTTGAAGTTAATTAAATAATTAATTAAATAATTAATTATTGGCTGCTTAGTAGGAAGAGGGGATGAGCTAAACTTGTATTAAAACTCGAGGGAGACAGGAGTTGCTTGACTAGGATGGTTACATGGTGGGTATGGTGTTGGATATTTGAATGGTAGAGGAGTGACTTAATCTGCACTGTTACTAAGGGGGATGCAAATTAAGCCTATAGGAACATAGTGGAATGGCTTGAAATATCGAAGTCGAGGCGATAGCGAGGCCTAGGCTTGGTAGAAAGACTGGCAAATCATCGATTTCATCAATTGGCGTTAGAAGACGGAGCTTGGAGCAGTGGCGTGCAGTTGCTTGGATGCTGGACTTGGAATGAGATAATCAAGCTTGCATGCATGCGTGCATTGCCTGATAGAATAGGAACCTGGTGCTCTCAATGAGCTCCTTACGCCCCTTTATACAGTGAAATTTTTGATTTTAATGAATTGTTTTAGGTGAAATTTGTTGTTTTAAGTGATTTTACACCGTACCGATTTGATAGGTCGGCAGTGGGTGCAATGATTGATTGGATATATTTGTTTGAAATGATATATATAATTTAATTAATTATATATATATATATATGAATAAGATTATCTCTCAACAGTAATTCGCCATGGCTTTGCTCCTCAGTTCCTGGACATATGAGTCAAGGTAGACCGTCCATTCGCTGAGGGACAAGCACAAAACAGTAATATTAACAAAGAAATAGCCTATGTTTGAAGTAGGCCCACACAAAACATAGAACGCTGATGTACACAAGACACAATGAACAGAATTTAAGAACTGAAAGCAAAGACAATTCAATTTAATTCACACAAATATCTCACACAGTAGCTTCCCCCGCACTTTTCTATGACCCGGTTCGACGGAACAACAGGACACGTGTTGGACATAATCGCTTGCAGTGCTTGTAGCGGCGGGACCACGAACTACCGTTCTATAATGGCGGAGTCCTCACACTAGGTCCTTCTATTCGTCATGGTTAAACGTTCTAAATCAGAGCAACCTAAATATGGGATCTAATATATTCTCTGGCATTTGAAAATGAAAATCCACAGCCTGCTTCCAGTCTCCGACCGGGTCAGGAATGGAATGAATGAAGCCCATATCTAGCGGCGAGGATATGAACTGTGCCGGCTGCCGAGGCCTGACGCACTCCTCTAGGGCAATGATTAAATGAATGACAGATGAAATGAAATGATAGTGGAGAGTGTTGCTGGAATGAAATTTTGACAGGGAAAACCGGAGTACCCGGAGAAAAACCTGTCTGCCTCCGTTCTGTCCAGCACAGATCTCACATGGAGTGACCGGGATTTGAACCGCGGACTCAGCGGTGAGAGGCCGGCGTGCTGCCGCCTAAGCCACAGAGGCTTCTCTGGCATTTATTAAGCATAAATACAAAATTGAAGTTGACCGTGTATGGGAAAGCAACCCCTTGGACCTTACACTGTTGTGAACATGCCTGCAGAGGTTGTCAAACGACTAGCATATCCTAATCAGAATACTGGAAGGCAGAGATTGCCCAATAGTTTTATGCATTCACATGAGAAACATTCAAAACGCCAGAGAGATAGAAGAGGCCAACGAATGCAGTTATTTCTTCACAGTGTTTCGAGCGTCCCTTTCTCGAGCGTAATTTTCACGCAATTTTGACAGTTGTATGTTAGTGCAGTCCACAATTTCTTGAATAGTTTCCGGAGGAAAATTCAATCTCCACCCCTCACTGCTGGAGGTCACAATTTTTGCCTCGTCTTTTAATCCAGGATGGCGTCGAACAAGGTTCTTTTGTCTGCTTTTTGCAACGTATTGTGGGCAATGGATGTACCAGATTGTGTGTCCATCTTCCTCCGAGTACTGTGCACCAGGATTAACCAGTTCATCGCCAGAAATATCTGAAGCACTGAATCACTAATTTGTATATTATCCTTTCGTCTTCATTAGCACTGCCAACTTCCAACAAATTATCGTCTGCCTCAAAATGTCTTATTAATTCTTGCTCCACCTTGTCCTACCATACCATAACCTGTTCCTCTAGTTTATTAGCCATTTTGATTTTCACTGAAGAACAAACTATACAACGAAAAGTAACACAAACATAGTTACAATTATCGTCGCGGGTGAGGGAAAGTCTCACTTCTCGGCAAGCACGTACAGTAATAGTAACCGTGTGGATGTTTCAAGTGTTAACTTGCTATTGTTGCGGGAGGTGTCTCGTTATGCCCCCTACTAGGAATACCTAGGAGGGGAGATGAATCCGCCTGTGGGCTGCGAAGTTACATGCAAGACATTCCCAAAGTGAGTTAATCCCTCCCCCCGCGACCACTGCCGGGTTAGGCCACAGCCGCCTCATTCCAATCCTATCCCCAATTTACAAATACAAACTGTGGCTGTATAGCCACCATACTAATTTCATACACACCTAAATACACGGGGCTATATGACCACGATGTCGGAGCCCGAAAAATAAGCAACAACAAAAATCAACAATGCAATGAAATGTGAACCGACAATAACCATTAACTTATCAATTATTGCAACTTCAGAAACAGTTTCTGCTGGGCGCTGAAGCATTTCCGCGGTGTAGGCTAAATCACATCAAATCCTCGGCAACCAACCTCAAAACCATCCCATCCCATAGCTGAGTCTGCAGTATTGTCT
The DNA here is from genome assembly GCA_946902985.2 of Meconema thalassinum. Classification (NCBI taxonomy): domain Eukaryota; kingdom Metazoa; phylum Arthropoda; class Insecta; order Orthoptera; family Tettigoniidae; genus Meconema; species Meconema thalassinum. The sequence continues at coordinate 426,371,473 of OX336388.2, read as the reverse complement.
AAAAAGAACTTCGTCTCATTTTAGATGTCTTTCAATCAATATTTGAAAACACCCTCCGTTCTCTCGGTGTTAGTAGATATCTTTCGTGACATTCCTTTTATTTTTCGCACCAGTAGGGCCAGAATCAAGTTGTCATCGTCTTTTTCTTCCTCCAATAATCTTCTTGTTTTTGCTTTGGTAGCGGCACTGAACATGATGGTTGTACCTTTAAATTACCTCAATGCTGCTAGATATGAGAAAAGCATGGCTATGCCTATGGAAGTTCACCCTTTGTTTGCTTGTCAGCCAGCACATCCTATGCTGAAATCAAGAAAGAGCTTCTTGAAAACCACCGAAGCTCTTTAAGGAACATCACAGCAAGCAAGAGTCTCGATGTGGCGGGGAAAATGTCAATATTTGAGAGAATGGGTGGTTCCAAAGGAAGAGCTTCCCCCTGGACATTCAGAAAAGTGGACAACATGGAAGGCTCTTAATCGGCTACGCTCCAGTACCACGAGATGCAAGACTAACCAGCAGAAATGGGGCCTTCCTGTGGAATCAGTTAACTGCGAGTGTGGTACTGTACCCGTTCCGCGATGGCATGCGACGACCGGGCTGAACTAACATCGCACATCGTTCGGTACGGGACACGCACATATAAAAAAAAATCCTCTCGGCACGCCGGAAGGCGGAGGTAGATTTCACCGGGCAAACTAGGGGATAGGCTATAATAGGCAAAACATGCAGGTTTTCGAAGGAGGATCAGACCTCATTTATTGCAAGAAAGTATTTTACAATTGGAGGTTAATTAACTTCTTTTTTTCGTTTTTGTATGCATATTTTTATCACTTTTTTGTCTAATGGTGATGGTAACCTTCTTGTCATTTGGGGTTCATTTTTATACTTGTGATCACAATGTCCTTATGCAAGGTTTGGAACTGATATGTAACTATCTAACAGTCTGTTACTTCTTCACGAAAATTTTTATCTCCCGCAGAGATGTTGGTTGGTTCCTCAGTTTAGGGGCTGTGACAACGCGGTCATGTACATTGGGTGTGTGTAGAATCTGTCTGATAAACGGTGTTAATTGTGATGACTGTATTAGTCTGTGATTCAGGTAAGGTCTGCAGACGGTCAATTTTAAGTAGTAGTTCTTAATTTTGTACCATATACTAACGTCAACGACACCTAGCTGTGAACTTGGCTACTAGATGCCACCGCATCCAGCAACTTGCAACGAACGTATGAACTTCCCCTCCAAAGGAAAGCATGCTGAGGGATTTTTAGCGCTCTTAGAAAATCCGACGATTTTGGCTGGCTTTGAACCAGCGACCTTGGGCATAGACGTTCAGCATGCTACCAGTTAGCCGCTTCCCACAGTTCCGATACCGAAGTTGCTTCCCACAGACAGATGAAAAAACTGAATGTGATCTCGTGCAGTGGCGTTGTCATAGCAACTGCTGATGGCTCATCCCTTATCAATTTAGTAAAAGTCCTCTCGGCACTCCGGAAGGAGGAGGTATATTTCACCGGGCAAACTTGTGGATAGGCGAAAATAGGCAGAATATGCAGGTTTTCGTAGAAGGATCAGTCCTCATTGATTGCGATTTTTTTTTTTATAATTGGAGCTTAATTAACTTTGTTTTTCGTCATTTTATGCATATTTTAAACATTTTATTGTCTTATGGGGACGGCAACCTTCTTGTCATTTGGGGTCCATTTTTATACTTGTGGTCACACTGTCCTTATGCAAGGTTTCGGCACTGATGTGTAACTATCTAACGGTCTGTTACGTCTTCACGCAAATTTTTTCTCCCGCAGAGATTTTGGTTGGTTCCTCAGTTTAGGGGCTGCGACAACGCGGTCATGTAACCCCGTGTACTTTGGGTGAGTGTAGAATCTGTCTGATAAACAGTGTGAATTGTGATGGCTGTATTAGTCTGTAATTCAGGTAAGGACTGCAGACGGTCAATTTCAAGCAGTAGTTCCTAATGTTGCTACCAGATACTACCGTCAACGACACCTAGCTGTGAACTTGGCTACTAGATGCCACTGCAACCAGTAACTCGCGACGAACGTTGGAACTTCCCCTCCAAAGGAAAGAATACTGAGGGATTTTTAGCGCACTTAGAAAATCCGACGACTTTGGCCGGCTTTGAACCCGCGACCTTGGGCATAGAAGTTCAGCATGCTACCAGTTACGTCACTGAAGCCGCTTCACACTTAGTCAGATGGAAATCTGAATCTGATCTCGTGCAAGTGCGTTGTCATGGCAACGTCTGATGGCTCAGCCCTCATCAATTTAGTAGTGTTGCCATGGCAACCTCTGATAGCTCTTGGCATTTTCTCATAATTCCGAAATCATTTGCCTACTTTTCATATTTTGCAAAAATGAGGAAAAAGTAGACTTATGAGATCGATCCGGCAAAATGTGTGTGTGTCTGTCTGTCCTTCTGTCTGTCTGTCCTTCTGTCTGTCTGGCTGTGTGTGTGTGTGTCCCTATCAACTCCTAAACGGCTGCATCAATCGAAACCAAATTTAGTATGAGTAAAGATGTATACCGGAATATCTCACGTCCATATTTGAAAATGATGTCAGTGCTACCAACTGCTGATAAAACGCACTACAAATTCGAGCTCCATGTTGGATATCTTGGAAGGTATGCATGGGAGCTATTCCAAAATTGGTACACGTGTAGATAATACAATTTCAGTTTAATTTCCAGGAGGCGATACATGACAGTGTTCCCTAAATAATTTTAAGCCTACTGATAAGTCCAATTTTTAAATGCATATAACTTCTACACTATCAATTGGATTTCAACCAAATTTTGTATGTAATACGTGTACATAAACAGATATGACTGAGTGTATTCTTTAGAGCCACCAGGGCTGCCAACTGTTAATAATTGCTCTCTCAATTTTTTTTATCCAAATACCAATATATCAGAAAGTATGCAAACCGACAGCTTTAAACTATGCACACGTATAGTACCTGACATTTTAGATTAATGTGGAGTAAGTTATATACGTCAGTTCTACCAACATGATTCTAAGCCTGTTGATAGGACCAATTTTTAAATACATGTAACTTCTATACTATCAGTTAGATTTCAACCAAATTTCGTATGTGCTATGTGTAACATAACAGATATGACTATAAGTATTCTTATGAGCAATCAGGGCTGCCAACTGCTAATAAATGCTGTCTATATTTTTACCCTAATATCAATATATCAGAAAGTATGCAAGCCTACAGCTCTATAATTTGCGCACGTATAGCACCTGCCATTCTAGATTAATTTGGAGTAATTAATATAAGTCAGTGCTGCCAACATGATTCTATGTCTGCTGATAAATCCAATTTTAAAATACCGGTACATGTAACTTCTATACTAACAAATGGATTTCATCCAAAATTGGCACAACAAGATATCATAATATTTCAGATTATTTCTGACCAGCACACGCATGACATTGTTGCCAACATGCTTTTACTCGTGCTGATAGATCCAATGTCTAACTGCATGTAACGTCCATTGGACTTCAACCAAATTTTTTAGGCTATTCTGTACCTTGAGAGATGGAACTGAGAATATATTCAGTCACCAGGGCTACCAACTGTAGTGCTCTATTATGCTACATTATACCAGGTATATTTCGAACTAATTAGACATTTCGATATTACCAACTTTATTTCGTCATTATTATAGATAGGTTCATATACTGTAGATTGGCATGAAACTTAATTTAAAAAAGGTAGGGTCTTTAGTTCGTCACGGAACTTCTTGTTTTTCTCATCCCTTGGCGCAATGGTGGGTCATATCAAAAATTCTTTCAGACAAAAGTTTTAGGTAAGTATTAGGGGAATATTGTCCATTTTGTACGGTTTTGATATTGGGCCTATTAAGAGAGATATGATTAATGTTTCCCGAAAAACCCACCTTTTCCCACCCCTTTGGTCAATGGTTGGTGCTATAAAAACTCTTCAAACATAAATTTTTGTGATTTATCTGACACATAGTATGAACTTTAAACGGATTCGATATTTCCCATATTAAAAAAAGCAATATTTCGCTTTTTCGAAAAAAGCCCCCCATTTTCACCCCCTTCGACCAATTTAGCCCAGTAACGAACTCGACCGAGATTTTATAGGTACCGTATACATATTCGGTAAAAAATTCAAAGTGATTGGTACAAAATTACGGCAGTTATCGTGTCCACAAGAAACTGATATACATATATATATATATATATATATATATATATATTGGGCCTATTAAGATATATATATATATATATATATATGTACATACATAAATTATATATAAACTTTCGAACTGACGGTGGTTTTGGTGTCTGGGCGATGTGAAACGCGAACATATGTCGACATTTTTCGGAAGTCGAAACATGGTACCCATTGCAATAGTTAGCTTTCCAATGAAATCTACCTAAAATACGAGCCTTACAGTAGTCGCATATGATGTGTAACATCTGACATGTTATTCGAATAATTCCATAGTATATACTTACTCGTATTTTTTAAAGAATGAACTCATAGTGCTACCTTGTGCCAGCAAACATGAAAGGATTCTCCAATGCATCTGCAGTAGTGACATATACCTGCAACTGTATGCGGGAGCAATCCACTGCCTACTTGATGCGAACAGCGCTTTATACTGGCCAGTTAGTGAACCCATGCCAGCGGTGTTATAGAAAATGGCCTCTTATTGCCGATATAGCGCACTGCCAAGTGTAGGCACGATTAAAAATTAGGTGTGCAGTAGGTATATTAAATGCGTTTCTCCCAGTGATATGTTTAGACCAACGAAGTTTGAATTATTGTTAGTAGTCGGTGTTAATATACTGAATTCTTACGTTGTTTGGAGTGTTTGTTGATGCGTTATATCAAGTGCTTACATTAAATAAGAGTACAGCAAAAGTATGAAGATTTAATAAATCGTAATTGTTTTCAGCAAATATGACATAATGAATATTTTCACACCAAAGAACGACAACTTGAAGATGATTTATTGTCGGAATTTCTTTAATGGGGCCTCCAAACCTTGAGGTAAACCATATGCGATTTACATTCCACATAGTCACATGGCTTACAGTACGTCGTTGTACCGATCTCTGCCACCACGCTCACTCATTGTTTACGTCCCATGCACTTCCGTCCCATCCACTTCCGTCTATTTTCCAAAATCACTCCCACAAAAATGTCCAGCTACCGAGTGCCACAAAAATATCCAGATACCGAGTGGAAATATGTTACACATCAAAAAGGAATGTGTCGAAATTCAGTTTGAAACAAAACAAAAAAAGGCAGCTCTGGGTAGCACGAGACGAGGTGTCTCTGGGTCGTTATGGGCTTAATCAACAATAAAAGGGGGTCGCCATCAATCTAGATTCCTAACAAACCACATCCTTTCTGCTGAAGCCTTTCACTTAGGCCTACTCAGGAAAGGAAAAATGGAAGAGGGAAAAGATCCTGTCACGAAATTTTCAAAACAAAGAAATAATTAAGTGATGATGGCATCACTCGGGATAAATTCCTAATATTCATTCATCAATATGATCAGTTGTTATTACAATATTTCTGATTACATGAGATTTACTTTCACTTCAGAACACCTCTGCCAGTAGAGTGAACTGTTCCTAAAATCCTTGGTTATGTTAATGAATCGTCAAATTTAAATTTTACTGTTCTCAAAAAAATAGATCTCAGATATAAAAAACTGGTGGATCTTGGACAGGAATCAAAATAGGATTCTGATGACATTTGTTGTTACTGTATAAATACTAATCAACCGATACGTGACTGACACTTATAGTTTAGTTCGCTTACAATCCATTCAGCATAAAGATGATAAAAATATGGAAACTAATATGGGTCAGGCGATTAACACCACACCACTGCTCAAAGGCAAATGGGCCCCATTCGTAGACTAGGATGAAATGATCCCTAAACGTGGGCAAGGCGATTGACACCACATCACTGTACGATGGCAAGTGGGCCCCACGACATCGGCTTTGTATGAAAAATCCGTAGGATGGGTCAAGATGATTAACACCACACCACTGCTCAAAGGCAAACGGGCCCTATTCGTAGACTAAGTGAGTCATGCATTGGAATGGAACTAACCATAATTGTTCAGTCAGACTTATCAATCACATATTCGCCAATGCGATTTAGTTGCAAAAGAAAATGATCCAGACAAAAGAAAATACCAGATTACCCGATCGGAAAGTTCAATCATGAATATGAAGCTCCACAAATAAGAAATCGAGAAAAGCAAACATCTGTTTGCAGGCATCGAGTATCGAGTACACCCGATCATTTAAAACAACACCTCAGTAGGCCTATATCATAACACAACAGATAAAACAGATCTACATTCGTTTGCTCTAGTGCATTGTAGAAGAGTGAAAAATAATATGCTCACGTAGATCAATTTGAGATCTTTTCATGACGGAAACTCAGATAAGCGATCATAATACTTTAAATTGGCCCGATAATGTGTAATATGGGACCAGCTTGGATCGGGGCATCCATCTCCAGTGCCCTGAGGTATCCCATTATAGCTTAGGTCTTCGCTTCCAGAGATCGGCGAAAATTCCAGAGATCGGCGCCGCCCTGGTTCATCATTTCTGCCCTGGGATGGCAATCTTCTATCCGGTCAACCCCAGGACCGTCACTCCGCTCAGCCATCCTGCCTCTTCAGTGCTTAATGCTCCATATCAGTGTTGAATGGTTCCATCTCACAAACGCTTCCCATAAAGTTCAAATATATCGCTGAGTTGGGTGGAATTAACGATAACCATATTTTAATGGTCATTCCTTGCGCCACTGTGTTGCAAGTCTAACCCCAGCGTGGGTTAACAAGTTCACACAATAAAGTCTCATGATATCGTGTCATTGTAACTGCTGATATTGCATGACCATGATTTCGTAACACCCTATAGTTCATAAATGTCTGAAATACACGACACTCGGTAATAGCTTGTGTGTATCTGCAAATATTCTAAGGAAAGTCCTATACGATAATAGTCCATCACCAAAAGTGGCTTATAACAATGTTCACTGGGTTGGTTGTATAACTGTTCATTCGCATGTGTAAAGACCCCGTGGTCGCCATGACTATGCCGTATATATAACGCATCAGCTGTTCAGTGGATTATGCTAATCATATAATACACGAGCCACTGTAGTGAAGGCTAATAACAGTAATAAAGTGCTTCACATCATTAAGCATCAAGGCTGTGCTAGAGAAAGAAGAAATTGAATGTTGCATTCAGGGAACACAGAGACATTATGGAGAGAAATTGCGATACACAGCTTGTACGTGTCTTGTTACCACCAGGTTTTGCCTAACTGTAACAGTACCTATTAATAAATAAAAAGTCAACTGTTCACGGCTCGCACTATGCTTATGCAGTATTATAAAACTGACAATCCTTCACTGCACCAAACGGTAAGATGATTCAAATTCAATGTGGAATCACTTTAGTAACTACAACAACCGTAAACTATATCGCAACTCCAAGATGCTCTTTCCCATGAAAGATCATGGCACGAACTTGTACCGAAACTTCATGATGTCTCGTCCGTAATGCCAAGGAAACGAACTGTATTATGCCTTCCTTCCCGTGCAGCCACAAAATTGAAATGTATGCTAATTTCCTTCCCGCACGGCCACGGAAATTGAACTGTCTGCTGATTTCACGATGCTCTCGGCCCGACCTGGTGACGTGACTCGTCATCCCTCCAAGGGGGTGGGGTTATATAGGGTGTGAATATCCCTGATGTCACGAACTCCTTCTAATGTGCAAATAATAATCCATTACTTTAAACCAGGCTTCTCATAAGACATTATCAAATAGGGAAAGGAGAAATATAAATTCCCTTCAATATTCATATCTTCTTGGCTCGATTTACATGCCGTAATATTTATATAATAGTCGTTCCAATGCTTATCTCCCAGCATGCTTGCTAATCGGGAAGCGGCCATGAATCTCTTTCCAGCTGGCCTGACGTCACGCGCCCACAATGCAATGTTTCCGATATCAGCGCACTCTTTTTCAACTTGGAATCTGAGACTGGGTCAGCATTGCCGATCTCCCCAAAGTCATATCGGGTACAGTACTAAGCAGACTAATGATCATCTTTTAATGTGTCCTTTTCCAGACACTTGTACAACTAAATACAATGAGAGCAATTTCAAATGCACTTGTCGTGGCAAATAATTGGTCAACCAGTGTTTAATATTTCTATTGTTTAATTTGTCTATATTTACTTTGTACTTCTGACACGATGAATAAATACCTCAATGTAAACAGCCTGGACCTGGACTTCGGTCAAAGCAAGTGAGATTTTCGAAGTGAAATGCCATGTTCTGTGGTTCGGATTCCACGTAAAAAGGAGGTCCCCATGGCTCATGATTGCGAGATAAAACGGTCACGTTAAATTACAAGCTTCCTTCCTTTCCTGGACCCCTACCGTGCTGCCTGGGCAGCGTGGTAGTGGTCCTGTAGGCTGTTTTATATTCAGGTAATTTAAAGGTACGGCCATCATGTGCAGTGCCACTACCAAAACAAAAATAAGAAGATTATTGGAGGAAGAAAAGGACGATGACAACTTGATTCTAGCCCTACTGGTGCGATAAAGAAAAAGGAATGCCACGAAAGATACCTACAAAAGCGAGAAAGTGAAGGGTGCTTTAAAATATTGATTGAAATACATCTAAAAAGAGACGAAGATCTTTTTAGACAATTCTGCAGACTCAACTATGACAATTTGGGATGGTTTTGAGGTTGGTTGTCGAGGATTTGATGCCATTTACACCGCGGAAATGCACCAGCGCCCAGCAGAAATTGTTTCTAACGTTGTAATAAGTGATACCGGTAATGGTTATGCTATTTTGTCGGTTCACACTTCATTGCATTGTTGATTTTTGTTGTTTATTTACGGGCAGCCACATCGTGGTCATATAGCCCCGTGTATTTAGATGTGTATGAAATTAGTGTGATAACCTGTGTTATTGTGTGGTTGTACAGCCAGAGTTTGTAACCTGTTTCTAAAATGGAGATAGGGTTGGAATAAGGTGGCTGTGGCGTTAAGTTAGGAACCATCCCAGCATTTTCTTGGAGTGTAAGTGGGGAAACCACTTCCAGGATGGCTGAGGTGAGAATCGATCCTCACGAGGCTGAGTGTACCCCGTTCCAGGCTTCACACCAGAATTAAAATTTCTTGGCAGCACCGGGAATCTAACACGGAGTTAGTTAGTTATTGTTGTTTTAAGGGGCGGAACTACGAGGTAATCTGCCCCAGTCGAACACGGACCACAGGGGCGAGGGCCAAGAGCGCCGCTAGCCGCTACACCAGAAGTTGGTCTGTATTTATCTCCGTAGTGTGACTGTTCCGGTCACAATGTTCCCAAACCCTTATTTGGTTGACTTGAGGAGAAGTCAGGTTAGGGTAATTTGTTCATATCATTCCTTTTCTTGCTCATCATCATCATTTAGGTTATAGGATTTCATTTTATTTAGTGTATATATCTTGTGTATCTCGGGGACTCAGTCAGGAATATTTAATTTAATTTGTATGGGAGATGTCAGCATATAAGACAGCGGATTGTGTTAGGCAAGCTACAAGATGTTGCAACAGCAGGAAACTCTAGGCCAAATTTAGATTGGGCCGAGAATAACTTCCCTTGTCTTGAATAAAGCTTTGTATAAATTGTGTAAGATTCTGACGTCAGAGAAGAGTTTCGCGCCATGAGTTGTAAGAAATATACATGGGTTCGAGATTATTGGTGTATTTTGTATGGGTTGGAGGGTATCATGACCCTGGCGGAGAAAGACGAAAACATGTGTTTACAAGATGAGAGGTGGGCTTTTTTCGTGTGGAGCGAGGCTTCACTTCTATTCTAGCGTCTGGTTGGAAAGGTCGCGTTCTCGTAATTTGGCGTAGGCCTATTTAGAGAAACTGTTTTGTTGAAAGCATGGCTTGTGAATGTACTCGAAACGGCTACAAATCAGAACAATGTTATATCTGTTAGCACATTTCAAGTTTGGTACGGAAGCACATTCATTCATCGCAGAGATGTGGCTTTGAAAATATTTCTAACCTAAAACCACGTGCGCATTCATTACGCAGTACAAGATGCTGTATCTAATATATCTTTGCGAACTGTGAAGTAGGCCTTTAGCCTCGTGTGTTATATTGATCTGTATAAAAGTCTGCTAGTGCAGAGCATACAAAACATGATCAGCTGGGAGGTAACAGTAGGAGATTCTATTAGCAACCACGTGTGGAAAATCTTTGAAAGCTGGGGAGAACTGATCTATCGAGCATGTCTCGAAGATTATCTGAAAGATCGTCAGTGAGTGAGTAACAAACATCTTTATATTCCAACATTCATTTTGGGTCACATGTTTTCGTCATTGCCGAGGAGAATTGAAGATAGGAAACCATAGTCTGTTCGACGAGAGTCCCCGCCATATGTTTAAAGTTGATTTTAATACATATATTTTGAAAGTTATCATTAGTTTCTTTATAGGGAATTACACCTAATAGTTGAACGCCCAAATGATACCAGTTAGGTTGACTAAATGTGTGTCCAACACTCCACGACCCTGCCATTTCAAATATGATGGTAAAGTACTTTCGATCACCAATAGGAGGGTGATTTTGGGAAGTTTTAAATCAGTGGCCCAAGAAGGGCTAGTAAGGAGTTACAGTAGCTACATTCAATACTTTACGACATTTCTTAAATAATGAAGAAAAGAAAACCTATCAATTTTTGTGATTTCTATAAAATTAGTCATTTCAAGAACTTAGAATAAAATCAAGTCAATACTCATGGCACTTCATTAGTAAGTGTGTACCAATAGCATGAAAGGTTTACTGTGTTAATCATGGGCATATCTGCGTGGATTTATTTCTGTGGAAACACTTCGTGTTTGTGGTTCTTCATTACTCGGACATATTTCCGTTACATAAAATTGGTCTAAAATTAAGTTAAATGTCATTTAAATGTTCATTAGATGACGCATCATTTGAATAATTTGAGTTTCCTCCCTTATTCAAGGCAACAAATAGAATCATTTTCAAATATTTAGTGCAGACAAATTAACGACAAGTCGAGATATCTAGCTGACTTTTATGAAACGCCTTTTTGGATGGCAGTTTTATACTCAATATGCCGGCCGCATCATCATATATATTATTTCAGTAGTATGCATCCCTCCTGCGGCGCTCACAAGCGACCGATCGTGACAAATGAGCATTCAAATGAAAGAGAACAGACATTAGCAGTGACTTATTGCACTATAATTTCATAAATATCTATAATTTCATTAAAAAATGACTTAAAAAAATTTACGAAGTGTGCGATTTACAAACACCGTTAATGTAGGAAAATACGCTCCATAATTGTTGTCCACGGCCGCTGTGACGCCTGTTTCATGTCATATTAACATTCTGAGGTCTTTCCTTTATCTTGAAATGTAAATAGTGTTCTATAATCATTTGGTTGAAATGAAAACATAACCTTCCTCCTTAAGTGACTCATTATAAACCTATTGGGGAAAGTGTGGTTTATGAACATGCGAGATTTCTCGCACGGGTCCACTAGTATTAGCCTACTTTCGATTTTTGCAAAAAATGAAAGTAGACTTATGAGATCACTACAGGGCGAAAAAAAAGTGTGTCTGTCTGTGTGTGTGTATGTGTGTGTGTGAGTCTGTGTGTGTGTGTGTGTGTGTGTGAGTGTGTGTACTCTGAATGTCTGTCCCCCCCCCCCCCATCAATTCGAACACGGTGAGCGCATATTGAACGACATTTGGTACAAAGGTAGCACTAGCAAAGGACACCTCAGTGTCATGTTTTATATCGCCGCCATCTTGACGGAAACGTAATGGCGGCCACACAAATGTTCAAAGCTTAAATCAAATTACGACTAACCTAATCATCCGATCTCTACCAAATTTTGCAACAACATACCTTAATGGGGGGAGCATCCTTTGACCAAACTAATAGGTCATCAGCTTAATAGTTTGCGGATGGCGGCCATCTTTGTGTGAAAATCGTTTGCCCCTATTAATTCGAACACGGTGAAACCGAATGGAACGAAATTTGGTACAGAGGTAGTACTAGTAAAGGGCACCGCAGTGTCATGTTTTATATGGCCGCCATGTTGACGGAAACGTAATGGCGGCCACACAAATGTTCAAAGCTTAAATCAAATTACGACTAACCTAATCATCCGATCTCTACCAAATTTTGCAACAACATACCTTTATGGAGGGAGCATCCTTTGACAAATCTAATAGGTCATTAGCCTAATAGTTCGCGGATGGCGGCCATCTTTGTGTCAAAATCGATTACCCCTATTAATTCGAACACGGTGAAACCGAATAGAATGAAATTTGGTACAGAGGTAGCACTAGCAAAGGGCACCCCAGTGTCATGTTTTATATCGCCGCCATCTTGACGGAAACGTAATGGCGGCCACCCAAATGTTCAAAGCTTAAATCAAATTACGACTAACCTAATCATCCGATCTCTACCAAATTTTGCAACAACATACCTTTACGAAGGGAGCATCCTTTGACAAATCTAATAGGTCATTAGCCTAATATTTTGCGGATGGCGGCCATCTTTGTGTCAAAATCGATTACCCCTAATAATTCGAACACGGTGAAACCGAATGGAATGAAATTTGGTACAGAGGTAGCACTAGCAAAGGGCACCTCAGTGTCATGTTTTATATCACCGCCATCCTGACGGAAACGTAATGGCGGCCACACAAATGTTCAAAGCTTAAATCAAATTACGACTAACCTAATCATCCGATCTCCACCAAATTTTGCAACAACATACCTTTATGGAGGAAGCATCCTTTGACAAATCTAATAGGTCATTAGCCTAATAGTTTGCGGATGGCAGACATCTCTGTGTCAAAATCGATTACCCCTATTAATTCGAACACGGTGAAACCGAATGGAATGAAATTTGGTACAGAGGTAGCACTAGCAAAGGGCACCTCAGTGTCATGTTTTATGTCGCAGCCATCTCGACGGAAACGTAATGGCGGCCACACAAATATTCAAAGCTTAAATCAAATTACGATTAACCTCAACATACCATTATGGAGGGAGCATCCTTTGACCAAACTAATAGGTCATTAGCCTAATATTTTGCGGATGGCGGCCATCTTTGTGTGAAAATCGATTCCCCCTATTAATTCGAACACGGTGCAACCGAATGGAACGAAATTTGGTACAGAGGTAGCACTAGAAAAAGCCACCTCAGTGTCATGTTTTATATCACCGCCATCTTGACGGAAACGTAATCGCGGCCACCCAAATGTTAAAGGCTAAAATGTAATTACGACCAACCTAATAATCTAGTCTCTACCAAATTTTGCAACAACAAATCTTTATGTGGGAAGCATATTCTGACCATACTGCTTGATCATCAGCCCAATAGTTTGCAGATGGTGGCCAAGTATGTGTGCAAATCGATTCCCCCTATCAATTCAAACACGGTGAAACCGAATTGAACGAAATTTGGTACAGAGGTAGCACTAGCAAAAGGCACCTCAGTGTCATGTTTTATATCGCCGCCATCTTGACGGAAACAGAATGACGGCCACCTAAATGTTAAAAGCTTAAATCAAATTTCGACCATCCTAATAATTTGATCTCTACCGGATTTTGCAACAACATGCCTTTTTGTGGAAAGCATCTTATGACTGACTACAAGGTCATCAGCCCAATAGTTTGCAAATAGCGGCCATGTATGTGTGCAAATCAATTCCCCAGATCAATTCAAACACGGTGAAACCGAATTGAATGATTTTTTTTACAGAGGTAGCCCTAGCAAAGGGCACCTCATATTCATGTTTAATATCCCTATAGCACGTTGTATTTCAACAAGCTACTACAACCAACATTCAATTATACTCCTTGAAAAGGACAAAGAGTTATAACAATACCCATGCATTTAGGAGAAAGTAGGCTATATGTTCTTTGCTGAACATCTTGTTTTTTATTTCAGCCCCAGCCTAGCCACATAGGTATTTCCGAGCTTCTTATTGGCTCTTCCGTCGTGCCATTTTCCTGGTTCCTAATTGAGACGGCAGATGGTTGCAGGGTAGATGGTGGAAGGTTATCGAGTGAGGTGTGGATAATTTTCGATGAATTGCATTACTAACGTAAAACAGGCATGAAAATTGCTTTAGGTCAAGTTTAAAACATTCCACACAGCAAATGAACGTGTTCTATCTACATTTAAGGTCTAATTGATCTCAATCGACTTTTGACAACCTGCATCAAGATCTATGATAGTAAGCGCGACCTGCGTGCATATATGTACACGAATGGTAACGTGCTGGCGTCGTAATTGTATGTCCCGGTTTCAATACTGTCCTAGAGCAGAAATTTTTATTCCTTTTCAATTATGTCATTATATCTTCCATACCTCTTACTGCATGTTCTCTGTCTTGTTTTATTGAAATTACCTATGGAGGTGATTGAAATAATAAACTTTGTTAGGCAGAATTGTTCCATTTTCTCACTTGAATTTGTATTTCTCTACTTACTGTTCAACGCGGCGTGCGTTCTTGGCTGTCTCCCCAGAGGTCCGGGTTCGATTCCCAGCTCTGCTGAGAAATTGCAATTCTGGTGTGAGGGCTGCAACGGGGTGCACTCAGCCTCGTGAGCCAAAAACTGAATAGAGGTGGGTTCGATTCCCAACTCAGCCATCTTGGAAGTGCTTTTCCGTAGTTTTCCACTTCTACTCCAGGTAAATGCCGAAATTGTTCATAACAAAGCCACGACCGCCTCAATGTACTTCCACTTATTCACCAAAAGATGTGAAACGATTTGCCAATTCCCCCATAGGTAATTTCAATAAAACAAGACAGAGAACATGCAGCAAGAGGAATGGAGGATAAAATGAAATTGAAAAGGAATAAAGATTTCTGCCCTAGGACAGTATTGAACCCGGGACATATAATTGCGAAGCCAGCACGTTAACATTCGTGCACATATACGCACGCAGGTCGAGCTTACTATCATAGATCTTAATCCATGTTTTTGAATGTCGAATGCGTTTAGTTAGACCTTAAATATAGATTAGAACGCGTTCATTTGCTGTGTGGGATGTTTTAAACTTGACCTAAAGCAATTTTCATGCCTGTTTTACGTTAGTAATGCAATTCAAAATCGAAAATTATCCACACCTCACTCGATAACCTTCCACCATCTGCCATCTCAATTAGGAACCAGGAGAATGGCACGACAGAAGAGCCAATAAGAAGCTCGAAAATACCGATGTGGCTAGGCTGGATGTGAAATAAAAAATATGATTCCCGCTTATGTATAATTTCATTGCCAACGGTACGGCACTGCAGAGCCACCAGCATGTTCGCCGATCCCACAGGCCCTAAGATGACGGTCTATGATTGGTGGATGCTTGAGCTACATCTAACTCACACTCTCGTCTACAGATAGCACACCACTCGCGTCTACAGGGAATTAGAGTTAGCCGCAGAATGTCAGAAGATCATTTATCGCATAAGCAGTTCCACGGACATACGCATGTCTAAGGAAATAATCAACCCTATTTTCACAGCTAAAAATAGGCCTAAAACAAATAGCAAATTTCTCGAACACATATCCCATAGAATTTATCAAAGAGCATACTGTGCCCAAATGGATTTTGACACAGGCTTTGAGCCCACGACCAATCAGAAAAACGAGAAAATAGGATGTTTTTACAAAATTTTAAAACATCAAAAGGGTTAATAGCTAAGAGCACATATGAATGACGCACATAGCTCATAAGGGAGTATGGAGTAACATAGCAGCTGCAAAGATGATGTCACTGCACAGTCAGCTAGGAAAGGGTTACACATAGTTAAAAATAGACCCAGGGGAAGAACCGACTGTAAGAGAGAGATGCAAGATATCAAGGAGAAAATGCCAATTCATCAAGAAATTGACAACGTAGCGCGAAGGCGCAGGTAAGAAATCGGCAGAAACCATTGATATTAGCCAAAATAACCAAAATTTTTAAGAAAACTCTCCGTCAAAGTCATTCATTTTGGAAAGGGAAATTTTTAGAACAATAAAAGTTATTAACCAACGCGCGGGATAAGAAAGCAAAGTCAGCAGATTACGAAAGGGAATTCACCCAGCCCAAAAGGGATAGTAGGGGAATTAAAAAATATACTCCCACACAGAAGAGGAGCGAATTTAATTTAAATGAATACATCCCCATGATCGAATCTGGAAAAACATTACAGAATTGGGACATTTGGAACACGAGTTTCAAGATGGATAATTTTTAGAAGGATACCACAAATGGTTTAGAAGTTAAATTTTGCAACATAAGCAAAGTAGTTTATTTTCTAAAAATCGTATATAAAGGAAGCCATTGCAAGCAGTGGTCATGTAGTCTTCAGTTTTTAGCAGGCCCGTGGAGGTGCTGCACGAGTGAGTGAGTCTTCAGTCTTGGCAGGCCCGTGGAGGTGCTGCACGTTGGTTCAAGTATATGGCAGTCTACAGTTTGACTTCAGTCAACAGTCAAAAGAGACAGTTCTCAATGAGCCTCGGGGAGACGCAACGTTATACGATAGTTCGTCAAGCCTCAGGAAGGCGAACAAAACACATAGAAAATCACAGTTTGATCCAGACATCAGCGTAAGTCATCCAACGTGATAGTTCGATAGACTCCTAAAGGGAGATTGTACTTTATAAAACAGTTCATTCAGATCTCGGTGAGACGTGTTACGCTGTAGGACAGTTATTATCAGGGACTCCTGACGGAGGCAGCGTTATAAGACATTTATCTAAACCTCAGTGTAGGCTAGCCACAATACAAGTTGAACCATGAATACAGTAGTCCAGGTGCGCTACACATCACCAGTAATAATAGATTAACAGTGGAGACTTAAATATGTTAGAGGATTCTATAACGAACAGTTGCAGGAGAAAGTATACAGAAATACGTGAAGCAAGAGCGATACTTAAGGAACTTGGAGAATTGAAGGGACAGTAGTTGAAAACTAGGAATCGTTGTCTTAGGAACCCGAAATACAGATAACAGTGCGTCAAATAAAGACAGTATAAAGCAGCGAATCCTAGAAAGGAATAATATAAACAAGTATTGATCACGAAGTACAAACTGAATGAGTAGGAACCTAGGAGACTGTGGGTTCGAGACTCAAGATATAAAGCGTCAGGAATACGAGCTAGACAAGTTAAGGTTCTAGAATTGGAGACCAAGCTAGGAACTAGATCATTTATGCGCAACAAAAGTACGGAACGAGTGAAGGTGAGTACGAGGAACATTTATAACCAGGGTCGAGTAGGAACGAGCGAGCAGGGACGTGGAGTTAGAGACTTTCACGGAGAACAGGAAACCAGGAGTTTCGAGGAACGAGGAAGGAGCGAATTAGCACGTTCAAAGCAGAAAACGTAAGGGATCGTCAGGGATCAGCCAGTACGGAAAATCATTGCCGAAGCTCTGAGATAAGGTCGTGTGTTGAGAAGAGCAAGTGTTATAGTGTTAAAGTGTTATAATATGTTTTTTGTGTCAGTGTAATAATGCATAAGTGTAATATAGAAATGTTAGGGAAAAGTGTTTAGATGGAGTGTTAAAAATGCAACATGATGGGTGAGCCTATCTAGGAATGGAATCATCGCACGGGAGAATTAATGAAAATTCATTAATATTTTGCTGTTGTACTATGTACGGATATCAATAGAACCATTCGTCGACTGGGGAGTTTGACGAGTGATTCTTTGATGAAATGAGTGTGCAAATAATTGAAATGTTGGAAAAAATGATAATTGTTAATCACGAGGACCGCCTCGGAGAAAATAAAGCATTGTTGGGATCACTAAAGATAAAGGAATGGAAGCCCGATAAATATATATAATAAATAAATGAATTTGAAAGAAGGAATAAAAACGATATCTTAAATGGCTTAAATTGTTGCCTAGTTATGAAGTAAATGCGCACCGTAATAAAATTATAGAAAAATAAAGGGTTAAGTTAAATAATAATGGTTAAAATTTATACCAAATAACAAAGAACGAAAGAATGAAACGTTATAATGAAATGAGTGGAAATATGAAATAATAAGAACGCGAATAAATAATGATCAAGTTAAGAACAAAGTTATATTTAAAGATCCGTGTCTGGGAACTCAAAATAAAAATAGAGCGAGAAATAATATGTTAATAAATTAATGAAGTTATAAATATCCAAATAAAATGGCGGAACAAAACACCCAAGAACGAACATATTACCTTATAGGCTATTAGACCAAGGTCGTGAAATAAATATTAGGAATGCCGAAGTCGGGCTAATGTCGTAAAGTTATCGAAGCTAGTTGTATTACCGTAAGGGTTAATAAGAATAATAAAAGTATAGTTTCAAGCTGAATATAATATGCGTTAAACCAGGATATATTTATTCGTGAGATGGAAAATGTAGTAAAATTCGTCCAAATGCGTGGAGGTAAATTCCCACCGAATGTATTGTTGAAATGAAGAAGCCTCGTATTGTATATTGTGGATGAATAAATTCCCACCGAGTTATTGCCTAATGAAGCGTTATATTGTTGTATATGGTGGATGTGCAAACTCCCACTGAAAATGTAGTTGAATGTAACGTCGTTTAAGTCCCGCTGTAGGAAGGATATCCCAGCTTGGCATTGTTATAGAAAGGTATTGTTGTGAAAAGGCATTGTTGTAATAAGGCATTGTTGTAATGAAGTATTTTTGTGAAGAGGCATTATAAGCGTCGTAAGAAGTTGTAATAAGGAACTACTGTACAGCCTCTCCGAATTAAATACTAATATCCTGGGAACGAAAGATAAATAATAATAATAATAATAAATAAAAGGTGGATCAAATATCCGTGGTGAAATGAATTTTTAAGTCTTGGAAATCATATGGTTGAAAAGTTACACTAGCGTGAAAGCAAGAAGGGCTAGCGAGCTATCGTAAATCTCGTTTTCAAGTACCACAGAAAGAGGGGGGCGGCCTGGTGGGCGCGACCTTTCCTCTTGTGAGGGAGAAAGAGAGACATCTTAATAAGTCGGTAGCTAAGTGGGATCTAGCAGTGACTGGTGGAAAGGGAAACTATTACACGGAAATAATAAAGTTCAAAATAAAAGGTGCAAGCTTAAACTGAATATAGAATTATGAGGCGGGAATTAAAGAAATCATCCCGAGCCTATTTCTGAAATGTTATATAAAAGTTGACGGATTTTGTCAAATAGTTAATTGTTGGTAAAAGAAATTCCTTCTTTCATAAATAATGATATAACGGGTTAAGGAATAATAAAGTTTTGTTATAAATAAAGATCCCATTTTTATAAACAAATGGTGCACAGTACAGCACAAAGACAAATCGCCTAGATGCATGGATGGTAACTGGATGATTGGGGGTTCGATCGATAGACATGGTACATTTTTGTATAGTAGTGTATTGCATTGTAAAAACCTAAGGCTTTGTGAAGAGTTGTGTGAAGATCCAAAGAATTTAATAAAATAAGGATCATGTAAAGATAATGAATAAAGGAAGCCCTGAAGGGTAAATAAAGAAATGTAAATATCCAAAGCCTTGGACGAATGATATGACTGAAATGATAGGCGCACTCGACGCCTGAGTAGAGCAAAACTTAAATAATGATATAATGTATGGAAATGATAAATTAAGCAAGACAGAGTATTCAAAACTTCACGAAACAATGAAAAGACATTATGGTGAAATTTGAAGAGTTATAGTGATTTTTATGAGTGACATTTGAAGAAACAATACCAAATGATCTTGAATTTTGATATGCTTTTGAGCGATTAATTCCTATTTATATGCATAAAATAATATATAACTGCAATGTTGAGTTTTTCCTAAATCTTGTTTACCTGATTGTGTTTACATATCCGATGTGAGGTCAGTGGTGGAGGGAACGTAACGCTCTCCGATACCGGGGTTAGCTAAGCCGAGTAGTGACTAAACATCCTGCGCTAAGCGGGTTCAATACATACGTATCATGTTTCACGTTTGTGTTGTAAACTATTTTATCGCTTGCCTATAAACTTAAAGCAACCCCCGTGAAAGAATTAATGCTACGTCCCTAGTTACCAAGTGCGTAACATTTGCCTTTTATAGGCACTTTGTATACGCCCCTGTTCTATGTCAGTGTGCATATATACACAGATGTACGGTACTGTATTGACTTATATAAAAACAACAAAAAATGGCTTTTAATCTTACTTGGCTCATAAACCTAACGATTATATGGAACAAGGTATCATTTCTGCGTGGATTCAGAACCTCTGGACGTGACTTCTTACTTCAATGAACTAACATAACATGAAGTCAACATTAGTACATCAGCTGCTGCTCCCTCTCGTTCTCTGTAAACGCGAGTGTAGACGAGAGTCTTAATCAGATCTACCTCATACGTCCACCAATCATAATCCGTTATTTTGAGGCCTGGCGTGGCTGGGAGACTACGCTGCCCATGCGGTGATGCACAGGCAGCCGCGGCGAAGTTCGAAATGCATCTCGTGGAAATAACACATGTGGAGCGGTAGTGAGCTCCCGCCGCCATTCCAGCGGCAGCGCGCTGCATTGGCGGCGAGGTTCTAAATCGTACCTTATTACATGATGATCAGTTGCGGATCCAGGCCTTGCGGGACCCTGGGCGATATGATAAGGTGGGCCCACAACAATAGGAAATAAAAATATCAAATCAAATGGAAAGTAGTTTTGTAATAATAATAAAATAAAACAAGATGTTCAGTAAAGAACATATAGCCTACTTTCCCCTAAATGCATGGGTATTGTTATAACTCTTTGTCCTTTCAAGGAGTATGATTGAATGTTGGTTGTAGTAGCTTGTTGAAATACTACGTGCTATAGGGATATTAAACATGAATATGAGGTGCCCTTTGCTAGTGCTACCTCTGTACCAAATTTCGTTCAATTCGGTTTCGCCGTGTTTGAATTGATAGGGGGAATCGATTTGCACACATACTTGGCCACCATCTGCAAACTATTGGGCTGATGTTCTTGCAGTTTGGTCAGAATATGTTTCCCACATAAAGATATGGTGTTGCAAAATTTGGTAGAGACTAGATTATTAGGTTGGTCGTAATTACATTTTAGCTTTTAACATTTGGGTGGCCGCGATTACGTTTCCGTCAAGATAGCGGTGATATAAAACATGACACTGAGGTGCCTCTTGCTAGTACTACCTCTGTACCAAATTTCGTTCATTCGGTTCCACCGTGTTCGAATTAATAGGGGGAATCAATTTTGACATAAAGATGGCCGCCATCCGCAAACTATTAGGCTAATGACCTATTAGATTGGTCAAAGGATGCTCCCTCCATAAAGGTATGTTGTTGCAAAGTTTGGTAGAGATCGAATGGTTATGTTAGTCGTAATTTGATTTAAGCTTTAAACATTTGTGTGGCCGCTATTACGTTTCTGTCAATATGGCGGCGATATTAATCATGACACTGAGATGCCCTTTGCTAGTGCTATCTCTGTACCAAATTTCGTTCCATTCTGTTTCACCATGTTTGAATTAATAGGGGGAATCGATTCTGACACAAAGATGGCCGCCATCCGCAAACTATTAGGCGAATGACCTATTAGATTGGTCAAAGGACCAAGGTATGTAGTTGCAAAATTTGGTTGAGATCGGATGATTAGGTTAATCGTAATTTGATTTAAGCTTTGAACATTCGTGTGGCCGCCATTACGTTTCAGTCAAGACGGCGGCGATATAAAACATGACACTAAGGTGCCCTTTGCTAGTGCTACCTCTGTACCAAATTTCGTTCCATTAGGTTCCTCCGTGTTCGAATTAATAGGGGGAATCAATTTTGACATAAAGATGGCCGCCATCCGCAAACTATTAGGCTAATAACCTATTAGATTGGTCAAAGGATGCTGCCTCCAAAAAGGTATGTTGTTGCAAAGTTTGGTAGAGATCGGATGGTTATGTTAGTCGTAATTTAACTTAAGCTTTGAACATTTGTGTGGCCGCCATTACGTTTCTGTCAATATGGCGGCGATATAAAACATGACACTGAGATGCCCTTTGCTAGTGCTACCTCTGTACCAAATTTCGTTCCATTCGGTTTCACCGTGTTTGAATTAATAGGGGGAATTGATTTTCACACAAAGATGGCCGCCATTCGCAAACTATTAGGCTAATGACCTATTCATTTGGTCAAAGGATGCTTCCTCTATAAGGGTATGTTGTTGCAAAATTTGGTAGAGATCGGATGATTAGGTTAATCGTAATTTGATTTAAGCTTTGAACATTTGTGTGGCCGCCATTACGTTTCCGTCAAGATGGCGGCGATATAAAACATGACACTGAGGTGCCTTTTGTTAGTACTACCTCTGTACCAAATTTCGTTCCATTCGGTTGCACCGTGTTCGAATTAATAGGGGGAATCGATTTTCACACAAAGATGGCCGCCATCCGCAAACTATTACTCTGATGACCTATTAGTTTGGTCATAGGATGCTCCCCCCATAAAGGTATGTTGTTGCAAAATTTGGTAGAGATCGGATGATTAGGTTAGTCGTAATTTGATTTAAGCTTTGAACATTTGTGAGGCCGCCATTACGTTTCCGTCAAGATGGCGGCGATATAAAACATGACACTGAGGTGTCCTTTGCTAGTGCTACCTTTGTACCAAATTTCGTTCAATTCGCATTCACCGTGTTCGAATTGATAGGGGGGGACAGACATTCAGAGTACACACACTCACACACACACAGACACACACACACACAGACACACACACAGACTCACACACACACATACACACACACAGACAGACACACTTTTTTCGCCCTGTGTTGATCTCATAAGTCTACTTTCATTTTTTGCAAAAATCGAAAGTAGGCTAAAATAGTTACAATATTTTAAATACAATACAGTACATTATTTTAATAATATGAAAGAAACCTTTAAGTCCCCTTGAAGAAGATTATGTAGACTATGAAATATTAAAATATTACTTTGCGACTTGTTTTTTCTTCTATTATTTCACTGAACTCTAAACTTGCTAGACGGTTAAGGGAGGTCATAGCTGCACTGAAATAAAAAAAAATATAGAATAGTTTGAAAAATATAATTAATTAATTACAGTTAAATAATCCATGGTGCGGGGCCCCCGTATCGCGGGGCTCTGGGCGGTCGCCCTCCTCGCCCACCCCTAGATCCGCCCCTGATGATGATCTAGTTACTTTGATCTGCAATTCAGTAAATGACAATACAATTAGTTAGCGTGAACTCTTATAGATATGGATCAGATCAAGCAGGTTAGAAGTATATTCTAAAATTCTATGTTAGCTGGATATTTACCTTAGCATTGCTCAAATATTGCGTTCTCTCTTGACCATTCACCGCACGAGCGAGGTAAGTAGCATATTTGGACGGTACCATACGCATAGCCTCGCCGTTTAGTGTCCGGATGTCGTTTGAGAAGCGTCGGAACAAAAACCGATTAATCCACTTTTCTGCATCCATGCTTCGTGCTCTTGGGAGGAGTAGTGAGGGAAATATGAGTCCACAAACACGAAGTCGTTTGAAATGCCACAAAGTTGTCAGTATTTATTATATTCTGCAATTATTGCTTTGCTTGACTCAGGCCTATCGTTAAGCTATTTGTACCAGCTTTCCTCGTTTATAATCCTTCAAATCTCTCGCAATGGAATTAATTAAATATGGGCTAATATGACCACAATGCCGCAAAGCCACTAAGGAATCAGGTAAATGATAATGTTCAATCACTATGGTTACTCGCTCATTGTTAGATACCGGCACATGGATTGTTTCGTTCGTACCAGTCCACGGCCAACTATGATGATCAAAGCACATCCAACGAGAAAGAACGCCCATGGTGCGAATTTCTCACGCGATCAAGTTACTGCTAGAGAGATTGTTCACTACTCTCAACATGTTGTATTGATGAAGTTCAATACATTAGAATGTGTTTTATACGCGAATCCTCTATTCATGGCCATTGCTAATTGCTGACTGTTTGTTGTGTGAACGAAGATTAAGGAAGTCCTACCTAAATGTTTGAAGTTGTTGTTGTTGTTGTTGTTGTTTAAGTCTTCAGTCTTTTGACTGGTTTGATGCAGCGCTCCATGCCTCCCTGTCCTGAGCTAATCGTTTCATCTCTACATAGCTACCACACCCTACATCCGAGGCAATCTGTTTAATATATTCTAACCTTGGTCTACCCCTACAGTTCTTGTCCCCGACCCTTCCTTCCATAACTAAGCTTGCTATTCCTGGGTGGCTTAGTGTGTGTTCTACTAACTTATCTCTTCTCTTCATTAGCAGTCGCCAGAAACATCTCTCCTCTCCCACTCGTCCTAATACCTCTTCGTTTGTAACCCAATCTACCCATCTGATCTTCATCATTCTCCTGTAAC
The DNA here is from genome assembly GCA_946902985.2 of Meconema thalassinum. Lineage (NCBI taxonomy): Eukaryota > Metazoa > Arthropoda > Insecta > Orthoptera > Tettigoniidae > Meconema > Meconema thalassinum. The sequence continues at coordinate 426,346,990 of OX336388.2, read as the reverse complement.
ACCACATTTCAAATGCTTCAATTCTCCTCTTTTCTGCTGCACAAATAGTCCAAGTTTCACTACCATAGAGAGCGACGCTCCAGACAAAGGCTTTCAAAAATGACTTCCTAATACCTAAATCTATATTCGATGTCAAGAGATTCCTTTTTTGTAGTAATGCTTTCCTTGCCTGAGCCAACCTACTTGTTATATCCTCTTTGCTTCGTCCATCACTGGTTATTCTGATTCCTAAGTAACATAAGTCTCCTACATCCTTCAGCTTTTCACCTGCCAATCTGATCTCCATAGAGGTTTCTGATTTATTTCGGCTGCATTCCAGTAGTTTTGTTTTACATTTATTAATTTTCATCATGAATTCTTTCCGTAAGACGGAGTCCATACCATTCAAAAACTCATTCAAATCTTCAGGCTTGTCGGCCAAGATGACGATGTCATCAGCAAATCTCAGAGTTGAAATTATTTCTCCTTGAATCTTCACTCCCACTTTAAATTTTTCTCCAATTTCCTTCATTGCATGTTCAATGTAAAGATTGAAAAGTATGGGTATGGGAGTATGTTTGAAGTATATATTTTTTATACTTCTGTGTCCGGAAGACACACTACATTCTTCCTTTCCAGAACTCTGCAGCTCTTATCCCTCGGTCTGTGGCCAACATAAGGTCTTCCTGGCTGCAGGTGTCATTAAGATCTTGGCACGTGAGCAGGTGTTGTGGAGTCTGGATTTCTCCACAGTCACATCTCGGATCTTCTGCATATTATGTTATCTGTAACTGAAGTTATTTTAAAAGTGTGTGTGTTCTGGTGTTCGTTTTAATAATGTATAACGGGGTTATTGATCGCCTCGTGGCGAAGTTTTAGGGTTATGTTTGTTTTTTTGGCAGCGTGAATATTCCAAGAGGTACCAATTTTCATTGTCCTAATTGTTATTAACTTCAGGTTCTCCTAGTTTTATTAAATTCAGTTTTATTCTATTTTGGGGGTGTTATTCTGGTCCTCGACTGGTTAAATTTTCAATTGGGAATCTGTGGTTAATTGTTGTTCCTTCGGCTTGGCATTTTGAGTGCCGGGGATTTGGTGTTGATTAGGGTAAAACTTCCTGGTTTGTTTGTTATCCGAGAGGGTTTATTGTGTCTAGTTGAAATTTGTGACGGTAAGTTTGGTGGTGTGGTCAGGGACTTTTGTCTTTTATTTCTGACGGAGCTTGTTTTGAATGGGTGTTCATTGTATGTTTGGTTCCCTCTCGGGGAGAGACTTACTTTCCCCTGTCATGCCTTTCTCCTGCCTCTTCCTGCTGGGCTTTTGAGCAATTTTGGCTTCCTATTTACTTTTCTTGTAAACTTTTAGGAGGGGGGAATTGGTTTCGTTGTTGGTCAGGTTTGGTTTAGCTTGTGATTGTAGTTCTTGTTCTGTTTCATTCCTAGTTGGTTTTTCCATTTACGTAAATCTGTATTACTTGGGAAGGGTATCGCATCTTAGGGTTTTGTGTGAATGGAAGTTGAGGGGCGCCCGGGGTAGGGGGTTAATTTTAATTTTGTTTTGTTTGTTTTGTTTGTTTTTAGGGTAGGCTAAGTTTTAGTGCCTTGCTTTGATGTCTTCCATATATTTGCTTACTGGGGGTCTCCGTGTATGATTAATTATTGTATCCTGGCAACTACTTTTCTGTACGAAATTCTATTACCCCTTATATAAATTTCAATGTAATTGGGTACTGCCCCCGTAATTGAATTATATAGAGACCACGGTGGCTATTTTGGAAATTATAAAGAAAGTTATGGCTGTCATAGTTATGACGTGGATAGTCATGACGTAAGCACGGATGACGCAGACGTTATGCCAGCAGGCTACTTGAGCTGAGATTCTCAGTGACGTCAGCATTTATTCGAGAAAGATCCAAGATGTACGACGCAGTCGCAGGAAACGTGGAATTCTGCTGAGGAAGAAATTATGCTATTGGAGGGGAGGCTTGAACCAATGAACGATAGTCTGAAGGAAGACGGAGATTGCTGAAACTATGGTATTTTTATTACTTTTTGGAATGCAGAATTGTGGAAATACATTTGCAGTAGAGGCATTGTTCTGGAATTTTGGTGAAATTTATTTTCAGTTTTTGAATTTTGAAAATCCGTCATGTATTGACGAAGTTGGAACTTCTAGCGATGACGCAGTAACACGCGATGGAAGGGATAGATACGCCCCTCATGAAGTTCATAAAAGGCCTTGCGCAGAAGAGAGGAGTCTCATTCTCAGATTATAAATCGTCTGATATTCAATCGTCTGATCTCAAATAGTCATTTCAGTGAAACGTCGAGTGAGATTAGTAGTGAAAAAGTCGTCTTTATAACGCGTGGTGAGGCCACTGCATTAAACGAGAGTCGAACTTACAAGCAGTGCAGGTTTACTGTGAGTAAATCTAGGGGAAGTTGAAACGCACATTATAACGCGCCTACAAGTTTAGCTGTGAACAGTTAGCGGTCGCCTATAAGCTAATTCTATTGTGCATTGCTACAGTATTGAGTGTAGAAAAGTTGAACAATTTCGAGGAAGTATTTTGGAAGTTATTGACAATTTTAGACGACTGACAAAAGTGATTTTCTCGCTACATGAGAAGCACTTTGTATAGCCAGAATCTACGCCACGGCTGACACGGCTAGTGAAATAGGGAGACTTCAGATTGCTTTTGTAACACAACGCTACAGTATTATGGAGCAGTTTAATATGGCAGTTTGTTCTTCTAATACCATAACCGAAGAGAAGATGGAAGGCTAAAGGACTTAATGCAATTGGGACATATTTCAACGGAGTAAGATAGCAGCATGGAACTTCGCTAATTGCTATTCCACACAAGCGAACATGTGGTGAACAAACCATCTACACCCATGTTTCGTGATTAAAGGCTGAATACTATCAAACAGCAATGAAAATGATTTCATACTCACTGAATATGAATATTTCTTCGGAAATTTCTACAAAAACTTCATGGCGATTTTCAACTGGAACTTCAGGGATTTTTCAAGAGAGGTCAGGGTTGTCCCGACTCACAAAGAAGATTATTGCCGGAAGGATGTCGTTCGTCTTCGTGAAGCAGTTCGATTCTCCGATGGTGCTGTTTCTTGTTTCGAGGATGGAGCTCAGCTTTAACTTGATGAAATGGATCCATCAACAGTCTTCTTTGGGGAATTTTCCTCTGGAACGTCAATCGGCAGATAAGGTAGTCGTGAACGTTTATTGTATTTGAGTTTCTTAGTAATATTTGAGCAACCATTTCCCCATATTTTTGTCCTCATGTATTTTGCCCAATATTCTTGTTTGAGATTCCCATTCTCAGTACACCTTGATGAGTTATGCCTTTTTCGACGATTTATTAAGACATTGTTATGTCATGGGCATAGTTAAACGATTTTGGATCAGTTGAGACTGATATTTAGATTTTTCAGTAATTTGCTTATTTTTTTTTGTAGTCTCGATTTGACTGTAAGTTAATGATTTGTATGGCAGATTTAAATTCAGACAGCGTGTCACTTTATTAAAGTAATTCTACCCCAGTTTAATTACTTTGACCAATTTTCTGTCATCATCAAGAAGGAAGAACATTTAAATGATTTTAGAGCGTTAAAATCCAGTACGTTGTCGACGATCTTGGAAATACTAGTCGGTATTTGAATTGATTGCAACACAGACATTTATCGTCAGTTATGAACGATCATTGCATCATAGACAATTTTGTGAAAGATGAACTTTAATTATGAATTATTGAATGCATTAAATTCGTGAAACTTGTGTTAGGTTTTTTCTCATTTAGAGATTTATATAACGATGTTTGCATTCCCCAGTCTAATTGGATTCTATTCGACTATTTTGCAGTTAGTCGCACTTTGTTTGATGATAGTATTTTTATACTACAATTCTTTGAAGATGTTAATCTTAAATTTTGATAGACCAGACAGGCGTATATGAGCGTATTCACTATTAAATTTGTTTGTGATTGGCAAATTTTTATTTCATTTCGATTCATGAATGAAATCCACGAAGGTTAAATGACAACAGTTTTGAAACAATTAATGATTATAAGAATTTTTAAGTGGAACTATGAATGTATAATCGATAGTGCAGCGGACATGTTGAAAGTCGCTGATGTATAATGGCCTTAAATAAATGAAGGAGATTCCCACAGTAATTAATGATGATAAAGATTGTGTTAGTGGAGGTTTTTGTAAAGTCTGTGGAAGATTTTGATGCCGTATATTTTAATATATGATGAATTTTGGGCCTAATTTTTAATGCAGTTTGTGCATTATTTTGTAAGCGAAGTATTTTCCGCTAGAGTGTATTGTCATAGTTCGTTGAAAATTAATCAAGTGAATTTGCTGTTATAATTAACAAGAGTTTTGAAAGAAATTGAGATAAGATTTTGAATGAAGATTACCGTCACAAATAATAATAATTATTACAACCTTTATTAAACCAGATTGTGACATTAACATGTATAACTAACCTTCATTGGTCGATTATATGGAAACGATTATGAAATTACCAACCGGATGAACATGTGGTTCAATGTATTTCTTAAATTAATAATTTAAATAATTTAAATGTTGATATTGTAAATAATAAAGTATATATCTTTGACAATAAAATGGAACGAAAGTAATGTTAAAGGCGTGTTTAAAATTTTTGTAATTATTTTCGACAATATTATAAACAATTTCTAATTGTTATAAATAATTTATGTGATTTTGTTATAAACATTTAAGAGTGTGTTTTATACTCTAAACTATGCTTATTAAACATTTGGATGATAACTTAACAAGTTTAGGGATTGTCAGAATAATCCAGTGGTATGTGAGTTAAGCATTTGAAAGATTTGCGTCAATATATATGAGTTGTCTTGTAGACATTTAAAGCTCTGAAAGGAGCTGAATTCTTACGCAGTGTGGCGTGACGAGTGAACCCCATTTGACAGGCATGCGCCAGGTTGAAGGGTAGACCAGCCGGCCAGACATCTGGTTATCAGCGGGTGAGGTCGATACTCTGGCCTTGCGCCTATTAATACAAGTGTGATGTTTATTAAAAGAAACCAAATGCTCTATATATGTCGTATCCTGACTTCCTTATCCAATCCAAATGTGTTTTGAATGTTACGTTATTTTGAGCTCATGGGAGCTAACATATTGTTTGATAACTTTGCAAGTCCTTTAAGTGGACGTAGTCAGATTGACATGGGCTACTGATAGCCACATTTATTTTGCTGAGTTGTTAAAATCATACTCTTTATTTGAAATAAAGCTTTTGTACTGTTCAAAGTTCTTGCTTTCGGTCTGGTTCATTTTTAAATGTCATGGTCAAGATTATTGTGGGAGCATACTTTAGAGATCCTGTTGTCAACCCAATCCCCGAGATATTTATAAGAGGTAAGTAAAAGTAAGTATGAAACCCCGTCTATTTTGGTGTGTTCCACAATAATTTTCTTGGTAACTTCTGTGTTCAAACCTCGGTAGTATCTGTCAGTGCCATTTTCATTGGTGTAGCTGAGCCGGTGCGATTGATTGTTGGCAATCCGATTGAGGGGGCGGATATCTGACAGCCTACTATCCGGGTAAACGGGGACAGTACATTAGTTTTAGTTTTCCTGTGTTCCTTTCTTGGTATTTTTGTTTTAATATTGATCCTGAATACATTGTTGTTTTGCTGACTACCTTTCATTTCTTAGCGTACTATCCCTAGGCACCTATCCCCAACACGGCCTCGTTCAGAGTTCCCGTCCACTCTGGCTCTGTCCAGTATCCTTCTTCCTGTCTCGGTCCTGTGGGTTAGTTTTCCTAGGGGCAAACTTCGTAGGATCGAGTTAGGAGAAGAGTACCCAGGGCTTCCAGCGACTCACTTTTCTCACTATTATTCACTATTTTCAAAGCAGCCTCACTTTTCTCACTATTTGATAAAACTACTCACTATTCTCACCTTTTCTTTTTTTTTACTAAACTGGTCACATTCGGCGTTAAAAATGTTCTCATGCACAATCAGACAGCTAGAAACGACCCAAAGTATACCCATGAATGGGTAGTTCATTCTTATGCCACCGGTGCCTGAGCGCGCTGCTGGCAGAGAGCCAGGCGGACAGAAAGCATGAAAAGCTTCCATAGTGCAATACCACAGCCGGAGCCGTGCAGCGATCGCCGAAAATTTTAACAAAAGTTCAAATTTATATTTTTCTTTTACGATTTAAATTTCTTGAGTGTTGCATTGATTTTCCTATCCATTATTTCCAAGTGTCCTCTAACTACATGAAAAATCACAAACAGTACTCAGAGATATTAACATAGGCGCAATTTGGTTGACATTTTTAGGGGGCTCATTTGTTTTTCAGATACACATTCTTAAAGAAATTGTCTATTTCAATACAGTTTTGATTTTGGGGGGGGGGGGGGGTCTATGGTTGGTTTTAGGGAGCTTAGCCACCCAAGGCCCCCCCCCTAATTGCGCCTACTGATATCAACAAACGTTAAAATTATGAACCAGATATACGACCATAAATGCGAATAATATTATTAATTTACTCACTATTTACTCACTTTTTCATACAAAAACTCACCCCTTTTCCACTTTTTTCAAGAAAAAAAAAAAACCACTCACTATTTCACTATATTTGGACGAGTGAGTGGATGGAAGCCCTGAGAGTACCACCCAGCGGAACTGACCGGAGAGAGGTATTCCTGCAAGCGTGGCAACACTGTCATCTGGTTGTCTATTTTGATGTGCTTGCTAGGTCAGTTTCTTAGTTGTGGGGTTACATTTATCACTAAAAGTTTGGGATGTTACACAATTTATTATTATTCTGGTTGTGGAATGCTTCACATTTACCTCAATGGTTAAGTTGTGAAAATTTAAAGACAGAAGTTGTGTTTCCTCTCCATTCTATTGTCCGAACCTCGATATGACAAAAAGCTTCCAATATATTGTTAGGGGGCGACTAATCTTCTCCTACCAGTCAAATAATCTACTACAACCTTTAAATTTAGGTGGGAACGGATACCTATCTACTTTCCGAACTTGTAACTCGCGGCTATTTTGCTACGGAGCAGCACTTGCTGCACAAAACCATGGTTCCTCGCGCTAACCCGCGCGCTCGGACGTGTCGGCTCGTAGGGAACATTTCCGAAGCTGAGTCTCGACTTAATTCAGGCCGCTGGATAAGACAAAACGCTTTAGCTATGGTTTTTCTCTCCCAAGCGGACCCTATTAATCTGTAACAAACAACGATTATTAACTTCAAATCAGTGCTTTTCTCCGTTTTTTATTTGTTTATTTAGTCGATTTACCCTTTGGGTTGGTGGTTCCCACGGACTCAGCGAGGGAACTCACCACTACCGCCTCTATGGGCAGTGTCCTGGAGCTTGGAACATCTGGTCGGAGCCTCATTAGGGAAGGGAGGAGGGGAAGATTAGGATGGATAGGCAAGGAAGGGGGAAGGAGGCGGCCGTGGCCTTGAAGTAGGAACCATCCCGGCATTTGCCCGAAGACGAAGTGGGAAACCACGGAAAACCGCTTCGAGGATGGCTGAGGTGGGAATCGAACCCCCTCTACTCATTTGGGCCACCCGAGGCTGAGTAGACCCCGTTCCAGTCCTCATACCACTTTTCAAATTTCTTGGCAGAGCCGGGAATCGAACCCAGGACCTCCGGGGCGGCAGCTAACCATGCTGACCGCTACGCTACGGGCTTTTCTCCTAAAAACAATATAATGGGTACTCTCAGTTGTAGTCGACAAAACATCACGATCTTGTAATTTTCGGCAATTTGCCGAGTCCGGTTATTACTTTTCGGGCTGACATATTAAATGAAAAGTTGCATTGAGTTAATTTATTTGTGGTCAACATGTCAAGGCGGGAACTGCACTCAGTATTTCTAATCATTTTACATTTTAAAATTAAGTGAAATAAAAATAATCACTGTGGTATTGTCTCATTTTGCTGTCCTGCTTACAGTAAATTCCACACTGGTAAAAGAGGCTGCTAACTGCCATTTTCACGCTTCCTCTGCTTGATTTTCATATCGGTCGCCAGATGTCTAACCACACGCCTCCCAACACTAGCTTGCGTGCTTATAAGAACGGAGTGCCGAGTTGCCGACCAAAAGAAACTGATTTGTCAGATTTAAATCGAGAATTACTCGAAATCTCCTCCAGCTGTTGTGAACAGCGCATTGACGCCAGCTGATCGATGAACTTTCAAGTCAGAAGTTATATTTTCCGGACTAGATACAAATGTACCAATATTGTTTACTTAAACAGTTATCAAATGTTTAAGGGGTACGCGTACCCCCGCGTTCCCCCTAAAAAGAATCACTGCTTAACAGGTTTATGAAAGTCACACAGATGAACTTCTACAGAGAGTTTGTTTTATATGCGACGGGGACCCTCGCTTGCTCACTCGCCTGCGTTGCGCGTCTGTCTCCCGCCAGGCACTTTGCCGTTATGCGGCGCTCGCACGGACTGAGTCATTGAGTATAGGAATTTGTACTTACCTAGTTCACAGCTGGTGCTGAAAATGTTCGCTATTCAGTGCTACACATAGCTGGCACCTCTTTATGAAATTCCCATTTACTTTATGAAAATCTTCAGCACCAATTGACTGTATTTCAGCTGTAATATAGCCTTTACGCTCATTTATAGTGTAAGGGTTTCTCACATAAACTCTATTTTTAAGCGTCCCCCACAGATAAAAGTCACATGGTGATAAGTCTGGGTTTCGCGGGGGCCACACGTTCCGACTTATAATCCTAGTACCGAAAATGCGATGCAATTCTGTCATGGATGCTTCGGCAATGTGAGCAGTGGTGGAATCTTGTTGAAAATAAGTTGACAATCGCTCTCCGTAAGTCAGTTCATCAAAAAATTGGTCAAGGATCACATTGAAGTACACATTTAAGTACAAATTCCTATACTCAATGACTCGCCGCGCGAGCGCCGCATAACGGCAAAGTGCCTGGCGGGAGACAGACGCACAACGCGGGCGAGCGGGCAAGCGAGAGTCCCCGTCGCATATAAAAATACTCTCTGTAGTAGTGTCCTTTATCACCGTACACCAATTTGAGGGTGATATCTGTTACTGTTGCAGAGATATAGCATGACAGTGAAATATTTCGCGCGGCTGCCATGTTGGATTGGTGAAACATATTAAAATTTGAAAAGCACTGCAGAGATTGGACGAGGTAGTAGTGTGCACTTACCGAGTTTAATTGAAATCCCATCGGTCGTTTAGATTTTATTATGGGTGGGTGGGGGGGGGGGGAGGGGGAACACAGACACACACGGCCAAAAGATGATCTCATAAGCCTATTTTTAGCCTACTTTCGATTTTTGCAAAAAATGAAAGTAGACTTATGAGATCAACACAGGGCGAAAAAAGTGTGTCTGTCTGTGTGTGTGTATGTGTGTGTGTGAGTCTGTGTGTGTGTATGTGTGTGTGTGAGTCTGTGTGTATGTGTGTGAGTGTGTGTACTCTGAATGTCTGTCCCCCCCTATCAATTCGAACACGGTGAATGCGAATTGAACGAAATTTGGTACAAAGGTAGCACTAGCAAAGGACACCTCAGTGTCATGTTTTATATCGCCGCCATCTTTACTAAAACTGAATGGCGGCCACTCAAACGTTCAAAACGTAAAATCAAATAACGACTAACCAAATCATCCAATCTCTACCAAATTTGGTAACAACATACCTTCGTATAGGATGCGTCTTGTGACCAAACTACAAGGTCGTCTGCCATACCATTTCAGGATGGCGGCCGTGCGAATTATGCAAACTTTATAATCCATATCATGGGACCCACCAGTTCCGATTATCGAGCCGAGAATCGTTTTAACTGTTCTAAAGGAAGAGGCACGTACGAAATTAAAAGTTTATTTTGTAATACTATAGTGCAGACGTGATTTTAAAAAGCTCAGCTGATTCATTAATAAGACAAGATGGCAGCGGATATCTTGTGCCTGACTTATATTTCACTAATTTGAGTATTCCATGCAATATAGCGTACTGAAACAAAATAAATAAACTTTGTATGAAATGCTTTATATATAAATAATATACTTCAGTGATGAAATCGTTTAGTATAAATCATTATTTGCTAACAAGTTCTATGTAAGTCATTTTATATGGATCAATGTTCGTTGGCACAAATGGCTCAGTGGTAAAGCGTTAGTCTGTCATTCATATGCCTATGGTTCAAACCCCATCAGAGATATGTTTTTTGCTTGACATTTTACATATTTGTTGCTTTGTAATGACTCAGACGTTTTAAAATTAAGCGTTATATTGTGCATATTACGGTGCAAAACATATACTTAATTAAAACATAATTCGCCAGCAGATTTAATCGAGACATCTAGCTGACAAAAAGGTAACAGATTTTATTGAAAAGTTTCTTCTTCTGGCCGCTAGAATGCACTCGCTCTGTTAGGATTATATTGTTCGATATTTCACAACTAGATATCACGACTAGTTTTTATATTTATTGTTTCTTGAGTACTGAGACGTTATAAAATAAAGCTTTATATGGTGCTTTTTGCAATGGAAATTATATATTAAAAAAACGACATTCTCCACTGGAGTGACATCTTCCAGCCTTCAGTTGTACTATGCAGAAACTATAGATTCGAGCAGCGCTCTATACCGGCCAGTTAGTGAACCCAGTCTTAACGACTGCTAGGAGTAATAAGACAGTAACATTCGTTTATTCCTTGTGCACAGAGGCGTTGTTGATAATCTCAAAACTTGCAATATGGATGATTTGGAGATGGATTATTTTGTTATACCGTGTATTTAAGATTAGCCTATAAATTAACGGGTTGCGAAGTTACTTCACTTAGTTCTATATCATTCGTACACGACACAGAACAACAACGTGACGTCAGTTTCTGATCTGCTCTGATTGGCTATTACATTGCTGCAGTCGGGTAGTTGGCAGTCAAGGATAAAATTCTCGACTGCCAACTGCCAGCTACCAACTGCAACTTCATGTTGTGTATGGTGCCTATAGTATACACGGAGTCGATCGCGACTGCCGACCGAGGACTACCAACTACGGACTGCCGACTGCGCATTGTAGATGGGCCTTAATAGAGCAACGAAGTTTCAATTATTGTAAGTAGTCGGTGTTTGGAGTGTTTTCTGATGAAATTGCAAAATGCTGGGGTAAATTATAAACTATGGTTTGAACGCCACTGTTCAAATCCTGTGTGCCAATTTGCACTTCAAATAGGAAGAAATTAGGAGATGATAAGGACAGAGAGTTATAACTATACCCATACATTTCGGAGAAAGTAGGCTATATGTTCTTTCCCGAACATCTTGTTTCATAAATGCAAATGTATTCCAACACGATAACGTTAATGATTACATATCAATATTTTTTCATCAATACAGTTGTTCAGCATAATAGTTCGGGACAGCATGTGTCTATCTTAAATACATAGCCTTCTATAAGTGTTTAAAGAATTTGTTAAGCACTTATTGACAGTAGTACCCGGCTTCACCCGGTAGTATAATCGTGAAGCCTCAAAGTCTCCTTAAACTCCATGGTCAGATAACACTCATAAACCACATCCCGTGGTGCTACAGCCCATGAAGAGCCTAGGCCTACCAAGTGACCGCTGCTCAGCCACTTGGTCTGCACATTATGGGGTAACGCGTGGTCAGCGTCAGATTCCCTCGGCCGTTAATCTTAGTCTCTGTGACCGGGGCGCTGCTTCACTGCCAGACAGCTACTGAATTATCCTACGAGACTGAATGCACCCCGTTCCAGCCCTCACGTCAGTTTCGAATACACCTGAAGGAGCCGGGAATCAAACCCGGGGCCTCTGGGTGCGAGGCGAGTGTGCTACCCCAACAGACGCAATTCAAAGACAAAATGTTCTATGTTGAGCGAAACAATCGCCAATATGCCGATATGTTGGTCTAAGTAGCCTTTTGCCTTAAATTCATAACAGCCTCCGTGCGAAGCGGGGCGGGTATCTAGTTTAGAATAAGCGTGTGCTACAAGACTAGAAATATAGTTTTTTTTTTAAAATACAGCTCACTAAGGTATAAACTTGAAAGTTTGTTTGTAATTCTTTCATGCAAAAACTACTTAACAATTGTAATGAAAACTCTGCAATATTTCTAGGTTTGTGCCGTGTCTTGTGTGGGGTTTTGCCTAGGAACACCAAGCTGGTTTGTAACATGTTTTCTAGGGGGTTTTATGCCACTAACACAAGTTAGTTGGACTATATCATATTTGTTAAACGCGGCAATAATTCGGCCAAGTTATATTATTTCAGTTTATTCAATTTCATATTTCATATTATTATTATTATTATTATTATTATTATTATTATTATTATTATTATTAATATTTATTACGTCATTTTTTGGAGCTTTTAAATTTGGAAGATTACAGATAGGATTTCTACTAGTAGAAATTCGTATCTATATTGGATGATTCCAATATATAATGTTGCACGGCAAATCATTTCATACGTAAAGTCAGGATTTTATTCATTAGGGTTAGGAGAGAGTGGTGTGTGACTCACTGGGTATTTCAATACAAGAATAGATTGAAGTACAATAGAATTACGAAATCCGAGGGAACACTTCAATGCAAGAAAACGTGTATGATTTACGTCTTGCCCGGAAACGGAAAATATAAAAACGGGGAAGGAGTCTCATGGCGGGAAGAGCCACGTAAGGTGACCAGCCAATCAAGGAAGAAGAAGCAACGTAGGTCGGGGCATGGCGAGATACGTGACGCACGCGGATTGGTTGAAGCAGCGAGGCCGCAGTGTTAAGCTAGACCCTGGTGGGAGAAGATTGAATCATATAGTTGACGCACTGAGTGAGAGAAGACATTCATTAAGACATTACGCTTGGAGCAGTAAGGAGGTACTTTGTTCGTTAGTCCCAAGTGGGACAATTTTATTCACGCTAACTCCGCTGATCACATCAGATCATGGGTTCCACGCGTCTTGCAGTGATAAGGCAAACGACGTGTTGTGGTTCATGGGATAGACTCCACCACAAGCTGTAACGATTACTTTTGATCAACGAGGAAGCGCCTGACGCCGTCAACACCAATGCAGAACATCCAACGCTACGAGACTTCAAGAACGTGGAGACAATGTTTCCGTGGGTAAGCACAAGTAATCTACGACACACACTCTCTGTTTTTCGATAGGGCCAGTATAAATTCTTTAAGCATTAATTTGGAAATAAGTTAAATTCACGTTATTCTCCCGACCGGCGTATTAAGTAATTTTGTTCGTGGCAATGGTTAAAGTTGTATGCTCCGTTAACAGTGTAAATTTTATTCAAGATGCTGACATATTTTCTAAGTGTATTAAATTCAATTATTACAAAGTAGATTCTTTAATTCCAGTAGGTAGCAATAGTTATAATACCACATCCTTCTCCACAATCAAATGTTGTCTGGGTTGATGATTCAATCATCCCACGGCCTAGTCATTAAGAGTTTCTCATATGTTCTACTCACGCTAGGGGTCGATATTAAATATATACATTTAGCTTGGAACACAGTGTATCCAGCTTGGCGCCCAACATAGATCAAACTTAGCAGTAGTATTTTCTGGCGAATAGTCCGCCCAGGTAGAAAACATTACATTTGTACGCTCAATGCAAGGAGCAGTAATAACCATTACAATTGCCGCTCAACGTAAGGGCTAAGCAAACCATTACAGGTTCATCAGCGGGCTCTTGGTGTCCGTGCCCCACAGGAGCAGCAAACTGCGCCCTACTTCCATTTTTATGAAGCGGACACCAAGAGCCCGCTGATGAGTCAGCTTGGTGTTCCTAGGCGAAACCCCACACAAGACACGGCATACACCTAGAAAAATTGCTGAGTTTTAATTCACTGGCCGTGAAAACCAATGTACCATCTAATTGCTAAATTATAGGTTAAACATTTGACTAACACTCTCAGGTTCCGACTGCGATGGCATCTGGTAACCAAGTTCTGAACTAGTAGTCGTTGACGGTGGCATTTGGCGGCAAAAGTAGGAACTACTTGAAACCATTCAATATCTGCAGTTCTTACTTGAATTGAAAACAGATAACACACACTAATACAGTCATCACAATTAACACCGGTTATCGGACAGATTCTACACACACCCAAAGTACACGGGGCTACCATACCGCGTTGTCGCAGCCCCTAAACTGAGGAACCAACCAATCAACCAACCATCTAATTGAAATGAAATTTACTTGGGTATAGTTCTTAAGAGCCGGCCCGTGGTGTTGGGGTAGCGCACCGACCTCTCACCCGGAGGCTCCGGTTCGATTCCCGGCTCCGTCATGGAGTATAGAAACTGATGTCAGGGCTGGAACGGGGTGCAATCAGCCTCGTGAGGACAATTAAGTAGCTGTCAAGGAAAATCGGGTCAGGGCCACTTTCATTGATGGCTCTGGCCATGGCCATCCCCACTCCTGCTATCAGTACGGTAGATCCGCTCCTAACCGCCGCTCAACGCCTGCTCCCTTCCACGTTTCAGGAAGACGATGCACTGTGGAACCCTAAATAGACCAGTTGCCACGGTGGGTGAGTGGTTATCGTGTCGGATTACTAACCCCAAGCTTGCTGGTTCGCTCCTGGTCGTGGTAAGTGCTTTTTGAAAGGCGGAAAAAATCACGATACGCATGTCATACGTTGTTGGCATGTTAAAGAACCCATTTGAATTCAGTAGGCCGTGTTGATAATGGCAAAATTAATATAGGGATTTTCCGCTAACACAAAGTTCCTCATTTCTCTACTAGAAAGCGCTATAGTATCAAGGAGCTTAGATATCTAACCTCCTTGACTTTCATAGTGCTTAAGGAACAACAAAATTCGACATGCAAGCTGCCCTCTGGGTGTCAAATACAAGGCTTGGACCCGGCACCCGAGCCCATACGATATTATTATTATTATTATTACCTAAATAGACCGACTTCTTTTAGTCGATTCTAGATAGTGAAGGTCCCGAGTGTTTGTTTGCAATTACTGTATAGTCGTCCGTGTGAAAACTGTATAATTTGGAGCGGCATTTCCAAGTCCGGTATCGAAACGAAGTCGATGACTTCAAAGGCAAGAAAAAGAAAGAAAAGTAAACTCGGGGAATTAAAAGAAGCGATACAAAAACTAAGGTAATCTCAGTGTTGCATAATTCTATTTATTTATTTGCTATTTCACAGAATTTATTTATCGTATGGTGAATACATGTACAATATATACAAAGGAAATGTGCACACACAAGTTCATACAATCGCACAGTTCAAAGTCAAGATCCCTGATCCATTCAACGGCCTCAACTGATGCTTGATGGACATCCGTCAACGTTCCATGGAAAGCTCGGAGAGGGCAGTCAGCGACAATGTGATGGATTGGCTGTAAGGAGGCATCGCAGTCATACACTGCAGAGTTAGACCAGCCCCATTTATACAGTGAACACGCACATCTGCCTTGTCCTGTGTGTATCCTATTTAAGATCCACCATTGGCGTCTGGGAAGATCAAATCCATGTAACCGTTCAAAAGGGTTCCCAACTAGATGTTTGTTGGTTACTGTAGAATGTTCCCGCTGGACCTACCAAGAGTCATTCACATTAAAGAATGATCCCTCAAGGCTATCTGCTGTGCGCCGTGGTTGTTTCCTTGACTTCAAACGTTGGTGCACCATTCGTGCAATATCTTGATGAATGGGCAAATAGGGATTCTGCTGGATTTTCTTCCATGTTTTTAACAGTGCCTCTGATCTTCTCAAGGCTGGAGGAAGAATGTTGCAGAGGACAGGCAGCCAAAGCGTGTTCGTGCTCCGAATACAACCAGTAATTATACGCATTGCTTGGTTGAGCTGGACATCTATTTTCCTTGTGTGAGCGCTATTAATCCAGGTTGAACAGCAGTATTCAGCAACAGAATACGATAGAGCTAAAGCAGTGTTATTAAGTTTTGAGCCTTAGCTCCCCATGATATGCCAGCAAGTTTCTGCAGGATATTATTTCTAGTTTTGATTTTAGCAACCACATTTGAGAGATGTCGTTAGAAAGTCAGGGATCTATCCAATGTTATTCCCCAATATTTAGGCGATCTACTGTATGGCAATAAAAGGCCTCTTGCTCTTTGACTTTGTCTCCAAATATCACCTAACACTGTATGAAATCACGCCAATTCTTGGAATATAGTGTAAGTTTATATAGCCTACAGGGTTATTCAGCTAAGGGGGTCACTTGATTCTTAGTTGTTCTAGTGGGTGAAATTGGTATAGTCCCATTTTACCGGTTTCTCACTAAATACTCATGTTCTGGAGACGAAATGACAGTGTTGTATGAGCCCCTTAATACGATTTAAGAATTTCGAAAACAGAATGACAATCTTAAACTGTTCCGTAGATATTTGAGGTGGCCCTCTTAGTTTAATAACCCTGTACATAAGGCGTGACGGGTGAGTTAGTTGTAGTCGTTACGGCATGACTGCTGGCAGTCGCTCACATCCGGGAGGCGAGGAGGTTCGAATCCCCCCGCCGGCAACCTTGAAGATGGTCTTCTGTGGTTTCCCATCTTCCTTCCAGGCAAATGCCGGGGTTGGTCCCAAACTATAGGCCACAGCCGCTACCTTCCAACTCCTCGCCCTTCCCTTCCAACTTCCCTCCCCAACGGTACTTGTAGCTCACCCATCGGGTGTCCGTCTCGAAGCAGCTACAAAACTGGCGAGCCGAACATGTCCTCGGGCACTCCCGGCACTAAAAGCCATACGCTAAAAAAAAAAATAAGGCGTGACCAAAGAGTATCCGCTTGAGGGCGTTGTTGAATGCCGAACAAAAAGCACAGTGGATGGCTGTTTATCTCCAGCACCTGATGCGTTTCAATGTTGAAGGCAACACGTTCTTGGAGCGCACTGTTGTAGGCGACGAAAGCTGGTACCACCACTGGGAACCGGAATGGTAAGCGTCGACTATGCAATGGAGTCATCCATCATTCTCTCGTCCCAAGAAGTTCAAGAGCCAACTATCCGCTGGAAAGGTGATGCTCAACCTGTTCTTTGGTTACCAGGACCCAATGCTTATAGATTTCAAAGAACCAGGAGTCTCCATCACTGGGAAACTGTACTGCACAACACTGGAGAAATCACGGCGTGCAATTAAGACGAAACGTCCAGGAAAACTACGTCAAGGGGTGCTGCTGCTGCTTCATGATGACACACGTCCATATACCGTTCGAGGTCGTAACGCAGGAGGTACGCCAACTCAAGTGGGAAACCCACGAGCATCCGCCCCATAGTCCAGATCTCTCCCCATGTGATTATCACGCCTTCGATCCCATAAAATGGGTCTTGAAGGGTCTTCAAACATTTGACTTTCTTTGCCACGATATCAAAGGTATCACTCTATAACATCGATATGTTATCAACTCAACTGGTCGTTAAAACGAACAAACGTCTGCCAACGTTCCCATCGGTTTATCTTGGTAACCGACACTTACTTCATAGTTCTCAGTCTTTTCTTGTTGCTGCTTAGCAAGACATGCACGTGGGCTATTAGAGGCCCCTAACTTTCAAACATGAGGTGCAGTGGTTTGATGCATAGTACAGATTATACCTAAACTAAAAGGCTCTCGATTGGTACACAACACATCTGATGTCGGGAGAAAATTTCCCTTACTTATTCGGGTATATCCTTAGTTAACATATAATATATGAAGCAGCAACAGTACCCTCTTTCATTTGTAATTTGTCATCAAATTACCTCTCAAATATTTTGGTGACTTGCCGCTCAAGTTGGCAAGACTACTTAGGGGTCATCATTAGAATACGTTCGCTCGAACGGGATGGGGGTCCTTACAGGTATGTTACAAATGTTTACGGTAATTTGTGGAAGAAGGGGGTCTTTACGAAAATATGTACATTCCTCAATTATCTTTCGTTAATACGCAGTTTGCAAAATCCAAGTGATCTTTTTGTAACTTTGCATATAGGCCTACGTTTTTAATCTCTCTCTATAAAAATGAATGTTACGTGATAGTCTGTGTGTATGTCCTTTATGCGTTCATATACCATTTATCCGATTGCGATGAAACTTGGGCAAGTTCTTGTGTACACTCCAGGAAAGGTTTTCTGACTTAGTAAATCCATTTTACAATAGGTAGCGCACGAGTAGTTTCAACAAATGAGTGATGGCGCGCGAATCGTTTTAACAAAGTCCCGTATGCGTTCATATACCATTCATCCGATTGCGATGCCACTTTGATGAGTGGTTGTGTACACTCCCGTGAAGGTTTATGACCTAGGAAATTAATTTCACAGTTGGTAACGCACGAGTAGATTCAACAAATGAGTGACAGCGCGCGAATAGTTTTAACAAAGTCCCGCATGCGTCCATATACCATTCATCCGATTTCGATGACACTTTGATGAGTTGTACACTCCCGTGAAGGTTTATGACCTAGTAAATTCATTTCACAGTAAGCCTCCGTGGCTTAGGCGGCAGCACGCCGGCCTCTCACCGCTGGGTCCGTGGTTCAAATCCCGGTCAACCCATGTGAGATCTGTGCTGGACAAAACGGAGGAAGACAGGTTTTTCTCCGGGTACTCCGGTTTTCCCTGTCTAAATTTCATTCCAACAACACCCTCCACTATCATTTCATTTCATCTGTCATTCATTTAATCATTGCCCCGGAGGAGTGCGTCAGGCCTCGGCAGCCGGCACAGTCCATACCCTCGCCGCTAGATGGGGGCTTCATTCATTCCATTCCTGACCCGGTCGGAGGCTGGAAGCAGGCTGCGGATTTTCATTTTCAAATTCATTTCACAGTTGGTAACGCACAAGTAGATTCAACAAATGAGTGACAGCGCGCGAATCGTTTTAACAAAGTCCCGTATGCGTTCATATACCATTCATCCGATTACGATGAGACTTTGGTGAGTTGTTGTACACGCTGCCACGTATGTTTCTGAATTGGTAAATCAATTTCACAATACTTTAGAGCAGTTAACGGATAAGGAAAAAAAATGTGTATCCATAAGCACTTCAACAAACAAAATTACAACGCCAGCATTTCTTTTGATTGGCATTGCAACGCATGCTGGGGGACAGCTTGTTTATAATAAAACAGCTTTTTCAGGTTTTTGAGGATGGGAGGATTTTTTAATCCGGTGTAGCATTCTAGCGATTTCGGAAAAATAAATTCCTGATTCTGGTGCAATAACACGGTCCTGAAACGATGATTTTCTTTCCATGCTCTGAGTTGTGCAATACATTGAACAGGGAGGAGGTTAATTTATTTCGAACGTTCACTAAGGGAGGGGATTACGAATTGAATTGAAAAAGGAAGTTTTACGTGACCATTAATCTGGCGATCATGAGCCACGGGACCCCCTTGTTGCGTGGAATCCGAACCACAGGACATGGGATTTCACTTCGAAATTCTCGCATGTATTGACCGGGAATCGAACCCGGTCTACCTTAGTGAAAGGCATACAGCTTGACCGCTGCGCCACCACGCTCCGAATAAGAATTGAAAGGCTTAGTGGAATAAGGGGGTATCCATCAAAAGTGCATTTATGAGATATTAAGCATTTGATTAGATTGCCTGAGACTTTATCAAAACAATAAGAATCAGAAAATGTTTTACGGATTGGGTTATGTGTAGATACTGTATTAAATTCCTGCAATTGTAAAAAAAACTTTCACTTGACTATTGACATATAGATCACATTGTAGGAAAAACATACATTTTCAAATATTATAGCTGAAGAATAACTCTAAACATTATTTAGGCTACATTAAACACTTCAAATAACATTATGATCATTCTTTTCTTCTATTTCATTCTAATGTCTGAATTCAAATTTTGATAAACGCCATGGCAAATGGTAGGTACAAACTTCCACATCGACATTAGATCACACAGTTTAGCTGCTTTGATGGGCCTACCATTATAGTATAGTACAGCTGCACAGAAGAAACCCATTTTGTTCAAAAACCCGTGCTATGGTTGGCTTTTAGTAAATCGTTAGAAAAGGATAAGAAAAGCTTAATTCTAAATTTCAGAATAATTTGCACGATCATTTTGTCGGAAACTCAACATAATTGTAGAGGACATTGTCACCTACAATTTGTCTCATTGAGGTCATGTCATACGTTTTGAAATGCAGAAGCTAGGTGGCGCCAAAATTTCCAAATAAGTGTTTTTTCACTTTTTGTCCTAGAAAAATGTTTTGTTCACAGAAGAGCGAATCAGAAATTTGTTCCTCTGAAAATTGTCTGCAACATTTATTGAAACATTTTTTTCCTCCGACTTACCGTTCCAAAGTTATAGTCTGCCGAAGTGTGAAAATTGTCCGACAACGGTCCCGGTCTAAACTATGCCCACCGCTCTTTCCGCAGTAACAATATGACTACGCCGCGTTGCATTTGCTGCGCTATAACTTTGGAACGATAAGTTGGAGGAAGCAAACGTTTAAATAAATGTTGCAGACAATTTTTAGAGGAACAAATTTCTGATTCACTCTTTTATGAGAAAAAATAAATAAATTCTAGGACTAAAAGTGAATAAGCACCTTTTTGGAAATTTTTGGCGCCACCTAGCTTCTGCATTTCAAAACGTATGACATGACCTCAATGAGACAAATTGTAGGAGACAATGTCCTCCACATTTTTTGTTTAAAAAGATTTCTTTAAAATACGTAGATTCAGAGAAAAACGCTTTTCAATTTTTTGAGTTTTCCGACAGCATGATACTACAAATTATTCCGAAATTTAGAGTTAAGCTTTTTTTGTGCTTTTCTAACGATTTACAAAAAGCCAACCATAGCACGGTTTTTGGAACAAAACCATTCCAGATGTAACTTCTGTACTATTAGGACACTTTGGTCCCAGAACAATTTCATTATCGCAAGCCCTGTAGGCCTATCAGAGAGATGCGAGATACCTCCTTATTTCACTCAGAAGATCAGACAGCTTTGTAATGCCTATTACCTATCTTATCCTTTTAGTATTGGCATGGAGCTATCCTACACTCTTGATAGTTCAAAAAAAACTGATGCCACCTGAGCCCAGCTCACATAATATGCCCCTAGTTCAATTTTCACCAAACTGAGGGATGCCCTCTTATTCCACGAAGCCCTTCATTTGTTACAACGTGTTACAATGGGGGAGGGGGTTATATCTTAAGGTCTTTTTGCGAACGAATTTTATGGAGGAGTTCTAACTAGTTATGCTACTTCTATGCCATTACTAATTCCTTCTCGTGGGGCGAAGTGGGGCATGCTTTAGCCGGACATTAAATGGCACAACGGATGTTAAATGCCGTACACTTCGATACTTCAATATTTCTATGACGAAGCACAACAAACTAAAGCAACATCCCAAAATAAGGACATAGAATGCTGTTTGTAAGTGCTGAAGAGTAAATGGCTTCGGTTCACTCGGACCATTATTCGTAAGAACACGCAGCTTCTTAATGTAATATGAATGTTCATGAATGTCGTGCCATCTAATGTGAATACCAGCCTCCACCAAGCGTTGGATCACTAAAGATACTTTTGGAACGTATGGGGAGTTCAATTGTGCAGGGTAAGCGAATGGGGGTGAATTAATCCTATCCTTCATGATGTGAATTAAGGATCTTCCTTGTATGACGCTCTGGTTGGAGGTAACAGCTTCTTGTGCAAGGTTTAAAGCTAAACCAGTTGAAACATTTCTGTACAAAGAACAGTGCATTATATACTGTGAGTTTGACTCTGTTTTACGAATGAATCTATCTGCGAGAACACTGAAGCTATCGTCCTCTGAGTCGTGCGTGAAGAGTTTTGATAATTTGGATTGGTATGCAAAAAGAATCCCTGAACGGTATAGTTCCAAAAACGTGTTAATCTGTGGGAAGTAAGAGGGGAAAGCCAGGTAGCTGGACAATGAACCTTGGAAAGTGCTCGTCATTATAAGACTAAATAGGACCCAGAATAATATAAACACTCTCTCTGCGATAGTGTTGGGCAACGATCTCAAGGAAATCGACAAGAAAGACGAGAAGATGTCCATGCAAACAGTTGTGATAGACTGCCTGGGTGAATGTATTAGTTGTAGGAGATAGTAACTAAACATTGCCATGGGGAGACTGCAGAGGATACCAACCCAAGTGATAGTATTGAAAGGCAGAAATATGTTACGGTACTGAGGAATTCGGGTCGCCGCAGGGACAATGATCACTAGAGGCCTAACATTAGGGGA
Organism: Meconema thalassinum; assembly: GCA_946902985.2. Classification (NCBI taxonomy): domain Eukaryota; kingdom Metazoa; phylum Arthropoda; class Insecta; order Orthoptera; family Tettigoniidae; genus Meconema; species Meconema thalassinum. The sequence continues at coordinate 426,324,746 of OX336388.2, read as the reverse complement.
TAAATAAATTCTCCAACCGCAGGATTTGTTGCCATGCTCATGCCAGAGGCAACAAAGTCTGCCCGACCAGTGGAGAGCATCTTCCAGTAATTCTTCATCTCATCTTTCACTAATACGGTCTTAGCATTTATATGAGAAAGCACTGTGCGCCATAGATTGTAAGCAGTTCCCTTCGATTGCCATAGAAGTTTAATTTTACTATTGTTCAAGTTTTGAAGTTTATTGTAATATGCTCTTGCAATATTGTGTTCAAGTACAACCCTTGTCATATCATACACAGCCACAGAATCCCCTTTTCCGCCAGAGAATGGACTGTACGTTAATATCTTTACTATTTGGGTATGTTTATTTGAGGTTAGGTATATCAGCGCCACGTTCAGTATTTTGTTTGCCCAGAAAGTTTGAAACACCTTATGGATCTCGACTGATTTTCTCTTGCCAGCTGATGAGGTAAAAATAACTAAGATTCTTCCTCTAGGGTTCCAGGAATTCAGTTGTCTGAGTCGAGCGATACTTTGGTTCACAGCTGTTCTCGAAAATTGCTGCAGAAGAAGTATGACTGAGTTAGTCTTGGTGTATCCATCTCTAGCCAATAGCTTGTCTCCATTCACCAACTGTGAACTGACATTGTTGCAATGTTGTACATACTGGAGTAGATTGTGGGTCATTACATCAACTGGATGATAACTCACGTACACCATCGACATTTCAGTATGTTCAAAATATTGATTTAATAAAGGAATTATTAAATCTTCTCTAGTTTTACCATCGTTATTACCATCCTGTCCTATAAATACTGTTTTACAAGAAACATGGATCACAGACACCCAGGCGAGAGCTGCTAGAGTGAGGCCGAGCATTTCTCTAGGGCAGTGAGAATTTCCTTTGTTCCAGAGTGCTGAAACACAAATAAGAACAGCGTTAGTGGGTGTGATTCATTTAATTACTTAGAACAGCTTAATGAACTTTAGAGGGCTGTAGTCTGAGGGGATTTCTCAGAAACCTGAAACAACAGACCATCACCTATGCCGATTTTCGATATTATCGTGGAGTTAAAGAGCCATTTCTTGGAATATTCTCATCCTAGTCAATTCTATAAACTTCTACATAAAAATTGTTTCAGCACCCATGACTGTTTCATCTATACTGATGGCTCCCGTACACCAAGCTCTGATGGAAATGACAGTGTTGGCTGTGCCTTTGTCGTTTATGAGAATGATACTGAAATATTTGCAGCTCAGGATAAGTTCTCTCCCAGCTGTTCAATTTTTCAGGCAGAACTTTGGGCCTTAAAGTGTGCAATAGGATGGGTTAAAGCTAACAATAAAAGAGTGAGGATTTTCAGTGATTCACAATCCGCATTGAATTCTATCAATGACAAATATCTCATATTTCTAACATCAGGGCTACAGCTCAGGAGTGCTCACATATCTGCACATCATAGATAAGGGGTCACACTGGATTGGCTGGTAATGAAATGGCAGTTTAATTAGCAAAATCAGCGGCTACGACACATCTTGAAATAACATATAGTAAGTCTCCAATATGTTACGTAAAAAGGCAGATAAGGAAATATATATTACACGAATGGAATATCGCATGGACATGTAGCCTGAAAGGATTTGTAACCAGAGAAATATTCTTCCCGGAAGTACCAAATCGACTGTTATCAAAATTAATAGTGCCAAACTTTGTCCTCGCACAATTTTTAACTGGTCATGGAAAATTCAAGTTTTTTGAACGTTTTAAAATAGCAACAGACGACTATTCATATTTTTGTGGATTGCCTCAATCGGTGTGTCACCTTATATTTGAGTGTCCAGTTTTTGAAAGGAAAATATACTATTATTTACAATGCCACCTTAATAGCGGTAAACTGGAACTTTTAAAACCGCTGTAGCATATTTTCAAGGGGCAGTGCTGTTTTGGACAATTTCTCACCTTCATCAACATAATTGTTTGCAAACTATGTTAGTAATATTTGTATTTGCTTTGTTTTTAATCTACAACCCTAATGTACCTCTCTTAAAATAGGGTTCCTGAATTGTTGTTTTTGGATATTCAATAATAATGACCTGGAACAACCTCATTGTCTGTGTATACAATATTTTATTGTTAATTATCGAAAACATGAAACGGTGAAAAATCAATCGAACGTGTTATCATCATCATCATCATTTGGGGCAAATGACCTAGCTGTTCCGCCCCCTTAAAACTCCAATATCTACCTACCTACCTACCTACCTACCTAAGTAACTAACATCATTAACATCATTATTCTCTCAACCGGAGATTCATTTGTAAGACGCTTCACGAAGATAATTAAGTTATCGTGTTGGAGCCACTTTTCAGTGTTGAAATAGTAAATGAAATTTAAATTATTTTCACGAGGTCAACAGGATTGTACTCAAATTGTAGTGGGTGTTATTCTCTAAACTTGAAAGAAATTGTAATAGTTAATCTCATGCAATTTCTTTCAGATTTAGGGAATAACACCCAATATACAGATCTGTTGAATTTTATTATTAGACTCAACACACATATTCCCGCCATTTTTAAATTAATCTCAAGAAGGCTGTTCATAAAAGGGGATTTTTGTGTCTGATTGTTAGTATAATTTTAAATAACACACTACTCCATTTATGGCTTCATCCTAGATGTTGGTAACTCGCTTTTTACCTTTGGCTCTCTTGTTTTGGAGGGCGAGTCACTCGCTGCTCTGTAACTGAAAGTAACGGTTGGAGCCTTCCTTCAGGCAACAATGAAAATGTGAGATTATGATCATTGTTGGTGGATTGTAAGGAGTTTCTGGGCAAGTCTAGCTATTTCTCACCGTTAATTTCGATGTCTTATTGAGAATGTAGTTAAATCGGTTGTTTCCTCCCAGCATTTAGCGCTGCGTGCAGTAAAATCAGATGATTTTTAGCCTATTTTCATTTATAAAAAAATAGGCTTAGGAGATCACCTTTTGTCCGTGTGTGTGTGTGTGTGTGCGTCCGTGTGTGCGTGTCCCCCTAATAATCTCTAAACGGCTGAAGCGAATTCATTGAAACTCGGTAAGGTCATAGCACTATTTCGGCAGACCCTGTCCGTGCACTTCAAATTTTATTACGTCTCACCAATCCAACATGGCGGCTGTGCGAAATATTTCCCCGGCATTCTATGTCTCCGAAACTATTACTCATATCACCCCGAAATTTTGTACTGTGATAAAGTGCACTACTAAAAGTTCACCTATGCGACTTTCAAAAACCTGTTATCTACAAAACGAACATGGCGGCGAAGCGAAGTTGAATCATTTAAGTAAACTTTTCTCGCAATTTAACCAACCGAACGCAGTGAAAATTGGCATAGGAAATGACCATACAAATTGCAATGCAATGCCATCTAATTTAGTTCAATTCTTTGTATAACCTCAAGATGGCGGCTGAGTGAAATTTTAAAATTAGGATTTTATTTCTTGTGTCCTAATTATGCGATCGAAGTCAACGTTCGAATAATGAACTTACACAATAATCCTCATCGAATATTACATACATCTATGGCCTACATATATTAAAACCCATTAGGGCTCCCATCCGAAATATTTAGACGGTTCTCAATATCTATTGTTGCATTCCTAACCCTTCCAGAAGGGTTGTGCCTACAAATATACCTAATTATTTAGAGGTACAGAGAAGGGCTATAGCTTTACGAACAGCTGGGTGAAGCAAGTTAGTTACGGCCTACATTCGCGAGTACGGTAAACGATAGCTTGCAATCTTATGCAACAGTAACGAGAGTTAGCGTACCCCTTGTACATACTGCTGACATGCTATGACCCACTTGAGAATCTACAAATACGGGAGGCTACTCCACACCTGCCCTCTCTTGATCCTGGGTTCCTTCGCTGAGTGTTAGTGCTACGTGAGCCCGCCGGGCGACTGAGCTCAACGCCACATCATGGACAACTTGTAAAAACGGTAGGGTGAGGGTGTCGGTCTAATTCCTTTTTCATCCCCTTATTTTATTTCCCCCCCTCTATCCCACATTAGTAAGAATAAACCCCTTCTTTCACAGTCAAGGGATCTATCTTTTTTATTTCACTTAGTTATAAAATCTTTCCCCCTTAGATTTTAGTTAGGCTAAGATCCAGTGTTTCCCGCTGCTGCATACTGTCAAGCAGTACGGTGAAGACGAATAACAAGCGCTTGTCTTACTAAGGCTCCCCAGGTAAGCATGGTGAGTATGTCTCCCGCAACTCTTCTTAAAGCCCCCCTTTTACATTAATTGCTCCCTAGACGTCTCCGCTAATCACCTAAATCTCGTTAAGACTAAAAACCCCAATTTCACTACCCTTTTGACTTGTTTTATCAAAGTAAAACAATGGTGGGGTGCCGGGTAGTCTCCGTTTAGACAAGAGTTCAACCAACGAATTCTGGGACTATCGATCCATGTATCTAAACTCAAACTAGCCAAGCGAGTAGCGAAACAATTTTTTTAGAAGGATAATTTAGAGGATATTTTTTTCTCTCCACAACAATTATATCATCCCACCCAACCCACCCTTATAGGTAATTGACGAGAGAACCCTATTTCGGCCAAGCATTTTAAAGATTAGCAACCCCAATTAAATAAGTAAGTAGGAATATTAAATAAAACCCCTACTCTATTAAGAAGATCGCTCAATATTTAAGATTACCCCCCCCCCCACCAAATAAATGCTCTAATATACCTATGATAAAACTAAGATATCACATAGGATAAGTTTGAATAAGCAACTAATCATGTATTTTATTACAGCAGTGCAATTATATCTTGTATATTGTTGTAGGCCATACAATGTTCTTTTGAGCAAACATTTGTATAGCCAAGTGAAAGGTAGCACTGACGTGCATAGATAGAATTAGGAGACCTTGCAATTACACATTATTCGTACAATTACACATACATTTCTGTAAGGCACCACAGCGATTAGTATGTATACACATTAAGTTAACACACACTGCAGTATCTTCGGTTACACAATCAGACATCAGAAGGAATGCTTATATGTAACTTCAAACACAATCAGTTGAGACACATGGATAACACGTGCTGGGCACACCGACCACCTAGCGAGGAGGTTGAACCCGACACCGTGTGCCAGCTCAGCGGGAACACGCACACGAGCGGAAGTGAGATATCATAGGTTCAACTCTTGGCACTAATAGCGTACACGCCAGATAACTTTATACAGCCTTGCCATATATATTTTCTGCTAGCTTATTTTCAATTTTGAAACAAGATGTTCAGTAAAGAACATATAGCCTACTTCCTCCTAAATGCATGGGTATTGTTATAACTCTTTATCCTTTTCAAGGAGTATAATTGAATGTTGGTTGTAGTAGCTTGTTGAAATACAACGTGCTATAGGGATATTAAACATGAATATGAGGTGCCCTTTGCTAGTGCTACCTCTGTAAAAAATTCATTCAATTCGGTTTCACCGTGATTGAATTGATCTGGGGAATGGATTTGCACACATACATGGCCGCTATTTGCAAATTATTGGGCTGATGACCTTGTAGTCAGTCATAAGATGCTTTCCACAAAAAGGCATGTTGTTGCAAAATCCGGTAGAGATCAAATTATTAGGATGGTCGAAATTTGATTTAAGCTTTTAACATTTGGGTGGCCATCATTCCGTTTCCGTCAAGATGGTGGCGATATAAAACATGACACTGAGGTGCCTTTTGCTAGTGCTACCTCTGTACCAAATTTCGTTCAATTCGGTTTCACCGTGTTTGAATTGATAGGGGGAAACGATTTGCACACATACATGGCCACCATCTGCAAACTATTGGGCTGATGATCTAGCAGTTTGGTCAGAATATGCTTCCCACATAAAGATTTGTTGTTGCAAAATTTGGTAGAGATTAGATTATTAGGTTGGTCGTAATTTCATTTTAGCCTTTAACATTTGGGTGGCCGCGATTATGTTTCCGTCAAGATGGCGGTGATATAAAACATGACACTGAGGTGGCCTTATCTAGTGCTACCTCTGTACCAAATTTCGTTCCATTCGGTTTCACCGTGTTCGAATTAATAGGGGGAATCGATTTTCACACAAAGATGGCCGCCATCCGCAAAATATTAGGCTAATGACCTATTAGTTTGGTCAGAGGATGCTCCCTCCATAATGCTATGTTGATGCAAAATTTGGTAGAGATCGGATGATTAGGTTAATCGTAATTTGATTTAAGCTTTGAATATTTGTGTGGCCGCCATTACGTTTCCGTCAAGATGGCGGCGATATAAAACATGAAACTGAGGTGCCCTTTGCTAGTGCTACCTCTGTACCAAATTTCATTCCATTCGGTTTCACCGTGTTCGAATTAATAGGGGTAATCGATTTTGACACAAAGATGGCCGCCATCCGCAAACTACTAGGCTAATGACATATTAGATTTGTCAAAGGATGCTTCCTCCATAAAGGTATGTTGTTGCAAAATTTGGTAGAGAACGTATGATTAGGTTAGTCGTAATTTGATTTAAGCTTTGAACATTTGTGTGGCCGCCATTACGTTTCCGTCAAGATGGCGGTGATATAAAACATGGCACTGAGGTGCCCTTTGCTAGTGCTACCTCTGTACCAAATTTCATTCCATTCGGTTTCACCGTGTTCGAATTAATAGGGGTAATCGCAAACTATTAGGCTAATGACCTATTAGATTTGTCAAAGGATGCCCCCTTCATAAAGGTATGTTGTTGAAAAATTTGGTAGAGATCGGATGATTAGGTTAGTCGTAATTTGATTTAAGCTTTGAACATTTGGGTGGCCGCCATTACGTTTCCGTCAAGATGGCGGCGATATAAAACATGACACTGGGGTGCCCTTTGCTAGTGCTACCTCTGCACCAAATTTCATTCCATTCGGTTTCACCGTGTTCGAATTAATAGGGGTAATCGAGTTTGACACAAAGATGGCCGCCATCCGCAAACTATTTGGCTAATGACCTATTAGATTTGTCAAAGGATGCTTCCTCCATAAAGGTATGTTGTTGCAAAATTTGGTAGAGATCGGATGATTAGGTTAGTCGTAATTTGATTTAAGCTTTGAACATTTGTGTGGCCGCCATTACGTTTCCGTCAAGATGGCGGCGATATAAAACATGACACTGGGGTTCCCTTTGCTAATACTACCTCTGTACCAAATTTCGTTCCATTCGGTTTCACCGTGTTCGAATTAATAGGGGCAATCGATTTTCACACAAAGATGGCCGCCATCCACAAACTATTAGGCTGATGACCTATTAGTTTGGTTGTAGGATGCTCCCCCCATAATGGTATGTTGTTGCAAAATTTGGTAGAGATCGGATGATTAGGTTAGTCGTAATTTGATTTAAGCTTTGAGCATTTGTGTGGCCGCCATTACGTTTCCGTCAAGATGGCGGCGATATAAAACATGACACTGAGGTGTCCTTTGCTAGTGCTACCTTTGTACCAAATTTCGTTCATTTTGCGCTCACCGTTTTCGAATTGATAGGGGGGGACAGACATTCAGAGTCCACACACTCACACACACACACACACACACACACACACACACACACAGACTCACACACATACGCACACACAGACAGACACACCTTTTTTTCGCCCTGTAGTGATCTCATAAGTCTACTTTCATTTTTTGCAAAAATCGAAAGTAGGCTAAAAATAGGCTTATGAGATCACCTTTTGTCCGTGTGTGCGTGCGTGTGTGTGTGTGTGTGTGTGAAAGTGAGGCGTGTGTCCCCCCTAATAACTTCTAAACGGCTGGAGCGATTTCAATGAAACTCTGTAAGTTCATAGCACTATTCCGGAACACCCCGACCGTGCCCTACAAATTTTGTTACGTCTCACCAATCTAACATTGCGGCTGTGCGAAATATTTCACCAGCATTCATATCTCCGAAACTATTCCCGATATCACCCTGGAATTTTTTACGGTGATAAAGGGAACTACTAGAAGTTCACCTATGTGACTTTTGAAACCTGGTAACTACAAAACCAACATGGCGGCCACGCGAATTTGCGACTTTTAAATAGACGCTTCTCGCGATTTAACCAAGCAAACGCAATAAAACTTGGTACAGTATATGTTTATACACACTGTAATGCACCGACATCTAACTTCGTTCAATTGTTTACATAACCACAAGATGGCGGATGTGCGAAATATTTCACCGGCATTCTATATCTCTGAAACTATTAGCGGTATTACACTGAAATTTTGTACGGAGATTAAGGGCACTACTGGAAGTTCATCTATAAGACTTTCAAAAACCGGTTAACTACAAAACGAACATGGCGGCCAAGCGAATTTGAAAATTTTAAATAGACCTTTCTCGCGATTTAATGTTCCAAACGCAATGAAATCTGGCACAGGAAATGTTTATAGACATTTTAATGCACTGGTATCTAATTTAGTTCAATTGTTTACATAACCTCAAGATGGCGGCTGTGCGAATTTTAAAATTAAGTTTTTATATCTTGTGTCGCAATCATGCGTTCGAAGTTAAAGTTTGAATAATGAACCTACGCAATAATTTTCCTTTAATGGTACATGACTCTATGACCTATACATTTAACAATCCAACATGGTGACCATCCGAAATATTTAGACGGCTCCGAATATCTACGAATCTATTATATCAATCAAACTGAATTTTTTAATGTTTATAGGGGCTATGAGCTTAAGTTCACCTACAGGACTTTAAATAACCTGGTGATCACAAATCCAACATGGCGGTGACGCGAAGTATAAATATTTACTTGGACGTTTCTCGCAATTTGATCATCCGAGTGCAGTGAAACTTGGTACAGTAAATCCTTATACGAATGTTAACCCACTGGCATCTAATTTATTTCAATTGTTTCCATAACCACAAGATGGCAGCTGTGCAAAATTTTAAAATCTCCTTGTTACTTCGTGTGTCCTAATCATGCGATTGACGTTTGAATGCTACACGTACACAATAATCTTCATGTAACAGTACATAACTCTAGGACCTACATATATAAAATCCAACATGGCGACCATCCGGAATATTTAGTCGGTTCTCAATATCTACGAATCTATTACAGCAATCAAACTGATAGTTTGTATGTTGATAGTGGCAATTAACATGAGTAGGATATATGAAAATAGGCTGTATAGTTCTTCACGGAACTACTTGTTATACATAAATCCCTTAACGAATATCGAAACGTGCGATAGCAAGAAGCGCACTAGCAATTTAAAAGATGTAACCATATCATGCATACATAGCATAGAGTTGTTTTCTAATTGTGCATTTAACGTAGGAGATTCAGTTAGCAATTGAGAAACCGTTCCTTCACGAAGCAGAAAGAATAGGAAAGCAAGCAAGTAGGAATTCATGAAGCAGCCGAGATATGAACGGCAAAATAATATAGCATACAAGCGTAATTACGGCAATAGGCACAGCACGGCAATATTGCAATATATGAGAGTTGTTATGAAGAGTATCATCGTTATTGTGGAATACACGAAGAAAGAGGATATAGGAAGAAATATGTTACGAGGAATAAGAATATTATGAGGAATACATATATTACAAGGAATTAAAGTGAACACAATGAATATAGAGAATATTTTTAAGAGAGTTTAAGAAGCATATTATTGATAAGTATCAATTGTCTTACGGCAGGGGACAAGAGATCGCCTTGCCTTGAGGTAAGAAAGAAAGAAAGAAAGAAAGAAAGAAAGAGATATATGAGATATTTTTTTTGCATTATTACGTTGATAACAAGTGTCATTTATAACTAAGATTATTGCCACCACCGTGCCAAAAGCAAATCCAGTTGCTAACTAAGGAAGTTACGCCAAGAAAGAATAAATTAGTTAATGATAGGAAAATAAAATAATAGGAGATATTTTACGGTATTCTGATCAAGTGATAGGAGATATTTTTACGATATTCTGATAAAATAATAGGAGATATTGATACGGTATTCTGTTCAAACTACAGGAAGATAAACTGACAGGCGATATGAATTCATATTTAGATTGAGCATCAGGCAGTCTACTGACAGGCGATATTAATTCATATTTAGATCGAGGATCAGGCAGTCTACTGACAGACGATACATTTTACGGTATTATATATGAAGAGCTATAAATATCAAGAGGGAAAGTGCACATACGCTAAGATTAACAACTGAATTTATCAATTAATAATTTTTCAAGGGATTAACAAAGGCAACACAATACCTTAAATAAAGAAAACTATGTAAACATATTATGAGCGATTCAACAAAGAAAAACCAGGTATTCATATTACAGAGTACGGGTAATAATTTCATTGGAGGTACATATAGGAAATACCATTATCGCGGATACACGCTAGGGAGAGTTTAAGCGTTTAGGAATGAACTTTAATGTATACACCCCCCCCCCCCGCGCTTAGAGAGATTTCTTCATAAACTCCCCATCTAGGCACATGAATCACCCCCCTCCCCCATATATATAGTATACTTAGCTAAGGGAAAGGCATTCATACTAGATTTAGCAATAAGAACTAGATTAGGTACTAAGAAAACCCTATTCCCCCCCCCCCTACCTAACGTGGCAAGTTTAAAAAGGGTGTTTAATAACATGTCATTAACAAATGTTATTTTTACAGGAAATATTAATATGTCATTAACAAATGTTATTTTTCACAGGTAAAATTAACATGTTAATCAATATTTCATGAAGGTCTGTACAGTTCATAAAGAAACATAGGAATCACGGCTAAATAAAACCATTTCAGCCACGTAAGAATTATCAAGTTAGCCCGTAGAGGCAATAAATAATATGAAGTTTCCATAACTTGACGGCACCGCAATCACCAAGTTAAAGGAAGCAGATTAATCTTAACAATTTAAGCATAACACGTTGTGCGAGTTTCATGTACATAATGTCTGCATTTAAATAAGTTAAGAGGCAAAAACATCGCTTAAGTGAAGCTGAGGAAGTATAATAGTAATGATTAATGAATAATACTGAAATATTAGAAAGATAATCTTTTTTAAAGTATAGTGAAGTTCTACGAAGATGTATGAGAAAATATATTAAAGGTCTACGAAGATAAAGGTAACAGAAAGTATATTGAGGTTCTACGAATATAAATGTATGAGGAAGCATATTAAAGGTCTACGAAGATAAAGGTAACAGAAAGTATATTGAGATTTTACGAATATAAGGGTAAGAGAACGCGCATATTGAAGTTTTACGACGATGAATATAGGAAACGGTATAGTGAAATACCACCATGATAGATATGTGAAGGAGCACATGTCAAACGTTAGTTTATAAGAATATTAGTACATAAATCAAAATGCAGACATTCAGTAAAAAGAAATCTCCCTCGCAGTACGTAAAATACTTCAGAGAAAGATTAATAGTAACCAAGGTAAGAATAGTCCCGATATGAACGGAAGTTAAGAGTGATTTCTGATTTCAGACTAATAATAAGCAGACCATTCCTGTAATCCCCACATTAGGACATAACTGCAGGATGCAAGCAAGGCGACCGTGGGACAAGAGCGAAGGCACAACACTCGTGGAGACAGAAATTGAGACGAAAAACATAGTAGCCTGTAAGCCGTATTTAGGCAGGAGCCTTAAGCTATCTATTACAAATCTTGAATGTCAATTTATTTCATAACTATAACTGAGCATAACAGCATTTCTTTGTCAAGCAAATGCTAAATCATTTTTTAAGGAATTTCAAACTTTATAGGATACGTAACACGGTAAGGCACCCCCACGGCCGTGCACGGATTAGTGGACTATACGCAATCCGTATACGTGTCCAACAAGGGTAGCACACCCTAGATTCTCTATATTTTCATCCCCACGTTGTAAGGAGATTAATGCTTTCAGCGCACCCTCGCGATACACCTGACCTAGTGAAGCAATACACGAATACAGTACACTCTTTTTCCCTTTTCCTTACACTACGCTTCGGAGGTAACAGGCCAATCTGAGAGGGATACTTTAAACTTCATACAGCATCATCCACACATTATAGGAAAATTAAGGTTGTAACAGCACCCTCGAGGCAATATCTGTATCCAGCGGAGCCCTTGACCGACTACAATTCGAACGACATCTTTCTCTAGGTAAGTGTGTGCTCACGAGTCTTATCCTTTACACCTACACACATCAACCCTTTATTATACTTGTACTTGTTTAAGACAGCAATCAAACTGAAATATTGTATGTGTATAGATGCTATAAACATAAGTTCACCTATAGGACATTCAATAACCTGGTGAGCACAAATCCACCATGGCGGCGAAGCGAAATTTAAATATTCAAATGGGCGTTACTCGCGATTCAACCATCCTAGCGCAGTGAAAATTGGTACGGTATATGCTTACATACATTTTAATCCACTGCCATCTAATTAATTTCAATTATTTTCATAACCACAATATGGCGACTGAGCGAAATTTTAAAATCTTATTTTAATTTATTGTGCCCTAATCATGCGATTGAAGTTTGAATAATACACCTAGACAATAATCTTCATGTAATAGTACATATCTGTAAGGTCTCTATAAAAATCCAACATGGCGACCATCCGAAATGTTTAGATGGTTTTTATTATCTCTGAATCTATTACAGCAATCAAACTGAAATTTTTTATGTTGATAGGGGCAATTAAGATAAGTACGATATATGAAAATAAGCTATATATTTTGTCACGGAACTACTTGTTGGATATTGAAGAAAGACTAATATTTTTCCTCAGGTAGTGTTGCAGTTGTTAGTGTTCAGCTGAATGAGAGAATATTTAGTGTCATTAGGTTCTTGATTAATTCATTAAAATGCTCCCCCATTCAATACAAATCATATTCAAATTAATTCATGTTACGATCCAACAGTGGGACTTTCTTCAGCAAATCTGTTTGGGGTGACTATATGGTTATAAATGGTCAATTTTGATAGTACAGGTTACTTATCTGGCTGGAAGTCTTCCGCACTGCAGCCGCGAGCAAGATCAACTTCACTCGTGCACTCGAGACAAATTTTCGGAGTTCTTACACCATTGTAGCATTTCCTCAAACGTCATATAGATCACAACTAACATATAACGACAAGTTGCAATACCAATACTGCAACTAAATAAGTGTACAAATTGTAAATATTTTCACCCGTATTTTAGATTTTATAGCCTAAGTGTAATGGATCTGATGATGATCGCTTGACGATCGAAACTGATCATCCTATTTTATTTATTAATCTCATGTAATGTTTTTCAGGATTAGGGTATAACCCAACTCGCTTGGGTACATACGTGTTGACCGACTGAAAAGCACCAAACTTCAGGTTACAATCAGTTTGACCGACTGAAGAGCATTTATCTATAAGATTATTAAGGAAATTGATGAAATATACGAGTGTCCAGTGCTTTGTGATTGGAAACTAATCGACATTCTTGGCTGTCACCTGTGAGGTCTATCAATAAATTTAATTTTGGTTTGAGAGCTGGAACGGGGCCAACACTCAGTCTCAAAAGCCGAAACTTGGAAGATGTGGAGTCTATTCCCATCTCAGGCATCCTAGAAGTGGTTTTCCGTGGAAATTGTCTGGTTGGTTTGTAACTGATGGCCACGGCTACCTCCCACCTGACACCAATTGTAACGATTCGATCCCATAGCTGTTATATTTAAAGGGTTATTCATTTATTATCATGTTATTATTATTATTATTAACTAGTACATCCATGAGATGATTTTTATATCAGATAATTGTAAGCGGTTTTGATTATTATATTCAATTAGATTTTTATTAACAATTACTTGTAAAGAGACGAAGTATTATATATTGCAACAAGACTGGCGATATGGACTAACCCTGTGCGTCACAAACTGAACGACGTAGTAAGAATTTCACCACGGCAAACTGCGTCATTTTCCTGAGATGCTAAGACACCCACTATGGTGTAACCAACACGCCATTTTCTACGGTACGTACGCGTCTAAGATTACAAATTGTGGTGCAATTAACCCTCGTGAGAGAATGAACACTGAAGAAAGGGAAGCTTACTGGAGGGGGAGACCGTCGAAGACCACGTGACAAGGAAGTCATTAGTACCTGCGACTCCGACAAAAGACGCATTGATCTATAGCTATCAATGAAGGAAGGAAGTTGTAACCTTTCTTTCTGGGTCCTAATGGACTGAGCACCGAGAGTCGACACTGAACGATGTCTTGCCGACATCTATATCAATACATAATGGGTTATATCCCTGATCAAGAGTCTTTCTACAGATGGCAACGTACTTAATGAGGATATTTCATAGTAAATGAGATATCACATCATTTTTTTTAAACATAAGCGACGTAACATCGAGATCATCGATCATTTCTTAAATATGACGAATCTTCGACTGGGTGAGCCAACAATTCAATAAAACTATCGTCTCTATTATAATTTAACTTCATTTAACTTTCAATTCATTTTAATATTCATTTTCTTTTAAATAATTAATTGCCGCATTGAGTAATTTTAAATTCAATTGTGTGACTATCACTATTCTGTTTTATTAATATTTTGTTTTTGCATTTAATAAATTCATTCTCTTCAACGTAATGCCTATTTCTTTCATTGTAGTTGGTACTTTAAGGCAATCATACTCCTTGATTAAATACGGATTGGTTAGATGACTTTGTCTCACTACGGCCCGGGTAAGTGGTTCTCGACTCTACTGCTGATAGCCGAGGTTAAATCAATAAATTTCGATTCACTGTCTTAAATAGGGATCTGGCGCTCAACAACTTATTATATTACACTATCACAGGTAAGGTCACACCACAGTGTATATTATTTATTCATATCATGTTTGTTTTATTGAACCACAATAGTCATCAACCACGATGAAGGACTTTATAAAAATGTTACATTTGGCGCCACAAAGTAGGACACGAAAACCATTCGGTATTTAGTCAGAGGAGTGTATAATTTCAGTGCAAATTGTCAGTGCTTTTGGGGGACAGTGAAGTGAAGTGAAATTTTGGACGGGCAATTGTTATACGGTGTACTTCAAGATGTCGGAGGAGGAACAGAGGCAGTTGAGAAGTAGGGATGCAGTCAAGAAAGTTAATTATAAGGAGGTTGATAGCGGTAGCGATGTTGAGAGCGTAGAGAATAATACCAAGATGTCGGAGGTAAATCTTGAGAATAATCCTGAGAGTAATCCTGAAAATAATCCTGAGGTTAACCCTGACACTAATTCAGAGGAAAATATCGAGACGAATATAGAGGTACATCCTGAGACTAGTGGTAGTCTAGAGAAAGAAAAGTCTATAGAGATTCCTGAAGATCCATTAACTGCGCTCATAAGGCAGATGAGTAGAGATTTAAGTGCGAAATTTGATGAAAGTATGAATAAAAATAGTGAAGAGAATAAAAAAAATTATTTGGAATTCAATGGTAAATTTGAGAAATTAGATAAAGATATGAATAAAAATAGTGAAGAGAATAAAAGAAATTATTTGGAATTCAATGGTAAATTTGAGAAATTAGATAAAGATATGAATAAAAATAGTAAGGAGATGAGAGAAGAGATGGGTAGGCTAAATCAAGATATGAGTAAAATAAATCAAAAATTGGAAGAGAATAATGTAAAACTAGATATTGTGGAAACGATGAATAGAGAATTAAGTATGAAGTATGATATGCTACAGGAGAGTATTCAGGGGGTGAAACAGGAAATCAGAGGTGAAATTAAGGAGGAGGTAGAGATGAAGGCTAAAGATATTATTAAGACAGTAGATAAGAAATTAGAAGCAGCAGAAAGTAGGATTCAGGAAAGAATAGTAACTGTGATTGAAGAGAAAATAGCAACTCAAGGTGAAAGTTTTAGCAAATTGGTAGAAGTGGAAACTAGGCAGGTGGTAGAGACTTTAGGGGAAACTGCAGTAGAATCAGTAAAGACAGCCTGTAAGGAGACTATAATTGAAAGTAGAATGGAGTCAGACGAGATTTTAGGTGAAAGCAAATTGGAATTAGCGGAGATTTTAGGTGAAATCAGATTAGAGTCAGACGAGATTTTAGGTGAAAGCAAATTGGAATTAGTGGAGACTGTAATTGAAAGTAGATTAGAGTCATTGGAGATTGTAGGTGAAAGCAGATTGGAATCGGAGGAGATCTTAGGTGAGGAACGGCAAATAGCGGAGATTTTAGGTGAAATCAGATTAGAGTCAGACGAGATTTTAGGTGAAAATAGATTAGCGTCAGAGGAGATAGTAGGAGAAAGCATAGTAGAGTTGAAGGAGATTTTAGATGAACGCAGGATAGCTGTAGAAGAGACTATAGAATGTAGCGAAAAAAAAGTGAAGAAGATGAGAGAAAAGATAGGGATAGAAGTAGGTAAGATAAAGAAAGTACTAAGCACCCAAGAGATTAAGATGCAGACAATCATAGATAAATTAGATAGGCAAACTAGGGAAGAATTTAGTCCTGTGATAGAGGAAGTTAATATGAAATTATTAGTGGCAGAGAAGCGTGCGTTAAGTCATAGTCAGAAGAACATAATTAGTAAACAGGTTAAGAGGAGGAGAGAGATAGATAAGAGCAGAAGCAGTAGACCACGGCTAAAGAGAGCATTAAGTGATAGTAACGGAGAAATGAAAATGAAACCTAAAGGTAGATATTTTAGAAGTAAAATGAAAGAAAAGAGAATTAAGTTGCTAGAGGAGAAAGAAATCAGGATGAGAGAGAGAAAGAAAGCATATGACGTGCAGTGGCGTACTGAATTAGCCAGACTTGGGGATGTGAGAGGGGGAAAGCCGAAGTACTGTGTTACTATGGATGAATGTAGTACAGAGGAAGTAGAAACTAATGTAACACGGAAGGAATTATGTGGAATTCTAGTTAAAGATAGAATTGAAGATGAATGTGGTAAGAACGGTGAAATGCCAGTGAACGTATTTATGTAAATTTATATTACCGATAGTTACTGTTCCGTATGACTTAAATATTAAGTAATGAAGTTTAATAGGATTTAACAGAGGTAGATAAGGAACCTGCTGTGTGTAATTTTAATTCAGTCGTGAAGTTAGGATGGTAAGGGGCGCGTAGTGCCTACGCTTATTGATTTAGATTGACTAAAATTATTTAATTTTGAAGACAGAGGTTGTCGTGCTATTGAGCAATGCAGGTAAGTTGAATGTAGGTCCTTAAACTGCAGGTAAGTTGGATGAAGTAAGAATTAAATTTTAAAAGTAGGAAGGTTATTACATAGGTAAGTAATCGAAAGAAAGTAATAATTATTATGGCAACCATAATTATGAATATAATGGTAATAAAGATTTAATTCAAAAGTGAGTGAAGATAAGATGATACAGTGGTAATAAAACTAGTGAGTTGAAGAATTAAGAATTGATTTTATAAAGAAGTTTCATTTTGAGGACAGCGAGGTTATCAGCGGATATATGTTGAGAAATTTATAAGTGGTTTAGAATTGTTAATGGTAATGCGTTGTATGAATTAACCAACATCGGGTTGAAATGAGGAAGTAGTAACTAATTAGGACATCTGGTAACTTACTTGGTGACAGATATGTGTGTGTATGTGTGTATTTTCACGTAAATGGACGTGAGTTTGAAGAAGTAGGCCAACGAAGGTAATGCCGTTGAGCAATGTGGTTTTAAAGTTTTGGTAAGATGCCAAATGAAGTTGTTTTTTGAGGAAGTTTTTGGTAAGATGCCAAATGAAGTTTTAAGAAGGTTTTGGAGGATGAAGTAGGTCAGCAAGGTATATTCCGTTGAGCAATGAGATTTTTTATGGTGTCTACGGGACTACGTGAAGTTAATGTTGGGAGTTTTTTTTAAAGTATATATGGATGTATGCACACAAGGTAATAAGAGATTACAAAGGTAATATGGTCCAAGTTTGAGTTACAGTTACGCAGGTTTTAAAGATATTACAAGGCTTGTTATCGAGCTAAACCACTTTGTAGTAAAAAGTTACTGATGATTAATAACGAATTAATGATGTGGTAGATCGTTGTCCTACACACAGGTTAAAATAAAGATGATAATAATAATAATTATATGGTTGGCATAATATTTTCTAGAAGTGAAAGGAATTTGTTATAATTCGATGTTTTGAGGATTTTAAAGATAAATCATTTTTTTTAGTAGACGAGAAATTAAGTTTTATTTATGTCATACGGAGTTAGTAAAGATAAGTTAATATTTTGAAGGAAGAATAAGTTGGTAAGATAAGTGTATACCTAAGGGGTAATAATGAAGTTACAATTAAAGGCAGGTGTAAGTTACGCATTTAATTTGATAGAGAAGAAAGTATCTGAACTGTGTTAGAACTCAGAACTTGCTTTATGAAGTGATTATGGGAGAATATTTGCTAATTATGAGTGTCAGTGTTATTGACTGTCAACTGGAACACTGTCATTATTTTAGGAAGACAATAGTTAGGAAAGCTAAGTGTGATGTTATTATTCCAAGGAATTAGTCGAAGCATGTAAGATTTTTTAGCTGAAATTTAGTGTGTTATTGGTCAGTAAGAGGTGACCTGTAACAATAAGAAGAAGTGGGATTATACCACGAATAGGGAAGTTTTTGTATGTGACGTGTGAAGTCACGATGAGTTTTGAGAGATTCTGGTATAGCAAGAGTGAGCTATAGTCCAGGCGGTCAGAACAAGTAGGAAGTGGTGTTTGGAGGACACGGTACTTAATTAAGAGTTTTGAGAGAAAACTAAGGGGGGTTTTTAGGCATTCAGCAAAAAGTCAAATCATGAATAGACTAAGTTCAAAGTATAAGAGCATTAATATTTTGTGGAACGAAATATTTATTCCGAGGAGTTTGTCATGTGTTTTTGTGAAATAGTTTAGTGATATACGTAATTCAGGTATTGAGTAGTATTTTGTCCAAGTCTTAATCATTTTGTTATGGTAAGTAAGGAATGACGTTACGGTAAAGTTATATCTTGACGCTAAGTTAAATTTTATAAGTGAACGAGAAGTCAGATTTTATGTTTATTGGTGATTTTGAAAATCCAAGTTATGGTTTTCGAGAAGTAGTAAAGAGGAATTATGGTTTTATGAGAAGTTAAGAAGTCGTGGAGACTTAGGAAGTATTAATTTGGAAGGAGGCGGCCGTGGCCTAAGAAAGAATTAAGCCACGAAGGCAGGTGAGTAGTAACTTGGATATTTAAATGAACTGTTTAATAACTGCTTTAAGGTATTTCGATGTCATTATGTATTTGGGGAAATATTTACATGTATGACATATGCACTGAAATAGGAATTGCCTTAGGTATCTTGCTAAGTTATTTTTTTCTTCAATTATTGAAATTTTACTGCATTTGAGTAATCCCTTTATAAAGACGAAAGGAATATTGTATTGTTTGCATCCTATTATCGTGTGCTGTAATAGTTATTATGGGTTAATCAGCTGGTATTACAACAATGTACTTCTACGCCAGACTGATATACAAAAACTACGTTCAAAAGAGATGAAGCCAAAATTGTATGTCATGCATACGATCACCGAAATATAAACGAGTGCAGCGTTGACATATATGTCAAAAATAAAAGTGAAGGGCATTTTATATGTATTTTTTTTACAGCATATAAAAAAAATGAACATTATGAACATTTGGAAGAATGAGATGAATGAAAGTTAAAATATGATTTTTTTGTGAAGAATACATTTATGTATATTTTTTTACAACATATATAAAGAAGAATGAACATTATGAACATTTGGAAGAATGAGAAATGATAGTACAAATATGTAAAGTGAAAAGAGTATGTTCTTGTATATCTTTATGTATTGTTGAAGGGTATTATTTGTATGTTGTCGTTATGGGGGTATTAATATTTAAATTTGTATTCATTTGTGTAGGATGTGTAGTGATATAAATAATGTTACATTTTATTTTAAATTATTTATATCAGGGGCGATTGTAACGATTCGATCCCATAGCTGTTATATTTAAAGGGTTATTCATTTATTATCATGTTATTATTATTATTATTAACTAGTACATCCATGAGATGATTTTTATATCAGATAATTGTAAGCGGTTTTGATTATTATATTCAATTAGATTTTTATTAACAATTACTTGTAAAGAGACGAAGTATTATATATTGCAACAAGACTGGCGATATGGACTAACCCTGTGCGTCACAAACTGAACGACGTAGTAAGAATTTCACCACGGCAAACTGCGTCATTTTCCTGAGATGCTAAGACACCCACTATGGTGTAACCAACACGCCATTTTCTACGGTACGTACGCGTCTAAGATTACAAATTGTGGTGCAATTAACCCTCGTGAGAGAATGAACACTGAAGAAAGGGAAGCTTACTGGAGGGGGAGACCGTCGAAGACCACGTGACAAGGAAGTCATTAGTACCTGCGACTCCGACAAAAGACGCATTGATCTATAGCTATCAATGAAGGAAGGAAGTTGTAACCTTTCTTTCTGGGTCCTAATGGACTGAGCACCGAGAGTCGACACTGAACGATGTCTTGCCGACATCTATATCAATACATAATGGGTTATATCCCTGATCAAGAGTCTTTCTACAGATGGCAACGTACTTAATGAGGATATTTCATAGTAAATGAGATATCACATCATTTTTTTTAAACATAAGCGACGTAACATCGAGATCATCGATCATTTCTTAAATATGACGAATCTTCGACTGGGTGAGCCAACAATTCAATAAAACTATCGTCTCTATTATAATTTAACTTCATTTAACTTTCAATTCATTTTAATATTCATTTTCTTTTAAATAATTAATTGCCGCATTGAGTAATTTTAAATTCAATTGTGTGACTATCACTATTCTGTTTTATTAATATTTTGTTTTTGCATTTAATAAATTCATTCTCTTCAACGTAATGCCTATTTCTTTCATTGTAGTTGGTACTTTAAGGCAATCATACTCCTTGATTAAATACGGATTGGTTAGATGACTTTGTCTCACTACGGCCCGGGTAAGTGGTTCTCGACTCTACTGCTGATAGCCGAGGTTAAATCAATAAATTTCGATTCACTGTCTTAAATAGGGATCTGGCGCTCAACAACTTATTATATTACACTATCACAGGTAAGGTCACACCACAGTGTATATTATTTATTCATATCATGTTTGTTTTATTGAACCACAATAGTCATCAACCACGATGAAGGACTTTATAAAAATGTTACACAATTACAAATACATGCATCGCAATGATATAGGTTATCAAGCAGATCCCTCACACACACGCACACAGACACACACACTCGAGGCTGAATGACCATCACGTAGAAATCCCCTAAATGAATCAACTTTAACAACAGTTAACTGTGGGGAAGATGACCTCATAGTTCCGCCCCTTAAAACAACAATAACTGACTAACTAGCTAAACTAACTAACAGTTAACTGTGGACTCTGTCAGTGGTGTTTCACGTTCCGCCTGATAATGAATTTGACGCAGAGACAGAAGAAGAGTGCACAAAAATATTGAAATAGAGGCACACAGGTCTGGCCTTCATGTCCGTGGCATCTTACCATTTGTCCTCAATCTATACAAATATGGTGAATGCATTTGGGTTGCATCAGGATTGTATTCACTGCTGCTAGTCGAGTTTAAAAGTCACCCAGATTGAAGACTACTCCCAGATACTGAACCTGTCACGTATTAGGGAGTCCACCTCGTTGCGTAATGGCTAGAATTCTTGCCTGTTACCGCGGAGTCCCTTGTTCGATTCCCGGCTCTGCCAAGGAATTTAATTCTAATAGAACCCTCCTCACCTCAGTTTTGCCTCAGGTTGCTGAGTGTAACCCGTTCCAGCCTTCAGACCAGAATTATATTCCTTGTCAGAGCCGGGAATAGAATCAGGACCTCAGTGATGACAGCCAGGAATGCTAGCCACTGTGCCACGAAGCGGACTGCCGCAAAATACACAACTGGAGAGAGTTATAACCGCAGAGTTATGCACCAAACACAACGTGAAATCAAATTTTACCTTGACGTCAGTAATGGTCGTTTGCGATTGCAGCGTCGACCGGGAGAACGGCAACTACCAGAAGGAATAAGGTTGTGACATATAGGACCAACTCTTGCCATTATGACTGTACGCCTCGGGTGTTTTTTGAGGGAACACTTGAAAATCCACAGCCTGCTTTCAGTCGGCCGACTGGGTCAGGGATGGAATGAATGAAGCCCCCATCTAGCGGCGAGGATATTAACTGTGCCGGCTGCCGAAGCCTGTCGCACTCCTCTGGGGCAATGATTAAATGAGTGACAGATGGAATGAAATGATAGTGGAGAGTGTTGTTGGAATGAAATTTGTGACAGGGAAAACCGGAGTATCCGGAGAAGAATCTGTCTGCCTCCATTTTGCCCAGCACAGGTCTCACATGGAGTGACCGGGATTTGAACCACAGACCCAGTCCACCACCTCTTCTAACGTTCAAATGAAACTGCACTCTTGTGGTACCATTGCTTCAGGGTATTCATTTTATTATTATTATCATTAAATTTATTCATTTTCCACTTCTGTACTTGGAGTGAAATAATGAAAGCTGAACAGGAACTATCCTAGGTAAAGAAGTTGCATTAACGCCTCGTTCTACAGATGGGTGTCAGGCATACAGTAAAATAAATTAAGCCATACGTTTTAATGTTTCAAACAAGTCTTACGAACCGCATACTATTAATTTGAAGATGAAAGCCAGCTACTTCAGTTGCCTACAGAATTCTTAAATTCCTAAAGTGTTTTGCCTCCACACATTCCTACTCTAAAAGTTTGAGCCATAGTTATACTTCTTAGAAATATGAACGTTTTCCAAGGGCTGCCAAATAGAACCAGATTAATTGTAAGAAATATGTATCAAAATTGCTTGGTTTTTGAAATAATAAGTACAGCTAAAATTCGGAAGAGGTCTCTAATCCTTCGACTTGATTTAACACCATCTGATAAAACACTTCCATTTAATTTTAAGAGGCGCCAATTTTTAATTCACTTGGCATACTGTATCACAATCAATAAATCTTAAGGGGGAAATCCTGGAACGTATAGGTCTCTATTTACCTCAGCAAGTTTTCTGTCAATGCCAGTTATATGTTGCAATGCCAAGAGTGCGATCTTTCGACGCTCTTAAAGATGCAACAGTGCCAAATAGTAATCGTGCAAAGAATATCGTATATAAGAAAATTCTTCCATAACCATCATGTTTGGACGGGATTCAACTAGTTACTTACACACTCAGTTTTGAAATACTCTGTTGGAAGTTTTCATACCTTATGCTATTGTAATGGATGTTTGTTGCCGTCCTCAACCTAAGATTAACACTAGACTGAGTTAATCTTCAACATTCATTAGTGTGGCGTGCTCTATCATGTATATATTCAGGTAGACGTTAATGACTTTCTTCGATAATAATCGACCTAGAGTGACCTAATAAAGGACACTCTAGCTATTGATAAGAATTTGCGTGACGTGGAATGCTCAGAACCGCACGAACATCCACTTGGAACGCAAATAGTCCATTCCAGGAACAGTGGTGGGAGTCATTTTAATGCTAAACTGTACGTCTAACCACGAGATACATTTGGATAATCACCGGCCCCGTGGTGTTGGGGTAGCGCGCCTGCCTCTCACCCGGAGGCCCCGGGTTTGATCCCCGGCTCCGTCAGGGATTTTAAAACTGACGTGAGGGTTGGAACGGGGTGCACTCAGCCTCGTGAGGACAATTGAGTAGCTGTCTGACAGTGAGACAGCGCCCCGATCACGAATACCAAGATTAACGGCCGAGGGGACCCGACGCGCTGATCACGCGTCACCCCAATATCTGCAGGCCAAATGGCTGGGTAGCGGTCGCTTGGTCGGCCTTAGCCCGTCATGGGCTGGATAGTGCCAGGGGTTGACTTTTTTTTGACCTATTCAAGGTCTACGGGAGGAATTTTGGTAACGTGAAGAAACATAACACCGATAAACAGGACGATAACACACGCATTTAAATGTCGTATATTGCTATAGTTTCCTCTCCTTACAATGATTACGATATCTCAATAACAAACACTTTCTATTGACCTGATAGCACTGCACAGCTATTTAGTCTTCAAAGTGCAGGTGTGGGATTTCAATGAAGTGGTCAAAGCACAGTGGAACAGAACATTTGACTAAAGCCACTTTTTCACATTCATCATCACTTCCATCATTCACCATTCAAGAAGTCCAATATCAAAATCCATATTGATTACATTTTCAAACAATTAGATTGGCATGTCACTGTCATGACATGCCTTTTGACTAGCATATTGTATCATAGGCTTGTACGTGGGTGAAGAAATTTGATTGTATAGCACACCGTGAATTCTGATATGAAATGACGATGGTGTAACTTGACTTGTGGTTTTCACATTGCATCTATATGATAATGTCCACTTAACAATACAAATTCCTTTTATCTACCACACATAAATGACACATGTTTCGGCTGTTATCAGCCTACATCAGTCTTTATTAGCATACAAACTTTCCAGCATATGTTGTGTGTATGCTGCTAATGGCTGATTAAGGCTGATAACAGCCGAAGCATGTATCATTTCTGAGTGGTAGATAAATGGAATTTGTATTGTAAAGTGGACATTATCTTATCGATCTTGATCTCAATACGTAAACAAGTAGTTGCGTGAAGAACTAAAGCCTATTTTCATATATCCTACCTATGTTAATTGCCACTATCAACATACAAAATTTCAGTTTGATTGCTGTAATAGATTCGTAGATATTGAGAACCGACTAAGTATTTCGGATGGTCAGCATGTTGGATTTTTATATATGTAGGTCTTAGAGTTATGCACTGTTTCATGAAAATTATTGTGTACGAGTAGTATTCAAAATTCAATCGCATGATTAGGATACAAGAAGTAAAATAAGATTTTAAAATTTCGCACAGCTGCCATCTTGTGGTTATGGAAACAATTGAAAAAATTTAGATGCCAGTGGATCAACATTTTTACAAGGATTTTCTGTACCAAGTGTCACTGCAATCGGATGGTTAAATTGCGAGAAACGTCCATTTAAATATGTATATTTCGCGTCGCCACCATATTGGATTTGTGATCACCAGGTTATTGAATGTCCTATAGGTGAACTTATGTTCATAGCCCCTATTATAAAAATCAGTTTGATTGCTATAATACAGTAGATTCGTAGGTACTGACGACCGTCTAAATATTTCTGATGGTCGCCATGTTGGATTGTTATATGTATAGGCCATAGAGTCATGTACCATTAAAGGAAAATTATTGCGTAGGTTCATTATTCAAACTTTCACTTCGATCGTATGATTTCGACACATGAAATAAAAACTTAATTTTAAAATTCGCACTGCTGCCATTTTGAGGTTATGTAAACAATTGAACTAAATTAGATACCAGTGCATTACAATGTCTATAAAGATTTGCTGTACCAAGTTTCATTGCGTATGGATCATTAAATCGCGAGAAAAGTCTATTTAAAACTTTCAACTTCGTTTGGCCACCATGTTCGTTTTGAGGTTAACCGGTTTTGAAAGTCTCATTCATGAACTTCCAGCAGTGCCCTTTATCTCCGTAAAAAATCAGGGTGATGCCGGTAATAGTTTCAGAGATATAGAATGTCGGTGAAATATTTCACACAGCCGCCATCTTGTGGTTATGTAAACAATTGAACAAAGTTAGATGTCGGTGCATTACAATGTGTATAAACATATACTCTACCAAGTTTCATTGCGTATGGTTGGTTAAATCGCGAGAAACGTCTATTTAAAAGTCGTAACTTCGCTTGGTCGTCAGGTTGGTTTTGTAGTTACCAGGTTTTCAAAAGTCACATAGATGAACTTCTAGTTCAGTAGTTCTGTTTAACACCGTAACAAGTAGTTCCGTGAAGAACTATACAGCCTATTTTCATATATCCTACTTATGTTAACTGCCACAATCAACATACAAAATTTCAGTTTAATTGCTGTAACAGATTCGTAGATATTGAGAACCGTCTAAATATTTCAGATGTTCGCCAGGTTGGATTTTTATTTTTGTACTATTACATTAAGATTATTGTGTACGTGTGGTATTCAAACTTCAATCCCATGATTAGACAACAAGAAGTAAAAACGAGATTTTAAAATTACGCACAGCAGCCATCTTGTGATAATGCAAACCATTGAAATAAATTAGATGCCAGTGGATCAACATTTGTATAAGCATTTAACGTGCAACGTTTCACGCCACTCGGATAGTTAATTCGCGAGAAACGTCCATTTAAATATTTATACTTCGCGTCGCCGCCATGTTGGATTTGTGCTCACCAGGTTCCTGAAAGTCCTATAGGTGAACATATGTTCATAGTCTCTATGAACATAAAAAAAATCAGTTTGGTTGCTGTAAAAGATTCATAGATATTGAGAACCGTCTAAATATTTCGGGAGCTCACCATTTAGGAGTGTTATGTGTATAGGCCATAGAATTAAGTACCATTCAAGGACAATTATTGCCTAGGTTCATTATTCAAACTTTCACTTTGATCGCATGATTACGACACAAGAAATTAGAACTTAATTTTAAAATTTCGCACAGCCGCCATCTTGAGGTTATGTAAGCAATTGAATTAAATTAGATGACAGTGCATTACAATCTGCAAAATCAATTACTGTACCACATTTCACTGCGCTCAGAGAGTTAAATCACGAGAAAAGTCTATTAAAATATTTTAAATTCGCTTGGTCGCCATGTTCGTTTCGTACTTTACAGGTTTATGAAATATACGTAGGTATACCTGCATCAGTACCCTTTATCACCGTACAAAATTGCAGGCTGATATCTGTAATAGTTTCGGAGATATAGAATGTCAGTGAAATATTTCGCACAGCCGCCATTTTGAGGTTATGTAAACAATTGAACTAAATTAGACTCCAGTGCATTACAATGTGTATAAACATTTGCTGTACCAAGTTTCTTTACATTTAGATAGTTAAATCGCGAGAAAAGTCTATTTAAATGTCTCAACTTCGCTTGGCCGCCATGTTGGTTTTGTAGTCACCAGGTTTTTGAAAGTCTCATAGGCGAACTTCTAGTAGTGCCCTTTATCACCGTACACAATTTCAGGGCAATATCGGTAATAGTTTAGGAGATATTGAATGCTAGTGAAATATTTCGCACAGCCGCCATGTTGGATTGGAGAGACGTAACAAAATTTGAAGGGCACGGTCGAGGTCGCCGGGAATAGTGCTATGAACATTCCGAGTTTCATTGAAATCGCTCCAGCCGTTTCGATTTTATTAGGGGGGGACACACACACGAATCACACACACACACACACACACACACACACACACGGACAAAAGGTGATCTCATAAGCCTATTTTTTCAAAATTGAAAATATGCTAAAAATTCCAGGGTGATATAGGTAATAGTTTCGGAGATATTGAATGCTGGTGAAATAATTCGCACAGCCGCCATGTTGGATTGGTGAGATGTAACAAAATTTGAAGGGCACGGTCGGGGTTGTCCGGAATAGTGCTATGAACCTACCGAGTTTCAGGTGATCTCATAAGCCTACTTTTTCAAAAATGATAATAGGCTAAAAAAGTAGAACATGGAAAAGGTCATTTCACATTGTAGCCTTACAAAACCAACGATCCTTCTCACGTAGAGCTTATACTGCCTAAATAAGTACATATCAAGATGTTGACAATATTTTGTTGTTTTCGGTGACACTATCTTTAGCGTAACATCATTATTCGGAAAACTTTAATCTAATACAGTACGGTACGACCATTATAGCCTCTCCAGGAATCACACAGGAATAGGCTCTTCCCATTGTCACGTACATGTTCACCAAGGACTGTAGTTAGAAAGCGTTTCACATGATCTTTCGCCAAAGAGGCAACATAGCGAACGAAACTCGATTTGTCATGATATATCGATTTGAATGACTGCCTGTGATTGGCTGGTTAAAGTGATTTCACTTCTGACCGCTAGATAGCTCTAGCATAGCATTGAAATGTCAAGTCGGAAGTAAAGATGAATTCATTATAGAGCTATGCACAGACTGCGACACACCAGCTGCAGTTTTATCTACTCTGTGAGATGGTGTTGACAATGAAGACATTTCATATATTTCATACGTGGCTACATTATTATACTCGTATTTCTTTTAATTTTAGCTGTAATGTAAAAACAAGCTTTCATGACTTAAAATATGACTTCAGGAAGCCAAGCATTTTCGAAACTGGTCATGCAAAGAAAGTAGAATGTTATTTAAACTTATACTATGATTCGTTTTGTGATTAAAATCTGTGATAGCCATGTTAGAATCTGTAAAATATACTATAAGCTCAATTTTGCAAACATTTGTTGCCTAAATAAACCTCATGTAACCCTTGCATCAAATTTCACAACGCTTCAAACAATAAGTCGATATTTTCATGGCCATCAAGATATTAATCGTATGGTAAACGGCTTGAGGCCAGTTGTCCACGAAAAATCTCCACGACAAAGACAATCAAATTGGATGATTCCATAACCAATATTAACAAGAAGTTCCGTGACGAACATAAGAGCCTATTTTTCTTAAAATTTAAGATTCATGCCACTGATTAATCTCTATGGATCTATCTAGAATAATGACGAAATTAAGTTGGTAATATCGAAATTTCTAATTAGTTCGAAATACTGTATACCTGGCATAATGTAGCCTAATAGAGAACTACAGTTGGCAGCCCTGGTGACTGAATATATTCTTAGTTCCATCTCTTAAGGTACATAATACAAAATTTGGTTGAAATCCAATGGATAGCATGGACGTTACATGCAGTTACACATTGGATCTAACAGCGTGCGTAAAATCATGTTGGCAACAATGACATACATATTGGTCGGAAATAATCTGAAATAATGATTAATAAATACTGTCTCTATTTTTGTTACCCTAATATCTATATATCAGAAAGTATGCATGCCAATAGCTCTAAACTTTGCACACGTATAGTACCTGGCATTCTAGATTAATTTTGAGTAACTAATATGGGCGTACGCCAGTGCTGCCAACATGATTCAAAGCCAGCTATAGGTCCAATTTTAAAATGCATGTAACTTCTATACTAACTAATGGATTTCATTCAAAATTGACACAACAATAGATCATACCAACATGATTCTAAGCCTGCTGATAGTCCAATTTTAAAATGCATGTAACTTCTATACTAACTAATGGATTTCATTCAAAATTGGCACAACTATAGATCATATTATTTCAGATTATTTCTGACCAATACATGCATGACATTGTTGCCAACATGATTTTACGCGCGCTGTTAGATCCAATGTTTAACTGCATGTAACGTCCATGGACTCCAACCAAATTTTGAATTCTGTACCTTAAGAGATGGAACTAAGAATATATTCAGTCACCAGGGCTGCCAACTGTAGTGCTATATTAGGCTACATTATGCCAGTTATATTTCGAACTAATTAGATATTTCAATATTACCAACTCAATTTCGTCATTATTCTAATTATGTCTATCCCGATTAATCATTGGAATGAATCTTACATTTCGAGAAAAGTAGGTTCTTTAGTTCGTCACGGAACTTTTTGTTATACTTGTGGTCACACTGCCCTTATGCAAAGTTTCGACACTGATGTGTAACTATCTAACAGTCTGTTACTTCTTTACGCAAAATTTTATCTCCCGCAGAGATGTTGGTTGGTTCCTCAGTTTAGGGGCTGCGACAACGCGGTCATGTAGCCCCGTGTACTTTGGGTGTGTGAAGAATCTGTCTGATAAATGGTGTTAATTGTGATGGTAGTATTAGTCTGTAATTCAGGTGTAACTGTTCCAGGTTACAATAGTACACTCCAACCCGCAACTCTGAGACTTGGGTACAAGTCAAGTTAGGCTATCATGTTTCATATCATTTTATTTTGTGTCCATCATTCCTCCCCATCATTTTAGTTTATAGGGTTGTAGTTATTAAGCATATAATTGTGTATTTCAAGGATTCCGTCTAGGGACTTTTATTTCATTGAAGAAAAATGTCATCACATGTACAAGCTTTGTGTCTGCCAGTACCAGGATATGTGGCAGTACGGAAGTTCCAATCCAAATTTAGGATCTCTTTGGATAGTGAGGCTTTGCTCTTGGCCATGATCAGTGACAGAGGTCATATTGCAAATTTATTTCATGGATTTGTTGAGAGTTCGAGATTGTTCTCAAGTAATTGTCTGGATTGGAGGTTATAATTCTTAGGTGACGCGAGTGATGGCAAGCGAGTAGAGACGTCACTTGATTATGAGTTCCTGAAGAGGACGGTTGTATTCTTTGGTAGTCTTACGAAGTCATCCGGACTAGCCTAGAGTATACTTGATTTCGTGGTTCTGAACTGAACGGTTGTGAGATGACATCATTAGGACTAGCCGAGAGTGAATTAGATATGATGGAAGTACCATTGTGCTCGCGGTATAAGTAATTTCTGTATCAAACCAGTAATTATATTCGTTTCTACGAAGTTTTGTAACCACACATACCTTTGTTAGGTTACGGCATGCGGTCAGCAACAAGCAGTATTATCACCGCGGTAGTATGTGTACCACGTGTAAATCTATCTCTTATATCAAACAAAGTGTCCTGACTGACTGACTGACTGACTCACTGACCCATCATCACCCAGCCAAAACTATTAAAGTTAGAAACATAACATTTTGGGGATATGTTCGTTGTAAGTTGAAAACGCCTGCTAAGGAAGGATTTTTGGATATTCGGGTTCTAAATGGGTGTTAAGGGGGTAGACCTGCATTTCATTGAATAATAATATATCCCGATTGGTTTCATTGGAGGATGTGATACTTGGCATAAAAACTCATCATTAATAAAAATAAGAAGTCATGTGTCTGAGGGTTTTTCGATGTGGTGTACATTATGAGGTGAAAGGGGTGAAAAGTGGGGGTTGAAGGATTTCTAACGGACCGTGTATCTCTTAAACAACATAGGCGAGGAGTTTGAGACTAAGCGGAAAAAAATCAGCTTAAAAATAAGTAAATAGGCGTTCGACCGTTTTTTCATCAATCCAATTTAAGGGGCCAATGGGGAGGGGTGAAATTATAGTGGGGAAAAACAGGAAATAGTCCTAACTGATTGACTCACTCACTCATCAATCTCAGGGGAAAAAACAGCTTAAAAATAAATAAATGAATAGGTGTTCGACAGTTGTTATCATAAATCCAATTTAAGGGGTTCATGGGGAGGGATGAAATTCTGAAAAAAAATGAAAGAAAATGTCTTGACTGACTCACTCATCAACGCCCAGCCCAAATTATTGAAGTTAGAAACTTGACATTTTGGGGATATGTTCGTTGTATGTCAAAACCGTCCGCTAAAAGGAATGATTTTCGGATATTCAGGTTCTAAAGGGGTCTTAAGGGGGTTAAACCAGCATTTCATTGAATAACAATATCTCACGAGTGGTTTCATTTGTGGATGTGATACTCGGCATATAAACTAATCATTAAGAATAAACAGACATGTGTCTAAGGGTTTTTCAATGTGATATTTATCATAAGGAGAAAGGGGTGAAAAGTGGGGTTTGAAGGATTCCTAACGGACCGTGTATCTCTTAAACAACAAGAGCGAGGAGATTGAAACTCAGCGGAAAAAATCAGCTTAAAAATAAGTAAATAGGTGTTCGACCGTTTTTTCATAAATCCAATTTAAAGGGCCCATGGGGAGGGGTGAAATAATGGGGGGGGGGGGGAACAGGAAATAAAGTGTCCTAACTGATTGCCTCCCTCACTCATCAAACTCAGGGGGAAAAACAGCTTAAAATAAGTATATAGGTGTTCCACAGTTGTTTTCATCAATCCAATTTAAGGGGTTCATGGGGAGGGGTGAATTTCACAAAAAAATAATGAAAGAAAATGTCTTGACTCACTCATTCATCATCGCCCAGCCCAAATTATTGAAGATAGAAAGATGACAATTTGGGGATATGTTCGTTGTATGTCAAAACCGTCCACTAAGGAAGGATTTTCGAATATTCAGGTTCTAAAGAGGTCTTAAGGGGGTTAAACCAGCATTTCATTGAATAACAATATCTCACGAGTGGTCTCATTTGTGGATGTGATACTCGGCATATAAACTAATCATTAAAAATAAGCAGACATGTGTCTAAGGGTTTTTCGATGTGATGTATATTGTGAGGTGAAAGGGGTGAAAAGTGGGGGTTGAAGGATTCCTAACGGAGCGTGTACCTCTTAAAGACATAGGCGAAAAGTTTGAAACTCAGCGGGAAAAAATCAGCTTAAAAATAAGTAAATAGGTGTTCGACCGTTTTTTCATAATCCAATTTAAGGGGCCAAGGGGGTGGGGGGAAATTCTGGAAAAACAAAAGGAGAGAAATTGTCCTAACTGACTGACTGACTCACTGACTCATCAAACTCGGGGGAAAAAGACAGCTTATAAAATAAAATAATTCCAATTTAAGGGGCCCATGGGGAGGGGTGAAATTCAGGGGGAAAAACAAAAACAGGAAAGAAAGTGTCCTAACTGATTGACTCACTCACTCATCAAACACAGGAAAAAAACCAGCTTATAAATAAGTCAATAGGTGTTCGGCCGTTTTTTTCATAAATTCAATTTAAAGGGTTTATGGGAGGGGTGAAATTCTGAAAAATAAATGAAAGAAAATGTCCTGACTGACTCACTCATCATCGCCCAGCCAAAATTATTGAAGTTAGAGACATGAAATTTTGGGGTTACGTTCGCTCTGTGTCATAAACGTCCAATAAGGAAGGATTTTTGGATATTCAAGTTCTAAAAGGGCGTTAAGAGGGTAGACCTGCATTTAATTGAATAACAATATCTCCCGATTGGTTTAATTGGGGAATGTGATACTCGGCATATAAACTCATCATTAAGAATAAGAAGACATATGTCTGAGGGTTTTTCGATGTGGTGTATATTATGAGGTGAATGGGTGAAAAGTGGGGGTTGAAGGTTTTATAACGAAGCAAGTATCTCTCAAACGACAGAGGCAAAAAGTATGAAACTCGGGGGGAAAAATCAGCTTGAAAAATAAGTAAATAGGTTTCGAACGTTTTTTTATAAATCCAATTTAAGGGGCCCATGGGGAGGGGTAAACTTCCGGGGGAAGAAGTCCACTAAGGAGGAATTTTGGATATTCACTCATCATCCCTATTGCAGTTAGAAACATGAAATCTTGGGGATATGTTCGTTGTATGTCGAAAACGTCCACTAAGGATGAATTTTTGGATATTCAGTTTCTAACGGGGTGTTAAGGGGGTAAAACTTGCATTTTATTGCATAACAATATCTCACTTGGTGTTTCATTTGGGGATGTGATATTCGGCATATGAACTAATCATTAAAAATAAGTAGACATGTGTCTAAGGATTTATCGAAGTGGTGTATATTATGTGGTGAAGGGGGTGAAAATTGGGTGTTGATGGATTCTTAACGGAGCGTGTATCTCTTTAACTACCCAAGAAGTTTGAAATTCAGCGGAAAGAATCAGCTTAAAAAATAAGTAAATTGGTGTTCGACCGTTTTTTTTTTCATAAATCCAATTTAAGGGATTAATGGGGAGGGGAGAAATAAAAAATAAATGAAAGAAAATGTCCTTACTGACTTACTCACGCATCATCGCCCAGCCAAAATTATTGAAGTTAGAAACATGGAATTTGGCGATATGTTCGCTGTATGTCGAAAACGTCCACTAAGGAAAGAATTTTGGATATTCAGGTTCAAAAGCGGTGTTAAGGGGGTAAACGTGGATTTCATTAAATAACAATATCTCTCGAGTGATTTCATTTGGGGATGTGATACTTGGCATATATACTACTTAACTTTTTTCTTCGGCGTTTTCCCAATTAATTGGGGTTGCCGGAGACAACCAGGCTCATTTTGGTTTTGGCCGGGGATTTAAGGCCGGATGCCCTTCCTGACGCCACGTGATTTTTCAGGTGAAAATTCCACCTTGATGTCACCGGGATTCGAACCCCGGCCGTCCTGGTGAAAGACGAGCAGCTAACTTGGCATATATACTAATCATTAAAAATAAGCTAAAACTTGTCTGAGGGTTTTTCGATGTGGTGTATATTAAGAGATGAAAGGGGTGAAAAGTGAGGGTTGAATGATTCCTAACGGACCGTGTATCTCTTAAACGATATAGGCGAGGAGTTTGAAACTCAGAGGAAATCAATCAGCTTAAAAATAAATACATAAATAGGGGTTCGACCGTTTATTAATAAAGCCAATTAAAGGGGTCCACGGGGAGGGGTGAAATTCTGGAAGAAAAACTTCCACTAAAGGAGGATTTTTGGATATTCACTCTCATCGACCAACCAAAACTATTAAAGTAAGCAGAATGAAATTTTGGGGATATGTTTTTTGTTTGTTGAAAACGTCTACTAAGGAGGGATTTTTGGATATTCAGGTTCTAAAGGGGTGTTAACGGGGTTAAACCTGCATTTCATTGAATAACAATATGACACGGCTATGACGCGAGTGAAGCCGCGTGTACCTGCTAGTTATATATAATCCAAAATTGACTCATCACCTCAGGGCTCAAACCACTAGACCTAGAAAGCTGAAATTTTGCATGTTGGATGATCCGAGTATGTAGAGGCTCACTAAGAAACGGTTTTTGAAAATTCTATTTGTAAGTGACTTTTCTCGGCCCTTTGGCACTGAGCATTTAAAATTGACTCATCAACGCAGGGCTCAAACCACTAGACTTATAAAGCTGAAATGTTGCATGTTGGTTGATCCGAGTATGTAGAGGCTCACTAAGAAACGGATTTTGAAAATTCAATTTGTAAGTGACTTTTATCGGCCCATTCGCACTGAGCAAGGACAGTCGGTACAAAGATCGGATTTAGCTCATTTTAAGCGGCCAGATACGAGAAACAATACTCGGAGGTCCTGTAGGGACCCCGAAACACACGTTTTAAGTTCCTAAAATGAACGGTTTCGGAGATATTCCCAAATAACTGTGTTCCCTCTGAGAAACAGATCAACGTTACTATGGCAACCGATGCAATTTCGCAGACCGGGGATAGTTTTCTGGCAATATCTCGAAAACCGTTCGATTTAGGGCCTTAAAACGCGGGGTTTGGTTCCCACTTCAACCACGAACATTGCTCATCGCATTGATACGCTTAAAATGAGCTACATTCCATATTTCTACGAGCAAATCGACTTGGAAAATCTCATCTATTATATATAATCCAAAATTGACTCATCACAGCAGGGCTCAAACCACTAGACCTAGAAAGCTGCAATTTTGCTCCTCGCATTGATACGCTTAAAATGAGCTACATTCCATATTTCTACGAGCAAATCGACTTGGAAATTCTCATCTATTATATATAATCCAAAATTTACTCATCACCGCAGGGCTCAAACCACTAGACCTAGAAAGCTGAAATTTTGCATGTTGGTTTATCCGAGTATGTAGAGGCTCACTAAGAAACGGTTTTTGAAAATTTTATTTGTTAGTGACTCTTCTCGGCCCTTTGGCACTGAGCATCCAAAATTGACTCATCATCGCAGGGCTCAAACCACTAGACTTATAAAGCTGGAATTTTGCATGTTGGTTGATCCGAGTATGTAGAGGCTCAATAAGAAACGGTTTTTGAAAATTCAATTTGTAAGTGACTTTTTTCGGCCCTTTCGCACTGAACAAGGACAGTCGGTACAAAGATCGGATTTAGCTAATTTTAAGCCGCCAGATACGAGAAACATTACTCGGAGGTCCTGTAGGGACCCCGAAACACACTTTTTAAGTTCCTAAAATGAACGGTATCGGAGATATTCCCAAATAACTGTGTTCCCTCAGAGAAACAGATCAACGTTATTATGGCAACCGATGAAATTTCGCAGACCGGGGATAGTTTTCTGGCAATATCTCGAAAACCGTTCGTTTTTGGGCCTTAAAACGCGGGGTTCGTAGAAGTGGAAACCACGAACATTGCTCCTCGCATTGATATGTGTAAAATGAGATATATTTTATTTATAGAGGTGGCTTTTTGTGTCGGATACGAGCGTGATTTTAGTCTAATTTTATACTCTTTGAGCTGGTTATTGTGAGCGAGCTTTCGGATCTTTACGCTATTTTACAATGTTAAGATGCTTTCTATTTTGCACGGTATGCTTTCATTTTCTTTATAAATTTGTTTTTTGTTAACTGAATATTTCTGTTTGCCAATATTGATCTGCTCTTTTTCGTTTTTTACCATGATCAGCAACCCATATTCACAGACGAATGTGTCGTATTCTACCAGCTGTCACATTAAATTATATTTTTTTCTTAATTACTCTTATTGAAGAATTGGGCAAACTTATTTCAATAAAGTTGGTATTTTGTCTTTCACGGCCATTGAAACCCCGCACAAGGCACGCCTTATACATAGAAAAGTTGCTGAGTTGGACTAATGGTGCAGTAGAAATGAGGAGAATTGAAGCTTTTGAAATGTGGTGATACAGGAGAATGATGATCAGATGGGTAGATAGGGTAACAAATGAAGAGGTATTAAGAGGAGTGGGAGAGGAGAGATGTTTATGGCGACTGCTAATGAAGAGGAGAGATAGGAGGGTAGGACACATAATAAGACACCCAGGAATAGCAAGCTTAGTTATGGATGGGAGGGTCGAGGACAAGAACTGCAGGGGTAAACCATGGTTAAACAGATTGCCTCGGATGTAGGGTGTGGTAGCTATGTAGAGATGAAACGATTAGCTCAGGAAAGGGAGACATAGAGGGCTGCATCAAACCAGTTAAAAAACTGAAGACTCAAACAACAACAATCAGGAACTTTAATTACTTAGAGAGGCATGTGAGGTAAAAAGTTTGTTGGAGAATTTCAATCCCTGGGATGTAACACTGGAAGAGACTGCATAATGTACATCAGCGGCCAAGGTGAGAGATATTTTGCTATAGGTTTATTAATAGCCATATGTTGACGTTCAAATCGTCAATACGTATGGCAAAATTGCACCCAGAATAGCTTAAGGAAGAATACTTTTAATTCCCCATATTCCGATAGATTTGCCATTCCAGTGCGCGAGAGTGCTGTTCCCTCTTCAAAAAATATTCTCAATTTCTTTAACAAAGCGCAATGACACACACTTAAGAGGATCACGTGTACATTTAGACAAAACCATTTTTTCCCATGGGCAACTGTATGTGGCGTGCTCGCGAGCATCCGGACAACAAAATCGTTATGTCTCAGCAGAAGATGGCAAAACCAAAAACGTAATTTTAAAATGTGTTAACATTATGTAACATCAAACCCTGCAGACTTTCACAACTCTATAAAATTCCCACTTTGCTGCTCATATCAATATACTGTATGTATCAGAATATAGAATTAGAATGGAACCACCTGTAGCCGCGATTGCTGTAATAGAATAGACCAATTATCAGCAATAATGCATCGTCCCCATTGTCTTGTTCGCAGGCGACGCCGCGGGTATCTGCTAGTACTGTATATAACTAATATTGGACGGACACGTGTAAGGATTGTACGGTTATGTTATATAATGTATCTGTACTAAATGCATTTGGAGACGCTGCTGGATATATATCCGTATGAGCATAGTATGCAATAACAGTCAGAAATTGAAAGCTACACGAAATTGTAATCCTTCGAGAAAAGCCAAAACGATCTACAAGAATCTTCTGTTACGTGAGTAGCCTACACCTGTCGCCAACACCCAGTTATTCTATACCGGTCACATGTCTCGTCAATACCAAAGGAAAATGATAGCCAGTGTAAATAGTTTGGGAAAGGCGAGAATCCTTGTCAGTTCATATCCAATACAATCAATCATAAGTTTATTCAGAGTTACTGAGGGTAGTTAGATTCCCATATTAATATCTGTTGTGCTAACCTAGTGTGCTAACACCCTACCACCTGATTTATATAAATGTTTCTCCATACGAGAGAAGTTACTCTGTCCAATTGGACAAGGTAAGTTACAAATGGTTGTCCAAATGGGACAGATAACTTACAATAAATAGCGCTTCAACGTGGGGATAGAATAGGAAAGCATAACAGAGATTATCAGGGCACATATGCACACAACCGGTAGACAACTTAGGAGTAGTAGAGTTCACAGTAATTTGTTTTGTATTAAGGGGTATGTCCACATCACACAATTTAGAATTAAGATCCAGGGTGGTGAGTAAATCAAACAGTAAAATGCCAGGTAATCAGGAAACGGGGGGAAGTGGCAGTGAAGAAGATGTGGAAAAGACAGTGGGAACATGTGTTACCATTGTTACCACTGAGTCGCAGCTGATCGCTGAAGATAGTAACTTAAATGTAAGTGGGGCGGTTATGAACGATAGTTTGATATAAATGCTACTGAGTGAAATAATGGGAGAGATTAAGAAGCAAGGAGAATCTATGAGTAAGGAGATGGTAGAAGTGAAGGACTCTATGAGTAAGGAGATTAAGGAGCAGGTAGGCTCTGTAAATGAGAAGGTAGAGTCAGTGACCAAACAGATAGTAGAAGTGAAGGAATTTGTAAGTAAGGAAATTCAGAAGAGCAAGAGGACCACGAACACAAGGATAGAGAGTCTCAGCAAAGAAAGTCTGTACTTAATAGTAGAATGGAGAGTATGAACATGGAATTAAGTGGGAAAATTTACAAACTGGGAGAGGAAATCAGGGCAGAAATGCAGGGGAATCAGCATAGGATTACAAGTAGGCTAGAAGGGATGGAAGGCCATCAGAATCAGCAAGATGTACAAATAAAGAAAATTAAGTCAGAGATAGATAATTCAAGGGCACAGGTACACAATGTAACGGGAAAGTGTGATGAGATATGCAACACTGTGAGTGGGAATAAGAGGGAATATTTAGATAGGGTAGGCGCCGTTGAAAATAAGTTGGGGGAGATTGAGGGTCTGAGAGGGAGGCAGGTGGCATTGACCGAGAAAAACGAAAAGCTGCAGGAAGAGTTGATGAAGGTCAGGAGAGAGTTGAAAGAAAGACCGATGAGTCAAAGAGTTGTGATGCCATCTAGTTTGCTACTCAGAGAATCTGGTCTGCCACAATTTAATTCAAGGCAGTTCAATCCTATGGAGTTTTTGAAAACCATTGAGAAGAAATTCAGCAAGGATTTGGACGACGGAGTAGTCGAATGGGAAACAGTGTTGGAGATCTTGTCTAATTCATTTCAAGGGGATGTAAAGGCATGGTTCCAAATATACAGGCCTAACATGAATAGTTTAAGGGAATTCGGGGATAAATTCAAAGCTAAGTTCTGGGGGGAGGTGGTACAGTCTAGGGAAAGGGAAAAAATAACTTTTGGGAAATTTAAGGAGAGAGAAGGGGTATCCGTGACAGAATATTTTTTGGCCCATGTACTTATTTGGAAGAATTTGGATGGGCTGACCTCTGACAGTGATGTGGTTAGGGTCATGTTGAAGCACTTCCCACCTAGAATTCAGGAGGCAGCTTGTATGCAGAAGGTTAGGACGGTAGAAGTGTTAGAAGAGCTTCTTACAAGCTTTGACGCTTTAGGCAAGCAGCATATGGAGAAGCCAGAGGTCAAACAGGAATTTAGGGGCAATAGGGGGAATAATCAGGAGTTTAATAGGGGTAGATTAAATCAGGGGCAAAGAGATTATCAGCAAAGACAGGTAAGCTATCAGAGAGGTGGGGGGCGTCAGGAAGGTGGTAACGAAAGAGTACAGGTGAACCAGAGGAGACAAGAACAAGGTGGTCAAGGAGCTTTAAACTCCGAACGGGCTGTGCAGGGAGGTCAGTCAGGCAGTCCGTAAGAAATGAAGTCAGGCAATGTGTTATTGTGGGTGAGGAGGATTTTATGCCTATGAGTCGGGAGGATCTGCTAGCTGACCAGCAGCAGTTCTCGTGTATCCGTGAGAAGGAGGCTTTTAAGTCAACTGTTGAGTTGAGCATACTAGGTAAGAGTGTGCAGGCATTAGTGGATACGGGGAGTGAGAGAAGTGTCATCAGTAAACGATTTTATGATACTTTAATCAAGGACGGTGGTAAGTTGGAAGACATTCCAGTTAAGTCGACATATGTGGTAACTGCTGTTGGTAATAAATCCCAAAGAGTGGGAAAGCAGGTATTGTTGCCCATGAGGTTTGGTAATGAAGTTGACCACAAGACTTGCTTGGTAATTCCTAACCTAATTTATGAAATGATTTTGGGGATAGACTGGCTTAACGAGCATAGTGCTGTTATTGATTTTGACCGGGGTGTTATCAACTTTGTGAGGGGGAATATAAGCCAGGAGATGGGAATGAGTTGCAAGAGTGTAGATAAGACAGTAAAGGCATGTGTTACTGAGGTCATGGTAGGGGAGTTGTCAGAAGGTAAGCCTGACGATGAGAAGAAGTTGTGGATTTATGTCACATTGCTGTGGAGGGTGATAAGTGTGATCAACTCCAGCAGGTGGTGAATAAGTGTGTTTTAAGTGTTGAGGAGAGGGATAGTTTGTTAGAGGTTTTAGAGGTAAACCAAGAAGTTTTCAGACACATGTCTATACGCATCAGTTCGAAATTGTGGATCATTCTCCGTTTTCTGGACCCAAGTACCCGATAGCTCACCAATTTGCTAATTCTGTGGAGAAAGAAATAGGCATTATGCTGAATCAGGGTATTAATGAACCTTCAACTAGTGCATATCTGAATCCCTTAGTTGTGGTCGGGAAGAGTGATGGCTCGGTCAGGTTGTGTATTGACGCCAGGCAGCTCAATTCTAGGATATCTGGGGACCAACAAAGGCCAGAATGCATTGAGGAACTGGTTCAGAAATTCAATGGTAAGCAATGGTGTTCCACTATAGATCCGAGTGCATCATTTTGGCAGGTACCGTTGAGAGAACAGGACAGGAAGTTAACTGCGTTTAGTTTAAGAGTGGTTTGTACCAATTCAGGGTCGTTCCTTTCGGAACAAAGACCAGCAGTTCAGCGTTGATTAGGGCCTTAAATCTACTGTTAGGGAGGGACACACACTAGTTTGTGACAATGTACATATATGATTTAATTGTTGCATTTTACACATTAAAGGAACACCTGGATCACTTAGACATTGTTTTGGGGAAATTAAGGGACGGGGGATTTACAATTAAACTCAAGAAGTCTCTGTTTTGCACAACATCTATTACATTTTAGAGCATACCATCACAACACAAGGGGTGTCTCCCGAACCGTCACGATTAAACAAGATTCACAACACTGCTACACCACGTAACGCCAAACAATAGAGATCAATATTAGGGTTTTTTAATTATTTTGGCAGATTCGTAGTTAGATATTCCTGTCTTGTAGAACCGTTTAGGGAATTGCTGAAACAGGGTACGAAGTGGGTATGGACCCAGGTGCACGATGAGGCTTTTAAGGAGTTGAAGAGAGGCTTTGTAGAGACTGTCATGCTTAGGTATCCTCTTCTGGATTGTCCCTACATTTTGATGACTGATGCGAGCATGCAAGGCATCTCAGGCATTTTGTGTCAGGAGGATAGTGAGGGCAATCTCGGGATTGTCTCATTAGCAAGCAGAGGGCTAAGCATGGCGGAGAAGAGGTATACAATTACTGAAATAAAGATGTTAGCAATCGTATACTCTCTGGGGAAATTTAGGAGTTATGTGT
The DNA here is from genome assembly GCA_946902985.2 of Meconema thalassinum. NCBI lineage: Eukaryota > Metazoa > Arthropoda > Insecta > Orthoptera > Tettigoniidae > Meconema > Meconema thalassinum. Next base: position 426,283,055 of record OX336388.2, on the reverse strand, counting down.
TGGGCAGTAAGTTGCAGATACTGACTGACCATCATGCATTACTGTTTATTGGATCCTGCAAGCTCACTTCGAATAGGATGTTAAGGTGGATATTAGCTATAAGCGAATATGACATTGAGGTAAGGCACATTAAGGGTACTGAGAACATTGAATCTGACCTCATGAGTGGAAACATTGGGGGTGATGAGGGTCATCAGGTACTGGAGGTACAAGAAGGTGTTGTAATCAGCGTAACCAAGGTAAGCGAGTGTGATGATGAGATACGCTGCTTAAGGAATCTGCTTGTAGAGCAGGAGAAGGATGAGGTCTTGGGTGAGATCTTGACTCAGTTGAGAGGTATGGATGTGGATAGTAGAATTAAGGTTGGAAAGTATTGGTACAAGTTGGAGTGTGGTTTCTTGGCTAGGCTGTGCCATGAAGGTGCATGGAGAGTGTGTGTGCCAAGCTCATTGCAGGTAACGATGATTTGGTATCATCACAAGGCTTTGGAGCATTTTGGATCAAACAAGTTTCTTTTCGCTGTTCAGCAGCATTTTATTTGGAAGAACATGGGAAGGCAGATCAGGAAAGTTCTGGCAATTTGTGACTCGTGTCAACGGTGTAAATGCCCAACGAGGTTTCTTGAGGGACCTCGGCAAATGGTGATCACAGAAAACCAAGGGATTTACTCTGTGTCGATCTGTATGGTCTATTGGTTAAAGCTCAGTTTGGATATCAGTATATCTTCGTGGTTGTTGACGCATTCAGTAAACTCGTCAAACTGTATCCCCTCAGAAAAGCGACCGGGAAGGGTTGTGTCCTACAGATCACTGATAAGTATGTACCTGAGTTTGGGGTGCCTCTAAGGATACTGTCAGACCATGGTAGCCAATTCACCTCTAAGATCTGGAAAACCAAGTTGAGTGAATTGGGTATCAAGCACATATTCTCATCTATTCGATATCCTCAAGGGAATTTGTCCGAACGAGTTATGAAAGAAATAGGGCGAGTATTTCACACCTATGTGAGCAATCGCCACAATGCGTGGTTCTCCAAGTTGGGAGCTATTGAACAATGGTTCAATAGTACGTTCCATGAGAGTGTGAAATGTACTCCCTATGAAATTCAGTATGGTAGGAAGCCTACCAACGAGCTTGCTTGAATGCTAGGTTTGGTCACGGGAGAGGAAATTGGGAAGGATGTTTGTATCCAGCTGGCTAGGGACAACTTAATCAAGGCAGGGAATAAGCGTAGGCGCCAGCAGAAACGGGTAAAGTTTGATACTTTTGAAGTAGGCGATCAGGTGCTTCTGAGGGTTCCACATCCGTTTTCAGATGTAGATAAGCAAATGGGGAATTTTTTCATCTATTCCAGGGGCCTTTTAAGGTGGTGAAACGTATAGGTGAGTGTGCATATAGTTTAACGGACGAGGACGGTAAGTCAATCAACACTCATAACTAGGGATAGGATTATGATGACCTAAAAAGTGCAAAAAATGCAAAATAAAAAAAGGCATTTATGACCTAAAATATGCAGAAAATGACCTAATTAAAAAAAAGACCTTTGATTTTCTATGATTTCTGTATTTTTTGGTCTTGTGTGGTAACAATATGAATTCAAGCTATTAATATTGGCAAAACAGACATTCTGTAATACATTTTCAAGTTATGAATTTCAAAAATAATACTTACATATTTACAAAACAGACGTTTCTCAGCCATAAAGGTCCCAATTGTTCATTCCAAATTGTGTGAGTTGCAATGAACAACGAATACATGATGTAGATTTTCAAATGAAAATGATTGTCTATTGTCAGCCAACAAAGCTTTATACATAGAAAAGCGCCTTTCTACCTCCACCGACACAGCAGAAGCAAACTTAAAGCAAACAATGTCAATTGAATTTAGTTCACTGTCGTCAGTGTCACAAAGAGAAAATGTTTCACTTGACAAAATTTTAGCAATTGAACACATTGTCTGATACCCTTTATTTTTCTCCTAAACCTTCTTCATCTTCTCAGGCACAGCTTGTCCCAGTTTGCCACACGCGCGATCCAAATCATTCACCACTTTCAGCACATGTTGTAACTGCTGCACTAGCGGCACTTCCGACTTTTCCAGAGCGGTTATGGTAGTAGGAAGAAATCCAAAATTTGCTTCTATGTAAGCAAGTTTCCCTGCAATTTCACTATCCGCCAAAAGATTTTGCGCTGCTTTGATTGATGCGGCTTCAGTGCTGTCAAATGAATCCACGATTTGTTTCACCACTTGTAAGTTCTCGCTATAATACGTGCAGGCTTCAATCCAGGTTCCCCATCTTGTCGAAACGGGAGAAGGATGAAGTGGAATGTCTGGAGCTTCTAACTTGAAAGTTGAAACTCGAGAGGGTGCCTTCAAGAATACCTTTTTCACACATCCTATCAATTGGTCAACTTCCGGAAAATGACCGCGAACCTCCTCCGCGATTCGGTGTAGCGCGTGGGCCAAACAAGTTAAATACACCATTTTAGAGTAGAGAGTACGAAGCGAATTAGCAGCCTTGACCATGTGGGGGCTGCATCCATTACTAAGAGCAACACATTGTAATGTCGAATGTCACAGGCCACAACAATGCCAGCAATTTATCAAGAACTGTGCTGATTGTTGAGTAGTTCACTTTTATAAATGTTCACAATAGAGTAGAAAGTGTTCTCCAGTGTTCCTACCACCACGCTAGCTACATATCGTCCTGAAGAGTCTGTCGTCCCGTCCACCGATACCCATATATTTTTAATTCCAACTCTTTGCCTGATTTCTTCAGATTTTTTTCATAGCATCGTCTAACATAGATTTTCCTTAACGTAGAGGAACCCGGTATGGATTTGCCCGTGTGCTTCTCTAAGAAATTGTTCAATTTAGGGTTGTTTAATTTACTCAATGGGATATCGGCACAAAGAAACACTCTACACAGTTCTTCAAAGAATGGGGAAAGGTTGAAAGGGTTTCTCCAAGAAGCTTCTGTTGTAGTAATGTTCCTTCATCCTGAAGTCGTTGCAGACCACGTTTGTGTTTCTCACGCGATACATGTTGTTCCACCGTAAACCTTTTTTCAGCCGCCACTCTCACGTCACAAAGTTTGCATTAAAATATTGTCCCGTCTGTGGTGAAGACCCTTTCTCCATACTGCGAAACAAATTGTTTTAGTTTAACAAACACACTTTGCTTCACTTTAGGCATATCGTAACTTCGTGTCTAATATAACAGCACTTCCAGCTCGAAGAAATACCACGATCTCAATGACTCATTGCTAGCTGTAGCCTTCTACCTACGCGAGAGGCAAATGTACTTCCTTGTATGGACGAGTCCATTATACACATACTTTTGGGAATAGGGGGAGAGGGTACCGTTTCCTGGAAAATATATGATATGCTTATATGAAATTAAACAAAATATTCAACACGGAAAATTAGTAAAATACAGAATTAGAATAGCTAAACATAAAAAATTATCCTTCTTTCTTGAAAATAGTATAAAAATGACCAAAATGACCTGAAATTTGCCCAAAAAATGCCCTATCCCGAAAAAATGGCAAAAAAGGCAAAAAAAACGAACTAACAAATAGACTTCATTGAACTCATTCTTTCATGAAACATATATATATATATATATATATATTTGAGCAACATGTCAGTCTTACCAAAAAAAGATGCAAAATCATCAGAATCCTAGCCCTACTCATAAAATAAGGAATTTGCGTAGATATCATTCTACTATATGAACTGGCATGGATTTCTTGTAATCTAGTTCTACGGACAGTGATGGTATGATGGACTGAAGGAATGTGACGAAGAGGCCAGATGGCAACTGATAAGTGCGAGTGAAAGAGAAGGTAAGCATGGTAATGGTAAATCCTGTGCAGGTGATACCATGGCTCACGACATCATAAGAATTTATTAGAGTCGCACATTGAGATGAAGATATTAAGTGTACATATAAGACGCTAATTCAATTGAGTGCTGACAGAGAGAGTAAGGACACAAATGAAATTTGAAAGAATGAGAATGTGAGATGTGTAACTGTGTAAAGATGTTTTCCAGGGTCCGTTTTTTTGTATGTCAGGGTATTTCTTTGTGTTTTGTTTGTGTTTTCTGAGTGTTTGTGATTCACATTCGTTTTACTTGTGTGAATCCCAGAGGGGCGTTATTATAACTGCTCCAGGTTACAATAGTACACTCCAACCCGCAACTCGGAGACTTGGTTACAAGTCAAGTTAGGCTATCATGTTTCATATCATTTTATTTTGTGTCCATCATTCATCCCCATCATTTTAGTTTATAGGGTTGTAGTTATTAAGCATATAATTGTGTATTACAAGGATTCCGTCTAGGGACTTTTATTTCATTGAAGAAAAATGTCATCACATGTACAAGCTTTGTGTCTGCCAGTACCAGGATATGTGGCAATACGGAAGTTCCAATCCAAATTTAGGATCTCTTTGGATAGTGAGGCTTTGCTCTTGGCCAAGATCAGTGACAGAGGTCATATTGCAAGTTTAATTCATAGATTTGTTGAGAGTTCGAGATTGTTCTCAAGTAATTGTCTGGATTGGAGGTTATAATTCTTAGATGACGCGGGTGATGGCAAGCGAGTAGAGACTTCACTTGATTTTGAGTTCCTGAAGTGGACGGTTGTATTCTTTGGTAGTATTACGAAGTCACCCGGATTAGCCTAGAGTATACTTGATTTCGTGGTTCTGAACTGAACGGTTGTGAGATAACGTCATTAGGACTAGCCGAGAGTGAATTAGATATGATGGAAGTACCATTGTGCTCGCGGTATAAGTAATTCCTGTATCAAACCAGTAATTATATTCGATTCTACGAAGTTTTGTAACCACACATACCTTTGTTAGGTTACGGCATGCGGTCAGCAACAAGCAGTATTATTACCGCGGTAGTATGTGTACCACGTGTAAATACTGTATATAACTAATATTGGACGGACACGTGTAAGGATTTTACGGTTATGTTATATAAAGTATCTGTACTAAATGCATTTGGAGACGCTGCTAGATATACAGTATATCCGTGTGAGCATAGTATGCAATAACAGACAGAAATTGAAAGCTACACGAAATTATAATCCATCGAGAAAATCCAAGACGATCTACAAGAATCTTCTGTTACGTGAGTAGCCTACACCTGTCGCCAACACCCAGTTATTCTATACCGGTCACATGTCTCGTCAATACCAAAGGAAAATGATAGCCAGTGTAAATAGTTTGTGTAAGGCGAGAATCCTTGTCAGTTCATATCTAATACAATCAATCATAAGTTTATTCAGAGTTACTGATGGTAGTTAGATTCCCATATTAATATCTGTTGTGCTAGCCTAGTGTGATAACACCCTACCACCTGATATATATATATAAATGTTTCTCCATAGGAGAGAAGTTACTCTGTTTGTCCAAGTGGACAAGGTAAATTACAAATGGTTGTCCAAGTGGGACAGATAACTTACACAGGTAAGGACTGCAGACGGTCAATTTCAAGTAGTAGTTCCTAATGTTGGTACCAAATACTACCGTCAACGACACTTAGCAGTGAACTTGGCAACTAGATACCACCGCAACCAGAAACTCGCAACGAACGTTGGAACTTCCCCTCCGAATGAAAGCATACTGGGGAATTTTTAGCTCTCTTAGAAAATTTGACGGCTTCGTCCGGCTTCGAACCCGCGACCTTGGGCATAGAAGTTCAGCATGCTACCAGTTACGTAATCGAAGCCGCTTGCCACAGAGTCAGATGGAAAAATTAATGTAATCTCGTGCAATGGCGTTGTCATGGCAACCTCTGATAGCTCGTCCTTTTCAATGTAGTAGCGTTGTCATGGCAACCTCTGATGGCTCTTGGCTTTTTCTTATAATTCCAAAATCATTTTTCTCATCCCTTGGCCTTATGGTGGGTCATATCAAAAATTCATTCATACGAAAGTTTTAGGTAATTATTGGGGATAATATTGTCCATTTTGTACGGTGTTGATATTGTGCCTATTAAGAGTGATATGATTAATGTTTCCTGAAAAACCCACTTTTTCACCCCTTTGGTCAACGGTTGGTGCTATCAAAAAGTTTTTAAACATACATTTTTGGCCCTTATCCGACACATAGTATGAACTTTGAATGGATTCTATGTGAGAGTTATAGCGATATTTCACTTTTTCGACCCCCCTTCCATTTTCCCTCCCATTGACCTATTTTGCCCATTAACGAGATCGGCCGAGATTTTATAAGGATACATATGTAAAAAATTCAAAGTTATTGGTGCAAAATTAAGGCAGTTATCGTGTCGACAAGAAACTGATATAACTTTTGAACTGACGGTGGATTTGGGGTCTGGGGGATGTGAAACGCGAAGATACGTCGACGTTTTGCGGAAGTCGAAACATGGTACTGTACCCGAATTCCGCATAGCAAGCACCTATTATCCGCAGAGATGGTAAGGATTGCAAGGACGTTGATACCCAGCTAGATAAACAAACACTTCCCTACTAGGTGGATAAGTAGGAAACTCTCGGTACATAATGTTCACGCAATAGTAGACCTACTACTACCTAGTTACATACAATATCCTAAAATAATAAAATTGGTAGGGACAAAACACTCGTACCTCGAGGGTGAACGGTTAAAATTGTCGAAACGGGCGCTAGTATACTAGTACCATCGCATGCCGATTATTAAAATGAGAAGATATCAGTTTCTATAAAAAAGGGAAAGCATACTGACTAGTGCTCGCTAGTTTATTAATAAGTGGACAATACAACTATGACCCTGACATAAGTATCAAACTTCAAAAATAAAATAAATATTCAAATAAAAATTCGATAGATTCTCTATCTATGTTTCCATATTATATGAATTCGGAACTCCACACTGAGTTCTCCTCAACCTTCACTCTTATGCTGCATAAAATACAAACGTGTATTTCAAATCTTAAAATGATATTATATGATTTGTTACACACACTGTAGCAATCAGCTGTGACTTAATAAAAATGTCTGACTATCGTTAAATATGATCAAATACATCCTAATACCCCACATAATACATTCGTCTACTCTTCACAAATCTAAATTATAAAAATATTAAATTATTATTATTATTTACACTTTAAATTATCGCGTCCAGCATGATATTCTTTTCAACTATGTATAAGATCTTCCTTGAACTTTCTGTCAACTACATTATCGCTGTAATGTGTTTCAAATAACTTTCATTTCACAACAATTGTGTACCTTTCTTAGAATCTTTGTTTAATCCAATTGAACCTTGTATAACAAACGGTTAAGTTAATTATGATTCATAATATCGTAAATCCATTATTTCATTCGATAAATGCTGAAGCACAATGCTAGACCATCTCCATAATAAACAAATAATGACTCGTGGTTCATGGAATAATCTTCACTGTATTACTTTACTTCAATAACATACGTACTTGTTTCAAAAACTTCATAGACATACTGAACAGAACTTTACTTCACTATGGTAACATTATTTTCTCAAACTAGTGAACAATTCGTCGGTATAGCGTTAATATTCCGCTTACATTCCAATATATTTCTTTCATATCATTTCGTCGATAAGGCACGATATAACAATAATATAAGTACACCTATCTATATGTATTCTCAACAATACATAAGTTCAGTATTCCTACTAGATAAAACACAATGGATGCTAAATACCTTTCATGATGCACAACAATAAACTTCCCTTTCGATAATGCATGTCTTCGTGCTTTTCACAACGTATTACTTGCCTTGTTCACTTTCTTATAATGTCTGTACGATTTTCAATACAACCTGTAGTTACATTTTCACGTTCCTTACTATATATATTTCCTGAAGGACATCCGCCCGGCATTCCGGGAGACCATAAAGATCCAGAATACAGTGTAGGTACATTGTTGGCTCTACAGTACATAAGTCATTACGATATACCATATAAATGGTTATGTAGCATGTTGAGTGAAGCTCTCAATACGCCCAAGCAGATCTTCTCAAGATCATCCTCGATGATGCCAAGCTTCTTGAGGATATCCACGACGAACTTATAAGATGTTCCACGAGCTCCGAATAGAAGGCCATTCACTTTCCATGCAATTTTAGGTAAGTTATATCTCTCACTCAAATGAGGTATGCATGGTCGGTAAATAGCCTCTTTCTCCTCGTTGACTCGTACGGCTTGCGGAATGTCCACTTCCATTCGTACCGTGGGGTCCAGGACCAAACCCCTTCCATTCTTCCTGTCAATGGCAACGATATCTGCTCTACGGTGACTACCATTTTCCGAAATGCAGTGCACTTCCTCATAAACTTCCCATTTTAATTTCCTCAGGGAAGTGGCAATTGATGATCGAACTCGGTGATGGCGGGAATTTCGTAACAGTTCTCCTTTAGAACATTGACCCAGGACATGTCCTAGCGTCTCTGGTTGGTCACATCCTGGTTGTCGGCATAGGGTTGTGTGCTGACTTCTCCCCGGCACAGCTCTCACCGCTGAGATGTTGCAAGACATTTTGATGGCATTCGTCCATTCAGAGCACGATAAGCCTTTTCTGTTATTTATCCACGAGTTGTTCTTAGGATGTTGTTCATAAACTTCCACTCCTTTACCTTTATGAGGAAGTTTGCACCAAGCTTCAAATGACCGTTTCCGAAGCTCATTTCGTACTGTACCCGTTCGTCCTGGGGATGCGATGACCCATCTGCTATAACATCACATCCCTGGAGTTCCAGGACAGAGCGGAGTTAAATAAACCTCTAGTCAAATAAGGAATGTGTCGTAAATTCAGCTGAGTTCTCGAAAAAGCAGTGGGTATCACGAGACAAAGTATCTCTAGGGTCGTTACGGGCTTAAGTTAATAAAAATAATTCAAATATAAATGGGCGCCATCAACTGAATTCCTAGCAAAACCACTTCCTTTCCGGATAAGCCTTACTCAAGACAAGGAAAGAAGAAGGAACATCACACCATCATCAGATCACAACTAAGATAAAAACAAATTTATTTTACTTTGATAGTCAGACAGACATTTTAAATATAATTCCTACCTAAGAGTATGGTCGAATGCAAAGTTAAATTGTCATTGTCCAAAAATCGAACCATCTCCTTTCTAATGCAAAATTAATTTTATCCACATAACAAGAAAAATGTATAAAGTTCTCTTGGTTTCTCAGGATCACTGTAGCACTATGTCTTTCGTCACTGACATTTGTGAAACCTGAGACCTAATTCTCTTTAATTTAACATCAATGTGGATTTAATTAAGTTATTAAGCTGTCTAAACATACACATATAATAATCACTCATATTAAATATCACATAAATTATGGTTTGCATGGTATAATTTGAACGTAGAACATGTTAATCAAATGTTCCTAAACATTGAATAATTAATTTACATTATTTACATCGTCATTAATCTCTTATCTGTGAATTACAGAAAATTCAAATTCTCATTGGTCATCATCATAATTATCATCAAAATTAAATATTTCTCACATTAATCCTCACTTCAAAATTCCAAATATTCCTGTCAGAATCGTTAATTCATCACCATTACATCATTTAAATTCTCAATTCAAGTTGCAATTTCTTCACATTATATCTCAATTAAATGTATTTAATTCCATATAAATTCATTAATCATAAGCTTCTTTAATTAATTATCACCTTCTAATTCAGTTATTCATCATCATTACAATCGTCTAACAATTCATTTCAATCAGTTTATCCATTCAATCCTTAATTCATCCATCTATTAAATTCATCGATTTATTCAAAATTTTAATTTATCAAATTATTTAAATTTCAATCATCTGGTTATTTAGTTTTCATTATTTCATCTAGTCATTCTGATTTTTATTTCATTAGGTCAGATCGTTAATATGCTTAAATCTCAGATTATTATTTCGTTAATTATTATTTTCCGAAAATCTTGTATTATCAACTTCATTTATTTGTTTAATTTCCTAACAAATTATTTAATATGGTTTATAGAACGTTGTCTTACAGTTTTATCACTTCCAAGTTATATCTCGTATTTAATTTATCATGCCAAAAAATATTATTGTCTCCACGACATCACGTTGGATCTAACTATCCACAACGACATTACATTTCTTCAATACTTCAAATATCACATTTGAATATAAGAATTACTCCAAAAACTCCATAAATATTCAGCACATACAGCATGAATCTCAACAAATACGCTAGACTGGGTACGACGACCTCATGTCTGCCTCAAAATACATTATCAACGATGCAACTATCACATGGCAAATTCCACAAAATGCCTATCACAAACTCCACTTAACCATGTTGCATGATCTACAAAAATATATAAATGGCTTCAAATTATCAACGCACATAATCTCCTATGACTGTAATTACTCTGATCACATCTAGACAACTTCTTAAACAATTGGAAAAATATTACTTCAGTAATTTAAGCTCTGCTTTCAAATAGCATAAATTCTTTTACAATCTGCATAATTCACATCGCAGAAAAACACCAATGTGTTATAATCTCTCATATCACAATCTGCAATACTGATCTGCCTTTAAAATAATTATGACCATTAATGATTAATCTTACAAGATTCAATTACTTTAAATCCTTCTCAAAGGTATCAAACACAATTATAAAAATCATCAAAGCATCAGCTGTAATAGCTGTTAAATTGAAACTACTCTCAAAAGAGTATAGCAACAAAATATTGGATTGGCAAACAAGAATTACTAAATGCAATCCTGTTGACATTTATCGTTACTTTATTTAACAAAATTTCGACTGATATGTGACTAGTAGTTCCTTGTTTAATTCACTTACATCTCGTGTACATTCGGATGATAAAAATGAGTCCCTCAATGGCAAGTAAGATGTGTAACCACCGTACAGTCGTATAAATACGAAAGACCTCGCCCCGTCGACTTGGATGATAGTTCCCTGAACGATGGGTAAGGTGAGTAGCCACCATACAATCGTATAAATACGAAGGACCCCATCTCGTGGGCTGTATGAGTGAATGTACCAGAAAGGAATCAACAAGTTTCTAGTTGTCATATAAAAGCGACGTTCATTCACTAAAGTGAATAACTTCTTAATATCTCCAAACAATCCAATGGAAAAAATCCCTACTGATGAATAATACACACTCGCTAGTATGCAATGAACTGACGAAGTAATTTCTGATAATCAATTGCAGATCACGAGTTCGAAATGCTCGTTACTCAAAAAACTATTCATGAAAAATATCCTAGCTGGAAAAATGTCTAAAAGATCAAACATCTGCTTAATAAAGCCAAACAACGGTGAGAATTTCGTATAATGATGCCTGCCATATCATATGGTCACTCCATATTCTAGCAAATTCGAAGTATATAAATTCAAACCATGTCTTTATAATCAAATCACTCCTATTAGAAGAATATACATGTGTGCCCAGTATTCATGAAAATAATCGTATCAGGTAGTTAGAACTCTTACAATACCTTTCATTATCAGTTGTAATATAATTTCCAAGATCGTCGATTTTCCCTACATAAGAATTTCTCGTAAGATCGGCGTGAATATCATTTCATCCATGAAATGACGATTTCCTTCGAAATCCCAAGCGAATCAGCTGGTGGACTCCTCTCGTCAGGAACCGAATCCATCGCTCTGTGGTGCCATCTTGTCTCTATTCACGTTTACTCGGTCATGTTGAACCTCGAATTACCCATAGCGGATATTGTCCAACTCCTTCTCGAAAAGTTCATGAAAACAGCGGACCCCCTACTCTTCTTCTAATATACGCCACTGTTCCTTTAAATGTTCAGTTTGAGAATTGTAAGTCCAATCTCAACTTACTGCAAAGTCCCACTTGAGTAAAATAAAATTTTACTTGAGAGTGTTCAAGATTACGATACACCCTGTATCTGTTCGTAATATGTAACTCATGAAAACTGCATAAGATAAAAATCTTATAAGTGCACGATATAATGTTCATCAGAGCCTATGCTAAACATTCAGTTTACTTGGAATAGTAAAAGTCGCTTTGAATGTGTTATGTAACAGCATAGTTATAAGGTTATTCGTAAAAGCCTGTGTTTGAACAGCGTCGAAATGAAGCTTGAAATAAAGTCTTCAAATACGAGCAGTGTGATTTTGAAATACCCCGGCTGTCTACAATTGCCTCCTCGGCCAACCCGCCTGGATCAACGACCCGCTCGGCCTTGGCTGCTCGGCGATGCGAGAACTGTCACCTACTCTCCTGCCGTGACGGTTTCCGTATGTTGCGTGACCTTCGATGCGCCCCGCTTGTGCTACAGAGCTGCTCTGAACTGCCCGTCTCCTTGGGCTCAACTGAACTTGCTAGCGCTGTGTTCCGGCTTATGTGCTCCGGGCGGCACGTGGCTCATTCCCCCACCACAGTGCTCTCACGTCATGAACATAGTCTCGAACCCGAATCCTCTCGGCTGTTCTGTTATAAAATAACTTACTTCCATAAAATTATTTCCACATATAATGCATGTTATATATCCTCTTCTAAGTTGTTTAATTATTATAATTCCATAAATATTTCTCAATAAAGCTTCACATCTTTATCCATAATTCTATCTTCTTACAGATTTCAATGCCTCCTTGATTCTTGACCTCCTACGTCATCTTGGCATTCTTCTTGACGCGATCGGTGCGCTATCTTTTCTTAATTCTTTCCATAACCTCAACTACAGCTTAATGTCAGCTGGCGTAGCCGATAGCCTAAAATAGGTATCGGGTACATCTCTCCCGTACATCTCCTTTTTTATCAGGATTGAGAAAAAAATTACACTCTCAGGCATTCAATATATTATACATGTACACGATAGCTCTACAATTTCCTTACTCAGCATGATGGTATTTCCTGATGCTAGCTGCATTAAAAGTTCCTACAACTTCATCAGTATCCATCCTGACAATCTTGTAGCTATTATTCTGGTATGTTTGTTCAATACGGAACGGTCCAGCGTACAATGGAGCGAATTTATGGTAGATCTTCAGCTGAAGGTTCGAAGTGACTGGCTTCCTAATCAGCACCTCATCATTTTCTTGAAATGGCTCGTGGAACCTCCTTCCTGCCTGTCTCCTGGCTCTCTTCTCCGCCTGTCTTCTGAGCCTCTCTCCTGCCATCTCGACTCTTCTTTCTTGTGTGGGTTGAGGATCTACTGGTGCCCTCACGACTCGGTCCCATGGTCTATCCGGTTTCAATCCATGATGAAGCATGGACGGAATCTGTCCTGTGCTTTCATGTAATGTGGAATTCAAGCATTGGCTAATGATGGGTATCACTTCCATCCATCTATGGTGTTGCCTTGATACATATAAGCGACACAGCTTACTTATCTCCGGCATAATTCTTTCGGCGGGATTTCCCTCTGGATACCGTACAGAATTAAACACATGCCTGATTCCTAAACGTTCCATAGCAGTAGAAAATTCCATACTAGTAAACTGCGATCCATGGTCACTCAACAAAACTTCAGGTTTCCCCATGCTCGGAATAACTGTTTTCTCAAGTCTGTTTATTACGTACTTGGATGTAGCTTTCTGTATAGGGCATAGAGATACGTATTTCGAAAATACATCAACCGTTACCAAAACGAATTGATTGCCTTTCGTCGAACGAGGAATCGGACCGAAAATGTCCGTCGCGAAAAGTTCTCTTGGCTTACTGGGTAATATTGATCTTCTTTCATTAACTTAGATGAGTATTTACTTCGCTGACAACTGTCACAGGTCTTTATGACGTCGCGAATCGTTTGTCCCATTTGTCTCCAAACAAAAGTTTCTTGTGCGAGAGCCAAAGTCTTGTCCACACCTACATGAGCTGCAGTTCGGTGTATCATCCAAATAACTGGTTTGACAAGCTTGGGTGGGATCACTACTCTAAGTTTAGTATGATCCTGGTCGATATATTGGCATATAACACCTCCCATAATATGATGTTTTCTAGCCTCTATCTCAGTTCTCTGAAAATCCGGATCAGTGTTATCCATCCTGCGTGTCAGAAAACGGTAAATTCTTCGCAAAGGTGCATATCTCTTCTGAGTTTGCGCTAACAACTTCAACTTCTCTAGAGTACCATTATCCTCTTGAATCAAATTTATATGGTTGACAATTACTTCTTCACAAGGGTTTCTGCTCAGCACATCTGCTAACAGATTTAACTTCCCAGGTCTATGTACAACAGTTGGGTTAAATTGCTGTAAGAACAGAGCCCATCTGGTGATGCGGTCACTCGCTAAATCTGTCTTCATAATGAATTGGAGGGCTTTATGATCTGTGATCACTGTTATGTCATGTCCAAACAACACCTTCTTCCACGTTTTGAGAGCATGAACCACTGCTAATGCCTCTAACTCAGTTGCATAGTAATTCTTCTCACAATTCCTAAGCTTGCGACTGGTGAAAGCTAAATATCTATGTTTCTTGTCATCATCCAACTGATATAGGATTCCACTAATGCCTATTTTGGATGCGTCTGTCTCTACAAAAAACCTTCTTGTAAAATCAGGATACTCAACTTGATATTTTGGATCAGCATTTTCTTGGCCGCTAAAAACGCTTGATTGCATCTATCGTCCCATTTCCATCGATTTCCCTTCCTTAATAAATCCTGCAGAGGTGCCATCGTCTCAGTATATTCAGGACAATGTGTTGAAAAGAACTGACACATGCCTAAAAACTGCCGTACCTCTTTAATCTTTCGTGGTGTTGGAAACTCTGAAATTGCCATGATCTTCTTTGGATTGGGCCTATAACCGTCTCCATCGATTCTATGTCCAAGAAATTCAATTTCTTCATGAAAGAACTGACATTTATTGAAGTTCACCTTGAAGTTCGTTCTCCTAAGATCTTCAAAAAGCATTTGAAGGTGTCTGATATGTTCTTCCGCTGTCTCAGACGCTATAATCAGGTCATCAATATAGCTTACCACATGCTCCTTAACTGCATCTGACAAATTTTCATCTAGTGCTCGGATCATCACCGGACCACTATTGAATACATATGTTTTATGGTCAAACAAGAACCCTGTATATTGTTTGCAGTCTTCTGCTAGCTCAACATGATAATATGAACTAGTCAGATCGATTGTCGAGAAGAAACTCTTTCCTCTGAATCGGCGTAACAATTCACGAATAACAGGTGGTCTATCGTGTTCAGGAAGAACTCTTTCATTAAGGGCTCTGGCATCTAGACATATCCTCAGCTTACCGTTAGGTTTCTTGACAACAGCTAAAGGATTAAAATAAGCAGTTGGCATTTTCTTAATTATTCCATCTGTCTCCATGTCGCTTATCATTATGCTGACTTCCTCCTTCCATTTATCCGGAATGGGATATAAATTTTTATGGTATGGTTTGTCATCCATCAACTTGATGCTGTAGGTAAAATTTTCTATGAGACCTGGTTTGTCATTGAATATGTCCTCATATTCTGAAATTACTTGATCAAACTGCCCCTTAATTTCTGGATTTATTTTACTTGTCATGCCAATTTTATTTTCTATAGACCTTTCAACGCTGCTTACAATTTCATCCAATATATCCTCTCTAAAGAATGTCATCTCCGATTCTTGATTTTCCATGACCCCTTCTTGAAAGTACATGCGCCTACTCTGCATATCTATGATCAGGCCACTCTCACTTAGGAAATCCACTCCTAGGATCATGTCAAAATGTAGTTGACCCACTACTAGGAACATCTGTTCAAAACTTCTGGTTCCAATCCCAACATCTAAAAGTACCTGACTCTTACATTTCATACTCCTGTCTGGGATCACCCCTTGAATTTTGCTAACAACAGTTGGCAACATTGTAATTCCTCCTAATAATTTCAGTTCACCCAGGCAACCTATGGATATCAAGCTCACCATAGCCCCTGTGTCTACAAGTGTCTTTATTTCTTTTCCCATGACTTCCACACTAATAACTGGCAATTCATGTCTATTTTCCCGTTGTACTATGTCTTCTTCCTCGATTAAATCCTCGTCCTTGACCTGATATGTTTCCACGATGACGATTGATTCCCAATGATTTTCATTTTTCTCTGGAGTTAATTTGACGGGTTTTTTTCCTTCGCCACTCGTGCTGGCTCGATTGACATCTCTCACTGTCTCCTCGAGTGGTGCACTAGGCTGTCTATCCTCTTGTCTCGACCTCTCATGTCCACGATTGTCCCTTCGGTCGTTAGGATCGTTTCTTCGGCCATCCTGTCGGTCGTTTCCATTATATTGTTGACCCTGGTTCCAGTTATTCCTTCCCCGATATCTGTTATTATACCGATTCCTGTCCTGATACCTGGAATTTTGGTTATAATTCCTATACCGGCTATCTCTCGCTTCTTGATCGTATGGCCTTTCATATGGTCCTCTATATCGATCATTTCCTCTTGCGTTACGGATATTTCCTCGATTCCCTTCGTTCCGTCGGTTTTCCCAGGAATCCCTTCTGTCCGTTTGAGCTGCATTGTCCACGACCACCGCATTTACTTCTTGCGTGTTTCTGTTGTCGTTTCTATTACTTCTAGGCGTGACCTGTGCGCTTGTATAATCCAATCGCCGCAAAATGTCGTCATAATGTTCCAGCGTATTGGCTCCTGATGCTATCAGTGATCGCTGTACCTCTATCGGTAACTGTCGCGCTATAGCTTGCAAAAGCTCTTCTTCTGGCAATGGAGGAATAAGGAACTGTAATTTAGCCAGCTGTGACGTGAAATAGTTGGCGTAATGCGTCGGATGTGACGTAGAATAGCGTTTTGAGTACATCTCCGCTCTTACGTTGAGTTGATCCTCGGCACTCCAGAATCTCCTCAAGAAAGCCATGGCAAATTGCTCCATGTTCGCAAAATTGCTTCTGAACGCTCTAAACCACGTAAGTGCAGATCCATCTAAGGCGCGTTCTACTATCCTTAGCTCTCTTTCTTTGGCTACCCTGTGTTCCGCCATGTAGTCTCGAATATCTCGCAGAAATTCTACTGGTGTAACTCCTGTATTTCCCGAAAACTTTCTCGGCTTGTCATCCAGGTTCCTAATAATTGTGACAGGACCTGAGTATCGTTCGCTTGGACCCAACGTACTCCTATTCGAACTTGGATTATCCTGAGGGGTTGAACTGACCCTTTCGAATGTCACATTCGGTTGCATTTGACGGTCTTCTACCATGCTCGGTTCTTGATTCGTCATACTGTGGTCTATCGCTGTTTGATTTATCAATGTTTCCCCTGATGTTACATTCTGACTGGTGAAACTGTTAACTATGGATTCTAGTTTAGTCATCCTGTCTTCTGCTAATCTCTTGACCTGAGTCTTCAACTCATCTAACGATGTAACATCCTGCGTCTTGCTACTCTCGTCTAGATCGTTCCTTAACTTGTCGATTTTTCCTTCGCACGTGTTCTTTACTAACGCGACTTGTTCTTTCAACAGATCAACATCTGTTCTAAATAGTGTTGAATCTATCTTCATCGCTTCCTTGCTTTCCGTAAACCTCGCTTCTAAGTTTGCCATACCTGCGATTAATTTTTCATCTAACCCGTCACGTTTCTCTTTTGCTTCGGCATCGACCTCACTATACCGTTCTTCCACAATTGCTCCGACTCTATTTTTAAATAAAGCTAAGTTTTCGTTAACCTTTTGCTCTATATCGTCGTCTATCTTCCTAATATCCTTCTGCAATTGATTTTCTAACGACTTTAAATTAGAATTGACCTCTCCCAAGACTTCCTCTTTAATGGTCCCAATTACTGTCTTTAAATCTTTAATTTCGTTACCTAGATTCGTTTCTAGACCTTTAATATTAGTCTCGAAAGATACTTCGGTAGACCAATCTTGAATTTTTCCTACATCTGCCACTAAACCATCGATGTCGAATCTCAACTTCGATACATCTGACTTAATGTCTTTCTGTATGGTCATAACGTCTGTTCTTAAAGTAAAAATATTTTCTTCTCCTCTACTTTCCAATTCAATAATATTTTTCCTTAATATTTGAACATTTTCCTCTCCTTTCATGTTTACTGCAATTATGTCTAATTGTAAAGTTTTCAGCATCTCATTATTCTTTAAAGTTAAACTATTCTCTAATCTAGTTAACTTATTTTCTAATTCAGTGTTAGTTTCTTCACTACGAGACTGTAATTTCTCTTCCAATGATTTGAAATTGTCTTTCAAGTTAGCTTCACTAGCTTTTAAATGACTTTCAGTATTTGACTGTAATCTTTCTTCTAATGACTTAAAATTGTCCTTTAAGTTAGCTTCACTATTTGACTGTAGCCTTGTTTCTAATAACATCAACTCATCTTTGCTATTTGACTGTAATAGTTTTAAATTTTCTTCAGTAGTTGACTGTAGCCTAGTCTCTAATGATTTTAAACTGTCGTTCAGACTGCCTTCGTTACTAGCCTGTAATGATTTTACATTCTCTTTACATTTAGCTTCTAATCTAGCTTCTGAATTATTAATTTGTTCTTTAACTTCCGTTTCCATCTTAGAAATAGTTTCTGCAATTCCAGACATACCCGTCTGCAATTCTCCTAACACCTTCGCTAAGTCCTCCGGCAACATAATTATATTTTCAATATAGAATATATATAGAGACGTTAGACAACAACAAATCACAATGTCTCAATTCCTGCATTCACTTGGGTATAGGGAAAAATATCTTATAACTAACATGATATTACTAATACGATTAACATGAACACTGGATTGGGCACACAAGTACATTGTCTGACTAAGTTTAATAAATTTTGTAACACACTTAAATTAACTTGAGATCAATCTCTCAGTAATCTAAATCTGATGTGATTCCATAGAATTAACAAAATCGAAAAGCCCCACTAGTTGGATAAAGCCAATTCTCCCTCTCTCTCTGTACCCGTTCGTCCTGGGGATGCGATGACCCATCTGCTATAACATCACATCCCTGGAGTTCCAGGACAGAGCGGAGTTAAATGAACCTCTAGTCAAATAAGGAATGTGTCGGAAATTCAGCTGAGTTCTCGAAAAAGCAGTGGGTATCACGAGACAAAGTATCTCTAGGGTCGTTACGGGCTTAAGTTAATAAAAATAATTCAAATATAAATGGGCGCCATCAACTGAATTCCTAGCAAAACCACTTCCTTTCCGGATAAGCCTTACTCAAGACAAGGAAAGAAGAAGGAACATCACACCATCATCAGATCACAACTAAGATAAAAACAAATTTATTTTACTTTGATAATCAGACAGACATTTTAAATATAATTCCTACCTAAGAGTATGGTCGAATGCAAAGTTAAATTGTCATTGTCCAAAAATCGAACCATCTCCTTTCTAATGCAAAATTAATTTTATCCACATAACAAGAAAAATGTATAAAGTTCTCTTGGTTTCTCAGGATCACTGTAGCACTATGTCTTTCGTCACTGACATTTGTGAAACCTGAGACCTAATTCTCTTTAATTTAACATCAATGTGGATTTAATTAAGTTATTAAGCTGTCTAAACATACACATATAATAATCACTCATATTAAATATCACATAAATTATGGTTTGCATGGTATAATTTGAACGTAGAACATGTTAATCAAATGTTCCTAAACATTGAATAATTAATTTACATTATTTACATCGTCATTAATCTCTTATCTGTGAATTACAGAAAATTCAAATTCTCATTGGTCATCATCATAATTATCATCAAAATTAAATATTTCTCACATTAATCCTCACTTCAAAATTCCAAATATTCCTGTCAGAATCGTTAATTCATCACCATTACATCATTTAAATTCTCAATTCAAGTTGCAATTCCTTCACATTATATCTCAATTAAATGTATTTAATTCCATATAAATTCATTAATCATAAGCTTCTTTAATTAATTATCACCTTCTAATTCAGTTATTCATCATTGATACGTGCAAGGGCACGTCCCTACGCTTGCAAACATGTATTTGCTCATTTGAAATGACCGCTTGGTCGCTCAGTACCGTCTGTCACCACAAGATGGTAGCTGCAGTCGGACTTTGCAAAGATACAAATAGTTCCTGTTTCTCCCCAATAGGTGGTGTGGGCTTCGCCTTATAAACTCTATATACGCATGACATAATTGAAAGACAATTATGATTCTACGTCATAAAACAAAGAACGGTGTGTATTCTTGATACCGCCAAATTATGAACTTATTAATGACATTGTTGTTTTGATGTGTCACTTCGTGATTGGACAATATTTATTTACATGAAGACAGTTCGATAAATGACGAGCGATTCTCCGCCATTTTCTGTGGAGTCCATTTGAGGTCATGAAGTAAACATCAAGCTATCTGGGCGTGAAAGGTGTTTCCACTAATGGGGGCTTTAAGCCCTCATTCTCTACAAAAAATATATATATATTCTAGAAAAAGGAATTGCCTGTTCTCTTCGGGCTATGCATTTTCATCTTTTCGCCGTGAAGTGGACGTGTGGAATGTGACCTGTGATTGTGACCCAAACAACGCATGTGCCGGGGTTTGCCATTTTTTTGTGAAGCACATGTAATAACATAAAAGTATGTGTTAATTATTTTATTATTTTTGTGTCTCCACAGAGAAGGATGTAAGGTACGTTTTTTTAAATTTAATTTATTTAATTATTTTATTGTTATGGAGCTCCGATATCTTCTTATAGTAATATTTTATTTCTGTTCCTCTTTGGTTTTATAGGTCCTATTTTATTGTTGTTTTTATTACGTTTCCTGGTTTATTTTAATTCTGTGATCTTTTCTTCGTACTGCCCCCGTAATTGAATTATGTAGAGACCACGGTGGCTATATTTGAAATTATAAGGAAAGTTATGGTTGTCATAGTTATGACGTGGGTAGTCATGACGTAAGCACGGATGACGTATATGTTATGCCAGCAAGCTACTTGAGCTGAGATTCTCAGTGACGTCAGCTTTTAGTCCAGAATGTTCCAAGATGTACGACGCAGTCGCAGGAAACGAGGAATTCTGCTGAGGAAGAAACTATGCTATTGGAGGAGAGGCTTGAACCAATGAACGATAGTTTAAAGGAAGACGGAGATTGCTGAAACTATGGTATTTTTAGTACTTTTGGAATGCAGAATTGTGGAAATCCATTTGCAGTAAAAGCATTGATTTGGAATTTTGGTGAAATTTATTTTCAGTTTTTGAATTTTGAAAATCCATCATGTATTAACGAAGTTGGAAGTTTTAGCGATGACGCAGTATCACGCTTTGGAAGGGATGGAAACGCCCCTCGAGAAGTTAATAAAAGGGCTTGCGCAGAAGAGAGGAGCCTCTTTCGTTCTCTGATCATTCTGAGATCTCATTCTCAGATCATCGAAGTATATTTGTGAAAGTTCTTTTCTTATACATTCATTATAGTGAGACGTCGAAGTGAACAGCAGTGAAAAGAATCGTCTTTATAACGCGTGGCGAGGCCACTATATTAACGAGATCCAGGTCAAACTAGGTGAAGTTGAAACGGACCTTAGAAAGCTTCTATAAGTTTAGCTTCGAACAGTTAGCGGTCTCCGATAAGATAATTGTATTGTGCAGTGCTACATGCAGTTATAGAGAAAATCTGAACAATTTCGACCGAGTAGTTTAAAAGATATTAGCAGTTTTATACGACTGACAAAAGTGATTATCTCGCCACTAGAGAAGCACTTTTGTTTAGCCAGAATCAACGCAAGGCTGACGCTGCGAGTGGAGTAGAAAGACTTCAGATTGCTTGGTTACACAACGATACCTGTATAATGGAGCAATTGAATACGGCAGTTTGTTCTTCTGACACTACAACCGAAGAGCAAATGGAAGGCTAAGAGGGCTTATTGCAATTGGGACGTACTTCAATGGAGTAAGATAGCGACATGGAACTTCGCTAATTGCTATTCCACACAAGCGAACATGCGGTGAATACCATCTACACCCATGTTTCGTAATTAAAGGCTGAATACCATCGAACAGCCATAGAAACAATTTCATACTCTGTATATGAATAATTTCTTCGGAAATTTCTACAAAACTTCATGATGATTGTCTACTGGAACTTCAGGGAATTTTTCAAGAGAGGTCAGGGATGTCCCGACTCACAAAGAAGATTATTGCCGGAAGGATGTCTATTCGTCTTCGAGGAGCAGAGCGATTCACGGAGAAGGAAGCAGTTCGATTCTCCGAGGGTGCTATTTCCTATTTCGAGGATGGAGCTCAACTTTAACGTGGTGAAATGGATCCATCAGCAGTCTTCTTTGGGGAATTTTCCTCTGGAACGTCAATCGGCAGATAAGGTAGTCGTGAATGTTTATTGTATTTGAGTTTACTAATAATGTTTGAGCAACCATTTTTCCCATATTTTTATCCTCATGTATTTTGCCCTATTTTCTTGTTGAGATTCTTATTCTCAGTACACCTTGATGAGTTTTGCATTTTTCGACGATTTATTAAGATATTGTTATGTCATGGGCATAATTAACGATTTTGAATCAGTTGAGACTGATATTTAGAATATTCAGTAATTAATATTTTTTTGTAGTCACGATTTGACTGTAAGTTAATGATTTTTATGGCAGATTTAAATTCAGACAGCGTGTCACTTTATTAAAGTAATTCTACCCCAAGTTAATTACTTTGAACAATTTTCTGTCATCATCAAGAAGGAAGAACATTTAAATGATTTTAGAGCGTTAAAATCTCTTACGTTGTCGACGATCTTGGAAATACTAGTCGTTATCTGTATTGATTGCAACACAGACATTTATCGTCAGTTATGAATGAACATTGCATCATAGACACTTTTGTGAAAGAGTAATGTTAATAATGAATTATTGAATGCATTAAAGTCAAGTACTTTTGTTAGGAGTTTTTCTCAATTAGAGATTTATATACCGATGTTTGCATTCCCCAGTCTAATTGGATTCTATTCGACTACTTTGCATTTTAGTCGCACTTTATTTGAAGATAGTATTTTCATACTACAATTTCTTTTAAGATGTTAATCTTAAATTTTGATAGACCAGACAGGCGTATATAAGCGTATTCACTATTAAATTTGTTTGCGATTGGCAAGTTTTGACTTCATTTCAGTTCATGAATGAAATCCACGAAGGTTAAATAGAAAAACAGTTTTGAAACAATTAATGATTATAAAAATTTTTAAGTGGAACTATGAATGTATAATCGCTAGTGCAGCGCGTGTTGAAAGTCGCTGAGGTATAATGCCCTTGAATATGAAGGAAGTTCCCACAAGATTTAATGTTAAAGAATTATTTGTGGAAGTTTTGTAAGTGATGTGAAAGTTTTAAATGCCATATAGATTAATATATGATGATTTTGGGCATATTTTTAATGCAGATTGTGCATTAACTTGTTAGCGAAGGATTTTCCGCTGGAGTAAGATTGTTATAGTTCGTTGAAAATTAATCAAGTGAGTTACTGTTATAATTAACACGAGTTTTGAAAGAATTTGAGATAAGATTTTGAATGAAGGTTGCCGTCACAAATCATTATTAAAAAACTTTATTAAACCAGATTGTGACATTAACATGTATAACTAACCTTCATTGGTCGATTATATTAAACAGGATTATAAAATTACCAACCGAATGAACATGTGGCTAATGTATTTATTAAATTAATAATTTAAACAATTTAAATGTTAATATTGTAAATAATTGCTGTAAATATTTTTGAAAATAATGTGGAACGAGAGTGATGTTAAAGGCGTGCTTATAATATTTTTATTGTCTTTGACAAATATTATAAACAATTTCTAATTGTTATAAATAATTTATGTGATTTTGTTATAAACATTTAAGAGCTAATTAAACATTTGGATTGAAGTTAACAAGTTTAAGAAATTAACATAATGATCCGATAGGATGTGAGCAAAGTACTTGAAAGATTTGCGTAAATATAATGTGAGTTGTCTTGTAAGACATTTAAAAGCTTGAGAGAACAAGCTGTATTCTTACGTAACATAGCGTGTGAGAAGGGAGTGCATTTAACCAGTATGCAACAGGCTGGAAGGTAGCCCGCAGCTGTGTCAACATATGGTTCTCAGAGAGTGAGGTCGTACACACTCTGGCCTTGCGACTATAAACACCATTCTCTTGTTTATTAAAAGGAAACCAAATGCTCTATATATGTCACTCCCTGACGTCCTTTTCCAATCCAATAGTGTTATGAATATTACGTTACTTGGAGCTCTTGGGAGCTAAAATATTTTATATCATGTTGTATAATAATTTTGCAAGTCCTACTGGAGGACGTAGTCAGATTGACTTGGGCTACTGATAGCCACGTTATTTTTGTTGTGTTAGTAAAATCAGACCCTTTATTAGAAATAAAGCTTTTGTACAGTTCAAAGTTCTCGTCTTCGTTTCTGGTTCATTTTTTAAATGTCATGGTGGAGGTTATTGTGCGAACAGATTTTAGTGATCCTGTTGTCAACTCAAACCCCGAGATAATTAAGAGGTAAGTAACGGTAAGTATGAACCCCCGTCTATTTTGGTGTGTTCCACAATGATTTCCTGTGAACTTCTGTGCTCTTATCTCGATAGTATCTGTCAGTGCCATTTTCATTGATGTAACTGTGCCGGTGCGATTGATAATTGGTAATCCGATTGAGGGGGCGGATATCTGACAGCCTACTATCCAGGTAAACGGGGACAGAAAGATTGGCGACCCAAGAACGTGGGGCTGAGTCAACAGAAAGATTGACCCTAATACGTGGGGCGAATTCGACAAAACTGGATCACCAGGTTGAACGATAGAAAGATTCGCACCTAAAACGTAAGGTTCGATTAGACTCAAATAAAGAGGTTGATTCTTTGTTAGATGTCTAGGCCAATTGTAGTATTTAAGAGTGTGATTATATAGGAATTAAATGTTGTATTGTATTAGGAAAATTACACTCAGAAAAGATCAGATCTTATACAACTTGAGAAAGGTTAAATGGGCAGGAAAATTAGAAAAGTCGCCTATAATCTGGAATCTTATTTTATTTGACCGGCTTATGACATTTTAGTCATATTAAAGATAAAATTAAATTATTTGGATTGTAAATGTAAATTATTTGTGGTAGGATATTTTAAAATGAGCCAGAGAAATTTGAACATGTGCTTGAGTTTGTTTCAACATGAAGTATCTTCGAATATTAATTATAAGGTAGTTATAAGTTAGATTTAAGACAGAAAATTGATCAAAAATTATATATGGTGAAAAGTGTTGCTCAAATGTTGTTATTTTGCTCGTTTTATGTATGTCCCTACAGCAATCCATTTTTGAATAATATTGTAATGGCAGATGAAAGTTTGAAGAAAATGTTAGAGGAGATGTCTGCTAATTTGAAAGCAAGCATGACTAGTAGTGTGAAGCAGATGCTGAATGAAAGCATGAAGGAGAATAATAGTCGAATGGAGGAGAATGTTAGTAATTTGTCTGCTAATTTAAATGCAAGAATGGAGGAGAATGCTAGTAATTTAAATGCAAGGATGGAGGAGAATGCTAGTAATTTAAATGCAAGGATGGAGGAGAATGCTAGTAATTTGAAAGTTAGTATGGGTGAAAGTTTGAAGGGTATCCAAACTAGTGCTGCTAATTTGGAGGATAATATGTCGCGTTTACAGATTAATACCCTAGGAATTGAAAATACTGTAACTGACATCCGCACAGATGTATCTAATGTGCATAAAAATGTTGATGATGTTAAATTTGATGTGTCTAAGGTACAGAAAGACCTTACAATGTTAAATCTAGATGTAGCTAATGTCCGAGGGGATATTTCTTGTGCTAGAGCCGAAGTAGTTGTTGTCAAAAACGATGTAGCGACTGTCCAAGACAAGGTCGAGGAAGTCCAGAAAGAAATTCAAAAAGCTAGGACTGATGTATCCAATGTTCAGGTAGACATTAATAACGTTCGTGCGGATATAACTGAGGTGCAAAGTGACATAACTAAGATTCAGGTAGAGGTCAACACAGTTTTCGTAGATATCACTAAAGTCCAAACTGATGTAAATAAAGTCAGGGAAGAAATCGAAAACTCAAAAACTCTTTGTACGCGTAATATAACTGCATTAGCGACTAGGTTAGTCGATGAATCAGTTAGAACAACAACGTCTTTAGCAGAGTTGAAGTATGATGTAGAGGTCATGAGAACACAGGTATTAGACCACAATAGAGTATTAAAAGAGGATATCGAAGTAGACATAGCCGAAATGTTAACAGCAAACGTAGCGGTATGGAAAGACGAGTGGAATAAGTCAAGTGGGGAACATGTAACCCAAATTCAGGAAAGGATTGAAAGAAAACTTGCCAGTACGCAGATAGAAATTAACAATGAGGTAGTACAGATTAGGAAAGATTTAAGCGTCAGGATAAATTCGCTATCCGAAAAACAAGTTGACGATAGAACACAACTAGATCAGGATATGCAAACTTTAAAATCTACATTAGAGGAACAGATGCATAAAGTTGTCTCGGATGTAAATGAAACGACGAGTAAACTGAAAAATTTGAAGTTAGGAGAGGCTAGTTTAATGGAGAACTACAAAGAAGAGATAGTCAAGAAAGTCTTAACAGAAATCACCGACAAGGATACAGAAGGCTTAGCTTGCGAATTGAATAGGAAGTATACCAGAAGATGTCACCTAGAGCCAGAAGAAAGAGACGTGACTCCTGAAGAACGTGTATCCAGATTCAGAGAGGAGGATGACGAGAGGAATATGGAACCTGAGTGGAATTATCGAGATAGTGGGAAAAACTATCCGGATTCATATCCGAGGAACGTGACGGTCATCAGGAATTTCGAGGACAAACCACAAAAATTCAGTAACACTGATAGTTTGACACCTATAGAGTATGTAAGGAATCTCAAAGATTATTTCATCGAAGCTCACATTCCCAGAGAGAGAGAGATGAAGATAGTAGAGAGATATCTGATTGGAGGACCCCTTGAATGGTTTCGCGCATTTAGATACACATTCAGTAACTTTGACGAGTTTGCAGAGGCATTAATCAAACGATTTTGGTCCATAGAAGCGCAGAATTCGTTAAGAGCGGAGGTGTATTCAAGAAAATACTCAGGTACTCTTCCAACGAGGTACGCTGATTTCTTTACGAGTCAGTTGTCCCGCTTGAGATTTTTGCAACCCCCATTGTCCACGGAGCAACTAATAGATGCGATTTCTCGTATGCTGCCAGTTGAGGTGAGGAGACTTATAATATCGTCCAACATCAGGGATTTATCCAGCATGGATGAATTACTAAGAAGGTTAGACTACACAAGTCCAATGCCTAACGTAGTCCAGAAAGGTCAAAGGCAGGAATTTAAAGAAATCAATACGGTATATATGGACCAAGTCCAACAAACTGACAAGCCAGAGCAGGAGAAAACTGACAATGTAGGTCCTCACAGGAATAATCAGTTTAGAAATTACAGATCACAAGGTTACCGACCGTATCAACAGAGAAGAGGTTGGAACTACAACCGAGGAAACTACAATGGAAGAGGCAGATATTACAATAATAATGGGTATAACCGTAACTATAATAGGAATAACCAAAACCAAAATAGAAACCAGAATACTCAAAGTCAGGTTATGACACCTGATCAGTATCAGCAAAGAGAAAAGGAAAGCCAGCAATACTTAAAAGAATTAAGGGATAAAGAAGCTGACAATCAAAAGAAAAGGCAGGATGTTGTAATCGATCCTGGGCCTTCTACGAGCCAGCAGAATTTTGAGGTCGGTAACACAAAAAAAAAACGCCGATTTCTCAACGTCAGTGAGAACCTGTAAATACATTGCCACACCACACCTGATTACGATTAATGAGATATACGAAGTTACCGATGAAGATTTACTAGAAGAGAGGGGTATTGTTAAAGAGGAAAGACCATGTGCCTTACCTATTATTGCTGTACGGATAGATGGACAGCAGTACAAAGCCCTGATGGATACTGGTGCTATTATTTCCATCATTTCAGAGGAATGTTATCAAAGTCTGCTAAGAGGAGAGAACATGACAGTTCTACCTGTTTCTACCGTCAAAGTGAGAGGGATATTCCAAGATAAGGCAGTGAAATGCAAGATTCAAGTGTTATTGAACTTTGAGATCAATGGAAGGAATTATGAACAGATTTTCATTGTGGTGAGCAAGATCAATTTTGATATGGTGCTTGGAATCGATTTTATATCGAAGGTCGGAGCTATTATTGACATGAAGAACAGAAGTATTAGCTTTAATGATGGGTACATAATCACAGAAGAGATAGAAGAACAGGACGTGAAAAACAGTCTGGAAATAGACCTTAGGGAAGACATTTTGAATACAATAATTAATGAAGTGGAAAATTTAGAAGAAATACCCAGTAGAAAAACTGAAGGATTTGAAGAAATTCAGGGGGAATTTGAGGATCTGATAAAGGAATTCCAAGATATTTTCGATGAAAAGCCTGGATTGATTAAGGATTATAAGTACAAGATAAGGCTGACAGATGAAACCCCTTACCAGAAGAGAATGTACCCCATTCCTGAGAAATACTATCAAGAAGTACGAGGGTTAATCAGAAAAATGGAGGTAGACGGGATTATTAGAAAACAGGCGTCGTCTTATATAAACCCCATCACAGTAGTAAAGAAAAGTAATGGTCAGATACGTCTTTGTCTCGATGCCAGGACCATCAACTTGAAGATTCTTCCAGAAAATGACAGACCACCCAAGATTAGAGATCTGCTTCGGAAATGCAAAGGAAGAGCTTGTTTCAGCGTTCTTGACTTGACGTCTTCATTTTATCAAGTTCAGTTAGAAGAGGATAGTATGCAGTACACTGGATTCCTATTTGACCAGACGTCATGGGTCTTTGCCAGAATGCCTTTTGGAATGGTTAACAGTGGACCAGCACTTATTCGAGCACTTGATAGTAAGCTCACTGACGAAGTGAAAGAAAATGTAATCTGCTACATTGACGATTTAATCGTATCTTCACCCAGCGCCGCAGAACATTTAGTGCACTTGAGAAAGTTGTTCGAGAATTTAAGGGAGGCCAATATAAAGGTGAACTTTGGAAAATGTCAATTCTTGAAGAAAGAGATAAATTACTTGGGGCATACTATTGATAAAGATGGATATCATCCAAACATGAAAAAAGTAGATGCGATCACGAGATTTCCAAAGCCAACTAAGGTGAAACAAGTCAGAGAATTTGTAGGTGCATGCCAATTTATTAGCAGCCACTGTCCAAGATACTCGGAAATTATGGCTCCTCTGTATGACTTACTCAAGAAGAACAACAGATGGAAATAGGAGTACCGCTGCAGACGAGGCTTTTGAGAAAGCAAAAGAGATGCTCAAAAATAATGTGAAACTGGAGTACCCAGACTTTGAGAAGGTGTTCTTTATTGAGTCTGATGCATCAAGAATAGGCATTAGTGCAGTCTTATACCAGAAAGACGAGGCAGGCAACAAGCACTACATTGCGTTCACTAGTCGGAAGTTGAAAAAGCACGAGGAAAACTACTTCACGACAGAGCTTGAAGCGTTAGCTTTTGTGACAGCTTTACAAGCCTGGAAGAAAATCCTGCTGGGACATAAGGTCATCATTATTACTGACCATAAAGCACTACAGTTTATGTTGCAAACTGACATGTCGAGTGATATATTGACACGTTGGGCTTTGTTCACCCAACAGTTTAACGCTACTATCGTCCACCAGCCTGGGAAAGATAACTTACTGGCTGATGCTCTATCACGTAACCCTATTAAAAATGTGCAGATACACCATGTACAATTGGAGCAAGAAGACGAAGAAACCGTTAGGAGGTTAGCCCGAATCGGTGTGTCACAGAAGAGACACGCTCCAATAAGGAAAATGTACAGGTTCCTCAAGGGTTACATGGACAATACGGATGTTGACTATGAAGCTACACGGAGAAATTCACGACACTTTGTCTTGAGTGGAGACATTGTATGCAAGTATGCTGACTCTGCGCATACAAAACTTCGAATAGTCGTGCCACCTAAACTTGTTGTCAATTTAGTGTGGGTAGCTCATCATGCAACTGGACATGCCGGTTTAGATAAAACTCTTAATACACTTAAAGAGAGATTTATCTGGACTAACATGCGTTCCAGCATTGCCAAGGTCATTAGATCCTGTGACAAATGTCAAAGAGCAAAGTATGCTTCTGCTTTACTAAAGGGAAAACCGAAGGCGATGATTCCTTCTAAGCCAAACGAACTTATGGCGACGGATATATTTGGCCCCTGTCCGAAGGGATACCAGGGTAACCAGTACCTGTTGGTGACCGTGGATGTTTTCTCTAAATTTGTTACAATGAGTCCCATGCAGAAAGCTAACACAAGGAACGTAGTAAGCAGACTGGAAAATGCTGTATTTCCTAAAGCTGGTATACCGGAATATCTACTGTCAGATCATGGAACGCAGTTTACGTCCGTGGAATTTGCAGCGGATATGGAAAGGCTTGGCATTAAGCACTTATTTTCAAGCGTGCGTTACCCTGAATCGAATTCCTCAGAAAGATATATGACTGAATTTTCAAAATTCTGTCGAATTTTCTGTCCTAATGATCATTCTGGTTGGGTGAGATTTGTACCCCTTATTGAGGAATGTCTGAACTCTACAGTGCAGGAGAGCACAGGAGAAGTGCCAATGCGACTTCATCTAGGAAGAAACCCAGAAAGGCCGTGGGATAATCTTTTCAACCACATACCGAGAGATCCCGACATAGGAAGACAGCAGAGGATTGACAAGGCAAAGGAACAACTCCAGAAAGCAGCAGAGAAACGATTGAAAAGAGTAGCTGGAAAACGTTTTGGTACACCCTTTCAAGTTGGAAATCTTGTATTATTACGCAGACCTGTCAAGGCTGATATGACCAAGAAAATATACCCCAAATTTGGATTAGTGTTCCTGGGGCCGTTTAGGATTACGAACGCTTATGGAAACAACTGTTATGAACTCTACGATGATGAGAATAATGTCGTTTACGGCAAGTTCAATGCTGGAAATTTAAAAAGATACTATCCTAGAGTAAGCCAGTAATAATTCAATTTCGTGTTCAAGAGAGTTGAGATACTTGTAACACTGAGTTTAAAAACAATTTGCAACTGTTTTTAAAACGTGGTGAGAGGAGAATGCCCCCGTAATTGAATTATGTAGAGACCACGGTGGCTATATTTGAAATTATAAGGAAAGTTATGGTTGTCATAGTTATGACGTGGGTAGTCATGACGTAAGCACGGATGACGTATATGTTATGCCAGCAAGCTACTTGAGCTGAGATTCTCAGTGACGTCAGCTTTTAGTCCAGAATGTTCCAAGATGTACGACGCAGTCGCAGGAAACGAGGAATTCTGCTGAGGAAGAAACTATGCTATTGGAGGAGAGGCTTGAACCAATGAACGATAGTTTAAAGGAAGACGGAGATTGCTGAAACTATGGTATTTTTAGTACTTTTGGAATGCAGAATTGTGGAAATCCATTTGCAGTAAAAGCATTGATTTGGAATTTTGGTGAAATTTATTTTCAGTTTTTGAATTTTGAAAATCCATCATGTATTAACGAAGTTGGAAGTTTTAGCGATGACGCAGTATCACGCTTTGGAAGGGATGGAAACGCCCCTCGAGAAGTTAATAAAAGGGCTTGCGCAGAAGAGAGGAGCCTCTTTCGTTCTCTGATCATTCTGAGATCTCATTCTCAGATCATCGAAGTATATTTGTGAAAGTTCTTTTCTTATACATTCATTATAGTGAGACGTCGAAGTGAACAGCAGTGAAAAGAATCGTCTTTATAACGCGTGGCGAGGCCACTATATTAACGAGATCCAGGTCAAACTAGGTGAAGTTGAAACGGACCTTAGAAAGCTTCTATAAGTTTAGCTTCGAACAGTTAGCGGTCTCCGATAAGATAATTGTATTGTGCAGTGCTACATGCAGTTATAGAGAAAATCTGAACAATTTCGACCGAGTAGTTTAAAAGATATTAGCAGTTTTATACGACTGACAAAAGTGATTATCTCGCCACTAGAGAAGCACTTTTGTTTAGCCAGAATCAACGCAAGGCTGACGCTGCGAGTGGAGTAGAGAGACTTCAGATTGCTTGGTTACACAACGATACCTGTATAATGGAGCAATTGAATACGGCAGTTTGTTCTTCTGACACTACAACCGAAGAGCAAATGGAAGGCTAAGAGGGCTTATTGCAATTGGGACGTACTTCAATGGAGTAAGATAGCGACATGGAACTTCGCTAATTGCTATTCCACACAAGCGAACATGCGGTGAATACCATCTACACCCATGTTTCGTAATTAAAGGCTGAATACCATCGAACAGCCATAGAAACAATTTCATACTCTGTATATGAATAATTTCTTCGGAAATTTCTACAAAACTTCATGATGATTGTCTACTGGAACTTCAGGGAATTTTTCAAGAGAGGTCAGGGATGTCCCGACTCACAAAGAAGATTATTGCCGGAAGGATGTCTATTCGTCTTCGAGGAGCAGAGCGATTCACGGAGAAGGAAGCAGTTCGATTCTCCGAGGGTGCTATTTCCTATTTCGAGGATGGAGCTCAACTTTAACGTGGTGAAATGGATCCATCAGCAGTCTTCTTTGGGGAATTTTCCTCAGGAACGTCAATCGGCAGATAAGGTAGTCGTGAATGTTTATTGTATTTGAGTTTACTAATAATGTTTGAGCAACCATTTTTCCCATATTTTTATCCTCATGTATTTTGCCCTATTTTCTTGTTGAGATTCTTATTCTCAGTACACCTTGATGAGTTTTGCATTTTTCGACGATTTATTAAGATATTGTTATGTCATGGGCATAATTAACGATTTTGAATCAGTTGAGACTGATATTTAGAATATTCAGTAATTAATACTTTTTTGTAGTCACGATTTGACTGTAAGTTAATGATTTTTATGGCAGATTTAAATTCAGACAGCGTGTCACATTATTAAAGTAATTCTACCCCAGTTTAATTACTTTGGGCAATTTTCTGTCATCATCAAGAAGGAAGAACATTTAAATGATTTTAGAGCGTTAAAATCTCTTACGTTGTCGACGATCTTGGAAATACTAGTCGTTATCTGTATTGATTGCAACACAGACATTTATCGTCAGTTATGAATGAACATTGCATCATAGACACTTTTGTGAAAGAGTAATGTTAATAATGAATTATTGAATGCATTAAAGTCAAGTACTTTTGTTAGGAGTTTTTCTCAATTAGAGATTTATATACCGATGTTTGCATTCCCCAGTCTAATTGGATTCTATTCGACTACTTTGCATTTTAGTCGCACTTTATTTGAAGATAGTATTTTCATACTACAATTTCTTTTAAGATGTTAATCTTAAATTTTGATAGACCAGACAGGCGTATATAAGCGTATTCACTATTAAATTTGTTTGTGATTGGCAAGTTTTGACTTCATTTCAGTTCATGAATGAAATCCACGAAGGTTAAATAGAAAAACAGTTTTGAAACAATTAATGATTATAAAAATTTTTAAGTGGAACTATGAATGTATAATCGCTAGTGCAGCGCGTGTTGAAAGTCGCTGAGGTATAATGCCCTTGAATATGAAGGAAGTTCCCACAAGATTTAATGTTAAAGAATTATTTGTGGAAGTTTTGTAAGTGATGTGAAAGTTTTAAATGCCATATAGATTAATATATGATGATTTTGGGCATATTTTTAATGCAGATTGTGCATTAACTTGTTAGCGAAGGATTTTCCGCTGGAGTAAGATTGTTATAGTTCGTTGAAAATTAATCAAGTGAGTTACTGTTATAATTAACACGAGTTTTGAAAGAATTTGAGATAAGATTTTGAATGAAGGTTGCCGTCACAAATCATTATTAAAAAACTTTATTAAACCAGATTGTGACATTAACATGTATAACTAACCTTCATTGGTCGATTATATTAAACAGGATTATAAAATTACCAACCGAATGAACATGTGGCTAATGTATTTATTAAATTAATAATTTAAACAATTTAAATGTTAATATTGTAAATAATTGCTGTAAATATTTTTGAAAATAATGTGGAACGAGAGTGATGTTAAAGGCGTGCTTATAATATTTTTATTGTCTTTGACAAATATTATAAACAATTTCTAATTGTTATAAATAATTTATGTGATTTTGTTATAAACATTTAAGAGCTAATTAAACATTTGGATTGAAGTTAACAAGTTTAAGAAATTAACATAATGATCCGATAGGATGTGAGCAAAGTACTTGAAAGATTTGCGTAAATATAATGTGAGTTGTCTTGTAAGACATTTAAAAGCTTGAGAGAACAAGCTGTATTCTTACGTAACATAGCGTGTGAGAAGGGAGTGCATTTAACCAGTATGCAACAGGCTGGAAGGTAGCCCGCAGCTGTGTCAACATATGGTTCTCAGAGAGTGAGGTCGTACACACTCTGGCCTTGCGACTATAAATACCATTCTCTTGTTTATTAAAAGGAAACCAAATGCTCTATATATGTCACTCCCTGACGTCCTTTTCCAATCCAATAGTGTTATGAATATTACGTTACTTGGAGCTCTTGGGAGCTAAAATATTTTATATCATGTTGTATAATAATTTTGCAAGTCCTACTGGAGGACGTAGTCAGATTGACTTGGGCTACTGATAGCCACGTTGTTTTTGTTGTGTTAGTAAAATCAGACCCTTTATTAGAAATAAAGCTTTTGTACAGTTCAAAGTTCTCGTCTTCGTTTCTGGTTCATTTTTTAAATGTCATGGTGGAGGTTATTGTGCGAACAGATTTAAGTGATCCTGTTGTCAACTCAAACCCCGAGATAATTAAGAGGTAGGTAACGGTAAGTATGAACCCCCGTCTATTTTGGTGTGTTCCACAATGATTTCCTGTGAACTTCTGTGCTCTTATCTCGATAGTATCTGTCAGTGCCATTTTCATTGATGTAACTGTGCCGGTGCGATTGATAATTGGTAATCCGATTGAGGGGGCGGATATCTGACAGCCTACTATCCAGGTAAACGGGGACAGTACCTTGTGGAGACACATTTCCAATTTATTTTACGTTTAAATTATTATTTATATTCCTTTGTCAATCTTGGGATTGACATTGTAATTTATTCATGATCCGGTGCATTTCTCGATTGTAATAGCATTTAGACCTAATTATTTTCCGCCGTCATTTTCTTTACGCTAATGTTTAAATTTAGTTTTATTAATTGTTTGCCGTAATTTTGATCTGGCATGTTTTTGGTGTGGCCATACCTTTTGTTTACAGTGATGCATTGTGGTCTCGGTGTCAGTCCATTTGGCGCGGGTCTCGAAAGCAGATGTGTTGTGAATTAACTTAATCTTTTTTTAATGTAATCTTGTTAATGTTAATTTCGTGATTTTTGGTAATGTCCTTGTGTTTTCCGCCGGCGTGCATATCATTTATTTATTTATTTATTTTCTATCCAATTTTATTTTATTTTATTTTAAAGTTTAATTTAATTTCAATCCTTAATTTTTTGGCATGGCCTCAACATCTGCATGTCGGATCGTGATTGCATTTCCTTGCAATTTATCAAGCCCGTTCTCATTGTGTTGTGCATGTAAATTCTATTTTAACCTTTGGGCTGTTAAATTTTATTTTATTTTAAATTAAGTCTTACCTCTTCTTGGCTTTTGCAAGCAAGCATGTTAGGCGCTATCTGGCCTTCTTGTAAATTTTGTGTGGATTGATGCATGTTCAGTTTGGGTGAAGGTTCTTTAAATTTTTAATATTAAACTTTTTTTTTTTAAATCTTTGGTTGTGGCATTATTTCACCGACGGCAGTTCCGTTGGTTTTTGGGGGATGTTTGTACGATAGCCTGTGTGTGTTGTTCCCTTCTCCATCTTCCTTCCACTCCTTTGGAGCTCTTCTGTCGGGACATGTCATCTGGAGGTGATGTTGCTGCGGAAGTGACCCGGACCCCTGAATACAGGTAAGTTGGCCCATCCACGTTTCCCGTACTCGTCCCTTTCTGGTAAGCAAAGCGTTGGTTATCGAGTAACCGACGTGCTGCTGGCCAGTGCCGTCCAACATCTGCTGTAAAGGGGGGGTTGCATTTTGGTAGCAGATCCCGCCCATGTTCACTTCCGTAACTATCCCCTCCCCAGTACCCACAGGCTGTTTTATGGACCCCTCTAATACTGATGGGTCAGTTGTTGGTGGGATTTTGTCAGGAAAATGTACTTAATGTTATGTTTTGCTAATCCTTGTCGTTATTGTGTTTCATGTTGCCTCTGGATATCCATGTGGTATGCTGGATGTAAGGTGTCCTGTTTTTAAACGAGGCGTTTACCCCTGTATTTTACCCTGTTTGTGTGCAACATCCCCAATGAAGATGAAGCCCGGTGAGTGTCTGATATGTGTTCTTGGCATGGGAAATGGGATTTCTTAATGTTCTAATAGCCTATATGCTGCGTATGAAGGAATCCTGGAGCCCCGTCGGAAGCTGGTAGCCTGATTGTTTGTGCCTATTTTTGTGATTTAGCTCCCTGTTCTCGAGCCAAGCAGGTGGTGACGTGTGCAGTTCTGGACAGCATGGTGCATGATTTGGTGTAGTAGGGTGGCTGTGTTTGAGTGTCAGCCTAATCTTTGGTGAAGGTAATTGCTGGTTGTGGTAATGTTGTGAAAGTGTAAACTGTCCTTGTAATTCCTGAAATTTTGTTTCTTTCTATATTGGTTGTCTGCATTCTGTGTGTTCCAAAATGGCCGACAACAATAGTGTTTTCAATTTAATCGACTTAAGCGATAACCTTGTGAATTTAGAGAGTTCTTCTGGGGTTGATCGTGAATCACCTCTGTTTACTAGGTCTGAGGTTTTGGGATCGATTACCAGTAGTAGTTTGCCTGCCCCTCTGTTGCCTGTCGCTGGCTCGTCCATTCCACTTAATCCTGCATACGGTCATTCTTCTCATGTTAGGTCACCTAGTGATTTCCTGGGTCCTGCCGACCCATTGCATCCCAGTTCTTTCTCTAGTAATATTAATGTTTTGTCGCCTGTAGAGGGTGTGCAAGCGGGCTACCCTGGTAACAATGTCTCTATTCCTAATGCTACGTTCTCTCCTACCGTTAATTATGGGTCGATTCCTCACCCTATTTCTGGTTTCTTAACTAAATTAAAGCATTTCAACCTTGATGACGTTACCCAAGTGGTTCAATTTTTAAAGCAAGTGGTCGAGTTGGGTAACCATGCCTCGATTTTTGGGATGTCGGAAGTTCAGCTTTCCCAACTTTTGTATCCAGTTGCATCCGGTATGCTGCGCGATAAGCTTGTTGAAGCTATCCACCTCCGCATGTCCTTAGCCATGTTTATTAGGGAAGTGTTGTGGTTTTTTGTCCCTGCGAGCGCCCTAAGTGCTCTCGAGCAAAGGTTCCTTTATCGTGTCCAAAGGCTGGACGAGTCCCTTAGCGACTATGTCAGTGACATTAAGGTGTATGCCCAGGTTTTTGCATCCCCTTTAACCGAGCGACAGTTGGTGTCATCAATTGTGAATGGGTTTTCGCCTCAATATAGGTCATACATGACTATGTGTACCAGGCCTTCGTCATTCGTCGAGCTGAAACAGGTCGTTATAGAGGCTATGGCTGTGAAGCATGCAGATTCCCTTCGTGTAGCTAATGTTCCTCCTCCTTCCTTGATGGCTTGTCCCCCTCCTTCCTTGATGTCTCGTCCCCCACCTAAGGTTATGTTTCATCCTCGACCTAATATTAAGTGCCACTCGTGCGGTGGAGTGGGACATGTCAAGAAGGTGTGTCCGAGTAACCAGGCTGTGTATCGCCAATGACAGAACGTTGAGGAGACCAATTCGGGTGTTACTTCCAAGGATATTTCTGTGTGTAAGAATTTGGGAAAACCCTGTGAAGTTTCTGGTCGCCCTACCAATGATAGTCTTGATAACTCTATGAAAGCTAATTCATCATGTGCTAATTCTGCTTATGTCGCTGGCCTACCTAACCTGTCGGTGAGCAATGGCGTGGCAAGTCAGCCTAATTCTAAACGTTGTGTGAAACCTGTGGTGCGGGTGTCCTCGTCACCTACTTGTAATCGTGTTAGAGTGAGTAATGATTTTGGAATTTCTCCTGTGGCTAAAGGAATATCCCCGTTTATTGAAATTTGTGTTAATGACGAGCCCGTTTCCGCATTGCTTGATTCTGGTAGTGTCGCATCCTTTATAAGCGAGGACTGGTTTTTATCTATGAAGAGTGTTTGCAAATTTCCTGAGTTAGAGCCTAACAATGAATCTTTTATTTCGGCAAATTGTTCAAACTTAAATATTTTGGGTAGTATGACAGTCAAAATTCATATTCTAAATTTTTCTTGGAAATTTAAATTTTTGGTTGCCAGAAATCTTTCTTGTGCTGTGGTCATTGGAGCTAATTTCATGTCACACGTTGGTATGCTTCTTGATTTTGGTGCTCGCAACTTATGGTTTAAGTTTAATCCACAGAGTAAATTATCGTTTAACCCTCTTTTATCTTCTCCTGCTGTCAATTCTGTTACTGAACCTATGACTATTGAGGATCTCGATCTGGAAAATTTAACGAGTCTTCAAAGGGAGGCCATTAAGAGGTTATGTCAGGAATATGGCGATGTGTTGACTGACAAGCTGGGTGTAACCCATTTGATGGAGTACAAGATTGAGCTAACCGATTCTGTGCCGGTGCGTTCCAGCCCGTATCGCCTTGCCCCGCCCAAGATGGCTGAACTTCGTAAGATTATCGATAAGATGTTAGAAGAAGGTGTAATCCAACCCTCTATCTCTGCCTACTCATCCCCTGTATTTCTTGTGCCAAAACCTAACGGTGGTTTTCGGCCGGTGGTCGACTATAGGGCCCTTAATCAAAAAGTTGTTTTGCAGTCCATTCCTTTGCCGGACCTTCACACATGTTTTAGTTGGTTTCGCAACGCGAAGGTGTTCACGATCCTCGATTTAAATTCTTCCTACTTCCAAATTCCCCTCTCTCCTGAATCCAGGCATGTTACTGCTTTTTCCACTGACTGGAACCTCTTTGAATATGCCCGTGTCCCATTTGGCCTATCCACCGGAGCCGCTGTGTTGAGCAGACTTCTGGACAAGGTATTTTCAGAAATTAAATTCAAGTTTGTGTACCACTACCTTGACGATGTGGTGATCTATTCCGAGTCCTTCGAGGAACACGTTGATCATCTGAAAATTGTACTTGATCGGTTGCGTGACGCTGGACTTACCGTCAAATTGTCCAAGGTTTCCTTTGCCAAGCCCAAAATTTCCTTTTTGGGACATATTGTTTCTGAATCCGGTATCTCAGTGGACCAATCTCGTACGCAGGCCATCAGAGATTTTAAACCACCCAAGAACGCCAAGGGTGTTGCTCGTTACATTGGAATGGTCAACTTCTTTCGCAAGTTTATCAGTAACTTTGCCGACCGGGCTGCTCCTCTAAATCAATTACGCAAAAAAGCTGTGAAGTTCGAGTGGGGTCCCTCTCAGCAAGCAGCCTTCGAAGATCTTAAGCTTGCGCTCTCTAACGCCCCTGTGTTAGCCATTCCGGATTTTGGGAAGCAGTTCATTGTGCAGACTGATGCGTCTGGTCGTGGTGTTGGTTGTGTCCTTCTGCAGGAATCTGATCTGGGTCGGCAACCCATTGCATACGCTTCACGTACCTTAACGGACGCAGAGAGGAAGTATTCTATTTACGAACTTGAGGGTTTAGCTGTGTTGTTCGCTCTAGAAAAATTCCGTATGTATCTTGAGCACACCAAGTTTCTCCTTGAGACCGATAACCAAGCCTTGAGCTGGGTCTTAGGGAAACCCCGCAAAACTGGTAGAATTGCTAGGTGGGCAACTAGGATTCTGTCGTTCCAGTTCACTGTCCAACATATTCGTGGGTCCGAAAATGCGGTAGCTGATTCTTTAAGCCGCATGTACG
Organism: Meconema thalassinum; assembly: GCA_946902985.2. Lineage (NCBI taxonomy): Eukaryota > Metazoa > Arthropoda > Insecta > Orthoptera > Tettigoniidae > Meconema > Meconema thalassinum. Next base: position 426,243,054 of record OX336388.2, on the reverse strand, counting down.
AGGAAACAGCTGAAGAAGATGTTCAGGATTGTGAACCTGTAAACCTTGTATCTGCTGTAAATTGTGTCAATGCCGTTCTTAGCAATTCCCCTGTGCTATTTGAGGATGTGAGACGATTCCAGAAGGAAGACCCCTCCTTGTCTAGCCTTATTGACCGAATCAATTCTGGTGAAGTGATCAAGCCCTACTCTATGAAGGACGGTGTGTTGTGTTGTTCGTCTCGTCATGACCGCCTACCTAAAATTGTGCTCACGTCAATCCTCATTCCGGAAATCTTTCGTTACTATCATGAATCTCCTGTTGGTGGCCACCTAGGAGTATTCAAGACCCGAGCTAAAATCAGACAGTTTTTCATTTGGCAAGGTATGGATGGCGACATCAGGAGGCTCATCAGGAATTGTGCTGCATGCAGTATTAGCAAACCTCCGGTTTCTACTAAAGTTGGCCTGTTGTCATCTGAACCAGCATCTAGACCCATGGAGAGGCTTTTTATCGACCATGTTGGACCGTTCCCTCGCTCTGGTCGGGGAAACCAATTTGCGCTTGTTTGCACTGACGGTTTCTCCCGGTTTAGTTGGATTTTCCCCACCAGACAGGCTACGACCAGTTCCGTCATAAAGTGTCTTAATTCCATCTTCTCGTCTTTTGGGCCGTGTCAGTATCTGGTGTCAGATAATGCCAAGTGCTTTGTATCTCATCAGTTCCGTCAATTCTTATTTGATTATGCTATTTCGCACGTAACCACCACTCCCTATTTTCCTAACCCGTCTCTCGCTGAGCGAGTCAATCGTAATCTCCGTTCTGCTCTGATTGCTTTCCACCACGACGACCATTCCAAGTGGGATTCTAATTTGCATTGGCTCAATTTTGCTTTCAACACCGCCGTGCATGAGAGCACGAAAGCTACCCCTTTTTCGCTAATGTTTTCCTTTATGGCTAATTCTCCGTTGTCTAATCTGTGGAACCTGCACGATCTCCTTCCTGACAGTTTCTCGCCCGAGGATATGAGGGCGAAATTCGACAAGGCTAGAGAGAATATTACGGTATCCCATGACCAACTTGCCAGGCGACACAATGCCTGTCGCAAGCCAGCGGATTTGGAAATTGGTGATGTTGTGTACGTCCGCAATTTCGAGCCCAAGGGCGTCAGTAATCTTGTCTCAAGCAAGTTAACCCCTCGTTTTAAAGGCCCATGTTATGTAGAGGCATTCTTGACTCCTGTTACTCTTCTTGTTCGAAACCCTAAGGCCAACAAAATTTCTAGAGTGCATCTATCACACATTAAACGAGGTGGAGACGTTTCTAATGAGGAAATGCTACCATAAATTTTGTAAAACTGAGCTTGTATAATGTAGAGTATCCATAACCTTCATGGAAGCCTTCAAGCCTCTGTTCCTTGTGGAATTTTGAATTTAATTGGATTTGAAAACTCTGGTGGGATACAAACTGTATTGTTGGGAAGTTCCCATTGTAATGGTAAATTGTAAAAGTGTACCTAAATTTGATGTTTCATAAGAGATGCTAACATGTAAGTTGGGCTCTGTGGGAGACCTAACTCATGGTAACCTTGTATTCGTGTTCCCTTTGGGAATTGTAGTGGTCATTCCTTTACCGTGGTCCCTTCGAAATGTATAGTCGTCTAACTCATGTAATCTTGTAATGTACTTCGAATCTGTAAAAATGTAAACTTGTTAATGAAACCTTGTAAGCACGGATCTAGGGCTTGGTCAAAAATTTTCTTCATTTAAATTCAAACTTGTTTCTCTTTGTAAAATGTAGTAAGATATTGTAAATTCTGTAATACTTTTTTGAAACTAGATTAACTTCTATTTTTGTAAATGGCTGCCCACGCGTCGAATCGTATCTTGCACATTGCTTCATCCTACTTCGTCTAAAACGACCTACATTGGACTTGTTGAAAATTTTTCCTAACGTGTCTCGGACTCTGAAAAGCACTGCTGGTGCTGGTGTACTGCGTTTCTGAAGGTTTTTGGACACAGTGAAGCTGTTAACTAAGTGGTTTGCGAGGTGATCAATTATCCCTTCACTGATAATCTGACCCTGCATTCTTCCTAACCAAAACGATGTGGTTTCATCCATCAATTGGAGTTAACTGGTGAACATTATCTTCGAGAAACATCTCTGGTGAATCGACAAGTTAAGGAGTACTGTCTATGCCTAGGCATATTCGTGAACGGTGTTCACGCTTAAGGGAGGGAGACTGATACGTGCAAGGGCACGTCCCTACGCTTGCAAACATGTATTTGCTCATTTGAAATGACCGCTTGGTCGCTTAGTACCGTCTGTCACCACAAGATGGTAGCTGCAGTCGGACTTTGCAAAGATACAAATAGTTCCTGTTTCTCCCCAATAGGTGGTGTGGGCTTCGCCTTATAAACTCTATATACGCATGACATAATTGAAAGACAATTATGATTCTACGTCATAAAACAAAGAACGGTGTGTATTCTTGATACCGCCAAATTATGAACTTATTAATGACATTGTTGTTTTGATGTGTCACTTCGTGATTGGACAATATTTATTTACATGAAGACAGTTCGATAAATGACGAGCGATTCTCCGCCATTTTTTGTGGAGTCCATTTGAGGTCATGAAGTAAACATCAAGCTATCTGGGCGTGAAAGGTGTCTCCACTAATGGGGGCTTTAAGCCCTCATTCTCTACAAAATATATATATATATATATATATATATATATATTCTAGAAAAAGGAATTGCCTGTTCTCTTCGGGCTATGAATTTTCATCTTTTCGCCGTGAAGTGGACGTGTGGAATGTGACCTGTGATTGTGACCCAAACAACGCATGTGCCGGGGTTTGCCATTTTTTTGTGAAGCACATGTAATAACATAAAATTATGTGTTAATTATTTTATTATTTTTGTGTCTCCACAGAGAAGGATGTAAGGCACGTTTTTTTAATTTAATTTATTTAATTATTTTATTGTTATGGAGCTCCGATATCTTCTTATAGTAATATTTTATTTCTGTTCCTCTTTGGTTTTATAGGTCCTATTTTATTGTTGTTTTTATTACGTTTCCTGGTTTATTTTAATTCTGTGCTCTTTTCTTCGTACCTTGTGGAGACACATTTCCAATTTATTTTACGTTTAAATTATTATTTATATTCCTTTGTCAATCTTGGGATTGACATTGTAATTTATTCATGATCCGGTGCATTTCTCGATTGTAATAGCATTTAGACCTAATTATTTTCCGCCGTCATTTTCTTTACGCTAATGTTTAAATTTAGTTTTATTAATTGTTTGCCGTAATTTTGATCTGGCATGTTTTTGGTGTGGCCATACCTTTTGTTTACAGTGATGCATTGTGGTCTCGGTGTCAGTCCATTTGGCGCGGGTCCCGAAAGCAGATGTGTTGTGAATTAACTTAATCTTTTTTTAATGTAATCTTGTTAATGTTAATTTCGTGATTTTTGGTAATGTCCTTGTGTTTTCCGCCGGCGTGCATATCATTTATTTATTTATTTTCTATCCAATTTTATTTTTATTTTATTTTAAAGTTTAATTTAATTTCAATCCTTAATTTTTTGGCATGGCCTCAACATCTGCATGTCGGATCGTGATTGCATTTCCTTGCAATTTATCAAGCCCGTTCTCATTGTGTTGTGCATGTAAATTCTATTTTAACCTTTGGGCTGTTAAATTTTATTTTATTTTAAATTAAGTCTTACCTCTTCTTGGCTTTTGCAAGCAAGCATGTTAGGCGCTATCTGGCCTTCTTGTAAATTTTGTGTGGATTGATGCATGTTCAGTTTGGGTGAAGGTTCTTTAAATTTTTAATATTAAACTTTTTTTTTTAAATCTTTGGTTGTGGCATTATTTCACCGACGGCAGTTCCGTTGGTTTTTGGGGGATGTTTGTACGATAGCCTGTGTGTGTTGTTCCCTTCTCCATCTTCCTTCCACTCCTTTGGAGCTCTTCTGTCGGGACATGTCATCTGGAGATGATGTTGCTGCGGAAGTGACCCGGACCCCTGAATACAGGTAAGTTGGCCCATCCACGTTTCCCGTACTCGTCCCTTTCTGGTAAGCAAAGCGTTGGTTATCGAGTAACCGACGTGCTGCTGGCCAGTGCCGTCCAACATCTGCTGTAAAGGGGGGGTTGCAATCATCATTACAATCGTCTAACAATTCATTTCAATCAGTTTATCCATTCAATCCTTAATTCATCCATCTATTAAATTCATCGATTTATTCAAAATTTTAATTTATCAAATTATTTAAATTTCAATCATCTGGTTATTTAGTTTTCATTATTTCATCTAGTCATTCTGATTTTTATTTCATTAGGTCAGATCGTTAATATGCTTAAATCTCAGATTATTATTTCGTTAATTATTATTTTCCGAAAATCTTGTATTATCAACTTCATTTATTTGTTTAATTTCCTAACAAATTATTTAATATGGTTTATAGAACGTTGTCTTACAGTTTTATCACTTCCAAGTTATATCTCGTATTTAATTTATCATGCCAAAAAATATTATTGTCTCCACGACATCACGTTGGATCTAACTATCCACAACGACATTACATTTCTTCAATACTTCAAATATCACATTTGAATATAAGAATTACTCCAAAAACTCCATAAATATTCAGCACATACAGCATGAATCTCAACAAATACGCTAGACTGGGTACGACGACCTCATGTCTGCCTCAAAATACATTATCAACGATGCAACTATCACATGGCAAATTCCACAAAATGCCTATCACAAACTCCACTTAACCATGTTGCATGATCTACAAAAATATATAAATGGCTTCAAATTATCAACGCACATAATCTCCTATGACTGTAATTACTCTGATCACATCTAGACAACTTCTTAAACAATTGGAAAAATATTACTTCAGTAATTTAAGCTCTGCTTTCAAATATCATAAATTCTTTTACAATCTGCATAATTCACATCGCAGAAAAACACCAATGTGTTATAATCTCTCATATCACAATCTGCAATACTGATCTGCCTTTAAAATAATTATGACCATTAATGATTAATCTTACAAGATTCAATTACTTTAAATCCTTCTCAAAGGTATCAAACACAATTATAAAAATCATCAAAGCATCAGCTGTAATAGCTGTTAAATTGAAATTACTCTCAAAAGAGTATAGCAACAAAATATTGGATTGGCAAACAAGAATTACTAAATGCAATCCTGTTGACATTTATCGTTACTTTATTTAACAAAATTTCGACTGATATGTGACTAGTAGTTCCTTGTTTAATTCACTTACATCTCGTGTACATTCGGATGATAAAAATGAGTCCCTCAATGGCAAGTAAGATGTGTAACCACCGTACAGTCGTATAAATACGAAAGACCTCGCCCCGTCGACTTGGATGATAGTTCCCTGAACGATGGGTAAGGTGAGTAGCCACCATACAATAGTATAAATACGAAGGACCCCATCTCGTAGGCTGTATGAGTGAATGTACCAGAAAGGAATCAACAAGTTTCTAGTTGTCATATAAAAGCGACGTTCATTCACTAAAGTGAATAACTTCTTAATATCTCCAAACAATCCAATGGAAAAAATCCCTACTGATGAATAATACACACTCGCTAGTATGAAATGAACTGACGAAGTAATTTCTGATAATCAATTGCAGATCACGAGTTCGAAATGTTCGTTACTCAAAAAAACTATTCATGAAAAATATCCTAGCTGGAAAAATGTCTAAAAGATCAAACATCTGCTTAATAAAGCCAAACAACGGTGAGAATTTCGTATAATGATGCCTGCCATATCATATGGTCACTCCATATTCTAGCAAATTCGAAGTATATAAATTCAAACCATGTCTTTATAATCAAATCACTCCTATTAGAAGAATATACATGTGTGCCCAGTATTCATGAAAATAATCGTATCAGGTAGTTAGAACTCTTACAATACCTTTCATTATCAGTTGTAATATAATTTCCAAGATCGTCGATTTTCCCTACATAAGAATTTCTCGTAAGATCGGCGTGAATATCATTTCATCCATGAAATGACGATTTCCTTCGAAATCCCAAGTGAATCAGCTGGTGGACTCCTCTCGTCAGGAACCGAATCCATCGCTCTGTGGTGCCATCTTGTCTCTATTCACGTTTACTCGGTCATGTTGAACCTCGAATTACCCATAGCGGATATTGTCCAACTCCTTCTCGAAAAGTTCATGAAAACAGCGGACCCCCTACTCTTCTTCTAATATACGCCACTGTTCCTTTAAATGTTCAGTTTGAGAATTGTAAGTCCAATCTCAACTTACTGCAAAGTCCCACTTGAGTAAAATAAAATTTTACTTGAGAGTGTTCAAGATTACGATACACCCTGTATCTGTTCGTAATATGTAACTCATGAAAACTGCATAAGATAAAAATCTTATAAGTGCACGATATAATGTTCATCAGAGCCTATGCTAAACATTCAGTTTACTTGGAATAGTAAAAGTCGCTTTGAATGTGTTATGTAACAGCATAGTTATAAGGTTATTCGTAAAAGCCTGTGTTTGAACAGCGTCGAAATGAAGCTTGAAATAAAGTCTTCAAATACGAGCAGTGTGATTTTGAAATACCCCGGCTGTCTACAATTGCCTCCTCGGCCAACCCGCCTGGATCAACGACCCGCTCGGCCTTGGCTGCTCGGCGATGCGAGAACTGTCACCTACTCTCCTGCCGTGACGGTTTCCGTATGTTGCGTGACCTTCGATGCGCCCCGCTTGTGCTACAGAGCTGCTCTGAACTGCCCGTCTCCTTGGGCTCAACTGAACTTGCTAGCGCTGTGTTCCGGCTTATGTGCTCCGGGCGGCACGTGGCTCATTCCCCCACCACAGTGCTCTCACGTCATGAACATAGTCTCGAACCCGAATCCTCTCGGCTGTTCTGTTATAAAATAACTTACTTCCATAAAATTATTTCCACATATAATGCATGTTATATATCCTCTTCTAAGTTGTTTAATTATTATAATTCCATAAATATTTCTCAATAAAGCTTCACATCTTTATCCATAATTCTATCTTCTTACAGATTTCAATGCCTCCTTGATTCTTGACCTCCTACGTCATCTTGGCATTCTTCTTGACGCGATCGGTGCGCTATCTTTTCTTAATTCTTTCCATAACCTCAACTACAGCTTAATGTCAGCTGGCGTAGCTGATAGCCTAAAATAGGTATCGGGTACAGTACCCAACGTTCTGATTTTGATTCTGTGCAATCACTAGTCGGAAAATTAAAATATTGAATAATTTCTTTCTTTTCCCCGTCAAGATTTCGACAAATATCTAAATGAACATCTTCCACTCTGAGTAACTTTTGAACTATATTAAAATGCTGTATATATGCTTCCCATTCAACCTTAACTAAACCCAGCCCCCGAACATTCCTGGATGCATACAACATATCATTGGGCCAGTCATGTGGTAACCCAATGATTTCTTTGATAGTTGATCGCAAAAGTTTATCAACATCGACCAGAAAACTTGATGGTCGACCACGTTACAATAAAATATACACTCCCTTTGAGTATAGTCTGAATGTCTTCGTTTTATAATAAAATTAAAAACATTTCCTCCCTTTCTGGTACTGTTTAAATTTAATTAAACTCATGTTTCAAATTAAATCGACAATTGATTTTTATACAATCACTCCTTGTCTTTACTTTCGAATTATCATGGTTCATGACCTTCGTTATACACCGATAATAATAACAATAAACTATCTCTTTGTTTATGGTATCACTTTGACTAAACATGTCACGAATGTGATCCAGTTTCATTAATCTCAAACTTGTAACTTGCTTTATACAGTTATAAAGTCTTGTTTTCTCATCCAATGAATTATGTTTTCATTAATACTTTCTTAAAGTATTTTCTAAATATTATACAAATTCTCTTTCCAAATTAAGATATTATAGAAATTTTATGCATGTATCAATGCTTTCAATTATACGCATTTTATCTATGTTCGACGAAACGTTTATACAAATAATCGACGCTACCAATGCATTCCACTTGTTAAAACGAAATTCTATAAAATAGTAGTTTAATAAAATGTATGTGCAAAATCTAATTATTTAAACCTTTAATTCAAAATCACAATTACAGACGTCAAAACGACACACGCTGACGTATAAACAATTACATTTAAATTTACTAAAATTTCAAAAAAAACTGACAGTATAATAACATGAGTTATTAATAAAAATATCTACAAAAGAATGTTTGTCATAACTGAAATTCCCCCAAAACATGGATAACCACTGAATATGTATCAAATTAGCATCTACCTTTCGCTGCAATGGTCTGGCGAAAAACTGGGCTGGCTTACGTGAATAGAGATGACTGCATTCCGTTTGACGCGTGCTGACATTCCTGCATGGAGCAAGTGGTCTTGTTGCGAGCAGAGAGTGAGCGAAACAGCTGGGCGGCACGCTCCTCTGTGCGGTACCTCGGTTGCTGCCATCGGAAAGGTTCGCCTGATCTTGGTTTTTCACTGCCAGATAGCCTAGTATCTCGTACTCTTCTAAGCCAGATGGCTTTGTCGAAAGATCTCTTCGTAGGACAGCTCTCTTGTAGAAGTTTACTGTTCTCGAAGATAATATGGTCATACGCTCAGATTTCCAAGTTGTTCATAGCGGAAACTCAAGTAGTAGCATTGTAGGTGCTTTCAGTTGTCTGCTGTTGTTAGAGCAAGGGAAATCAGTCAAATTCATTCTAGGAATGGTCTTCCATGGACTCCACACAAATGATGTAGACTAACCTCCCTCCATAGTAATTTAGAAAGTCATTAATACTGTAGATGTAGTTTGTGAGGAACAATTTCCCCTTTGACTCGGCATTGTTAACTTCTCGTAATATTTCTTTAACTAAAGTAGAAATATCCTTCTTATTTCGTAGAATGCAGTAGTTTGCTTTCTTAATATGCGTGTACTATTTTGTGGAAGTGCTGTTAAATGTGTCTGAAGAAACGTCGTAATATACTGTTCTGTTGTAACTTTGCGTTCTCAATCTGCAGTATTTTATTTCACGGGCAATGTCTTCTCACGTCCTCGGTAAACACTCTCTCTCCACCGGTCAAGTATCTTTTCTCCCATCGATGCGTAACTATGCTGCTTTTGTAGAAGTGTTTCGCTGAGTTCGTCTTCACTCGACCTGTCGAAGTAATAGAATGACTCTGCTCGTGCCGTGCTACTAGTCTTCTGCGTTCAAACATGGCGGTAAAACTAGCCTCGCACTTTCTTCAATTACTCTTATTTACTCATATCTCCTCTCGTAATTATAAATTTGTAATTCTATTTTGATAGAAACAAGAAGTTCCGTGACGAACTAAAGAGCCTACATTTCTTAAAATTTAAGATTCATGCCAATAATTAATCTATATGGATCTATCTAGAATAATGACGAAATTAAGTTGGTGATATCGACATTTCTAATTAGTTCGAAATACTGTATACCTGGCATAATGTAGCCTAATAGATAACTACAGTTGGCAGCCCTCGTGACTGAATATATTCTTAGTTCCATCTCTTAAGGCACAGAATACAAAATTTGGTAAAGTCCAATGGAAAGCATGGACGTTACATGCAGTTTAACATTGGATCTAACAGCGCGCGTAAAATCGTTGGCAACAATGGCATACATGTATTGGTCAGAAATAATCTGAAATAATATGATCTATTTTTTTGTCAATTTTGAATGAAATCCATTAGTTAGTATAGAAGTTACATGCTTTTTAAAACTGGACCTATCAGCAGGCTTAGAATCATGTTGGCAGCACTGGCGTAGGCCTATATTAATTACTCCAAATTAATCTAGAATGCCAGTGCGTGTGCAAAGTTTAGAGCTATTGGCTTGCATACTTTCTGATATATTGATATTAGGGTAACAAAAATAGAGACCGTATTTATTAACAGTTGGCAGCCCTGGTTACTATTAAGAATCGGCATAGTCATATCTGTTATGGTAGACATAGCACACACGAAATTTGGTTGAAATCCAAGTGATAGTATAGAAGTTACATGTATTTAAAGCTGGACCTCTCAGCAGGCTTAGAATCATGTTGGTAGCACTGACGTATATAAGTTACTCCAAATTAATATAGAATGCCATGTACTATACGTGTGCATTGTTTAAAGCTGTCGGCTCGCACACTTTCTGATATATGGGTTTATGGATAAAAAAATTGAGAGCATTTATTAACAGTTGGCAGCCCTGGTCGCTCTTAAGAATACACTCAGTCATATCTGTTTATGTACACATAGCACATACGAAATTTGGTTGAATTCCAATTGATATTGTAGAAGTTATATGCATTTAAAATTTGGATTTATCATCAGGCTTATAATCATGTTGGCAACACTGCCATGTATGGCCTCCTGGAAATTAAACTGCAATGTTATTGTCTATACGTGTGCCAGTTTTGAAATTGCTCCCATTCATACCTTCCAAGATATCCAACATGGAGCTCAAATTTCAATTGCGATTTTTCAGCAGTTGGTAGCACTGACATCATTTTCAAATATGGCCGTGAGATATTCAGGTATAGATCTTTACTCCTACCAAATTTTGTTTCGATTGGTGCAGTCGTTTAGGAGTTGATAGGGGGACACACACACATAGCCTGCCAGACAGACAGAAGGACAGACAGACAGACAGACAGACAGAAGGACAGACAGACAGACAGAAGGACGGACAGACAGACAGAAGGGCAGACAGACAGACAGACAGACAGACAGACACACATTTGCCCGATCTCATAAGTCTACCTTTTCCTAATTTTTGCAAAATGTGAAAAGTAGGCTAAAAATCATTTCTCATTCTCGGAATACTGGTGTGGTCAAATGACTAATAATTTCGATTTTAATATATAGTAATATTTTATTTCTCAGAATTAAAGAATATTTCTGATTGACTATTGAGTTGTCATGCAAATCTCATGATTTTTTCTCCCAAAGTGGTGTTGTGTGCCAATATTTCCTTTCTCCCTCACACAATAATAGTGTCGTGTGCTCACTCTTCGCTGTCGAGACTTCGGTAACAATAACCGGTTCTCACCTCGCGAACTTGTTGATTGGTCGTTTTCCTGACTCAACATCTTGCATTCCCTCTTGGTTAAAATAATATTCATGGAATCATTTTCATTTTTACTTCTTATAAATGCTTCAAATTTCTCATGCAACTCACCAATAACCTTATCTCACACTACAGAATACTTTTGTGCGCTAAATATTACTTATATCCTCATTTCAATTTCATACGTTAAATTATCACTCTAAATGGTTCGACTCTCGCTTCTTGTATTTCCTAACTGATACAAAATTCTAGTTCAGAGCCCATTGCAATAGTTGGCTTTCTAATGAAATCTATCTAAATTTCCTAGCATTAGGACGATGTCATCATAGTGTGCCCTTTCATAACAGAAATATGCAAATCACTGTCTAGCTGCTCAGTCTTATCTCTTAGGGGGTATAGAACGTCCTCCCACTGAGTGATTCACACATTATAGGATCAAGCTTAGGATAACACTTCACTGAAATGAAATTCAAAATCCTACTAATAAAGCTATTTAATTCACAAACTTTGGCGCTACAATACACAAAATAACTGAATCAATATCACACTTGTTCTAATGAACAAGGAACAATACACATTAATCCAAAAAATCAATAATTTAGGTTCCATTGAACCATAAACAAAATTATCAAAACTAGTTTCACTTCCATTTAGCAACATTATAAACTTCTCTCAAAACGAGCTCTAAAAGTCTCGGATAAATTTATTACATATAATTTTATATTAAAAAACACATTAGTTATTCCAAATTTGAATATATTAAAAAGAAATTTGAGTTAAATACAATTTAATGGTATCAACATTTACCATTCATTTGGGTACCACATGACATTCACAATATATCATCCCTCTCTCCAACACTACAAAAACTGTATTTGTTTTCGGGATACTCATGTACCACAAGCGTTGAAGACTACTAATTTACTCAATTCGAAGTAGACTCCCAGCTACTCGATATCTCAAACACTCACTTGGTAACAATAACATTTATCATGCAACAATGCAAAGGAATTTTAATTATTGTCTGAATTGACAATTTAATTATTCATGAAGTGCGGATCCATAATACAACGGCAAGGATAAAGAATCAACATAAAACGCGGTACAGATTACCGGTCCGTAAAAGGTTTAATATATCAGAGTGCAGACATGGTCTGTCTCTGTCCTGGGCCTACCCCAACCGTGACCTCCATTAAGAAAACATCGAGACACTACAGGATTACATTTCTGACTGGGGAGGAGAGTCAATGCTCCCTCCTTTCTAGAAGGGACTTTAAACACCGCTTTCATACAAGCGTGAAACTGAACTTGGGAAGGCTACACATCACATTAATATAACAACAATTATTCTGAGGTTCTAATGACCTATTACTGTAGCTCAGGTATGATTATAATTTCGGAGTCTTAGCACTGGGAAGTAAGAATTCAAAACCAATCATAATTAAGGGGCTTCCGACGTGAGAGACATCTGGTTCGATTCTCTGGCCAGCCTCTAGGACACTTCCATTCTCGAGGGCTTAGGGCTAATTCCATAGAGCGAGGGTATCTGACCACTCATCCTAACAATAATAAAAGCGACTTTGGGAAAAGGTATTCGCACACAATTCCACGCTTGACAATAATATAACATCCTTTTTAAAGTTTGTCACAGCAAACACATACAAAATCAATTACTTCAGCCCAGCTGATCCCCGCAATTATAACTCCTGGCATTATTTTCACCGCAATTTTAGCGTGACCATTTATTATTTAGCGCTGAAAGGCGACAATCAATACATTCGAGATGCCTTCCAAAGTTTAATATTTATTTCAACATAATTCACTTATTTCTTCGTCCATAATTAACAGATTTGCCTTTCACTAAGTCTCGACTTTTCATTTCCAAGAACACAACTGGTTCCATAATTATTATTATTATCATTATTTTTATTTTCATTTTTAGCACACAACGGCTCATACTTGAATTATTACTTCAATAATTAGTTTATTCATTACATTATTCTTATCATTTTTAGCACATAACTGCTCATACTTGAATATTATTTCCATAATTTTTACATTACATTTTCCTTTTTTATATTATCCTGATTGCCTTTTAAATAACATTATTCTTTTTATATTCACTAGTATTTCACTGAATACGATTTCATTTGATTACACAATACATTTTTGCAATTTTTAATTTAGATCCCGCACTTTGTCATACTCACACAGTTTTACATCCCTGATTTTCTTTTATTACTGGAGAATACTTTCTCCGTGGTTACCATTGTTACATGAGACTTCCGAATCCAAAACACGTAATAAATTTGGGTGTTACTTACGTGGCTTATCCGGCCCCATCGTCCGAATTCCAGTGGAACGACATTCGGCCCACATTAGATTTCTTACTTCATGATGATACACATATTTACACTTATTAAATTGCCCTCTGGATTACACATTTTTAGATTAATATGAGGGTTTACACACATTTTCACTACACTAAAAGAATTATAACTTTCACTTAATATTATATTTACACACACAGAATTTCACTTTTTGTGGCATCAAACACACGTGAATTCTTTCTTCACCAAATCCCAGGTGTGGAATTTTCGACGCTGCCTTCTACCTCCTATTCTGATATTGACAGTCTCGTACGAAATGAAACCTCCTTGGATATGAATTCCCTCCTAATTCTGGTGTTTAATTTATCGGCATTTACAATACTGCCCGATAATATAGTCTTTTCCGGTTCGCAATTGTCTATCTGGGAAACGGTACGTTTTTACGTTTACCCCTGAAGTCGCTATACTGCGCTTTTACAATTGTTAATTTGATACTATGCGTCGGAACTAAATTCGGACGGCTATTGTCTTTTCTCTGTGGAGTACTTCCTTCAAACTCCACGTGGCTACGGATATCTGTTTGTAGATTCCTACTTCTATCGCCACTGTGTTACCCTAATCTCCTCAACCAGGAAAATTAGGTATTAGCTATGTTTTGACCCTACCGTGGTTATACTTAACGCACTGGTAAAACGTTTTTAGAGTATCTACTCTTTGCTGATGTCTCGTGTACTTTCGAGATACTATGTTATCACTTCGAATACTAGTGTCTGGGCTTCAACTACCCTCGCCGGCTAACGTATGTTTTCGCTCAATATTTGTAGCTTGGCCTACCACCGTAGACTATTATACTTTCGAAGTTCTAACTATACTTTTCTTTTGAAAAGAACTTCAACGTTTTAGAGCGCGGCGACACTGAAGAAAGCTGGACAGTACTTCGATTTAGAGTATTTCCGCGTCGTGATACAGGTTCGAGTCCTACTGCCTGAACAGGACTGCCGGTGCTGACAAGCAGCACGACCAATACGTGGTCTGATGAGTTACTGCATGATCTTGCTTGGGCTCTTGGTCCTTATATCTGATTCTGGCAAAAATAAATAAATTTCTCTTCTTCCTCACCACCAATTTCCAAAATAATCGTTGTACGATGTTAAAAAAATATCTCTGAAAAGCTGAGGTTTTAAACGTCTCAACAATGTATAAGTTTCCAGGAATCGATCGTGTGAATCAGTAATATTAATTTAAATGTTCTCTTCAGATGCGTGGGTAGTGATTTCGTTTTGTCTCCCACCACAAGTTCCTGGTTCGGGAATTCACCGACGACGTAATGCTGAATTTGCATTTCTTCCTGGTACAATTTCTAAGGACTTCATCCACTCCCAAAAATCTCTTTCCCTGGATAATTATCACTGATGGAGTCCTTTCTTTACTTTAATGCCTGCAAATGGCTTAATTTCAATTATTTCTATGTTTTCCAGGCTCCTCCCTTCATGCGACGCTGCCATTTTATTGTCGACTCAGGGCTATTTCCGAAACTACGTCTCTCTCATCAATGGAATATTTTTCAGATCTAATTTTACCGCGTGCGTAACCAGCTCTCTGGTGACTGTTCAGATGACCTCACCGGGCAGCTGTGACCTAGCAATCTCTGGTTGCACAACTTGTCTCTGCCTCACGCAATCCTATGCAGTATTAGCTTTTCAACACACTTCAGAACTCTCTTCTAAAGCCTGCATTAATTCTTCCTGTTCTTCGAAATACAAGGATATGGGTTCGATACTGCACCTCTCCCATGGGTTCAAATCTCCCCTCTTTAGGTAAATAAATTTTCGAAGTATTGAGGAAAGTTCTTTAATTATTTTCCATTCAAAAATTTTCTTCTGTCAGTATCGAAGTCATCACACTATCTCTCAATACATTCTGGTTACTTTCTTATTTTACAAGCTCTTCCTTTCAATGGCTTGTTATGGTCTTAGTCGGGTTTCCTTCATTCATTCCCTTTAAGCGAACGTCTTCACTTAAGGTCATAAATATCTCTCCTCTCGTTCGGGTGTCCCTTGGTCTTCCCACACGCTGGCGTGCACTCCAGTTGTGTTAGACAAGGCTCCTTTTTCTTTTATTTTTAGGGACTGGCTTTCTGCCTGTTTGTCTCCTTTCTGCTCTGGTTATTCACTGTCAACCTATATATTTACAAATGGTTTAGGCACAACGGGTGCGTGCTTGCCCTACCCCGTTAGTCCTTTTCTGTTTTCTTCCTTTTTCCTTTACCTCATTTCGAGATGGCATTCTTCAAATTTTCATATTTTCTTCCTCTAATGGGTGCATATAGGCTTAACCCGTTAGTATCCATTCCTAGGGTGACCCCTTTCTACCCTTTGTATCTCCATCTTACATTTCCGACTGTTACTATTCCTCCTTGTTCTTCTTCTTCTTCATTCTCTTCCTCTTCTAAGTCTTCCTCATTATTTTCCTCGATCATGTTCCCAATTTCCTTAACGTCTTCTCCTCCTGCCCTCAAATCTTCTATCATTTCATACTCCCATTTTATAAGTAACTCTTGAGCTCGTATATTCACATCCTCTCCTTGTTCGTGAATGCTTTCAACTGACTACGACTTTAGTTTCTATCAACTGTCGGACTGTTATGGGTAAATTTCTTAGTATGTTTAGGCAATACAATAAAACATTTTCGTTACCCATGCACCTTTCGATGGCTTTCTAGTAATAAATGATGGTGTTCGTTAATTCCATACTTTCGTATCCCACCATTTCTTGTTATTCGTCTTCTTCTCCTTCTTCTTCTTCTTCTTCGCTTTCATTGCCTTCCATTTCCATATACTCTCTTTCTTCTACTACTTCTTCACATTCAACTCTTTCCTCTTCACTTTGGTCTTCCATTACCATTTCCTTCCAAAGTTTTACTAATGCTCGGGATGCGTCTCCCACCAGACATTCTCGTCTTCTCATTTCATTGACAACCTTGCCAATTCCTGTTCTTTCCAGATGCTGAACGGTTATTGGTAAATTATATAATTGTTTTTAACAATGTATCGTTCTTTCTTCCTCCCCTTCATATCTTCTTCCCACTCTTTTGTAATGCTCTATTCTTTCTAAGATCTTAGCCTTCTCCTTGCTTTCTTCGTCCCTTACTCCTTCTTCCTCTTCTATTATTTCCTCGTGTTCAATATTCTCTCGTCTTCTTATTCCAAAACGATAAGTTTTATTTCTCCTCTTCCACACTCTGTACCTCTTTTGTTTTAAGAAACAAGTCCTTCTTTTCAACCTTGTCCATAACCGAGTTCTTCTTTTGTATCCTTTCTCTCTTTTCTTTTTCTTTCTCAGCTTCCAAGAATAAAATGTCTTTGGATCATCCCTTATCTTATGATTCTGAGCTGTTTCTGGACATTTTCTACTGCTAAACTGACTCTTGTCATCTTGCGGTTTTTCTAAGGTCCATGGTTCCCCTACTATTTCTATGTTTCTTTCGGGAGGGTCTCTCCTATTCCCTTCATTCTCCGTATTTAATTCCTTCAATTCCGTAAGAATTTCTTTAAGGAAGTTTGGATCTGTGTCAACTTTCCCTTGCTCTTCCTTCTTCCGTTTGCAGGCCTGATATTTTAATAATAATTCCATAATCTGTGCCTTCAATTGTTCCTCTTTCGCTTCTATATCCTCATCCTCATTTTCCTGTATTTGAATTTCCTCTTTTGGTTCGGCATTATTTTAAAAATCTTTTTCTTGAATCTCCAATTCCATTTTGTCTTCCTCAGACTTATGACTTTCTTCTGGAATTTCTTCGACTTCTTGTAGCTTTAAATTTTTGGATTCCACAAAGCTTTCTGCTATTTCGGTTTCCTTTTCAATTTCTATTTGATCCTGAATTTCTACTTCCATTCGTGCCTCGACGACACTCTCTATTTGAGTTTCAGTAGTTCTATCCATTTCCATAGGAATTATTATTTGAGTCTCCACGACTTCAAATTCTTCTGTTATAACCACTTGATCTGGTTTTTCCCCTTTCTCTTCAGGCTCAGCTTTGGCATAAGAGTGGTCTTCTTCAATTTGAGACTCGGTTTCATTTCGGCATTCTCTCTGACATGGAATTATCATTTCCTCTTGAATGTCCGTTACTTTTTTCAGGTGGCTCATTAGTTTTCTCTATTTCCATAGGAGCCACAACAATTTCTACTACTTTTTTTCTTCTTTGGATTCGTTAAGGCAATTTTCGGGCTCCTCAAGCGCCGTTATGTCCTTTTCCTCAATTTGTTTTGTGTTACTTTTGACTGGGATAACTACTTCTTTTAATTGGAGGTCCTGCGCTAATATATATTCATCGTATGTTTTCTGGGCGGCCTCTAATATTTCTTTATATTCAGGAATTTTAACATTTCTTACTTCGGCTAATTCCTGTATGGTTATTATCCCACTTTCATTATACAGGCTCATTATGAACGGATGCATCTTCTCATTTTCTTCTTTTATATAATCTTTCTGTTCCTGAATGTATGTCTTCCTGTCGTTCTCTATGTCCTTGGTCTTCCATCAAAGGTGATGCCATTTGTCTCTCACTTCCTATAATTTTTCCCTTAGTTCACTTATTTCCTTAATGAATGTGTTTATCTGTTCCCCGTGGCTAATTCTATTTCCCTTCTTTAACCATGCGTTTCACAAATTTCTCCTTTGTGTCTCTCAATGACTTTTTAACATTTGGGATTTCAGTATACAATTCTTCTAATTCTTGTTTAGGTATCTTATACCAATTTTTACTTGCCATTTTACGCAATTCAAATGTCCTCTCGATATCCCCGGAAATATTTTCTATTTGTTCTTTAACTTCCTCTTCGTTATTTGAATTGGTCCATCTCAATTTCCAAAGTTCATCCCGCATCTTATCGTGCTCTTTTCGCATTTCATCCACTATATTCAAGAATCATTTATTTCGTCCCAGGTCGCCATTTCTACTTTTTCCCGATCCTGAATGTTAAGGCTACCATTCTTTTCCCCTTCTCTTTTCGAGCCTACATTAACCTGCATTTCTACTTGAGACTTGACGCTTCCCTGACAATCGTCAACTTTATCTAGCACATGCTCCCCTGGACTTTGTTTACATATTTCATCCTTATTTGTGAGCTCCATAAGCTCAACTATTTCCTTATGTTCCAAAGGCATATTACCATCTCTTCGTGTAACAATGTCTTTGGATTCACATTTATATTTGAGAACACTTTCCTTAGGCTTACATTTGTCATTGGCTATAATATTATCCTCCGACATAATATTATTTAAGAGCATTTGCTGCTCCTCACTGAATCCCATTAGATCCATCTTCGTACACATCTTATCAATCTTATTTGATAATACAATGGGCCACTCTGCCCCCACCACTGGTTCATGCATGAGAGATGATATCCCGAACTCATTTGTGGTCCTTTTTCAAAAATTTATTTCAGTACGGGTGCTCACCTGAGCCGTACCCGTCTGATCTATTAACTCTTTAACACTTAAAATCGTTATAGAAGTGATTTTTCTAAAAATTCAAAATTTTGGAAAAAACATAATTTTCAAAAAATGAAAATTCTGATTTTCCATGTAAAACTCGGGGTTTCCATGAAAAACTCAGCCCCAAAGTTAACGGGCGCTATGAAAGTATAAAGGGGGGTTATCTAGGGCTTGCCGGTACGAGTTTTCATGGTCCGAATGCGGTCAGATAATTTTATGTTACTATAGCTAACCTATCAGTATTTAATTTTAATCTTGTGACCGACTTTAAGTGCTCCATAAGCATTGATCCAGACACATTATTTCTATACTCCCCACATGTGCCCTTTCGAAAAAGTAATATGCAAATCACTGTCCAACTTCTCAGTCTTATCTCTTAGGGGTCATAGAACGTCCACCCACTGAGTGATTCACACATTATAGGATCAAGCTTAGGATAACACTTCACTGAAATGAAATTCAAAATCCTACTGAAAATGAAAATCCACAGCCTGCTTCCAGTCTCCGACCGGGTCAGGAATGGAATGAATGAAGCCCCCATCTGGCGGCGAGGATATGGACTGTGCCGGCTGCCGAGGCCAGGCGCACTCCTCTGGGGCAATGATTAAATGAATGACAGATGAAATGAAATGATAGTGGAGAGTGTTGCTGGAATGAAATTTTGACAGGGAAAACCGGAGTACCCGGAGAAAAACCTGTCTGCCTCCGTTTTGTCCAGCACAGATCTCACGTGGAGTGACCGGGATTTGAACCACGGACCCAGCGGTGAGAGGCCGGCGTGCTGCCGCCTAAGCCACGGGGGCACTCAAAATCCGACTAATAGAGCTAATTAATTCACAAAATTTGGCGGTACAATACACAAAACAACTGAATCAACATCACACTTGTTCTAATGAACAAGGAACAATACACATCAATCAAAAAAATCAATAATTTAGGTTCCATTGAACCATAAACAAAATTATCAAAACTAGTTTCACTTTCATTTGGCAACATTATAAACTTCTCTCAAAACGAGCTCTAAAAGTCTCGGATAAATTTATGACATATAATTTTATATTAAAAAACACATTAATATTCCAAATTTGAATATATTCAAAAGAAATTTGAGTTAAATACAATTTAATGGTATCAACAATTACCATTCATTAGGGTACCACATGACATTCACAATATATCATCCCTCTCTTCAACACTACAAAAACTGTATTTGTTTTCGGGAATCTCATGTACCACAAGCGTTGAAGACTACTAATTAACTCCCAGCTACTCGATATCTCCAACAATCACTTGGGAACAATAACATTTATCATGCAACAATGCAAAGGGATTTTAATTATTGTCTGAATTGACAATTTAATTATTCATGAAGTGCGGATCCATAATACAACGGCAAGGATAAAGAATCAATATAAAACACGGTACAGATTACCGGTCCGTAAAAGGTTTAATATATCAGAGTGCAGACATGGTCTGTCTCTGTCCTGGGCCTACCCCAACCGTGACCTCCATTAAGAAAACGTCGAGACACTACAGGCTTAAATTTTTGACTGGGGAGGAGAGTCAATGCCTCCTCGTTTCTAGACGGGACTTTAAACACCGCTTTCATACAAGCGTGAAACTGAACTTGGGAAGGCTACACATCACATTAATATAACGACAATTATTCTGAGGTTCTAATGACCTATTACTGTAGCTCAGGTATGATTATAATTTCGGAGTCTTAGCACTGGGAAGTAAGAATTCAAAACCAATCATAATTAAGGGGCTTCCGACGTGAGAGACATCTGGTTCGATTCTCTGGCCAGCTTCTAGGACACTTCCATTCTCGAGGGCTTAGGGCTAATTATATAGAGCGAGGGTACCTCACCACTCATCCTAACAATAATAAAAGCGACTTTGGGAAAAGGTATTCGCACACAATTCCACGCTTGACAATAATATAGCACCCTTTTAAAGTTTGTCACAGCAAACACATACAAAATCAATTACTTCAGCTCAGCTGATCCCCGCATTTATAACTCCTGGCATTATTTTCACCGCAATTTTAGCGTGACCATTTATTATTTAGCGCTCAAAGGCGACAATCAATACATTCGTGATGCCTTCCAAAGTTTAATATTTATTTCAACATAATTCATTTATTTCTTCGTCCATAATTAACAGATTTGCCTTTCACTAAGTCTCAACTTTTCATTTCCAAGAACACAACTGGTTCCATAATTATTATCATCATCATTATTAGCCTACTTTCGATTTTTGCAAAAAATGAAAGTAGACTTATGAAATCACTACAGGGCGAAAAAAAGTGTGTCTGTCTGTGTGTGTGTATGTGTGTGTGTGTCTGTGTGTGTGTGTGAGTGTGTGTACTCTGAATGTCTGTCCCCCGTATCAATTCAAACACGGTGAGCGCAAATTGAACGAAATTTGGTACAAAGGTAGCACTAGCAAAGGACACCTCAGTGTCATGTTTTATATTGCCGCCATCTTGACGGAAACGTAATGGCGGCCACACAAATGTTCAAAGCTTAAATCAAATAACGACTAACATGATCAACCGATCTCTACCAAATTTTGCAACAACATACCTTTATGGGGGCAGCATCCTTTGACCAAACTAATAGGTCATCAGCCTAATAGTTTGTGGATGGCGGCCATCTTTGTGTGAAAATAGATTGCCCCTATTAATTCGAACACGGTGAAACCGAATGCAACAAAATTTGGTACAGAGGTAGTACTAGCAAAGGGCACCCCAGTGTCATGTTTTATACCGCCGCCGTCTTGACGGAAAGGTAATGGCGGCCACACAAATGTTCAAAGTTTAAATCAAATTACGACTAACCTAATCATCCGATCTCTACCACATTTTGCAATAACATACCTTTATGGAGGGAGCATCCTTTGACAAATCTAATAGGTCATTAGCCTAATAGTTTGCGGATGGCGGCCATCTTTGTGTCAAAATCGATTACCCCTATTAATTCGAACACGGTGAAACCGAATGGAATGAAATTTGGTACAGAGGTAGCACTAGCAAAGGGCACCCCAGTGTCATGTTTTATATCGCCGCCATCTTGACGGAAACGTAATGGCGGCCACCCAAATGTTCAAAGCTTAAATCAAATTACGACTAACCTAATCATCCGATCTCTACCAAATTTTGCAACAACATACCTTTATGAAGGGAGCATCCTTTGACAAATCTAATAGGTCATTAACCTAATAGTTTGTGGATGGCGGCCATCTTTGTGTCAAAATCGATTACCCCTATTAATTCGAACACGGTGAAACCGAATGGAATGAAATTTGGTACAGAGGTAGCACTAGCAAAGGGCACCTCAGTGTCATGTTTTATATCACCGCCATCTTGACGGAAACGTAATGGCTGCCACACAAATGTTCAAAGCTTAAATCAAATTACGACTGACCTAATCATCCGATCTCTACCAAATTTTGCAACAACATACCTTTATGGAGGAAGCATCCTTTGACAAATCTAATAGGTCATTAGCCTAATAGTTTGCGGATGGCGGCCATCTTTGTGTCAAAATCGATTACCCCTATTAATTCGAACACGGTGAAACCGAATGGAATAACATTTGGTACAGAGGTAGCACTAGCAAAGGGCACCTCAGTGTCTTGTTTTATATCACCGCCATCTTGACGGAAACGTAATCGCGGACACCCAAATGTTAAAGGCTAAAATGTAATTACGACCAACCTAATAATCTAGTCTCTACCAAATTTTGCAACAACAAATCTTTATGTGGGGAGCATATTCTGACCAAACTGCTAGATCATCAGCCCAATAGTTTGCAGATGGTGGCCAAATATGTGTGCAAATCGATTCCCCCTAACAATTCAAACACGGTGAAACCGAATTGAACGAAATTTGGTACAGATGTAGCACTAGCAAAAGGCACCTCAGTGTCATGTTTTATATCGCCGCCATCTTGACGGAAACGGAATAACGGCCACCCAAATGTTAAAAGCTTAAATCAAATTTCGACCATCCTAATAATTTGATCTCTACCGCATTTTGCAACAACATGCCTTTTTGTGGAAAGCATCTTATGACTGACTACAAGGTCATCAGCCCAATAGTTTGCAAATAGCGGCCATGTATGTGTGCAAATCCATTCCCCAGATCAATTCGAACACGGTGAAACCGAATTGAATGATTTTTTTTACAGAGGTAGCACTAGCAAAGGGCACCTCATATTCATGTTTAATATCCCTATAGCACGTTGTATTTCAACAAGCTACTACAACCAACATTCAATTATACTCCTTGAAAAGGACAAAGAGTTATAACAATACCCATGCATTTAGGAAAAAGTAGGCTATATGTTCTTTACTGAATATCTTGTTTTTATTATTATTTTTAGCACACAACGGCTCACACTTGAATTATTACTTCAATAATTAGTTTATTCATTACATTAATCTTATCATTTTTTAGCACATAACTGCTCATACTTGAATATTATTTCCATAATTTTTACATTACATTTTCCTTTTTTATATTATCCTGATTGCCTTTTAAATAACATTATTCTTTTTATATTCACTAGTATTTCACTGAATACGATTTCATTTGAATACACAATACATTTTTGCAATTTTTAATTTAGATCCCGCACTTTGTCATACTCACACAGTTTTACATCCCTGATTTTCTTTTATTACTGGAGAATACTTTCTCCGTGGTTACCATTGTTACATGAGACTTCCGAATCCAAAACACGTAATAAATTTGGGTGTTACTTACGTGGCTTATCCGGCCCCACCGTCCGAATTCCAGTGGAACGACATTCGGCCCACATTAGATTTCTTACTTCATGATGATACACATATTTTCACTTATTAAATTGCCCTCTGGATTACTCATTTTTAGATTAATATGAGGGTTTACACACATTTTCACTACACTAAAAAGAATTATAACTTTCACTTAATATTATATTTACACACATAGAATTTCACTTTTTGTGGCATCAAGCACACGTGAATTCTTTCTTCTCCAAATCCCAGGGGTGCAATTTTCGACGCTGCCTTCTACCTCCTATTCTGATATTGACACTCTCGTACGAAATGAAACCTCCTTGGATATGAATTCCCTCCTAATTCTGGTGTTAAATTTATCGGCATTTACAATACTGCACGATAATATAGTCTTTTCCGGTTCGCAATTGCCTATCTGGGAAACGGTACGTTTTTACGTTTACTCCTGAAGTCGCTATACTGCGCTTTTACAATTGTTTATTTGATACTATGCGTCGGAACTGAATTCGGACGGCTATTGTCTTTTCTCTTTGGAGTACTTCCTTCAAACTCCACGTGGCTACGGATATCTGTTTGTAGATTCCTACTTCTATCGCCACTGTGTTACCCTAATCTCCTCAACCAGGAAAATTAGGTATTAGCTATGTTTTGACCCTACCGTGGTTATACTTAACGCACTGGTAAAACGTTTTTAGAGTATCTACTCTTTGCTGATGTCTCGTATACTTTCGAGATACTATGTTATCACTTTGAATTCTAGAGTCTGGGCTTCAACTACCCTCGCCGGCTAACGTATGTTTTCGCTCAATGTTTGTAGCTTGGCCTAACCACCGTAGACTATTATACTTTCGAAGTTCTAACTATACTTTCCTTTTGAAAAGAACTTCAATGTTTTAGAGCGCGGCGACACTGAAGAAAGCTGGACAGTATTTCGATGTAGAGTACTTCCGCGTCGTGATACAGATTCGAGTCCTACTGACTGAACAAGACTGCCGGTGCTGACAAGCAGCACGACCAATACGTGGTCTGATGAGTTACTGCATAATCTTGCTTGGGCTTCTGGCCCTTATATCTGGTTCTGGCATAAATAAGTAAATTTCTCTTCTTCCTCACCACCAATTTCCAAAATAATCGTCTTACGATGTTAAAAAAATATCTCTGAGAAGCTGAGGTTTTAAACGTCTCAACAATGTATAAATTTCCAGGAATCGATCGTGTGAATCAGTAATATTAATTTAAATGTTCTCTTCAGATGCGTGGGTAGTGATTTCGTTTTGTCTCCCACCACAAGTTCCTGGTTCGGGAATTCACCGAGGTCGTAATGCTGAATTTGCATTTCTTCCTGGTGCAATTTCTAAGGACTTTATCCACTCCCAAAAATCCCTTTCCCTGGATTATTATCACTGATGGAGTCCTTTCTTTACTTTAATGCCTGCAAATGGCTTAATTTCAATTATTTCTATGTTTTCCAGGCTCATCCCTTCATGCGACGCTGCCATTTTATTGTCGATTCAGGGCTATTTCCGAAACTACGTCTCTCTCATCAATGGAATATTTTTCAGATCTAATTTTACCGCGTGCGTAACCAGCTCTCTGGTGACTATTCAGATGACCTCACCGTGCGGCTGTGGCCTGGCAATCTCTGGTTGCACAACTTGTCTCTGCCTCACGCAATCCTATGCAGTATTAGCTTCTGAACTAACTTCAGAACTCCCTTCTAATGCCTGCATTAATTCTTTCTTTTCTTCGAAATACAAGGATATGGGTTCGATACTGCACCTCTCCCATGTGTTCAATAGACAGTAAGTGAAATTAAATGGTGGTTTGCTCTGGTGAATGCTGTCCAATCGGGGGTTAGGGGGCATGTTATAGGCCCAAATAGGGGTCCGGGGTTCTCCCCGGGAAACTTTGTATAATTTGGGGCAAAATGATGAGTTTTAAGGCTATCTGGCATCACTTTTTCAATCAATTTGTTGTGATGTTTTATGTTTGGTTAATGTCAATCACAACTAAGACCATTTTATGATATTGTCATTTAGAATTTCACGGCCCGTGTTACTATTCATAATGTTGAATTTTGGGCTTATGCCGTGTTTATTATATTAAAATTCGACGCGTTTCGAAAGAAACCATGCCTTTCTTCGTCAGGAATAATCTGGAATACGACAATGATTGCTAAGAGAAAGCATCAAAGAACATATAGAAGGTGCCCAAAGATGGACGCCATTATAGCCCCATGTTAGGGACAACGGAAAGCAGCAGTGAATTACTTTCTCAGGGTTCTGATAATAGGTAGCCAGGATTCACTGAGATTGTAGCCGGTGTCGCGGTTGAAATTATCTGGGTGTTTACGTATTTCAACCGCCTTCCTGATGATTCTGGGACGATATTTCTTTATACGGGCAAGAAAATCCACTCCTTGGAACATGACATCATGGCCAGGTGTTAATGCATGATCGGCAACAGCTGATTTATCAGGTTGAATGAGCCTGATACATCTATTATGTTCCTTAATGCGATTGCATATTGTTCTCGAAGTCTGCCTGATGTAAACCTCGCCACAAGTACAGGGAACTCTGTAGATACCCGGTTGTTGCAATTTAGGCAAACTGTCCTTAGTTGGTCGCAGGAGTTGCCTAATCTTAACAGAAGTTCCAAATACAGTCCGTATGTTGTACCGACGTAGGATTTTAGCAATACGATCCGTCGTGTTATGTATGTAAGGTAGGTAAGCAGTTCCTCTTACATCTCTTTTCTCAACTGACGTCCTATTATTATTTGTTGGTTTCAGAACCGTAGAGATCAAAGCCTTGCTATAACCGTTGCTCTCAAAGGTGGTTCGCAAGGTATTAATTTCCTTTTGTAAAGAAGACACTTCACAAATCCTCCTAGCCCGGGTAGTTAGAGTTGTAAGGATACCATGTTTCTGGGCAGGCTGATGGTGAGAACTTGCGTGGAGATATCTATTGGTGTGTGTTGGCTTACGAAAAACGCTGTGTCCTAAAGATCCATCCTCTTTCTTGGTGACGAGAACATCTAAAAACGGTATTTTGCCGTCAGATTCCTTTTCCATGGTGAAACAAATAGAAGGGTGCTGGAGATTAAGGTGATCCAGGAAATGGCTAAGATTTTCCTCACCTTCCGTCCAAACAACGAACGTGTCATCCACATAACGCCACCAGATATTCGGTTTGAAAGGAGCCGACGACAAAGCTTTCTCTTCAAAGTTCTCCATGAAGAAATTAGCCACAACAGGAGAGAGAGGACTACCCATGGCCACACCATCAGTCTGCTCATAAAAATTCCCATTCCATAGAAAGTAGGAGGAGGTCATGCAGTGATAAAAAAGCCTTGTGATGTATTCAGGAAAAAAAGCCAATAATGAGAGTCATAACACCATCAATAGGTACTCTCGTAAACAGAGACACCACGTCGAGACTCACTAGGATATCACCCGGCTGACGTGTTATAGCTTTCAACTTTTCCACGAAGTGTGTGGAATCCTTAATGTACGAAGGCGTGTTACCCAGAAGCGGCTGAAGTAGTCTACCTAAGTATTTGGAAAGGGCATATGTAGGAGAACCAATCGTACTAACAATAGGTCTAAGAGGAACATCTTCTTTATGTATTTTAGGAAGACCATAGAGTCTCGGAGGAAAGAAGATGTTCCTCTTAGACCTATTGTTAGTACGATTGGTTCTCCTACATATGCCCTTTCCAAATAGTTAGGTAGACTACTTCAGCCGCTTCTGGGTAACACGCCTTCGTACATTAAGGATTCCACACACTTCGTGGAAAAGTTGAAAGCTATAACACTTCAGCCGGGTGATATCCTAGTGAGTCTCGACGTGGTGTCTCTGTTTACGAGAGTGCCTATTGATGGTGTTATGTCTCTCATTAATGGCTTTTTGCCTGAAGACATCACAAGGCTTTTTTTTAATCACTGAATGACCTCCTCCTACTTTCTATGGAATGGGAATTTTTATGAGCAGACTGATGGTGTGGCCATGGGTAGTCCTCTCTCTCCTGTTATGGCTAATTTCTTCATGGAGAACTTTGAAGAGAAAGCTTTGTCGTCGGCTCCTTTCAAACCGAAGATCTGGTGGCGTTATGTGGATGACACGTTTGTTGTTTGGACGGGGGGTGAGGAAAATCTTAGCCATTTCCTGGATCACCTTAATCTCCAGCACCCTTCTATTTGTTTCATCATGGAAAAGGAATCTGGCGGCAAAATACCGTTTTTAGATGTTCTCGTCACCAAGAAAGAGGATGGATCTTTAGGACACAGCGTTTTTCGTAAGCCAACACACACCAATAGATATCTCCACGCAAGTTCTCACCATCACCCTGCCCAGAAACATGGTATCCTTACAACTCTAACTACCCAGCTAGGAGGATTTGTGAAGTGTCTTCTTTACAAGAAGAAATTAATACCTTGCGAACCACCTTTGAGAGCAACGGTTATAGCAAGGCTTTGATCTCTACGGTTCTGAAACCAACAAATAATAATAGGACGTCAGTTGAGAAAAGAGATGTAAGAGGAACTGCTTACCTACCTTACATACATAACACGACGGATCGTATTGCTAAAATCCTACGTCGGTACAACATACGGACTGTATTTGGAACTTCTGTTAAGATTAGGCAACTCCTGCGACCAACTAAGGACAGTTTGCCTAAATTGCAACAACCGGGTATCTACAGAGTTCCCTGTACTTGTGGCAAGGTTTACATCGGGCAGACTTCGAGAACAATATGCACTCGCATTAAGGAACATAATAGATGTATCAGGCTCATTCAACCTGATAAATCAGCTGTTGCCGATCATGCATTAACACCTGGCCATGATGTCATGTTCCAAGGAGTGGATGTTCTTGCCCGTATAAAGCAATATCGTCCCAGAATCATCAGGGAGGCGGTTGAAATACGTAAACACCCAGATAATTTCAACCGCGACACCGGCTACAATCTCAGTGAATCCTGGCTACCTATTATCAGAACCCTGAGAAAGTAAATCACTGCTGCTTTCCATTGTCCCTAACATGGGGCTATAATGGCGTCCATCTTTGGGCACCTTCTATATGTTCTTTGTTGCTTTCTCTTAGCAATCATTGTCGTATTCCAGATTATTTCTGACGAAGAAAGGCATGGTTTCTTTCGAAACGCGTCGAATTTTAATATAATAAACACGGCATAAGCCCAAAATTCAACATTATGAATAGTAACACGGGCCGTGAAAGTCTAAATGACAATATTAGAAACCTCTATGGGGAGGATATTTTCCGACTGATGTCTAGATTTAGTAGGTTACGACGCAAGAAGGTGTGTCTTATCTCTTCACTCACTTTTCTCCTAAGATGCCGGGATCATGATATTCTACCGAATTTTGTTATGTTGAAGCATACCTTCAGAACACCTAAGGCAACGAGAATCTATCGTCGTGCAAGCAAGGCGTTATTGATAGAGAGGTTACAGTATACACGTAGGCAGTTGGATTTTATTTCGAGGGAGTTACTACAGCTACATCTACGCCTCTCGAACTTCCTAAGTGAGGAATTATGGAAGATCTTTGATCGTATTTCTTCAGTGCAAGCTAACGGCGTTCTAGATCAGGTGAGGGCAAGACATATTTACAAATATGATAGGTTATGTCAGATGCAGAAATCTCAAGCCATTAGACTTGATGCTAACAAGGTTGTCGTAAATTTGTCCAGCATGCCTCTAAATGATACCCAACAGGCAGTTCTCGCTAAAGGTCTCAATTTTGCTGTAGCGCCTAGAAGAAATCCTATTGAAGAACTTATTACATCTGTAGAATCCTCGGTACATCACCTCACACCTGAAGAGGCTGAGGAAGCCAGACAAGAATGTTCCAGAGTTCTCAAGAACGCTAAGCCACCTAACACCAACTTAAAACAAGGCGAAATCCGGGCACTTAAAGATCTAAGGGACAATTCAGATATTATCGTTCTCCCCGCTGACAAGGGTAACGCGACAGTGGTGTTGGATAAGGTTGATTATGATTCCAAGATCTCGTCTTTGTTATCAGATCCTGTATATAGGATTAATAGTCGTGATCCTACTACTCGCTACTCAAATGTCACCGTCAAATTTATCAAGCAACCATCTATTCCAGCGGATGCAGCGAAGACTCTCCTTCCAGGAGATGCTATTCCTCCGAGACTCTATGGTCTTCCTAAAATACATAAAGAAGATGTTCCTCTTAGACCTATTGTTAGTACGATTGGTTCTCCTACATATGCCCTTTCCAAATACTTAGGTAGACTACTTCAGACGCTTCTGGGTAACACGCCTTCGTACATTACGGATTCCACACACTTCGTGGAAAAGTTGAAAGCTATAACACGTCAGCCGGGCGATATCCTAGTGAGTCTCGACGTGGTGTCTCTGTTTACGAGAGTACCTATTGATGGTGTTATGTCTCTCATTAATGGCTTTTTTTCCTGAAGACATCACAAGGCTTTTTTTTATCACTGCATGACCTCCTCCTACTTTCTATGGAATGGGAATTTTTATGAGCAGACTGATGGTGTGGCCATGGGTAGTCCTCTCTCTCCTGTTGTGGCTAATTTCTTCATGGAGAACTTTGAAGAGAAAGCTTTGTCGTCGGCTCCTTTCAAACCGAATATCTGGTGGCGTTATGTGGATGACACGTTCGTTGTTTGGACGGAAGGTGAGGAAAATCTTAGCCATTTCCTGGATCACCTTAATCTCCAGCACCCTTCTATTTGTTTCACCATGGAAAAGGAATCTGACGGCAAAATACCGTTTTTAGATGTTCTCGTCACCAAGAAAGAGGACGGATCTTTAGGACACAGCGTTTTTCGTAAGCCAACACACACCAATAGATATCTCCACGCAAGTTCTCACCATCACCCTGCCCAGAAACATGGTATCCTTACAACTCTAACTACCCGGGCTAGGAGGATTTGTGAAGTGTCTTCTTTACAAGAAGAAATTAATACCTTGCGAACCACCTTTGAGAGCAACGGTTATAGCAAGGCTTTGATCTCTACGGTTCTGAAACCAACAAATAATAATAGGACGTCAGTTGAGAAAAGAGATGTAAGAGGAACTGCTTACCTACCTTACATACATAACACGACGGATCGTATTGCTAAAATCCTACGTCGGTACAACATACGGACTGTATTTGGAACTTCTGTTAAGATTAGGCAACTCCTGCGACCAACTAAGGACAGTTTGCCTAAATTGCAACAACCGGGTATCTACAGAGTTCCCTGTACTTGTGGCAAGGTTTACATCGGGGAGACTTCGAGAACAATATGCACTCGCATTAAGGAACATAATAGATGTATCAGGCTCATTCAACCTGATAAATCAGCTGTTGCCGATCATGCATTAACACCTGGCCATGATGTCATGTTCCAAGGAGTGGATGTTCTTGCCCGTATAAAGCAATATCGTCCCAGAATCATCAGGGAGGCGGTTGAAATACGTAAACACCCAGATAATTTCAACCGCGACACCGGCTACAATCTCAGTGAATCCTGGCTACCTATTATCAGAACCCTGAGAAAGTAATTCACTGCTGCTTTCCATTGTCCCTAACATCGGGCTATAATGGCGTCCATCTTTGGGCACCTTCTATATGTTCTTTGTTGCTTTCTCTTAGCAGTCATTGTCGTATTCCAGATTATTCCTGACGAAGAAAGGCATGGTTTCTTTCGAAACGCGTCGAATTTTAATATAATAAACACGGCATAAGCCCAAAATTCAACATTATGAATACATTTTATGACACTTTTTATTAATACAATCATCTTGCTCACTTGATAGTGTTTACATGGAAAGAATTAATGTTACTGCTTTGATTTACAACTCACACTATAATATACAGTCAAGGTTTCTTGAAGCATTGCCAAATCGGTTCATAACTTCATCGTTAGTGAGATGTATGTCTCTGTGAATAGATTACAATACTTGACTGTTGAGCCTGTTTTCAGAAGTAGAATTTCTTAAGTATGTTTTCAACCAATTCAAACTCCGTAGCTACAGAGAGAGGCAAATTTGCCAAAAGTTTGATAAGGGTATAAAATTTAGGGGAAAAACTTTCATCACATGCTTCAAGAGCACTTGTTGTTGTTCTTGGTTCGTTCATAAGAGCGATGGCACTGAAGGGTAATCAGAGGGATATGTTGTTACACGTAAGATCAGAGCAAACTGACTGTCACACTGTTTACATAGCTCTACCTTCGCCTTGCTTTGCAACGTTGCCATACGTCACTTTATAACAATAGTACATGATTTTATTGGTTTTTATTGTTTTAATTCATATATACGCCCCTGCTGTCCACAGTGGATGGTTTAAAGCATTCTACATTTTAAACTTCACGTTTGATTTAATCAACAAATTGAAAACATATTTTATTCCAAACATTTTCTTTGTCCACACTCCCGTCTGTTACATATGTGTTCACTCGATCGCTCAGTGGCAGAGTTATACCATAGTGCGAGGACAGTACCTTACTGCTGGTGTCCTTGACAGCTGGCACATTGAAGCGAGTCTACTGTAGGATTCTAATAGCAGCCCACTAGAGGCGCTGACGGCACGTGCTACCTTGTAAGCTCTCCGCATGACTGGAAATTTAAACATCGATGCGCATGCCCAAGAATTTGAGGCTAGCATGGTGCCTGGTATCCCACTGCGTATCCAGAACTCACATGGAGAAAACCCTGGAGCGAAGTGTATAAGCCGCAACATAAGCGTCGAGCAGTTTAACTCTGCGTGCAACAAGATCATATTTTAAACGTTAACAACTATCAAACGGCGCAAAGGTGAATAGGGTGACTGTCACCATCGTTTACAATGTCATAAAATCATTGTACAGTATTTTATATTTCGAGCCAAATTCAGTTCTTCTGATTGAGACACCGCCTTTTTCTGCTGACCTCGCAGCGTAGTCGTGTGGGTTTAATAGGGTACGTCACTGGAATGGGGAGCTGCTAAAAGTCAAGAGTTCGGTAGTTTGAATCCCAGCGCCGAGAGTGACCATTATGAGTGTGCTTTTCTCGTGATATTTTTCCACAGTCCATCATGCCAGGGTTAGGGATTGGGGTAGCTTTAATAAGGTACCATCCCAGCATTTCCCAACACCGAGATTTGAATCTTCGATTCCTAGTCTCCCAGCTCTCCTTTGCATTCGTATGCGATCACCTCGTGGTGTATCGGCTAGCATTCTTGGCTGTCGCCCCGGATGTCCGAGTTCGATTTCTGGCTCTGCCAAGAAATTTAATTCTGGTCTGACAAGGGCTGGAACTGGGTTTGCTCAGCCTCGTGAGGCTAAAATGAGAAGATGTAGGCTCTATTTTCATCTCAGCGATCCTAGAAGTGATTTTCCGTGGTTTGTCATGCCGAATGGTTTCTAACTTAAGGCCACGAACACCTCCATACCAACCCTCGCCTCAATTTCAAATACACACACTAAAACCTACATCACAATAAAACAGGTTATCAGACAAATTATTCTCTCTCACGGGGCTGGAATAACGACAATTTCCAGGCCACTTAATGAAACAATAACAAAATTACCTTATCCCTCACGGCTACGATGCGATGTGTGTGTCAAACTTAGGCCTAAATACCAGACAAATAATGAGTTTAACGCAGATATTTCAAGTAAAACAACCCTCAGCCAAGTCCAGTTGTGCGAAGCCTGACAACAACTCCTGATTTGCTGAGAGCCAGGTCGCTTCAGTGATCAAACAAGGTGACAATCATTAGTTATTCTAAATTTATCACGTGCTTAGCCGCTCCGACAGCCAGGAATATGTAAATAGCAAGCTGAACAACGGTCCAGGGGCGTAACTAGGATTTGCTCCTGGAGGGGAATGAGCTGAGTCAAATCTGAACTAATTGCGTTTTTGGTTTTGTGTTTGTTGTTTCTACTTTTTGCTTTGTGTTTTTTGTTTTTGTTTTTGTATGTTGTTTCTGCTTTTGCTTTTGTATTTTTTTTGGTTTTTCATTTTTGATTCTTTGTTTGTTTTCTACATTTCTTGAATTTTGTTTTTGCTTTGTGTTTTTTGATTTTGTGTTCGCTTTCTGCTTCTGTTTTGATTTCATGTTTGTTTTCTGCTTTTCTTGAATTTTGTTTTTTGCTTTGTGATGTTTGGTTCTGGTTTTCTGTTCGTTTTTTCAGCTTTGTTTTTCTTTTTAATTTTGCTTTTTGCTTACTGTTTTGGTCATGCATTTGTTTTTGGTTCTTGCTTTATGCAAGGGACAAAATAAGACAGTCAATGAAATCAAACATACACGTTTACATGTTCGATTTCGGTAGCATTTTATACATTTTATTTGCATCTCTCAATGTGCAAAAGCTCGGAAATGAACAGTTTTGGTAACACTAAATATTCTACACAAGTAGAGATGAATGTTCTCATAAACGTACTGTCCCCGTTTACCTGGATAGTAGGCTGTCAGATATCCGCCCCCTCAATCGGATTGCCAATTATCAATCGCACCGGCACAGTTACATCAATGAAAATGGCACTGACAGATACTATCGAGATAAGAGCACAGAAGTTCACAGGAAATCATTGTGGAACACACCAAAATAGACGGGGGTTCATACTTACCGTTACTTACCTCTTAATTATCTCGGGGTTTGAGTTGACAACAGGATCACTAAAAGTCTGTTCACACAATAATCTCCACCATGACATTTAAAAATGAACCAGAAACGAAGACGAGAACTTTGAACTGTACAAAAGCTTTATTTCTAATAAAGGGTATGATTTTACTAACACAACAAAATCAACGTGGCTATCAGTAGCCCAAGTCAACCTGACTACGTCCTCCAGTAGGACTTGCAAAATTATTATACAACATGATATAAAATATTTTAGCTCCCAAGAGCTCCAAATAACGTAATATTCATAACACTATTGGATTGGAAAAGGACGTCAGGGTGTGACATATATATATAGAGCATTTGGTTTCCTTTTAATAGACATGAGAATGGTATTTATAGTCGCAAGGCCAAAGTGTGTACGACCTCACTCCCTGAGAACCATATGTTGACACAGCTGCGGGCTACCTTCAGCCTGTTGCATACTGGTCAAATGCACTCCCTTCTCACATGCTATGTTACGTAAGAATACAGCCTGCACTCTCAAACTTTTAAATGTCCACAAGACAACTCACATTATATTTACGCAAATCTTTCAAG
The DNA here is from genome assembly GCA_946902985.2 of Meconema thalassinum. Taxonomy (NCBI): domain Eukaryota; kingdom Metazoa; phylum Arthropoda; class Insecta; order Orthoptera; family Tettigoniidae; genus Meconema; species Meconema thalassinum. The sequence goes on along the minus strand of OX336388.2, from coordinate 426,208,113 downwards.
TACTTTGCTCACATCCTAATTGGATCATTATATAAATTTCTTAAACTTGTTAACTTCAATCCAAATGTTTAATTAGCTCTTAAATGTTTATAACAAAATCACATAAATTATTTATAACAATTAGAAATTGTTTATAATATTTGTCAAAGACAATAAAAATATTATAAGCACGCCTTTAACATCACTCTCGTTTCACATTATTTTCAAAAATATTTACAACAATTATTTACAATATTAACATTTAAATTGTTTAAATTATTAATTTAATAAATACATTAACCACATGTTCATTCGGTTGGTAATTTTATAATCCTGTTTAATATAATCGACCAATGAAGGTTAGTTATACATGTTAATGTCACAATCTGGTTTAATAAAGGTTTTAATAATGATTTGTGACGGCAACCTTCATTCAAAATCTTATCTCAAATTCTTTCAAAACTCGTGTTAATTATAACAGTAATTCACTTGATTAATTTTCAACGAACTATGACAATCTTACTCCAGCGGAAAATCCTTCGCTAACAAGTTAATGCACAATCTGCATTAAAAATATGCCCAAAATCATCATATATTAATCTATATGGCATTTAAAAAACTTCTACATTACTTACAAAACTTCCACAAATAATTCTTTAACATTTATTCCTGTGGGAACCTCCTTCATATTCAAGGGCATTATATCTCAGCGACTTTCAACACGCGCTGCACTAGCGATTATACATTCATAGTTCCACTTAAAAATTTTTATAATCATTAATTGTTTCAAAACTGTTTTTCTATTTAACCTTCGTGGATTTCATTCATGAACTGAAATGAAGTCAAAACTTGCCAATCACAAACAAATTTAATAGTGAATACGCTCATATACGCCTGTCTGGTCTATCAAAATTTAAGATTAACATCCTAAAAAAAATTGTAGTATGAAAATACTATCTTCAAATAAAGTGCGACTAAAATGCAAAGTAGTCGAATAGAATCCATTTAGACTGGGGAATGCAAACATCGTTCTATAATTCTCTAATTGAGAAAAACTCCTAACAAAAATACTTGACTTTAATGCATTCAATAATTCATTATTAAAGTTACTCTTTCACAAAAGTGTCTATGATGCAATGTTCATTCATAACTGACGATAAATGTCTGTGTTGCAATCAATTCAAATAACGACTAGTATTTCCAAGATCGTCGACAACGTAAGAGATTTTAACGCTCTAAAATCATTTAAATGTTCTTCCTTCTTGATGATGACAGAAAATTGTTCAAAGTAATAAAACTGGGGTAGAATTACTTTAATAAAATGACACGCTGTCTGAATTTAAATCTGCCATAAATCATTAACTTACAGTCAAATCGTGACTACAAAAAATATTAATTACTGAAATATTCTAAATATCAGTCTCAACTGATTCAAAATCGTTAACTATGCCCATGACATAACAATGTCTTAATAAATCGTCGAAAAATGCAAAACTCATCAAGGTGTACTGAGAATAAGAATCTCAACAAGAAAATAGGGCAAAAACATGAGGATAAAAATATGGGAAAAATAGTTGCTCAAACATTATTAGTAAACTCAAATACAATAAACGTTCACGACTACCTTATCTGCCGATTGACGTTCCAGAGGAAAATTCCCCAAAGAAGACTGCTGATGGATCCATTTCACCACGTTAAAGTTGAGCTCCATCCTCGAAATAGGAAATAGCACCCTCGGAGAATCGAACTGTTTCCTTCTCCGTGAATCGCTCTGCTCCTCGAAGACGAATAGACATCCTTCCGGCAATAATCTTCTTTGTGAGTCGGGATATCCCTGACCTCTCTTGAAAAATTCCCTGAAGTTCCAGTAGACAATCGTCATGAAGTTTTGTAGAAATTTCCGAAGAAATTATTCATATTCAGAGTATGAAATTGTTTATATGGCTGTTCGATGGTATTCAGCCTTTAATTACGAAACATGGGTGTAGATGGTATTCACCGCATGTCCGCTTGTGTGGAATAGCATTTAGCGAAGTTCCATGTCGCTATCTTACTCCATTGAAGTATGTCCCAATTGCAATAAGCCCTCTTAGCCTTCCATCTGCTCTTCGATTGTAGTGTCAGAAGAACAAACTGCCGTATTCAATTGCTCCATTATACTGGTATCGTTGTGTAACCAAGCAATCTGAAGTCTTTCTACTCCACTCGCAGCGTCAGCCGTTGCGTTGATTCTGGCTAAACAAAAGTGCTTCTCTAGTGGCGAGATAATCACTTTTGCCAGTCGTATAAAACTGCTAATATCTTTTAAACTAATCGGTCGAAATTGTTCAGCTTTTCTCTATAACTGCATGTAGCACTGCACAATACAATTATCTTATCGGTGACCGCTAACTGGTCGAAGCTAAACTTGTAGAAGCTTTCTAAGGTCCGTTTCAACTTCACCTAGTTTGACCTGGATCTCGTTAATATAGTGGCCTCGCCACGCGTTATAAAAACGATTCTTTTCACTTGCTGTTCACTTCGATGTCTCACTATAATGAATGTATAAGAAAAGAACTTTCACAAATATACTGCGATGATCTGAGAATGAGATCTCAGAATGATCAGAGAACGAAAGAGGCTCCTCTCTTCTGCGCAAGCCCTTTTATTAACTTCTCGAGGGGCGTTTCCATCCCTTCCAAAGCGTGATACTGCGTCATCGCTAAAACTTCCAACTTCGTTAATACATGACGGATTTTCAAAATTCAAAAACTGAAAATAAATTTCACCAAAATTCCAAATCAGTGCTTCTACTGCAAATGGATTTCCACAATTCTGCATTCCAAAAGTAATAAAAATACCATAGTTTCAGCAATCTCCGTCTTCCTTTAAACTATCGTTCATTGGTTCATGCCTCTCCTCCAATAGCATAGTTTCTTCCTCAGCAGAATTCCTCGTTTCCTGCGACTGCGTCGTAAATCTTGGAACATTCTGGACTAAAAGCTGACGTCACTGAGAATCTCAGCTCAAGTAACCTGCTAGCATAACATTTACGTCATCCGTGCTTACGTCATGACTACCCACGTCATAACTATGACAACCATAACTTTCCATATAATTTCAAATATAGCCACCGTGGTCTCTACATAATTCAATTACGGGGGCATTCTCCTCTCACCACGTTTTAAAAACAGTTGCAAATTGTTTTTAAACTCAATGTCACAAGTATCTCAACTCTCTTGAACACGAAATTGAATTATTACTGGCTTACTCTAGGATAGTATCTTTTTAAATTTCCAGCATTGAACTTGCCGTAAACGACATTATTCTCATCATCGTAGAGTTCATAACAGTTGTTTCCATAAGCGTTCGTAATCCTAAATGGCCCCAGGAACACTAATCCAAATTTGGGGTATATTTTCTTGGTCATATCAGCCTTGACAGGTCTGCGTAATAATACAAGATTTCCAACTTGAAAGGGTGTACCAAAACGTTTTCCAGCTACTCTTTTCAATCGTTTCTCTGCTGCTTTCTGGAGTTGTTCCTTTGCCTTGTCAATCCTCTGCTGTCTTCCTATGTCGGGATCTCTCGGTATGTGGTTGAAAAGATTATCCCACGGCCTTTCTGGGTTTCTTCCTAGATGAAGTCGCATTGGCACTTCTCCTGTGCTCTCCTGCACTGTAGAGTTCAGACATTCCTCAATAAGGGGTACAAATCTCACCCAACCAGAATGATCATTTGGACAGAAAATTCGACAGAATTTCGAAAATTCAGCCATATATCTTTCTGAGGAATTCGATTCTGGGTAACGCACGCTTGAAAATAAGTGTTTAATGCCAAGCCTTTCCATATCCGCTGCAAATTCCACGGACGTAAACTGCGTTCCATGATCTGACAGTAGATATTCCGGTATACCAGCTTTAGGAAATACAGCATTTTCCAGTCTGCTTACTACGTTCCTCGTGTTAGCTTTCTGCATGGGACTCATTGTAACAAATTTTGAGAAAACATCCACGGTCACCAACAGGTACTGGTTACCCTGGTATCCCTTCGGACAGCGGCCAAATATATCCGTCGCCATGAGTTCGTTTGGCTTAGAAGGAATCATCGCCTTCGGTTTTCCCTTTAATAAAGCAGAAGCATACTTTGCTCTTTGACATTTGTCACAGGATCGAATGACCTTGGCAATGCTGGAACGCATGTTAGTCCAGATAAATCTCTCTTTAAGTGTATTAAGAGTCTTATCTAAACCGGCATGTCCAGTTGCGTGATGAGCTACCCACACTAAATTGACAACAAGTTTAGGTGGCACGACTATTCGAAGTTTTGTATGCGCAGAGTCAGCATACTTGCATACAATGTCTCCACTCAAGACAAAGTGTCGTGAATTTCTCCGTGTAGCTTCATAGTCAACATCCGTATTGTCCATGTAACCCTTGAGGAACCTGTACATTTTCCTTATTGGAGCGTGTCTCTTCTGTGACACACCGATTCGGGCTAACCTCCTAACGGTTTCTTCATCTTTTTGCTCCAATTGTACATGGTGTATCTGCACATTTTTAATAGGGTTACGTGATAGAGCATCAGCCAGTAAGTTATCTTTCCCAGGCTGGTGGACGATAGTAGCGTTAAACTGTTGGGTGAACAAAGCCCAACGTGTCAATCTATCACTCGACATGTCAGTTTGCAACATAAACTGAAGTGCTTTATGGTCAGTAATAATGATGACCTTATGTCCCAGCAGGATTTTCTTCCAGGCTTGTAAAGCTGTCACAAAAGCTAACGCTTCAAGCTCTGTCGTGAAGTAGTTTTCCTCGTGCTTTTTCAACTTCCGACTAGTGAACGCAATGTAGTGCTTGTTGCCTGCCTCGTCTTTCTGGTATAAGACTGCACTAATGCCTATTCTTGATGCATCAGACTCAATATAGAACACCTTCTCAAAGTCTGGGTACTCCAGTTTCACATTATTTCTGAGCATCTCTTTTGCTTTCTCAAAAGCCTCGTTTGCAGCGGTACTCCATTTCCATCTGTTGTTCTTCTTGAGTAAGTCATACAGAGGAGCCATAATTTCCGAGTATCTTGGACAGTGGCTGCTAATAAATTGGCATGCACCTACAAATTCTCTGACTTGTTTCACCTTAGTTGGCTTTGGAAATCTCGTGATCGCATCTACTTTTTTCATGTTTGGATGATATCCATCTTTATCAATAGTATGCCCCAAGTAATTTATCTCCTTCTTCAAGAATTGACATTTTCCAAAGTTCACCTTAATATTGGCCTCCCTTAAATTCTCGAACAACTTTCTCAAGTGCACTAAATGTTCTGCAGCGCTGGGTGAAGATACGATTAAATCGTCAATGTAGCAGATTACATTTTCTTTCACTTCGTCAGTGAGCTTACTATCAAGTGCTCGAATAAGTGCTGGTCCACTGTTAACCATTCCAAAAGGCATTCTGGCAAAGACCCATGACGTCTGGTCAAATAGGAATCCAGTGTACTGCATACTATCCTCTTCTAATTGAACTTGATAAAATGAAGACGTCAAGTCAAGAACGCTGAAACAAGCTCTCCCTTTGAATTTCCGAAGCAGATCTCTAATCTTGGGTGGTCTGTCATTTTCTGGAAGAATCTTCAAGTTGATGGTCCTGGCATCGAGACAAAGACGTATCTGACCATTACTTTTCTTTACTACTGTGATGGGGTTTATATAAGACGACGCCTGTTTTCTAATAATTCCGTCTACCTCCATTTTTCTGATTAACCCTCGTACTTCTTGATAGTATTTCTCAGGAATGGGGTATATTCTCTTCTGGTAAGGGGTTTCATCTGTCAGCCTTATCTTGTACTTATAATCCTTAATCAATCCAGGCTTTTCATCGAAAATATCTTGGAATTCCTTTATCAGATCCTCAAATTCCCCCTGAATTTCTTCAAATCCTTCAGTTTTTCTACTGGGTATTTCTTCTAAGTTTTCCACTTCATTAATTATTGTATTCAAAATTTCTTCCCTAAGGTCTATTTCCAGACTGTTTTTCACGTCCTGTTTTTCTATCTCTTCTGTGATTATGTACCCATCATTAAAGCTAATACTTCTGTTCTTCATGTCAATAATAGCTCCGACCTTCGATATAAAATCGATTCCAAGCACCATATCAAAATTGATCTTGCTCACCACAATGAAGATCTGTTCATAATTCCTTCCATTGATCTCAAAGTTCAATAACACTTGAATCTTGCATTTCACTGCCTTATCTTGGAATATCCCTCTCACTTTGACGGTAGAAACAGGTAGAACTGTCATATTCTCTCCTCTTAGCAGACTTTGATAACATTCCTCTGAAATGATGGAAATAATAGCACCAGTATCCATCAGGGCTTTGTACTGCTGTCCATCTATCCGTACAGCAATAATAGGTAAGGCACATGGTCTTTCCTCTTTAGCAATACCCCTCTCTTCTAGTAAATCTTCATCGGTAACTTCGTATATCTCATTAATCGTAATCAGGTGTGGTGTGGCAATATATTTACAGGTTCTCACTGACGTTGAGAAATCGGCGTTTTTTTTATGTTACCGACCTCAAAATTCTGCTGACTCGTAGAAGGTCCAGGATCGATTACAACATCCTGCCTTTTCTTTTGATTGTCAGCTTCTTTATCCCTTAATTCTTTTAAGTATTGCTGGCTTTCCTTTTCTCTTTGCTGATACTGATCAGGTGTCATAACCTGACCTTGAGTATTCTGGTTTCTATTTTGGTTTTGGTTATTCCTATTATAGTTACGGTTATACCCATTATTGTTGTAATACCTGCCTCTTCCATTGTAGTTTCCTCGGTTGTAGTTCCAACCTCTTCTCTGTTGATACGGTCGGTAACCTTGTGATCTGTAATTTCTAAACTGATTATTCCTGTGAGGACCTACATTGTCAGTTTTCTCCTGCTCTGGCTTGTCAGTTTGTTGGACTTGGTCCATGTATACCGTATTGATTTCCTTAAACTCCTGCCTTTGACCTTTCTGGACTACGTTAGGCATTGGACTTGTGTAGTCTAACCTTCTTAGTAATTCATCCATGCTGGATAAATCCCTGATGTTGGACGAAATTATAAGTCTCCTCACCTCAACTGGCAGCATACGAGAAATCGCATCTATTAGTTGCTCCGTGGACAATGGGGGTTGCAAAAATCTCAAGCGGGACAACTGACTCGTAAAGAAATCCGCGTACCTCGTTGGAAGAGTACCTGAGTATTTTCTTGAATACACCTCCGCTCTTAACGAATTCTGCGCTTCTATGGACCAAAATCGTTTGATTAATGCCTCTGCAAACTCGTCAAAGTTACTGAATGTGTATCTAAATGCGCGAAACCATTCAAGGGGTCCTCCAATCAGATATCTCTCTACTATCTTCATCTCTCTCTCTCTGGGAATGTGAGCTTCGATGAAATAATCTTTGAGATTCCTTACATACTCTATAGGTGTCAAACTATCAGTGTTACTGAATTTTTGTGGTTTGTCTTCGAAATTCCTAATGACCGTCACGTTCCTCGGATATGAATCCGGATAGTCTTTCCCACTATCTCGATAATTCCACTCAGGTTCCATATTCCTCTCGTCATCCTCCTCTCTGAATCTGGATACACGTTCTTCAGGAGTCACGTCTCTTTCTTCTGGATCTAGGTGACATCTTCTAGCATAATTCCTATTTAATTCGCAAGCTAAGCCTTCTGTATCCTTGTCGGTGATTTCTGTTAAGACTTTCTTGACTATCTCTTCTTTGTAGTTCTCCATTAAACTAGCCTCTCCTAACTTCAAATTTTTCAGTTTACTCGTCGTTTCATTTACATCCGAGACAACTTTATGCATCTGTTCCTCTAATGTAGATTTTAAAGTTTGCATATCCTGATCTAGTTGTGTTCTATCGTCAACTTGTTTTTCGGATAGCGAATTTATCCTGACACTTAAATCTTTCCTAATCTGTACTACTTCATTGTTAATTTCTATCTGCGTACTGGCAAGTTTTCTTTCAATCCTGTCCTGAATTTGGGTTACATGTTCCCCACTTGACTTATTCCACTCGTCTTTCCATACCGCTACGTTTGCTGTTAACATTTCGGCTATGTCTACTTCGATATCCTCTTTTAATACTCTATTGTGGTCTAATACCTGTGTTCTCATGACCTCTACATCATACTTCAACTCTGCTAAAGACGTTGTTGTTCTAACTGATTCATCGACTAACCTAGTCGCTAATGCAGTTATATTACGCGTACAAAGAGTTTTTGAGTTTTCGATTTCTTCCCTGACTTTATTTACATCAGTTTGGACTTTAGTGATATCTACGAAAACTGTGTTGACCTCTACCTGAATCTTAGTTATGTCACTTTGCACCTCAGTTATATCCGCATGAATGTTATTAATATCTACCTGAACATTGGATACATCAGTTCTAGCTTTTTGAATTTCTTTTTGGACTTCCTCGACCTTGTCTTGGACAGTCGCTACATCGTTTTTGACAACAACTACTTCGGCTCTAGCACAAGAAATATCCCCACGGACATTAGCTACATCTAGATTTAACATTGTAAGGTCTCTCTGTACCTTAGACACATCATTTTTAACATCATCAACACTTTTATGCACAATAGACACATCTTTATGGACATTAGACACGTCTGTACGCATGTCCGTTACAGTATTCTCAATTCCTAGGGTATTAATCTGTAAACGCGACATATTATCCTCCAAATTAGCAGCACTAGTCTGAAGAACCTTCAAACTTTCACCCATACTAGCTTTCAAATTACTAGCATTCTCCTCCATTCTTGCATTCAAATTACTAGCATTCTCCTCCATTCGACTAGTATTCCTAGCTTCCATCTCCTTCATACTACTATTCAAATTAGCAGACATATTACTAGCATTCTCCTCCATTCTTGCATTCAAATTAGCAGACAAATTACTATTATTCTCCTTCATGCTTTCATTCAACATCTGCTTCATACTGCGATTCATGTTAGCAGACATCTCCTCTAACATTTTCTTCAAACTTTCATCTGCCATTACAATATTATTCAAAAATGGATTGCTGTAGGGACATACATCAAAAGAGCAAAATAACAACATTTGAGCAACACTTTTCACCATATATAATTTTTGATCAATTTTCTGTCTTAAATCTAACTTATAACTACCTTATAATTAATCTTCGAAGATACCTCATGTTAAAACAAACTCAAGCACATGTTCAAATTTCTCTGGCACATTTTAAAATATCCTAACACAAATAATTTACATTTACAATCCAAATAATTTAATTTTATCTTTAATATGACTAAAATGCCATAAGCCGGTCAAATAAAATAAGATTCCAGATTATAGGCGATTTTTCTAAGTTTTCTGCCCATTTAACCTTTCTCAAGTTGTATAAGATCTGATCTTTTCGGAGTGTAATTTTCCTAATACAATACAACATTTAATTCCTATATAATCACACTCTCAAATACTACAATTGGCCTAGACATCTAACAAAGAATCAACCTCTTTATTTGAGTCTAATCGAACCTCACGTTTTAGGTGCGAATCTTTCTATTGTTCAACCTGGTGATCCAGTTTTGTCGAATTCGCCCCAACGTTTTAGGTGCGAATCTTTCTGTTGACTCAGCTCCACGCTCTTGGGTCGCCAATCTTTCTGTCCCCGTTTACCTGGATAGTAGGCTGTCAGATATCCGCCCCCTCAATCGGATTGCCAATTATCAATCGCACCGGCACAGTTACATCAATGAAAATGGCACTGACAGATACTATCGAGATAAGAGCACAGAAGTTCACAGGAAATCATTGTGGAACACACCAAAATAGACGGGGGTTCATACTTACCGTTACTTACCTCTTAATTATCTCGGGGTTTGAGTTGACAACAGGATCACTAAAAGTCTGTTCACACAATAATCTCCACCATGACATTTAAAAATGAACCAGAAACGAAGACGAGAACTTTGAACTGTACAAAAGCTTTATTTCTAATAAAGGGTATGATTTTACTAACACAACAAAATCAACGTGGCTATCAGTAGCCCAAGTCAACCTGACTACGTCCTCCAGTAGGACTTGCAAAATTATTATACAACATGATATAAAATATTTTAGCTCCCAAGAGCTCCAAATAACGTAATATTCATAACACTATTGGATTGGAAAAGGACGTCAGGGTGTGACATATATATATAGAGCATTTGGTTTCCTTTTAATAGACATGAGAATGGTATTTATAGTCGCAAGGCCAAAGTGTGTACGACCTCACTCCCTGAGAACCATATGTTGACACAGCTGCGGGCTACCTTCAGCCTGTTGCATACTGGTCAAATGCACTCCCTTCTCACATGCTATGTTACGTAAGAATACAGCCTGCACTCTCAAACTTTTAAATGTCCACAAGACAACTCACATTATATTTACGCAAATCTTTCAAGTACTTTGCTCACATCCTAATTGGATCATTATATAAATTTCTTAAACTTGTTAACTTCAATCCAAATGTTTAATTAGCTCTTAAATGTTTATAACAAAATCACATAAATTATTTATAACAATTAGAAATTGTTTATAATATTTGTCAAAGACAATAAAAATATTATAAGCACGCCTTTAACATCACTCTCGTTTCACATTATTTTCAAAAATATTTACAACAATTATTTACAATATTAACATTTAAATTGTTTAAATTATTAATTTAATAAATACATTAACCACATGTTCATTCGGTTGGTAATTTTATAATCCTGTTTAATATAATCGACCAATGAAGGTTAGTTATACATGTTAATGTCACAATCTGGTTTAATAAAGGTTTTAATAATGATTTGTGACGGCAACCTTCATTCAAAATCTTATCTCAAATTCTTTCAAAACTCGTGTTGATTATAACAGTAATTCACTTGATTAATTTTCAACGAACTATGACAATCTTACTCCAGCGGAAAATCCTTCGCTAACAAGTTAATGCACAATCTGCATTAAAAATATGCCCAAAATCATCATATATTAATCTATATGGCATTTAAAAAACTTCTACATTACTTACAAAACTTCCACAAATAATTCTTTAACATTTATTCCTGTGGGAACCTCCTTCATATTCAAGGGCATTATATCTCAGCGACTTTCAACACGCGCTGCACTAGCGATTATACATTCATAGTTCCACTTAAAAAATTTTATAATCATTAATTGTTTCAAAACTGTTTTTCTATTTAACCTTCGTGGATTTCATTCATGAACTGAAATGAAGTCAAAACTTGCCAATCACAAACAAATTTAATAGTGAATACGCTCATATACGCCTGTCTGGTCTATCAAAATTTAAGATTAACATCCTAAAAAAAATTGTAGTATGAAAATACTATCTTCAAATAAAGTGCGACTAAAATGCAAAGTAGTCGAATAGAATCCATTTAGACTGGGGAATGCAAACATCGTTCTATAATTCTCTAATTGAGAAAAACTCCTAACAAAAATACTTGACTTTAATGCATTCAATAATTCATTATTAAAGTTACTCTTTCACAAAAGTGTCTATGATGCAATGTTCATTCATAACTGACGATAAATGTCTGTGTTGCAATCAATTCAAATAACGACTAGTATTTCCAAGATCGTCGACAACGTAAGAGATTTTAACGCTCTAAAATCATTTAAATGTTCTTCCTTCTTGATGATGACAGAAAATTGTTCAAAGTAATAAAACTGGGGTAGAATTACTTTAATAAAATGACACGCTGTCTGAATTTAAATCTGCCATAAATCATTAACTTACAGCCAAATCGTGACTACAAAAAATATTAATTACTGAAATATTCTAAATATCAGTCTCAACTGATTCAAAATCGTTAACTATGCCCATGACATAACAATGTCTTAATAAATCGTCGAAAAATGCAAAACTCATCAAGGTGTACTGAGAATAAGAATCTCAACAAGAAAATAGGGCAAAAACATGAGGATAAAAATATGGGAAAAATAGTTGCTCAAACATTATTAGTAAACTCAAATACAATAAACGTTCACGACTACCTTATCTGCCGATTGACGTTCCAGAGGAAAATTCCCCAAAGAAGACTGCTGATGGATCCATTTCACCACGTTAAAGTTGAGCTCCATCCTCGAAATAGGAAATAGCACCCTCGGAGAATCGAACTGTTTCCTTCTCCGTGAATCGCTCTGCTCCTCGAAGACGAATAGACATCCTTCCGGCAATAATCTTCTTTGTGAGTCGGGATATCCCTGACCTCTCTTGAAAAATTCCCTGAAGTTCCAGTAGACAATCGTCATGAAGTTTTGTAGAAATTTCCGAAGAAATTATTCATATTCAGAGTATGAAATTGTTTATATGGCTGTTCGATGGTATTCAGCCTTTAATTACGAAACATGGGTGTAGATGGTATTCACCGCATGTCCGCTTGTGTGGAATAGCATTTAGCGAAGTTCCATGTCGCTATCTTACTCCATTGAAGTATGTCCCAATTGCAATAAGCCCTCTTAGCCTTCCATCTGCTCTTCGATTGTAGTGTCAGAAGAACAAACTGCCGTATTCAATTGCTCCATTATACTGGTATCGTTGTGTAACCAAGCAATCTGAAGTCTTTCTACTCCACTCGCAGCGTCAGCCGTTGCGTTGATTCTGGCTAAACAAAAGTGCTTCTCTAGTGGCGAGATAATCACTTTTGCCAGTCGTATAAAACTGCTAATATCTTTTAAACTAATCGGTCGAAATTGTTCAGCTTTTCTCTATAACTGCATGTAGCACTGCACAATACAATTATCTTATCGGTGACCGCTAACTGGTCGAAGCTAAACTTGTAGAAGCTTTCTAAGGTCCGTTTCAACTTCACCTAGTTTGACCTGGATCTCGTTAATATAGTGGCCTCGCCACGCGTTATAAAAACGATTCTTTTCACTTGCTGTTCACTTCGATGTCTCACTATAATGAATGTATAAGAAAAGAACTTTCACAAATATACTGCGATGATCTGAGAATGAGATCTCAGAATGATCAGAGAACGAAAGAGGCTCCTCTCTTCTGCGCAAGCCCTTTTATTAACTTCTCGAGGGGCGTTTCCATCCCTTCCAAAGCGTGATACTGCGTCATCGCTAAAACTTCCAACTTCGTTAATACATGACGGATTTTCAAAATTCAAAAACTGAAAATAAATTTCACCAAAATTCCAAATCAATGCTTCTACTGCAAATGGATTTCCACAATTCTGCATTCCAAAAGTAATAAAAATACCATAGTTTCAGCAATCTCCGTCTTCCTTTAAACTATCGTTCATTGGTTCATGCCTCTCCTCCAATAGCATAGTTTCTTCCTCAGCAGAATTCCTCGTTTCCTGCGACTGCGTCGTAAATCTTGGAACATTCTGGACTAAAAGCTGACGTCACTGAGAATCTCAGCTCAAGTAACCTGCTAGCATAACATTTACGTCATCCGTGCTTACGTCATGACTACCCACGTCATAACTATGACAACCATAACTTTCCATATAATTTCAAATATAGCCACCGTGGTCTCTACATAATTCAATTACGGGGGCAGTACATAATCCAATCGTTTGTCCACAACCCGAAAATTGGCTTTTTAAAAATAAAAATTACATCAAATTACGTTTTTTAAAATCTTATTTGGCTCTGGACGGGGATTGATTCCCCTAATCACTTCCCGTAGTTACACCACTGAGCGTATCCGCTCTTGAGAGAAACATTTAACTGCTAAGAAATTGCTTTTAAGAAAATTCTACTCATATTCCTCTCAATTCATTTTAGCCGCTTTCTGTGGTCTCGGGTTACGTGTTGATAATCCGGGTCCAAGGGTCTTGGGTGCGATTCTCAGCTCTGCCATGAACTAATTCTGGTCTGCGGGTTAGAACGGGGTACACTCATCCCCGTGAGGTAAAACTGAGAAGAGATGGTTTCGATCCCCACATCAGCTGTCCCAGAAGGGGTTTTCTGAGGTTTTCCCCAATTCTACTCCAGGCAAATGCCGGGATGGTTCCACTTTCCACCCAAATACTAGCCTGTGTTACTAATACACACACTACTACAGCCATCACAATGACACGGGCAATCCGAGAGAATCTACACACACCCAAGTACACGGGGCTAAATGACCACGATGTCGCCAAGCATTTAAAGGAATCAAGGACAACATCAATTCATGTTACTCGTTTTACAACGCTGGTTCTTATTTCAATAATATATTCTTTCTTCCGAATTTGGTCGCCTGTGGACCGCATGGAACCTAAGGCTTTCTGGTTAATCTCCTCTTCTCTTCCCAAAACCTCTTCATTCGTTCACTTCTGATCTTTCGCTCCTCCTCGGTTATTACCAGTTTGGCTCTAATTTTAGGTGTTTTCTCCTCGAAAATCTTGATGTTGTCAATTCGGTTTCTGAACTCTTTTCTGTTGTGGATCACATCCACTGTGAGTCCACTTTCCTTGGCGTCTCTTTTAACCTCTTCTACCCACTTAGTTGTAGCCTTCAGCTCTGTAATATGCTTGAATATCCTCTTAGTCAGTCGGTTCTCGTCCATTCTCACCAAATGTCCGTAGAATTTCAACCTTCGCTTCCGCATTGTGACAGTAATTTTTTCAGTATGTTTATAGAGGTCATCATTACTTCTGTTCTTCCATGTCCCGTCAGCAGTTTTCTGTGGTCCTAAAATTTTCCGCAAAATTTTCCTCTCCTTTTTTCCAGTTCCTGAAGATCCCCTTTTTTATTCAGTGTCAAGCACTCCGAGGCGTACAGACCCTCTGGTTTTACTACTGTGCTATAGTGTCTGAGTTTTGCCTTGTAGGATATTGCTCGTTTGTTGTATCTGTTCTGGGTTAACCTATAAGCCAAATCCAATTTTCTAGCTCTTGCCCTATTTGCTTCTTTATCCAGCCCATTGGGTTCTATCCATTCACCTAGATATTTAAACTTCTCAGTTCTCTTGACAGTCCCATGTTTCACTTTTATGTGTGTCTCTCCAAGGTGTCTGTACTCCATGTATTCTGTCTTTTCATAGGAGACTTTAAGACCCGTTTTCTCAGCGATTTCGTGCAGAGTATCCAGCATTTTTTGGGCATCATCTCGGCTTTGGGCTAAGAGGGCAAGATCATCAGCAAAAGCCAAACATTTAATTTCCAGGTTCTGTCCTTTCCTTCCCAGATGTATCCCCCTTACTCCTTTCATGTCCAAAGCTTCCTCCCAGGTTCTCATGATTTTCTCCAGAACAATGTTGAAGAGGATAGGTGATAAGCCATCTCCTTGTCTGACCCCTGTTTTTATTTCAAAAGGATCAGAGATTTCTCCGAAGAACTTCACTTTTGACATGGTATCCGTTAGAGTTTGTTTGATTATTTCTCTCGTCTTCCTGTCAATTCCGAACTCCTCTAGGCTGTTAAATAAAGTCTGCCTGTCAATTGAGTCGTACGCCTTCTTGAAGTCAACGAATATTACTACAGTGTTCTGGCTTCTCAAAGCTCTTGATCTGAGGATGCTCTTGAGGTTGAATATTTGTTATGCGCACGATCTCCCCTTTCTAAAGCCAGCTTGATATTCACCTATGAGGTGGTCTGCTTGTTTTTCAACTCTGTTCAGCAGTACTTTGGAGAGTATCTTGTATGCGACTGGAAGTAGAGAGATTCCTCTGTAGTTGTCGATGTTCGCCCGATTACCTTTCTTGTGAAGTGGGTGTATAAGGGCACATTTCCAGTCTTTCGGGATCATTTCAGTTTTCCAGATTTCTTCTATGATGCCGTGTATTTTTTCTGCAGCCATTTCTCCTCCGAACTTCCACATTTCTGCAGCGATGCCATCTTCGCCTGGTGCTTTGTTGTTTTTAAGCTCGTTTATTATGCGCTTTACCTCATTATTATTATCTAAACTTGGTGGGTTGGAATCCGGGTTCTCATAGGATGGATTCTGAGAATTCAATCTTTCCACAGGTTCTTCACAGTTCAGCAGCACTTTGAAATAGTCGGCCAAAAGTTGACAGTTTTCCTTGTCGTTCGTAGCTATACTACCATCTTTCCGTTTGAAGCACAGACTTTGTGACTGATATCCCTGTAGTTCCTGTTTGAAGGTTCTGTAAAACTCTCGCGTGTTGTTTTTTCGAAAATCTTCTTCTATCTTTTCCACCCTACTTCTGTCGTAGTTCCTCTTCTCTGATCTTATGATCTTAGTAGTTCTCTTCCTTACTTCCCTGAAATCTTCCCACCTCTCCTCGGTCTTGTTGGAGTGCCATCTCTTCCAGGCTTGTAGCCTTTTGTCAAGAGCTTCGTCACACTTTTCATTCCACCACCTATGTTTTCGTTTCCTCGCTGGATTTCCCAAACCATCAGCTGCTTTGGTCATTGCTTCTCTGATCTCTTCCCAGCTGTTCATGTTCAGCTTTGATAGGTTTTCGCAGTATTTTTCCTTGTTCTGTTTCAGAGTCTCTGTATTAATTCTTGGTTTCCTGTTGGTTCTAATAATAATAATAATAATAATAGTAATATTCTATGGGCACATCTTCCGTATGAACAATGACCGGCTCACAAAGAAAATCTGGAATTTTCTAAAATCCAAGACAATCATATTATAGGATAAAGTGGTTCCAAGAGTGCGAGAGAGATCTGATAGAGATAGGCATTGCAAATGATAAAATAAATGTCAAGAACAGTCTCAGAAGAACTGTGAAAAACCATCAGGGTTTATTATATTGGATTCGGAACGCAGGAAACAGAGAGAACTTTTATCCGAAGAGTGAACGAAAGCGCTGATTGATGAGGTCAAGAAATACTGGCAGGATGTCAAAGCTGGCAAACGAACAAGATCTACTCGTTACTGAAGTGAGATTGGTTGTTAACACGTAGATCATGTCTATAGAGGCTCAATTCGGATGTAAATACTACTACTACTACTACTACTACTATTACTAATAATAATAATAATAATAATAATAATAAAAATAATAATAATAATAATAATATGGCGACCCCATCGCCCAGTGGGTGACCACTGCAATCAGCCACCCGAGTATTGGCGGGAAAACCATACCTTTTTCGAGTAGGAGGAAATGCCTGCTCTTAGCCGGAAGACATCATGAGGCCCTCCAAGGCTCACAACCTTGGTAGTATTTTGGTCAGTGTGAAATATCACTGACCCCAATCTACAGTTTTTTCAACTGTTCAAAGCATGGAGAAAAATTCAGCAGAAGCTACTACCCCAGGTGTTAACCAATCCACCTTCACCTTGAGTGAAGCATGCAGGCCTTCGGATTCTGGGGAGCCTGCACAGACATGCGTGGAGGTATCGGAGACTCCAGGAAAGATCAGTCACAAACGCCGGAATTTCTTTGCTACTTTCAACGCAAACTCACTTCTTAAGATCGGCAAACTCAAACAGGTTACTGATGTCTTGTCCCGATATCAGATATTGATCGCTGCAATTCAGGAAACAAGATTCACGGATGAACAGTGCTCTGAGTCACAAGGTTATAGAATATTCAAAGGCAAGACCGGTAAACGTGTAGTAAAAACCATCCCACACTTAGGCACAGGATTTATTGTCAACAGGAAGATTTTGGGTTCGATTGTGGACTTCACATCCCCTAACAGCCGAGTCTCTACTCTTTCTTTTCGGTGTACAAATAGAGTTTATACAATGGTGAACGTACATGCGCCTATCAATCAGGCGAATAAGAAGGACCCGGAAGGAACAGACGCATTCTGGGAGGAGCTAGAATATATCCTCTCAAAGGTACCTGACAAACATACCATCATTCTCCTAGGGGATTTCAATGCCCAGCTTGGCAAAGAACGAAAATATCAGAAGATTATTGGAAACTACTCAGCTCACAGGAGAACTAATCGTAATGGAGAGAGGCTTGTGGAGTTATGCAGAGCTTTCAATCTGGTCCTAAAGTCAACGGCGTTCAAACACCTACCCAGAAAACAGAAGACCTGGATTTCTCCAAACTCCAGCCTTGGTGAATTCCAAATTGATCATGTCGCCATTGCACGGAAAGCGCAACGAGAGATCCAGAACGTGAAGGTTCTGAGAAGTGGCAACTTAGACTCGGACCACTACCTTTCGCAAATCAAAGTTAGACTAATTCCAAGAAATAACAAGAAGATTACTCCAAGAAAAACTGATAAGTTTGACAGAGACAAGCTAAGGAGCAACCAAGAATTCACCCACAAGTTGGAAACTTTAAATCCAGAGAATTGGGAACAATTACAAGAGGCTATAGTCAGAACTGCAAAGGAGACTGTCCCACTCACAAAATCAAGAAAGCATCCTTGGTGGGATCATGAATGTGATACAGCAGTTCAGCTAAGACAGGTTGCGTGGCAGAAATGGAATTGCCACAAAAATGAAGAGAATAGGGTCAACTTCCTAAACGAGAGAAAATCTGCATCAAAAACCATCCGTGATCCGTGGCGTGAAACGTACGTTTAATAGGGAACAGTTGGTACAGATTGAGCAAGACTTCCAGAAAAATAACACACGTAACTTCTATACAACCTTCAAGCACAGTCTGAACAAATACAACCCCCCAAGTCTACAGTTTAAAGATTCCAACGGGAAATTGGCTCACAATGATAAAGATAATTGTCAGATTCTAGCAAGTTATTTTGAAAACCTCCTCAACTGTGAGGCTCCAGTGACCCCTTTCGTTTATGAAATAAATCCAATCATCCACCCCGATTCGTCCCCACCTACAAAGGCTGAAATCACGAAGATAATCCAAGAGCTGAAGGACAACAAGGCACCGGGTGAAGATTTGATAATTGCTGAACTGTGGAAACATGCAGGGGAAAAGGCAATCGACAAGCTTGTTGGAATCTGGGAGAGCGAAAAACTCCCAAGTGGATGGACCTCTGCCGTAATTCATCCACTACATAAGAATGGGGAGAAAACCGATGTGAACAATTACCGTGGCATCTCTCTTCTGTCAATAACTTACAAGATCCTCTCAAAAGCTCTACAAAATAGGGCGGAACAACAAATCGATCCACAACTGGGGGAATACCAAGGGGGTTTCAGAAAGGGACGGTCATGTGCTGAGCAGATTATGAATCTGAAGTCCATCCTTTCATATCTGAAACTCAGGAACAGGGAATTCGTGGTGACCTTTGTTGATTTTAGAAAAGCGTACGACTCAATTGATCGAACCACCCTATTGCAAATCCTTGAAGAGTTTGGCTTAGATAACAAGACACAATCAATTATCCAGCAAACCCTGACCAACACCACCTCCAAAGTGAAGTTCAGAGGAGATATGTCCGATGCCTTTGAAATCAAGACAGGAGTGAGGCAAGGAGACGGACTCTCACCTCTACTCTTCAACTGTGTTTTAGAAAAGGTCATCCGAGAATGGCGGAAGGAAATGAAAAATTCAAGGGTAGAAAATGGGGTAAGGCTAGGGTACAAGTATATGAATCTTACAATCGACTGTCTAGTCTTTGCAGATGATCTAGTGATCTTTTCAGATTCCATTGATACGGCAGAAGAACAACTTAACCAACTGAAAAATCAAGCACTGAAGGCTGGGCTTCAAATCTCCTTTGAGAAGACACAATTCATGACAAACATAAAATCAGCGCCCAGGGAACTGGAGGTCGGACTAGGAAAAGTTCAGAAGGCAGAAAAGTTTAAATACCTCGGTGAATGGATAGAGCCTAACCTATCAGAGAAAGAAGCCTTCGTGTCACGCATTAATAAAATGGAAATGGCATACAACCTGACTAAAGACATCTACAATAAGAGATCGATATCCTTAAACGCCAAAATTAGACATTACTGCACTGTTATTCGACCAGAGGCTCTGTCTGCGGCAGAGACTCTAACAATGAACAAGAAAGGTCTAATGGAAAAACTAGAGGCGAAAGAAAGGAAGATTTTGAGGAAAATCCTGGGTCCTATCAAAGAAAACAGCGAGTACAGAAGGCGTCACAACCACGAATTATACAAGCACGTGGAGAAGATCAGTAACACGATTCGAAAAAGAAGGATTGCCTTTTATAGCCACGTGACACGAATGAGCCCAGGCAGGATATCAAAACGGATATTGACGTACTTTCAGGATAAGAAAACCAAAGGGGCATGGTTCACGGAAGTTGAGAAAGATCTACGTGAAATGGAAATTTCCCCTGAAGATATCCAGGAGCGTGTTCCACTTCTGGAAAAACTACGTACGCACAAAGGTTTCCAGGAAAAGCCGAAGCTGAAGACAGGGAAGGTGTGGTCCCAAGAGAGAAAAGAACAACACCGGAGACGAATGCGGGAACACTGGGCGGTAGTTAAAGCTCGGAAGAAGAGACAGTTGAACTGACGTGGTCCCTAGTTGGCCGAATCGAAGAAAAAAGAAGAAGAAGAATATATATATTTCAGAGAAGGAAGCCTTCACGTCAAGAATGAACAAGATGGAAGTGGCCTACCATCTAACGAAAGGAGTGTACAACAAGCGAACAGTGGCCCGCAATGCCAAACTAAGACACTATCGTACTGTTATCCGACCTGAGGCGCTGTACGCAGCAGATGCCTGGCAATGATTAGGAAGGGCCTGGTTGAGAAATTGGAAGCCAAGGAAAGGAAGGTCCTCAGGAAGATCTTAGGGCCGTTGAAAGACGATGGTGAATACAGGAGACGGCATAACAATGAGCTGTACCATCATGTAGAAAGGATATCTCAAGTAATTCGGAAGAGAATAATATCTTTCTATGGCCACTTAACCCGTATGAAACCCGAGAGAATCACCAATCGGATATTTACCTATTTTCTTAAAAAAAAAAAAAAAAAAAAACCCAAAGGCCCCTGGTTTTGTGAGGTAGACAGGGATTTACACGAAGTAGGGATCACCCTCGCAGACATTATGGAACGTGACCTTTTGAAGGAAAAGCTTGGAGCACACCACCAATTCCAAGAAAAAGCGAAATTAAAAACCGACAAGAAGTGGTCTGAAGAAAGAAAGGAGTCTCACAGGCAGCGAATGCGTGAACACTGGGCTAAGATCAAGGCCCAAAGACGTAAGCAGTTGAAATGACGTGGTCCATAGCTGGCCTAAACGAAGAAAGAAGAATATATATTTATTTTACGAGGGACTGTGGAAAATCTTCAAAAGTCACTTGTGAAGGATGCACACTCCAAAGTAGTGTGGGATTCTTACCCACTAAAAACCACATTCCTTTTCCCACGATGCGTTCATCACCCCGGAACCGCTCTCTCATTACTTCAGAGTGATGTCGTGCTTACTTAGCCTTTCAGACTTCTTCTTTCTTCATTTCTTATTAAGGGCGTTCGTGCGCTTCCAAATCCCGCTTCTTCAGGCGAAGGACATCCTCCACATATCTGCTACATGATCCCATGATTGCTGGTTCCGTAACATCACAGAAATAATATTATCTGGTGTCAATTCTCCCAATTCAGTTTACACATATTCTCTCATTATCATCCAATGGCCGCACACGAAGAAGGTACATCATCGGTGTCGTCACAATATATGCATGTTGCACCACTCGCTCCGCCTACTCAATGCAGGAATTTCCGGAAATATCCGTGTCCTGTTAGAAGTTGTGTGAGGTAATAATTTACATCACCATGGACTCTTTCGAACCAGGTATCCAGGCGTGGTATCAGTCGCTTGGTCCATTTACCACGAGGGTCACTTTCCCATCTGAGTTGCCATCGCCTCATCCGTTGATTAAAGGCACGCTTCTTCGCACATTTCTTTCCCAGCTCTCCTTGGGTACGCCAGCTTTCTTGCCACTGCAATGCAAGTATATCTATTGGGGCTATTGCTGCCACCGTGAGGATAGCAGGTTCAGAAACCGTGTGGTATGCACATGCATTGTACGTAAAGCTGCTCTCCGTTGTACAGCAGCTATCCTTCTCCGATACCATGAAAATCTCAAGAATTCGGCCCAAACTTCAGAGTCATACAGGAGCACTGACTGGACCGTCATCATGAGGAGGTGTCTTTTACTTGATTTTGGGCCGTTAATATTGCCCATCAGCCTACTAAGTGCTGTCATGTACTTTACTGCCTTATCTGTCGCTCTCTGAATATGAGAATGTGAGCTTGGAGTCAAGTGTCACTCCTAAATATTTTGTCTCACGTAGGCACTGCGGAGAACATTTCCTGGCGTCCTGTACATAAACTGCGTATATGTTTACTATACGGTATTGGTTTGGTAAAGGTTGGTCCGTATCGACTCTTGATAAATATTTCTGTTTTATTCCGCCTTGTCAATAATAAAATATGTAGTTTCAACGAAAATGTTTCGATATTCAATGGTATCTTCTTCAGTGTTCATCATAATCAATTTCCGTTTTCCAGTTTGGGCTGGGTCAGAGCAAATATGGCACCCCTCTGTCCACCATCTTTCCTCAACCACTGAACTCCACTCCAGGTTCCGTTCTCTCACACTAAGTCCATCCACCGTACTCTAGGTGATTCCGTGTCGAGTGCGACCGTGCCGGATGCAACCCAGTAAAACTCGTGGCTGTAGCGACCCTGCTATTATCTTACAGTGCCCCGTGCAACCCATTGTTCCAGAGAAGAATAGAAGATCTTATTTCCAAAGTCACGTAAATCTATGAAATGTAAAACTTCAGAAATCGAGTTTTTGTTTCTTCGTATAATTAAATTCACTCATCACAAACAACCTCTTCATAGAGGACAACGTAGCCATCTCAAAAGAAATCATCCAAACCAACGGAGTCTTGCAGGGAGACCCCCTTAGCCCCCTCCTTTTTAATATAGCAACTTACGATGTCATACAACATATAAGGCAAGAGGCGGAAAGCTCTGTGAAGATTTACATCTACGCTGACGACATGGCAATTGCATCAAGAAACCAGGCAGAGCTGCAAAAAGCTATCAACGTAATGGAGAAATGGGCAGAAGATAACAAGCTGACCATCAACATGGAGAAAACTGTGAAAATGACCTTCAGGAAAGGGGGAAAGGAGAGTCACGACGATAGAATCTCGCTCGGAAACACTCCGCTCAACACAGTTAGCACATTCAAGTATCTCGGCGTAACACTCCAGACGACCATTAAATCCTTCAGACTACATGTAAAATCGAGAGCTACGGCAGCCACAAAGGCAATGTATGACATCAGGACCCCTAAAAAACTCTCACTAGATACAGCAATGTCGCTGTTCTACACAAAAATAATTCCAATTCTAACTTATGGAATCGAAATAATATGGGGCAAACTGGGCATCGGAGACCTCAAAACCATGGAAGCAGTAAAGGCACGCTACCTAAAGGTAATCCTGGGCGTGTCCAGATATACAAGGTCCAGACTGGTGTATGAGCTGGCAAAGGAAACTTTCCTAATGCAAGATCTGAGGACTAAGCTCCAACTTCCATACACGGAGAGCTGGGAAAAATGCCTACAAGAAAGGGAAAATAAGAGAGGAGGGATCCCGATGGATTTCTACGCTACCGAGGCTATGACAAATAGATCCTGGACTGAAACAAATCAAGACCTCCAACACTTTGTCAACTCACTGGCAGTGCATGGATATCATCATAAAGTGTGCAAAACAAAACACTACCATGAACCCAACGACAACTGCGTGTGCGACAGATGTGACCAAGACTGTAGCCGATACCATGTCCTTTATTGTGAAAGACGTGGAAAGCCAATCATAGAGTTCTGTACAAAGTGAACCACAAACAAACTATATAATTCTGCACTACTTTATTATTTGTAATTTTGCACAATTTGTGCGCAATAAAACGTTAATAATTAAATTCAGATATGATTGTGAATCTAATGTAATTTTATTCATTACTTTTAAAAATCTCCTCTCATTGGAAATTGTGGTAATCGTCTGCTGTAAGTTGGAGCTAGGACGTTTCGGAAATAAATCATATAATGCCATACGCTTTGAGTGGCATTTATGAACATTTAAATGGTTTAAACACAACAAGCACAAACTGATGCTCTACATATTCTTCTAAGTTAGCCATGGCTTTGATTTATCACGTGATATCACGTGATGTCCAGAGGACCATCGGATTGGTGAACATGGGTATAACATAAGACACATTGGAAATA
Source organism: Meconema thalassinum (assembly GCA_946902985.2). Lineage (NCBI taxonomy): Eukaryota > Metazoa > Arthropoda > Insecta > Orthoptera > Tettigoniidae > Meconema > Meconema thalassinum. Next base: position 426,184,060 of record OX336388.2, on the reverse strand, counting down.
AATACCCGTTGGAGTTACGTCACTTTGCAAATAAACTTAGTTCATAGATCTCTGTTAATATGGGATATACGACGTATTGTGACTTAAAACATTTGCTATACTTTGAGAGAACCTATAAACTTGCTTATGAAAGAAAAGACTGAAAAGCCGTCAATTTTGGATTTATGTCACTTTGGAAATAAGCTCTTTAATTTTTACGGCGCCAAACCTAACCTTACCTAAGCGGAATTTTAGCAGAGACAGATGTGTAAGAAATTCCCAGATTCACTAGTGGCACGATGGCAAATCGGTGGATCGCTTGCGGCACGGGTTGCATCCGACACTACACCCTCTAGGTCTTCCTCGTCCTCTCTTTCCAGTCATCCATCTCTCCATCACTTGTTTCGGCATTCTTTCATCATTCATCCTTTTCACATTAATAGCGTTAAGGTTGATCCGTATTGACTATTGGTAAATATTTATGTTATTTAATACAGATAATGCACACTAGTCGCAACAGAGTATCTATACATTATGTGTTGTTTGTTTGAGTCTTCAGTCTTTTGACTGGTTTGATGCAGCTCTCCATGCCTCCCTGTCCTGAGCTAATCGTTTAATTTCTACATAGCTACCACACCCTACATCCGAGGCAATCTGTTTAACATATTCTAACCTTGGTCTACCCCTACAGTTCTTATCCTCGACCCTTCCTTCCATAACTAAGCTTGCTATTCCTGGGTGTCTTAGTATGTGTCCTACCAACCTATCTCTTCTCTTCATTAGCAGTCGCCAGAAACATCTCTCCTCTCCCACTCGCCTTAATACCTCTTCGTTTGTAACCCTATCTACCCATCTGATCTTCATCATTCTCCTGTAACACCACATTTCAAATGCTTCAATTCTCCTCTTTTCTGCTGCACCAATAGTCCAAGTTTCACTTCCATAGAGCGCCACGCTCCAGACAAAGGCTTTCAAAAATGACTTCCTAATACCTAAATCTATATTCGATGTCAACAGATTCCTTTTTTGTAGAAAGGCTTTCCTTGCCTGAGCCAACCTACTTTTTATATCCTCTTTGCTTCGTCCATCACTGGTTATTCTGCTTCCTAAGTAACGGAAGTCTCCTACTTCCTTCAGCTTTTCACCGGCCAATTTGATCTCGATAGAGGTTTCTGATTTATTTCGGCTGCATTCCAGTATTTTTGTTTTACATTTATTAATTTTCATCATGAATTCCTTCCGAAAGACGGAATCCATACCATTCAAAAACTCATTCAAATCCTCAGGCTTGTCGGCCAAGATGACTATGTCATCAGCAAATCTCAGAGTAGAAATTATTTCTCCTTGAATCTTCACTCCCACTTTAAATTTTTCTCCAATTTCCTTCATTGCTTGTTCAATGTAAAGATTGAAAAGTATGGGTGATAAGTTACAGCCTTGCCTTACACCTTTCTGAATACCAGCTTCTCTCTCATGTCCTTCAGCTCGAATGACTGCTGTCTGGTTTCTGTATAGATTGTATATCACCCTCCTATCCCTGTACTTTATTCCAATCGATTTCAAAATGTCAAACAATTTAGTCCAATCAACGTTATCAAAAGCCTTTTCTAAGTCTACAAATGCCATGAACGTTCTCTTATCTTTCCTTATTCTACCTTCCAAAATCAGCCTAAGACTTAGTACAGCTTCCCTTGTTCCTACATTTCTCCTGAAACCAAAGTTAAAAGGAAATGAGTGAATACCTACGGTAAAATGATATAGCCGATCACCCATTAAATATCTTTACATAGTAGGCTATAGTTTGTCTGTTTGTCCAGGCTAATATCGAGAACTACTGGACGGATTTTGATACGGTTTTCACCATTCTGTAAGGCAACCATGTGCAACAGCCGGCTCGCTGTACCCTTTCATCTGCCCGCCTGATCACTTATTGAAAATGTATTTCTTACGTAATCTGTCAAACTGAAGTAAAACATTTTCCAACATTCAACAATGCAGTGAACTCTGTTGAGACAAGCCCTGGCGCCAACGATAGACCCCACCCCATCTCCCTCTCGACCTTGTGCTGTAAATCGCGCCAGGAAATTGGTAAGTGTGTCGCTAAGTTTCTCATTATTATGGGAAATAAATACCTAATATGTATTTTCATTAAGAAATGCAGTAACATTTTTGGTTACCGTTATAATATTCTTGTTTATGTGTTTGTAAGGTTAATTTGTGACTAAGTTTTAACTTTGAATGTGGCTACTCCGTTCTTGTGAAAATATTATGCATTATTAAGTAGGGCCCGCGACACCTTAAGTCCTCTGTGCTCCAAGTGTTCCAAGTTGCTCCTGCCTGCTATAAGGTATTATTCGACAGAGGATCATATACCTAGGTAGCCTACTGTATGTAGAAATATTCATCTATCACCAAAGAAAGCCGAGTAATAACGATTTAGGTGAAGCAAGTGGAAGGGAAATAAAACCAACGTCCGTGTGGGTTTTCAGCTTACGCTGGATGACCCTTATCGAAATTTAATATTTTTTTCAGTCGGTCAAAACTATTGTACCCAATTGTAATGGGTGATTCCATAATCCTGTCCGGCTCCGTGGCTAAATGGTTAGAGCGCTAGGCTTTGGCCCAAAGTACCCCGGGCTCGATTCCCGGCCGAGCCATCAGGGAATTTAATCTCCTAGGGTTAATTCCCGTGGCTCGGGGACTGGGTGTATGTGACGTCTTCATCATCACCACATCCTCATTACGACGCGCCCACGTGCGTCAACTAGAAAGACCCGCACTCGGCCTCTCCGAGGCCACACGGTCATTATTCATTATTCCATAGTCGTGAAAAAAAAGTACAAGAGATTAATAAATACACTTGGATGACCAGTTTCGATCGTCAAGCAATCAAGGCGGCAAAAATTACGACACCATGTCATACGATGTTGACATGTCAAAGAACCCATTTGAATTCAGTAGGCCGTGTTCATAATGGCAAAATTAATCTCGGGATTTACCGCCAACACAAAGTTCCACATTTCTCTACTAGAAAGCACTGTAGTGTTCAAGGAGCTTAGATATCTAACCTCATTGACTTTCATAGTGCTTCAAGGAACAACGAAATTCGACATGCAAGCTATCCTTTGGGTGTCAAATAACAAAGCTTGCACCCGGCACCCGAGGCCATACGATATTATTATTATTATTATTATTATTATTATTATTATTATTATTATCAGATCCTTTACACTTAGGCTATTACATCTATGTTTATAAGTATGGGTTATGATATTTAACAATATATTAAACTAGCACAACGAGTGAAGATGTGATTGTACAGTGGCGAAGCTGAAGGGGATTCTTTGAGCCTTAGGATACCCATTTCGTTAATTTGAAAGTTTTCAAACGAAGCCCATGTTATACAGTGAAACTTGGATAATTCGAACCTCAAGAGACCAGTAAAAATTTCAAATTATCCAAAAATTCGAATTATGAAAGTTTTTAGAAAAGGGTAGAGAGAAAATTGTAATTCAAATTTTCCGGTTCCGTAACGTTTTTCGGCCTTTGCCACTCTCATTTTCATAACCGAGAATGTTGTATTTATTATTTAGGTATGTAGACAACGTGTTTGGAGGAATCCCGAAAGCCTTTGCAATTTCAGATTTTTTCCTTAATTTTCTTTTCCACTTCTTTAATCACCGCTATTTTCTCCGCCAAAGTCAAAGTTTTGTATGGAACCCGAGGCTTTGATGACAACATCTTAGTTCTGTACACACACTTTAAAACACAGGCAAAACCAAACTTCTAAACAACAACAGCAAATTTAAACAGACCATTCAGCACGGACAACCAGACAGGTGTTAGGGATGACACTCTTATGAGTTATGAGATGTGAAGCGCTGCAAAACAATGGGAGGGGGAGGGGTTGGGCATTGACCTTGGAAGGAGCGTCGCAGGCGTGTTGTTAGTCATGTAGGCAAACCATCGAGTAGGGGCCGCATGCCAATGATACGTCGTCTTTCAGGAATTCTTGACCCAATTGTTTGGCTTCCGATCGGCTTTTTACACGTAAAAACTTCGAATTATCCAAAATATAATTCGAATTAACCACGATTTTTTAACATTGATTGTATATAAAATGCTAGGGACCAAGAGAAAAATTTGAATTAAAGAAGATTTCGAATTATAGAAGTTCGAATTAGCCACGCTCCACTGTACAATATCGAGGCTGGCTTTGTGCCAATAACCAGTTTGTTACAAGTTCCCTAGTAACCGAACTCAGCCAAAGAGAATATTTCTTGCATTTAATCCAAGCAAGAGACGCGAGAAACCGGTCTCGATTGTCGGGAAGCCGAACTTGCCCGAGGGGAGGTGGCAGCACGTGACAAAGGAATAATCCACGCGCCAGGGAGCACGACACAATTCCACACACGTGTTTAGAGCGAGCCAATGGAATGCCACGATACAATAATTAAGATTAAGATTAGCATTTCTCATTACGAGAGTTAGTTAAACAATTTAGACCACCAGAAAAGTTGTCAAATGCTATATAAAAATTATTAAGACATTTTTGAATACGAAGTAATGAGTATATGCAATAAACGCGCAATTTCGACGAGTTTTTTTTTGGAGTTGGGAGGAAGCCATTTGATTCGAGGTTCTTTCACTGGAGATGGACGTATCTACAGGCAACGCAACAATTCGCAGTATAATTGTACCATACCGCAAGTATCGCAGAAGGATAGTTGACTGCAAGAAATCTTATAGCAAAGCATCAATAATTACGGCAAATCTTATTGCGTATTTATAATCTACATATTAATGAACGTTAGTTAGTTATTGTTGTTTTAAGGGGCGGAACTAAGAGGCCATCTGCCCCTTATTATTGAAAGTGCATTTACGATATTGTACCCGTCTGATCTGCGCATCATCCGTACCAGCACAGTTTCGGGGGTGTAACGTTCATTCCCACCGTCTGACCAAGTATTTAGAATGTGAACAACAAGGATGTACAAGCTATAATGAAAACTAGAACAAGGTCTACTATAACTATTACTTTAATTCATTAAAAGAACTTCAAAACAACATAATTACAACACAACATAAAAACAATGGTAAAAATATACCACAACTTCAATACACAAATGACCCTAATGTTCATCATTACGTCTTGCTTTATGATTTTTGGATTTATTTATAATCCATTTCATGATATATTTATATTACTTTATTGACATTTAAATCTTTAACCCTTCTACTATGGGGTATCTTTAGCTTGTTCTTCGCTGAGTCTCCACCTTGTTGGGCTTCGACCTCAGGACATTGACATTTCACAAACAATGCCTTCATTTAGCCATACATTCTAGGCTTCAATATCATTCTACTTAATTTGAATTAATCTCTCTCTTCTCCACATATTCTCAAAACACAAGTTATCCCTCACACATAACTATTTATACACTTTACTAAGAGTACCATCCATTGTAACTACTTTTTATTGTAACCATTGTGCACCTTATGAATTTAGCTTCATGGAACCCGCATTCCCTGGAGCCCAATTCTCATGATTTTTCTTAACCCGTTTCATTCTTTAGGGTATGGAACCAATTCTCACATTTAAATGCATTTTATTTATATCATTTAAGGCAATTAGGCGAGAGGATCTCTCCACGCATAATAACCACATTAGCAGGAATATACTTCTGCTTCTTACAGTTCATTTAAACAAGCTTCACAAGCCTAGCTTTTATCTTACTGTTTTTACGGACTCAGTGACGGATTTTACGAGTCTGCCGGCTTCCCGCCTGACCGAAATAAATCAACTCACTCTGCCTCAAGAGGGCAGCAAGCGGTCGGTACTACCACAACACTAACGACCTTGCCCTTTTCATTCAGAAACCATATGTTTCGCTTCTTCTACGACGGCCACATTTTAACGTTGAATACCCAAGGATTTCATTTCCTATTCTCATGATACTGACTGCTTACAGTCTAATTAGCATTTAAGTTTACTAATGCAATGTTCGGAGGATCGTTCTATGCTGTCAGGGTTTTTAACATGTACGTATTTTCAGCCCGTAGTGGCTCCAATTATATTTCTGCTGCGATGGGAATACAAATATATAGCAAACCAATCAAGGAGCGCCATGCCCTCTCTGGTTGCTTGGCTAGAATAACGCGCGATTGGGAATTAATTTCACCACAATTCGGTCATCTGCCTGACACACAATCATCCATCCTGTCTTACTACAAATATTCCATCACGCGCATCCTGGCTGCGTGAGAATCATACATTTCAGTAGTGAGAAGTACCGTCACTCTGATTCAATAATAATGGCGTATAACACACGCCCCGGATATTTCGACGACACCCCGACAGTCTTAACGCATCGTCCTTCTTGCATTTAACTTTATTAATTATAGAGCCCTACCTGGAGCCTACATTTACTTCAGCCTTTATTTGGCGACAATACATATATTTTCAACTTGGATCTTCAATTATTTCAATCATTTTTCAGTTCGGTATCCACTCAAGAATAGCGAACCTACTTATTTTACTCATTACTTCAATTACAGTGGTCCGTTCCTATTTACTTTATGTTTATTAGGCCTTAACGCCTTCATTGATTCATTTACTAAGGTCACCATGCCTTCACATTACTTTAGCGTATATCAACCGTCATTGGTTTGTTAACAATTTTAACCATTTATTTCAACTTTCAACATTTAGTTATCTTTCAACTGACTTTATTTATTAGCTTACTAGCTCACTCGCGTATTATTACGTTATACTCAACTTTATTTCCTTTTAATTTTACATTAACCGTCACTGATCTTTATTATTTATTCCATTAACAACAATTTTATTTGGTTCCTTCCCTCATTTAACATTATAATTGCTTGCGTGCATTCGGGTTTCTATCTTTCTTTATAAAAGCAAATAATTCATCTACACCGCTCTGATCATTCTGGCGGGACTTTACAAATTGAATTTTCATTATTGTCAATTCAAACGTAATCACTTTGCACATAATATTTCACAATGGTATTTTCGAATTTGGATACACAATGGTCACATATAAAACAATTCGTCTGTACGCACCCCATCTTGTAGTTATGGATCTGCTACGTGAAGGATTTCACCCATATTGTCGTAATTTAGAACATCTTACGATCAATATGGCACAACACAGTCAATCTTTCCATAACACACGTGGCTTTCACTTTGCACATATTATTTACAAAAATAGACATTACTTTTCCCATTCTTGCGGACACTTACACACAAAAATATACAACCCTTTACAAAAATCACTGAAATACACTTCACACGTATTTTAAATCTTTTGATTATTCACTAATTTACACTTCAGACGTGTTTAACAACCCTTAGGGTTTAGTCCTATTTTTCCTATGTTAATTACAGTGGATTACACCTAGTGGAATTGTCTCTGCCGTATCTCAGGACGCTAATGGTGGTTTTTCTAAAACGTTCTTAGACGACCGTCTAGTTCCTCTCCTAATGCTGGTTACACGTTCTATCCCTGCGACAACTCCTGGTTGTGACCCCTGGTCTCGACTCAAAAGTTCTATCGGCTTTCACCAACGTTTAAACACCCTGGATTAATAACTTAACGTGGCTTCTTTATTTCGGCAACGACTGATTGCGGAATTCGTTATTTTTCGAACTATTACTGCTTTTAACAAAGTTCGTATTGATCGTTTTCAATGTTCTGCCCTTTTCCTTACTTTGCCTGCGCGTATACTTTATACTTTGAGCGCGTATTTTTACTTTACTTCGCCACTCGGTCCTATATCTTCATGACTTTCCTTCAATGATCATGAGATTCTATTACTTTCCTGACACTAGCGATACTGTTTCGGCTAACGTGTTTCGACTGGACCTAACTGTGAACTTCTCTAGCGTACTTGTTCGCTTATACTCATGACTTTTCGTTCGAAGAGTTCTTATGTACTCGGCGCCTTCCCGTGGTCTCGAATTAACGTACTTGTTCTATTTCGAAGACTTATTTCTGGATCGAACTCTGTGTCCCTCCCTTCAGACTCCACGTTCGATTTAATGTACTTATGGCGCAGCGTCAAGTCCCACTTGGACTGACTAGAATAGAAGACTTAATCATGTTGACGACACAGCGTATTACGGCGAACTGGTGGTGCTATTTGGCATCTCCTCCTCAGAGGGATCCGTAGACTGAATACTCGGTGAAACAGCGCAACGCACTCAGGCTTGCTAAGACTCAATACCTTCTGGCTCACCTCACTATTTATTCATAATCCACAAAAAAGATTACTTTGCCATCCTTCTCAAATCTATCTTCTGAACCAAATGTCATAAGTTCGTAGAAAAATTATCTATTGGTTCCTTAGGATCTAAACGTTACAATTTCTCTCTATATTCAAAAAATCAATCACAGCAATTTTCTATAAAAATTGAAAAGCGCTCCTGCAGTGCGTAGGTGTGATTTCTTTTTGCCTCCTATTACTAGCGACTAGCTTTCTCCTCCCTTGCATTACGTGGTCTAAGTCAGCACTTTTCTCCTGTATATTTATTAAAGATTTTTAAACTCTCTTAATTCCTAATTCCCAGAGTTATTCAGATTAGCGTGCCAAAACTTGTATAATTTTTCGTGGTTTCCAAGAAAATAGGTTATTTCACAACATTACAGGGCTGCAACACAGCGTTGCCAATAAACCGCTGACGGGGCTCCGGCGGTGGATCCCCGAGCTGCCTACACGATTAACATTTTCCTATGCATGCGTGGGCTTATGAGTCAGACATGGCTTGCATCCGATAACTCAGATAATGGACATTTATCGCCTTGAGTCATGCGTGAGTTTCATCTTCTCGCCTCACTGCTGGCCTGTATGCATCTTAAAGTCTTATGAATATTCCCTCCTTTCCACGACTTAAATATCATAGGTTCGACCCCCTGTCCCCATCAGATGGGTACAATATATTGAAGGAGGTACGTGAATTTGTATAAAACGTCCATTGAGGGTGATTGAAATTTATACCTACATTCATCACTATGATTAACGAACAGAAGTTGAGAGGGACGATTATCATCGCGACTACAAAGAGTGAGATGTGTCACTAAAATGTTAGAGGGGACATAACCCATGATGGCACCGAGAAGAACTAAAATGTCGTAACAATGAACGACGCGGGGTAGGTGAACATCTTTTCTCTCCTGTAGAATAAATCTACGCAAGTCATTGTAATACTATTAAGATATATGGATACGTCTACAAATGTTAAACTACACGGCAGTAAAGAAGAGAGAAGAATTCCAGTACGCGCGAGCTAGGGTAGGACCCAATTCGATTCCTGATTAAGGGTGGACCCAACTCATGAAGAAGCCCAGCAGAATGGACGCTGATAACAACACGTTAATGTATGGAGTCCGATTCCCATTCCTGTCCGTCCAGAGTTAAGAGTGTACTACGGGCTCTTATGGCACAAGCGTTGCCACGTCTAGCGACCGTAGAAGGGCAGCTATTGTACAGCACTCCTCCACACGAGTAGTACAGCCCGCTGCCGGACTGACTATCAGCAAGCTCCTCATCCCGACGGAATTTCGTTCCTTCGCGCCATTATAATCTGCAACCTTTTACTATAATTCCCGTAAGAATAACAGAATTTGGATGATCAGTTTTTAATAAAGATAAAGACTGAGTTATTCCCTAAAGGAGTGGGGGAGCCGAGGATAGTAATTGATTTACATAACAATGCTTAGAACGGATTATAAATGCTGCGACGATTTACTATTCATTTACATTGGAATTTTAGTTACGTACGGTATGGCTATGACAAAACAATTGAAATGACGTGAAAGCTAATCTGAATCATCCGTTAGATACAGATCAATTAGTTTAATAGACTACGTAATATGACAATATATTCTCCAAGGCAAGGGCGGATCTACGGGAGGGCGAGGAGGGCGACCGCCCAGGGCCCCGCAGTCCTGGGGGCCCCGCGCCATGTTTATTTTAAATTTAATTAATTAATTATACTTTTCAAACTAATTTGTATTTTTTTATATTTGTTTTCAGTGCAGCTATAACCTCTGTTGACCGTTTAACAAGTTTAGATTTCGGTGAAATAATAGAAGACTTCAGCCGGAAAAAAGTGGCGAAGTAATATTTTATTGTTTACATAATCTTCTTCAAGGGGATTTAAAGGTTTCTTTCATATTATTAAAAAAACGTACTGTAGTGTACTCAAAATATTGTAACTATTCTTTATTTTATTATTTTTACAAAACTACTTTCCATTTGATTTCATATTTTTTATTTCCTATTGTTGTGGGCCCCGCCTTATCATATCGCCCAGGGCCCCGCAAGGCCTGGATCCACCACTGCTCCAAGGGCAGCCTAGGTCAGTGACAGGATACAAATCATCTGTCGCAGTGAGCCACTTTCATCTGCAGAGGCGAAGAGAGTACCCGGAAATAACAAGTAATTTTGTTCTTATCATAATGATACTTCACATATTATTACACGCGTAGATGAAAGATTTTCTTTACAAGTTGCTTTACTTCGCACCGACACAGATATGACTTATGGCGACGATAGCAAAGGAAATGGCTAGGGGTGGAAAAGAAGTGGCCGTGACCTTAATTAAGGTACAGCCCCAGCATTTGCCTGGTGTGAAAATGGGAAACCACGGAAAACCATATTCACGGCTGCCGACAGTGGGGTTCGAACCCACTATCTCCCGAATACTGGATACTGGCGACTGCAGCTATCGAGCTCGGTATAGATAGATGAAAGAAAGTAAACAAAAAATGCAGTGGCACAACGTACATTGGACAATGAATGGCAAATACTACAGACTGATGTGGGAAATTGCGACAATCTGTTCTTTAAAATATTTCTCAAAACAATCATTATCCATTTCATAATGAGCCTTAGCGGTTTATTTTACACAAAACTACAAGCTTCTCATTCGGCACAAATCGCGTAATTTAACTGCATGAAAGTTCTGTTACGCACATTATTGCAGGTGAGTAGTTAATAATAATAATAATAATAATAATAATAATAATAATAATAATAATAATAATAATATATCATCACGGGTTTTTCAAAAACGTACAGCAGCACTTTTCTCCTGATTCTTGGTCTTTATATAATTGTAGACGTTACAAACTATCTGTCGTTCTCTGCGCCTTAAAATTTCCCCGGGTTTACGTTTCGCAAACGGAACATCAGGCATATATTTAATGCCACTTATACCTAAATCACAATTATTTTTATATTACACAAAACGATCCTTTCACTCCAACACTGTTCCAAATATCTTGGAGAGATCTGGACTCGTGCGTTCAGTGGAGAGCTAAGACACGTACAACAGCGTGCGTGCTGTTCCATCCAGCGCGCAGACTCTGCTGTCAGATACATTACAAAATCATGTTGCATATCAAGAATGTAAGAATTACATATCATTAAATGAATGCTGAGGAACATGTACTCTCCACCCATGGCCATTAACCTAATAAATAACATAGTGAAAATCCAGTTTTAAAGACTTAGAAGTCATCAATTCTGGGGGAGTCCGCTAAATGTAAAAGCCCATAAGAGCCCGTAGTACACTTTTAACTCTGGACGGACAATAGGAGATTGACGACTTCATAAGGCGATCCAAGATAAGCAGAACCGCAGCCATGAACAGGTATCCTAAGAATACCCTGTGTATGGAGTCCAGCGAGGGAAAACTATTTCGAGATATATGTACCGCATCTCAAGGTAAAATCAAGACCAACCAAGTATCCCATATTGTAGTACTGTAGATACATTCGAGAATATCCGACCATTTTTCTATTAATTCAATTTTTTTTGCCATTTTTAGGATTTTCTAAATTTTTAACTTTATTTTTCATCGTAATGTCATGTAGGATTTTTATTATCGATTTTCATCGAAGTTTGAGATTTGACGATCTATATTTGCTATTTGAAGTTTAGAGCATTTTCTATTGCAATTTCGAATTTTTTGGGAAATTTTACGGAGATTTTATTTGCTTTTTATTGGAAATTTGAATTCCAAGAGTTAAGTTGTTAGACTAGAATGTTTAGGAACTGCGATCTTTTAACGATCTATTACCAGATCTGAATATTGTGGATAACATATTCATAAATCTGGTTGTGAATAGGTGTTCACATAATGAGAAAGAATGTATTTCATTGAAGACGAATAAGTGAAATGGAACATTGTAATATGGTTAAATAAGCAGAGTGAACTGCATTTAAGACGTAAGTTTGAAAGAATGTGAAGTTGATATAAATACTCGAGTGGAGTATAGCAGCTGATAGAAGCCAGCATTAATTTTGTTAATATTGAAAGAAAGTAAGAGCTATAGAGAGAATAGTAATTTATTATATTACCAGTTATGATAAGACATCGAAGGAACCAATTTTTTATTATAGCATGTTTTATGAAGCTTGTATTACCTGCGAAATAGAATTTTCGTAATACTATGTTATGTATTTGAAGAATACTATGGTTGTATTATTAAGAAAGGAACCGCGAATATATCTGTGAGAGATATTTTAAAGAATTCCCGTGTTGACGAATGATTGTATTGAAAGTATAGCAATGGGCATGATGACATTTTTCAGTATTTATGAAGAGATATATGTTAGGACAGATTTGCGAAATGTATATGGTTTATGAAGTGAGAATTGTTAGCAGGAATGTAAGCAGTATTATTGTGGAAGGATTATTAGAGATATCGATAGGCAATACAATTGAATCCTTGAAACAGTAGGAACAGCTGATCTTTGTGAAACTGTATCTAATAGAAATTATAGGAACAGCCGATCTCTGTGAAGCTGAAGTAAATTTGTGATCTATTTAAATGTTTCTGAGTAGATACAGACGTAATGGTAATTATTCGACGAGAAGTAAAGTTATTTTTATTAATTATTTGTATTAAAGTTGATGGACAAGTAGATGTGAATAAACTATGTCTTCACTTAGTTGTACGGATTATAGCATCCCGAATTGTCACTGTAACCAGATAAGACATAGCGAAATGGAGATTTATGAGATTCTACAGAGATATGCAGAAATAAGATTTAGGAGGAGTTGTGTAATTATTTCGAAGTTTGAAGCTAGCATTTTGCTATTTGAATAATCTGCGTGAGATACTGTTTGACGAATTAAGTTGTAAACATCTTTGTTGTAAATAGGAGGTGTTTTATAGGTATAGGAATTTTACGTAAGATTATTTGAAGGTTATTTATGGTTATTTAAAGCAGAATTATTTAATCGCTTCTAAGGAAGATGTTTAAGATAATATGATACGGGAGTTATTATTGTATAGATTAATAAATAGTTATTGTAATGGCGGAGGCCTACGTCATGGGTAAATTCATTTATTTTGCGGGTTAATTTAACGACATTAAATTTTTGTTGTTAACTCCTGTTATTTAGGGAACAGCAGTCGTCTACCAGAATTTTATTGATTTTAAATTGTTTGAGCTTGCATAAGCGTTTCTCATGTTACAATTGTTTCCAAAGGAAACTGTTAAGTTAATTCCAGATAATTTAAAGATATTTACGTAATATTTTCAATTTTATATTTGCATTTTAGAACGTGTAATTCGTGTCTTGAATAAATAGACAGGCACGTGTCTTACGTTTCTCTGATATTTTTTTTTAGAAATTTGGCATTGTCTTTTGTAGAGTATTGGTAGAGGAATGGGCTATAGGGTGGAGGAATTTCCAATGACCTGATCATTATCCTTACACCCGATACTTTTGATTCTCGTATTCCCGAGTAGTAATTAGAGCCCTGTACAGTGGCGTTTTCTCCAATACCACGGGGTAAGCACCGCTTACCTAGCATATTCTCATAAGAATAAAGTATATAATATCACTTTCTAACGCGCAAGCAACTGCAAAAACGCCGCTTTGAATGCCGTTCCTCGTTCTCTACCGCAGTTCTCCACGATCAGCCAGTACTACTTTGGAGAGAAAGAAGAAAGAGTGCAGCTGGTCGCTATGACAATGGCTTGTTTACCTCCAGGAGCCTTCTGGCCCGGAACACTGCTATGGCCGATGGAGTGGTACACCAAGAACGCCAGGTCGTCCTTGATTGGCTAAGACAGGGGGTGTGGCGTTCCATAGCCACTGGGCTGTCGTCAAGACAAGTCAAAGCGGGTAGCAAGGTCTGCTTCGGTTCGGGCGGCTTACCCTAGCGAGCCTGGACACCAGCACTGCTTAAAATTATTTGGCGCGCCTCTCCAGTCCCCACCCTCCATCTGACCATCAGACCCGACCTTTGCTGGGCGCGGTAGTTAAAATTCTTCTTCGTCCGGTTAACTCATAACTCTATGTTTTTGAGTGCAATTAGCAAAATTTAGTATACCGTAACTACTGTTGATATTATTGTGTTGGCAGTGAACAGTGCGTTGGAATCTTCAGAGTGACCCATCAACCCGAAAAGTTCCTCTGATTATCATTCAAATTATATTCAACGAGTAGGTGTAAAGGATACATAATTTTAAATGTATGTACATACGTATAATGTGAATAATATTTTAAAGACCTATCACATTATTTTAAAAAATATTTGGTAATTACGGTAGGTAGGGTCTATCAAATTCTCATTTGTACAAAATTAATTAATGCCATTATTTACTGTACCTTGGCGGATCATTTGTAGCGAAGTTCAATTCTTCTCTCCCTCTTAGCGAATTCATCAATTACATGGTCGTGAAAATCAGTGTTCCCCTGAAGGCTGCACAATAACACCTTTTCAATGGAAAGAAGCGCGAGATGTGAAAGTCCTTCTTGATGCATTGAGTTTCGGGTGAATGTTTTTATACGTTTCATGGTAGAAAACATTCTTTCCACTGATGCACTAGACGCCGGAATTGTCAGTACTAGTTTAAAAAAAGAAGGAAGCATTTAGTTTTACGTGACCATTAATCATGCGATCATGAGCCACGGGACCTCCTTTTTACGTGGAATCCGAACCACAGGACATGGAATTTCACTTCGAAATCTCACATGCATTGACTGGGAAACGAACCCGGTCCACCTTGGTGAGAGGCCAACTGCTTGACCACTGCGCCACCACGCCCCCGTTAGTACTAGTTTGCATAGGTTATAGGCCTACGCCCCAATTAAGTCATTCAAACTAATGAAGCCGTGAAAACTTACATCAGTACAATTTGAGTGATATTTGCAAATAAATATTAACTGAACATGCAATACAATGACATAAGAATATCTATTAGTCTACTAATAGCATGTTTATTATTTTAATGTTCACTTAGGTCTCATAATAGAAAATAATAATAATGTTATTGGTTTTACGTCCCTGTTAATTACTGAGGCTTTTAGAGACGCCGAGGTGCCGGAATTTTGACCCGAAGGGAATCTTTAACGTGCCAGTAAATATACTGACATGGCTCCCTCGCATTTGCGCACCCTCAAATGCCGACTGGCTGCGACGGCATTCGATCCCGCTATCTCAAGCTCAGCAAGCTAGAACGTTACCGCTGAGCCTCGCACAATAGAAAATTTACGGGTAATAACCTAAAAGTTTAGCTCCTTAGGCCAAGAAATGCGAACAACAAAAACACAAATTGCCACACTGTTCAATCGTCAAATGATACACGATAAGAGAAGCTCGCCAACCCTATTGTTGAATAATTTTCTCCGCACTTAATGTACATGGATTGGCATGCCTAAAGTTGAAAAGGGAAAAATGAGCTGTGCTGTATTACAATTCTTTCTATTTTTATTTTTTAAATGTGAAAGACTAATAATTATGTGTGTAGAGTAATTGTTGCTACTTCAGATATCAACCTCAACATTGACAAGGGCATAGCTGGAACCGGATGCTGAAGTTGCTTTATGGTGTAAGCCTATATTTTGAGTCTTCTTCACAGCTTACCCTCGAAAAAATCCACGCCACGCCACTGACCCTGTATTTTGTAGTTCGGTTCTATAGCACATTCAGTTGATTCCTCTGTCCCTTATCCGGAGTGCATTCGCCAGGAGTTCTGTGCCGTTTTTCTAGCCGGGAACTTCAAGATGCTGCGATCCTTTTTCCATCTGCGGATTTTGGTGGACCATTCCAGGAATACGGGTACAGTACCATTAGATGAATATTATTGCGTAGATTTATCATTCAAACGTTCACTTCGATCGCATGATTAGGACACAATAAATAAAAACTTCGCACAGCCACCATCTTGGGTTATCAAAACAATTGAGTTTAATTGGATGTCAGCAAATTAAATTTTATATGAACATTTACGGTACTACGTTTCACTGTGCTCAACTTCGCTTGGCTGCCATGTTTGTTTTGTTCTTAACAGGTTTATGAAAGTTACATAGATGAACTTCTAGCAGTGCCCTTTATCACCATACACAATTTCAGAGTGATATCTGTTACTGTTGCAGAGATATAGCATGACAGTGACATATTTCGCGTGGCCGCCATGTTGGATTGGTGGAACGTATTAAAATTTGAAAAGCACAGTCGAGATTGGACGAGGTAGTGGTATTTACCGAATTTCATTGAAATCGCTTCGGCCGTTTAGATTGTATTATGGGGTGACACAGACATACACAGACACACACACATACACACACGGACAAAAGGTGATCTCATAAGCCTATTTTTTTCATGAATGAAAATAGGCTATAAATGGATTTCAACACGATAACGTTCAAGATTATATCAATATTTTGTTCAGCATAAAAGTTCAGGACAGCGTGTGTCTATCTTAAATACGAGTACATAGCCTTCTATAAGTGTTTTAAGAATTTGTTAAGCACTTATTAACAGTAGTACCCGGCTTCGAAGATATAGATAGGAGGTTTATTAATGGAAACAGAGCCTATTTTGGCAATCTGAAACTCATTAAGTCGCAATTGTTTTCGCCTAAAACAAAACTCAAAATTTACAAGACCTTGATCAGACCAGAGTTAACTTATGGCTCATAAACATGGAATATGTCGGTTCAGGACTGCAATAAACATAGGGTGTTTGAGAGAAAAATAATACGGAAAATGTATGGTGCTGTATTGGATAGAGGAGAATGGAGGATACGAACTAATAGAGAAATAGATGAAATCCTCAAAAGCGAAGACATTGTTCGATATATAAAATCACAAAGACTACGATGGCTGGGCCACATTGAAAGGATGGAAGACAAAAGAACACCAAAGATGTTACGGGTAAACTCGAGAACCACTGTATGGATCTTGATGCGGTTTTCGCCATTCTGTAAAGGATATCTCGAGGATGATTTCTGTAGAAAATAATTTATTTATGATCAAAGGAAGCCGAGCAGTAACAATTTCAGTGGAAAAGTCGAAAAAAAAACTGGCGTCCGAGCGCTTTGTAAGCTTACGCTGGACAAACCGTCCAAAATATCTAAATACTATGAGTGTAAGAACTGTTCAGCATGAAATGTTCTACAAAAAGCCGGGGAAAGCATAAATCTATCTTCAGTACATCGCCTACTATAAGTGTTTTTACGTTTTCATTTCTTCCAACAATCTCCATTCAGTTACTGAGGCGACAGTTTACGTGCTAGCTAGGGGCGAGTCTATCACCCCAGTTACAGCTTAGCTAGCGGACGAGCTTATTGCTCCAGATACAGCCAGCAGCAAACTGTCGAGTCATGTTGAGTTAAAAACTTTAGAGAAGACTGGTTGAGTTTGGAGGTTCCCTGGAAGTCTAACTCGGCTTTTCTTCATTTCGCCTATGAACTTTTCGTTCCGAAAAATTCACAGTCAAGTTAAGATTGGACGGAAGGGGGATTTGTGTTTCATGCACCTCGCCATTCTTAAATTACGTCTGACAAGAATTTGTTGCACATGCATCTCCTTGATAATATAATTAATAGTCCAGTCAGTGATTTTAACCCATCATGCCGAGACGTAAAACGGATATTGGTTGTTGTTCATTGACTTTGAAAAAGAAAAGCGTTTATCACGTAATGCATTCATAACTGTTTCCGGCCGAAGCCGGGTCGGGTTGCTAGTTATATATAAAGCCAGAATGGAAAGAAGACAACGCCAAGGAATCGACGGAAAGATGAAGTGGAGGTGGACTTGCAAACAATGAACGTACGACCCTCGAGAACAGCTGTCCAAGATCGAGATCGATGGAAATCTGTGTTTGGGGAGGCCAAAGCTCACACCTGGCTGTAGTGCCAGATAAAGAAGAATAAGAAGAAGAAGAAGAAGAAGAAGAAGAAGAAGGAGAAGAATAAGAAGAAGTACCCGGCTACACCCGGTGGAATAATCATGAAGTCTCAAAGTCTCCTTAAGCTCCGCGGTCAGATAACACTCAAAAACCAAACCCCGTAGCGCTACAGCCCATGAAGGGCCTAGGCCTACCAAGCGACCGCTGCTCAGCCTTCTAGCCTGCAGAATATGGGATGACGCGTGGTCAGTGTCAGGTCCCCTCGTCCGTTAATCTTGGTATCTGTGACTGGGGCGCTGTTTCACTGTCAGACAGCTACTGAATTATCCTCACGAGGCTGAGTGCACCCCGTTCAAGCCCTCACTTCAGTTTCGAATATCCCTGACGGAGCCGGGAATCGAACCCGGGGCCTCTGAGTGCAAGGCAGGAGCGCTACCCCAACAGACGCAATTCAAAAAGTTGAGCGAAACAATCACCAATAATATGCCAATATGTTGGTCTTAGTAGCCTTTTGCCTTAAATTCATAACTGCCCCGTGAGAAGCGGGGTGGGTATCTAGTTTATTAGAATAAAGCTATGAGCGTGTGCTACAAGACTAGAAATATATTATACAGCACACTAAGCTAAGATATAAACTTGAAAGTATGTTTGTAATTCCTTCATACAAAAACTACTTAACTGAAATGAAAACTCAGCAATTTTTCTAGGTTTGTGCCGTGCCTTGTGTGGAGTTTCGCCTAGGAACACCAAGCTGGCTCATCAGCTGGCTCTAGGAGACCGTGCCCGGACCCCCACAGGAGTAGCGAACTGCGCGCTACTTCCCTTTTTATGAAGTGGACACCAAGGGGCCGCTGATGAGCCAGCTTGGTGTTCATAGGCAAAACCCCACACAAGACACGGCATAATCCGAGAAAATGTGCTGAGTTTTATTTCACTGGCCATTATAGCATATAATTGAAATGAAATTTACCTGTCACTCCATGTGAGATTTGTGCTGAACAAAGCCGAGGTAGACAGGTTTTTCTCCGGGTACTCCGGTTCTCCCTGTCACAAATTTCATTCCAGCAACACTCTCCACTGTTATTTCATTTCATCTGTCATTCAATAACTCATTGCCCCAGGGGAGTGCGACAGGCTTCGGCAGCCGGCACAGTTCATATCCTCGCCGCTAGATGAGGGCTTCATTCATTCCATTCCCTGCCCCGGTCGGTCGACTGGAAGCAGGCTGTGGATATTCATAGTGTAGGGGTAGCGCACCTGCCTCTCACCCGGAGGCCCCGGTTCGATTCCCGGCTCCGTCAGGGAGTTTAGACACTGATGTCAGGGCTAGAACGTGGTGCACCCAGACTCGTGAGGACAATTAAGTAGCTGTCAAGGAAAATCGGGTCAGAGCCACTTTCATTGATGGCTCTGGCAATGGCCATCCCCACTCCTGCTGTCAGCACGGTAGATCCGCTCCTAACCGCCGCTCAACGCCTGCTCCCTTCCACGTTTCAGGAAGACGATGAACTGTGGAACCCTAAATACTAACCCCAAGCTTTCAGGTTCGATCCTGGCCGTGGTAAGTGATTTTTGAAAGGCGGCAAAAATCACGATACGCATGTCATACGATGTTGACATGTTAAAGAACCCATTTGAATTCAGTAGGCCGTGTTCATAATGGCAAAATTAATCTAGGGATTTTCCGCCAACACAAATTTCCTCATTTCTCTACTAGAGAGCGCTATAGTATCAAGGAGCTTAAATATCTAACCTCCTTGACTTTCAGAGTGCTTCAAGGAACAACAAAATTCGACATGCAAGCAGCCCTCTGGGTGTCAAATAGCAAAGCTTGGACCCGGCACCCGAGGCCATACGATATTATTATTATTATTACCTAAATAGACCGACTTCTTTTCGTCGATTCTAGGTAGTGAAGGTCCCGAGTGTTTGTTTGCAATTACTGTATAGTCGTCCGTATGAAAACTGTATAATTTGGAGCGGCATTTCCAAGTCCGGTATCGAAACGAAGTCGATGACTTCAAAGGCAAGAAAAAGAAAGAAAAGTAAACTCGGGGAATTAAAAGTAGCGATACAAAAACTAAGGTAATCTCAGTGTTGCATAATTCTATTTATTTATTTGCTATTTCACAGAATTTATTTATCGTATGGTGAATACATGTACAATATATACAAAGAAAATGTGCACACACAAGTTCATACAATGTCACAGTTCAGGGTCAAGATCCCTGATCCATTAAACGGCCTCAACTGATGCTTGATGGACATCCGTCAACGTTCCATGGAAAGCTCGGAGAGGGCAGTCAGCGACAATGTGATGGATTGGCTGTAAGGAGGCACCGCAGTCACAATCTGCAGAGTTAGACCAGCCCCATTTATACAGTGAACACGCACATCTGCCTTGTCCTGTGCGTATCCGATTTAAGATCCTCCATTGGCGTCTGGGAAGATCAAATTCATGTACCCTTTCAAAAGGGTTCCCATCTAGATGTTTGTTGGTTACTGAAAAATGCTCCCATTGGACCTTCCAAGAGTCATTCACATTAAAGGACGATCCTTCAAGGCTAACTGCTGTGCGCCGTGGTTGTTTCCTTGACTTCAAACGTTGGTGTACTATTCGTGCAATAGGATATCTTGATGAATGGGCAAATGGGATTCTGCTGGACGCTAAGCGTCGATATTGCGATCCATTTCTGCTCGGCTTCAGCGCTAAAGTCGCGATCGCGATATATTGTCTTCGCGCCATTTTTTAAATTAATTTATTACCGTATACATTAAATATAATTTTAAAGAGGAAAGTTGTATTCTTATATATAACTTTGGTTTTAAGAATTTTAGAGTAATGGAGGCAGTTAGCATTGCCTGAGAAAAACTGTAACATTTTGCAGTTGCTCAGCTTGATGTGTTGGAATGCTGTGTACATAATACTATATTCGGTAATTTTTAGCCTACTTTTCACATTTTGCAAAAATGAGGAAAAAGTAGTCTTATGAGATCGGGCAAATGTGTGTCTGTCTGTCTGTCTGTCTGTCTGTCTGTCTGTCCTTCTGTCTGTCTGTCTGTCTGGCTGTGTGTGTGTCCCCCCCTATCAACTCCTAAACGGCTGCAGCAATCAAAACCAAATTTAGTATGAGTAAAGATGTGCACCGGAATAGCTCACGTCCATATTTGAAAATGATGTCAGTGCTACCAACTGCTGAAAAAACGCACTAGAAATTTGAGCTCCATGTTGGATATCCTGCAAGGTATGCATAGGAGCTATTCCAAAATTGGCAC
Source organism: Meconema thalassinum (assembly GCA_946902985.2). Taxonomy (NCBI): domain Eukaryota; kingdom Metazoa; phylum Arthropoda; class Insecta; order Orthoptera; family Tettigoniidae; genus Meconema; species Meconema thalassinum. Next base: position 426,162,626 of record OX336388.2, on the reverse strand, counting down.
ACATGTAGATAATACTATTTCAGTTTAATTTCCAGGAGGCCAACCATGACAGTGTTGCCAAAATAATTTTAAGCCTTCTGATAGGTCCAATGTTTAAATGCATATAACTTCTACACTATCAACTGGATTTCAACCAAATTTTGTATGTAATATGTGTACATAAACAGATATGACTGAGCGTATTCTTAAGAGCCGCCAGGGCTGCCAACTGTTAATAATTGCTCTCTCTCTATTTTTTTTATCCAAATACCAATATATCAGAATGTGTGCAAGCCGACAGATTTAAACTATGCACACGTATAGTACCTGACATGTTTGATTAATTTTGGAGTAACTTATATACGTCAGTTCTACCAACATGATTCTAAGCCTGCTGATAGGGCCAATTTTTAAATACATGTAACTTCTATACTATCAGTAGGATTTCATCCAAATTTCGCATGTGCTATGTGTAACATATCAGATATGACTATAAGTATTCTTCAGTGCAGCCAACTGTTAATAAATGCTGTCTGTATTTTTTACCCTAATATCAATATATCAGAAAGTATGCAAGCCAACAGCTCTATACTTTGCACACGTATAGCACCTGACATTCTAGATTAATTTCGAGTAATTAATACAAGGCAGTGCTGCCAACATGATTCTATGCCTGCTGATATGTCCAATTTTAAAATACATGTCACTTCTATACTAACAAATGGATTTCATCCAAAATTGGCACAACAAGATATCATAATATTTCAGATTATTTCTGACCAGCACACGCATGGTATTGTTGGCAACATGCTTTTACGCGTGCTGATAGATCCAGTGTCTAACTGCAAGTAACGTCCATTGGACTTCAACCAAATTTTGTATTCTGTACCTTAAGAGATGGAACTAAGAATATATTCAGTCACCAGGGCAGCCAACTGTAGTGCTCTATTAGGCTACATTATACCAGGTATATTTTGAACTAATTAGATATTTCGATATTACCAACTTAATTTCGTCATTATTCTAGATAGGTTCATATTCTGTAGAATAATCATTGGCATGAAAAGTAGGCTGTATAGTTCTTAACGGAACTTCTTGTTTACATTTGCAGTAGTGACAAATAGTGAAAAGTGTAATTAACTATAATCAGCATAAAATTGTGGAGATTTGATACATTTCACCCAACAGTGGCGAATCGATATTTTTGAACCTTTTGTTGCCTAGAATATTGAATTTGTTTTTTTGATTTTTTTGAGTTTCTTTATAAATATTGCCTTACCTTGCTGAATTGGTGAGTTTAATAATTTATTGTAAAATTCTTTGACTTTTTCCAAATAAAATGATGTACAGTACAACATTTCATTATTAGTGAACAGCATTTTTTATAATTCTATGAAAATTTTGTGGCAAAGCTCCCAGTAATGCTTAGCGGTTAGGGGTAATGTAGTCACCGGTTGCAGGGTTAAGAGTGAGTCTGATCTTCTCAAGGCTGGAGGAAGAATGTTGCAGAGGACAGGCAGCCAAAGCGTGTTCGTGCTCCGAATACAACCAGTAATTATACGCATTGCTTGGTTGAGCTGGACATCTATTTTCCTTGTGTGAGCGCTATTAATCCAGGTTGAACAGCAGTATTCAGCAACAGAATACGATAGGGCTAAAGCAGTGGTTCTTAGGATTTGAGCGTTAGCTCCCCATGATATGCCAGCAAGTTTCTGCAGGATGTTATTTATAGTTTTGATTTTAGCATCCACATTTGAGAGATGTCGTTAGAAAGTCAGGGATCTATCCAATGTTATTCCCAAATATTTAGGCGATCTACTGTATGGCAATAAAATGCCTCTGGCTCTGACTTCTGGTTTATAATTACACTGCATGTTACGTAGATGGAATGCCGATATGACTGCTTTCTGGGGATTTACTGTAAGTGGAGGCACCATTTCACGAAGTATACAACCAAGATTTCCAGATCAGAGGATAAAATAGTTTCTGAGTCCAAAAAGGTAGAACGTTGAGACACCAAACAAATGCCATCAGCATAAATGAATTTCCTTGAAGATGTTTCCGGTATGTCGTGAGTATATAGATTGAAAAGGAGGGGAGACAAGACAGACCCTTGTGGGAGACCTTCATTTAGTGTAAATACTATACTTTTGTCATTATCAGAGTAGATCTGAAAGTACCTATTACTTAACATGTTGTTGAGTAAGGCTATGAGCTTACGGCATGGAATGACATTCACAAACTTCAATAGGAGTCCATCACGCCAAATGGTATCATAGGCAGCTGATAGGTCCAAAAAGGCAGCCACGGTCACTAACTTCTTCTCGTACCCTTTTTCAATGTGAGTAGTTAGAGAGAGCACTTGATCATTACAACTTCTACCAGATCTAAATCCTGCTTGATCTATAGGAATGTGGTTGTTTATTGTTTCAGAAATTCGATTATAGATCAATCGTTCAAGTAGTTTGTTTATTATTTAGCGTATGACATCATAAAAATGCAAAGAAACACAATCACAAATTAAATATACACTATGTACAGTAGGTTACAGTCTTAACTTCAAGCTCTCAATATAGTCTATGCAAGGCGGATTCAGATTTTGGAAGTCTTTTGAATTGCCCTGATATGCACTCAGGGGGCACTGTTCCACAATGTGATGGACTGTTTGTTTTGGGGCACCACAGCTACATTCCGGGGAGGAAAGTTTGCCCCATTTGTGGAGGGAGTCAGCGCACTTGCCATGGCCTGTCCTGATGCGATTGAGAGTTGTCCAGGTACTGCGGGGTAGATGAAATCCTGTTGGTGTTCTTGTGATAAAGGGAAAGTTCCGATACTCAGGTGGAGCTGTGGATGTCCATTCTTGCATCCAGTCCTGCTGTAGGTTGAAATTATCAACCAGGTTTCTGGCGGTCCTAACAGGTGGATTTCTGGAACGGAGCCTGCTGATCATGGCGTTGGGGATGTCTCCATGGATTGGCAGATTGGCATTTCTAGACAACTTCTGGTACTCTTGCAACAGGGCATTCTTTCTCCGTAAGTGTGGTGGAGGAATATGGCTAAGAACTGGCTGCCAAGAAGTGGGGGTAGATTTTATGGTTCCTGATACAATGCGCAAAGTATGGTTTAGCTGCGAGTCAACCAGTTTTGTATGACAGCTGTTCAGCCAGACTGGAGAGCAATATTCTGCAGCTGAGAAGACAAGGGCAAGAGCTGAAGTTCTTAAGGTTGAAGCTGAAGAACCCCAGGTGGTACCGCACAGTTTATGGAGGATGTTGTTCCGTGTCTGGAGTTTGGCTGTTGTCCTCTTCAGGTGTTCTTTGAAGGACAGAGTTCTGTCAAGGGTTACCCCGAGGTATTTTGGGTATCTGTTGTGGTGAAGTCTAGTGTCCTGGAATTTAACATTAAGTTCACGGTGGGCCAGTTTGTTGTTGAGGTGGAAACATGTGACTTCAGTTTTACTCAAACTTGGCCTAAGTCTCCATTTATGAAAATACTGATCTAAGATGTTGAGGTCAGCTGTCAACGTATCTTCGGTATTCTCCATAAATTTGTCCTGCACTGCAAATGCCCAGTCGTCTTCGTACCCAAATGGTGTGGAGGTTGTTTTCGGCAAATATGATATATATAAGTTGAACAGCAGAGGTGCTAGTACCGATCCTTGAGGAAGACCGTTATTAAGAGTCCTTTCCTCACTGGTCTTGTTTCCCATAATTACACGGAACCTTCTGTCTGTAAGCATGTTTTCAATGAGCTTGGCAATTTTCTTGCAGGGTATTATTCGCAGTAGTTTGCAGATGAGTCCTTGCCTCCATACTGTGTCGTATGCTGCAGTTAGGTCCACAAACACAACTGAAGTCTTTAGTTGTTTTTGGAATCCAGCTTCGATGTGTGTAGTCCGAGAGAGAACCTGGTCTGTGCAACTTCGGTTTGGGCGAAAGCCCGCTTGTTCGATGGGTAGATGGTCAAGAACTACTGAGCCGATTCTGTTGTAGAGAAGCCTCTCCAGTAATTTATAAACTACACTCAGAAGAGTAGTTTGTGTGTGACACTAAGAAGTGCTATAGGACGATAGTTTTCCACTTTTGTAGGATCCTGATTTGGTTTAGGTTTTAGTTCTCTTCATCAGAGGTGGGATGTTTCCAGTCTGCAGGATATTTGAGAAAAAGTTGTTTAACCATTTAACTGTATCAGGTCTACAGTGAGCCAAAAATTCTGGATATATTCCGTCGAAACCTGCTGCTTTCCTAACTATCAAACTTTTGATAGCCTCCATAGTTTCTTCTACTTGAAATGGAATGGAGAAGTCAGAAGTATGTGAAGTTGCTCTTTTCTTGGAGTTCAACTTAAATTTGATTTCTCTTTTGATTTTTTGTCTTTTGTCTTCTTAGAGACTGATATAAGATGTTTTGCAAATCAGGTCAATGACAATTTTTGATACCGGTATTTTAGTTTCAGAACTTAATGAATCTAATTTCCTAATGATGGACCAGGCTTTCCAGCTAGAGTGGGTGTGATTAAAGGATTCCACTGTTTCATGCCATATCTTCCTTCGTCTCTCTTCCAAAGATTGGAGGAGACCCGTTGCATTGTCAGATTAGGATGTTCTTAATATTCACGCAGTAAATCTTCACTTTCTGCGCTCCAACCAGGGATATAGGCTACTATTTACGACATCCTCTAGGAATGCATCATTTGGCTGCACCTTTGATAACCCCAACAAATCTTCTGTAGTTGTATGTTGGTTTGATCCATCTGATGTTGGAGTCTGTTTTCTTTGCAAATTCAGACCAGTTGGCTTTCTGGAAGTTCCATCTTGGTTTAGGGTATGTACATATAACAGGAATCGGCATTTATATTTCCAAGATAATTGGTCTATGTTGACTATGTGGAAAATCATTGAGCACTGTTCGACACAGTTGACTATGCGAATTATTAAGTTGAGTTGTAAAGCATACGTCTGGAGTAAAGCCTCGAGACCAGCGAGCTGAGTGAATAGTAGGCAGGTCTTTTGCATCATATATTAGCTTTAGATTTTCAGTTTCCATACAATCCTCTAGAACTTCACCGTTGTAACTGTTGAAGTCGCCAAGGAATATTGCGGGGTGATGCTGAGATGATAGATTGGGGTTAGGCCAATTAATGCCCGGGGGTTTGTACACATTAACTATCGTCAGTTTTTCAACTTGAACTGTGGTAGTATATATGCCAGTTCCAGAGTTTTCTGGCAGCGATTTATAGTTTGTTATGCGATCCCTGACCTAAGTTGCAAGACCATAATTTTGATGGTAGTTAGAGGATACCAATTTAAAGCCGGGTATTTTCCCTCTGCACTGAAGCTGAAGTTCGTCTGCTGTGTGTGTTTCTTGGAGCACAATGATATCAACTGAATATTTATTTAAGAGCCTTAGAAAATATTCACATTTCGCTCGACTAATCCCTTCTATATTCAATTGATAAATGCGCAGAGATGGTCCAATTCTAAGAACTTGAGGGTCCTTAAAAGGACCGCACATTTCTTTCCTTCTCCGAGAGGTCGTTTTCGACAGTTCGGGCTCATCTTCGCTGTTGCTTTCTTAGCACCACCCGGGGGACACGAGTAGGGTTATTCAAGGGTTTACCTACGGACGTGAAGCAACGTTGTCACAGTAATATGAGTTCTTTTAATTTGGCCTCCAAATATCGACAAACACTGTATGAAATCACGCCAATTCTTGGAATATAGTGTAAGTTTATTTAGCCTACAGGGTTATTCAGCTAAGAGGGTCACTTGATTGTTAGTTGTTCTAGTGGGTGAAATTAGTATAGCCCCATTTAAGAAAACACAGTTTTTACCGGTTTCTCAGTAAATACTCATGTTCTGGAGACGAAATGACAGTGTTTTATGAGTGCCTTAATACGATTTAAGAATTTGAAAACAGAATGACGATATCTTAAACTGTTCCGTAGATATTTGAGGTGGCCCTCATAGTTGAATAACCAAGGAGTTTTTTCGCTTGAGGGCGTTGTTGAATGCCGAACAAAAAGCACAGTGGATGGCTGTTTACCTCCAGCACCTGATGCGTTTCAATGTTGAAGGCAACACGTTCTTGGAGAGCGTTGTTGCAGGCGACGAAAGGTTTTGCCACCACTGGGAACCGGAAACGAAAGCGTCGACGAAGCAGTGTTTCCTTCCATCGTCCACTCGTTCCAAGGAGTTCAAGAGCCAACTAACCGCTGGAAAGGTGATGTTCACCCTGTTATTTGAACACCAGGGCCAATGCTTATTGATTGCCAAGAACCTGCAGTCTCCATCACTGGGAAACGGTACTGCACAACACTGGAGAAATTACGGTGGGCAATTAAGACGTCACGTCCGGGAAAACTACGTCAAAGGGTGCTGCTGCTTCATGATAACACACGTCCATATACCGCTAGAGGTCGTAACGCAGGAGGTACGCCAACTCAAGTGGGAAACACATGAGCATCCGCCCCATAGTCCGGATCTCACCCCATGCGATTATCACGCCTTCGGTCCCTTAAAATGGGCCTTGAAGGGTCCTCAAACATTTGACTATCATTGCCACGATATCAAAGGTATCATTCTATAACATCGATAGTTTATCAACTCAACTGGTCGTTAAAACGAACAAACTTCTGCAAACGTTCCCAACGGTTTATCTTGGTAACCGACACGTACTTCCTAGTTCTCGGTCTTTTCTTGTTGCTGCTTAGCAAGACATGCACGTGAGCTATTAGAGGCCCCTAACTTTTAAACATGAGGTGCAGTGGTTTGATGCATAGTACAGAAAAGGCTCTCGATTGGTACACAACACATCTTATGTCAGGAGAAAAAATCCCTTACTTATTCGGGTATATCCTTAGTTAACAAATAATCTATGAATCAGCAACAGTACCCTGTTTCACATGTAATTTGTTATCAAATTACCTCTTAAATATTTTGGCGACTTGCCGCTCAAGTTGGCAAGACTACTTAGGGGTCATCCATAGAATATGTTCGCTCGAACGGGAGGGGGGTCCTTACAGGAATGTTATAAACGTTTACGGTAATTTGGGGAAGAAGGCGGTCTTTACGAAAATATGTACATTCCTCAGTTATCTTTCGTTATTACGCAGTTTGCAAAATCCAAGTGATCTTTTTGTAACTTTCCATATACGTTTTTAATCTCTCTATATAACAAGATGTTCAGTAAGGAACATATAGCCTACTTTCTCCTAAATGCATGGGAATTGTTATAACTCTTTGTCATTTTCAAGGAGTATAATTAAATGTTGGTTGTAGTAGCTTGTTGAAATACAACGTGCTATAGGGATATTAAACATGAATACGAGGTGCCCTTTGCTAGTGCTACCTCTGTAAAAATTTCATTCAATTCGGTTTCACCGTGTTTGAATTGATATGGGGAATGGATTTGCACACATACATGGCCGCTATTTGCAAATTATTGGGCTGATGACCTTGCAGTTTGGTCAGAATATGCTTCCTACATAAAGATATGTTGTTGCAAAATTTGGTAGAGACTAGATTATTAGGTTGGTCGTAATTACATTTTAGCTTTTACATTTGGGTGGCCGCGATTACGTTTCCGTCAAGATGACGGTGATATAAAACATGACACTGAGGTGCCCTTTGCTAGTGCTACCTCTGTACCAAATTTCGTTCCATTCGGTTTCACCGTGTTCGAATTGATAGGGGAAATCGATTTTCACACAAAGATGGCCGCCATCCGCAAACTATTAGGCTAATGACCTATTAATTTGGTCCAAGGATGCTTCCTCTATAAAGGTATGTTGTTGCAAAATTTGGTAGAGATCGGGTGATTAGGTTAGTCGTAATTTGATTTAAGCTTTGAACATTTGTGTGGCCGCCATTACGTTTCCGTCAAGATGGCGGCGATATAAAACATGTTACTGAGGTGCTCTTTGCTAGTACTACCTCTGCACCAAATTTCGTTCCATTCGGTTTCACCGTGTTCGAATTAATAGGGGGAATCGATTTTCACACAAAGATGGCCGCCATCCGTAAAGTATTAGGCTGATGACCTATTAGCTTGGTCAAAGGATGCTCCCCCATAAAGGTATGTTGTTGCAAAATTTGGTAGAGATCGGATGATTAGGTTAGTCGTAATTTGATTTAAGCTTTGAACATTTGTGTGGCCGCCATTACGTTTCCGTCAAGATGGCGGCGATATAAAACATGACACTGAGGTGTCCTTTGCTAGTGCTACCTTTGTACCAAATTCCGTTCAATTCGCGTTCACCGTGTTTGAATTGATAGGGGGGGGGGACAGATATTCAGAGTACATACACTCACACACACACAGACACACACACACACACATACACACACGCAGACAGACACACTTTTTTTTCGCCCTGTGTTGATCTCATAAGTCTACTTTCATTTTTTGCAAAAAATCGAAAGTAGGCTAAAAATGAATGTTACCTGTTAGTCTGTGTGTATCCTTTATGCGTTCATATACCATTCATCCGTTTGCGATGAAACTTGGGCGAGTTCTTGTGTACACTCCAGGAAAGATTTTCTGACCTAGTAAATCCATTTTACAATAGGTAGCGCACGAGTAGTTTCAACACACGAGTGATGGCGCGCGAACCGTTTTAACAAAGTCTCGTATGCGTTCATATACCATTCATCCGATTGCGATGACACTTTGATGAGTTGTTGTATACACTCCCGTGAAGGTTTATGACCTAGTAAATTCATTTCACAGTTGGAAACGCGCGAGTAGATTCAAAAAATAAGTGACAGCGCGCGAATCGTTTTAACAAAGTCCCTTATGCGTTCATATACCATTCATCCGATTGCGATGACACTTTGATAAGTTGTTGTGTACACTCCCGTGAAGGTTTATGGCCTAGTAAATTCATTTCACAGTTGGTAACACACGAGTAGATTCAACAAATGAGTGACAGCGCGCGAATCGTTTCAACAAACTCCCTTATGCGTTCATATACCATTTACCCGATTGCGATGAGACATTTGTGAGTTTTTGTGCACGCTCCCACGTATGTTTCTGAATTAGTAAATCCATTTCACAATACTTTAGACCAGTCAACGGAAAAAGAAAAAAATATGTATCCAAAAGCACTTCAACAAACAAAATTACAACGCTAGCATTTCTTTTGATTGGCATTGCAACGCATGCTGGGGGACAGCTTGTTTAAAATAAAACAGCTTTTTCAGGTTTGTGAGGAAGGAAAGAAAATTTCATCCTGTGTAGCATTCTAGCGTTTTCGGAAAAAGAAATTCTGCTTCTGGTGCAGTAACACGGCCCTGAAACGATGATTTTCTTTCCATGCTCTGAGTTGTGCAATACATTGAACAAGGGATGAGGTAAAGTTATTTCTAACGTTCACTAAGGGAGGGGATTACGAATTGAATTGAAAAAGGAAGTTTTACGTGACCATTAATCTGGCGATCATGAGCCACGGGACCCCCTTTTTACGTGGAATCCGAACCACAGGACATGGGATTTCACTTCAAAAATCTCACATGTATTGACCGGGAATTGAACCCGGTCTACCTTGGTGAGAGGCATACAGCTTGACCGCTACGCCACGGCGCCCCGATTAAGAATTAAAAGGCTTAGTGGAATAAGGGGGTCTCCATAAAAATGCATTTATGAGATATTAAGCATTTTATTAGATTGTCTGAGACTTTATCAAAACAATAAGAATCAGAAAATGTTTTACGGATTGGGTTATGTAGGTTTTTTATTTATTCATTTATTTAGTCGATTTACCCTCTAGGTTGGTGGTTCCCACGGACTCGGCGAGGGAACTCACTACTACCGCCTCTACGGGCAGTGTCCTGGAGCTTGGAACATCTGGTCGGGATGGATACAACTGGGGAGGTGTGATCAGCACGTCGCCCAGGCAGCCTCACTTGCAAAGCGAACAGGGGCCTCATGAGGGGAGGGATTGGAAGGGTAGGATGGAGAGGCAAGGAAGAGAGAAGGAGGCGGCCGTGGCCTTGCAGTAGGTACTGTGCCCGTTTAGACCGGAGTCCGCACGCCCACATATGCATTTTACCAAGAATCAGTCAGCACGAGAGTCAAAATATCCCGGGGCGCCAGATGGGTTAAAGCTAATCGCAAAAACGACATCAAATGAAAAAAATGCTTTACTGATTTTTGGCTCAATGCAACAATAAGGATAGAAGGAGATTCAACTGGCATAACACATCATGTAAAATTATCTTATTTTATTCTGAATTTAAAATTGACTGCAAAATAAAATGCTCAAAGCAGCATCATTCATGTGTGGCGACCCACATTACTATTTACACAATTTACAGAAATTTTCCAACACATTGGACAATTATCTTTGGAGACACAAGTCTGATTATCAGTCCTGTAGACTGTGTTCCAAAATTATAATAATTATTTATGATTAAATCCAGTTCAAATTTAATTGTCTTTACTGGAAATACTGTAGTTCACTGGTTGAATTTTTACATAATATTAACACTCGTAGAATAATTGTTCATAGAATTTTTAACTTTCACTTATTTTTCCAGTTTCAAAAAATATTGTCAAAAAATATTATTATCATTTCTGAATCAACACAAATTATGTACACATATTAATAACAACATCTGAAAAGTATCTGACCCTTGAGCATAGCATCGAAGAACTGTGCGAAGCACAACAAAATTAATTGTTCTTCCGACCTTAAACGTTTCGAGAAGTGACTCGATTATGAACTTCAAGTTCCTAACAAAATATATGATTTCTGAATCATCAACTTGATCAATAAATTGTTGGACCATTCAACTATTCGATTTTCCACTTGGAATCATTATTAAGAAAAATATTTATATCTGTGGTCATTTTAATAATTTTCACAACTTGCAATTCTTGAACAGAATGCGGAAATAAGAATTGTAGCTTCATAATAAATTCATTTATTTCATGACACTAGGATTGAAAAACATCCTTCAAATTATTCGTGGTTATAGAATTGTTTTTAATTGGCAGTGGCCCATTCTATTATTTTTATAAGAACACAATATTCCAACAACAACGGCAAAGGTCTCTGAAGAAGAATAAAATACTATCATGACAAAATCCGGGTTCTAGCAAAATCAAAGTCTTAATGGAATCCGTAAACAAGATTGAAATAAGAACTGATGTTTTTTTTTAAGAAATAACCTTTGGGTCATTCATACGACGCAATGTGTAGTTCCAATACTCCTTCTTTAACACTGAGTCATCGAACCTGCTATTTGATTGATGCTCAAATAAAAACCTCCTCATTCCTGCGACTTAAACATGCGCACCTGGGAATGGCATTTCAACTACTCCACACACATAAATTTTCTTCCCAAAATGTATACAATAAATCAAGCCTCTGCTTATTATCAACACTGGAAGATTTATAAACTTACAAGTATATTTTAATTTACCATTCAGTTCAAATCGTGAAGTTACCACACTTATGATACTCTCTATTTCACTTTCGAATGTGTATCTACGTCATGATTTTATATAAATACAAAATATCCTAATTGATACAAATATCATTTGCTTCCCGTTTCATGCCTCTCCGTGTTATCTGAAAAATATACTTTGCTCATGGCAAATATTAACTGTTCAACCAGAACTGTCATGTTGGTAGAATGCGGGCTTGCGCTAACCACTATCCTTCGGAAAATCACCTGTTCCAAACTAGAAATGATTAAACTACTTCATAAGCTCTCTCTCAATGAATGTGATTATTAGAAGATATAAGATCCAAGAATTATTTAGAAAAGTTATGAAAATTATTATTATTATTATTATTATTAGTGGATTATTATTATTATTATTTATATTATTTTAAATATGTTTAATTATTATTTCATTATGTGAGAATCCACATGTTCGATTCTTCGAATATGGATAAAATCTCCATTTCTCAGCAAAAATAATTATTAACTTTTACAGTTACCTCGGCTGATTACCGTGATTATCAAAAAAATATGAAACATTCAAATAAATGCTCGTTATGCTCGGTCATCGATCCTAAACTGTTCTGAGTGCTGAAAATACTCAGAATAACCCTAACGTGTCTTGCGTAAATCATTGCAAGATTTAAATACGAAGAAAAATGAATGTGTTGGTCATCTGCAGAAAATGAGTTTGTTCCAATTAGCTAGGCATAATATAAAATCAAATGTGGCTTACATTTCTCGTTGGTCTTGAAGCGTAGTGAACCTGGTCTGTACCAGATTTATCCAGATACATGCCCTATTGGACACGCATGTCTAATCCATGTATCGGCCGCCATTATATACCCACAATCTCTCTAACAAGACATAGTGGAAATATCTCTTGAAGTTGGAAGTAACTGTTGATCCATTATAATATTTACTTCTGTTAAAAGCCATAACAGTTTGCTTAAATGGGGTCAGATCCAAATGATCAATTCTCAAATACGTCAGTTGTAACATAACTCACGGTAATCTTTTCAGTACAAGAAAACACTGACAGTCTAAATCAATCAACGGCTGTTCTGAAGATCGTTCCCTGGGCATGGTTTATCACCATCTATCATGCGCGAAGCAACTTATAGTTTCCCTTTGTCGGCTAATGAACAACACCGTGATAGACTGGCCTTCAATATACTGAAAGATCGGAGTGGTTATCAAGTTACAATATATGAAACTGACTAATTGGATTAAAATTTCCAAGTATAGAATTATTATTACTGGACTGTGACAAAGTACTTTCTAGACAAAGTCTAGCATATGTCCATATATAAATAAAGTATTTCACCAGTGTCCGTAGAAAAATAACAATCACCTTAGTGATTCCCTCTGCCGGAAACTTACTATGTTCCACACGTATCGTAGTACTTTTGTAACTATCACAATTTAAAGATATCTTCGGCGTAGATCCGGCAACCATGTGCCTTGGCTCAACGTAGCAGCAGCACCTTGTCATGCAAGAGCTTGGTTCGAAGTGAGCTGATGATGCTTGGGCCGGTCGGCTTTTATTCAAAACGGTCGGGTCCACGCTGGATCACGCTGAAATCTGGAAATCCTCATATCTCCGGTGTCTCTGGTCCAATTCACTTGAGACTAAGTGCATTCTCTTTCCGTGCCAGTAATCTGATCCAAGTCTCAAGTCTCTACTCCATGGCTAACTATTTAATCAACAAATAGTCTCGACCTCTGCTACTACTCGCTACGTCACTTGACATGCTCTTGGCTGCACAAAGTTTCCATTTCCTTCTAGAAGTAGTGGAGCGCGATATTCAAATATCTCAACTTTCAAAAGCGGCTGTAGCCTTTCCCTTGATATCTAGGTGTCTGAATCTTGGAATACCCATTCCTAGAGTTGGGCACAGTACTGCCCCCGTAAATGGAATTATTTAGGGACAAAATGAGAGTATTTTCCGTCCCCATGATAAAATTTAACCAGCAAATATAATTTCTGGAAGTGTGACACAAGAGTGTCCTGTTACAGGCTCGACACTGTAGGAGAGCCCGATCACTTGATAGATTGCACAATGGACGCTTCTAGAAGGCTATTCTTAGCATAGCAACAGCGAGTTTGGAAATTAATATTATAAATATTGTTATAAATTATGCTATTGGATCCCAGCCCAGAGCCAATGACAACGGTCTTATTGAAGACGGGATCAACTTTAATTACATAATATGATGAAATTATGCATTTAAGCCCTTAGAAGAAGATTTTCTTATTTGGTAATGAAGAGAATATTAAGAGAAATTATGTCTGATACTTTAAAAACCACAGATCGGTTAATCAACGCAGTAATAAGCATTGGTAATCTACGCGCTAAAATTATGGTGGGAGATTGATATGGCCGCCAAAAATACGACTTGGAGGGGGAGATCCAAGGATCGATGTTCTTATTCCAGCAGACTTTGAAGAGTGAGGAAGTGTTTTTACTGGGTTAACGGAGGTCCCAAGGCTTAGTCCGAGTGCGACGACTGTCGACTTGTGGAGACGCGAGGATAGCTAGGTGGAGCGTTAGAGATCACCGCACTTCCATTCTACGCGAAGTTGCGAGGAACATTGTATTGATTATATCTCTTATATAATTGAGATCTGAAGTTAAATAAGCGAATATATATTAAGAACAGGTCGCCTACTATATATTGTGAAAAGTCGAGCTTTTTAATATTCACCGTTTCGACAGTATAAGCCTGTCAAGTTAGATTTCCGAATGTGTTGGAAATAAAGCTGAATATCATTATAAATTGCAACGTGAAGTTGGCGAACGCAGTTCAAGTGAACAGTGTCGGAGAACTTTTAATATCGGCGCAACACATAAACATTAACAGAAAGACTATTATTATTATTCAATCCTTATCATTCAGCATAATTAACATTGTTGATATGATGAACTAAATAGTCATGCGTCAGAGACATATTCGATAACAGGAGTTAAGATACAACGATGGAGCTTCGTTAGACAACGTATTCTTGAATACAGACATAGTGTACGGTCCATCTTGTGCATTTTCGTCAGTCTACGAAACACTAATATAACATCAATTAGCAATGGAAATATTTCATTCACCATTTATATGAATATTTCCATAATTATATTCCAATGATGAAGCTGATCCATATTTACGACGGAGAATGAAGACTATACAGAAGAGATTTGTCAAGATGCTAGGGTAGCCCAGCAACACAGAAGAATTTGCCAGAAGGATGTCGTTCGAGCCCAGGCGAATGTTGGTGAATTCCAGAGAGGGACGTTTTCTTATCTCTGAGGTCACAGATACGAGGTTCGAATGCAGATCCATCTCAGTGTCTTGTACTGAGGAAACATCTAAAGTATTGTGGCAATACTTACATTGATCTTCAAGTTTTCGTCCTAATAAGGTATTAGTGTATCTCAATTGTTATATAGAGCTTGATTAGTAACCTTCTGAGCCAGCGATCTTATTCCATATTTTCAGCGATTTTATTCCATATTTTCGGCGATCTTATTCCATATTTTCTATATATTTCACATTCCATGTATTTCAGTGCTTTTATGTATTTTACACTTCAGATGTGTGTTAAGATTTTTATACTTCAAGATTATTTAGAAGATGATTGCATTTCATCTATTTTTCAATTTTATTCTACGGATCAGTTGTGGAACTGACATTAAAATTTTGTTTGAGGAATCATATTGCCTCATAAGAGACTAGTCGTTTCGACTCTCGAATTTTAATAATTTCATTTAAACCAAGTATTCTGGCATTGTGTCATAGCTTTAAATTAAATTCTTATTAAATTTAATTTGAGCACTTTAATGTAACGACATATAACTTCAAGAAAAGAAGATGCATCGAATGATATTGTTATATCATTATTGTACATAAACTGTCGACGATCTAAGAAATACTAGTCGTTTGATAAGACCGAAGTCTTTATCCATATGAACATTCTTTGTGTAGAGTGGAAAAACATTACGACATTGACAAACCTTTCTTATTATTTGTAAAGCTAAGAGCTTTGTTCATTTAATATGTTAGAGGAAATACCTTTTGATAGAAGATTATTCAAATCTTTGGCTAGGAATTCAAAGCTAGTTTATCCCGGTCAAGATTGAATTCTATCTGACACTATAAATAACATGTGTGTTATTTTATCCTATTTGTATAACATCACGTCATTTGTGGACATGATATTACAACGATTAACAATTTATAGCTTGACAAGTGAGATGAGACAGGAGTATTATTTTTATTACATGTATTTGCGACAGACGAGTTAACAGTTAATTATCTTGTTGTGGAGTAAACTTTAGGAGGTTAATCACGACTGTCTAATATCGGTCATTACAATTGGAAGTTTCGTTTGAAGAACTTACGCATGTATATTTGTAGTCCAGTAGTCATGTGCAATGATACTGAGGGTCATGCCAGTATTTGAGAGAAGTTCCTACATAAGATATGTTAATAACAATTAATCCCTTTTGGTTATTGTTTAACGTAGTAGATGATAATTGTTTATGCCATATATACTGTTATATGAGGTTTTGTAGAGCTATGGAATGCTCAGGCGAGGGAATTCCGCATTTTAAGGAAGTCAAAGTATTGTTGTTCTTTGATAAAAAGGCATGTATCATGATAAGAGCCGTTGTATACAAGTAGTTCAGTTCTTGTGAATTAACGATTTAGCTGTGTCAACAGGAGGGTTTCAGCGGAAATGCAACTTGAGAAAGATTGTCTACTCACGTCTATAATACAATTATTAGATTTTATTAAACCCGAAGTTATGTAATTACGTACAGTTCACCTTAATTAGTCGACTGTATTATAGCGATAATGTAATGAAACCTATATAAGACGTTGTGTATGCAGTATATTAAAACTACAGAACGTTAGAGAAGGATGGTTATGAGAAAGACCTGTATATATATTTAGTTAAGGATTATATTGTAACCGAGAAGTTAGAATCTCGAAAGTGTCGCTTTAGCAACACTAGATAATGGATATTATTATAAACATATTACATGTAAATAATTTTTGTGGAAATGATTTAATTATTTAAACAATTTAATAGGATTTATTAATCAATTGTTTTGGAATAGTGTGTGTTTATGAGCGGATGTTTTGGGAATGAATGACTGTTCATTGTTAAGAGTATATGTGGAACCGAATTGGTCTAGAACAATTACGGAGTGCGAATGAAAGAGTGTATAAATTTTTTAGAATGATTGTTTAAGAAACAAAGTAGTTATGTGATCTTTTGTAAGATCTAAATGTTAATTTTTACGTGTTTTATAAATGCACACACAAGCAGTCTCTGTGGACTAGCGAGAATGATTCACCGTTAGCATTGGAGAGCGATGACATAATATAACAGGTGTAGACTCACAGCCTTGTATTTATTGTATAAACCTGTTTCGAGTGCGGCATGGTGCCGATATTTCATTGACGAAACAGAGTTAATGCACCTGCGTTCTGCAAACGCAGGCTTGTGAATGAAATCAGGTGTCTGGAATGCCATTAAGAGGCTTCATTAAACGTTTCTATTTTTACGCAGTGTTGGCCTAGAACAAGCCAAGATTTATACTCATAATTTTTAATACAGCATTGTAGTAAGATGTAGAGTTGAAAGGAGGTGTGAATGTTTGCGTGTTTTTAATTTTAATGTATATTGTTAAATTCGTTTATTGTTATTTTGTTTATAGTAGATTAGTTTACCCTATTGTTAATAAATTTTGTTCAGATTGTTTTCCATTGTTGTTGGAGTGTGATTCATTTTAAATATAAGGAGCAGAGTATTGTGGATGTAGTGTAGGCGAAGCTGAAGTCCCAGTCCCCGAGAGGTAAGTAAAGGTGAGTGCCCCATGTAGTTGGTTGTTGATCCACAATATTCTTGTAACTGCAGTCTGTAAATCCCTAAAGACCATGTTGGAAGCGATTTCTAATGTAGTATTTGCCGGAGCAGTTAGAAATAGGCAATCCAGCGGGGGCAATGGATATTCCAACAGGATCCTTTCCGGATTACCGGGTACAGTACCATCCCGGCATTTGCCCGAAGACAAAGTGGGAAACCACGGAAAACCACTTCGAGGATGGCTGAGGTGGGAATAGAACCCCCTCTACTCATTTGGACCACCCGAGGGTGAGTAGACCCCGTTCCAGTCCTCATACCACTTTTCAAATTTCGTGGCAGAGCCGGGAATCGAACCCAGGACCTCCGGGGCGGTAGCTAACCAAGCTGACCTCTACGCTACGGAGGCGACGAGTTATGTAGGTACTGTATTAAATTCCTGCATTTGTAAAAAAAACTTTCACTTTCATGACATGTAGATCATATTGTAGGCAAAACACACATTTTCAAATATTATAGCTAAAGAATAACTCTAATCATCATTTACATTCATCATCATCTGTCTTCTACTCCAGTTGCCCGGGTGTAGTTTACGAGCGCCCTCCACTTGCGTCTGTCCATGTACCGTTCTTCTTTAGGATTCTATCCCAGCTAACTGCCCTTGTTCCTATGTCCTCCTTCACCTGGTCTCGCCATCTCTTCCTTGGTCTTCCTACCGGCCTTCTACACACCACATCTGTGTGTAGTCCTTGTTTTGCTATCCTTCCCTCGTCCATTCGCTTGACATGGCCAAACCATCTCCAATGGGCCCTTGTCACTTTTTCTTTCTAAGTTGGGTACACTCCAGCTCCTTCCCGAATTTTTTCATTTCTTACCCTATCCCTCCTAGTTTTTTGGACCATTGTTCGTAGAAACTTCATTTCTGCAGCTTGTAGTTTGCTGTCTATCTGTCTGGTTGTTGTGCAGGTTTCTAGGCCATATGTTATTATGGGGGTAAAATATGATTGAAAGAGCGTCTGTTTTGATCTCAAGGGGACTTGTTCGTTCCAGAGTAGGTTCCGAACTTGATGGTAGAACTGGGTTGCTTTTTGGGTTCGGCTATTGATCTCATGCTGTATCCTGTTATTGCTTGAAATAATGCACCCAAGATAGTTAAACTGGTCTACTGTTTCAAGCTGTGTACCTTCAAGCCTTATTTCTCCTTTCTTGTTCTGTCTGTTGACTGACATCGCTACCGTTTTTTATTTGTTTATTGTTAATCCGTGTGCTTTTAGACAGTTATTCCAGGTGGCCAACCTCTTCTGTACTTCTTTCTCTGTATTACCCCAAATTACTACATCATATGCAAATGCGCTGATTTCTGTGTTGTTATGCTTTATTCCTTTCATAACTTCGTCCATTACAGTGATAAAAAGTAATGGCGAGAGGGCACTGCCCTGTTAAACTCCTTTAGTTGTTTGGAACCAGTCAGAATTACCATTTCCTATCTAAACACAACTGTGGCAACCTTCGTAAAGCATTTTAACTGTCTGGATTAGCCCCGCGGGTACGTTTTTCTTTCTTAGGCATTCCCATATAGTCTTTCTTGGGACGTTATCAAATGCTTTTTCAATATCTAAAAATACAAGTGTTAGGTCTCTACCCTTCTCCCAGTGCTTTTCTAGCAGCATTCTGAGGGAAAATATGAGATCTATAGTTGCACGGTGTTCTCTGAATCCATACTGCTCTTCCTGCAGTTGTAGTTCTATTATTTTCCTTAGCATTTTCTCAAGTATTTTTTCAAATATTTTCAGGCCATGAGACAATAAAGTGATCCCTCTATAATTGTCACATTTCTTTCGGCTTCCTTTTTTGAAGAGAGGTACTATTATTCCTTTTTTTCAATCATCTGGAACTTTTCCATCCTTCCATATTGCACCTATTACTCTATGAAGCCACTGTATTCCTAGTGGATCAGCTGCTTTGATCATATCCGCACTGATTTCATCAAATCCTGTCGATTTTTCTTTGGGCATACTATTAAGGGCTGTTTCTACTTCCTTCCATGTTGGTGGATTCTCTTGATCAAGTTCATAGTTACAGCTTAAACTGACCTTTGTGGTTCCATCGTTGGGGTCTTCTCCTGTACTGCTGTATAATTGTTCAAAATAAGATTTCATTTTTGTCTCTTCCCTGACTATGTTGCCATCTGGTTTCTCTATTGCTGTTATGTATTCAAAGTCTCTTCTTATATTTCTTATTGTTCGGTATAGTAGTTTAGAGTTGGCTTTGCTGTCCTGTTCCAGTTTATCTGTGAAATCAGTCCAAGTTTTATGTTTTTCTTCGGCCACAATTCTTTTAACTTGTAGCTTCAGAGCTCTGTATTTCTGCTGTAATTCATTCACACTGGATTCATTTCTTCCACTTCCTTTTTGCATTTCTTTATCTCTGGCTTTCCTGGTTTCATTCTTCTCTTTTACGGCTTTCTTCACCCTATCGTTCCACCAAGGGGTTTCTTTTGCCTTTATTTTGTTGCTAGTCTTGCCACATACTTCTACAGCAGCTCCGACAATACTTTCTTTAAATCTAGTCCATTCAACATTTCCTTCCTGTAACGAGTCTGATGGTAACTTATTGCCCACATTCTTCATGTACTTTATTTGTTTCTCTGTCTTCTTTAATTTCCATGTCTTAATTTTTGGTTTCCTGCATTTCTGAGGTTTATAATAAATTTATTAGAGCACAAAATATGCAATTGAATTAAACATGACTTATCTTTTCCTCGAACATCATCATCATCATCATCATTAATTACTTATCACTAGTACAAAACTGTGACAGAGATAACTTCCTCTGATCACACTGCATTACATGATATCTGTCACATGATTTGTCGCAGAGGGCACACACGCACCAGCAATCCGGCTGATGGTACATTTTGTTTGCACACACCCTGAAGTGGAATCCCTGCACCGCGAATCTGGTTATCAAGTGTCTCATCTCATAGAAACCCCTCGTTCAATCCCGCGATGTCATCGCATCCGTGATATAAAATTCCTGCCATATGCTTCCTCTCTTTAACTTCATTTCCTGCATTAGTCTCTCATAACCCGATGTAGATGGCAGGAGCAGCTGTAATCTGAGGTCTTCAACAAAAGGAGGCTCTTTCGCGAGTTCATACACCAACCGAGAAAGAGTGAATTTCGAAAGACACATTACCCTTTTCAGGTAGGTAGCTTTCACCTTCTCCAACTCTACGAGATGCTTATACTTAAGGTGATGCCAAACACTTTCCAAACCATATGCAACTACAGGAATGATCTTCAGCGAGAAAAGGCTCATCGCTGTCTGTAATAACAGTGTTCGGAGAAGTCGTATGTCACTCATGGCCTTAATAGCCGCGTTTGTTCTGTCCTTGATGTGAATAGTGAAGACGTTTCCGTGAGTCTGGAACGGCACCCCCAGATACTTCAAGTGCGTAACACATTCCAGCGGTCTATTTTTGTAGAGAATTGTCGCTCCTCTTCCCCCTTTTCTGAAAGTCATTGCAACTGTTTTCCTTTCATTCAGATAGAGTTCATTCTCTTCTGCCCACTCCGCAACTCTGTCAATCGCCTGCTGTAAATCCTTTTCACTGGTTGAAATTAGAGCCATTTCTGAGGTTTATGAACTACAATGTTTTTAATTGTTGCAAGGAGCAATCTGTGGTCACTGTCTAGACTTTCACTTGGTATAACTCTAACATCACAGATGATCTTCACTGCTTCATAGTCTGATATGATATAATCGATCACAGTCCTATCACAGTCATATCCTATTCTCCGTTCCAGCTATATCTTGTTAGTTTGTGACTTAGCTGTTTCTGAAATCAACTATTGTTTATTCCCAATCTACTCCTTAGACACAGATCTAGGAGATTTTCACCTTCTTGATTCCTATTGCCATAACCATGTGGACCCAGTACGCTTTCATATCCTAGTCTATCTGATCCATCTTGGGCATTCAGATCTCCTATTATAATTACATTTTCTTCTCTTTCTATAGTTTCTTATAGATCAGTTGGAATTTTTCTTTTTCTTCCTCACTGCAGCCTGTCGGTGGGGCATATACCTGAACTACTGTCAGCACTTTCTTGTTTAGTGATATATCCAGTTTAATAATTCTTTCATTCACGTATGTTACCTCACTAATAACATCTATGTCTTCTCTTAGTATAAAACCTACACCATTTTTGGCTTCTATTCTATGACCATTCCAATGGAGTTTATATCCTTTCCTTAGTTTCCTTATTCCTCTGCCTTTCCACTTCGTCTCACTCAGACCAAGAATACAGAGGTTTATCCTTTCCATCATATCTATTAGTTCTTCGGTTCTACCTTTTATAGTCAGGATATTTAATGTTCCAATTCGGTGTTTAGGGTTCTTCACGTTGGGTTTCTTCTTCTTAGAACATCGTACATGAACATCAGCCTTACGGTCATCATACGTTGTACATGTTTGAGAAGAGTTGTCAGTTCGGTGTTTTTGTGTTCCGAGGCTCGTTTTATTGTTGAAAGCAATTAACATCTTTACTCATCTGCTGGCCTGCTAAGCCTAACGCGTCTGAGGATTAAACACTTCAAATAACATTATGCTCATCATTTTCTTCTTTTTCATTCTAATGTCTGAATTAAAATTTTGATAAAAGCCATGGCAAACGGTAGGTAAAAACTTCAACATCGACATTAGATCGCACAGTTTAGCTGCTTTGATGGGCCTACCATTAGGATACTTAGGTACCAGAATATTATCATTATCGCAACTCATGTAGGCCAATCAGAGAGATGCGGGATACCTCTTTATTTCACTCAGAAGTTCAGACAGCTTTGTAATGCCTATTATCTTATCCTTTTAGTATTGGCATGGAGCTATCCTACACTCTTGAAAGTTTGGAGAACTGATGCCAGCTGGACCCAGCTCACATAATATGCCCCTAGTTCAATTTTCACCAAACTGAGGGATGCCCTCTTATTCCACGAAGCCCTTCTTCATTTGTTACAACGTGTTACAATTGGGGAGGGGGTTAAATCTTAAATTCCTTTTCGCGAACGTATTTTATGGAGGACCTCTAACTAGTTATGCTACGTCTAAGCCATTACTGATTCCTTCTCGTGGGGCGAAATGGAACATGCTTTATCCGGACATTAAATGGCACAACGGATGTTAAATGCCGTACACTTATTTCTATGACGAAGCACAGCAAACTAAAGCAACATCCCAAAATAAGAACATAGAATGCTGTTTGTAAGTGCTGAAGAGTAAATGGCTTCGGTTCACTCGGACCATTATTCGTCAGAACACGCAGCTTCTTAATATAATATGAATGTTCATGCATGTCCTGCAATCTAATGTGAATACCAGCCTCCACCAAGCGTTGGATCACTAAAGATACTTTTGGAACGTATGGGGAGTTCAACTGTGCAGGGTAAGCGAATGGGGATGAATTAATCGTATCCGTCATGATGTGAATCAAGGATCTTCCTTGTATGACGCTCTGGTTGGAGGTAACAGCGTCTTGTGCAACGTTTAAAGCTAAACTAGTTGAAACATTTCTGTACAAAGAACAGTGCATTATATACTGTGAGTTTGACTCTGTTTTACGAATGAATCTATCTGCGAGAACACTGAAGCTATCGTCCTCTGAGTCGTGCGTGAAGAGTTTTGATAATTGGGATTGGTATGCAAAAGGAATCCCTGAACGGTATAGTTCCAAAAACGTGTTAATCTGTGGGAAGTACGAGGGGAAAGCCAGGTAGCTGGACAATGAACCTTGGAAAGTGCTCGTCATTATAAGACTAAATAGGACCCAGAATAATATAAACACTCTCTCTGCGATAGTGTTGGGCAACGATCTCAAGGAAATCGACAAGAAAGACGAGAAGATGTCCATGCAAACAGTTGTTATAGACTGCCTGGGTGAATGTATTAGTTGTAGGAGATAGTAACTAAACATTGCCATGGGGAGACTGCAGAGGATACCAACCCAAGTGATAGTATTGAAAGGCAGAAATATGTTACGGTACTGAGGAATTCGGGTCGCCGCAGGGACAATGATCACTAGAGGCCTAACATTATGGGGATAAATAGATTCTCCATCCGCAGGATTTGTTGCCATGCTCATTCCAGAGGCAGCAAAGTCTGCCCGACCAGTGGAGAGCATCTTCCAGAAATTCTTCTTCTCATCTTTCACTAATACGGTCTTAGCATTTATATGAGAAAGCACTGTGCGCCATAGATTGTAATTAGTTCCCTTTGATTCCCATAGAAGTTTAATTTTACTATTGTTCAAGTTTTGAAGTTTATTGTAATATGCTCTTGCAATATTGTGTTCAAGTACAACCCTTGTGATATCATTCACAGCCACAGAACCTTTTCCACCAGAGAATGGACTGTACGTTAATATCTTTACTATTTTGGTATGTTCACTTGAGGTTAGGTATATCAGCGCCACGTTCAGTATTTTGTTTGTCCAGAAAGTTTGAAACACCTTATGGATCTCGACTGATTTTCTCTTGCCAGCCGATGAGGTAAAAATAACTAAGATTCTTCCTCTAGGGTTCCAGGAATTCAGTTGTCTGAGTCGAGAGATACTTTGGTTCACAGCTGTTCTCGAAAATTGATGCAGAAGGAGTATGACTGAGTTAGTCTTGGTATATCCATCTCTAGCCAATAGCTTGTCTCCATTCACCATCTGTGAACTGACATTGTTGCAGTGTTGTACATACTGGAGTAGATTGTGGGTCATTACATCAACTGGATGATAGCTCACGTACACCATCGACATTTCAGTATGTTCAAAATATTGATTCAATAAAGGAATTATTAAATCTTCTCTAGTTTTACCATCGTTATTACCATCCTGTCCTATAAATACTATTTTACATGAAACATGGATCACAGACACCCAGACGAGAGCTGCTAGAGTGAGGCCGAGCATTTCTCTAGGGCAGTGAGAATCTCCTTTGTTCCAGAGTGCTGAAACACAAATAAGAACAGCGTTAGTGAGTGTGATTCATTTAATTACTTAGAACAGCATAATGAACTTTAGAGGACTGTAGTCAGAGGTGATTTCTCAGAAACCTGAAACAACAGACCATCACCTATGCCGATTTTCGACATTATGGTGGAGTTAAAGTGCCACTTCTACATACAAATTGTTTCAGTACCCATGACTGTTTCATCCATACTGATGGCTCCCGTACACCAAGCTCTGATAGAAATGACAGTGGTGGATGTGGCTTTGTCGTTTATGAGAATGATACTGAAATATTTGTAGCTCAGTATAAGTCCTCTCCCAGCTGCTCAATTTTCCAGGCAGAACTTGGGGCCTTAAAGTGTGCAATAGAATGGGTTAAAGCTAACAATAAAAGAGTGAGGATTGTCAGTGATTCACAATCCGCATTGAATTCTATAAATGACAAATATATGATACTAGCAGGTACCCACGGCTTCGCTCGCGATCTAGACAATGGGGACGATGCATTATTGCTGATAATTCTATTATAGCAATCGCGGCTACAGGTGGGTCCTTTCTAATTCTGACAATTCTGATACATACAGTATATTGTTATGAGCAGCAAAGTGGGAATTTTATAGAGTT
Source organism: Meconema thalassinum (assembly GCA_946902985.2). Lineage (NCBI taxonomy): Eukaryota > Metazoa > Arthropoda > Insecta > Orthoptera > Tettigoniidae > Meconema > Meconema thalassinum. The sequence goes on along the minus strand of OX336388.2, from coordinate 426,137,714 downwards.
GTGAAAGTCTGCAGGGTACGATGTTACATTATGTGAACACGTTTGAAAATTACGTTTTTGGTTTTGCCATCTTCTGTTGAGACATAACGATTTTGTTGTAGGGATAACGCGAGCACGCCACATACAGTTGCCCATGGGAAAAAATGGTTTTGTCTAAATGTACACCTGCTGCTGTTAAGTGAGTGTCATTGCGCTTTGTTAATAGAAATTGCTAATATTATTTCAAGAGGGAACTGCACTCTTGCACACTGGAATGGCAAATCTATCGGAATATGAGGAATTAAAAGTATTTTTCCTTAAGCTATTCTGGGAGTAATTTTGCCACACTTATTGATGAATTGAACATGTCGCTATTAATAGACCTATAGTAAAATATCTCTCACCTTGGCCGCTGATGTACATTACGCCGTCGCTTCCAGTGTTACATACCAGGGTTGAAATTCTCCAACAACCCTTTTGCCTCACATGCTTCTCTAAGTAGCCTAATTAAAATTCCTGATTGATGTTGTTTGAGTCTTCACTTTTCTGACTGGTTTGATGTAGCGCTCCATGCCTCCCTCTCCTGAGCTAATCGTTTCATCTCTACATAGCTACCACATCCTACATCCGAGGCAATATCTTTAACCCTGGTCAACCCTACAGTTCTTGTCCTCGACCCATGCTTCCATAACTAAGCTTGCTATTCCTGGATGGCTTAATATGTGTCCTACCAACCTATCTCTTCTCTTCATTAGCAGTCGCCAGAAACATCTCTCCTCTCCCACTCGTCTTAATACCTGTTCATTTGTTACCCTATCTACCCATCTGATCTTCATAATTCTTCTGTAACACCACATTTCAATCGCTTCAATTCTCCTCTTTTCTGGTGCACCATTCCAAGTTTCACTTCCTTATAGTTTCACGCTCCAGACAAAAGCTTTCAAAAATGACTTCCTAATACCTAAATGTATATTCGATGTCAACATATCCATTTTCTGTAGAAATGCTTTGCTTCGTCCATCATTGGATATTTTGCTCCTACTTCCCGTAGCGTTTCACCTGCCAATTTGATGTCCAAAGAGGTTTCTGATTTATTTCGGCTGCATTCCAATAATTTTGTTTTACATTTATTGATTTTCATCATGAATTCTTTCCTCAAGGCGGAGTCCATATAATTCAAAAACTCGTTCAAATCCTCTGGCGTATCGGCCAAGATGGCATCAGCAAATCTCAGAGATGACATTATTTCTCCTTGAATCTTTGCTCCCACTTTAGATTTTTCTCCAATTTTCTGATTATTGTGTTTTAGAGATATTTGAAATGCGTTGCCCTCGCACATGGTGTAGATGCATTGTCAAAGGAAAACATTCCATGTTACGAACATGGACCGCATAACCTGGACCAAAAGCCTATTCTGAACAGCAGTGTCTTGAACTCAGATTTGCCAACAATTTATTGTATCTTTCCATGTGGTATATTTCTGTACCTCAACATACAGAAGAGTGCTTTAAAAATCATGTCTTGTGTAAATTTTGGAAAAGGAAGTGAGTGTGGTTTTTGCCGGAGTGGATGCTCGCGCGTAGACATTCTTTTCAGTAAAATAGACTGGTTTACAATTTTGTAAGTGCACATTGGGGTATGTGACGGCGGGATGCCTTAAATGTTACGGAAACGGCAATAGCCGCCACAGAGCTTCGTTGCTACTGAAATAACGACCAGACTGATATTTGTACTTAACTATACGGGATTTGTGAGCCCAGTGTTCATGAAATTGAACGTAGCTATATCGCTTCCTTTATTTAGTAGCCGCTACTGTAGTGTTTAAAAATTAAAAGTGGTATTAGAAGGCGCTTTCCCTATTTTTTATTTACCCCTGGCACTACAGTCCATGAAGGGCCTATGCCTATCATGCGACCGCGTCCCAGCCATTTGGCCTGCAGATATTGTGGTGCCGCGTGGTCAGTGCATCGTGTCCCCTCGGCCGTTAATCTTGTTCTTCGTGACTGGGGCGCTGCCTCACGATCAGACAGCCACTCAATTGTCCTCACGAAGCTGAGTGCACCCCGTTGCAGCCCTCTCGTCAGTGTCTAAAATCTCTGACGGAGCCGGGAATCGAACCCGGGGCCTCCGGATGGGAGGCAGGCGCACTACCCTGTTCTTATTGTGTTTATATGTATCTTGAAAAAGATAATAAATGGATTGGCATTGCCTCCTACAGGGATATATAGAAAATCGCATGTCATACCTTGAGGTTCTGTTGCCATGGAAACGGACTTGCCATTAGTACATCAGTTTATCAGAGTGAAGATAGTTTTCTGCGAATATCTTTGAAACTGTTGGTTTTAGGGCCTTAAAATGTGGTTTTCGAGTATTGTTTCTTGCAACGCGGGGCGTAAAATGAGCTTTGTCCGGTCTTAATGCGACAACTTCGATATTTTGCCCCGGTTCAGTATTTTTGGTGACTTTTGAGTTATGTTGCCCGTTCCACGGGAACAATGATTTATTTCCGGATGAAAGGCAGCCTATATGTTATCCCAGGGTATAAGCTGTCCCCATTTCAAATTTCATCCAAATCCGACCAGCCGTTTTAGTGTCAAGAGGTAACAAACTAACACACACACAGACAGACACACAAACGTTCACAATTATAATATATATAGGGAATAGGGATATAGGGATATATATATGATAACCCAATAGCTGTCTACATCAGAGCTACAGCTCAGGAGTGCTCACATACTGTATCTGCACATCATGGATAAGGGGACACACTGGATTGGCTGGTAATGAAAGGGCAGTACAATTAGCAAAATCAGCGGCTACGACACATCTTGAAATAACATAATTATAGCAAGTCTCCAATATGTTACGTAAAAAGGCAGATAAGGAAATACATATTACACGAATGGAATATCGCATGGACATGTAGCCTGAAAGGATTTGTAACCAGAGAAATATTCTTCCCGGAAGTACAAAATCGACTGTTTTCAAAATTATTAGTGCCAAACTTTGTCCTCGCACACTTTTTAACGAGTCATGGAAAATTCATGTTTATTTTGAACGTTTTAAAATAGTCACAGACGACTATTCATGTTTTTGTGGTTTGCCTCAATCGGTGTGTCACCTTATATTTGAGTGTCCAGTTTTTGAAAAGAAAAGATACTATTATTTACAACGCCACCTTAATAGCTGTAAACTGGAACTTTTAAAACCGCTGTACCATATTTTCAAGGGGCAGTGCTGTTTTGGACAATTTCTCACCTTCATCAACATAATTTTTTGTAAACTATATTAGTAATATTTGTATTTGCTTTGTTTTTAATCTACTACCTTAATGTACCTCTCTTAAAATAGGGTTCCTGCATTGTTGTTTTTGGATATTCAATAATAATAACCCGAACCAACCTCATTGTCTGTGTATACAATATTTTATTGATAATTATCGAAAACATGAAACAGTGAAAAATCAAACGAACGTGTTATCATCATCATCATCCTCATCATCTGGGGCAAATGACCTAACTGTTTCGCCCCTTAAAACTCCAATATCTACCTACCTACCTACCTAACTAACATCATCAACATCATTATTCACTCAACCGGAGATTAATATTAACCCCTCGTGATTTTGCGCCGATTTTTTTCAGCCACTGTATACCTTCCTTCAGTTGAGTGTTGAATGTGTAGCGGAAGAGACGTGTGCAAGCGGTGATTGGAAAGTGGGCAAAAGTGCTCGAATGAGTCCCGGGGACTCATGGTAGATATTTATGTTACATTCCATTCTATTCATGAGCTTGCAGTATATATGCTTATTTTATATTTGAGTATGGATCATAATCATGCTGGATGTTCTTCAGTAAGTACCACTGATCCTGATGTAGAGTCGGTTGTAAATTCATGGCTCCAAGAAGAAGAAAACCAAGGTTAAAAAATGCAGATCCTGTGTAACAGAGACCCTTGCTGGATCTTCACTGTCATACAATACATGTGATATTTGTTTTGATGTTTATTACAACAGTAATTGTCGTTTAAAAATTATGCTGATGATATTTGTGAATTATATAGTTTCTGATATTTTTTACCATTTTGAAAAAATGTGATTGTTTGATGTTTATTGAGATCATTGTGAGAATTTCTCATTATTTGTAAATATTTCTAAATTACTGCATTAGTAATTAAGTGTATTAACATGAAATGTCCATATCAAGTCAAGTCATTTTATTTTTTTCTTAATTCTGATATTTCAAAAGGTGAGTCCGTGGTACTCAGGTACTCAGGGTAGGAATATACGTGACAAGTTTCCTGGTAATGAATTGAGGGTTAAGACGCTTCAGGAAGATAATAATTTATCGTGTTGGAGCCACTTTTCTGTGTTGCATTAGTAAATGAAATTTAAATTCTTTTCAGTAGGTCAACAAGATTGTACTGAAATTGTAGTGGGTGTTATTCTCTAAACATGAAAGAAAGTGTAATAAGTAGTGTATTTGTAGCGGTTCTACAGCCACCGCCACCGCTCCACCGCTGGAATACTAAAATGGCAATATCTCGCGAACCAATCAGGCTAGAGACTTGTACGAGGTGTCATTGAACTCGGGCTGACACCCTCTTTCCAATGAACAACATATTTCCACCCCATAATAAAACCTACCCCTACTAGAGGGTGAAATTGATTTTTTTAGAGAATCTCTCTTTCCAATTGCAACATGTGAGAGTTTGAATGCCAATATGGAATGTAACGTTGTTCTGCAAACCAATAATCAAAGAGGGGCATGTTAGGCCTTGAGGTGAGAGCCGCTGTTATTGTTGACGAGCCCCTGCTGTCGGGCCCCTGTTGATGGATTATTGTTGACAGGTCCTTGTGGACGAGTCCTTGTGGACAAGTCCTTGTGGACAAGTCCTTGTGGACAGGTCATTGTTGACAGGTCATTGTTGACGAGTCCTTGTGGACAGGTCCTTGTGGACAGGTCCTTGTTGACAGGTCCCTGTGGACGAGTCCTTGTCCCTTCGGACTGATCCCTTTGGACGGGTCCCTTTGGCCTGGTTCCTACGGACTAGCCCATGAATTTATTTAAATTATATCAAAGGGCCTAACTACATTTTGCGTGTAAAGCAATGTGTTGAACTGACGTTGTTCACTAATCGCCGACTACTATAATGGAACAACGATATGAAAGGAAAGTGATGAAGTACATGTGAACATACAAGGGATCTAACTTGGTGGATGGATGTGTTCTAACGAGTCATTTGTAGTTGAAAGAGAATAATACATGTTCTTAAGATGTTAAAACTGTGGAGATGGCACGTGCAGTAAGACGTCTTGTTATATTTCCTGTGTCATATTACAGACATGGCAGAGAGCGCGCAGATCTGTTGCTATGACTAACACTGCAGTAATTTGAAACCGCAAGTGTTCATTAAGACAATGGGTGATGATCATGCAAAGTTAGCAGTTATTGGATATTACACAGGTGTTCCTTCCGGTGTCATGTTGCTGACATGCCAGAGAGCGCACACTGCGGTTGCTATGACTGACGCTGCAGTAATTTGAAACCTCAGGTGTTGATCAAGACAATGGGTGATGATCATGCAAAGTCAGCAGTCATTGGATACCACACAGGTGTTCCTAGTATACTTTGGACTCTCAGCTGTATTGGGAAAGGAATTGCAATGATCTGAAAAAAACTGCTGACACGAGCGATGAGAGTTTATATAAGTGAGGTGTCACATATTTCCCTACTGTCAGTCTTTATTACTCGCTTTGAGTGAACAGTGCTCTATTACTGCTCGAGAGTTGAAAAAAAAGGCTTTATGGTAGAAAATCATTAAATTATTTTGCATGGTAAGTACTTATTATTAATGGATTGTAGTCTTATTGATGTTGAAGTTATTGATTGGAATGTATTTATTGATTGATTGATTTGTTTACAGATAATTGGGTACCTGTAGGTTACTAGATTCCTACAATCTGTTAATTCCGTGACAGCAGTTGATAAATTATAAAAAGGTAAGTGCCCCTCTAATAACTTTTAAACAGTTAGAGTGATATTTTCCAATGTTCACCACTACATGTTAGTGAAAATGGTATATTTGACAGTCAAAATTTGGAACTACTTGACCATGGTGTGTAAAACTAATTTTGTAGGTTAGATTTTGATTACCACTCTATTAAGTCTGAATGTTCATTGCTAGGTGTCAGTGACAGAGGGAATATTTAAAGACTTAACTTCAGTTCACCTAACATAACCTAACTTTACCTAACTTAACCTTATCACGTGACATGTTTTACAAGTTTAAACTTGTTTTAAGACTGGCTATGACGACACACTTAGCTCACTTAACAGGTGGCTGCTGGTTTCTATCACGTGACATGTTCTACAAGTTTAGACTTGTTTTAAGACTGGCTATGACGTCACACTTAGCTCACTTAACTAGCGATCGCTAGTTTCTATCACGTGACATGATCTACAAGTTTAGACTTGCTTTAAGACTAGCTATAACGTCACACTTAGCTCACTTAACTGGTGACCGCTGGTTTCTACCACTCTATCAAGTTCCAATGTTCACCGCTAGGTGTCAGTGACAGTGGTATATAGTAACCCCCAGTTAGAACTACATGAAGTTAGACTTGCTAGGAGTTCACAGATCGATTTAAATACCCTGCTATAACCATTGACTGGAATATAATTAAACTATTTATATTGTACTTTGTTTCATCTTTCATTAACATTTATTTCTTTATTTTATAGATAACTTGGAAAGTAATCATCATGTTCAAGTGTGGTGACTGTAAGAAACAGTTCTCAAGACCAGACAGCCTTCAACGTCATGCAAGTACAAAACATAATCAGAAAATGTTTGTATGCAGTCATTGTGCTACAACATTTAACAGACAGGATAGTCTTGGACGGCATGTAAATCTAAAGCATGTCAGTTCAGCACCATTTTCGTGTTCAGTTTGCGATCTTGGATTTTCTGCTGTAAAGCGATATCAATCCCACATGGTTGACGTGCATGGAGAACAACAGGAATTGAAATCTTTAAAACCATTAACTAGCACGGAACCTTTAAATGAATGTGATGCTCAAAAGCGTAAACGTTCTCAAGATTGTGAAAATAGTTGTGCATCGAAAATAAAGAAGAATGGTGAACCTTCAATAACACATTGTGATGTATGTAATATTGATATACCTTCTTCAATCATTCATGGACATTTACGCAGTATTCAACATAAAAATAACACTTGCCATGAAAGAAATTCTGGAAATGTTCAACAAATTGGTAGTGCATTTAAAAGTCGAATTGCTAGTTACTGACTTCATAGTGAAGAAAATACTCAAAGTATTGAATCATTTTAAAAAAATGTTCAACCTACTGTGTTTGGCTTGGTAGGTAATGTTTTATTAGAGCATAAAACATTTAAAATGAATTTTGAACTTTTTGGCCTCTATGTAAAAACTGGGAGCGAAGGTAAAATTATGGATATCAAATCTTTTAATACAAAAAACGTAATTGTTAGTGAATCAACTAATATTAGTGATATATATCAAAATATTTCAAGTGCTATCATCGTGAAGAGTGAAGAGTTCCAAGAAAGGGAGTCGGGCTGGGCATTGGTTGAAGTACTTTATTTAGAAACCAACATGAATAAATATAATCCCCTTCGAGCATCATCATACATTGATTTACCTGCATGGATTAAACGGAAGAAAGCTTGTGTAAACGTTATGAATAGTGACCATGCATGTTTTGCATGGGCTGTAACCTCAGCTCTCCATCCAGCAGCGATGAATGAAAAGAGAACGTCATCTTATACTCACTATTCTTCAGTGTTATATTTAGAAGAAATGGAATTTCCTATGGCGATAAAAGATATTCAACGTTTTGAAGAGCTGAACAATGTAAGTATTAATGTTTATGGAATAGAAAATAAGAGAATAGTAGGTCCTCTATATTATACTCAGGAAAAAAAGGATATTCATGTAAATTTACTATACATAACCCAAGGTGAAAATGCTCACTATTGCTGGATAAAACATTTAAGTAGACTTGTCGGTAGTCAGATATCAAAATATGAAGGTAAGAAGTGGTTGTGTGATGGTTGTTTGCTACATTTCCAGAAAGAGGACCAACTAACTCAACATCAAAAATGGGGGTGTAATCATGTTTGTACGGTATTACCGACTCCTAAAAATAACATTCTAAAATTTAAGGATTATGAGAAACAGCTTCGAGTACCATTTGTTATATATGCTGACTTCGAGGCTTTGCTAAAACCATTTAATACATGTTCATCGAATCCAGCCCAACCTTTCACCAACACTACTCACATTCATGAACCTTTTAGCTTTGCATATTATATTAAATGTAGCTATGGTCACTCTTTAAATAAGTTTGAGCTCTATAGAGGACCTGATGCACCTAAAGATTTTATGGAAAGGCTTGAGAAAGATGCCGTCCGTATATCCTCTATTTTAAATACGATCATTCCAATGGAGCCACTAACTTCATTAGAGCAAATGAATTTTGAAACTGAAACTAATTGTTTTATATGTGGTGAATGTTTATATACAGACAGGGTTCGCGATCATGACCATTTAACAGGAAAATGTCGTGGTGCTTCTCACCAAGAATGTAATTTAAATTATAGAGTAAGTATATTCATTCCGGTCATTCTACATAACGGTAGCAAATACGATAACCACTTTATCGTTAAAGAATTTGGAGCTTCAGATGTGAAAATTGATGTGATTGCAAATGATAAGGAACAATACATATCGTTCACAAAATACATCAAAACTGACAATAAGAAAACGATAAAACTGCGATTTTTAGATTCATTCCGCTTTATGCCGAGTAGTCTTGATAAGCTTGCTAGTAATTTAAAATCAGATCAGTTTCATGAAATTCAACGTGTCTTTCCTAAAGAAGATGATTTTAATTTGATTTGTCAAAAGGGTATATTCCCTTACGAATATATTAACTGTGTGGAACGTCTTGAGGAGTGTTCTTTACCACCGAAAGATGCATTTTACAGTTCCTTAAACACAAGTCATATCAGTGATCAGGAATATTTACATGCACAACGTGTATGGGCACAGTTTGACATTCAAACTTTAGGAGAATTTTCAGACCTATATTTGAAGACAGGTGTGTTGTTATTAGCAGATGTTTTTGAAAATTTTCGGAATGTTTGTATGAAAACTTATGACCTTGATCCTTGTCAGTATTTCACTGCTCCTGGGTTAAGTTTCAGTTCAATGTTGAAAAAAAAACGAAAGTAAATTTAGAATTAATGACTGATATAGACATGATCAATTTTATAAAATCATCAATTCGAGGTGGATTAAGCCAATGTAGTGGACGGTACTCTAAAGCGAATAATAAATACATGCCTAGCTACAACCCTTGTGAAGAGTCAATTTATATTGTCTACCTCGATGCAAATAACCAATATGGTTGGGCTATGAGTCAATATCTACCACTGAAAGATTTTCGCCGGCTGACACAACCTGAAATTGATGTCTTACATGTTGACACTCTTAATGATAACGATGATAAAGGATATATTTTAGAGGTAAATCTTGAGTACCCTAAAGAGTTACATGATGATCATAATGATTTACCATTTTGTCCTGAGAATATGAAATCTCCATAAATCACATCACGAACAAAAATGTTAATTGCTAATGTGAATGATAAATGTAAATATGTAATACATTATCAAAACTTGAAACAGTGTCTACAGCATGGATTGAAATTAACTAAAATTCATCGCGTATTGCAATTTCATCAGTCAGCATGGCTCAAACCGTATATTGATCTGAACAATAATTTAAGAACACTGTCAACAAACGCGTTTGAAAAATATTTTTATAAACTCATGAATAATAGTGTTTTTGGAAAGACTATGGAGAATGTTGATAAACGAGTTGATGTAAAGCTGATAACAAAGTGGGAGAATGATGGTAAAAGGTATGGTGCGAGCAACTTAATAAGCATGCCTAACTTTCATAGCTGTTCAATTATTCATGAGGATTTAGTTGTAATACAAATGAATCGTCTTAAAGTAACTTACAACAAACCCATATATGTGGGTTACACCATTCTGGAATTGTCAAAAACACTTATGTATGAATTTCACTATGATTATGTAAAGAAAAACTATCTTGATAATGCTAAATTACTCTACACAGACACAGATTCTTTTATTTATGAGTTTAAAACTGATGATTTTTATGAGGATATCAAAACTGAGCTAAATAGGTTTGATACAAGTGACTATCCCGAGGATAATATTTACCATTTACCTCTAGTAAACAAAAAGTTTCTTGGGAAATTTAAGGATGAATGTGCTGGTGTTATTATAGACACCTTTGTAGGCACAAAATCTAAATCATACAGCTATATGACAATTGATGATGTAGTAGTAAAAAAAATTAAAAGGAGTGAAAAAGAATGTTGTTAGTAAAGAGTTAGATATAAGCGATTATAAAAACTGTATAGTTAGTAACCCACCTGTAGTATATAAGAAAATGAGTGTATTAAAAGTAAAAATCATCAGCTACATACCAATTTGCTGAGCAAAGTTGCTTTAAGTAATGAAGACAACAAACGATTCATTATACCCAACACATTTGATACTTTTGCTTGGGGAAACAGTCGCATTGACGACTATTACTTTACTTAAGTCTAATGATCACTATATTGTAAAATTTGTTGTGTGTTTTTTATTGTAATATTTTTTTGTAAAAAACTGTAAGTAGAATGTATAATGTTAGGCTACTGTAGTTTAGTAAAAATAAGATAAGTAATACATTTTAGTGTAAAATGTTTGCTTTTGTATATTACGAAAAAGATTTTTAAAAAATGTACAGAAATTGTGAACTAAACAAGGGAAATGTAAAAATGTAAAGTTGAAATTGTAAATATCCATGTGTGAAAAAGTGAAATAGTTATCACCATTTTAAAATTAAAAGACATTGTGATCTGGTAAACCTTGTTTTTATTTCACAACAACAAAAATGTACGGAATGTGTAAACTAAACAAGGAGAATATAAAAAAATGAAAAGTGGAAATTGTAAATATTCATGTGTGAAAAAATGAAAATAAAGAAATGCTATCACCATTTTAAAATTAAAAGACATTGTGATCTTGTAAACCTTGCTTTTATTTCACAACATATATGGCTTACAAAATAGAATACAAAGAAATACCATTTCCTCAATCCTTTTCAATGTTCATGTCCACTCATCATTAACTTTCCTTTTGGCGCGATTGATAGTAGGCGCTATTAGTAGACGCGATTGATAGTAGGCGCGATTGGTAGTGGACGTAGTTGATAGTAATCGCTTTTGATAGTAGGTGCGATTGATAGTAGGCGCGATTGATAGTATGCGCGATTGGTAGCAGGCGCTATTAGTAGACGCGATTGATAGTAGGCGCGATTGGTAGTAGGCGCGATTGATAGTAGGCGCTATTGATAGTAGGTGCGATTGATAGTAGGCGCTATTGATAGCAGGCGCAATTAGTAGACGCGATTGATAGTAGGCGCGATTGGTAGTAGGCGCGATTGATAGTAGGTGCGATTGGTAGTAGGCGCGATTGATAGTAGGCGCTATTAGTAGACGCGATTGATAGTAGGCGCGATTGGTAGTGGACGTTATTGATAGTAGGCTCTATTGATAGTAGGTGCGATTGATAGTAGGCGCGATTGATACTAGGCGCGATTGGTAGTAGGCTCGATTTATATTAGGCGCAATAAATAGTAGGCGCGATTAGTAAGCGCGACTGATAGTAGGCGCGATTGATAGTAGGCGTAATTGATAGTAGACGCAATTGATAGTAGGCGTGATTGGTAGACCTTGAGGTGATAACCCCTTTTGATTGATCCCTATTTATTTGTCCCTTTAGACTGGTCCCTGTTGACTAGCCCCTGTTGACCAGCCCCTTCGGACGGGTCCTTTATGAAGGGAGTCATTTTTGACAGGTCCCTGTGGACGGGTCACTGTGGACGGATCCCTGTGGACGGGTCCCTGTTGACAGGTCCTTTTGACTAATCCCTTTGGACCGGTCCCTTTGACATAATTTGGATAAATGCATGGCCAACCCATAGGGATCAGTCCAAAGGGACCGGTCCAAAGGGATTAGTCAAAAGGACCTGTCAACAGGGACCCGTCCACAGGGATCCGTCCACAGTGACCCGTCAGCAGGGGCCCGTCAAAAATGACTCCCTTCAAAAAGGACCCGTCCAAAGGGGCTAGTCAACAGGGACCATCCCCTAGAGGCAAATCAACCGGGATCAATCAAAAGGGGTTATCGCCTCAAGGTCTGTCATACCCCTCTTTGATTATTGGTTTGCCTATTTGCACCCATTCTTGCATTCACTCTTGCACCCACTTTTGCACCCACTTTTCCTCTCACTTTAAGGAGAATGTTTTTGTGTAATAAAAAGTAATGTCCAGCCTCCCACCGCCATTCATCTGTGACGTCATAGCCAGTCTCAAAGCAAGTCTAAACTTGTAGAACAGGTCATGTGACAAGGTTAGGTTAAGTGACTTTGACATAATTTGGATAAATGCATGGGCCCGTCCACAGGGACCTGTCAAAAATGACTCCCTTCATAAAGGACCCGTCCAAAGGGGGTCCAAAGGGGACTAGCCCGCGTCTACTAATAGCGCCTACTATCAATCGCGCCAAAAGGAAAGTTAATGATGAGTGGACATGAACATTGAAAAGGATTGAGGAAATGGTATTTCTTTGTATTCTATTTTGTAAAGCCATATATGTTGTGAAATAAAAACAAGGTTTACAAGATCGTAATATCTTTTAATTTTAAACTGGTGATAGCCATTTCTTTATTTTCATTTTTTCACACATGAATATTTACAATTTCCACTTTTCATTTTTTTTATATTCTCCTTGTTTAGTTTACACATTCTGTACATTTTTGTTGTTGTGAAATAAAAACAAGGTTTACCAGATCACAATGTCTTTTAATTTTAAAATGGTGATAACTATTTCACTTTTTCACACATGGATATTTACAATTTCCACTTTACAATTTTACATTTCCCTTGTTTAGTTTACACATTCTGTACATTTCTTAAAAATCTTTTTCGTAATATACAAAAGCAAACATTTTACACTAAAATGTATTACTTACCTTATTTTTACTAAACTACAGTAGCCTAACATTATACATTCTACTTACAGTTTTTTACAAAAAAATATTACAATATAAAACACACTACAAATATTACAATATAGTGATCATTAGACTTAAGTAAAGTAATAGTCGTCAATGCGACTGTTTCCCCAAGCAAAAGTATCAAATGTGTTGGGTATAATGAATCGTTTGTTGTCTTCATTACTTAAAGCAACTTTGTTCAGCAAATTGGTATGTAGCTGATGATTTTTACTTCTAAATACACTCATTTTCTTATATAATACAGGTGGGTTACTAACTATACAGTTTTATAATCACTTATATCTAACTCTTTACTAACAACATTCTTTTTCACTCCTTTTAATTTTTTTACTACTACACCATCAATTGTCATATAGCTGTATGATTTAGATTTTGTGCCCACAAAGGTGTTTATAATAACACCAGCACATTCATCCTTAAATTTCCCAAGAACCTTTTTGTTTACTAGAGGTAAATGGTAAATATTATCCTCGGGATAGTCACTTGTATCAAACCTATTTAGCTCAGTTTTGATATCCTCATAAAAATCATCAGTTTTAAACTCATAAATAAAAGAATCTGTGTCTGTGTAGAGTAATTTAGCATTATCAAGATAGTTTTTCTTTACATAATCATAGTGAAATTCATACATAAGTGTTTTTGACAATTCCAGAATGGTGTAACCCACATATATGGGTTTGTTGTAAGTTACTTTAAGACGATTCATTTGTATTACAACTAAATCCTCATGAATAATTGAACAGCTATGAAAGTTAGGCATGCTTATTAAGTTGCTCGCACCATACCTTTTACCATCATTCTCCCACTTTGTTATCAGCTTTACATCAACTCGTTTATCAACATTCTCCATAGTCTTTCCAAAAACACTATTATTCATGAGTTTATAAAAATCTTTTTCAAATGCGTTTGTTGACAGTGTTCTTAAATTATTGTTCAGATCAATATACGGTTTGAGCCATGCTGACTGATGAAATTGCAATACGCGATGAATTTTAGTTAATTTCAATCCATGCTGTAGACACTGTTTCAAGTTTTGATAATGTATTACATATTTACATTTATCATTCACATTAGCAATTAACATTTTTGTTCGTGATGTGATGTATAGAGATTTCATATTCTCAGGACAAAATGGTAAATCATTATGATCATCATGTAACTCTTTAGGGTACTCAAGATTTACCTCTAAAATATATCCTTTATCATCGTTATCATTAAGAATGTCATCATGTAAGACATCAATTTCAGGTTGTGTCAGCCAGCGAAAATCTTTCAGTGGTAGATATTGACTCATAGCCCAACCATATTGGTTATTTGCATCGAGGTGGAAAATATACTTTGACACTTCACAAGGGTTGTAGCTAGGCATGTATTTATTATTCGCTTTAGAGTACCGTCCACTACATTGGCTTAATCCACCTCGAATTGTTGATTTTATAAAATTGATCATGTCTATATCAGTCATTAATTCTGAATTTCCTTTCGTTTTTTTTTCAACATTGAACTGAAACTTAACCCAGGAGCAGTGAAATACTGACAAGGATCAAGGTCATAAGTTTTCATACAAACAATCCGAAAATTTTCAAAAACATCTGCTAATAACCACACATCTGTCTTCAAATATAGGTCTGAAAATTCTCCTAAAGTTTGAATGTCAAACTGTGCCCATACACGTTGTGCATGTAAATATTCCTGATCACTGATATGACTTGTGTTTAAGGAACTGTAAAATGCATCTTTCGGTGGTAAAGAACACTCCTCAAGACGTTCCACACAGTTAATATATTCGTAAGGGAATATACCCTTTTGACAAATCAAATTAAAATCATCTTCTTTAGGAAAGACACGTTGAATTTCATGAAACTGATCTGATTTTAAATTACTAGCAAGCTTATCAAGACTACTCGGCATAAAGCGGAATGAATCTAAAAATCGCAGTTTTATCGTTTTCTTATTGTCAGTTTTGATGTATTTTGTGAACGATATGTATTGTTCCTTATCATTTGCAATCACATCAATTTTCACATCTGAAGCTCCAAATTCTTTAACGATAAAGTGGTTATCGTATTTGCTACCGTTATGTAGAATGACCAGAATGAATATACTTACTGTCTAATTTAAATTACATTCTTGGTGAGAAGCACCACGATATTTTCCTGTTAAATGGTCATGATCGCGAACCCTGTCTGTATATAAACATTCACCACATATAAAACAATTAGTTTCAGTTTCAAAATTCATTTGCTCTAATGAAGTTAGTGGCTCCATTGGAATGATCGTATTTAAAATAGAGGATATACGGACGGCATCTTTCTCAAGCCTTTCCATAAAAACTTTAGGTGCATCAGGTCCTCTATAGAGCTCAAATTTATTTAAGGAGTGACCATAGCTACATTTAATATAATATGCAAAGCTAAAAGGTTCATGAATGTGAGTAGTGTTGGTGAAAGGTTGGGCTGGATTCGATGAACATGTATTAAATGGTTTTAGCAAAGCCTCGAAGTCAGCATATATAACAAATGGTACTCGAAGCTGTTTCTCATAATCCTTAAATTTTAGAATGTTATTTTTAGGAGTCGGTAATACCGTACAAACATGATTACACCCCCATTTTTGATGTTGAGTTAGTTGGTCCTCTTTCTGGAAATGTAGCAAACAACCATCACACAACCACTTCTTACCTTCATATTTTGATATCTGACTACCGACAAGTCTACTTAAATGTTTTATCCAGCAATAGTGAGCATTTTCACCTTCGGTTATGTATAGTAAATTTACATGAATATCCTTTTTTTTCCTGAGTATAATATAGAGGACCTACTATTCTCTTATTTTCTATTCCATAAACATTAATACTTACATTGTTCAGCTCTTCAAAACGTTGAATATCTTTTATCGCCATAGGAAATTCCATTTCTTCTAAATATAACACTGAAGAATAGTGAGTATAAGATGACGTTCTCTTTTCATTCATCGCTGCTGGATGGAGAGCTGAGGTTACAGCCCATGCAAAACATGCATGGTCACTATTCATAACGTTTACACAAGCTTTCTTCCGTTTAATCCATGCAGGTAAATCAATGTATGATGATGCTCGAAGGGGATTATATTTATTCATGTTGGTTTCTAAATAAAGTACTTCAACCAATGCCCAGCCCGACTCCCTTTCTTGGAACTCTTCACTCTTCACGATGATAGCACTTGAAATATTTTGATATATATCACTAATATTAGTTGATTCACTAACAATTACGTTTTTTGTATTAAAAGATTTGATATCCATAATTTTACCTTCGCTCCCAGTTTTTACATAGAGGCCAAAAAGTTCAAAATTCATTTTAAATGTTTTATGCTCTAATAAAACATTACCTACCAAGCCAAACACAGTAGGTTGAACATTTTTTTAAAATGATTCAATACTTTGAGTATTTTCTTCACTATGAAGTCAGTAACTAGCAATTCGACTTTTAAATGCACTACCAATTTGTTGAACATTTCCAGAATTTCTTTCATGGCAAGTGTTATTTTTATGTTGAATACTGCGTAAATGTCCATGAATGATTGAAGAAGGTATATCAATATTACATACATCACAATGTGTTATTGAAGGTTCACCATTCTTCTTTATTTTCGATGCACAACTATTTTCACAATCTTGAGAACGTTTACGCTTTTGAGCATCACATTCATTTAAAGGTTCCGTGCTAGTTAATGGTTTTAAAGATTTCAATTCCTGTTGTTCTCCATGCACGTCAACCATGTGGGATTGATATCGCTTTACAGCAGAAAATCCAAGATCGCAAACTGAACACGAAAATGTTGCTGAACTGACATGCTTTAGATTTACATGCCGTCCAAGACTATCCTGTCTGTTAAATGTTGTAGCACAATGACTGCATACAAACATTTTCTGATTATGTTTTGTACTTGCATGACGTTGAAGGCTGTCTGGTCTTGAGAACTGTTTCTTACAGTCACCGCACTTGAACATGATGATTACTTTCCAAGTTATCTATAAAATAAAGAAATAAATGTTAATGAAAGATAAAACAAAGTACAATATAAATAGTTTAATTATATTCCAGTCAATGGTTATAGCAGGGTATTTAAATCGATCTGTGAACTCCTAGCAAGTCTAACTTCATGTAGTTCTAACTGGGGTTACTATATACCACTGTCACTGACACCTAGCGGTGAACATTGGAACTTGATAGAGTGGTAGAAACCAGCGGTCACCAGTTAAGTGAGCTAAGTGTGACGTTATAGCTAGTCTTAAAGCAAGTCTAAACTTGTAGATCATGTCACGTGATAGAAACTAGCGATCGCTAGTTAAGTGAGCTAAGTGTGACGTCATAGCCAGTCTTAAAACAAGTCTAAACTTGTAGAACATGTCACGTGATAGAAACCAGCAGCCACCTGTTAAGTGAGCTTAGTGTGACGTCATAGCCAGTCTTAAAACAAGTTTAAACTTGTAAAACATGTCACGTGATAAGGTTAAGTTAGGTAAAGTTAGGTTATGTTAGGTGAACTGAAGTTAAGTCTTTAAATATTCCCTCTGTCACTGACACCTAGCAATGAACATTCAGACTTAATAGAGTGGTAATCAAAATCTAACCTACAAAATTAGTTTTACACACCATGGTCAAGTAGTTCCAAATTTTGACTGTCAAATATACCATTTTCACTAACATGTAGTGGTGAACATTGGAAAATATCACTCTAACTGTTTAAAAGTTATTAGAGGGGCACTTACCTTTTTATAATTTATCAACTGCTGTCACGGAATTAACAGATTGTAGGAATCTAGTAACCTGCATGTACCCAATTATCTGTAAACAAATCAATCAATCAATAAATACATTCCAATCAATAACTTCAACATCAATAAGACTACAATCCATTAATAATAAGTACTTACCATGCAAAATAATTTAATGATTTTCTACCATAAAGCCTTTTTTTCAACTCTTGAGCAGTAATAGAGCACTGTTCACTCAAAGCGAGTAATAAAGACTGACAGTAGGGAAATATATGACTCCTCTCTCATATAAACTCTCATCGCTCGTGTCAGCAGTTTTTTTTCAGATCATTGCAATTCATTTCCCAATACAGCTGAGAGTCCAAAGTATACTAGGAACACCTATGTGGTATCCAATGACTGCTGACTTTGCATGATCATCACCCATTGTCTTGATCAACACCTGAGGTTTCAAATTACTGCAGCGTCAGTCATAGCAACCGCAGTGTGCGCTCTCTGGCATGTCAGCAACATGACACCGGAAGGAACACCTGTGTAATATCCAATAACTGCTAACTTTGCATGATCATCACCCATTGTCTTAATGAACACTTGCGGTTTCAAATTACTGCAGTGTTAGTCATAGCAACAGATCTGCGCGCTCTCTGCCTTGTCTGTAATATGACACAGGAAATATAACAAGACGTCTTACTGCACGTGCCATCTCCACAGTTTTAACATCTTAAGAACATGTATTATTCTCTTTCAACTACAAATGACTCGTTAGAACACATCCATCCACCAAGTTAGATCCCTTGTATGTTCACATGTATTTCATCACTTTCCGTTCATATCGTTATTCCATTATAGTAGTCGGGGATTAGTGAACAACGTCAGTTCAACACATTGCTTTACACGCAAAATGTAGTTAGGCCCTTTGATATAATTTAAATAAATTCATGGGCTAGTCCGTAGGAACCAGGCCAAAGGGACCCGTCCAAAGGGATCAGTCCGAAGGGACAAGGACTCGTCCACAGGGACCTGTCAACAAGGACCTGTCCACAAGGACCTGTCCACAAGGACTCGTCAACAATGACCTGTCAACAATGACCTGTCCACAAGGACTTGTCCACAAGGACTTGTCCACAAGGACTCGTCCACAAGGACCTGTCAACAATAATCCATCAACAGGGGCCCGACAGCAGGGGCTCGTCAACAATAACAGCGGCTCTCACCTCAAGGCCTAACATGCCCCTCTTTGATTATTGGTTTGCAGAACAACGTTACATTCCATATTGGCATTCAAACTCTCACATGTTGCAATTGGAAAGAGAGATTCTCTAAAAAAATCAATTTCACCCTCTAGTAGGGGTAGGTTTTATTATGGGGTGGAAATATGTTGTTCATTGGAAAGAGGGTGTCAGCCCGAGTTCAATGACACCTCGTACACAAGTCTCTAGCCTGATTGGTTCGCGAGATATTGTCATTTTAGTATTCCAGCGGAGGAGCGGTGGCGGTGGCTGTAGAACCGCTACAAATACACTACTGTAATAGTTAATATCATGTAATTTCTTTCAGATTTAGGGAATAACACCCAATATACAGATCTGTTGAAATTTATTATTAGACTCAACACACATATTCCCGCCATTTTTAAATTAATCTCAAGAAGGCTGTTCATAAAAGGGAAATTTTGTGTCTGATTATTAGTATAATTTTCAGTAACACTTCCCCATGGTCGACTCTAGAAAGGTCGGAATGTTCGTCCTGACAACACTGTAGCTACGGTTGTTGTCAGTCATACTTCGTCGCAAGCGCCTGAACTGCTGTCTGCTAGCAAGGGAGGCGTCAAAAACTACGGAATTATTATTGAACACATGTTTAGCAAAACATCTGTTTATTTATTTTTATTATTTACGTATGACCAGTGTTACAATCGGAAATAAATGAATAACGTACATATGACCGTGTTGTTATAAGAGCCAAGCAGCTGATATTAGGCGTGAATGACACGGAAATATTTTACCAACATAAATGTTTTAAGCAAAATAAAGACAATTCTTTTTGGCTTCTATTCGTATTTTAGTACTCTTAAGTACGGTAATAAAAAATTGTCGGTATTATAATAAGAATATGGAGTAAGTAGATGCAATTGAGGGTTATGTGATGCAAAAATGTAGGCTATCTCCCATAACATCTTTACACTGTAGGCCTATAAACCCTCAATTCCGCCACACATGTATGTAGATAATTTACTACCACTATAGAAATACTCTGTTGTGCTGGTATTTCATAAATATATCAGATTACTTCTGTTTCCTTCCTAAAGTGTCTGCAACTTTCTCTTCCCATAACCAAGTTTGCTGACATCAACAGCATCATTCCTAGCCTGTGAATAATTGTTAAGCAATACATTGGCAATAACTGAATGTTACAGCTGGGCACAAAACATTTATCTGGCATTGTTACGGTGCCGAAACATTCCTGGAAAATCAAAGTTTAAAACATGAAGAACATGTGATAATTACATGTACCGTACAAGCACACTCGCCAGTGTGTTCTCGATTAGGGATTACAGTTAAAAACTCACTTGGAAGGGTAGTATAAACGCTACTATAAAGCGTATACACGTACAAAGCATGAGAAACAAAATATAGAAGGAAATATCCCTGTGAGATAAACGAGAACACCAGCCAGACTGAACCATGGACTGAACGTTCCCTTCGTGTTCCCGCCTGACAAGGGTAGGCCCGGTAGGCCTATGACTGATGAACATGTTGCCAAGTCTCAGCCTTCCGACCTATCTAGAGTCGACCGTGACTTCCCACTCCATTTATGGCTTCATCCTAGATGTTGGTAACTCTGTTTTGACCTTTGGCTCTCTCGCTGCTCTGTGACTGAAAGTAACAGTTGGAGCCTTCCATCAGTCAAGAATGAAAATGTGAGATTATGATCATTGTTGGTGGATTGTTTATAAGGAGTTTCTGGGCAAAGTCTAGCTTATTTATTTATCTATTTATTTATCGTATGGCTTTTAGTGCTGGGAGTGTCCGAGGACATGTTCGGCTCGTCTGAGTCTACAGCTGCTTCCAGCGGACCCCCTCAGGGTGAGCTACAAGTTCCGTTCAATTTCAAGTAGTTCCAACTTTCGCTACCAGATATCAATGATACCTAGTGGTGAACGTTGGAACTTTGATAGAGCGTTCTGACGAAATTTAACCTAACAATTTAGCTTCACACAAGTTTAGTCTGTAGAAGGATCATTTTCATGCCATAAATCTATGACATGGGACCGCCGGCTTTACTTCCCCTCCGAAGGAAGGCATAATGAAGGATTTTTAACGCTCTTAAAAATCCGACGACTTTGGCCGGGTTTGAACCCGCTATCTTGGGCACAGCAGTTCAGCACGCTACCAAATACGCCACCGAAGCCGCTAAAGTCTTGCTATTTCTCACCGTTAATTTCGAAGTCTTATTGTAGAATATAATTAAATCGGTTGTTTCCTTCCATTATTTAGCGCTGTGTGCAGTAAAATCGGATGATTTTTGGATATTGGGGAAAGGCAAAGACTTTTCCTCAGGTAATGTTGCAGTTGTTAGTGTTCAGTTGATTGAAAGAAGAATTAGTGACAGTAAGTTCGTGATAAATTAAAGGCACCGCCAATCAATACAAGTTAGTACACGTATACCTGGTGAGTTAGCAGTGGTCGTTCGGCATGCTGTAGGCAGTCGCTCACATTCGGCAGGCGAGGAGGTTCGAATCCCCCCGCCGGCTACCTTGAGATGGTTTTCTGTGGTTTCCCATCTTCCTTCCAGGCAAATGCCGGGGTTGGTCCCTAACTATAGGCCACAGCCGCTACCTTCCAATTCCTCGTCCTTACAATCACACTTTCCTCCCCAGACAACACTACACACACACACACACCCCATGGGTGTCCGCATAGAAGTAGCTACAAACTCTGGCGAGCCGAACATGTCCTCGGACACTCCCGGGACTAAAAGACATACGCTAAAAAAAAAAGATACGAGCCTTACAGTAGTCGCATATGATGTGTAACATCTGACATGTTATCCTACACGTATACTACACAGAAAGCCTCCGTGGCTTAGGCGGCAGCACGCCGGCCTCTCACCGCTGGGTCCGTGGTTCAAATCCCGGTCACTCCATGTGAGATCTGTGCTGGACAAAACGGAGGCAGACAGGTTTTTCTCCGGGTACTCCGGTTTTCCCCTGTCACAATTTCATTCCAGCAACACTCTCCACTATCATTTCATTTCATCTGTCATTCATTTAATCATTGCCCCAGAGGAGTGCGTCAGGCTTCGGCAGCCGGCACAGTTCATATCCTCGCCGCTAGTTGGGGGCTTCATTCATTCCATTCCTGACCCGGTCGGTCGACTGGAAGCAGGCTGTGGATTTTCATTTTCATACTACACAGCTTGGACTTTCTTAAGATGTTAATTTACGCTCCGTTTTCATACTGGTACTATGATGAATGTATAGATTGAATTGGAGATATGCTACTGTCACACTTGTGGCGCAGCGGTCAAGCTGTTAGTCTCTCACCAAGGTAGACCGCGTTCGATTCCCGGTCAATACATGTGAGATTTTCGAATTGAAATGCCATGTCCTGTGGTTCGCATTCCACGTAAAAGGGAGGTACTGTGGATCATGATCGTGAGATTAACGGTCACACAAAACCACAAGTTTCCTTCCTTCCTTTTACATGAATAATTGATAATAACAAAGTAACACACAACGTCGACTCTACTCTGAAATACTGTGTGCACACTCCTCAGTAACTATAACATTCATTATTCTCAAGGCTCTCATACAATTCGTCGTAAACAATCAAAACATGGCTTCCTACAATCATGAAATGACCTAGTTTCACAAATGATGAAAATACAGCTCTTATTCCACTCATATAACAACATTCTGTTATGCATTTAATATTTGATTACTCAGCCACAGTTTGACAATAATGCCGCTTACTTAAATGTCATTTGTCGTCTTTATTTTATCATACACTCAACAACATTAGTCTCAAGTTTTCACTTCCTACCCCATGTGATATTCAACCTTGAACGTGAAGCTTCATAAACTGCTCAATGACAAATGAAAGTCGGTGAAACATTAGCCACTGTGCTCGTCAAACCAGTGCCTGCTAAATGCACTGCCTACTGTAATGCCATAACATTCTCGCGCTACAGAGCACACACTGCCTTGTTTCCAATGCACACATTTTCAATTGTACAAAAATCACGCTGCCTTTGCATGGTACCACTGCCAGCTAGTACACTTCCGTTTGATCGATCGAGCGGGCAGTGCATACTTCCGTTGTCTACCACTGCCAGCTAGTAGTACACTTCCGTTTGATCGATCGAGCGGGCTGTGCATACTTCCGTTGTCTACCACTGCCAACTAGTACACTTCCGTTTGATCGATCGAGCGGGCAGTGCATACTTCCGTTTGATCCACCACTGCCACCTCGATCGTTCCGATCCACTTCCGTCCCCAATTTTCAAAATCACTCCCACAAAACTATCCAGTAACCGAGCGGAAAGATGTTACACATAAAAAAAACACGTATCGATCCAAAAATGGGACCTTCTTCAGCAAATAAATACTTTGTATTTCAAAAGAAAGAACGTGAATGAAATGGCGGGAGCTTGGAACAGCTGAGCTGTGTTGCCAAGTTTCGATTGTTGATGTAGATCAGCTGAATCGAATTATACACAGGGCTACACTTCGGACATTATTTCGGTACTATTATGCGCAATATAATGTAAATGTCGATCCCGAGTCAACCCCGAGGACATTCAAATAGAGAAATACGGTACATAAATAAATAAATAAATAACACACCGAAGCTATGCTACCTTTATCACCGTTATTCAATAAATTCGAGAAAGAGGCCAAACACTAGACAGCTATACAAATATAATACAAAATACAAACACGAAGTAATCTGATGATGAATATATCAACACTAACCATGCGGTTAACAAGCGACTGAATCATGAGCAATGCTAATTGTCAAAATCCAGCCAATAGGAGCTCGCGGCGGCCATTTTACGATCGTTCCCGCCAAATATGCCAGGTTCTTACTATGGAAATACAAAGTTATAGAATCAAACCTTAAGAAACTAATTTAATAAAACTGCTGAGAGAGGAAATTAAGTAAAATATATAGTTTACCGGATGAAATTAAGAAACTGGAAAAGCAATGAATAAGAACGATGAATGTATAAAATCTAATGGATAAGTATTCTTGTAAAATGTAAAATAATAGAATCAATTTGAAATAAAATAAAATGGATATCCTTTGGTTGGTTGGTTGGTTCCTTAGTTTAGGGACTGCGACAACGCGGTCATGTAGCCCCGTGTACTTTGAGTGTGTGTAAAATCTGTCTGATAACCGGTGTTAATTGTGATAACTGTATTAGTGTGTGTTATCTGCAATTCATTTAGCTTGCCACGGTGGGTGAGGGGTTAACGTGTCGGTCTACTAACCGCAAGATTGCAGGTTCGCTCCTGGCCGTGGTAAGTGATTTTTGAAGGGCGGCCAAAATTACGACACGTATGTCAAACGATGTTGGCATGTCAAAGAACCCATTTGAATTCAGTAGGCCAGGTTCATAATGGCAAAATTAATCTCGGGAGTTTCCGCCAACACGAAGTTCCTCATTTCTCTACTAGAAAGTGCTATAGTGTTCAAGGAGCTTAGATATCTAACCTCATTGACTTTCAAAGTGCTTCAAGGAACAACGAAATTCGATATGCAAGGTACCCTCTGGGTGGCAAAACACAAAGCCTGCACCCAGCACTCGAGGCCATACGATATTATTATTATTATTATCTGTTATTCAGGTAAGGAATGCAGACGATCAATATCAAGTATTTCCTACTTTTTCTACCAAATTCTACCGACAACGACACAAAACTGTGAACTTGGCTACTAGATGCCACCGCAACCGGCACCTGGCGATGAATATTGGAACTTAAACAAATCTAAGCTACAAATTTAGCTTCACACTATTGTGGTTAGTGGAAGGTTCTTTTATTATACATGCCATAAATCTATGACATTGGCCCGCTGTCTTTACTTCCCCTCCAAAGGAAGGCATACCGGGGATTTTTAATGCTCTTAAAAATCTGACGACTTGGTTTTGAACCCGCGATCTTGGGCATAGAGCTTAGCATGCTACCAACTACGCCACCGAAGTCACTCGACACCTCTGTGATCGTCTCTATGCACGATTGCATGACTGGATTGTTACTAGAGGAGGCTATATAAGATACTGAAATACTAGTCCAAGACAATCTGTCCATACGTGTATGACCCTATGATAATGAACATAAATACAGTCCACAACCTCTTCTAACGTTCAAATGAAACTGCACTCTTGTGGTACCATTGCTTCAGGGTATTCATTTTATTATTATTATCATTAAACTTATTCATTTTCCACTTCTGTACTTGGAGTGAAATAATGAAAGCTGAACAGGAACTATCCTAGGTAAAGAAGTTGCATTAACGCCTCGTTCTACAGATGGGTGTCAGGCATACAGTAAAATAAATTAAGCCATAAGTTTTAATGTTTCAAACAAGTCTTACGAACCGCATACTATTAATTTGAAGATGAAAGCCAGCTACTTCAGTCTACAGAATTCTTAAATTCCTAAAGTTGTTTGCCTCCACACATTCCTACTCTAAACGTTTGAGTCATAATTATACTTCTTAGAAATATGAACGTTTCCCAAGGGCTCCAAATTGAACCAGATAAATTGTGAGAAATATGTATGAAAAATGCTTGGTTTTTGAAATAATAGGTACAGCTAAAATTCGGAAGTGGTCTCTAATCCTTCGATTTGATTTAACACCATCTGATAAAACACTTCCATTTTATTTTAAGAGGCACCAATTTTTAATTCGCTTGGCATCCTGTATCACAATCAACAAATCTTAAAGAGGAAATCCTGGAACGTATAGGTCTCTATTTACGTCAGCAAGTTTTCAGTCAAGCCAGTTATATGTTGCAATGCCAAGAGTGCGATCTTTCGACGCCCTTAAAGATGCAACAGTGCCAAATAGTAATCCTGCAAAGAATATCGTACATAAAACAAATAGTTCCATAAATATTTTCCCATTAACCATCGTGTTTGGACGGGTTTCAACTAGTTACATATACACTCAGTTTTGAAATACTCTGCTACACGTTTCCATACCTCTTGCTATTGTAATGAATATTTGTCGCCGTCCTCAACCTAAGATTAACACTGGACTGAGTTAATCTTCAACATTCATTAGTGTGCCGTGCTCTATCATGTACATATTCAGGTAGACGATAATGACTTTCTTCGATAATAAACGACCTGGAGTGACCTAATAAAGGAAACTCTAGCTGTTGATAGATATACGCGTGACCTAGAATGCTCAGAACCGCACGAAAATGCACTTGGAACGCAAATCGCCCATTCCAGAACAGTGGTGGGAGTCATTTTAATGCAAAACTGTACGTCTAACCACGAGATATATTTGGCTAATCAACTATTCAAGGTCTACGGGAGGAATTTTGGTAACGTGAAGAAAGATAATACCGATATAACAGGACGAAAACACACGCATTTCAATGTCATGACTATATTGCTATATTTCCCTCTGCTTACAATGATTACAATATCTCAACAACAAACTTTTTCTATTGACCTGATAGTACCGGTACCGCACAGCTATTTAGTCTTCAAAGTGCAAGAGTGGGAGTTCAATGAAGTGGTCAAAGCACAGTGGAACAGAACATCTGACTAAAACCAATTGTTCACATTCTTCATCACTTTCACCATTCAAGTAGTCCTATATCAAATTCCATATTAATTACATCTTCAAACAATTATATTGGTATGTCAATCTCATGACATGCCTTTTGACTAGCATATTGTAACATTGGTTTGTACGTCGGTGAAGATAGTTGATTGTATAGCACACCGTGAAGTCTGATATGAAATGACGATGTTGTGATTTTACTTATGGTTTTCACATTGTATCTATGAGATAAGGTCCACTTTACAATACAAATTCCTTTTATCTACCACTCTGAAATGATACATGTTTCGGCTGTTATCAGCCTTCATCAGTCATTAGTACAGTAGAATACACACTCTCCAACATATGGTGTGTGTATGCTGCTAATGACTGATGAAGATTGATAGCAGCCGAAACATGAATTATTTCTGAGTGGTGGGCAAATGGAATTTGTATTGTAAAGTGGGCATTATCTTATAGATCTTGTACTCAATACGTAAAAAAGTAGAACATGGCCAAGGTCATTTCACATTGCAGTCTTACAAAACCAACGATACTTCTCACGTAGAGCTTATACTGCCTAAATAAGAACATATCAAGGGGTTGGCAATATTTTGTTGTTTTCGGTGGCAATATCCTGAGAGTAACATCCTTCTTCGGAAAATCCTTCATCTAATATAGTACGGTACGATCATTATGGCCTCACCAGGAATCACACGGGAATAGGCTCTTCTCATTGTGACGTACATGTTCACCAAGGGCTGTAGTTAGAAGGCGTTACACATGCTCTTTCGTCAAAGAGGCAACATAGCGAACGACACTCGATTTGTCGTGATATATCGATTTAAATGACTGCCTTTGATTGGCTGGTTAAAGTGATTTCACTCTGACCACTAGATAGCACTGAAATGCCAAGTCGGAAGTAACCATGAATTCACTATGGAGCTATGCACAGACTGCGACACACCAGCTGTAGTTTTACCTCCTCTATGAGATGGTGTGGACAATGATGACATTTCTTATACTATAATTAAAGACGTGGCTACATTTTTTTCTCTTAAATTTTAGCTGTAATGTAAAAATAAGCTTCCATGACTTAAAATGTGACTTCAGGAAGCCAAGCGTTTTCGAAACTGGTCAGGTAAAATATATAGAGTGTTATTTAAACTTATACCATAATTCGTTTTGTGATTAAAATGTGAGATAGTCATGTTAGAATCTGTAAACTGTACTATAAGCTCAATTTTGCAAACATTTGCTGCCAAAATAAACCTCATGTATTGTACCCGTTCGTCCTGGGGATGCGATGACCCATCTGCTATAACATCGCATTCCTGGAGTTCCAGGACAGAGCGGAGTTAAATGAACCTCTAGTCAAATAAGGAATGTGTCGGAAATTCAGCTGAGTTCTCGAAAAAGCAGTGGGTATCACGAGACAAAGTATCTCTAGGGTCGTTACGGGCTTAAGTTTAATAAAAATAATTCAAATATAAATGGGCGCCATCAACTGAATTCCTAGCAAACCACTTCCTTTCCGGATAAGCCTTACTCAAGACAAGGAAAGAAAAAGGAACATCACACCATCATCAGATCACAACTAAGATAAAAACAAATTTATTTTACTTTGATAGTCAGACAGACATTTTAAATATAATTCCTACCTAAGAGTATGGTCGAATGCCAAAGTTAAATTGTCATTGTCCAAAAATCGAACCATCTCCTTTCTATTCCAAAATTATTTTTATCCACATAACAAGAAAAATTTATAAAGTTCTCTTGGGTTCTCAGGATCACTGTAGCACTATGTCTTTCGTCACTGACATTTGTGAAACCTGAGACCTAATTTCTCTTTAATTTAACATCAATGTGGATTTAAAATAAGTTATTAATCTGTCTAAACATACACATATAATAATCACTCATATTAAATATCACGTAAATTATGGTTTGCATGGCATAATTTGAATGTTGAACATGTTAATCAAATGCTCCTAAACATTGAATAATTAATTTACACTATTTACATCGTCATTAATAATCACTTATCTGTGAATTACAGATAATTCAAATTCTCATTGGTCATCATTATCGTCATCATCAAAATTAAATATTTCTCACATTAATTCTCACTTCAAAATTCTACATATTCCTGTCAGAATCATTAATTCATCACCTCACCATTACATCATTTAAATTCTCAACTCAAGTTGCAATTCCTTCAAATTATATCTCAATTAAATTTATTTAATTCCATATAAATTCATTAATCATCAGCTTCTTTAGTTAATTATCACCTTCTAATTCAGTTATTCATCATCATCATTACAATCGTCTATTAATTAATTTCAATCAGTTTATTTATCATCTTTAATTCACCATTTATTTAATTCATCGATTTATTCAAAAATTTAATTTATCAACTTATTTAAATTTCAATCATCTGGTTATTTAGTTTCCATTATTTCATCTAGTCATTCTGATTTTTATTTCATTAGGTCAGATCGTTAATATGCTTAATTTTCAGATTATTATATCGTTAATTATTATTTTCAGAAAATCTTGTATTGTCAACTTCATTTATTTGTTTAATTTCCTAACAAATTGTTTAATAAGGTTTATAGAACGTTGTCTTACAGTTTTATTACTTCCAAGTTATATCTCGTATTTAATTTATCATGCCAAAAAATATTATTGCCTCCACGACATCACGTTGGATCTAACTATCCACAACGACATTACATTTCTTCAATACTTCAAATATCACATTTGACTACAATTACTCCACAAAACTCCATAAATATTCAGCACATACAGCATGAATCTCAACAAATACGCTAGACTGGGTACGACGACGCATGTCTGCCTCAAAATACATTATCAACGTTGCAACTATCACAATGGCAAATTCCACAAAATGCCTATCACAAACTTCACTTAACCATGTTGCATGATCTACAAAAAATATATAACTGGCTTCAAGTTATCAACGCACATAATCTCCAATGACTGTAATTACTCTGATCACATCTAGACAAATTCTTAAACAATTGGAAAAATATTACTTCAGTAATTTATGATCTGTTTTCAAATAGCATAAATTCTCTTTTACAAATCTTATAATTCACATCGCAGAAAAACACCAATGTGCTATAATCTCATATCATAATCTGCAATACTGATCTGCCTTTAAAATAATTCTGACCATTAATGATTAATCTTACAAGATTCAATTACTTTAAATCCTTCTCAAAGGTATCAAACACAATTATAAAAATCATCAAAAGCATCAGCTGTAACAGCTGTTAAACTGAAATTACTCTCAAAAGAGTATAGCAACAAAATATTGGATTGGCAAACAAGAATTACTAAATGCAATCCTGTTGACATTGATCGTTACTTTGTTTAACAAAATTTCGACTGATATGTGACTAGTAGTTCCTTGTTTGATTCACTTACATCTCGTGTACACTCGGATGATAAAAATGAGTCCCTCAATGGCGAGTAAGATGTGTAACCACCGTACAGTCGTATAAATACGAAAGACTTCGCCCCGTCGACTTGGATGATAGTTCCCTAAACGATGGGTAAGATGAGTAGCCACCATACAATCGTATAAATACGAAAGACCCCATCTCGTAGTCTATATGAGTGAATGTACCAGATAGGAATCAACAAGTTTCTAGTTGTCATATAAAAGCGATGTTCATTCACTAAAGTGAATAATTTCTTAATATCTCCAAACAATCCAATGGAAAAAATCCCTACTGATGAATAATACATACTCGCTAGTATGCAATGAACTGACGAAGTAATTTTTGATAATCAATTGCAGATCACGAGTTCGAAATACTCGTTACTCAAAAAAAAACTATTCATGAAAAATATCCTTGCTGGAAAAATGTCTAAAAGACCAAACATCTGCTTAATAAAGCCAAACAACGGTGAGAATTTCGTATAATGATGCCTGCCATATCATATGGTCACTCCATATTCTAGCAAATTCGAAGTATATAAATTCAAACCATGTCTTAATAATCGTATCACTCCTATTAGAAAAATATACATGTGTGCCCAGTATTCATGAAAATAATCGTATCAGGTAGTTATGACTCTTACAGTACCTTTCATAATCAGCTGTAATTAAATTTCCAAGATCGTCGATTTTCCCTACATAAAGAATTTCTCAAAAGATCGGCGTGAATATCATTTCATCCATGAAATGACGATTTCCTTCGAAATCCCAAATGAATCAGCTGGTGGACTCCTCTCGTCAGGAATCGAATCCATCGCTCTGCGGTGCCATCTTGTCTCTATTTGCGTCTACTCGGACATGTTGAACTTCGGATTACCCATAGCGGATATTGTCCAACTCCTTCTCGAAAATGTTCATGGAAACAGCGGACCCCCTACTCCTCTTCTAAGTTACGCCACTGTTCCGTTAAATGTTCAGTTTGAGTATTGCAAGTTCAATCTCAAATGACTGCTAAGTCTCACTTTCGTAAAATGAAATTTTACTTGAGAGTGTTCAAGTTTACGAAACACCCTGTATTTGTCTGTATCTGATAACTCATGAAAACGGCATAAGAAATAAATCTTATTAATGCACGATCTAATGTTCATCAGTGCCTATGCTAACAACATTCCGTTTACTTGAAATAGTTAAAGTGGCTTCGAATGCGTTATATAAAAGCATAGTCGTGAAGTTATTCATAAAAGCCTGTGATCAAACAGCGTCGAAATGTAGCTTGAAATAAAGTCTTCAACTACTTGCAGTGCGGTTCTGAAATATCCCGGCCGTCTATAATTGCTTCCTCGGCCAGCCCGCCTGGATCAATGACCCGCTCGGCCTTCGCTGCTCGGCGATGCAGGAACTGTCGCCTACACTTCTGCCGTGACAGTTTCTGTATGTTACGTGACCTTCAATGTGCGTCTCGCTGCGCTATAGAGCTGCTCTTATCTGCTCGTCTAACTGAGCCCAACTGAACTTTGCTAGCACTGTGCTTCTGCTTATGTGCTCGGCGCAGGCCCGTGGCGTATTCCCCCACCACTGTGCTCTCACGTCATGATCATAGTCTCGAACTCAGATCATCTCGGCTGTTCTGTTATAAAATAACTTACTTCCATAAAATTATTTCCACACATAATGCATGTTATATATCCTCTTCTAAGATGTTTAATTACTATACTGCCATATATATCTTAATAAAGTTTCACATCTCTATCCATAATTCCATCTTCTTACAGACGTCAGTGCCTCCTTGATTCTAGGCCTCCTACGTCATCTTGACATTCTTCTTGACGCGATCGGTGCGCTATCTTTTCCTATTTCTTCCCAAAACCTCAACTACAGCTTAATGTCTGCTGGCGTAGCCGATAGCCTAAACTAGGTATCGGGTACATCTCTCCCGTACATCTCCTTTTTTTATCAGGATTGAGAAAAAAAATACACTCTCAGGCATTCTATATATAATACATGTACACGATAGCTCTACAATTCCCTTACTCAGCATGATGGTTCTTTCTGACTCTCAATAATGATGATTGACTTCCAATGATTAGCATCTTGATTCCGTGTTATTCTGACGTTTATTTCTTCCTTCGCCACTCGTGCTTGCTCGATTGACATCTCTCACTGTCTCCTCGAGTGATGCACTAGGCTGTCTATCTTCTTGCCTCGACATCTCATGTCCACGATTATCTCGTCTGTCGTTAGGATCGTTTCTTCGGCCATCCTGCCTGTCGTTCCCATTATACTGCTGACCTTGGCTCCAGTTATTTCTGCCCCGATATCTATTGTTATATCGATTCCTGTCTTGATATCTGGAATTCTGGTTATAATTCCTATATCGGCTATCTCTCGCTTCTTGATCGTATGGCCTCTCATAAGGTCCTCTATATCGATCGTTTCCTCTAGCGTTACGGATGTTTCCTCGATTCCCTTCGTTCCGTCGGTTTTCCCAGGAATCCCTTCTGTCCGTTTGAGCTGCATTGTCTACGACTACCGCATTCACTTCTTGCGTGTTTCTGTTGTCGTTTCTGTTACTTCTAGGCGTAACCTGTGCGCTTGTATAGTCCAATCGCCGCAAAATGTCGTCATAGTGCTCCAGTGTATTGGCTCCCGATGCTATCAGTGATCGCTGTACCTCTATCGGTAACTGTCTCGCTATAGCTTGCAAAAGCTCTTCTTCTGGCAATGGAGGAATAAGGAACTGTAATTTAGCCAGCTGTGACGTGAAATAGTTGGCATAATGCGTCGGATGTGACGTAGAATAGCGTTTTGAGTACATCTCCGCTCTTACGTTAAGTTGATCCTCGGCACTCCAAAATCTCCTCAAGAAAGCCATGGCAAATTGCTCCATGTTCGCAAAATTGCTTCTGAACGCTCTAAACCACGTAAGTGCAGATCCATCTAAGGCGCGTTCGACTATCCTTAGCTCTCTTTCTTTGGCTACCCTGTGTTCCGCCATGTAGTCTCGAATATCTCGCAGAAATTCTACTGGTGTGACTCCTGTATTTCCCGAAAACTTTCTCGGCTTGTCATCCAGGTTCCTAATAATTGTAACTGGACCTGAGTATCGTTCGCTTGGACCCAACGTACTCCTATTCGAACTTGGATTATCCTGAGGGGTTGAACTGGCCCTTTCGAATGTCACATTCGGTTGCATTTGACGGTCTTCTCCCATGCTCGCTTCTTGATTGGTCATACTGCGGTCTATCGCTGTCTGATTTATCAATGTTTCCCCTGATGTGATATTCTGACTGGTGAAACTGTTAAACATGGATTCTAGTTTCGTTATCCTGTCTTCTGCTAATTTCTACACGGTCTTGACCTGCGTCTTCAACTCATCTAACGATGTAACATCCTGCGTCTTGTTACTCTCGTCTGGATCGTTTCTTAACTTGTCAATTTTTCCTTCGCACGTGTTCTTTATTGACGCGACTTGTTCTTTTAACAGATCAACGTCTGTTCTAAATAGAGTTGAATCTATCTTCATCGCTTCCTTGCTTTCGTAAACCTCGCTTCTAAGTTTGCCATACCTGCGATTAATTTTTCATCTAACCCTTCACGTTTCTCTTTTGCTTCGGCATCGACCTCACTATACCGTTCTTCCACGATTGCACCGACTTTATTTTTAAACAAAGCTAAGTTTTCATTAACCTTTTGCTCTATATCGTCGTCTATCTTCCTAATTTCTTTCTGCAATTGATTTTCTAATGATTTTAAATTAGAATTGACCTCTACTAAGACTTCCTCTTTAATGGTCCCAATTACTGTCTTTAAATCTTTAATTTCGTTACCTAGATTCGTTTCTAGACCTTTAATCTTAGTCTCGAAAGATACTTCGGTAGACCAATCTTGAATTTTGCCTACATCTGCCACTAAACCATCAATGTCGAATCTCAACTTCGATACATCTGATTTAATGTCTTTCTGTATAGACATAACGTCTGTTCTTAAAGTAAAAATATTTTCTTCTCCTCTACTTTCTAATTCAATAATATTTTTCCTTAATATTTGAACATTTTCCTCTCCTTTCATGTTTACTGCAATTATGTCTAATTGTAAAGTCTTCAGCATCTAATTATTCTTTAAATTTAAACTATTCGCTAATCTAGTTAACTTATTTTCTAATTCAGTGTTAGTTTCTTCACTACGAGACTGTAATTTCTCTTCCAATGATTTAAAGTTATCTTTCAAGTTAGCTTCACTATTTGACTGTAGCCTAGTCTCTAATAACATCAACTCATCTTTGCTATTTGACTGTAGTTTTTCTTCCAATGACTTAAAATTGTCTTTAAAGTTAGCTTCACTAGTTGACTGTAACCTAGTCTCTAATGATTTTAAATTATCTTCAGTACTAGTCTGCAATGATTTTAAATTTTCTTCATTACTAGTTTGTAATGCTTGTACATTCTCTTTACATTTAGCGTCTAATCTAGCTTCTGAATTATTAATTTGTTCTTTAACTTCCGTTTCCATCTTAGAAATAGTTTCTGCAATACCAGACATACCCGTCTGTAACTCTCCTAACACCTTCGCTAAATCTTCCGGCAACATAATTATATTTTCAATATAGATTTATATAGAGACGTTAGACAACAACGCATCACAATGTCTCAATTCCTGCATTCACTTGGGTATAGGAAAAATGTCTTATAACTAACATGATATTACTAATACGATTAACATGAACACTGGATTGGGCACACAAGTACATTGTCTGACTAAGTTTAATAAATTTTGTAACGCACTTAAATGAACTTGAGATCAATCTCTCAGTAATCTAAATCTGATGTGATTCCATAGAATAAACAAAATCGAAAAGCCCCACTAGTTGGATAAAGCCAATTCTCCCTCTTTCTCTGTACCCGTTCGTCCTGGGGATGCGATGACCCATCTGCTATAACATCGCATTCCTGGAGTTCCAGGACAGAGCGGAGTTAAATGAACCTCTAGTCAAATAAGGAATGTGTCGGAAATTCAGCTGAGTTCTCGAAAAAGCAGTGGGTATCACGAGACAAAGTATCTCTAGGGTCGTTACGGGCTTAAGTTTAATAAAAATAATTCAAATATAAATGGGCGCCATCAACTGAATTCCTAGCAAACCACTTCCTTTCCGGATAAGCCTTACTCAAGACAAGGAAAGAAAAAGGAACATCACACCATCATCAGATCACAACTAAGATAAAAACAAATTTATTTTACTTTGATAGTCAGACAGACATTTTAAATATAATTCCTACCTAAGAGTATGGTCGAATGCCAAAGTTAAATTGTCATTGTCCAAAAATCGAACCATCTCCTTTCTATTCCAAAATTATTTTTATCCACATAACAAGAAAAATTTATAAAGTTCTCTTGGGTTCTCAGGATCACTGTAGCACTATGTCTTTCGTCACTGACATTTGTGAAACCTGAGACCTAATTTCTCTTTAATTTAACATCAATGTGGATTTAAAATAAGTTATTAATCTGTCTAACATACACATATAATAATCACTCATATTAAATATCACGTAAATTATGGTTTGCATGGCATAATTTGAATGTTGAACATGTTAATCAAATGCTCCTAAACATTGAATAATTAATTTACACTATTTACATCGTCATTAATAATCACTTATCTGTGAATTACAGATAATTCAAATTCTCATTGGTCATCATTATCGTCATCATCAAAATTAAATATTTCTCACATTAATTCTCACTTCAAAATTCTACATATTCCTGTCAGAATCATTAATTCATCACCATTACATCATTTAAATTCTCAACTCAAGTTGCAATTCCTTCAAATTATATCTCAATTAAATTTATTTAATTCCATATAAATTCATTAATCATCAGCTTCTTTAGTTAATTATCACCTTCTAATTCAGTTATTCATCATCATCATTACAATCGTCTATTAATTAATTTCAATCAGTTTATTTATCATCTTTAATTCATCCATTTATTTAATTCATCGATTTATTCAAAAATTTAATTTATCAACTTATTTAAATTTCAATCATCTGGTTATTTAGTTTTCATTATTTCATCTAGTCATTCTGATTTTTATTTCATTAGGTCAGATCGTTAATATGCTTAATTTTCAGATTATTATTTCGTTAATTATTATTTTCAGAAAATCTTGTATTATCAACTTCATTTATTTGTTTAATTTCCTAACAAATTGTTTAATAAGGTTTATAGAACGTTGTCTTACAGTTTTATTACTTCCAAGTTATATCTCGTATTTAATTTATCATGCCAAAAAATATTATTGCCTCCACGACATCACGTTGGATCTAACTATCCACAACGACATTACATTTCTTCAATACTTCAAATATCACATTTGACTACAATTACTCCAAAAAACTCCATAAATATTCAGCACATACAGCATGAATCTCAACAAATACGCTAGACTGGGTACGACGACCTCATGTCTGCCTCAAAATACATTATCAACGTTGCAACTATAACATGGCAAATTCCACAAAATGCCTATCACAAACTTCACTTAACCATGTTGCATGATCTACAAAAAATATATAACTGGCTTCAAATTATCAACGCACATAATCTCCAATGACTGTAATTACTCTGATCACATCTAGACAACTTCTTAAACAATTGGAAAAATATTACTTCAGTAATTTATGATCTGTTTTCAAATAGCATAAATTCTCTTTTACCAATCTTATAATTCACATCGCAGAAAAACACCAATGTGCTATAATCTCATATCATAATCTGCAATACTGATCTGCCTTTAAAATAATTCTGACCATTAATGATTAATCTTACAAGATTCAATTACTTTAAATCCTTCTCAAAGGTATCAAACACAATTATAAAAATTATCAAAAGCATCAGCTGTAACAGCTGTTAAACTGAAATTACTCTCAAAAGAGTATAGCAACAAAATATTGGATTGGCAAACAAGAATTACTAAATGCAATCCTGTTGACATTTATCGTTACTTTGTTTAACAAAATTTCGACTGATATGTGACTAGTAGTTCCTTGTTTGATTCACTTACATCTCGTGTACACTCGGATGATAAAAATGAGTCCCTCAATGGCGAGTAAGATGTGTAACCACCGTACAGTCGTATAAATACGAAAGACCTTGCCCCGTCGACTTGGATGATAGTTCCCTAAACGATGGGTAAGATGAGTAGCCACCATACAATCGTATAAATACGAAAGACCCCATCTCGTAGTCTATATGAGTGAATGTACCAGATAGGAATCAACAAGTTTCTAGTTGTCATATAAAAGCGATGTTCATTCACTAAAGTGAATAATTTCTTAATATCTCCAAACAATCCAATGGAAAAAATCCCTACTGATGAATAATACATACTCGCTAGTATGCAATGAACTGACGAAGTAATTTTTGATAATCAATTGCAGATCACGAGTTCGAAATACTCGTTACTCAAAAAAAAAACTATTCATGAAAAATATCCTAGCTGGAAAAATGTCTAAAAGACCAAACATCTGCTTAATAAAGCCAAACAACGGTGAGAATTTCGTATAATGATGCCTGCCATATCATATGGTCACTCCATATTCTAGCAAATTCGAAGTATATAAATTCAAACCATGTCTTAATAATCGTATCACTCCTATTAGAAAAATATACATGTGTGCCCAGTATTCATGAAAATAATCGTATCAGGTAGTTATGACTCTTACAGTACCTTTCATAATCAGCTGTAATTAAATTTCCAAGATCGTCGATTTTCCCTACATAAAGAATTTCTCAAAAGATCGGCGTGAATATCATTTCATCCATGAAATGACGATTTCCTTCGAAATCCCAAATGAATCAGCTGGTGGACTCCTCTCGTCAGGAATCGAATCCATCGCTCTGCGGTGCCATCTTGTCTCTATTTGCGTCTACTCGGACATGTTGAACTTCGGATTACCCATAGCGGATATTGTCCAACTCCTTCTCGAAAATGTTCATGGAAACAGCGGACCCCCTACTCCTCTTCTAAGTTACGCCACTGTTCCGTTAAATGTTCAGTTTGAGTATTGCAAGTTCAATCTCAAATGACTGCTAAGTCTCACTTTCGTAAAATGAAATTTTACTTGAGAGTGTTCAAGTTTACGAAACACCCTGTATTTGTCTGTATCTGATAACTCATGAAAACGGCATAAGAAATAAATCTTATTAATGCACGATCTAATGTTCATCAGTGCCTATGCTAACAACATTCCGTTTACTTGAAATAGTTAAAGTGGCTTCGAATGCGTTATATAAAAGCATAGTCGTGAAGTTATTCATAAAAGCCTGTGATCAAACAGCGTCGAAATGTAGCTTGAAATAAAGTCTTCAACTACTTGCAGTGCGGTTCTGAAATATCCCGGCCGTCTATAATTGCTTCCTCGGCCAGCCCGCCTGGATCAATGACCCGCTCGGCCTTCGCTGCTCAGCGATGCAGGAACTGTCGCCTACACTTCTGCCGTGACAGTTTCTGTATGTTACGTGACCTTCAATGTGCGTCTCGCTGCGCTATAGAGCTGCTCTTATCTGCTCGTCTAACTGAGCCCAACTGAACTTTGCTAGCACTGTGCTTCTGCTTATGTGCTCGGCGCAGGCCCGTGGCGTATTCCCCCACCACTGTGCTCTCACGTCATGATCATAGTCTCGAACCCAGATCATCTCGGCTGTTCTGTTATAAAATAACTTACTTCCATAAAATTATTTCCACATATAATGCATGTTATATATCCTCTTCTAAGATGTTTAATTACTATACTTCCATATATATCTTAATAAAGTTTCACATCTCTATCCATAATTCCATCTTCTTACAGACGTCAGTGCCTCCTTGATTCTAGACCTCCTACGTCATCTTGACATTCTTCTTGACGCGATCGGTGCGCTATCTTTTCCTA
Organism: Meconema thalassinum; assembly: GCA_946902985.2. Lineage (NCBI taxonomy): Eukaryota > Metazoa > Arthropoda > Insecta > Orthoptera > Tettigoniidae > Meconema > Meconema thalassinum. Next base: position 426,098,577 of record OX336388.2, on the reverse strand, counting down.
TTTCTTCCCAAAACCTCAACTACAGCTTAATGTCTGCTGGCGTAGCCGATAGCCTAAACTAGGTATCGGGTACATCTCTCCCGTACATCTCCTTTTTTATCAGGATTGAGAAAAAAATACACTCTCAGGCATTCTATATATAATACATGTACACGATAGCTCTACAATTCCCTTACTCAGCATGATGGTTCTTTCTGACTCTCAATAATGATGATTGACTTCCAATGATTAGCATCTTGATTCCGTGTTATTCTGACGTTTATTTCTTCCTTCGCCACTCGTGCTTGCTCGATTGACATCTCTCACTGTGTCCTCGAGTGGTGCACTAGGCTGTCTATCTTCTTGCCTCGACATCTCATGTCCACGATTATCTCGTCTGTCGTTAGGATCGTTTCTTCGGCCATCCTGCCTGTCGTTCCCATTATACTGCTGACCTTGGCTCCAGTTATTTCTGCCCCGATATCTATTGTTATATCGATTCCTGTCTTGATATCTGGAATTCTGGTTATAATTCCTATATCGGCTATCTCTCGCTTCTTGATCGTATGGCCTCTCATATGGTCCTCTATATCGATCGTTTCCTCTAGCGTTACGGATGTTTCCTCGATTCCCTTCGTTCCGTCGGTTTTCCCAGGAATCCCTTCTGTCCGTTTGAGCTGCATTGTCTACGACTACCGCATTCACTTCTTGCGTGTTTCTGTTGTCGTTTCTGTTACTTCTAGGCGTAACCTGTGCGCTTGTATAGTCCAATCGCCGCAAAATGTCGTCATAGTGCACCAGTGTATTGGCTCCCGATGCTATCAGTGATCGCTGTACCTCTATCGGTAACTGTCTCGCTATAGCTTGCAAAAGCTCTTCTTCTGGCAATGGAGGAATAAGGAACTGTAATTTAGCCAGCTGTGACGTGAAATAGTTGGCATAATGCGTCGGATGTGACGTAGAATAGCGTTTTGAGTACATCTCCGCTCTTACGTTAAGTTGATCCTCGGCACTCCAAAATCTCCTCAAGAAAGCCATGGCAAATTGCTCCATGTTCGCAAAATTGCTTCTGAACGCTCTAAACCACGTAAGTGCAGATCCATCTAAGGCGCGTTCGACTATCCTTAGCTCTCTTTCTTTGGCTACCCTGTGTTCCGCCATGTAGTCTCGAATATCTCGCAGAAATTCTACTGGTGTGACTCCTGTATTTCCCGAAAACTTTCTCGGCTTGTCATCCAGGTTCCTAATAATTGTAACTGGACCTGAGTATCGTTCGCTTGGACCCAACGTACTCCTATTCGAACTTGGATTATCCTGAGGGGTTGAACTGGCCCTTTCGAATGTCACATTCGGTTGCATTTGACGGTCTTCTCCCATGCTCGCTTCTTGATTGGTCACACTGCGGTCTATCGCTGTCTGATTTATCAATGTTTCCCCTGATGTGATATTCTGACTGGTGAAACTGTTAAACATGGATTCTAGTTTAGTTATCCTGTCTTCTGCTAATTTCTCCACGGTCTTGACCTGCGTCTTCAACTCATCTAACGATGTAACATCCTGCGTCTTGTTACTCTCGTCTGGATCGTTTCTTAACTTGTCAATTTTTCCTTCGCACGTGTTCTTTACTGACGCGACTTGTTCTTTTAACAGATCAACGTCTGTTCTAAATAGAGTTGAATCTATCTTCATCGCTTCCTTGATTTCCGTAAACCTCGCTTCTAAGTTTGCCATACCTGCGATTAATTTTTCATCTAACCCTTCACGTTTCTCTTTTGCTTCGGCATCGACCTCACTATACCGTTCTTCCACGATTGCACCGAGTCTATTTTTAAACAAAGCTAAGTTTTCATTAACCTTTTGCTCTATATCGTCGTCTATCTTCCTAATATCTTTCTGCAATTGATTTTCTAATGATTTTAAATTAGAATTGACCTCTACTAAGACTTCCTCTTTAATGGTCCCAATTACTGTCTTTAAATCTTTAATTTCGTTACCTAGATTCGTTTCTAGACCTTTAATCTTAGTCTCGAAAGATACTTCGGTAGACCAATCTTGAATTTTGCCTACATCTGCCACTAAACCATCAATGTCGAATCTCAACTTCGATACATCTGATTTAATGTCTTTCTGTATAGACATAACGTCTGTTCTTAAAGTAAAAATATTTTCTTCTCCTCTACTTTCTAATTCAATAATATTTTTCCTTAATATTTGAACATTTTCCTCTCCTTTCATGTTTACTGCAATTATGTCTAATTGTAAAGTCTTCAGCATCTAATTATTCTTTAAAGTTAAACTATTCGCTAATCTAGTTGACTTATTTTCTAATTCAGTGTTAGTTTCTTCACTACGAGACTGTAATTTCTCTTCCAATGATTTAAAGTTATCTTTCAAGTTAGCTTCACTATTTGACTGTAGCCTAGTCTCTAATAACATCAACTCATCTTTGCTATTTGACTGTAGTTTTTCTTCCAATGACTTAAAATTGTCTTTAAAGTTAGCTTCACTAGTTGACTGTAACCTAGTCTCTAATGATTTTAAATTATCTTCAGTACTAGTCTGCAATGATTTTAAATTTTCTTCATTACTAGTTTGTAATGCTTGTACATTCTCTTTACATTTAGCGTCTAATCTAGCTTCTGAATTATTAATTTGTTCTTTAACTTCCGTTTCCATCTTAGAAATAGTTTCTGCAATACCAGACATACCCGTCTGTAACTCTCCTAACACCTTCGCTAAATCTTCCGGCAACATAATTATATTTTCAATATAGATTTATATAGAGACGTTAGACAACAACGCATCACAATGTCTCAATTCCTGCATTCACTTGGGTATAGGAAAAATGTCTTATAACTAACATGATATTACTAATACGATTAACATGAACACTGGATTGGGCACACAAGTACATTGTCTGACTAAGTTTAATAAATTTTGTAACGCACTTAAATGAACTTGAGATCAATCTCTCAGTAATCTAAATCTGATGTGATTCCATAGAATAAACAAAATCGAAAAGCCCCACTAGTTGGATAAAGCCAATTCTCCCTCTTTCTCTGTACCCGTTCGTCCTGGGGATGCGATGACCCATCTGCTATAACATCGCATTCCTGGAGTTCCAGGACAGAGCGGAGTTAAATGAACCTCTAGTCAAATAAGGAATGTGTCGGAAATTCAGCTGAGTTCTCGAAAAAGCAGTGGGTATCACGAGACAAAGTATCTCTAGGGTCGTTACGGGCTTAAGTTTAATAAAAATAATTCAAATATAAATGGGCGCCATCAACTGAATTCCTAGCAAACCACTTCCTTTCCGGATAAGCCTTACTCAAGACAAGGAAAGAAAAAGGAACATCACACCATCATCAGATCACAACTAAGATAAAAACAAATTTATTTTACTTTGATAGTCAGACAGACATTTTAAATATAATTCCTACCTAAGAGTATGGTCGAATGCCAAAGTTAAATTGTCATTGTCCAAAAATCGAACCATCTCCTTTCTATTCCAAAATTATTTTTATCCACATAACAAGAAAAATTTATAAAGTTCTCTTGGGTTCTCAGGATCACTGTAGCACTATGTCTTTCGTCACTGACATTTGTGAAACCTGAGACCTAATTTCTCTTTAATTTAACATCAATGTGGATTTAAAATAAGTTATTAATCTGTCTAACATACACATATAATAATCACTCATATTAAATATCACGTAAATTATGGTTTGCATGGCATAATTTGAATGTTGAACATGTTAATCAAATGCTCCTAAACATTGAATAATTAATTTACACTATTTACATCGTCATTAATAATCACTTATCTGTGAATTACAGATAATTCAAATTCTCATTGGTCATCATTATCGTCATCATCAAAATTAAATATTTCTCACATTAATTCTCACTTCAAAATTCTACATATTCCTGTCAGAATCATTAATTCATCACCATTACATCATTTAAATTCTCAACTCAAGTTGCAATTCCTTCAAATTATATCTCAATTAAATTTATTTAATTCCATATAAATTCATTAATCATCAGCTTCTTTAGTTAATTATCACCTTCTAATTCAGTTATTCATCATCATCATTACAATCGTCTATTAATTAATTTCAATCAGTTTATTTATCATCTTTAATTCATCCATTTATTTAATTCATCGATTTATTCAAAAATTTAATTTATCAACTTATTTAAATTTCAATCATCTGGTTATTTAGTTTTCATTATTTCATCTAGTCATTCTGATTTTTATTTCATTAGGTCAGATCGTTAATATGCTTAATTTTCAGATTATTATTTCGTTAATTATTATTTTCAGAAAATCTTGTATTATCAACTTCATTTATTTGTTTAATTTCCTAACAAATTGTTTAATAAGGTTTATAGAACGTTGTCTTACAGTTTTATTACTTCCAAGTTATATCTCGTATTTAATTTATCATGCCAAAAAATATTATTGCCTCCACGACATCACGTTGGATCTAACTATCCACAACGACATTACATTTCTTCAATACTTCAAATATCACATTTGACCACAATTACTCCACAAAACTCCATAAATATTCAGCACATACAGCATGAATCTCAACAAATACGCTAGACTGGGTACGACGACCTCATGTCTGCCTCAAAATACATTATCAACGTTGCAACTATCACACGGCAAATTCCACAAAATGCCTATCACAAACTTCACTTAACCATGTTGCATGATCTACAAAAAATATATAACTGGCTTCAAATTATCAACGCACATAATCTCCAATGACTGTAATTACTCTGATCACATCTAGACAACTTCTTAAACAATTGGAAAAATATTACTTCAGTAATTTATGATCTGTTTTCAAATAGCATAAATTCTCTTTTACAAATCTTATAATTCACATCGCAGAAAAACACCAATGTGCTATAATCTCATATCATAATCTGCAATACTGATCTGCCTTTAAAATAATTCTGACCATTAATGATTAATCTTACAAGATTCAATTACTTTAAATCCTTCTCAAAGGTATCAAACCCAATTATAAAAATCATCAAAAGCATCAGCTGTAACAGCTGTTAAACTGAAATTACTCTCAAAAGAGTTTAGCAACAAAATATTGGATTGGCAAACAAGAATTACTAAATGCAATCCTGTTGACATTGATCGTTACTTTGTTTAACAAAATTTCGACTGATATGTGACTAGTAGTTCCTTGTTTGATTCACTTACATCTCGTGTACACTCGGATGATAAAAATGAGTCCCTCAATGGCGAGTAAGATGTGTAACCACCGTACAGTCGTATAAATACGAAAGACTTCGCCCCGTCGACTTGGATGATAGTTCCCTAAACGATGGGTAAGATGAGTAGCCACCATACAATCGTATAAATACGAAAGACCCCATCTCGTAGTCTATATGAGTGAATGTACCAGATAGGAATCAACAAGTTTCTAGTTGTCATATAAAAGCGATGTTCATTCACTAAAGTGAATAATTTCTTAATATCTCCAAACAATCCAATGGAAAAAATCCCTACTGATGAATAATACATACTCGCTAGTATGCAATGAACTGACGAAGTAATTTTTGATAATCAATTGCAGATCACGAGTTCGAAATACTCGTTACTCAAAAAAAACTATTCATGAAAAATATTCTAGCTGGAAAAATGTCTAAAAGACCAAACATCTGCTTAATAAAGCCAAACAACGGTGAGAATTTCGTATAATGATGCCTGCCATATCATATGGTCACTCCATATTCTAGCAAATTCGAAGTATATAAATTCAAACCATGTCTTAATAATCGTATCACTCCTATTAGAAAAATATACATGTGTGCCCAGTATTCATGAAAATAATCGTATCAGGTAGTTATGACTCTTACAGTACCTTTCATAATCAGCTGTAATTAAATTTCCAAGATCGTCGATTTTCCCTACATAAAGAATTTCTCAAAAGATCGGCGTGAATATCATTTCATCCATGAAATGACGATTTCCTTCGAAATCCCAAATGAATCAGCTGGTGGACTCCTCTCGCCAGGAATCGAATCCATCGCTCTGCGGTGCCACCTTGTCTCTATTTGCGTCTACTCGGACATGTTGAACTTCGGATTACCCATAGCGGATATTGTCCAACTCCTTCTCGAAAATGTTCATGGAAACAGCGGACCCCCTACTCCTCTTCTAAGTTACGCCACTGTTCCGTTAAATGTTCAGTTTGAGTATTGCAAGTTCAATCTCAAATGACTGCTAAGTCTCACTTTCGTAAAATGAAATTTTACTTGAGAGTGTTCAAGTTTACGAAACACCCTGTATTTGTCTGTATCTGATAACTCATGAAAACGGCATAAGAAATAAATCTTTTTAATGCACGATCTAATGTTCATCAGTGCCTATGCTAACAACATTCCGTTTACTTGAAATAGTTAAAGTGGCTTCGAATGCGTTATATAAAAGCATAGTCGTGAAGTTATTCATAAAAGCCTGTGATCAAACAGCGTCGAAATGTAGCTTGAAATAAAGTCTTCAACTACTTGCAGTGCGGTTCTGAAATATCCCGGCCGTCTATAATTGCTTCCTCGGCCAGCCCGCCTGGATCAATGACCCGCTCGGCCTTCGCTGCTCGGCGATGCAGGAACTGTCGCCTACACTTCTGCCGTGACAGTTTCTGTATGTTACGTGACCTTCAATGTGCGTCTCGCTGCGCTATAGAGCTGCTCTTATCTGCTCGTCTAACTGAGCCCAACTGAACTTTGCTAGCACTGTGCTTCTGCTTATGTGCTCGGCGCAGGCCCGTGGCGTATTCCCCCACCACTGTGCTCTCACGTCATGATCATAGTCTCGAACCCAGATCATCTCGGCTGTTCTGTTATAAAATAACTTACTTCCATAAAATTATTTCCACATATAATGCATGTTATATATCATCTTCTAAGATGTTTAATTACTATACTTCCATATATATCTTAATAAAGTTTCACATCTCTATCCATAATTCCATCTTCTTACAGACGTCAGTGCCTCCTTGATTCTAGACCTCCTACGTCATCTTGACGCGATCGGTGCGCTATCTTTTCCTATTTCTTCCCAAAACCTCAACTACAGCTTAATGTCTGCTGGCGTAGCCGATAGCCTAAACTAGGTATCGGGTACATCTCTCCCGTACATCTCCTTTTTTTATCAGGATTGAGAAAAAAAATACACTCTCAGGCATTCTATATATAATACATGTACACGATAGCTCTACAATTCCCTTACTCAGCATGATGGTTCTTTCTGACTCTCAATAATGATGATTGACTTCCAATGATTAGCATCTTGATTCCGTGTTATTCTGACGTTTATTTCTTCCTTCGCCACTCGTGCTTGCTCGATTGACATCTCTCACTGTCTCCTCGAGAGGTGCACTAGGCTGTCTACCTTCTTGCCTCGACCTCTCATGTCCACGATTATCTCGTCTGTCGTTAGGATCGTTTCTTCGGCCATCCTGCCTGTCGTTCCCATTATACTGCTGACCTTGGCTCCAGTTATTTCTGCCCCGATATCTATTGTTATATCGATTCCTGTCTTGATATCTGGAATTCTGGTTATAATTCCTATATCGGCTATCTCTCGCTTCTTGATCGTATGGCCTCTCATATGGTCCTCTATATCGATCGTTTCCTCTAGCGTTACGGATGTTTCCTCGATTCCCTTCGTTCCGTCGGTTTTCCCAGGAATCCCTTCTGTCCGTTTGAGCTGCATTGTCTACGACTACCGCATTCACTTCTTGCGTGTTTCTGTTGTCGTTTCTGTTACTTCTAGGCGTAACCTGTGCGCTTGTATAGTCCAATCGCCGCAAAATGTCGTCATAGTGCTCCAGTGTATTGGCTCCCGATGCTATCAGTGATCGCTGTACCTCTATCGGTAACTGTCTCGCTATAGCTTGCAAAAGCTCTTCTTCTGGCAATGGAGGAATAAGGAACTGTAATTTAGCCAGCTGTGACGTGAAATAGTTGGCATAATGCGTCGGATGTGACGTAGAATAGCGTTTTGAGTACATATCCGCTCTTACGTTAAGTTGATCCTCGGCACTCCAAAATCTCCTCAAGAAAGCCATGGCAAATTGCTCCATGTTCGCAAAATTGCTTCTGAACGCTCTAAACCACGTAAGTGCAGATCCATTTAAGGCGCGTTCGACTATCCTTAGCTCTCTTTCTTTGGCTACCCTGTGTTCCGCCATGTAGTCTCGAATATCTCGCAGAAATTCTACTGGTGTGACTCCTGTATTTCCCGAAAACTTTCTCGGCTTGTCATCCAGGTTCCTAATAATTGTAACTGGACCTGAGTATCGTTCGCTTGGACCCAACGTACTCCTATTCGAACTTGGATTATCCTGAGGGGTTGAACTGGCCCTTTCGAATGTCACATTCGGTTGCATTTGACGGTCTTCTCCCATGCTCGCTTCTTGATTGGTCATACTGCGGTCTATCGCTGTCTGATTTATCAATGTTTCCCCTGATGTGATATTCTGACTGGTGAAACTGTTAAACATGGATTCTAGTTTAGTTATCCTGTCTTCTGCTAATTTCTCCACGGTCTTGACCTGCGTCTTCAACTCATCTAACGATGTAACATCCTGCGTCTTGTTACTCTCGTCTGGATCGTTTCTTAACTTGTCAATTTTTCCTTCGCACGTGTTCTTTACTGACGCGACTTGTTCTTTTAACAGATCAACGTCTGTTCTAAATAGAGTTGAATCTATCTTCATCGCTTCCTTGCTTTCCGTAAACCTCGCTTCTAAGTTTGCCATACCTGCGATTAATTTTTCATCTAACCCTTCACGTTTCTCTTTTGCTTCGGCATCGACCTCACTATACCGTTCTTCCACGATTGCACCGACTCTATTTTTAAACAAAGCTAAGTTTTCATTAACCTTTTGCTCTATATCGTCGTCTATCTTCCTAATATCTTTCTGCAATTGATTTTCTAATGATTTTAAATTAGAATTCACCTCTACTAAGACTTCCTCTTTAATGGTCCCAATTACTGTCTTTAAATCTTTAATTTCGTTACCTAGATTCGTTTCTAGACCTTTAATCTTAGTCTCGAAAGATACTTCGGTAGACCAATCTTGAATTTTGCCTACATCTGCCACTAAACCATCAATGTCGAATCTCAACTTCGATACATCTGATTTAATGTCTTTCTGTATAGACATAACGTCTGTTCTTAAAGTAAAAATATTTTCTTCTCCTCTACTTTCTAATTCAATAATATTTTTCCTTAATATTTGAACATTTTCCTCTCCTTTCATGTTTACTGCAATTATGTCTAATTGTAAAGTCTTCAGCATCTAATTATTCTTTAAAGTTAAACTATTCGCTAATCTAGTTAACTTATTTTCTAATTCAGTGTTAGTTTCTTCACTACGAGACTGTAATTTCTCTTCCAATGATTTAAAGTTATCTTTCAAGTTAGCTTCACTATTTGACTGTAGCCTAGTCTCTAATAACATCAACTCATCTTTGCTATTTGACTGTAGTTTTTCTTCCAATGACTTAAAATTGTCTTTAAAGTTAGCTTCACTAGTTGACTGTAACCTAGTCTCTAATGATTTTAAATTATCTTCAGTACTAGTCTGCAATGATTTTAAATTTTCTTCATTACTAGTTTGTAATGCTTGTACATTCTCTTTACATTTAGCTTCTAATCTAGCTTCTGAATTATTAATTTGTTCTTTAACTTCCGTTTCCATCTTAGAAATAGTTTCTGCAATACCAGACATACCCGTCTGTAACTCTCCTAACACCTTCGCTAAATCTTCCGGCTACATAATTATATTTTCAATATAGATTTATATAGAGACGTTAGACAACAACGCATCACAATGTCTCAATTCCTGCATTCACTTGGGTATAGGAAAAATGTCTTATAACTAACATGATATTACTAATACGATTAACATGAACACTGGATTGGGCACACAAGTACATTGTCTGACTAAGTTTAATAAATTTTGTAATGCACTTAAATGAACTTGAGATCAATCTCTCAGTAATCTAAATCTGATGTGATTCCATAGAATAAACAAAATCGAAAAGCCCCACTAGTTGGATAAAGCCAATTCTCCCTCTTTCTCTGTACCCGTTCGTCCTGGGGATGCGATGACCCATCTGCTATAACATCGCATTCCTGGAGTTCCAGGACAGAGCGGAGTTAAATGAACCTCTAGTCAAATAAGGAATGTGTCGGAAATTCAGCTGAGTTCTCGAAAAAGCAGTGGGTATCACGAGACAAAGTATCTCTAGGGTCGTTACGGGCTTAAGTTTAATAAAAATAATTCAAATATAAATGGGCGCCATCAACTGAATTCCTAGCAAACCACTTCCTTTCCGGATAAGCCTTACTCAAGACAAGGAAAGAAAAAGGAACATCACACCATCATCAGATCACAACTAAGATAAAAACAAATTTATTTTACTTTGATAGTCAGACAGACATTTTAAATATAATTCCTACCTAAGAGTATGGTCGAATGCCAAAGTTAAATTGTCATTGTCCAAAAATCGAACCATCTCCTTTCTATTCCAAAATTATTTTTATCCACATAACAAGAAAAAATTATAAAGTTCTCTTGGGTTCTCAGGATCACTGTAGCACTATGTCTTTCGTCACTGACATTTGTGAAACCTGAGACCTAATTTCTCTTTAATTTAACATCAATGTGGATTTAAAATAAGTTATTAATCTGTCTAAACATACACATATAATAATCACTCATATTAAATATCACGTAAATTATGGTTTGCATGGCATAATTTGAATGTTGAACATGTTAATCAAATGCTCCTAAACATTGAATAATTAATTTACACTATTTACATCGTCATTAATAATCACTTATCTGTGAATTACAGATAATTCAAATTCTCATTGGTCATCATTATCGTCATCATCAAAATTAAATATTTCTCACATTAATTCTCACTTCAAAATTCTACATATTCCTGTCAGAATCATTAATTCATCACCATTACATCATTTAAATTCTCAACTCAAGTTGCAATTTCTTCAAATTATATCTCAATTAAATTTATTTAATTCCATATTAATTCATTAATCATCAGCTTCTTTAGTTAATTATCACCTTCTAATTCAGTTATTCATCATCATCATTACAATCGTCTATTAATTAATTTCAATCAGTTTATTTATCATCTTTAATTCATCCATTTATTTAATTCATCGATTTATTCAAAAATTTAATTTTTCAACTTATTTAAATTTCAATCATCTGGTTATTTAGTTTTCATTATTTCATCTAGTCATTCTGATTTTTATTTCATTAGGTCAGATCGTTAATATGCTTAATTTTCAGATTATTATTTCGTTAATTATTATTTTCAGAAAATCTTGTATTATCAACTTCATTTATTTGTTTAATTTCCTAACAAATTGTTTAATAAGGTTTATAGAACGTTGTCTTACAGTTTTATTACTTCCAAGTTATATATCGTATTTAATTTATCATGCCAAAAATATTATTGCCTCCACGACATCACGTTGGATCTAACTATCCACAACGACATTACATTTCTTCAATACTTCAAATATCACATTTGACTACAATTACTCCACAAAACTCCATAAATATTCAGCACATACAGCATGAATCTCAACAAATACGCTAGACTGGGTACGACGACCTCATGTCTGCCTCAAAATACATTATCAACGTTGCAACTATCACATGGCAAATTCCACAAAATGCCTATCACAAACTTCACTTAACCATGTTGCATGATCTACAAAAAATATATAACTGGCTTCAAATTATCAACGCATATAATCTCCAATGACTGTAATTACTCTGATCACATCTAGACAACTTCTTAAACAATTGGAAAAATATTACTTCAGTAATTTATGATCTGTTTTCAAATAGCATAAATTCTCTTTTACAAATCTTATAATTCACATCGCAGAAAAACACCAATGTGCTATAATCTCATATCATAATCTGCAATACTGATCTGCCTTTAAAATAATTCTGACCATTAATGATTAATCTTACAAGATTCAATTACTTTAAATCCTTCTCAAAGGTATCAAACACAATTATAAAAATCATCAAAAGCATCAGCTGTAACAGCTGTTAAACTGAAATTACTCTCAAAAGAGTATAGCAACAAAATATTGGATTGGCAAACAAGAATTACTAAATGCAATCCTGTTGACATTTATCGTTACTTTGTTTAACAAAATTTCGACTGATATGTGACTAGTAGTTCCTTGTTTGATTCACTTACATCTCGTGTACACTCGATGATAAAAATGTGTCCCTCAATGGCGAGTAAGATGTGTAACCACCGTACAGTCGTATAAATACGAAAGACCTCGCCCCGTCGACTTGGATGATAGTTCCCTAAACGATGGGTAAGATGAGTAGCCACCATACAATCGTATAAATACGAAAGACCCCATCTCGTAGTCTATATGAGTGAATGTACCAGATAGGAATCAATAAGTTTCTAGTTGTCATATAAAAGCGATGTTCATTCACTAAAGTGAATAATTTCTTAATATCTCCAAACAATCCAATGGAAAAAATCCCTACTGATGAATAATACATACTCGCTAGTATGCAATGAACTGACGAAGTAATTTTTGATAATCAATTGCAGATCACGAGTTCGAAATACTCGTTACTCAAAAAAAACTATTCATGAAAAATATCCTAGCTGGAAAAATGTCTAAAAGACCAAACATCTGCTTAATAAAGCCAAACAACGGTGAGAATTTCGTATAATGATGCCTGCCATATCATATGGTCACTCCATATTCTAGCAAATTCGAAGTATATAAATTCAAACCATGTCTTAATAATCGTATCACTCCTATTAGAAAAATATACATGTGTGCCCAGTATTCATGAAAATAATCGTATCAGGTAGTTATGACTCTTACAGTACCTTTCATAATCAGCTGTAATTAAATTTCCAAGATCGTCGATTTTCCCTACATAAAGAATTTCTCAAAAGATCGGCGTGAATATCATTTCATCCATGAAATGACGATTTCCTTCGAAATCCCAAATGAATCAGCTGGTGGACTCCTCTCGTCAGGAATCGAATCCATCGCTCTGCGGTGCCATCTTGTCTCTATTTGGGTCTACTCGGACATGTTGAACTTCGGATTACCCATAGCGGATATTGTCCAACTCCTTCTCGAAAATGTTCATGGAAACAGCGGACCCCCTACTCCTCTTCTAAGTTACGCCACTGTTCCGTTAAATGTTCAGTTTGAGTATTGCAAGTTCAATCTCAAATGACTGCAAAGTCTCACTTTCGTAAAATGAAATTTTACTTGAGAGTGTTCAAGTTTACGAAACACCCTGTATTTGTCTGTATCTGATAACTCATGAAAACGGCATAAGAAATAAATCTTATTAATGCACGATCTATTGTTCATCAGTGCCTATGCTAACAACATTCCGTTTACTTGAAATAGTTAAAGTGGCTTCGAATGCGTTATATAAAAGCATAGTCGTGAAGTTATTCATAAAAGCCTGTGTTCAAACAGCGTCGAAATGTAGCTTGAAATAAAGTCTTCAACTACTTGCAGTGCGGTTCTGAAATATCCCGGCCGTCTATAATTGCTTCCTCGGCCAGCCCGCCTGGATCAATGACCCGTTCGGCCTTCGCTGCTCGGCGATGCAGGAACTGTCGCCTACACTTCTGCCGTGACAGTTTCTGTATGTTACGTGACCTTCAATGTGCGTCTCGCTGCGCTATAGAGCTGCTCTTATCTGCTCGTCTAACTGAGCCCAACTGAACTTTGCTAGCACTGTGCTTCTGCTTATGTGCTCGGCGCAGGCCCGTGGCGTATTCCCCCACCACTGTGCTCTCACGTCATGATCATAGTCTCGAACCCAGATCATCTCAGCTGTTCTGTTATAAAATAACTTACTTCCATAAAATTATTTCCACATATAATGCATGTTATATATCCTCTTCTAAGATGTTTAATTACTATACTTCCATATATATCTTAATAAAGTTTCACATCTCTATCCATAATTCCATCTTCTTACAGACGTCAGTGCCTCCTTGATTCTAGACCTCCTACGTCATCTTGACATTCTTCTTGACGCGATCGGTGCGCTATCTTTTCCTATTTCTTCCCAAAACCTCAACTACAGCTTAATGTCTGCTGGCGTAGCCGATAGCCTAAACTAGGTATCGGGTACAGTATCCCTTGCATCAAATTGCACAACGCTTCAAACAATAAGTCGATATATTAATGGTCATCAAGATATTAATCGTATGGCAAACGACTTGAGACCAGTTGTCCACGAAAAGGTCTCCACGACAAAGACAATCAAATTGGATGATTCCTTAACCAAAATTAAAAATTCCTAGCATTAATACGATGTCATCATGGTCAGTAAGTGAAATGAAATGGTGGGATGCTCTGATGAATGCTGTCCACAGTGGATGGTTTAAAGCATTCTACATTTTAAACCTCACGTTTCATTTAATCAACAAATTGTGAAAATATGTTATTCCAAACATTTTCTTTGTCCACACTCCAGTCTGTTACCCCCTCAGGTTGAGCTACAAGTTCCGTTCATTTCAAGTAGCTCCAACTTTCGCTACCAGATATCAATGATACCTAGTGGTGAACGTTGGAACTTTGATAGAGCGTTCTGACGAAATCTAACCTAACAATATGGCTTCACACAAGTTTAGTCTGTGGAAGGATCTTTTTCATGCCATAAATCTATGACATGGGACCACCGGCTTTACTTCCCCTCCGAAGGAAGGCATAATGAAGGACTTTTAACGCTCTTAAAAAATCCGACAACTTCGGCCGGGTTTGAACCAACTATCTTGGGCACAGCAGTTCGGCATGCTGCCAACTACGCCACCGAAGCCTCTAAAATCATGCTATTTCTCAGCGTTAATTTCGAAGTCTTATTGTAGAATATAATTAAATCAGTTGTTTCCTTCCATCATTTAGCGCTGCGTGCAGTAAAATCGGATGATTTTTGGATATTGGGGAAAGGCAAAGACTTTTCCTCAGGTAATGTTGCAGTTGTTAGTGTTCTGCTAAATGAAAGAATAATTAGTGACAGTAAGTTCTCGATAATTTAAAACCTCCGCCAATCAATACAAGTTAGTACACATTTCGATCCAACAATGGGACCTTCTTCAGCAAATTATACTCTGTATTTCAAAAGAAGAACGTGAATGAATTGGCGGGAGCTTGGAACAGCTGAGCTGTGTTGCCAAGTTTTTATTGTTGATGAAGGTTAGCTGAATCGAATAATACACAGGGGACAGGGCTACACTTCGAACATTATTTCGGTACTATTATGCGCAATATAATGTAAATGTCGATCCTGAGTCAACGCCGAGGACATTCAAATAGAGAAATACGGTACTTAAATGAATAAATAACACACGGAAGCTATGCTACCTTTATCAGCGTTATTCAAAAAATACGAGAAAGAGGCCAAACAGCTATACAAATATAATACAAAATACAGACACTAAGTAATCAAATGATGAATACAGGGTCTTTCATATAAAGTAAGAACGGCAAGCGCAGTTTCGTTATTCGCTGCTCCGGTGGCCTTGGCCGAGCTTGTGGTCGCCATGGCCTCGTGCTGTAGTATTGAAAGCGCGCGCATAGTATATTCGAGGGCTGTATAAAAGTAACAGATTGACATACCAAACTGATTTTACTACTAAAAGTTTGCTTGTTTTAATCTTACAGTATGTCTCAACATAATCGCAAAAACGATTAAAACATTTGTCGCATCGTTACACCAGCTTTCCAATGCCCTCGGCAAAACATTCTGCCGTCACTGAGGTTGCTACGTCTGGACAGCCTCCTGAAGTTCTTGCTTTTTGACAAGGCGTTGCCGCCCAACCATACCTTCAATTCTCGAAAAAGGTGAAAATCATTCAGTGCTGGTTTGGACTAAACGACAGAAAAATGGTCCAAAAATTCACACTTGAATTCTTTGTAAAAGTCTTTCGTAACGTTGGTACAGTGTAGTAGTGAATGATTTTCACCTTTTTCGAGAATTGAAGGTATTGTTGGGCGGGCACGCCTAGCCAAAAAGGGAAAATCTTCAGGAGACTGTCCAGACGTACCCACCTCAGTGGCGGCAGAATATTTTGCCGAGGGCATTGGAAAGCTGGTGTAACGATGCGGCAAATGCTTCAATCGATTTGGTGATTATGTTAAGACATAAGAATAAAACAAACAAATATTTAGTAGTAAAATCAGTTTGGTATGTCAATCTGCTATTAGCCTACTTTCGATTTTTGCAAAAAATGAAAGTAGACTTATGAGATCAACACAGGGCGAAAAATTGTGTGTCTGTGTGTGTGTGTGTGAGTGTGTATACTCTGAATGTCTGTCACCCCCTCCCGCCCCCCGTATCAATTCGAACACGGTGAAACTGAATTGAACGAAATTTGGTGCAGAGGTAGCACAAGTAAAGGGCACCTCAGTGTCATGTCTTGTATCGCCGCCATCTTGACGAAAACGAAATGGCGTCCACCCTAATGTTAAAAGCTTAAATCAAATTACACCAACCTAATCATTCGATCTTTACCAAATTTTGCAGCAACATACCGTTATATGGGGAGCATCCTTTGGCCAAATTATAAGGTGATCAGCCCAATAGTTTGCGGATGGCGGCCATGTTTGTGTGAAAATTGATTCTCCCTAACAATTCAATGACGGAGAAACCGAATTGAAGGAAATTTGGCGCAGAGGTAGCACAAATAAAGGGCACCTCAGTGTCATGTTTTGTATCGCCGCCATCTTGACGAAAACGTAATGGCGTCCACCCAAATGTTAAAAGCTTAAATCAAATTACGACCATCTTAATCATCCGATCTCTACCAAATTTTGCAATATTATACCTTTTTGTACGAAGAATATTTTAACCTAAATACAAGGTCATAACCCCAATAATTCTGAATGGCGGCCTTGTATGTGTGCAAATCGATTCCCCCTATTTATTCAAACACGATGAAATCGAATTAAACGAAATTTGGTACAGAGGTAGCTCTAGCAATGGGCACCTCAGTGTCACATTTTATATCGCCGCCATCTTGACGGAAAGGTAATGGCGGCCACCTAAATGTTAAAAGCTTAAATCAAATTACGACCAACCTAATCGGCTGATCTCTACTAAATTGTGCATCAACATACCTTTATATGGGATGCTTCTTTTGACCAAACGACAACGGTCATCAGCCAAATAGTTTGCAGATAGCGGCCATGTATGTGTGTGCAAATCGATTCACAATATCAATTCAAACACGATGAAACCGAATTGAATTACATTTTGTACAGAGGTAGCACTAGCAAAGGGCACCTCATATTCATGTTTAATATCCGTATAACGCGTTGTATTTCAACAAGCTACTACAACCAACATTCAATTATACTCAGTCTGGCTGCGTGGCTCAGGGGTAACGTTCTCTCTTACTGAGCCCAAGGTTGCAGGTTCGAAACCTGGCGCAGTCAGCTGGGATTTGAGGGTGTGCAAATGCGAGGGAGCCGTGTCAGTACATTTACTGGCACGTTAAAGATCCCCTTCGAGGCAAAATTCCGGCACCCCGGCGTCTCTAAAAGCCTGTGTAGTTAAAAGGGACGTAAAACCAATAACATTATTACTATACAACTATACTCCTTGAAAAGGACAAAGAGTTATAACAATACACATGCATTTAGGTGAAAGTAGGCTATATATTCTTTAATGAACATCTTGTTTTTATCCAGTCCATCGGAACTGAAAAAAAAACAGCCCTCGTATGTACTATGCGTGCGCTTTCAATAGTACAGCAGGGGGCCATGGCGCGCCACAACCTCGGCCAAGGCCACCGCAAGAGCGAATAACAAAACTTCCGCTTGCCGTTCTTACTTTATATGAAAGACCCTGCATATCAACACTCTCCTTGCGGTTAACAAGCGACTGAATCATGAGCAATGCACTGGCAATGTGAGGAGCTAATTGTCAAAATCCAGCCAATAGGAGCTCGCGGCGGCCATTTTACGATCGTTCCCGCCAAATATGCCAGGTTCTTACTATGGAAATACAAAGTTATAGAATCAAACCTTAAGAAACTAATTTAATAAAACTGTTGAGAGAGGAAATTAAGTAAAATATATAGTTTACCGGATGAAATTAAGAAACTGGAAAAACATTGAATAAGAACGATGAATGTATAAAATCTAATGGATAAGTATTCTTGTAAAATGTAAAATAATAGAATCAATTTGAAAGAAAATAAAATGGATATCCTTTGGTTGGTTGGTTGGTTCCTTAGTTTAGGGGCTGCGACAACGCGGTCATATAGTCCCGTGTACTTTGAGTGTGTGTAAAATCTGTCTGATAACCGGTGTTAATTGTGATGGCTGTATTAGTGTGTGTTATCTGTAATTCATTTAGCTTGCCACGGTGGGTGAGTGGTTAACGTATCGGTCTACTAACCCCAAGATTGCAGGTTCGCTCCTGGCCGTGGTAAGTGGTTTTTGAAGGGCAGCCAAAATTTCGACACGTATCTCATATGATGTTGGCATGTCAAAGAACCCATTTGAATTCAGTAGGCCGTGTTCATAATGGAAAAATTAATCTCGGGAGTTTCCGCCAACACAAAGTTCCCCATTTCTCTACTAGAAAGCGCTATAGTGTTCAAGGAGCTTAGTTATCTAACCTCCTTGAATTTCATAGTGCTTCAAGGAACAACGAAATTCGACATGCAAGGTACCCGCTGGGTGGCAAATAACAAAGCTTGCACCCGGTTCCTGAGGCCATACGATATTATTATTATTATTACCATCTGTAATTCAGGTAAGGACTGCAGACGATTAATATCAAGTAGTTCCTACTTATTATACCAAATTCTACCGTCAACGACACAAAGCTGTGAACTTGGCTACTAGATGCCACCGCAACCGGCACCTGGCGATGAATATTGGAACTTAAACAAATCTAACCTACTAATTTAGCTTCACACAATTTTGGTTAGTGGATGGTTCTTTTATTATACATGACATAAATCTATGACATTGGCCCACTGGCTTTACTTCCCCTCCAAAGGAAGCCATACCGGGGATTTTTAATACTCTTAAAAATCTGACGACTTGGTTTTGAACCCGCGATCTTGGGCATTGAAACTTAGCATGCTATCAACTACGCCACTGAAGCCTCTCGACACCTCTGTGATCGTCTCTATGCACGATTGCATGACTGGATTGTTACTAGAGGAGGCTATATAAGATACTGAAATACTAGTCCAAGACAATCTGTCCATGCGTGTATGACCCTATGATAATGAACATACAGTCCACCACCTCTTCTAACGTTCAAATGAAACTGCACTCTTGTGGTACCATTGTTTCAGGGTATTCATTAGCCTACTTCGGATTTTTGCAAAAATATGAAAGTAGACTTATGTGATCAACACAGGGCGAAAAAAATTGTGTGTCTGTGCGTGTGTGTGTGTCTGTGAGGCTGTGTGTCTGTGAGTGTGTGTACTCTGAATGTCTGTCCGTCCGTCCGCCCCCCCCCCCCCCGCTATCAATTCGAACACTGTGAAACCGAATTGAACGAGATTTGGTACAGAGGTAGCACGAGCAAAGGGCACCTCAGTGTCATGTTTTATATCGCCTCCATCTTGACGGAAACGTAATGGTGGCCACCCAAATGTTCAAAGCTTAAATCAAATTACGACTAACCTATTCATCCGATCTCTATCAAATTTCGCAACAACATACCTTTATGTGAGAAGCGTTATTTGACCAAGCTACAAGGTCATCAGCCCGATACTTTTCGGATGGCGGCCATGTTTGTGTGCAAATCGATTCCTCCTATCAATTCAATCACCGTGAAACCGAATTGAACAATATTTGGTACAGAGGTAGCACTAGCAATGGGCACCTCAGTGTCATGTTTTGTATCGCCGCCATCTTGACGAAAACGTAATGGCGGCCACCCAAAAAAATAAAAGTTTAATTCAAATTACGACCAACCTAATCATGTGATCTCTACTAAGATTTGAAACTTTATACCGTTATGTATGAAGAATCATTTGACTAAACTACAAGGTCATCAGAAAAATAATTTACGGATAGCGGCCATGTATGTGTGCAAATAGATTCCCCCTAACTATTCAAACACGGTGAAACCGAATCGAACGAAATTTGGTGCTGAGGTAGCACTTGCAAAGGGCACCTCGGTGTCATGTTTTATATCACCGCCATATTGACGAAAACGTAATGGCGGCCACCCAAATGTTAAAAGATTAAATCAAATTACGACCAACCTATAATAATCTGATCTCTAAAAAATTTTGCAACAACATACCTTTATGTGGTAGGCATCGTTTGACCAAACTACAAGAGCATCAGCCCACTAGTTTGCAGATGGCGGCCATGTATGTGTGAAAATCGATTCCCCTATCTATTCAAACACGGTGAAACCGAATGTAAAGAAATTTGGTACAGAGGTAGCACTAGCAAAGGGCTCCTCACTGTCAAGTTTTATATCGCCGCCATCTTGACGGAAACGTAATGGTGGCCACCCAAATGTAAAAAGCTTAAATCAAATTATGACCAACCTAATCATCTGATCTCTACTAATTTTTGCAGCAACATACCTTTATGTGGTAGGCATCGTTTGACCAAACTACAAGATCAGCAGCTTAATAGTTTGCACATAGTGGCCATGTATGTGTGCAAATTGATTCCTCCTATCAATTCAAACACGGCGAAACCGAATTGAACGAAATTTGGTACAGAGATAGCACTCGCAAAAGGCAACTCAGTGTCATGTTTTATATCGCCGCCATCTTGACGGAAACGTAATGGTGGTCACCCAAATGTTAAAAGTTTAAATCAAATTACGACCAACCTAATCATCTGATCACTACCAAGTTTTGCAACATCATACCACGTCGTGGGAAGCATCGTTTGACTGAACTACAAGGTCAACAACCTAACAGTTTGCAGATAGCGGCCATGTATGTGTGCAAATCGATTCACTGTATCAATTCAAACACGGTGAAACCGAATAGAATGAAATTTTGTACAGAGGTAGCACTATCAAAGGACACCTAATATTCATGTTTAATATCCGTATAACACGTTGTATTTCAACAAACTACTACAATCAACATTCAATTGTCTAATCCCTGAAAAGGACAAAGAGTTATAACAATACCCATGCATTTAGGAGAAAGTAGGCTATATGTTCTTTACTGAACATCTTGTTTTATTATTATTATCATTAAAATTATTCATTATCCTCTTCTGTACTTGGAGTGAAATAATGAAAGCTGAACAGGAACTATCCTAGGTAAAGAAGTTGCATTAACGCCTCGTTCTACAGATGGGTGTCAGGCATACAGTATAATAAATTAAGCCATACGTTTTAATGTTTCAAACCAGTTTTACGAATAGCATAATATTAATTTGAAGAGGAAAACCAGCTACTTCAGTTGCCTACAGAATTCTCAAATTCCCAGTAATTAAGTGGTTTTCCTCCACACATTCCTACTCTAAAAGTTTGAGCCATAGTTATACTTCTTAGAAATATGCACGTTTCCCAAGGGCTCCAAATTGAACCAGATTAATTGTAAGAAATATGTATCAAAATTGCTTGGTTTTTGAAATGATAAGTACAGCTAAAATTCGGAAGTGGTCTCTAATCCTTCGACTTGATTTAACACCATCTGATAAAACACTTCCATTTTATTTTAAGAGGCACCAATTTTTAATTCGCTTGGCATCCTGTATCACAATCAACAAATCTTAAAGAGGAAATCCTGGAACGTATAGGTCTCTATTTACGTCAGCAAGTTTTCAGTCAAGCCAGTTATATGTTGCAATGCCAAGAGTGCGATCTTGCGACGCCCTTAAAGATGCAACAGTGCCAAATAGTAATCCTGCAAAGAATATCGTACATAAAACAAATAGTTCCATAAATATTTTCCCATTAACCATCATGTTTGGACGGGTTTCAACTAGTTACATATACACTCAGTTTTGAAATACTCTGCTACAAGTTTCCATACCTCTTGCTATCGTAATGAATATTTGTCGCCGTCCTCAACCTAAGATTAACACTGGACTGAGTTAATCTTCAACATTCATTAGTGTGCCGTGCTCTATCATGTACATATTCAGGTAGACGATAATGACTTTCTTCGATAATAAACGACCTGGAGTGACCTAATAAAGGAAACTCTAGCTGTTGATAGATATATGCGTGACCTGGAATGCTCAGAACCGCACGAAAATGCACTTGGAACGCAAATTGCCCATTCCAGAACAGTGGTGGGAGTCATTTTCATGCAAACCTCTACGTCTAACCACGAGATACATTTGGCTGATCACCTATTCAAGGTCTACGGGAGGAATTTTGGTAACGTGAAGAAACAAAATACCGATATAACAGGACGAAAACAGACGCATTTCAATGTCATGACTATATTGCTATATTTCCCTCTGCTTACAATGATTACGATATCTCAACAACAAACTTTTTCTATTGACCTGATAGTACTGGTACCGCACAGCTATTTAGTCTTCAAAGTGCAGGGGTGGGATTTCAATGAAGTGGTCAAGCACAGTGGAACAGAACATCTGACTAAAACCACTTATTCACATTCATCATCACTTTCACCATTCAAGTAGTCCTATACCAAACTCTATATTAATTACATCTTCGAACAATTATATGGGTATGTCAATATCATGACATGCCTTTTGACTAGCATATTGTAACATTGGCTTTGTACGTCGGTGAAGAAATTTGATTGTATAGCACACCGTGAAGTCTGATATGAAATGACGATGTTGTGATTTTACTTATAGATTTCACATTGTATCTATGAGATAAGGTCCACTTTACAATACAAATTCCTTTTATCTAACACTCAGAAATGATACATGTTTCGGCTATCAGCCTTCATCAGTCATTAGTACAGTAGAATACACACTCTCCAACATATGTTGTGTGTATGCTGCTAATGACTAATGAAGGCTGATAACAGCCAAAATATGTATTATTTCTGAGTGGCGGATAAATGGAATTTGAATTGTAAAGTGGACATTATCTTATAGATCTTGAACTCAATACGTAAAAAAGTAGAACATGGCCAAGGTCATTTCACATTGCAGTCTTACAAAACCAACGATCCTTCTCACGTAGAGCTTATACTGCCTAAATAGCACATATCAAGAGGTTGGCAATATTTTGTTGTTTTCGGTGGCAATATCTTGAGCGAAACATCCTTATTCGGAAAACTTTCATCTAATATAGTACGGTACGATCATTATGGCCTCACCAGGAATCGCACGGGAATAGGCTCTTCTCATCGTCACGTACATGTTCACCAAGGACTGTAGTTAGAAGGCGTTTCACATGCTCTTTCGTCAAAGAGGCAACAGAGCGAACGAAACTCGATTTGTCGTGATATATCGATTTGAATGACTGCCTGTGATTGGCTGGTTAAAGTGATTTCACTCTGACCGCTAGATAGCTCTAGCATAGCACTGAAATGTCTAGTCGGAAGTAACGATGAATTCACTATAGAGCTATGCACAGACTGCGTCACACCAGCTGTAGTTTTATCTCCTCTGTGAGATGGTGTTGACAATGATGACATTTCATATACTGTAATTACAGACGTGACTACAATTTTTTCGCTTAAATTTTAGCTGTAATGTAAAAATAAGCTTCCATGACTTAAAATGTGACTTCAGGAAGCCAAGCGTTTCCGAAACTGGTCAGGTAAAAATATAGAATGTCATTCAAACTTATACCATAATTCGTTCTGTGATTAAAATGTGAGATAGTCATGTTAGAATCTGTAAACTATACTATAAGCTCAATTTTGCAAACATTTGCTGCCAAAATAAACCTCATGTATTCCTTGCTTAAATTACACAACGCTTCAAACAATAAGTCGATATATTCATGGTCATCAAGATGTTAATCGTATGGCAAACGACTTGAGGCCAGTTGTCCACGAAGAGATCTCCACGACGAAGGCAATCAAATGGATGATTCCTTAACCAAAATTAAAAATTCCTAGCATTAGGACGATGCCATCATAGTCAGTAAGTGAAATGAAATGGTGGGATGCTCTGATGAATGCTGTCCACAGTGGATGGTTTAAAGCATTCTACATTTTAAACCTCACGTTTGATTTAATCAACAAATTGTGGAACTATGTTATTCCAAACATTTTCTTTGTCCACACTCCCGTCTGTTACCCCCTCAGGTTGAGCTACATGTTCCGTTCAATTTCAAGTAGCTCCAACTTTCGCTACCATATATCAATGATACCAAGTGGTGAACGTTGGAACTTTGATAGAGTGTTCTGACGAAATCTAACCTAATAATTTAGCTTCACACAAGTTTAGTCTGTGGAAGGATCTTTTTCATGCCATACATTTTTGACATGGGACCGCCGGCTTTACTTCCCCTCCGAAGGAAGGCATAATCAAGGATTTTAACGCTCTTAAAAAATCCGACGACTTCGGCCGGGTTTGAACCCGCCATCTTGGGAACAGCAGTTCAGCATGCTACCAACTACGCCACCGAAGCCTCTAAAATCATGCTATTTCTCGGTATTAATTTCGAAGTCTTATTGTAGAATATAATTAAATCAGTTGTTTCCTTCCATCATTTAG
Source organism: Meconema thalassinum (assembly GCA_946902985.2). NCBI lineage: Eukaryota > Metazoa > Arthropoda > Insecta > Orthoptera > Tettigoniidae > Meconema > Meconema thalassinum. The sequence goes on along the minus strand of OX336388.2, from coordinate 426,073,880 downwards.
CGCTGCGTGCAGTAAAATCGGATGATTTTTGGATATTGGGGAAAGGCAAAGACTTTTCCTCAGGTAATATTGCAGTTGTTAGTGTTCAGCTAAATGAAAGAATAATTAGTGACAGTAAGTTCTCGATAATTTAAAACCTCCGCCAATCAATACAAGTTAGTACACATATCGATCCAACAATGGGACCTTTTTCAGCAAATTATACTCTGTATTTCAAAAGAAAGAATGTGAATGAATTGGCGGGAGCTTGGAACAGCTGAGCTGTGTTGCCAAGTTTTTATTGTTGATGAAGATTAGCTGAATCGAATAATACACAGGGGACAGGGCTACACTTCGAACATTATTTCGGTACTAGTATGCGCAACAATATAATGTAAATGTCGATCCTGAGTCAACGCCGAGGACATTCAAATAGAGAAATACGGTACATAAATGAATAAATAACACACGGAAGCTATGCTACCTTTATCAGCGTTATTCAAAAAATACGAGAAAAAGGCCAAACAGCTATACAAATATAATACAAAATACAAACACTAAGTAATCAAATGATGAATACAGGGTCTTTCATATAAAGTAAGAACGGCAAGCGCAGTTTCGTTATTCGCTGCTCCGGTGGCCTTGGCCGAGCTTGTGGCGCGCCATGGCCTCGTGCCGTAGTATTGAAAGCGCGCGCATCGTATATTCGAGGGCTGTATAAAAGTAACAGATTGACATACCAAACTGATTTTACTACTAAATGTTTGCTTGTTTTAATCTTACAGTATGTCTCTACATAATCGCAAAAACGATTAAAACATTTGTCGCATCGTTACACCAGCTTTCCAATGCCCTCGGCAAAATATTCTGCCGTTTTAACGTTAAATAACTTAAAGAACATTTGTTTGTGTCTATATATGACTTTTTAGAATGATACGTTTTCAAAATATCGCCTACTTTCACAATTAAACATTTTTGGATTTTGTCGCAGAGATCTGGGACTTGGTTTGTGGGTAGAGGGGCTAAATACCTGCCATTTATGTCAAACACACTTTTTTGTAAAATTCCTAGTTTCCAAAATATAGTCCATTTTAAAAAATGAACATTTTTGCAAAAAATGTCAAAAATTCCATATTTTGTTCTAACGATTAAGGATATAAAAGCCATTGGTTTGAGTCTATATATGACTTTATAGGATGTTTAGTTTTCAAAATATAGCCTACTCTCCAGACATTTTTTAGATAAAAATTAAAAAAATATAATATTTTTCGACTAGGAATGGGATAAACGTAGGTGTTAGAGTTAACATATGAATTTATATGATTTTTAGCCTATTTTCAATTTTGAAAAAATAGGCTTATGAGATCACCTTTTGTCCGTGTGTGTGTGCGTGTGTGTGTGTGATTCGTGTGTGTGTCCCCCCCTAATAAAATCTAAACGGCAGGAGCGATTTCAATGAAACTCGGAAAGTTCATAGCACTATTCCCGGCGACCTCGACCGTGCCCTTCAAATTTTGTTACGACTCACCAATCTAACATGGCGGCTGTGCGAAATATTTCACCAGCATTCAATATCTCCGAAACTATTACCGATATTACCCTGGCATTTTCTATGGTGATAGAGGGAACTACTATAAGTTCACTTATGTGACTTTTGAAAACCTGGTAACTACAAAACGAACATGGCGGCCAAGCGAATTTGCGACTTTTAAATAGACGTTTCTCGCGATTTGACCAACCAAACGCAATGAAACTTGGTACAGTATATGTTTATATACATTGTAATGCACCGACATCTAACTTCGTTCAATTGTTTACATAATCACATGATGGCGGATGTGCGAAATATTTCACCGGCATTCTATATCTCTGAAACCATTAGCGGTATCTCCCTAAAATTTTGTACTGAGATAAAGGGCACTACGGGAAGTCCATCTATAAGATTTTCAAAAACCGGTTAACTACAAAACGAACATGGCGGCCAAGCGAATTTGAACATTTTAAATAGACCTTTCTCGCGATTTAATGTTCCAAGCGCACTGAAACCTGGTACAGGAAATATTTATACACATTGTAATCCACTGGTATCTAATTTAGTTCAATTGTTTTCATAATCTCAAGATGGCGGCAGTGCGAATTTTAAAATTAAGTTTTTATTTCTTGTGATGTAGTCATGCGATCGAAGTGAAAGTTTGAATAATGAACCTACGCAATAATTTTCCTTTAATGGTACATGACTCTATGGCCTATACATTTAACAATCCAACATGGCGACCATCCGAAATATTTAGACGATACTGAATATCTACGAATCTATTTTAGCAATCAAACTGCATTTTTTAATGTCCATAGGGGCTATGAACTTAAGTTCACCTATAGGACTTTAAATAACCTGGTGATCACAAATCCAACATGGCGGTGACGCGAATTATAAATATTCACATGGACGTTTCTCGCAATTTAACCATCCGCGTGCAGTGAAACTTGGTACAGTAAATCTTTATCCGAATGTTAATCCACTGGCATCTAATTTATTTCAATTGTTTCCATAACCTTAAGATGGCAGCTGTGAAAAATTTTTAAATCTCCTTGTTTTCTCTTGTGTCCTAATTATGCGATTGAAGTTTGAATACTACTCGTTCACAATAATCTGCATGTAACAGTACATAACTCTAGGACCTACATATATAAAATCCAACATGGCGACCATCCGAAATATTTAGTCGGTTCTCAATATCAACGAATCTATTACAGCAATCAAACTGAAATTGTGTATGTTAAATAGTGGCAATTAACACAAGTAGGATATATGAAAATAGGCTGTATAGTTCTTCACGGAACTACTTGTTTTAGTTTAAACATATAGTCTACTTTCCCCATTCACCTTTTTTTGAAAAAAAAAATGTTCTTGACTAGGCATGGGATAGAGGTAAGAGTATGAGTTGAGAGTACCTTAGAGTACTTTAGATTTTTTGAAAGTTTACTGTGTTGTTGTTGTTGTTGCTTACAAACATGGCAGTAAGCATTATGTTGTGACATAATAGAGTAATGTACTTTCCAAGGCCAAGAGAAAAATCCACTAAATGCATTGACAAAATAACTTGTCAAATAAGCCAACACAAAAGCCAAAATATAAACCAACACTAAAGTCAACACACAAAAAGACAACCTAAAAGCCAACATAAAATCCGATATACAGAATAAGCCAACACAAAATGCCAACATAAGACCCCACACATAAAGAAATACATAAGCTTATTTGTAAAATGTTAAACACTTGCATGGTATTACATTTTAGGTAATGCATGTGAAACATGAACTCACTTGTCTGTTGTATGAGAAGGACTCGTCAGCAATGACCTGTCAACAATGGACACTGCTTGCACATTTATAATTACTACCCACCTCTCTCCACTCCTAATGCAAAATGAACATGTAAAACACTAATTGGAAAAATCCATGTTTCCATATTGACAAATAGAAAAAAAACATTAAACTGAAATTTTTAAAACTGTTAATGGGAATTTGGTAAATTGACAAATGTGAAAACAACAAATTGGAAAATCCATGTTTCTATATCATGAAATTGAAAACCTTTAAACTGACATTTTATGAACTGTAAATGGGAAATTGTGAAATTGATAAATGTGTAAACTGGTCATACTAAATATGAGGAAGAACTATTGGATATAGAAAATGAGCTTTGTCAAGCTAAAATTATTGTGTAATGAATCCATGACGTAACCGCTTAAACTATTTCTTAACAATACATGTAATATTTTCTACCACTTTGCTACCACTTTGCTACCACTTTTCTACCACTTTGTTACCAATTGTCTACCACTTGTCTACCACTTTGCTACCACATTTCTACCACTTTTCTATCACTTTAAACTGTACATATTAAATATAAAAGCTAACGCTAAATAATTCTATTACCAGAACAGATATAACCTTTGTAGTGTGCAAATCATACTAGCAGGTTAGTTGTAAAATGTTAAACACCTGCATGGTACTACATTTTAGGTAATTCATGCGAAACATGAACTCACTTGTCTGTTGTATGAAAAGGACTCGTCAACAATGACCTGTCAACAATGGACACTGCTTGCACATTTTTAATAACTACCCACCTCTCTTCACTCTTAATGCAAAATGAACATGTAAAACACAAATTGGAAAAATCCATGTTTCCATATTGACAAATAGAAAAAAAAACATTAAACTGAAATTTTTAAAACTGTTAATGGGAATTTGGTAAATTGATAAATGTGTAAACAACAAAATGCAAAATCCATGTTTCCATATTATGAAATTGAAAAACTTAAAATTGATATTTAAAAAAACTGAAAATGGGAAATTGGCATATGTGTAAACAACAAAAATGAAAAAAAAAAATCCAGTGGGGGGGGGGGGGGGTAGTGACCATGTTGTACAGTAACCTATAAGACTAGCATAAGGATAGTTGCATGACATGTAAAACACAAATTGTAAAAAAATCCATGTTTCCATATCAACAAATAGAACAAAAAACATTAAACTGAAATTTAAAAAAAACTGTAAATGTGAATTTGGTAAATTGCCAAATGTGAAAACAACAAATTGGAAAATCCATCTTTCTATATCATGAAATTGAAAACCTTTAAACTGACATTTTAAGAAATGTAAATGGGAAATTGTGAAATTAATAAATGTGTAAACAACAAAATGAAAAAATCTATGTTTTCCATATTATGAAATTGAAAAAACTAAAAGCTGACATTAAAAAACTGAAAATGGGAAATTGGAAAATTGACATATGTGTAAACAACAAAATGAAAAAAAAAATCCGTTTGGGTAGTGATCATGTTGTACAGTAACATGTAAGACTAGCATAAGTATAGTTGCATGTACCTTATATGCTTTGTGTATGTGCATTAGCCTTTGGATTAGCTTAAGTTAGGTTTGGTAAAGTTCGGTTTAATGAGGTTAGGTATGTGACCTTGTAGTTTACTCTTTTAGGAAAATGTAAAAAAGTAAAATCTAAAGATCAAAGAATCTTAAATTTAAAATGTAAAATCTAAAATCTTAAAATGAGGTTTCTGCTGGTTATGACAACACGTTTATGATTTAGTCAATGTTGATGTGTGGTATCCAATTACTACTGACTTTGCATGATCATCACCCATTGTCTTGATCAACACCTTGGGTTTCAAATTACTGCAGCGTTAGTCATAGCAATAGAACTGTGCGCTCTCTGCCATGTCAGCAACATGACACCGGAAGGAACACCTGTGTATTATCCAATAACTGCTAACTTTGTATAATTATCACCCATTGTCTTGATGAACACGTGGGGTTTCAAATTACTGCAGTGTTAGTCATAGCAACAGAACTGTGTGCTCTCTGTCATGTCTGTAATATTACACAGGAAATAACAAGACATCTTACTGTACATACCATCTCATCAGTTTTAACATCTTAAGAACAAGTATTATTCTCTTTCAACTACAAATGACTCGTTAGAACACATCCATTCACCAAGTTAGATCCCTTGACCTGCTCTCAAATGGCATGTGCCTCGTGTACTAGGGTGTGTGCATTAGCCCTAACCTAACGTTACGTACGAACTATACAGAATGTGACTTGTTAGCTCTTATTGTGCACGTGCACAGGTGATCACTTGTGTTTTAGGTCATATTACACGTGAACTTGCATTTTCTCACGTAATTGCATTTCTCTGTTCCACAAGATACAAATTTGATTGCTGGATTGTATCCTGCACTGTTTATGCGATATAGCTTTGCCAGGTAGTTCTCTACATATAGCAATTTTACCACTGCTCTACCTACGCCTTTTGCTCTTTTGGCTTTCTTACAGTCTAGTGTGAGATAGACAGCATTAACTGTATATCAAACCCAGTTCACCTTAGTATTTGTAATCCAAGTAATAATTTGAAAAGACACAAATGTAATAAGTTTTGAACGTTATCTCTGATTTGTTTTGTTTAATATGTTTATGACATGCATATTAACCTGAAATCGAACCCTCTGGTGAAAAGGATAACAGCTTAACCACTGCACCACCATGCCCTTGTTTCTTAGTTCGACTCGTTCTAGGCCTCAGACCTGGAAATCGAGTTAAGACTACCAATACAAGAGCTAAAAGTGCTTACCACTGCAACACAAAGAAAATGGATAGCTGGTAACATTAGACAACCGGAAATGATTATATTTCTGTTAGCAATGCATTTCGTCATCAGCCTACTGTCTGAGCACTGACAGCAACACAGTTCAGTTTAGAACAAGCGAGTGTGTGTGTGTATAGATTATTAGCCTCAAGTATTTAAAGCTTGTTGTGTGTAGCGATCATTTTGTCTCGGTAACCACTGAGCATATTTGTGTTTTTGCTATCCTCTTTAACCAATCAAATAAAGATAGTCTACTCTTAATTCTTGATAAATCAGAGTTTGCGTACACCGTTTCTCATTTATTAACACATACCTGCAACCTATACTCTCTCTATACAGCAGTTTGATCTGAAAACAAGTTTCAATGGTAAAAGACTTGTCAGTCACCATACATGTAGCCTACACTAATTCTTTCTCTACCTAGCTATGTTTCATCACGCACGGTAAACATCTCACATGTTCTTACCCGATTATTAGTTTATAAAATCTCAGGTCAATGACCTTGATGTATTGGGTATTTTTGGTAAATGCATTGGCCATGGGAAAGGGTTGACCATTCTAAGTCCTATGACACCTCACATGTTGATATTCAATTATTAGTTTATAAAGTCTTAGGTCAATGACCTTGCTGTTTTGAATCTTTTGGGTAAATTCGTTGGTCATGGAAAAGGGTTAACCATCCTGAGTCCCATGACACCTAACTTGACCCTCTCTGATTATTAGTTAGCGAGGTATTAACAAAAGTGTAGTTAGGCCCTTTTAACAAAAAATAAATAATACATTCAAAAACAAAATGTCACCTCAAGTCCAACGACCTCTCATACAAGTCCCATAGCCTTATTGGTTCATGAGATGTTAAAAAGCTAATTACCTATTAGTTTTGGATCTTTTGATAATTAAAGAAAACCTCATCTATAAATCTGTATTGAAAAAGCCCGCCCTCTTACAAAAAACCCAAGTGCACATGCGTAAAAACAAAAAAAAAACATGTTAATTCATAGTAGCGATCAGCTCTTCGCTTGCGTTTCAATGGAACAACGTTTAATTTCATTTTAGCATTAGGGGTCATGGGCCAGTCAAAAGGAACCGGTCTAAAGGGATTAGTCAAAAAGGACCCGTCAACAAGGACCCTTTCACAGGGGCTCGTCCACAAGGACCCGTCAACAAGGACCCGTCAACAATGTGCCGTCAACAATGACCCGTCCACAGGGACCCGTCCACAGGGGACTCGTCCACAAGGACCCGTCCACAGGGGCCTGCGTGTGCGTGCGGGGGAACATACGATTACGTCAGCAAATCATCTTATCTAGTTTCAGATTTAGCCACTACGGCGCGTGCAACACACAGAAAGTGCGTGGGAACATACGATTACGTCAGCGAAACATGAACTCACTTGTTTGTTGTATGAGTATCAGTTTAGTAGTGGCATCAAGCAGCAAAAGACGTTTACTTACACACAATCCATCATTATGGTAAGCTTTTTTTTTCTTATCATTATGGAAATCTCCTTATTAGAATAAAATGTTATAGTGGTTCTGGTCACTTATAGCTAAACTGTAATAGATATGTTTTTTTTGTTTCTTTATAGGCTACTACAATTAATATTCTCAATGCTATGGGGGTAGAACTGTTGATTAGAGAGAAAAACGCTCACTGAATTACCAATGCATACTCTTTTCCGTATCATTAACATTCAAAAAAGTGGACACAATGTATGGTGAACGTGTATTATGTGTTAGTGAAAATTTTCAGACATTCCTATCTACACGTTTTAATGATATATGTCAGAAAGTGTGCTCGAGGATCTAAATCGTGGTGGACATTCTCTATATCTAATTTATGAGGGTATAAAAAACAATAGATGCATTTTACATTCTGACTTTGAAGTTAGGTTAGGTTAGGTTAGGTTAGGTTTGGTAACGTGGGATCTGGTTAGGTTAGGTAAGGTTAGGTTAGGTAAGGTCAGGTTAGGTTAGGTTAGGTGAAGTTGGGTTAGGCAGAATGGCTGCGGTATGAATCAAAAGCCACCTCCTGTCAGTTTTGCCTCACAAGGTTGAGTGTACCCCATTCCAACCCTCAGCCTAGAATTAAATTTCTTGACAGAGCCTGGACTCGAACCCGAGCCTCCACAGTAACAGCTAAAAATGCTAGCCACTACACCATAAAGTGGGGCAATATAAGGCTGGTCTTGGTTGTACATGATCAATCAATAATTACCTAATAATAATAATAATAATAATAATAATAATAATAATAATAATAATAATAATAATAATAATAATAATAATAAATATTCCATTTAGCAACTACATAGCCGACCTCTCCCTGGGTTCTTTTACATGCCAAAATCGTATGACATGCGTGTCTTAATTTTTACCGCCTTTCAAAAACCACTTACAACGACCAAGAGCGAACCTGCAAGCTTGGGGTTGGTAGTCCGACACGGTAACCACTCACCCACCGTGGCAAGCTATCAATCAATAATTACCAAATAAAATTAATAATAATAATAATAATAATAATAATAATATTAGTAAATATTCCATTTAGTAACTACACGGCCGGCCTCCCCCTGTGACAGCGTGGCAGCCATATTGCCCATTAGCCCCTGTGCCAGCTCTGAATGACCTCTCCATAAGAATAACATAGGGCTGGTTGCGCGCGGCGGCCATCTTGCCCATTAGCCCCTGTGCCAGAATCGCCTTATATTTCCTACTGCGATCCACACGGCCAGTGCTGGACGCGGGACTAAATTCCTCGTTATGAGGGGAGTTGAAATATTTCCTATTCTTTGGCTGGCGTGTTGTTTAATTAGCTGTATTTTATTTTGAGATAATATTATTAAAGTAATTAATTTTCAATTAAAACAATGTGCTGCAGCACTTCAGCACATAAGAGGTGGCCGTCCCTGGCCCTGTGTATTATTCGATTCAGCTGATCTTCATCAACAATAAAAACTTGGCAACACAGCTCATCTGTTCCAAACTCCCGCCATTTCATTCACGTTCTTTCTTTTGAAATACAGAGTATAATTTGCTGGAGAAGGTCCCATTGTTGGATCGATACGTGTACTTTTCTTTTTTAGCGTATGGCTTTTAGTCCCGGGAGTGTCTGAGGACATGTTCGGCTCGCCAGAGTTTGTAGCTACTTCTTTGCGAACACCCATGGGGTGAGCTGCAAGTACCGGTGTGTGTGTGTGTGTGTGTGTGAGTGTGTGGAGTGTTGTCTGGGGAGGAAAGTGTAATTGTAATGACGAGGAGTTGGAAGGTAGCGGCTGTGGCCTATAGTTAGGGACCAGCCCCGGCATTTGCCTGGAAGGAAGATGGGAAACCACAGAAGACCATCTTCAAGGTTGCCGGCGGGGGGAATCGAACCTCCTCGCCTGCCGGATGTGAGCGACTGCCTACAGCACGCCGTAACGACCACGGCTAACTCACTCGGTGATACGTGTACTGACTTGTATTGATTGGTCGAGCATTTAAATTATCAAGAACGTACTGTCACTAATTATTCTTTCATTCAGCTGAACACTAACAACTGCAACATTACCTGAGGAAAAGTCTTTGCCTTTCCCCAATATCCAACAAGATGTTCAGTAAAGAACATATAGCCTACTTTCTCCTAAATGTATGAGTATAGTTATAACTCGTTGTTATTATCAAAGAGTATAATAGAACTATTCTTTGTTGAAGACCTTAGAAACGATTTACCTCTACCAAACGCCACAACCTAGATAAAAACTGCTACCATCATTGAAGAAAGAAAGATAAGAAGTATATCAAGAATGTTATGGATCTGGAGACATAATCGACCGGACTGGCTGCGTGGCTCAGCGGTAACGTTCTCGCTTGCTGGGCCCTAGGTTGCAGGTTCGTATCCTGGCGCAGTCAGCTGGCATTTGAGGGTGCACAAATGCGAGGGAGCCGTGTCAGTACATTTACTGGCACGTTAAAGATCCCCTTCGGGCCAAAATTCCGGCACCCCGGTGTCTCTAAAAGCAGCAGTAGTTAAAAGGGATGTAAAACTAATAACATTATTATTATTATTATTATTATTATTATTATTATTATTATTATTATTATTATTATTATTATTATTATTATTATTATTATTATTACATATACGACCTGCCATGGGCAACATCCAACTTTGAGTTGAGGCATGTCTTTACACGTCTGGTTGTGCATGGCTTTCACAACCCTAATTGAATTAACAAATCTTTCCATGACCCTACAGAGACGTGTGTATACAAACTATGTGGATATTTTCGATTGCTATTTGCCTGAAATAAAAGTAGTAATTAATAACCTGAACTAACACCAACGGCTTGAATTCAGTTACTATGTGAAATCGTTTTGTTCTTTACTTCAAATAACATTTCCAAGTAACGCAAAATAGGCTGTTACAAACCCTTTAAAATAAAAAGTAATAAAAATGTATCGTAGTATCATCTTGTCATTCTTAAAATTCGATGCGCATAGAATGCCAATGGTATAGTAATCAATGGAGCCCCACGTAGACTAGTCGTGACATCTAGTGGTGAAATATCGAACAATATAATCCTAACAGAGCGAGTGCATTCTAGCGGCCAGAAGAAGAAACTTTTCAATAAAATCTGGAAGTTAATAAGTAGGTCGGCGTGGAGTTACCTTTTTGGCAGCTAGATGTCTCGAGTAAATCTGCTGGCGAATTATCTTTTAATTAAATATATATTTTACACCATAATATGCACAATATAACGCTTAATTTTAAAACATCTGAGTCATTACAAAACAATAAACATATAACATTCCAAGCAAAAACCTAGCTCTGATCGGGTTTGAATCATAGGCATTTGAGCGATAGGCTAACGCTCTACCACTGAGCTAATTGTGTCAACGAATATCGTTCTATATAAAATGACTTACATAGAACTTGTTAGCAAATAATGATTTATACTAAACGATTTCATCACTGGAGTATATTATTTATATATAAAGCATTTCATACAAAGTTTATTTATTTTGTATCAGTACGCTATATTGCATGCAATACTCAAATTAGTGAAATATAAGTCAGGCACAAGATATCCGCTGCCATCTTGTCTTATTACTGATCAGCTCAGCTTTTTAAAATCACGTCTGCACTATAGTATTACAAAATAAACTTTTAATTTCGAACGTGCCACTTCCTTTAGAACAGTTAAAACGATTCTCGGCTCGATAATCGGAACTGGTAGGTCCCATGATATGGATTATAAAGTTTGCATAATTCGCACGGCCGCCATCCTGAAATGGTATGGCGGACGACCTTGTAGTTTGGTCACAAGACGCATCCTATACGAAGGTATGTTGTTACCAAATTTGGTAGAGATCGGATGATTTGGTTAGTCGTTATTTGATTTTACGTTTTGAACGTTTGAGTGGCCGCCATTCAGTTTTAGTAAAGATGGCGGCGATATAAAACATGACACTGAGGTGTCCTTTGCTAGTGCTACCTTTGTACCAAATTTCGTTCAATTCGCATTCACCGTGTTCGAATTGATAGGGGGGACAGACATTCAGAGTACACACACTCACAAACACACAGACACACACACACACACACACACACACACACACACACACACACAGACTCACACACACACATACACACACACACACACACACACACACACAGACTCACACACAGACACACTTTTTTCGCCCTGTGTTGATCTCATAAGTCTACTTTCATTTTTTGCAAAAATCGAAAGTAGGCTAAAAATCAACCGATTTTATTGCACGCAGCGCTAAATGATGGAAGGAAACAACTGATTTAATTATATTCTACATCAAGACTTCGAAATTGACGATGAGAAATAGCAAGACTTGAGCGGCTTCGGTGGCGTAGTTGGTAGCATGCTGAACTGCTGTGCCCAAGATAGCGAGTTCAAACCCGGCCGAAGTCATCAGATTTTTAAGAGCTTTAAAAATCCTTCATTATGCCTTCCTTCGGAGGGGAAGTAAAAACGGCGGTCCCATGTCATAGATTTATGGCATGAAAAAGATCCTTCCGCAGACTAGCATATTGTAACATAGGCTTGTTCGTCGGTGAAGAAATGCCAAGAGTGCGATCTTTCGACGCCCTTAAAGATGCAACAGTGCCAAATATTAATCGTGCAAAGAATATCGTACATAAAACAAATAGTTCCATTAATATTTTCCCATTAACCATCATGTTTGGACGGGTTTCAACTAGTTACTTATACACTCAGTTTCGAAATACTCTGCTACAAGTTTCCATACCTTTTGCTATTGTAATGGATATTTGATGCCGTCCTCAACCTAAGATTAACACTGGACTGAGTTAATCTTCAACATTCATTACTATGTCGTGCTCTATCATGTACATATTCAGGTAGACGTTAATGACTTTTTTCGATAATAATCGACCTAGAGTGACCTAGTAAAGGAAACCCTAGCTATTGCTTGGGATATGCGTGACCTGGAATGCTCAGAACCGCACGAACATCCACTTGGACGCAAATCGTCCATTCCAGGAACAGTGGTGGGAGTCATTTAAATGCACAACTGTACGTCTAACCACGAGATACATTTGGCTGATCACCTATTCAAGGTCTACTGGAGGAATTTTGATAACGTGAAGAAACATAACACCGATAAACAGGACGATAACACACTCATTTCAATGTCATGACTATATTGCTATATTTCCCTCAGCTTACAATGATTACGATATCTCTTTCTATTGACCTGACAGCACTGCACAGCTATTTAGTCTTCAAAATGCAGGTGTGGGATTTCAATGAAGTGGTCAAACCACAGTGGAACTGAACATTTGACTAAAGCCACTTTTTCACATTCATCATCACCTCCATCACCATTCAAGAAGTCCAATATCAAAATCCATATTATTTACATTTTCAAACAATTAGATTGGCATGTCAATGTCATGACATGTATTTTGACTAGCGTATTGTGACATAGGCTTGTACGTCGGTGAAGCAAGTTGATTGTATAGCACACCGTGAATTCTGATATGAAATGACGATCGTGTAACTTGTGGTTTTCACATTGTAGTCTTACAAAACCAACGATCCTTCTCACGTGGAGCTTATATTGCCGAAGTAAGTACTGTCCCCGATAATCCGGATAGTAGGCTGTCAGATATCCGCCCCCTCAATCGGATTGCCAATAATCAAACGCACCGGCACAGCTACATCAATGAAAATGGCACTGACAGATACTACCGAGATTAGAGCACAGCAGTTAACAAGAAATTATTGTGGAACACACCAAAATATACGGGGGTTCATACTTACCTTTACTTACCTCTTCAAATTAATCTCGGGTCTGGGTTGCCAACTGGATCACTTAAAGTATGCCCTCACAATAACCTCCACCATGATATTTAAAATGAACCAAAACGAAGACAAGAAACTTTAAACTGTACAATAATTTATTTCACATAAAGGGAATGACTCTAACAAAATTTCAACAAAATAAACGTGGCAATCAGAAGCCATTGTCAACGTAATCATGTCCTCCTGTAGGACTTGTAGACGTTACATACAAATTTTCATCTTTCACTAGCTCAAAAAGAACGTAATAATCATAATACACTTGGAATGGATAAGGGAGTTGGGACGAGACATATAGCAATTGTTTTCCTTTTTCATAAACATCACACTTTTATTAATAGCCGCAAGGCTGCTATGTAGACGACCTTGGCCTCTATCATACAGTTGTCAGGCCACCTGCACCATGTCGCCTGCTTGCATCGTCAAGTGGACCCACCTGTCCAGCCAACGTTAGCATATGCTAGTTACATCAGAGCCTAGCTCCTTTTCAAAACACTTTAAATGTCCTCAACTCAACTCAAATATTATCACGCAAATCTTTTAAATGCTCCAATCAAATATTAATGGATTACTCTGATAATCCCAACTCTTGTTTAATTATATAATCCAAATGTTTAATTAGCGTTGTTTAGAGTATTATAACAAAACGCTTAATGTTTATAACAAATGCTCATTAAATTATTTATAACAATTTAAATTGTTTATAATATTGTCAAACGACAATTGAAAAATTTATACACGCCTCTATTAATTCCTTTCGTTCCAAATTATAATTAAAGATATTTACAAATTATTTACAATATTAATATTATTAATATTAGAATACATTAAACCACACGTTTATCTGGTTGATAATTACTCAAATCGGGTTGATATAATCGACCAATGAAGGTTATTTATATTTAACTGTTATAGAATCAGGTTTAATAAGGTTTAATAATTATTATTATTATTTGTGATGGTAACCTCCAATCAAAATCGTTATCTCAAATTAATTGAACACTCTTGTTAATTATAACAGTAACTTCACATGATTAATTTTCAAAGGACCTGGACAATAAACTCAGCGGAAAAATACTTCGCTCAAAAAGCACAAAATTGCATAAAAATAGGCCCAGAATTCATCATATATCTCACTATATATGGCATAAAAATCTTCCACAATACATACAAAAACCTCCACTTACAAATTCTTCAACATCATTAATAACTGTGGGAATCTCCTTCACTTATTCAAGGGCATTATTCATCAGCGACTTTTACACGTCCACTGAACTAACGATTATACATCCATAGTTCCTCCTTAAAATTCTTATATTCATTAATTGTGTCAAACTGTTATTATATTTAACCTTCGTGGGTTTCATTCATGAATCGATATGAAGTAAAAATTTGCCAATCACAAATAAATTTAATAGCAAATACGATTAGACACGCCTCCCTGGTCTATCAAAATTGAGATTAATATCTTCAAAGTAACGCAGTATAAAAATACTATCTTCAATCAAAGTTCATCTAAACTGCATAATAGTCGAATAGAATACAATTAGACTGTGGAATGCAAACATTATTGTTCCAATCTAGAATTGAGAAAAACTCCTAACAAATGTTCATTACTATAGTGTATTCAATAAATCGTAATCAAAGTTCATATTTCATAAAATTGTCTATAATGCAATGGTATTTCAAAACTGACGATAAATGTCTATGTTGCAATCATATTCGTAAAACGACTAGTATTTCCAAGATCGTCGATACAGTAATAGATTTTAACGCTCTAAAATCTTTTAATTATTCTTCTTTCTTGAGGATGACAGAAAATTGGTCAAAGTAATTTACTGAATATAATTACTTTAATAAAATGACACGCTGTCTGAATTCAAATTTGCCATAGAAAATCGTTAACTTTACAGTCAAATCGTGACTACTAAAATATGCAAATTATTGAAAGAATATATTATCAGTCTCAACTGATCCAAAATTATTTAAATATGCCACTGACATAACAATGTCTTAATAAATCGTAGAAAAAGGCATAACTCATCAAAGTGTACTGAGTACAAAAATATCAAGCAAGAATATGGGGCAAAATATATAAGACAAAAAATATGGGAAAAATGGTTGCTCAGATATCGCTAAATGGCTCAAATAAAACAAGAAACGTTCACGATTACCTTATCTGTTGATTGAAGTTCCAGAGGAAAGTTTCCAAAGAAGACTGCTGATGGTTCCATTTCACCAACGTAAATATGTGCTCCGACCTCGAACCTGGAACCAGTGCCCTCGGAGAATCGAACTGCTGCCTCCTCCGGAAATTGCACTGCTCCATGTAGACGATAGACATCCTTCTGGCAAAACTCTTCTTTGTGAGCCGGGTCCACCCTGGCCTCTCTTGAAAGTTCCCTGAAGTTCTGGCAAAACTCTTCTTTTTGAGCCGGGTCCACCCTGGCCTCTCTTGAAAGTTCCCTGAAGTTCTGGCAAAACTCTTCTTTGTGAGCCGGGTCCACCCTGGCCTCTCTTGATAGTTCCCTGAAGTTCTGGTAGAAATTCGTCATGAAGTTTATTTGCAGTTATTTCCGCAGAAATATTCATATTTGTGAAGTATGAAAATATTTCCACTGCCATTTGATATAATTCAGCGTTGGACCACGATGCATGAGTGTAGTTGGATGTTCACTACATGCTCGCTTTTGTAGAATGGCGATTAACGAAGTTCCATGCTGCTATTTCACTCCATTGATATATGTCCCAATTGCATTAAAGTCCTTAGCCTTCCATCTCCATTTCCGTTATAATAGTTGAAAGAACTGCCATATTATACTGTTCCATATTAGACTGTAGCGTTATATCACCAAATGCAATCTGTAGTATCACGGTTACAATACACGTGTCAGCCGTAGCGTAGAATGTGGTGTTATAAAAGTGCTTCTCAGGTGGCGAGAAAATCACTTTTGTCTGCCGTCTTAAAATGCCAATATCTTCCAAATTATAATCGTGAAAATGTTCAACTTTACTACACACTTTAATACTGCTATGCACAATAGAATTAGCTTACAGGCATTAGTCAACTCTTGATATATTATCTTGTAGACTCTTTAATGTGTGCGTTTCAACTTTGCCTAGTTTCAAAACCGTAAAATGGTACTGCTGCACTGCTCCGTGCTTGTTCGATGCGGTGGGCTTTACCACGCACGCTAATAACGACTTGCTTCACTGAATCACTCGAAAACGACTATAAGACACCAGAAATATGATCAATATGAGAGCTCCTCTCTGCTGTGCAAGACCGTTTATCAACTTCTTAAGGGGCGTATCCATCCCTTCCATAGCTTGTTCCTCCGTCATCGCTAGAAGTTCTAACTTTGGCAATACTTGACGGATTTTCAAATTTCAAAAACTCAAAATTAATTTCTTCAAAATTCCAGATCAATGCCATAACTGAAAATAGATTTCCACAGTTCTGCATTCAAAAGTAATTAAATATGTTAGTTTCAGTAATCTCCGTCTCCCTCCAAACTATCATTCATTGGTTCGAGTCTTTCCTCCAATAGCGTAACTTCTTCCTTAGCACAATTCCACGTTTTCCTGCGACTGCGTCGTAAATCTCAGATCTTTCTCGAACAAAATCATGACGTCACCAAGAATCTCAGCTCAATCAGCCTACTTGCATGGAGTCTACGTCATCCGTGCCTACGTCATGAATATCCACGTCACAACTATGACAGCCATAACTTTCTTCATATTTGCCAATACAGCCACCGTGGTCTCAATATAATTCAATTTACGGGGGCATTCTCCCTTCACCACGTTTTAAAAACAGTTGCAAATTGTTTTTAAACTCTGTGTTATAAGTATCTGAATTCACTTGAACACGAAATTGAATTATTATTGGCTTACTCTTGGATAATATTTCTTCAAGTTTCCAGCATTGAACTTGCCATATACGACATTATTCTCATCATCGTAGAGTTCATAACAGTTGTTTTCATAAGCCTTCGTAATTCTGAACGGACCCATAAACACATTTCCAAACTTGGGATAGATTTTCTTACTCACATCAGCCTTGACAGGTCTGCGTAGTAATACCAGATTTCCAATTTCTAAGGGAGCACCAAAACGTTTTCCAGCTACTCTTTTCAATCGTTTTTCTGCTGCTTTCTGGAGTTGTTCCTTCGCTCTGTCAATTCTCTGCTGCCTTCCTAGGTCGGGATCTCTAGGAACGTGGTTAAAAAGATTGTCCCACGGCCTTTCTGGGTTTCTTCCTAGATGAAGTCTCATTGGCACTTCTCCTGTGCTCTCCTGCACTGTAGAATTTAGACACTCCTCAATAAGGGGTACAAATCTCACCCAACCAGAATGATCATTCGGACAGAAAATCCGACAAAATTTCGAAAATTCAGCCATATATCTTTCTGAAGAATTCGATTCTGGATAGCG
The DNA here is from genome assembly GCA_946902985.2 of Meconema thalassinum. Classification (NCBI taxonomy): domain Eukaryota; kingdom Metazoa; phylum Arthropoda; class Insecta; order Orthoptera; family Tettigoniidae; genus Meconema; species Meconema thalassinum. The sequence continues at coordinate 426,055,953 of OX336388.2, read as the reverse complement.
CACGCTTGAAAATATGTGCTTAATACCAAGCCTTTCCATATCTGCAGTAAATTCTAAGGATGTAAACTGAGCTCCATGATCTGATAGTAGATATTCTGGTTTACCAGCTTTTGGAAATACAGCATGTTCCAGTCTGCTTACAACGTTCCTCGTGTTAGCTTTTTGCATGGGACTCATTGTTACAAATTTTGAGAAGACATCCACGGTAACCAACAGGAACTGATTACCCTGATATCCCTTCAGACAAGGACCAAATATGTCCGTCGCCATGAGTTCATTTGGTTTAGAAGGAATCATAGCCTTAGGTTTTCCTTTTAATAGAGCGGAAGCATACTTTGCTCTTTGACATTTATCACATGAACGAATGACATTAGCAATGCTGGAACGCATGTTAGTCCAAATAAACCTCTCTTTAAGAGTATCAAGAGTTTTATCCAGACCCGCATGTCCAGTTGCGTGATGAGCTACCCACACTAAATTGACAACAAGTTTAGGTGGCACGACTATTCGGAGCTTTGTATGCGCAGAGTCAGCATACTTACATACGATGTCTCCACTCAAGACAAAGTGTCGTGAATCTCTCAGTGTAGCTGCATAGTCAACATCAGTGTTGTTCATGTAACCCTTAAGGAACCTGTACATTTACCTGATTGGAGCGTGTCTCTTCTGTGACACACCGATTCGGGCTAACCTCCTAACGGTCTCTTGATCTTGCTGCTCCAATTGTACATGGTGTATCTGCACATTTTTGATAGGGTCACGTGATAAAGCATCAGCCAGTAAGTTGTCTTTCCCAGGCTGATGGACGATAGTGGCGTTAAACTGTTGGGTGAACAAAGCCCAACGTGTCAATCTATCACTAGACATGTCAGTTTGCAGCATAAACTGAAGTGCTTTGTGATCTGTAATAATGATAACCTTGTGTCCCAGCAGCATTTTCTTCCACGCTTGCAAAGCTGTTACAAAAGCTAACGCTTCAAGTTCTGTCGTAAAGTAGTTTTCCTCGTGTTTCTTCAACTTCCGACTAGTGAACGCAATGTAGTGCTTGTTGCCTGCCTCGTCTTTTTGGTATAAGACTGCACTAATGCCTATTCTTGATGCATCAGACTCAATATAGAACACCTTCTCAAAGTCTGGGTACTCCAGTTTGACGTTGTTTCTGAGCATCTCCTTTGCTTTCTCAAAAGCCTCGTCTGCTGCTGTACTCAATTTCCATCTGTTATTCTTCTTGAGTAAGTCATACAGAGGAGCCATAATTTCAGAGTATCTCGGACAGTGACTGCTGATGAATTGGCATGCGCCTACAAATTCTCTGACTTGTTTCACCTTAGTTGGCTTTGGGAACCTTGTGATCGCATCTACTTTCTGCATGTTTGGATGATATCCATCTTTATCAATAGTATGCCCCAAGTAGTTGATCTCCTTCTTCAAGAATTGACATTTTCCAAAATTGACCTTGATATTGGCCTCCCTTAAATTTTCAAACAACTTTCTCAAATGCACTAAATGTTCTGCGGCGTTGGTTGAAGATACAATTAAATCGTCAATGTAGCAGATTACATTTTCCTTTACTTCGTCAGTGAGCTTGCTATCAAGTGCTCGAATAAGTGCTGGTCCACTGTTGACCATTCCAAAAGGCATTCTCACAAAGACCCATGACGTCTGGTCAAATAAGAATCCAGTGTACTGCATACTTTCTTCTTCCAGTTGAACTTGGTAAAACGAAGATGTCAAGTCCAGAACACTGAAACATGCTCTCCCTTTGAACTTTCGAAGCAGATCCCTAATCTTGGGTGGTCGGTCATTTTCTGGAAGAATCTTCAAGTTGATGGTCCGAGCATCGAGACAAAGACGTTTCTGACCATTACTTTTCTTGACTACTGTGATGGGGTTTATGTAAGACGACGCCTGTTTTTTAATATTCCCGTCTACCTCCATTTTTCTGATCAACCCTCGTACTTCTTGGTAGTATTTCTCAGGTATGGGGTATATTCTCTTTTGGTAAGGGGTTTCATCGGTCAGCCTTATCTTGTACTTATAGTCTTTAATCAATCCAGGCTTTTCATCAAAAATATCTTGGAATTCCTTTATCAAATCCTCAAATTCTCCCTGAATTTCTTCAAATCCTTCAGTTTTTCTACTGGGTATTTCTGTTAGATTCTCCACTTCATTGATAATGGTATTTAAAATCTCTTCCCTAAGGTCTATCTCCAGACTGTTTTTCACGTCCTGTTCTTCGATCTCTTCTGTGATCATGTACCCATCATTAAAGCTAATACTCCTATTCTTCATATCAATAATGGCTCCAACTTTCGATATAAAATCGATTCCTAGCACAATATCGAAATGGATCTTGTTCACCACAATAAAGATCTGTTCATAATTTCTTCCATTAATTTCAAAGTTCAACAACACTTGAATCTTGCATTTCACTGCCTTGTCTTGGAAAATTCCTCTCACTTTGACGGTAGAAACAGGTAAAACTGTCATGTTTTCTCCTCTTAACAGACTTTGATAGCATTCATCGGAAATGATAGAAATAATTGCGCCGGTATCCATAAGAGCTTTGTACTGTTGGCCATCTATCAGTACAGAAATAATAGGTAAGGCACATGGTCTTTCCTCTTTGACGATTCCCCTCTCTTCTAATAAGTCCTCATCAGTTACTTCATAAATTTCATTAATGGTAATTAGGTGTGGTGTGGCAATGTATTTATAGTTTCTCACTGTCGTTGAGAAATCGGCGGTTTTTTTGTGTTACCAATCTCGAAGTTCTGCTGGCTTGTAGAAGGACCAGGATCGATCACTACATCCTGTCTTTTCTTCTGGTTTTCAGCTTCCTTTTCTCTTAATTCCTTCAAGTATTGCTGACTTTCTTTCTCTCTTTCTTGATACTTGTCGGGTGTCATAACCTGACCTTGAGAATTCTGATTTCGATTCTGGTAGTTTCTATTGTAGTTCCTATTGTAGCCCTGGTTATTGTAGTATCTACCTCTTCCGTTATTATAATTGCCTCTATTATTGTTCCAGCCTCGTCTTTGCTGATATGGACGGTAACCTTGCGATCTGTGGTTGCGAAAATGATTATTCCTATGAGGACCTACATTTTCAGTTTTCTCTTCATTGGGCTTATCAGTTTGCTGAACTTGATCCATGTAGACTGTATTAATGTCTTTGAATTCGTGCCTCTGACCTTTCTGTACCACATTTGGCATCGGACTCGTGTAGTCAAGCCTTCTCAACAATTCGTCCATACTGGTCAAATCTCTGATAATTGACGATATGATAAGTCTTCTTACTTCCACAGGCAGCATACGAGAAATAGCATCAATCAACTGCTCTGTCGACAATGGGGGTTGCAAAAATCTCAAGCGTGATAACTGGCTCGTGAAGAAATCAGCGTACCGTGTTGGAAGAGTACCTGAATACTTCCTTGAGTATACCTCAGCTCTTAATGAATTCTGTGCTTCTATGGACCAGAATCGTTTTATCAGTGCCTCTGCAAATTCGTCGAAATTACTGAAAGTGTAGCGAAATGCTCTGAACCATTCAAGGGGTCCTCCAGCTAGAAATCTTTCTACTATTCTCATCTCTCTTTCTCTGGGAATGTGAGCTTCAATGAAATAGTCCTTCAGGTTCCTGATATATTCTATCGGTGTTAGACTATCAGTGTTACTGAATTTTTGAGGTTTGTCCTCGAAGTTTCGGATGACTGTCACATTTCTCGGATATGAATCCATGTAATTCTTCCCACTATCTCGATATTTCCATTCAGGTTCAATATTCCTATCCTCATCTTCTTCCCGAAATCTGGATATACGTTCCTCAGGACTAATATCTCTCTCTTCTGTAGCGAGGTTACATCTTCTGACGTAATTCCTATTGTCTTCGCAAGTCAAGCCTTCTGGATCCTTATCCGTGATTTCCGTGATGACTTTCCTAATCAACTCTTCTTTATAGGTTTCCATCATGCTAGCTTCTCCTAGTTTCAAATTCTGAAGTTTGCTCGTGGTTTCATTAACATCAGAGACAACCTTATGAATTTGTTCCTCTAACGCGGATTTTAATGCTTGCACGTCCTGACCTATTTGAGTTCTATCCTCTACCTGCTTCTCGGATAGCGAATCCATACTTATACTCAAATCTTTTCTAATTTGCACTACCTCATTATTGATATCTACTTGTGTACTGGCAAGTTTTCTTTCAATTCGCTCCTGAATTTGAGTGACATGTTCCCCACTTGACCTGTTCCATTCATCTTTCCACACTGTTACATTTGCAGTTAACATTTCCGCAATATCTACTTCAATGTCTTCCTTAAGTAAACGATTATGATCTAAGACTTGGGTTCTCATGACCTCTACATCATATTTCAAACCTGCTAAAGACGCTGTTGTCCTAACAGACTCGTCAACTAACCTAGTTGTTAAAGCACTAATGTTACGAGTACAAAGTGTTTTTGAAGTTTCAATTTCTTCTCTAACTTTATTAACATCAGTTTGAACTTTAGCAATGTCTACAAAAACAGTGTCAACTTCTACTTGTATCTTAGTGATATCGCTTTGTATCTCATTTACATCAGAATGAATATTATTAATGTCTACTTGAACGTTTGACACATCGGTTCGAACATTTTTAATCTCTCTTTGTACTTCTTCAACCTTATCTTGTACAGTAGCAACATCATTCCTAACAACAATTACTTCAGCTCTAGCACATGAAATATCACTCCGGACATTAGCAACATCAAGATTCAACATAGTAAGATCTTTCTGTACCTTAGAAACATCAGTTTTAACATCTGAAACATCTTTATGCACATTGGACAAATCTTTATGGACATTGGACACGTCTGTGCGCATGTCAGTTACAGCATTCTCGATTCCCTGGGTACTGATCTGTAAACGCGACATATCATTTTCTAAGTTTGCAGAACTGGTCTGAAGAACTTTCATATTTTCATCCAGCATCTGCTTCATACTGTTATTCATGCTAGCTTTCAACTCCTCCAACATCATCCTCATACTCTCATCTGCCATTTCAATATTATTTCAATAATAAACTGCTGTAGGGACATACATCAAACAGTGCAAAATAACAACATCTGAGCAACATCTTTCACCATATATAAATTTGAGCAATTTTCTGTCTTAAATCTAACTTATAATTACCTTATACTTAACCTTCGTAGACACTTCATGTTGAAATAAACTCAAGCACATGTTCAAATTTCTTTGGTTCATTTTAAAATATCCTAACACAAATAATTTACATTTACAATCCAAATAGTTTAATTTTATCTCTAATATGACTAAACATGTCATAAGCCGGTCAAATAAAATAAGACTCCAGATCATAGGCGATTTTTTCTAAGTTTCCAGCCTATTTAACCTCTCTCAGGTTGTATAAGATCTGATCTTTTCTGAGTGTAATTTTCCTAATACAACACAACATTTAATTCCTATATAATCACACTCTCAAATTCTACAATTGGCCAAGACATCTAACAAAGAATCAACCTCTTTATTTGAGTCTTCACAATCCCATTGACATCGATAACTTGGTAATCCAATGTTATTCAAACGTTCCACATGAACTTGCGGTGCCAATTCTACTGCAATAACTTGGTAATCCAATGTTTTGCTGATCGTGCCCCACGAAATTGCGGCGCCAATCCTACTGACCCCGATAATCCGGATAGTAGGCTGTCAGATATCCGCCCCCTCAATCGGATTGACAATAATCAAACGCACCGGCACAGCTACATCAATGAAAATGACACTGACAGATACTACCGAGATTAGAGCACAGCAGTTAACAAGAAATTATTGTGGAACACACCAAAATATACGGGGGTTCATACTTACCTTTACTTACCTCTTCAAATTAATCTCGGGTCTGGGTTGCCAACTGGATCACTTAAAGTATGCCCTCACAATAACCTCCACCATGATATTTAAAATGAACCAAAACGAAGACAAGAAACTTTAAACTGTACAATAATTTATTTCACATAAAGGGAATGACTCTAACAAAATTTCAACAAAATAAACGTGGCAATCAGAAGCCATTGTCAACGTAATCATGTCCTCCTGTAGGACTTGTAGACGTTACATACAAATTTTCATCTTTCACTTGCTCAAAAAGAACGTAATAATCATAATACACTTGGAATGGATAAGGGAGTTGGGACGAGACATATAGCAATTGTTTTCCTTTTTCATAAACATCACACTTTTATTAATAGCCGCAAGGCTGCTATGTAGACGACCTTGGCCTCTATCATACAGTTGTCAGGCCACCTGCACCATGTCGCCTGCTTGCATCGTCAAGTGGACCCACCTGTCCAGCCAACGTTAGCACATGCTAGTTACATCAGAGCCTAGCTCCTTTTCAAAACACTTTAAATGTCCTCAACTCAACTCAAATATTATCACGCAAATCTTTTAAATGCTCCAATCAAATATTAATGGATTACTCTGATAATCCCAACTCTTGTTTAATTATATAATCCAAATGTTTAATTAGCGTTGTTTAGAGTATTATAACAAAACGCTTAATGTTTATAACAAATGCTCATTAAATTATTTATAACAATTTAAATTGTTTATAATATAGTCAAACGACAATTGAAAAATTTATACACGCCTCTATTAATTCCTTTCGTTCCAAATTATAATTAAAGATATTTACAAATTAATTACAATATTAATATTATTAATATTAGAATACATTAAACCACACGTTTATCCGGTTGATAATTACTCAAATCGGGTTGATATAATCGACCAATGAAGGTTATTTATATTTAACTGTTATAGAATCAGGTTTAATAAGGTTTAATAATTATTATTATTATTTGTGATGGTAACCTCCAATCAAAATCGTTATCTCAAATTAATTGAACACTCTTGTTAATTATAACAGTAACTTCACATGATTAATTTTCAAAGGACCTGGACAATAAACTCAGCGGAAAAATACTTCGCTCAAAAAGCACAAAATTGCATAAAAATAGGCCCAGAATTCATCATATATCTCACTATATATGGCATAAAAATCTTCCACAATACATACAAAAACCTCCACTTACAAATTCTTCAACATCATTAATAACTGTGGGAATCTCCTTCACTTATTCAAGGGCATTATTCATCAGCGACTTTTACACGTCCACTGAACTAACGATTATACATCCATAGTTCCTCCTTAAAATTCTTATATTCATTAATTGTGTCAAACTGTTATTATATTTAACCTTCGTGGGTTTCATTCATGAATCGATATGAAGTAAAAATTTGCCAATCACAAATAAATTTAATAGCAAATACGATTAGGCACGCCTCCCTGGTCTATCAAAATTGAGATTAATATCTTCAAAGTAACGCAGTATAAAAATACTATCTTCAATCAAAGTTCATCTAAACTGCATAATAGTCGAATAGAACACAATTAGACTGTGGAATGCAAACATTATTGTTCCAATCTAGAATTGAGAAAAACTCCTATCAAATGTTCATTACTATAGAGTATTTAATAAATCGTAATCAAAGTTCATATTTCATAAAATTGTCTATAATGCAATGGTATTTCAAAACTGACGATAAATGTCTATGTTGCAATCATATTCGTAAAACGACTAGTATTTCCAAGATCGTCGATACAGTAATAGATTTTAACGCTCTAAAATCTTTTAATTATTCTTCTTTCTTGAGGATGACAGAAAATTGGTCAAAGTAATTTACTGAATAGAATTACTTTAATAAAATGACACGCTGTCTGAATTCAAATTTGCCATAGAAAATCGTTAACTTTACAGTCAAATCGTGACTACTAAAATATGCAAATTATTGAAAGAATATATTATCAGTCTCAACTGATCCAAAATTATTTAAATATGCCACTGACATAACAATGTCTTAATAAATCGTAGAAAAAGGCATAACTCATCAAAGTGTACTGAGTACAAAAATATCAAGCAAGAATATGGGGCAAAATATATAAGACAAAAAATATGGGAAAAATGGTTGCTCAGATATCGCTAAATGGCTCAAATAAAACAAGAAACGTTCACGACTACCTTATCTGTTGATTGAAGTTCCAGAGGAAAGTTTCCAAAGAAGACTGCTGATGGTTCCATTTCACCAACGTAAATATGTGCTCCGACCTCGAACCTGGAACCAGTGCCCTCGGAGATTCGAACTGCTGCCTCCTCCGGAAATTGCACTGCTCCGTGTAGACGATAGACATCCTTCTGGCAAAACTCTTCTTTGTGAGCCGGGTCCACCCTGGCCTCTCTTGAAAGTTCCCTGAAGTTCTGGCAAAACTCTTCTTTGTGAGCCGGGTCCACCCTGGCCTCTCTTGAAAGTTCCCTGAAGTTCTGGCAAAACTCTTCTTTGTGAGCCGGGTCCACCCTGGCCTCTCTTGATAGTTCCCTGAAGTTCTGGTAGAAATTCGTCATGAAGTTTATTTGCAGTTATTTCCGCAGAAATATTCATATTTGTGAAGTATGAAAATATTTCCACTGCCATTTGATATAATTCAGCGTTGGACCACGATGCATGAGTGTAGTTGGATGTTCACTACATGCTCGCTTTTGTAGAATGGCGATTAACGAAGTTCCATGCTGCTATTTCACTCCATTGATATATGTCCCAATTGCATTAAAGTCCTTAGCCTTCCATCTCCATTTCCGTTATAATAGTTGAAAGAACTGCCATATTATACTGTTCCATATTAGACTGTAGCGTTATATCACCAAATGCAATCTGTAGTATCACGGTTACAATACACGTGTCAGCCGTAGCGTAGAATGTGGTGTTATAAAAGTGCTTCTCAGGTGGCGAGAAAATCACTTTTGTCTGCCGTCTTAAAATGCCAATATCTTCCAAATTATAATCGTGAAAATGTTCAACTTTACTACACACTTTAATACTGCTATGCACAATAGAATTAGCTTACAGGCATTAGTCAACTCTTGATATATTATCTTGTAGACTCTTTAATGTGTGCGTTTCAACTTCGCCTAGTTTCAAAACCGTAAAATGGTACTGCTGCACTGCTCCGTGCTCGTTCGATGCGGTGGGCTTTACCACGCACGCTAATAACGACTTGCTTCACTGAATCACTCGAAAACGACTATAAGACACCAGAAATATGATCAATATGAGAGCTCCTCTCTGCTGTGCAAGACCTTTTATCAACTTCTTAAGGGGCGTATCCATCCCTTCCATAGCTTGTTCCTCCGTCATCGCTAGAAGTTCTAACTTTGGCAATACTTGACGGATTTTCAAATTTCAAAAACTCAAAATTAATTTCTTCAAAATTCCAGATCAATGCCATAACTGAAAATAGAGTTCCACAATTCTGCATTCAAAAGTAATTAAATATGTTAGTTTCAGTAATCTCCGTCTCCCTCCAAACTATCATTCATTGGTTCGAGTCTTTCCTCCAATAGCGTAACTTCTTCCTTAGCACAATTCCACGTTTTCCTGCGACTGCGTCGTAAATCTCAGATCTTTCTCGAACAAAATCATGACGTCACCAAGAATCTCAGCTCAATCAGCCTACTTGCATGGAGTCTACGTCATCCGTGCCTACGTCATGAATATCCACGTCACAACTATGACAGCCATAACTTTCTTCATATTTGCCAATACAGCCACCGTGGTCTCAATATAATTCAATTTACGGGGGCAGTACATCTCAAGAGGTAGGCAATATTTTGTTGTTTTCGGTGGCAATATCTTGAGCGTAACATCATTATTCGGAAAACTTTCATCGAATACAGACGATACGATCATTATGGCCTCACCAGGAATCACACGGGAATAGGCTCTTCTCATTGTCACGTACATGTTCACCAAGGACTGTAGTTAGAAAGCGTTCCACATGCTCTTTCGTCAAAGAGGCATCATCGAGAACGAAACTCGATTTGTCGTGACACGATCGATTTGAATGACTGCCTGTGATTGGTTGGTTAAAGCGATTTCACTTCTGACCGCTAGACAGCTCTAGCATAGCACTTAAATGACAAGTCGGAAGTAACGATGAATTCACTAAAGAGCTATGCACAGATTGCGATACACCAGCTGTAGTTTTATCTACTCTGTGAGATGGTGTTGACAATGAAGACATTTCATATATTTCATACGTGGCTACATTATTATATTTTTTTAAAAATTTTAGCTGTATTGTAAAAATAAACTTCCATGACTTAAAATGTGACTTCTGGAAGCCAAGCGTTTTCGAAACTGGTCAGGTAAAGAAAATAGAATGTTGTTTAAAATTACGAAGCCTCTGTGGCTTAGGCGGCAGCACGCCGACCTCTCACCGCTGGGTCCGTGGTTCAAATCCCGGTCACTCCATGTGAGATCTGTGCTGGACCAAACGGAGGCAGACAGGTTTTTCTCCGGGTACTCCGGTTTTCCCTGTCAAAATTTCCTTCCAGCAACACTCTCCACTATCATTTCATTTCATCTGTCATTCATTTAATCATTGCCCCAGAGGAGTGCGTCAGGCCTCGGCAGCTGGCACAGTTCATATCCTCACCGCTAGATGGGGGCTTCATTCATTCCATTCCTGACCCGGTCGAAGACTGGAAGCAGGCTGTGGATTTTCATTTTCATTTAAACTTATACCATAATTTGTTTTGGGATTAAAATCTGTGATAATCAAGTTAGAATCTGTAAAATATACTATAAGCTCAATTTTGCAAACATTTGCTGCCAAAATAAACCTCATGTGTCCCTTGCATCAAATTTCACAACGCCTCAAACAATAAGTCGATATTTTGATGGCCATCAAGATGTTAATCGTATGGCAAACTACTCGAGGCCAGTTGTCCACGAAAAGATCTGCACGACAAAGACAATCAAATTGGATGATTCCATAACCAAAATTAAAATTTCCTAGCATTACGACGATGTCATCATAGGCAGTAAGTGAAATTAAATGGTGGAATGCTCTGGTGAATGCTGTCCACAGTGGATGGTTTAAAGCAGGGGTATCAAACTCAATTTTGCAGCGGGCCATATATTAAATTTAGAAAGTGTAGGCGGGCCAGATTCAAATAAAAAATGTACTGAATAATTATAACATTTTATTTACTTAATTATATAGTATATAATATATCGTTGTTAAAAATCATATCAAAGTTATAAAAGAGGGTAATTATTTTGAGCTCGAGTATCCAGATACCTGACTTCTCTTGTTTTTGACAAGCTCATTGAGTCAGGTATAATATTCGTTGTAATTATTTTAAGAATTGATTGGAGATGTTCATTCGTAAGTCTTGTGCGATGTTTGTTCTTATTTATTTTCATGACGGAAAACATCTGCTGACATAAATAGGTGCTACCAAACATGAACAGAATGCGTGCTGCATGCTTTTTTAATTGCGGGTAGTTATCCAAACTCTTGAAATATTGTGTATAAAATGTAAGAGCGTTAACCTCTTTATTTTTTTTCTTTCAAAATACTGTCTAATTGAAGATCTATCAACTCCATTTGCAAATGAACTGGTGCCTGTGAAGCTTCAAAATTGAATGGATTGTTGAAAATAGGGAATTCCATTTCATTCATTTTGTGGAGGTCTTCCAAATGATTGTTGAATTTCGTGATCAGATTTTGCAGAAGTTGAGAATATTGATCCAATTTATTTTGGTTCACCGTGCCAAATGATTTTAAATGAGGGAAATGATCCAAAGTTTGATTTTTTACCTGATTTTCCCACAGCCTCAACTTTGTTTCAAAGGCTTGAATACATGAATACATTTGAGTAACAGTCAGATTTTTACCCTGTAACTTTACATTCAGATCAGTCAAGTGTTTATTCACATCTACTAAAACGGCACAATCAACCCACCAGTCATTGTCATAATCAATTGGGTTGCCTTTTTCTAACATGAAAGCTTGAATAGGGTCACGTAATGCAAAAAATCTTTCTAAAACTACTCCTCGACTGACTCAACGAACTTCGGTGAAATAAGGGACATCAGAAAAGTTTTCGTCCAAATCTTGTAAAAACTGCCTGAATTGTCGGTGATTTAGTCCTCTGCTCCTTATCAAATTTTACTATTTTAATTATAGGTTGCATGACATGGTCCATTTTTAAATGTTTGGATGCCAATGATTCCTGATGAATAATACAGTGAAATCCCACAAAATTCCCTAATGTTTTCAGTTTTAACTTAGTTACAACGCCCGAATGTTTGCCAGCCATGGCAGGAGCGCCATCCGTAGTTGTGCTGCTAAGTATATTCCAGTTGAGTTCATATTCTGCTATCAATTGCTCAATTGCAGAATAAATATCATTTGCTCTTGTAGTACCTGTCAATGGGACGCACTTTAATAGTTCTTCAGTTATTTCAAAGTTACTTTTAATACCTCGTATAAAAACAGCCCTCAGCCATCCTCGAAGTGGTTTTCCGTGGTTTCCCACTTCGTCTTCGGGCAAATGCCGGGATGGTACCTTCTTCAAGGCCACGGCCGCCTCTTTCCCTCTTCCTTGTCTATCCATCCTGACCATCCATTACCTTCCCCCATGAGGCCCCTGTTCGCTTTGCAGGTGAGGCCGCCTGGGCGAGGTGCCAATCACACCTCACCAGTTGTATCCATTCCGATTAGATGTTCCCAGCTCTAGGACACTGCCCGTAGAGGCGGTAGTGGTGAGTTCCCTCGCTGAGTCCGTGGGTTCCACCAACCTGGAGGGTAAACGACTAAGAAAAGAAAAGAAAAGATAAAAACAGCAAGTTGAGCTGTATCCTCAGTATCAGTGCTCTCGTCAACAGCCAGTGAAAAGTTTGTAAATTCCTTAATTTTCTCCTTCAGTTGAAGAACCAAATTTTGAGATCATTTATTCTTGAAGCAACAGTGTTTCTTGACAGCGAAATATATTTAATTATTGACTTTTGAAATGGAAATGAAACATCGGCCACTTTCAACATACAGTCTTTAATAAACTCACAATCAGTGAAAGGCTATGATCTCTTCGCGATTTCTAATGCAATAATAAAACTTGATTTCAGGGCATCTTCGCTCTCAGTGTTAGCTTTAGTAAACATCGATTGTTGACCTTGAAGTTTAGATTTTAAAGATGACAATGTGTCCATTCTTATTTTTTCAGTGTAACAATCGAATTTTGATTTATAATTCGTATCATAGTGTCTCTTCAAGTTAAACTCCTTACAAACAGCAACTGTTTGATTGCAAATCAAACACAGTGGTTTACCTTTCCATTCTATGAAAAAATATGCAATTTCCCATTTAGACTGAAAAAACTCTGCACTCACTATCAACTTTACGTTTTTGTGACATTATGCCAAAATCGTAACAAATACGGAACTCGACACAACAATTATTGATATCGCATGCGCACGACACAAACAAATGCACAATTCCTTCACAATCACTGGACTTCACGATCACTATGTCGCAGTACAACTAAATTAACTAAAATCTTTCACCGACCGTATCGCTTCGATTACTCGACTCAACTGACTAACGTTGTGCCGACGCACTCCTTTTATATCAATAAGGAAGGTTCTAGTCTAGACTCGAAGCGCGTGGAAGATTCTAGCCTTCGTGGTATTTCCGCTTGTTGCTAAGAGATGGCGTTACTGTCTACCTCTCTCGCTTGTCTAGGCACGCGCTGCCCTTGAAATCTTATATATAAAAGTGAAGGTCTGTGTGTATGTATGTATGTATGTATGTATGTATGTAGGTGGGTGGGTCTGTTCCGTATACAAATCTACACCGTTCCACCAATCTCAACCAAATTTTGCATAAACATAGTTTAGGACCCAGAACGAACCGCTGGCTACATGAATCGATAGTCTTTCTCATTCTTCTGATTTCGGCCCTTTTGCACTCAAGCACAGGCTAATCAAATCATAAAACAAGATGTTCAGTAAAGAACATATAGCCTACTTTCTCTTAAATTTATGAGTAGAGTTATAACTCGTTGTTATTATCAAAGAGTATAATAGAACTATTCTTTGTTGAAGACCATAGGAACGATTTACCTCTACCAAACGCCACAATCTAGATAAAAACTGCTACCATCATTGAAGGAAGAAAGAAAGAAAGAAAGAAAGAAAGATAAGAAGTATCTCAAGAATGTTATGGATCTGGAGACATAATCGACCGGACTGGCTGCGTGGCTCGGCAGTAACGTTCTCGCTTGCTGGGCCCTAGGTTGCAGGTTCGTATCCTGGCGCAATCAGCTGGCATTTGAGGGTGCACAAATGCGAGGGAGCCGTGTCAGTACATTTACTGGCACGTTAAAGATCCCCTTCGGGCCAAAATTCCGGCACCCCGGTGTCTCTAAAAGCAGCAGTAGTTAAAAGGGATGTAAAACCAATAACATTATTATTATTATTATTGTTTTAATGTGCTAAACGGTTCCAGGCTAGTGTTCAGAAGTAAAGGGGGAGTTTTAGTCGGTAGTCTGCTACTCAGCAGCAGGAGCCCGACACTCTGTGCGTAAATGCATTTCTTCCCCTAAAAAAAATAATAAAAAATATTATTATTATTATTATTATTATTATTATTATTATTACATATACGACCTGCCGTGGGCAACATCCAACTTTGAGTTGAGGCATGTCTTTACACGTCTGGTTGTGCAGGGCTTTCACAACCCTAATTGAAAAAAAAAGGAAGGAAGATTGTAGATTTACGTGGCCGTGAATCTTGTGATTATGAGCCACGAACCACCTTTTTACGTGGAATCCGAACCACAGGACTTGGCATTTCACTTGAAAAATCTCGCATGCATTGACCGGGAATCGAAAACCCTATTTGAATTAACAAATCTTTCCATGACCCTACAGAGACGTGTGTATACAAACTATGTGGATATTTTCGATTGCTATTTGCCTGAAATAAAAGTAGTAATTAATACCTGAACTAACACCAACGGCTTGAACTCAGTTACTATGTGAAATCGTTTTGTTCTTTACTTCAAATAACATTTTCAAGTAACGCAAAATAGGCTGTTACAAACCCTTTAAAATAAAAAGTAAAAATGTATCGTAGTATCATCTTGTCATTCTTCAAATTCGATGCGCATAGAATGCCAATGGTATATTAATCAATGGAGCCCCACGTAGACTAGTCGTGACTTCTAGTGGTGAAATATCGAACAATATAATCCTAACAGAGCGAGTGCATTCTAGCGGCCAGAAGAAGAAAATCTGGAAGTTAATAAGTATGTCGGCGTGCAGTTACCTTTTTGGCAGCTAGATTTCTCGAGTAAATCTGCTGGCGAATTATGTTTTAATTAAATATATATTTTACACCATAATATGCACAATATAACGCTTAATTTTAAAACATCTGAGTCATTACTAAACAATAAACATATAACATTTCAAGCAAAAAATCTAGCTCTGATCGGGTTTGAACCATAGGCATTTGAGCGATAGGCTAACGCTCTACCACTGAGCTAATTGTGTCAACGAATATCGTTCTATATAAAATGACTTACATAGAACTTGTTAGCAAATAATGATTTAGTCTAAACGATTTCATCACTGGAGTATATTATTTATATATAAAGCATTTCATACAAAGTTTATTTATTTTGTATCAGTACGCTATATTTCATTCAATACTCAAATTAGTGAAATATAAGTCAGGCACAAGATATCCGCTGCCATCTTGTCTTATTACTGAATCAGCTCAGCTTTTTAAAATCACGTCTGCACTATAGTATTACAACATAAACTTTTAATTTCGAACGTCCCTCTTCCTTTAGAACAGTTAAAACGATTCTCGGCTCGATAATCGGAACTGGTGGGTCCCATGATATGGATTATAAAGTTTGCATAATTCGCACGGCCGCCATCCTGAAATGGTATGGCGGACGACCTTGTAGTTTGGTCACAAGACGCATCCTATACGAAGGTATGTTGTTACCAAATTTGGTAGAGATCGGATGATTTGGTTAGTCGTTATTTGATTTTACGTTTTGAACGTTTGAGTGGCCGCCATTCAGTTTTAGTAAAGATGGCGGCGATATAAAACATGACACTGAGGTGTCCTTTGCTAGTGCTACCTTTGTACCAAGTTTTGTTCAATTCGTATTCACCGTGTTCGAATTGATAGGGGGGGACAGACATTCAGAGTACACACACTCACACACACACAGACACACACACGCACACACACACACACACACACAGACTCACACACACACATACACACACACACAGACTCACACACACACATACACACACACAGACAGACACACTTTTTTCGCCCTGTGTTGATCTCATAAGTCTACTTTCATTTTTTGCAAAAATCGAAAGTAGGCTAATATACTCATGAAGGAATGCCAATGCAGATAGTTTCCATGGCAACATAGCTCAAGTCAAGACACGGCCGACTGAATGCCATTTACGCTCTGCACTACCGGTATAGAAAATGAGGATCTTTACTTGAAATCCCGTTAGTTACTGAACTACTCACTCAGCACTGTCAACCGAGTTTAGCATAACAAAGACTTGACACCATCTTCTACTATATATTTGTCAAATACCACTCACTCAATCATTCATTCGATAGCGGGTTCAAACCCGGCCGAAGCCGTCGGATTTTTTAAGAGCGTTAAAAATCCCTCAGTATGCCTTCCTTCGGAGGGGAAGTAAAGCCGGCGGTCCCATGTCATAGATTTATGGCATGTTAAAGATCTTTCCACTAATTACACCTGTGTGAAACTAAATTGGATAGGTTAAGAATGTAAACAACGCTCTTAGGTTGCTACGTTCGTTGCCAAGAGCCGACTGCGGTGGCGTCTAGTAGCTAGTTCTGAACTAGGCCTAGTAGTCGTTGACGGTGGCGTTTGGCGGCAAAAGTAGGAACTATTTGAAAATTCAAAGTTGCAGTCTCTACTTGAATTAAAAAACAGATACACACACTAATACAGTCATCACAATTAACACCGGTTATCAGACAGATTCTACACACACCCAAAGTACACGGGGCTACATGGCCTCGTTGTCGCAGCCCCTAAACTAAGGAACCAACCAAACCAATCATTCATTCATCACGAAATCTCAGAAACCACCGAACGGATTGGAATGAAATTTGGTATGCAGCTTCCTCGAGGGACGCAAATACCCATTAAGGGAGGATTTTTGCATATTCAGGTTCTAAAGGGGTGTTAAGGGGGTAGACCTGCATTTCATTGAATGGCAATATCTCCCGATTGGTTTCATTGGGGGATGTGATACTCGGCATATAAACTCATCATTAAAAATAAGAAGACACGAGTCTGAGGGTTTTTCGATTTGGTGTATATTATGAGGTGAAAGGGGTGAAGAGTGGGGATTGAAAGATTCCTAACGGAGCGTGTATCTCTTAAACGACATAGGCGAGGAGTTTGAAACTCAGCGGAAAAAATAAGCATAAAAAATAAGTAAATGTGTTTGACCGTTTTTTCATAAATCCAATTTAAGGGGCCCATGGAGAGGGGGGAAATTCGGGGGGGGGGGGGAATCAGGAAAGAAAGTGTCCTAACTGATTGACTGACTGACTCACTCATCAAACTCAGGGGGAAAAACTGCTTTAAAGTAAGTAAATAGCTGTTCGACAGGTTCTTTTTTGATCAATCAAATTGAAGGGGTTCATCGGGATGGGTGAAATTCTGAAGAAAAACAAGTAGTTCCGTGAAGAACTATACAGCCTATTTTCATATATCCTACTTATATTAACTGCCACTATCAACATACAAAATTTCAGTTTGATTGCTGAAATAGATTCGTAGATACTGAGTACCGACTAAATATTTCGGATGGTCGCCATGTTGGATTTTATATATGTAGGTCCTAGAGTTATGTAATGTTACATGCAGATTATTGTGTACGTGTAGCATTCAAACTTCAATCGCATGATTAGGACACAAGATGTAATAAGGAGATTTTAAAATTTCGCACAGCTGCCAGCTTGTGGTTATGGAAAAAATTGAAATAAATTAGATGCCAGTGGATTAACATTCGTAAAAGGATTTACTGTACCAAGTTTCACTGCACTCGGATGGTTAAATTGCGAGAAACGTCCATGTGAATATTTATACTTCGCGTCGCCGCCATGTCGGATTTGTGATCAAGAGGTTATTTAAAGTCCTATAGGTGAACTTAAGTTCATAGCCCCTATGAACATTAAAAAATCAGTTTGATTGCTATAATAGATTCGTAGATATTCAAAGTCGTCTGAATATTTCGGATGGTCGCCATGTTGGATTGTTAAATGTATAGGCCATAGAGTCATGTGCCATTGAAGGAAAATTATTGCGAAGGTTCATTAATCAAACTTTCACTTCGATCGCTTGATTACGACAAAAAATAAAAACTTAATTTTAAAATTCGCACTGCCGCCATTTTGAGGTTATGTAAACAATTGAACTAAATTAGATACCAGTGCATTACAATGTGTATAAACATTTCCTGTACCAGATTTCATTGCGGTTGGAACATTAAATCGCGAGAAAGGTCTATTTAAAATGTTTAAATTCGCTTGGCCGCTATGTTCGGTTTGTAGTTCACCGCTTTTTGAAAGTCTTGTAGGTGAACTTCCAGTAGTGCCCTTTATCTCCGTATAAAATTTCAGGGTGATACAGCTAATAATTTCAGAGATATAGAATGCTGGTGAAATATTTCGCTCATCCGCCATCTTGTGGTTATATAAACAATTGAACGAAGTTAGATGTCGTTGCATTACAATGTGCATAATCATATACTGTACCAAGTTTTATTGCGTTTGGTTGGTTAAATCGCGAGAAACGTCTATTTAAATGTCGCAAATTCGCGTGGCCGCCATGTTGGTTTTGTAGTTACATTTTTTTCAAAAGTCACATAGGTGAACTTTTAGTAGTTTCCTTTATCACTGTAATAAATTCCAGGATGATATCGGTAATAGTTTCGGAGATATTGAATGCTGGTGAAATATTTCGCACAGCCGCCATGTTGGATTGGTGAGACGTAACAAAATTTGAAGGGCACGGTCGAGGTCGCCCGGAATAGTACTATGAACTTACAGAGTTTCATTGAAATCGCTCCAGCCGTTTAAACGTTATTAGGTGGGGACATACACACACACCTCACACACACACACACACACACACACACACACACGCACACACACACACACGGACAAAAGGTGATCTCTTAAGCCTATTTTATCAAAATTGAAAATAGGCTAAAAATGAAATAAAATGTCCTGACTCATTCACTCACTCATCATCGCCCAGCCAAAAACATTGAAGTTGGAAACATGGCATTTTGGGGATATGTTCGTTGTATGTCAAAACCGTACACTAAGGGAGGATTTTTGGATATTCTGGTTCTAAAGGGGTCTTAAGGGGGTTAAACCGGCATTTCATAGAATAACAATATCTCACGAGTGGTTTCATTTGTGGATGTGGTACTCGGCATATAAACTAATCATTAAAAATAAGCAGACATGTGTCTAAGGGTTTTTCGATGTGGTGTACTATTATGAGGTGAAAGGGGTGAAAAGTGGGGGTTGAAGGATTCCTAACGGAGCGTGTTGGCCTATCTCTTAACCGACATAGGCGAGAAATTTAAAACTCAGCGGGAAAAAAATCACCTAAAAAATAAGTAAATCGGTGTTCGGCCGTTTTTTCATAAATTAATTTAAGGGGCCCATGGGGTGGGGTGAAATTCTGGGGGAAGAAAGGAGTGAAAATGTCCTAACTGACTGACTAACTAATTCACTCATCAAACTCAGGGGAAAAAGACAGCTTAAAATAAGTTAATAGGTGTTCAAGCGTTTTTTCATCAATCCAATTTAAGGGGCCCATGGGGAGGGGTGAAATTGTGGTAAAAATAATTGAAAGAAAATGTCCTGTCTGACTCACTCACTCATCACGCCCAGCGAAAACTATTAAAGTTGGAAACATGAAATTTTGGGAATATGTTCGCTGTAGGTCGAAAACGTCAACTAAGGAATGATTTTTGTTTATTCGGGTTTTAAAGAGATGTTAAGGGGGTAAACGTGCATTTCATTGAATAACGATATCTCATGAGTTGTTTCTTTGGGGATGTAATATTCGGTATATAAACTAATCATTAAAAATAATCAGACATATGTCTAAGGGTTTATCGATGTGGTGTATATTATGAGGTGAAAGGGGTGAATATTGGGGGTTGAGGGATTCTTAACGGAGCGTGTATCTCTTAAACGGATAGGTGAGAAGTTTGAAATTCGGCGGGAAAAACAGCTTAAAATACAAGTAAATTGGTGTTCGACCGTTTTTTCATAAATCCAATTTAAGGGGCCCTTGGAGAGGGGTGAAATTCTGGGAAAAAAAAAACAGGAAAGAAAGTGTCCTAACTGATTGACTCACTTACTCACTCATCAAACTCAGGGGGAAAACAGTTTTAAATAAGTAAGTAGGTGTTCGACCGTTTGTTTCATAAATCCAATTTAAGGGGTTCATGGGGAGGGGTGAAGTTATCAAAAATAAATTAAAGAAAATGTCCTGACTGACTCACTCATTCATCATCGCCCAGTCAAACTTATTGAAGTAAGAAACATGAAATTTTGGGGGTATGTTCGTTGTATGTCGAAAACGTCCACTAAGGAAGGAGTTTTGAATATTCAGGTTCTAAATAGGTGTTAAGGGGATAAACGTGCATTTCAATGATTAACAATATCTCACGAATGGTTTCATTTGGGGATGTGATACTTGGCATATATACTAATCATTAAAAATAAGCTGACACATGTCTAATGGTTTTTCGATGTAGTGTATATTATGAGGTGAAAGGGATGAAAAGTTGGGGTTGAAAGATTCTTAACAGAGCGTGTATCTCTTAAACGACATAGGCGAGGAGTTTGAAACTCAGAGGAAATCAATCAGATTAAAAATAAATAAATAAATAAATAAATAAATAAATAAATAAAATAAATAGGTGTTCGACCGTTTTTTCATAAATCCAATTTAAGGGGCCTATGGGGAGGGGTGAAATTCTGGAAGAAAAACGTCCACTAAGGAAGGATTTTTGGATGTTCACTCTCATCGACCAACCCAAACTATTAAAGTTAGAAGAATGATATTTTGGGGATATGTTTGTTGTGTTTCGAAATAGTCTACTAAGGAGGGATTTTTGGATATTCAGGTTCTAAAGTGGTGGTAACGGGGTTAAACCTGCATTTCATTGAATAACAATATGACACGACTATGACGCGAGCGAAGCGAGGCAAAAAATTAGATTGTGTGTGTCTGTGTATTACTCAATCACGCAAGTACCACTGGTCCGATTTACATGAATTTTACATGGAAGTAGCTGATTTACCTGGTTAACATATAGGTTTCTTTTGATTTCAATATTTTGCCCTATTTAAAGATGGCGACCATTTTAGTGACGTCTCTACACCCTTTGGTTTAAAACTTTCATATTTCCATTTCAAATAAAAAGAGAACGCTAAGAAATAGCAAACTTTTGATGGGATATACGAGGTTTAAAATTACATTTTCTATCCGAAAGGTATCTCCAACGGTTAGCGAGTAAAACCTAAATTTGTGCTATAAAACACGGTCAACGCCGAGCGGTGTAGTTGGACAAAATGTTCCATCCTTAATCTCCCTCTGCGCAGCACCTCGCCTATCCCCTGTTTTAACCCTGTCACCTTCACATTTTAATTTAATTATGACGCATAGCGAAGCACGGGTACTTCAGCTAGTTACTTATAAATGTTGTAGTGTGCGCATTTTAAAACTTCCGCAGAGGAATCGAGTGAAGTCATGATTCTTCTGTCTGTCACACATTGCGATCGCGGGCCGTATCTTTGACATCCCTGGTTTAAAGCATTCTACATTTTAAACCTCACGTTTGATTTATTCAACAAATTGAGAAAATATTTTATGCCAAACATTTTCTTTGTCCACACTCCCGTCTGTTACATACTTGTTCGCTCTATCGCTCAGTGGCAGAGTTATACCATAGTGCGAGGACAGTTCTTTAATAGCGGCTTTGGTGGCGTAGTTGGTAGCATGCTGAAATGCTGTTCCCAAGATCGCGGGTTCAAACCCGGCCGAAGTCGTCGGATGTTTTAAGAGTGTTAAAATCCTTCAGTATGCCTTCCTTCGGAGGGGAAGTAAAGCCGGCGGTCCCATGTCATTATGTATGGCATGTAAAAGATCCTTCCACTAACTAAACTTGTGTGAAGCTAAATTTCTAGGTTAGATTTTGTTGAAACTCTCTATCATTGTTCCAACTTTCGCCACCAGATATCACTGACACCTAGAGCTCGAGCCAGCCGGGAAGGCGGTGCGCAGAACACAACGTTACCATTACTTCATGCCTCACTTCCATCCCACCAATCACAGCCAGTCTGTCTTGAGAATCTGAGGTAGTGTGTTGTCAGTAAAGCCAAGTGTAAGCAGCGTAAAAGAGACAGGCTCGATGAGCTAAGCGACGGTGTTGCCATACTGCAGGAACTCATGGCAGCAGCCTGCGGTGTGGGGCTCGGACATGGTGGACCTGTTGCAACAATGGACATGTATCTCTTTCTCTCTCTGCGCAAATCCCAGAGAGCCGGCCGCCTTCCGGGCTGACGCGAGCTCTAGTGGTGAACGTTGGAAATTGAACGGAACTTGTAGCTCACCCCATGGGTGTCCGCTTGAAGCAGCTATAGGCTCTGGCGAGCCGAACATGTCCACGGACACTCCCGGCACTAAAAGCCATACGCTAAATAATAACAGTACCTTACTGCTGGTGTCCTCGACAGCTGGCACATTGAAGCGAGTCTAATATAGCAGCCCACTAGAGGCGGTGAGAGCACGTGCTACCTTGGGAGCTCTCCGCATGACTGAAAATTCATCAATGCACATGCTCAAGAATTTGAGGCTCGCAGGGTGTCTGGTATCCCACTGCGTATCCAGAACTCACATGCAGAAAACGCTGGAGCGAAGTGTATAAGTCGCAACCTTAGATCATTAATCCAATAAAATTGTTGAAACCAACATCTCGATCAGCTGACTAAAGGGAACTGCCGGGAACTGCGGATAGTTTAGAGCATTGAAATACTACACGTGATGATAGAATTGGGCTATTCTATTCCATTCATTACCGTACTAAGCCAGAATGGTGTATTACTGTGCCGCGTATGGATGTAAGGAGACGTTTATAAAAGGATCGGGCATTTCTTTCCATAGGTAAGTAAGTTAATTCACTGTAAAATAACCCTAAAATTCTGACTTCACTACTTGCATTTATTTACTTTACCTCTTAACTCCGAAACATGAAAGAAAAATAATTTAACAAGTAAATGCTGGCATCTATTACAGATGATTAAAAATTACCCTATCCTCTACTCCACAGAACAGGCCTAGGCCAATAAAGCAAAATTAGGACCATCACAACATCAAGGAACCTTCCTTTTCGTAACTTAAAAAGTTTCCATTCATTCTTATGGTTTAGTCTCTTAAAAATCAATCAATAAACTTATCAATTATCAATGTGTGTCAGTTATTTTTCTATATCAGGCGTTTAATTTATTTTAGCTTCCCAGCGGATGATATGAGAAAGAAGCAATGGATTCATGCTTTAAGGAGAGAAAATTTCAATCACAGCAAAGGTTCTCGAATATGCTCCAAGCATTTTTCCACAGAATCTTTCGATACTGAAGCATTTGGTGTTGGTGAAAAACTGAAGCAAAATGCAGTACCTTCCATCTTCAATTTTCCACCACACCTGATGCCAGCTCAGAGGAAGAGGAAATCTCCTGTCAAGAGGAAGCTTACGATGGAACCTGTTGCATCTACAAGTTCTGAGTAAGTAGCTTTTTCTTTCAGTTCATTTCATTGAAAGAAAATATAGGCCTATATAGTTTATATTCAGTAACATGACATCCGTAAGCTATAACATTCCAATCTGAATATAATATAATATTATTATTATATTCAGATTGGAATGTTATACTGTAGATTACAGATGTCATGTTACTTCTTTCATATATCATACATACCATGACAGACTTTTTGCTTACATTTTCATTTCTTTATTTTAGTGCCCTTTCGGAAGAGAATGAATCTCCACCAAAAAAGAGCAGAACTTTCAGAAAAAGTTATGTTGGCGATTATACTGCACAGATGGTTAAGTCCCCAACTAAAGCTACAGCTTTTATGAAGGCAGCCTAGGAGGCAGTTGACAAGGCAAAGAAAAAGCTTTGGATAGACAAAAATTAAACCGTGCTGCTCGTGAATTGGAGAGTGGTAAGGCTGTTATAAATCACCTTAAGGTTCAAATGATGGTGACTGATAATGCTGCCTACACTCTTGAGGTAAGGAAAAAGTCTTGTTAAGTACTGACAAGATTTTTTCAATTATATTGCTTTATCTATGTTTCAAGCATTAGGAGCACTGGGATCTATGTTTTTGCATTAGAAATACTGACAAAGGTTCCGTTTTAGTAAACTATTTCATAACTGTTAACAATACATGGACTATTGTCATTTCATTTGAGATCTAAAAGTAATATTTATTTGTAACTGTGACAACTAGAACATGGTTATGAAGAAAATTATTTGTCCACGATTGAAACCAATCAGAATACACATTTTTTCCAGAAATTTCTTTCTCCCGCTGCTGCTCAACTTCTGATGAAAACAAAGGATGGTGATACAAGAACTGCATATCCTCCTGAGTTACGCAACTATGCCCTGACATTGAATTTCTATTCAGGTCGAGCATATAATTACCTCAGGGAAGTATTCCCTCATGGTTTACCACATCCGAGCACATTGCATAAGTGGTACCAGTCAGTGGATGGTAAGCCAGGTTCTAGTACTGAGGCCAAGACAGCTCTCATTCTTAAAGGGAAGGAAATGGCCATCAAAGGAATGCCCTTAGTGTGTGCTCTGATGATGGATAAGATGTGCATCAAGAAGCATGTAGAGTTTAATGGCAAAAACTTTGTTGGATATGTGAGTTGTGGCCATGAATTAGAAGAAGACCAGGATTTACCAATAGCCAGGGAAGCTTTAGTGTTTATGGTTGTGTCCCTGAATGGACACTGGAAGATTCCAGTGGGCTATTTCCTCATAAGCGGGCTAAGTGGTACAGAGAAGGAAAACTTAGTGACTGAATGCCTGAGTTTTTTAAATGATTTGAATGTTATAGTTGTGTCCTTAACTTTTGATGGTGCTACTTCGAATATTTCAATGACTCACTGTTTGGGAGCTTCTTTTGACGAGGAAAATATAGTGAACTGGTTCACGAATCCTTCTAATGGGTCTAGTGTGTTCATCTTATTAGATGCGTGCCACAGTATAAAATTGGTGAGAAATGCTTTTGGGTGTAAAAAAAGTCCTCTCGGCACGCCGGAAGGCGGAGGTAGATTTCACCGGACAAACTTGGGGATAGGCGAAAATAGGCAGAATATGCAGATTTTCGTAGAAGGATCAGACCTCATTTAATGCGAGAAGGTATTTTATAATTGGAGCTTAATTAACTTTGTTTTTCGTCATTTTATGCTTATTTTAAACATTTTATTGTCTTATGGGAACGGTAACCTTCTTGTCATTTGGGGTCCATTTTTATACTTGTGGTCACACTGTCCTTATGCTAGGTTTCGACACTGATGTGCAACTATGTAACGGTCTGTTACTTCTTCACGCAAAATTATATCTACCGCAGAGATTTTGGTTGGTTCCTCAGTTTAGGGGCTGCGACAACGCGGTCATGTAACCCCGTGTACTTTGGGATGGCTGTATTAGTCTGTAATTCAGGTAAGGACTGCAGACGGTCAATTTCAAGCAGTAGTTACTAATGTTGCTACCAGGTACTACCGTCAACGACACCTAGCTGTGAACTTGGCTACTAGATGCCACCGCAACCAGCAACTCGCAACGAACGTTGGAACTTCCCCTCCAAAGGAAAGCATACTGAGGGATTTTTGGCGCTCTTAGAAAATCCGACGACTTCGGCCGGCTTTGAACTCGCGACCTTGGGCATAAACATTCAGCATGCTACCAGTTACGTCACCGAAGCCGCTTCACACTTAGATGGAAATCTGAATCTGATCTCGTGCAAGTGCGTTATCTTGGCAACGTCTGATGGCTCATCCCTCATCAATTTAGTAGTGTTGCCATGGCAACCACTGATAGGTCTTGGCATTTTCTTATAATTCCGAAATTATTTTTCTCATCCCTTGGCATAATGGTGGGTTATATCAAAAATTCTTTCAGACAAAAGTTTTAGGTAATTATTATGGGCATATTGTCCATTTTGTACGGTTTTGATATTGTGCCTATTAAGAGAGATATGATTAATGTTTCCCGAAAAACCCACTTTTTCCCACCCCTTTGGTCAATGGTTGGTGCTATAAAAAAAACTCTTCAAACATACATTTTTGGGCTTTATCCGACACATAGTATGAATGTTGAACGGATTCGATATTTCACATATTAAGAGAGTTATAGCAATATTTCACTTTTTCGAAAAAAAAGCCCCCCATTTTCACCCCCCCAACGACCGATTTAGCCCAGTAACGAACTCGACCGAGATTTTATAGGTATACGTATTCGGTAAAAAATTCAAAGTGATTGGTACAAAATTACGGCAGTTATCGTGTCCACAATAAACTGATATACATATACATACATAAATTATATATAACTTTTGAACTGACGGTGGTTTTGGGGCCTGGGGATGTGAAACGCGAAGATATGTCGAAATTTTCCGGAAGTCGAAACATGGTACCCATTACAATAGTTAGCTTTCTAACGAAATCTACCTCTGGTTGGTTCCTCTGTTTAGGGGCTGCGACAACGCGGTCATCTAACCCCGTGTACTTTGGGTGAGTGTAGAATCTGTCTGATACACGGTGTGAATTGTAATGGCTGTATTAGTCTTAATTCATGTAAGTACTGCAGACGGTCAATTTCAAGCAGTAGTTCCTAATGTTGCTACCAGGTACAACCGTCAACGACACCTAGCTGTGAACTTGGCTACTAGATGCCACCCCAACCATCAACTCGCAACGAACGTTGGAACTTCCCCTCCAAATGAAAGCATACTGAGGGATTATAGTGCTCTTAGAAAATCCGACGACTTCGGCCGGCTTTGAAACCGCGACATTGGGCATAGACATTCAGCATGCTACCAGTTACGTCACCGAAGCCGCTTCCCACTTTATCAGGCGGCTTTGGTGGCGTAGTCGGTAACATGCTGAGCTTCTATGCCCAAGATACCGGGTTCAAACCCGGCCGAAGCCGTCGGATTTTTTAAGAGCGTTAAATATCCCTCAGTATGCCTTCCTTCGGAGGGGAAGTAAAGCCGGCGGTCCCATGTCATAGATTTATGGCATGTTAAAGATCCTTCCACTAATTGCACCTGTGTGAAGCTAAATTGGATAGGTTAAGAATGTATACAACGCTCTTAGGTTTCTATGTTCGTTGCCAAGAGCCGACTGCGGCGGCGTCTAGTAGCTCAGTTCTGAACTTGGCCTCGTAGTCGTTGACAGTGGCGCTTGGCGGCAAAAGTAGGAACTATCTGAAAAATTGTTAGTTGCAGTACTTAAATTAACAAACAGATAACACACACTAATACAGTCATCACAATTAACACCGGTTATCAGACAGATTCTACACACACCCAAAGTACACGGGGCTACATGACCGCGTTGTCGCAGCCCCTAAACTTAAGAACCAACCAACCAACCACTTAATCAGATGGAAATACTGAATCTGATCTCGTGCAAGTGCGTTGTCATGGCAACGTCTGATGGTCCATGCCTCATCAATTTAGTAGTGTTGCCATGGCAACCACTGATAGCTCTTGGCATTTTCTTATAATTCCGAAATCATTTTTCTCGTCCCTTGGCGTAATGGTGGGTCATATCAAAAATTCTTTCAGACAAAAGTTTTAGGTAATTATTAGGGGAATATTGTCCATTTTGTACGGTTTTGATATTGTGCCTATTAAGAGAGATATGATTAATGTTTCCCGAAAAACCCACTTTTTCCCACCCCTTTGGTCAATGGTTGGTGCTATCAAAAATCTTATTTGACATAAATTTTTGGCACTTATCCGACACATATTATGAACTTTGAATGGATTCGATATTGCACGTATTAAGAGAGTTATAGCGAAATTTCACTTTTTCGAAAAAAGCCCCCCATTTTCACCCCCTTCGACCGATTTAGCCCAGTAACGAACTCGACCGAGATTTTATAGGTGTACATCTTCGGTAAAAAATTCGAAGTAATTGGTGCAAAATTACGGCAGTTATCGTGTCCACAAGAAACTGATATACATATATATATACATATATATATACATAAATTATATATAAACTTTTGAACTGACGGTGGTTTTGGGGTCTGGGGGATGTGAAACGCGAAGATATGTCGAAATTTTCCGGAAGTCGAAACATGGGACCCATTGCAATAGTTAGCTTTCTAATGAAATCTACCTAAAAAATGTTTACCAGGAATGGCAAAGTCATAGACTGGAGATATGTAAATAATGCTAGTGCCCTACAAGAGAATGGGTAGTTCAGGATGATAGGAGGTGAAACATCTACATTGGTATACTGTATGCTGATTCTGTGATTCTTTTACCACCAAATATGTAAATAATGCTAGTGTCCTACAAGAGAATGGGTAGTTCAGGATAATAGGAGGTGAAACATCTACATTGGTATACTGTATGTTGATTCTGTGATTCTTTTAACACCAAATATGTAAATAATGCTAGTGCCCTACAAGAGAATGGGTAGTTCAGGATAATAGGAGGTGAAACATCTACATTGGTATAGTGTACGTTGATTCTGTGATTGTCTGACAGTGTTGGTATAAAATATTTATATATTGCTATCTACAATGAGAAATGTTCAGAATAACATCTGAGGAAAATCGTCTTTGCGGCAAGTACAGTTACTAATTATGCTTCGCTCATTCTTTATGGCTCTTCAAGTTTGTTTCGTGGGCAGAGTGAATGCTGTGGGAATGAACCAAGGACACATGGTTTTGACAGTCGATTTGAAGTGGAGAAAGACTCGCCCTTGCGCAGGTACAACGAGTGATTTCAATTAAGTGTGATCTTTTCATTGTACTGTCAAATTGACAATGATTCTTCACTTGTTTGTTGTCGATTACATATAGGGTAGAGCTATGTTTTCATGGCTTTTGGATGAGTAGTTTTGTTTCAGCAACCTATAGCTTTAAGGCATGCTAAAAATCGTTTACATTTTGCATTGTGCTATTATTTTGAGGATATTGTACAGCCCGGGGGCAGTACCCCCTGAGAACCACCCCGCCATCTTTTACCAAAACCACCCCAACTGGAAACACTATAATTCCAGAACATATCTCTACACAGCAAGCGGCGACCACCTAAGCCTAGGAGGTTAGCCAACGGCTTGCAAAACTCACATAAACATTTACACTAACAACTATCTGGGGCAGCTACACTGATGCAATGCTGACTAAGCAGCGCCGAAACATATAAGAATGGAACCCGGACAGGAGGGATTATCTGTTCCGTTCTGTTCTTCGCCAGCGGCCCTGCCTGACGACGTCCGTTCCAGCTCTTCACCAGGTGAGATCTAACGGTGCTCAGACTCCTTTATTCTTGTAAACACCTACCCTAAACACTTGTACACTTCACAAATTGTATTTCATATTTGTTTAAACTCCCCAAGAGGGACATCACATTACATCTACTGGCTAATGAATACATGGTCAGTAAACTACACGCTTATTACTAATCACACTCCACTTTACATCCTCATACCCAACCTGACCTTAATCATAATTGCCCCTGACCGTAGCGGCCAGTAATTGCATCGTCAGGTTTTATTGTACTCGAGCACGCGACTCGACTGCAGAGCGTCGA
Organism: Meconema thalassinum; assembly: GCA_946902985.2. NCBI lineage: Eukaryota > Metazoa > Arthropoda > Insecta > Orthoptera > Tettigoniidae > Meconema > Meconema thalassinum. Next base: position 426,026,084 of record OX336388.2, on the reverse strand, counting down.
GTCACTGACACTGCACATTCATTCAATTGCTCATCCTACTCAGCTGGCAGGCTAGTTTAGCAGCCTGCACTTAGACATTCATCCCCTGGCAGATAATTGCATCCTGCAGGGACGCCCCCAATAGATTAAGCACTTACACCAACACACTACACTGGTAGTCTCTCCCAATCACGGGACGCTACTCTCATCCGGAAGCAGCCTTCAAAATTAGCACACTAGCACTACCGTGTTTATCCCAACCCCCAACCAAGGGATAAAACAATATGTACAAACGCCCTTGTTTGTTATTGCTAATGTTGGATTGTAAACCATTTTGCATGGGTGGGTTAAATGAATGGTGTGGCGAATGCACATGCCTTTTTCCTGTAGCCGCTCAGAATACGGGCTTCAACTGAAATATATCTACTTCTTTTTCGGAGATTTCTTTTTAAGACAGTATCTATTGAGGTATAAGTAAGCCCATATATTCCTGGCAGCATATGTCTGTATTGGACTACCCGTTTGAGTGGCAAAAAACGGAGGTTTTGATAAATTTTGTCAGTTTTAAATGAAACGTTTTTTTGTGCTGTCATTTTGGGAGGACTATCATAAAATCTGGATTGAATGTGGTGTAGTGTTTGTTCGATAGTACATCACTTATAATTTCTCCCTTCACTTGTGTGTCCAGGTTATTTTTAGTTGTGTTGGCTATTTCTATTATTAGATGTGAGATGAGCATAACACACATATACAATGCCCTCTTTCCATATTTCAATAGGTTAACCAGGGAATGTTTCATAAGAAACTTGGGATACTGTAGGATTTCATGTCAGGACAAATAGCTGTGGTAACTTACCGCTCATACTAATAACCTATATGGGTGCATTACGGTATACGCTATCTAATGAAATACCGTAGCCTAGACTTCAATTTCGTTGCTGAACTGTATAGTGTGAGGGTACGAAGCTTCTACACAAAAACAATTGTTCAAATATCAGTAGGCCAATTTCAGAGTTCAATTTCGTTGCTGAACTGTATAGTGTGAGGGTACGAAGCTTCTACACAAAAACAATTGTTCGAAAATCAGCAGGCCTATTTCAGAGTTGGATTTGTTACTAATTTAAAAGAGGGCTCCTGGATGTACGAGTATTACGGAACACGACAGCCACATTCAACGTCAAGTATGTTACATTCGTACCTTTGCTACCTTCCGGTACGTAAAAAACATGCGATGCTTTTCCCAATGTCATCTAAATTACGAGACGACCCCGTGATGTTGGGGTAGCGCGCCTGCCTCTCACCCGGAGGCCCCGGGATCGATTCCCGGCTCAGTCAGGGATTTTAAAACTGACCTGAGGGTTGGAACGGGGTTCACTCAGCCTCGTGAGGACAATTGAGTAGCTGTCTGACGGTGAGGCAGCGCCCCGATCACGAAAACCAAGATTAATGGCTGAGAGGATCCGATGCGCTGATCACACGTCACCCCAATATCTGCAGGCCAAATGGCTGGGCAGTGGTCGCTTGGTCGGCCTAGGCCCTTCATGGGCTGTATAGTGCCAGGTGTTGTTTTTTGTATATGAAAATGTGTGTTAAAACCCTCATTAAAATGCATTTCCCCACCTACTCCTATCACCTTCCATTACGAGTTCCTCTGTTTACCCTTTAGTCAGCTGATCGAGATGTTGGTTTCACGTCACAGTACAGGCCTTCGATCATGTAAATGTAAATGCTAGTATCGCACCTGCACTCACTTCCATGGCCCCCTATTTTAAATTTTACTGCCTGGCGAGTGTCATAGTGGGGTATTTCAGGAGGCCATGGTCAAATACAAGGTATTCTCTGCGTCCCATGCGCTCTGTTTAGTACATAAAACTGGTGAAATCTCGACAGATATTTATGAATAATCATGTTCGAACATCAAATAGTTATAATTATCGTCAAACATAAACAGTCGTATGCAACTCGCCTATAATGTTAATTAAGAAACTCGTCTGGATTAAATGTAGTGTGGACTACGCAATGCAGTCAATCATGTTCAGTGTCACATTGCAGGTTATCCTACTGATGTGACGGTGTAGTCTTTGATAATAAATACGCTGAAGTAATATTTGTCATCTGATTAAACGTACAGTATGGACAGTGCGTTTGGTTGAGGAAAGTTTGAGATTCTTCTAGGATACATTGCAGCCCCAAATTAGTCAATTCTTCGCAGAATTTCAAAGTTCTGGGTTATTTTTGTGAAGGTTTCATGGAAACTGGAATTTAAAAGGAAACAGTTCATTGCTTGTAATGTTCTCCTTTGTAGCAAATAAAATGCATAGTTGTTAAAAAGCAATGCTTATTAAATCAATAGGCTTCCTTATTTCCATTTGCCCATGTTTTGTTCACTTCCATAAAATACTGAAGTGGAAAGTAACACTGAATAAGAGCTAATAGTACGATAAAATGTTGTAAAGTAATGTACTAAAATTAGCCAAAATACATTTTTAATGATGAAAAATAAATTAGGAAATGATGTAGTAATAGACTGAACTTGTTTGGAGCTCTCGGGCGTACACTCAAAAATGACCAGCTACACAAAACACAATTCTGGTCAGAAATCAGTAGGCCTAATGCAGAGTTGGATTTGTTGTTAATTATTTACAAGAGGGGGATCTTGGATGTATGAGTATTACGGAACACGACAGCCACTTTTTACACAAACACAATTCTGTTCAAAAATCAGTAGGCCTATTTCAGAGGTGGATTTGTTATTAATTATTTACAAGAGGAGATCCTCGATGTATGAGTATTACGGAACACGAGAGCCACTTTTAACACCAAATATGTTACATTCTTAACCTTTGCTACCTTCCGGTACGTTAAGAAACATGCGATGCTTTTCCCAATGTCGTATAAATTAAGAAAATGTGTGTTTAAACCCTCATTAAAAATCATTTCCCCACCTTCTCCTATCACCTTCCATTACGAGTTCCTCTGTTTTCCCTTTAGTCAGCTGATCGAGATGTTGGTGTCACGTCACAGTACAGGCGCAGTGTGGCAATGCGCACTCTATTGTATTTATGCTCGAAGGTCGCAACCAACACCAACTAGAGAGAAAGCCTTGCGATATGTAGTTGACAAGCGAGTGACGTCACGGAAGCCCGGCCGTGGACATTGAGACATAACATTCGAGTTTGCAGGTTATGGTGTGGTTTCCGCGTGTTGTGTGTCGTGTTTACAGTCCCAGGTACTGATTTTCTCAGATTTCCTACCCGGTTATACTTAATGGTTACCAGTGCAGTGTAAAGTTGTGCCTTTTAAGTGCAGTGTTCCAAATTGTAAAGGCAATTACGCCAATGGACCGAAAGTAAACGTTTTCTCATTTCCTAATGATGAAGGTGAAAAGTCGAAATGGATACGAGCCATTCACCGCAAGGATTTTATTCCTACGAAATATTCTATGGTACGTGTTACATCAATACTTATGCTCCAATTCTCACAAGTTTAGTGTAATGGGAGGAAGGAACTTTGTAACCAAGTCCCTTTTCTTGTAGGTGTTGTGTGCCATCCATTTCAAGCCACATGAGATTCAATAGACCACTAGTATGTATGATGAAAAGAATGGAAAGCTAGTTACTGCTCCGTTGTATAAACCGAGACTGATTAGAGATTAGTTAGCAGATAGTCCTACCCTTACATTTTAGCATAGGCTAGCTCTTCTGATCACGAAAATTCATTTAGATGTAGAAGTCAGAATTTTCTAACCTAAGTTATGTGCTACAGGCTAATGTCGTAGGTTAGGTTTATTTGTTTTATGGGGCTATCAATTTCAAGTGGGAGGTATAAGTGGGTGTTAATATGGATAGTATTCACATTTCTATTGGGGTTTGAATTGCAAGCTAACTGCATGAGGTTAGAGACCGATAACCTGTAGCAGGCCCTGATTATAATCTTTTTTTTCTATTGCAGTAATCTAATTCATTACATTTCTTATAGGGGTGGGGGAAGAGGTATGTGTGAATTAGGTTGGAGATTGCATAAATTTAGAATAAATAGAGTAATTAATGTAATGCAACACTGTGATAAGATGATTGTACCGTAAGTTAAATTCCTAGGAGCAGTCCCGTCTCAGTTCCCCAACTGCCCAGAGTATTTAACTGACACTGAAACTGTCTGCAGAGAAGATCCAGATGATAGGAGGCGTAGGATTGTTCATGAAAGTTTATCGAAGGCTCTCGCTGAAAGTATGCAGACATTGGCGGAAAATCTGGAGGCAGTTTCATTTAGAAACTTTCAGGAATTGAAGGTGAAGTTAAACAGTGTGAGTCTTCATCCTGAGTGGAATTGCATTAGAGAGGAATTTTGTATATATTTTATTTTAATGAAGGAAAATCCTAGTCCACACTTGCGTTGCTGCATTAAGATAACAGAAGGTTTGAGTGCCTCCTTGTATGTATCGAACACAGAAGTGAAACGTTGTAATAACATGTCTTTACCAAGACAGTTAGGTACAGTGCTAGAAATTGAAGAACTTATAAGGAATGCCCATTCAGTGTATGCTGGTCCTGATGCATATGAACAACAAAGTGTTGAGGATACTGTATCTGTTATGGACAGTTTATTTAAGAACTTGGAGGATACATTAGACTTCTTAAAAGAGCAAGTTCACTTGCTAACAAAGCGTAAAGTGAAAAACTATTCCTGGGAATTGCTTGTATTCTCATACAGACAGATAACCTAGAAGCTTGATTTGGAAAATATCGCCAACTGGCAGGGAGCCAGTACAATATTTCCCTGAGGCAAGTGTTTGAGGTGGAGAATAAATTGCGCCTTCAGAGCATCCTGAACCTCAATGCTGCAGTGAGCGAGTATTTTGAAGAAGACAAGACATGTGACATAAGTGCTTTTGATTCTTGTGTTGCTGATGATAGTGATGTACAAGTCCTACAAGATGAGTATTGGCCTCTCTTACACTATATCAGTGGTTATTGCTCGTTTTTTTTAAAGCGATATGATTGCAATTATTGCAAAGTGTTTCTTTGCGATGAGGCAGGCCAGAGTGATCACGCCAGCCTAATAAATGCCAATAACCGAGGAGGACTATGCTATCCCCATGCAGATGTAGTCAACTGTGCTGCATTTACTTTTGTTGTTATGAGTAAGCTACACAATAGCTACAAGACAGAATTTTTGCATCACTGCAACCAGCAGAGTGTTTTGGTGAATGTATCACAAAGATGTCTGCCCACTGTACTGTTTATGGGGCACAGCTGCCCAAAGCATGCCAGGGCTTTAATTGAAAAGACTGTACTGGGCACTGCCAATAATATTGTTTTGATAGCAATGTGGCGTCTATCCTTGTAATGGCCCTGCCTGAGTGCATGGACTTACGCCATAGGCCGCTCAGGGGTTGTTTAACTTCACTTACCTGGATCGTTATGGTTGGGGGCTCTTCATGCTCAGGTAACGATCCCGTTACCGTGTCCTTGTCGATTGTCTTACCCACGATTCACAGCACAACCCTCAAGCTAAAAGAGGGGGAGATCTCTGGTGTACTGTCGATTTATTCCTTCTAGGTATCCGAAGGAATCCACCGTGCAGATTAGTGATGTAAAATGTCTGGGCATTTATAAGTCGGGGCAAATGCCCAGGATAAATGCCCGGACAAATGCCCAAAACCCATAAATGCCCAGGCATTTTGGGCATTTACCTCTTTTAAAAACATATGCATCTTTTAATAAATATTGTTTTAGCCATATATGTATCTACATATACGTATTCTATATATTTATCCATACAAACAGGTATATATATATGTAAACAGTATACATATTTAATATACAAAATAATTTAATGTATATTGATGGAAAAGTAGTTAAGTAGTCCTAATATTTTTCTATAGCCTCTCAACTCGAGTGAATTTTTATACATAATAATTATGCGTATGCCTATGAATGTTGATTGTGTAATTGGGGGAAAATAATTCACTTAACACATCAACACATCTTTATAAATGAGTTTGATATTTTACTGACAAATGACTAATACTGAACACATAATGTATGCTATTACATTAACTGTATAAGTTAAAAATGAAACAAATGGTGACATGAGGTACAGCAGACTACATATATTTCAATATGAAATTAATAATAAATGAATGTTTTGTGTTCTAGGGTATCTTAATCACTTTCTTCTGTTTCTGTATCCTCTTCATCACTTCTTTCTATTGAACTTTCAAGTAGTTCTGGCTGAGATTCTTCTGACAGTTCTGATTCTGAATCTTCCTCTAGGCCTATAATTCGATCTTAACTGGGTGTTGGGGTTTCCTCTCCTTGTTCTGGATTACTCTGACGAGTCTCTTCAGTTATTTTGTCGGTCTTACGCTTAGATGTTCCATTCTCCCCATTCATCAGCTTCCAATTGTAGGCTAGATAAGTCAACTTGGCAACCCTCTCAGATGCAAGTCTGTTTCTTTTTTTTTTTAACTACGAATCCAACCAAAACTGCCAAAGGTCCGCTCTGTGGCAGCAGATGTAACAGGTGCCCCTACATTTCCTACATTCAGCTGAGTAGGCCTGCAGGCCTACCTCAGTAATACAATGTTTTATTCAAACCAGATATACTTAATTCCCATTTAGATATTATTGACATCATTGACACAGGATAAGTAAATTATTATTAGCAATATTTGCGACTACTTGAGGGAACAGTGGGAAACATTATCATGGTTTAATGATAGTTAACATGGATTTCGGAAAGGTTACTCATGCGAGTCAGATGCTATCACTTTTTCAAGATATTAGCGAATCGTTAGACGACGGAGTTTCAGTCGACGCCGTAGTTATAGATTTTGCGAAGGCATTTGATGTCGTGCCGCATGACATGCTACTCCATAAATTAGCTTCGACGAAGATTGATAGAAGAGTAATTTTATGGATCCAAGAATTTTTGACGGGTCGTTCCCAGAAATTGAAAGTTGAAGGCCGATTCTCGGATGAAATTACCGTAACGTCGGGTATCCCTCAGGGCAGCGTAATCGGAACTTTGTTATTTTTGGCGTTTATAAATGACTTACCAAATGGGATTCGCAGTGACTGTCGATTGATTTGCGGATGATTGTGTAATATATCGAAAGATACATGACTCACAAGACAATGCAGTACTTCAAGATGACCTGAACTTGGTCTATAAGTGGGCGATTGAAAATAAAATGAAAATAAACACAAGAAAATGTAGTCTCATAAAAATAGGGAAAGTGCGAAGGCAAGATTTTCAATACAACATTGGCTCGGAAATGCTTGTAGAAGAAGATTCTTGCAAATATTTGGGCGTTCACGTAAGAAATGATATGAAATGGAGTAGTCATATAGTTTCTAAAGCTTACAAATCCCTGCACTTTGTAATGAGGGTATTAAAAGGAAGTAGTACCTCTGCTAAAGAATTAGGATATGTGTCACTTGTAAGACCTATTCTGGAATACGTCTCGGCGGTTTGGGATCCATATCAAGTAGGGCTCATAAATGAGTTGGAAATGGTACAAAGAAAGGCCGCTAGATTTGTGCTCAGTGACTTTAATCCCAGGAGCAGTGTGAGCCGTATGTTAAAGAAACTTGGGTGGGAATCACTTGAGGCTAGGAGGATGAAATCGAGACTCTGCGCTATGTACAACACGGATACAAATCAACCAGCATGGGGTGAGCTTAGCAAACGTATGGAAAAGCCTACTTGCATGGGTAGGAGCGATCATCCTATCAATGTTAAGGGCCGACCACAGCGAACAAATTATGGTAAATATTATTTCGTAAACCGTGCCATTGATAACTGGAACTCTCTACCTGCCGCAGTCTTAGAGCCTTTTCCCAAACATATAGGTGTGTTTAAGAAAAGACTGACTATTTGTGTAAATACTCCACTTTAATTGTTATTGAATTGTTATGTACAATTATTTATTTGTTATGACCTATTTTGCCACCGGGGGACACACCCCCAATTGCAAATAAACGAATGAATGAATGAATGAATGAATATTCGGGCATTACTAGTTTATCCACGAAATGTACCTTTAATTAATGGGTTTTATTAAGTTTTAGAAGCTCTAGTAACAATCGCAAGTAGTAAAAAGAAAAAAAAAGTTTTTTAAATGCCCAGATTTTGGGCGCTTAAAACTGCTTTGGGCAAATGCCCGGATAAATGCCCAGATATAGATGTCCTGCCCACTGGGCATTTGCCCGGCCCACATCACTAGTGCAGATACAAGGCCCGTCTCATAAGATTTCGTCACACTGAATAATAATTGACACTGTTTGCTCTCACCTGATCCTTCACTCAGCCTCTGCTCAATTGCCGCTCGACCTCAGTCCCCTAGGTCGCCGGGTGCTCAGTCACAGTTCCACGATCCCCGATCGTCAATCTCCCGTTCCTCTCATTTACGCTGCCCTCACGGACAGTCCTCCACTCTCGCAGTCTGCTCTTACTCTCTCAACTCTGACTCACTGACTCAACCCCCACCGCATCTGAGGTCGCAGCTTATAAGCCTCTCAAAACGCAACACAAGCGTGCTTACATAGCACCTCCTTGCAGATTCTCAAAATCTGGATTGAACCGGGGTTGCACGTCCGGTGTGGTTCAAGGCTAAACCAAAACCGGGTCATGACAATACCTTCCCCAGTTCAACTCGACAGTGACCTCACTGTCTGGGCGTAGCTAGCCACCTAGCCACACCGTATCTCTCCATCCACGCTCAACTTGAGCCAAGCTCCTTTATTGACCTTCCCCGTGACCATAGTGAGACCGGCGTGAAGCAAACAATATTGAGCGAGACATAGCTGAGATCAGTGGTGAGTGTGAAAGAGAAAAAAAAACCGGAACTCGCGGTATAAACCGAGTACGCGTGAATAACCGTCAATAATAATATTTACAATAATTCTGCGGTATAGCCTTGTATCTGCATGCCTCCCTCTGATGGACAGTACATAGCACATGCGTAAGGGTTTATATCTACCCATCATATAATGTCGTACCGTAGGCTGTTATGATACGCCCTACGGTATAGAGTAATGAAGCATAATGAATTAATTAATTAAATAAGTGTAGAATGAACCATTTACAAATATGCGAGGACCGTGATGCGAGTACCTCCTATTGATATTCTTATAAAGATATTGCTCCTAATCTAGTAACATGTAATTTCTTGTGAAGGTCTGACATCTAAGATCGTAAGCCTAAGACGTGACAAGAGTGTGTCTTAGTATTAGTAAGATGTTTATGCTGATAGCTCTACTATCTAAGAAGGCCATCTTAAGACTAACCTACTTAAGCCTAACAATAGGTCATCTTATGAACTATAATTACAACAGGGCTGATAATGCCAGTTACAATATGGCAAAGAATTGTTATCAAATGTACAATTATTGCAATTGACTATATAAACAGGAGAAAAAAACCGGCTCTGATGTTCCGAGAGGGCTTCGTTCTTGGTCTTCCTTGTCCTTGTGAACATGATGCTACCATCCCTGGTGCAGGGCATCTGCTTTGGGTTACGTCTGAAATCATAGCAGACCGAATGACCCGTCTAGTATGTAACAGATGGTACGCCAGTGGACGAAGAGAAGGTAAAGAAAATGCTTGACCAGCATGTGTGAATTGCTGAGTCGCTATATCGTGGCTTGCGAGGGCGCCGACAGCCTTTTAAGCCAGCGACAATGTGCAGTTGCAAAAGGAATGCAATGGTTCAAAATTAAGTTTCTTGCGTAATGAATCTCTGACTTGTTGAAAGGACATAAATCGTATACTATCAGTTGGAATAGCCTGGTATGTGATAGTACGTACCTTATTCCGTCATGAATTCTACCTGTGACCTGCACCTGTGAATATGTTCTTCCATGCTCCTGATATGTGTCCTGATGAACCTCGGCAGCTGCAGACTGTGGAAATTCAAAAGGCACTATCTTTATCTGAAACAGACAATTTACAGGTGAGTCTCGTGGGCACCTGGCGGTATTCATCTTACGTAATAAGGCTTAATCCTGCGTACGTGCACCTTGTCACTAGCGGGTTTACCACTCATCGTGATTTCCACCACGTAAGTAACATCCGCCACTTTCCGGATGACCTTGTATGGCCCCTTCCATTGCGGGCGTAAGAAGTCAGAAATGTGCTTCTTACGGGAAGGCGTCCAAACTAATACGAGCTGATTAGGCTGAAAGTCCTTCTCCGTCCTGGTCCTGTCGTAGTAGGCCGCTTCACCTGTGCAGTAGTAATGGCCTGCTTCGCCAATTCTCTAGCTTTCTGCATTTTCTGAAGGCGCTCGGCATTATCCGCATCCGTGTCTATCGGTAGATACCCGATGTCGGACGGCAATCTCGCCTCATAGCCGTGGAGCAAGTAATGTGGGGTATAACCTGTTGCGGTCGCCTGCGATGTGTTATAGGAGAACACCGCAAAGGGTACATACTCATCCCAGTCCGTACCTGTTTCATTGGTGAACATGGCAATGATTTTGGCGATAATCTTATTCATTGCCTCTGTCAATCCGTTCGTTTGTGGGGCGAAGTTGCACCTTTAACAATGTCAACAGCTGCTGGATGACCTTGGACATAAAGACTGTCCCTCGGTCCGAGAGTATCTCACTAAAGATACCAAAACGGCAAATGATTTCTAGTAAAAATTGAGCTACTTCCTCAACGTTTGCTTTAGGCACGGGTTTGGCAATGCCGTAGCGTGTAAGATACTCAATTGCCACTATGATGTATTTATTCCCGTTTTTGGATTTACAAATCGACCTTTTGATATCGATGCCGATACGATTAAATATAGGTCCTGGCGATATGGGTTGTAAAAGCCCATGTCGTTTCGGCTTGCGCTCCTTGTGCCGTTGACATGTGTCACAGGACCTAATATACTTAAATACATCATCTTTTAACCCTGTCCAGAAATATTTGGCCTTTATCTTGTGATAACATTTATAGATTCCTTGATGTGCACCCCCCAATGGGTCATCATGGTGCTCCTGGATAATGGGACCTTTCAGGGCCTCAGGTACCAACAGTGGCATGTCAGTTTCAGCTTTGCCCTGTTGTTTAATACGTAAGATGCCTGATTTATCAATGATATAACGCCTGGCCAAACGCGCGTACGCCACTGGTGCAGTATCGGGTTGCTTGATAGTTTGCATGATCTGCTCTAAGTGAGCGTCCTTGAGCAGCTCTTGTAGGATGATGTCATTGTTTACAATAGCATACTTTGATACCTCCAGACAATCGTTCGCTATTTCATCCGTGGCCTCCAACACTGGCATGCGAGAGAGAGCGTCTGCATCACCGTGCATGGCGCCTTTCTTGCGAATGACCTCAAAGTCAAAGTCAGCCAGTTTCAATATAAATCTATTGAGACGGGAATTGGGTTTTTTGAATTAGTCCCAATATCCGAGACTCTCATGATCAGTAACGACCGTAAAATGCACGCCATGGAGGTAGGTGCGGAAATGATTAATGGCCCAAGCGAATGCCAACATTTCACGCTCAGTGGTCGAATACCTTGATTCAGTCTCAGTTAACTTCCTGATGGCGTATGCGATCGGTTTCCTTTCCTTGAGCTCATTTACTTGCAGTAATGCAGCTCCTGCGCCATGCTTACTGGCGTCCACATGCAGGAAAGTGGGCCTCGTCTCATCGAAATGACTAAGGAGGGTTGGTGTTGTCAACTTTTGTTTGAGCGTATTAAAAGCCCGCTCGTGTTCCTCCGTGAAAATAAAACGAGCTTTTCCCTTCGTGAGATCAGTCAAAGGTTTGGCTATGCTCGAGAATTGGGCCAGAAATCTACGGTAATATCCCGCGAGACCAAGAAAGCTGCGAAGTTGCTTTAAAGTCGGGGGCGTCGGGATGTCCTTGACACACCGGATTTTGTCCTCATCGGGTCTAATACCTTCCTAGGTTACGATGTGGCCCAAGATTTTAATTTCATTGTGCCCGAAATTACATTTGGAAGTCTACAGCATGATGTTGGCCTGTCTCAATCGCTTGAAGAGCTCCTCGAGGTGGCGCAAGTGTTCCTCGAAAGGTTTGGAAAATACTGTCAAATCATCGATATACGTGAGCACAGAGTTCCACTTAATTCCGGCCAACAACTTGTCCATAAGACGCTGAAAACATTGAGATGCGTTCATAAGCCCCATAGGAAGTCGATGGTATTGATATAAACCGTTTTCAGTGACAAACGCGAGCTTGTATCTGTCCTCTTTGTGGACTGGAATGCTCCAGAATTCTGAAAACGCATCTAGGGTACTAAACCATTTGGCCTCACTGAGTCTATCTAAATAGCTATCAGTGCGCGGTAAAGGGTAGCTGTCAGGTTCAATAATTTTATTGAGTCTGCGGTAGTCATACATAATCTATACGAGCCATCCTGTTTCTTAGTTAGCACCACTGGCGCCGCATAGTTGCTAGAACTATTTTCAACAATCCCTGCATCAAGCATTTCTTTCACTTGCTCGTCAATTATTTGTCACTCACGCTTGCTAACCTTATAGGGTGCTTGATGTGTATGTCTACCCCTTATTAGTCCCGTTTTCCAACGGGGTCGGGGATGAGATGCGATGGAAGTCTTTGTGGCGATGGTTTTTACGGCCGGATGCCCTTCCTGACGCCAACCTCATGAGAGGAGTTAATGAGAGATGAAATGAATGATGGTGAATGAAACTGGGCAAGGATGTGGAAGGATGTGGCCGTGGCCTGTCAGAAGGTACCGTCCCAGCATTTGCCTGGTGTTGAATATGGGAAACCACGGAAAACCATTTCAAGGACGGCCGACGGTGGGGCTCGAACCCACGCGTCTACCGAGTCAGCAGAGAGCTTGGCCCCATGACCTAATGCTGCGCGTTAGCCAGCGTAGCCACTAATGTCGGTTATAGGGTGCTTGATGTAACGGGGTATTATGTTTGAGGTGTACGCGATGCTCTATTAAGTTCGATTCGTGTAGCTGTTTTATTGATGTGGCGAAAATGTCGCTGTATTTGTCTAGGAGTTGAGCTAGACCGTGTTTCTGCTCTGGTGTGAGATCGCCATTAATGTTATATGATTCCACGTGGTCGTGCGGTGCAATGCTATCCTGCCTTACCGGAACATGGATTGTTTCCTGTGACACATCATTGATCCATCCGAGGGTGGAATTATTAGGGATGTGAACAATATTGTCACCCCAATTCATTAACGTTACCTTGGCAGCCTGCGAGTGGACTTTTTCCGCCGGTATAATAATTTGCGGAATCTGCTGTATTTGAGATTTATTCACGAAGGTGTATAGCTTCTGAATGGATGGCCTATATGAGAGTGTAATCGCTAGCTGAGAAATGGATTTTGGGGTAGGGAGATGTCGTCCCTGGTGGCTACTCGGATATTATGTGAAAAAATAAAATCTGTGATAATGTTTGATAGCCTAGCTATCTCTCTGTCCGTTTCCGTATGACCTGTCCGATTCGTTTGTAGGAATTGGCAACTTATCGTCCTCTTCTTTGTGTTGAGATGCAGTGACTCGTCTGCGAAGTTAATGTGGACTTTGTACTTCGCCAAGAAGTCAGTCCCTATAAGACAAGCCACTGACAGATTCTTGATTACATGCATACAGAAGGAAGTGGTAAAATTCTTAAACTGGATTTTCACATAGGAGGTTCCTACAACGTTCAAGACTTCATTGTTGGCAGCAATGAGTTGAATGCCTCCTGTGATAGGACGGATGTGTTTGTCTTCTACCAGGCTGTGCGAGATACATGAAATCCCAGCGCCAGTGTCGATCAACGCTTCAGTCTTTATGCCGTTAATTCTGGTCTGAATCTTGACCGGTAGGCTCCTAGCATGTTGAGCTGGGCTGTTTACACCGAGTAAGCCATGTCTGACGTCACTGTCTGGAGGTGGACATTGACGTGGAGTGGACGGTATTGTATTGCAAACATCTGTTGCGGGGGTTTGACTTGCGCACGTGTCGTGCTGATAAGCAGTGACACTAGTCGTGTGCTGAGCGTCAGCTAACTTGGCCGTCTCCCTGCGTGTGGGAGTCGTATGACAAAGTGCTGATTGTTTCGAGGTGTCATCTTCCGCTGTGTAGTCGGCAGGATTCACCGCTTGCACAGGAAGTGAGTAGGGGGGTAGTGGCGCTTCTAGGCCACTCCAGAACCCCCTTTGCTCTACTACTAAGCCTCAGCCATGTTAAATATCTCGCGAACCCATGGTCGGATGTTGACAAATGAGGTGTCGTTGGACTCGGGCTGACGTCCTCTTTCATATGGATCACTCGTTATATTTTTCAAAAAAAAAATTGAAAATTTCGTTTTCGAAAGTTGGTAATAGTTTGAAAACCAAACATGGTAGAACGTTGTGCCATGGCTTAAACGCATGGTCTTTATGACCTTTATTTTCTATAATGAAACTTTTGTACTTTTTATGTTTTTTTGAAAACACTCGAATTTTGAAATTCCTATATTTTGGAAACTAGGAAGTTTACAAAAACGTTTGTTTGACGTAAATCAATGGTCCCTATGCCCGCTACCCCCAAAATAAATTTCAAGTCTCTAGAGCAAAAACCTGACGTAGTAGTGGGATGAGGGGAGCTGCTTAAAAAAGCAAGTTGTGAGCCCCTGCGACCTTGGAATGGAAGGAGTCATGCTAGGAAGGCGTGCTTGGATTCGTTTTTTTCGTCTCGTTGCGCTCTTTACAGAAATGTAGGTGTCGAAAAGGTGAAAATCTGGAAACACGTGTTTTGGGGGGGAAAACGTGATTTTAAACTTTTTGCTATATCTCGCGGACTAATTATGCTAGAGACGTGTACGACGGGTCCAAGGACTCGGGGTGACATTATCTTTGCTATGGACCACTCGTTATAATTTAAAAAAATATTGGAAACTCGATTTTGGGGTAAACACGTGTTTTTGTGATTTTTGTCGATATCTCACGAACCAATAACGCTAGAGACGTGTACGAGGTGTCCTAGGACTCGGACTAACGCCCCCTTTCAAATGTGGCAGGTATTTGTTCCAAAAAATAATTCACAAAGGGCCTAACGCCATACATGTTGAAAAAACTTTTTCTTTCTCTCTACTTGTTTATAATGTTCATGAAGCGTGGTGGTTGAGAGAGACGATACTGCTGGGAGTGTGTTTCAACGAACCTGTCGCTAACCACAAGGATCATGCTTATTAGAACAATCGCTATTTAGGCGGGTCGGTGTATGACATAGCGAGGGTGCGTTTTCTGATATTTTACCTTTAACGTGTAAACGGTGATGAGAACTTGGTTCTATGTTGGTCGAAGCGAGTACAGAAAACAAACTTACCGAGGAGCAGGAGGTGAATATCATTTGAGCTTATTGGAAGGCGTTGATCTGACTTGACAACAGGTGCAATGGAAAAAATGACCATGACGCTTGAAGGTGAAATAATCTGACCATTGTGGTGGCAGGGGAGTGCGAAATGCATGTGAACATGTGTGAAACCACATGCACGCTAAACAAGTTACATCCTGTCTTGCTTCGTACGTGACAAAATGCAAGTCCATGTGAAATTTGATCTACCCCAGGTGTTCACCTTGGGTGTTAGCTGTCCACGTGCACGATAACTGTTAACAAGTTACATCCTGTTTTGCTTCGTACGTGACAAAATGCAAGTTGACGTGAAATTTGATCTGCCACAGGTGTTCACCTTGGGTGTTAGCTGTCCGCGTGCATGATAACAGAATCTTTAAAGCGTGGGGGAAAAAAGATTATACATGCAACGTAACATATATAAAGACATGTCGTTATCATTTCCACTCTCACTTAGGTGACTACCTTTGAACACACTACGTTGCATGAAACCCCTGGTCTTGTTTAACAGTTTTGGTGTTGGTGGAAAATACTTAACCTTGTTGTGGGGTAGGTATATATTTATTCATTTATATATTTATTGATTTTTATATATATACATGCAATTATTTATTGATTAGGTAATTAATGATTTTATTTATTTATTTATTTGTTTGCAGATAACGTGTATAGCCTACCTGTCGTGTGTCTGTGAGAAATATATTAAAGAAAGAGACAGACAGCTAGAAAAGGAAACCATTTCCACACTAGCCCACGAGACGGGAATATAGCAAAGCATTACACGTCAAGGTGAGATTTGTTTTCTTTATATATAACCTGATTGATTTTGTTTTGTTTATGAAATGCATAAACTATATGGAATGGATATTCTTATGGTGGTTTATTTTATTTCTCTTTAGAGTGTTGGAAAACGCTTGACCTCTGTTGATAACCAGGAACGTGTGTGTTTGGGACCATTGTTCAGTAGTCTACAGCTGAAAACTCAGGGGAGAGTGTTCTTTCAAAATAATGTCTTTTACAGCTGCGGATACGTTAACTTGGGACCCCCTTGAGTCTTGTTTCAAATCACGTGTCTGCTCTGGTCGTGTGGTCAATGTTAGAAAAAGTTTGATTCCCAAGGAATTTTTAGAATCTTGTTTTGAAATTTTCAAAATTGAAATTTGTACAGCGCAAAGGTTGCATACAGGTTTAAAGGAGAATACAGAACTGGTGTGCGATTTCATATATAAAAAGAAGGACGTAGAGCATAAAGAGACATTCTATATTTGCAGTAAAATGCAAGAGTTTTTGATAGCCGATAATCTAAACGAGTGGTATCAAATCCATGTGGTGAATGCCTTGCTATCAAAATTTGATAAACTGCAACAAGGACCCAGTGGTTTAGCGTTAGACAAAATTCATCATTTGCAAATCACCATTTGTCAATTCAACCCGTTGAATGCTGGGTCTAGCTATATTTAAACACCACCAGCAATAGCTTCGAAAAAGGCAGTGGTAAATATTGAGAACCATGACAATGACTGCTTTCTGTGGTCTGTGGCTGCGTATTTGCAGCCAGTACAACAGCATTGTTACAGACCAGGAATGTACAAGGCCAAGTTTGTCGAATTGAAACAAACGTTAAATTTAACTAGAGTATCGTTCCCTATGGACTTAACCGAGATCCATAGGTTTGAACAAGACAACCAGGACTTTTCGTTCATGGTGTATGACCTTGACGGGAATGAGATTGTGGGTCCTCTTTATACCACAAAAGAACCGAAACGATACCACATTCATCTTTTATATTTATCTGTAGGAGAGGTGAATCACTATTGCCTAATTAAAAGCCTGAGTAGATTGCTAAGCAGACAAGTGTCTAAGCACACTGGTGTAAAACATATTTGTGATCGATGCTTGCAATATTTTAAAACCCCTACGCTTTTGGAACGTCATAGGATGGATTGCGTTTCTCAGGAAGCAGTGGGACTGATATTGCCACAAGGGGACAAGGCTGTGTTAAAGTTTAAGGACATTCACAAGCGTGACACTGTCCCCTATGTGGTGTATGCAGATTTTGAAGCTCTCACTACACCCATGGCGGGATGTGAACCAGATCCCACCGTTAGCTCAACCACACCAATTCAAAAACATGAACCCTTTGCCATAGGATTTAATGTGGTGTGTGCCTATGACCCCACACAATCCGTTTACAAATACCGCGAGGGGCCAGATTGTGTCAAATGGTTCTTGGATGAACTTGTCAAGTTGGCTCATGATGTACAGGAATTACTGGACCACCCAGTACCAAGAGTCTATCTCCAGAACAGAGGTTGGGCGACTTTAGCATTCGATTTTTGGATTCCTTTAAGTTTATGGCATCCTCGCTAGACAGCCTTGTGAATGGCTTGAATGAGGAGGAATTAAAAAATACTAGAATGCATTTTAATGATCCTGAGCAATTTCAATTGTGCATTCGGAAAGGTATATTCCCGTATGATTTCTGCAATAGCTGGGACGTGTTAAAGCAAAGAAAACTCCCACCACAAGATAAATTTTAATCGAAACTAACACGCAGTACCGTTTCCGATGAAGACTATGCACATGCATGTCAAGTTTGGCGAGTGTTTGGCATGAAGACGCTAAGTGAAAATGCTTTGCATTACCTAAAACTGGATGTATTGCTGCTCACTGATGTGTTTGAAAAATTCCGTAACTTGTGTCAACACATTTACGGTCTTGACCCGGCTCACTATTATACGAGTCCTGGGCTCTCGTTCGATGCCGCTTTGAAATACACTCAAGTGGAATTGGATTTACTCACTGATGTAGACATGGTTCCATTCGTGGCGGCTTTGTGTCACTTAACCAACGCCATGCCGAAGCGAACAATGTCTACATGCCTGATTATTCGCCAGACAAACCAGAATCGTACTTAATGAACTATGACGTGAATAATTTGTACCGTTACGCCATGAGTCAGCCTTTGCCCTATGGGGAGTTTGCTTGGCTGACAGAGAAACAAGTGTCAGAATTTGATGTGAACATTTCTAGCCAAGAAACAGGCCGTGGATATGTGCTAGAAGTGGATATTGAATATCCCTCATCCTTGTATGATGAACATGCCGATTTCCCATTCTGCCTTGAGCAAATGGTCCCCCCTGACAGTAAAGTGAAAATTGAAAAACTCATGGGCACACTTTACAACAAAAATCGGTATGTGCTACATATCCAAATGTTGGTGCAAAGCCTCGCCCAAGGCTTGGTGTTGAAGAAAATCCACAGGGGTATTTCTTTTGCTCAAAAAGCATGGCTTGAGCCATACATGCGACTCGGCAACACAGCAGTTTGAAATTAATTTTTTTAAATTAATGAACAACTGCATCTATGGCAAGTCTATGGAGAATGTCCGCAAATACCGTGACATTAAATTGGTGAATGTCTGGGAGGGGCGGTGGGGTGCCCGGCGGTACATTGCCAAGCCAAATTTCAAATCGATCAAAATTATCGATGAGTATTTGGCTACTATTGAATTGAGTAAGACCAGCGTGACCATGGATAAACCCATTTACTTGGGTCAAGTCATTTTAGACTTTTCTAAATCGGTCATGTATCGATTCCACTATGAGTTTGCGAAACGCCATTTTGAGGACTTCTCTCTTTTGTATATGGACACGGACTCATTCATTTACCACATTCGCCACTGCAACCCCTATGACGTCATGAGGCAACATAGTGACTGGTTCGACACCTCTTGCTATAGCACTGACAACGTGTTTCAGCTGCCCATAAAAAACAAGAAGGAAATGGGTGTTTTAAAAGATGAATGCGGTGATTCCATTATAACGGAATTCGTAGGTTTGGCTTCGAAAATGTATGCTTACCGCACACTCAACTTAAGGAAGCCAAAAGAGCAAAAGGTGTAGGTAGGGCAGTGGTAAAATCGCTACGTGTTGATGACTATCTAGCGGTTTTACACACTGGCAAAGCTATGTCTCATACACAGTGCAGGATACAATCCAGCAACCATCATTTGTATCTTGTGGAACAGAGAAAACGCACCCTCGCCTCCATGGATAACAAACGTGTGTGGGCTGATGACCTGCTCACCAACCTGCCCTGGGGTTATGATCGCAAGGAGGAGGAGGTGTGATTTCACTGTTTAATCGTTTATGGGACATAGCTTTATATAACTTGTAGATTTAGTATTTTGGAAATATTGGTTTCTGCCATTGTAAATAGTAGATCTTGTAAATATTGGCAACCCACTTGGACCGTTTACTCTTTAAAAAAGTTCTATGCAACCTTATTTAAAAAAAAATTGACTGGTAAATAGTTTGATTCTTTTAAAGCTGTACAAAGTTGGAGTTTTTTGTAAATATTTAATGAGTAATAGTATTTTTTTAGTAACTTTAATGACTAGTATTTAATTATTTTTCGTAATGTAAATTATGAATGGTAAACTAAAAAAGTTCATTTGGGATGAGTGTGCATGACGAGAATGTGCTTTTGGGAATAAATAAAGTGGTTGTGTTTGTTCCCAAAGACAGGTGTGAATGTATGAGTAGAGAGAGAAAGCTGGTGTGTATGTATGACCAGAGCAAACACGGTGAGGTAGAGTGGGTGGGGAGGGGGGATGTGGTCACTTATATACTCATTTTGTTTTCAATAGTTTTGTTTTCTTTGATATGTGGCAGACAATAGACATTATTTTTGTAAAAACAGTCTTACCTGCAGTAGTCGTAGACCTCAACGTTTCCGCAATCCCATAAACTCACTGCAGTATCATCATGGTCAAGCACTTGCATCAACATCATTGACAAATCTCAACTTTCGACATACACCAAATGGAAAAATGTAAAAACAGCAAAATGGAAAATCCATGTTTCGATATCACCAACACGCAAAACCTGAAACGGACATTTTTAAAAACTGGAAATGGCCATGTGTGAAATATGAAAATTCAGAAAAACTTCAAACAAACATTGTTTAAAAAGTGCCATCAACAAAACGGAAATCCATATCATCAAAAACGTAAAACTTGAAACAGACATTTTTAAAAACTTTAAATTGCAAATTGACAAATGGCAATGCGTGAATTCATTATGTATGAAATGGGTAAAATGAAAAATCAGCCATCAACATCATGATTTTTTTAATAAAAAAATAAATAAAAATCAGCGTCCTCTGGTAAACCTTTGTTTTTATTTCATAACCATAGTGAGTTGGCAAATGAAAATAGAATACAAACAAATCCCAATTCCTCACTCCTCAATGTTCATGTCCACGCATCATCAATTTTCCTTTCATAGCACTCATGACAATCAGGGCTGCCATTCTCTCACCCACTGAGGCATCACAGGATGTGAAACGTTGTTTAGCTTTTTTCAATAACAATTTATCTGCCACAAGTCTGTTGTTGTTGTTGTTTGAGTCTTCAGTCTTTTGACTGGTTTGATGCAGCTCTCCATGCCTCCCTGTCCTGAGCTAATCGTTTCATCTCTACATAACTACCACACCCTACATCTGAGGCAATCTGTTTAACATATTCTAACCTTGGTCTACCCCTACAGTTCTTGTCCTCGACCCTTCCTTCCATAACTAAGCTTGCTATTCCTGGGTGTCTTAGTATGTGTCCTACCAACCTATCTCTTCTCTTCATTAGCAGTCGCCAGAAACATCTCTCCTCTCCCACTCGTCTTAATACCTCTTCGTTTGTAACCCTATCTACCCATCTGATCTTCATCATTCTCCTATAACACCACATTTCAAATGCTTCTATTCTCCTCTTTTCTGCTGCACCAATAGTCCAAGTTTCACTTCCATAGAGCGCCACGCTCCAGACAAAGGCTTTCAAAAATGACTTCCTAATACCTAAATCTATATTCGATGTCAGCAGATTCCGTTTTTGTAGAAAAGCTTTCTTTGCCTGAGCCAACCTACTTTTTATATCCTCTTTGCTTCGTCCATCACTGGTTATTCTACTTCCTAAGTAACAGAAGTCTTCTACTTCCTTGCAAGTCTTGCACTCATGAAATTCACCACAAACACTGGTGGGTTAGACATATTTTTGGAGCTAAGAATCCCCTATATACCCTACACATGGCTATACATGTTAGTTCTGAACACTTAGTAGGTATTTGTATATTGAATTTATATACAGAGCTTATACGAACACATTTTACAAGCGTCAAACTTTGTGAGATAGTCACATGCAACATGCAAAGTATGTTTGCGCTACCTAGCGGTGGATATAAGCACTAACTGAACAACTGGCATGGTACCTAGTGGCGGATATGAGTACTAACTGAACTACTAGCATGCTAGTACTCACTCAGGCTTGGTTATGTTATGTTAGGTTAGGTTCGGTTACATAAAGTCAGGTTAGGTCAGGTTCAATGAAGTGAGGTTAGGTAAAGTTAGGTTAGGTTAGGTTAGGTTAGGTTGAATGAAGTTAGGTTAGGTTAGGTTGAATGAAGTGAGGTTTGGTAAAGTTAGTTTAGGTTATGCAAGGTTAGGTTTAGGTTAGGTTAGGTTAGGTTTGGGTTAGGTTAGGTTAGGTTAGCTGCCTTTATTACACTCTTAGTCAATTCTTAACCTTTTAAAACTTTGGAATTTATAGAATATTAGTGTGTTGTTGTTGCTTACAAACATTGTGGTAAGCATTATGCTGTCATAAAAAAGGGGCTCGCATATTTTCCAAGACCAAATAAGCCTACAAGTAAGAGCAAATATGAGAGAGCTAATACAAAAGCCAATAAAAAATAAGCCAACACAATAAGCCAACACAAAAAAGCCAACACAAAAGGCCAACACAAAAAAGCCAGCACAAAAGCCAACACAAAAGCCAACACAAAAAAGCCGACATAAAAGCCAACCCAAAAAGGCCAACACAAAAAGCCAACACAAAAAGCCAACACAAAAGCCAACACAAAAAGCCAACACAAAAAGCCAACACATTGAGACCATTATGAGAAGCGTCATGAAGTAACGTGTGTTGAATTTCATGAGTGCAAGACTTCTGGCAGATAAATTGTTATTGAAAAAAGCTAAACAACGTTTCACATCCTGTGATGCCTCAGTGGGTGAGAGAATGGCAGCCCTGATTGTCATGAGTGCTATGAAAGGAAAATTGATGATGCGTGGACATGAACATTGAGGAGTGAGGAATTGGGATTTGTTTGTATTCTATTTTCATTTGCCAATTCACTATGGTTATGAAATAAAAACAAAGGTTTACCAGAGCACGATGTTTTTCATTTTTTTGTTAAAAAAATCATGATGTTGATGGCTGATTTTCCATTTTACCCATTTCATACATAATGAATTCACGCATTGCCATTTGTCAATTTGCAATTTAAAGTTATTAAAAATTTCTGTTTCAAGTTTTACGTTTTTGATGATATGGATTTCCGTTTTGTTGATGGCACTTTTTAAACAATGTTTGTTTGAAGTTTTTCTGAATTTTCATATTTCACACATGGCCATTGTCTGTCTGTTAGGTAGTCAGCCCGAAGGCTGGTTGGATCCTAAAAAAGCACCGCCGTTACGTTATGTGAGTAGATACCCACAAAAACCCAAGGCAGCGCTATTTTGAGGCGTTCTAGGCAAGAAGAGGAGTGAGGTAGTTTGCCATTGCTTTCCTCACTGAGTCAGAACAGTAGTCCTAACCCTATGAGTAGAACCTTTCACAGCATTCACAGGCACTGACTGTGCCCCGAATGCCATTACTAAGCACCACCCATACCTCAGTAGCTTCCATATAATCACAGCCATGAGTGAGACTTAGATATCGGTGAAAAGCCACCTTTTACTCTAGCCTGTGCCAACTGACAAATGCAAATGTACTGTATTCATCAAGAGATGGCAATTTCCAGTTTTTAAAAATGTCCGTTTCAATTTTGCGTGTTGGTGATATCGAAACATGGATTTTCCATTTTGCTGTTTTCACATTTTTCCATTTGGTGTGTGTCGAGAGTTGAGATTTGTCAATGATGTTGATGCAAGTGCTTGACCATGGTGATACTGCAGTGAGTTTATGGGATTGCGGAAATGTTGAGGTCTACGACTACTGCAGGTAAGACTGTTTTTACAAAAATAATGTCTATTGTCTGCCACATATCAAAGAAAACAAAACTATTGAAAACAAAATGAGTATATAAGTGACCACATCCCCCCTCCCCACCCACTCTACCTCACCGTGTTTGCTCTGGTCATACATACACACCAGCTTTCTCTCTCTACTCATACATTCACACCTGTCTTTGGGAACAAACACAACCACTTTATTTATTCCCAAAAGCACATTCTCGTCATGCACACTCATCCCAAATGAACTTTTTTAGTTTACCATTCATAATTTACATTACGAAAAATAATTAAATACTAGTCATTAAAGTTACTAAAAAAATACTATTACTCATTAAATATTTACAAAAAACTCCAACTTTGTACAGCTTTAAAAGAATCAAACTATTTACCAGTCAATTTTTTTTAAATAAGGTTGCATAGAACTTTTTTAAAGAGTAAAAGGTCCAAGTGGGTTGCCAATATTTACAAGATCTACTATTTACAATGGTAGAAACCAATATTTACAAAATACTAAATCTACAAGTTATATAAAGCTATGTCCCATAAACGATTAGACAGTGAAATCACACCTCCTCCTCCTTGCGATCATAACCCCAGGGCAGGCTGGTGAGCAGGTCATCAGCCCACACACGTTTGTTATCCATAGAGGCGAGGGTGCGTTTTCTCTGTTCCACAAGATACAAATGATGGTTGCTGGATTGTATCCTGCACTGTGTATGAGACATAGCTTTGCCTGTGTGTAAAACCGCTAGATAGTCATCAACACGTAGCGATTTTTCCACTGCCCTAACTACTCCCTTCGCTCTTTTGGCTTCCTTACAGTCGAGTGTGCGGTAAGCATACATTTTCGAAGCCAAACCTACGAATTCCGTCATAATGGAATCACCGCATTCATCTTTTTAAACACCCATATCCTTCTTGTTTTTATGGGCAGCTGAAACACGTTGTCAGTGCTATAGCAAGAGGTGTCGAACCAGTCACTATGTTGCCTCATGACGTCATAGGGGTTGCAGTGGCGAATGTGGTAAATTAATGAGTCCGTGTCCATATACAAAAGAGAGACGTCCTCAAAATGGCGTTTCGCAAACTCATAGTGGAATCGATACATGACCGATTTAGAAAAGTCTAAAATGACTTGACCCAAGTAAATGGGTTTATCCATGGTCACGCTGGTCTTACTCAAATCAATAGTAGGCAAATCCTCATCTATAATTTTGATCGATTTGAAATTTGGCTTGGCAATGTACCGCCGGGCACCCCACCGCCCCTCCCAGACATTCACCAATTTAATGTCACGGTATTTGCGGACATTCTCCATAGACTTGCCATAGATGCAGTTGTTCATTAATTTAAAAATATTAATTTCAAACTGCTGTGTTGCCATTTCTCGGTGCTCTGTGTTGAGTCGCATGTATGGCTCAAGCCATGCTTTTTGAGCCAAAGAAATACCCGTGTGGATTTTCTTCAACACGAAGCCTTGGGCGAGGCATTGCACCAACATTTGGATATGTAGCACATACCGATTTTTGTTGTAAAGTGTGCCCATGAGTTTTTCAATTTTCACTTTACTGTCAGGGGGGACCATTTGCTCAAGGCAGAATGGAGAATCGGCATGTTCATCATACAAGGATGAGGGATATTCAATATCCACTTCTAGCACATATCCACGGCCTGTTTCTTGGCTAGCCATGTTCACATCAAATTCTGACACTTGTTTCTCTGTCAGCCAAGCAAACTCCCCATAGGGCAAAGGCTGACTCATGGCGTAACCGTACAAATTATTAACGTCATAGTACATTAAGTACGATTCTGGTTTGTCTGGCGAATAATCAGGCATGTAGACATTGTTCGCTTCGGCATGGCGTTTGTTAAGTGACACAAAGCCGCCACGAATGCCCTTTTCAAAAAATAGAACCATGTCTACATCAGTGAGTAAATCCAATTCCACTTGAGTGTATTTCAATGCGGCATCGAACGAGAGCCCAGGACTTGTATAATAGTGAGCCGGGTCAAGACCGTAAATGTGTTGACACAAGTTACGGGATTTTTCAAACAAATCAGTGAGCAGCAATACATCCAGTTTTAGGTAATGCAAAGCATTTTCACTTAGCGTCTTCATGCCAAACACTCGCCAAACTTGACATGCATGTGCATAGTCTTCATCGGAAACGGTACTGCGTGTTAATTTCGAGTAAAATTTATCTTGTGGTGGGAGTTTTCTTTGCTTTAACACGTCCCAGCTATTGCAGAAATCATACGGGAATATACCTTTCCGAATGCACAATTGAAATTGCTCAGGATCATTAAAATGCATTCTAGTATTTTTTAATTCCTCCTCCTTCAAGCCATTCACAAGGCTGTCTAGCGAGGATGCCATAAACTTAAAGGAATCCAAAAATCGAATGCTAATGTCGCCCAACCTCCATGTCAGGGCTATAAAACGCTCATGGTTTTGGGGAATAATGGTAAACGAGCCCTTGTTGACATGGCCCAATTCACGAATCAAAAACTGAATGTCATAATTCGCCAGATTGTGGAAAAAGACACTGATGAAACGAGGAACTGGAAAGTTCAAGTTGCATTTGCTGTGCGCAGCTCCACGAAACTCCCCCGTAAAGTGCGAGTGGTCTCTGACTTTTTCCTTTCCACTTAAAATAGGCTTTTCGCAAATATGGCATGTCGTGGCATGCTCTTACTGCTGCTGCTGTTCTGGAGATAGACTCATGGGTACTGGGTGGTCCAGTAATTCCTGTACATCATGAGCCAACTTGACAAGTTCATCCAAGAACCATTTGGCACAATCTGGCCCCTCGCGGTATTTGTAAACGTATTGTGTGGGGTCATAGGCACACACCACATTAAATCGTATGGCAAAGGGTTCATGTTTTTGAATGGGTCTGGTTGAGCTAACGGTGGGATCTGGTTCACATCCCGCCATGGGTGTAGTGAGAGCTTCGAAATCTGCATACATCACATAGGGGACAGTGTCACGCTTGTGAATGACCTTAAACTTTAACACAGCCTTGTCCCCTTGTGGCAATATCAGTCTCACTGCTTCCTGAGAAACGCAATCCATCCTATGACGTTCCAAAAGCGTAGGGGTTTTAAAATATTGCAAGCATCGATCACAAATATGTTTTACACCAGTGTGCTTAGACACTTGTCTGCTTAGCAATCTACTCAGGCTTTTAATTAGGCAATAGTGATTCACCTCTCCTACAGATAAATATAAAAGATGAATGTGGTGTCGTTTCGGTTCTTTTGTGGCATAAAGAGGACCCACAATCTCATTACCGTCAAGGTCATACACCATGAACGAAAAGTCCTGGTTGTCTTGTTCAAACCTATGGATCTCGGTTAAGTCCATAGGGAACGATACTCTAGTTAAATTTAACGTTTGTTTCAATTCGACAAACTTGGCCTTGTACATTCCTGGTCTGTAACAATGCTGGTGTACTGGCTGCAAATACGCAGCCACAGACCACAGAAAGCAATCATTGTCATGGTTCTCAATATTTACCACTGCCTTTTTCGAAGCTATTGCTGGTGGTGTTTTAATATAGCGAGACCCAGCATTCAACGGGTTGAATTGACAAATGTTGATTTGCAAATGATGAATTTTGTCTAACGCTAAACCACTGGGTCCTTGTTGCAGTTTATCAAATTTTGATAGCAAGGCATTCACCACATGGATTTGATACCACTCGTTTAGATTATCGGCTATCAAAAGCTCTTGCATTTTACTGCAAATATAGAATGTCTCTTTATGCTCTACGTCCTTCTTTTTATATATGAAATCGCACACCAGTTCTGTATTCTCCTTTAGACCTGTATGCAACCTTTGCGCTGTACAAATTTCAATTCTGAAAATTTCAAAACAAGATTCTAAAAATTCCTTGGGAATCAAACTTTTTCTAACATTGACCACACGACCAGAGCAGACACGTGATTTGAAACAAGAGTCAAGGGGCTCCCAAGTTAACGTATCCGCAGCAGTAAAATACATTATTTTGAAAGAACACTCTCACCTGAGTTTTCAGCTGTAGACTACTGAACAATGGTCCCAAACACACACGTTCCTGGTTATCAACAGAGGTCAAGTGTTTTCAACACTCTAAAAAGAAATAAAATAAACCACCATAAGAATATCCATTCCATATAGTTTATGCATTTCATAAACAAAACAAAATCAATCAGGTTATATATATAAAGAAAACAAATCTCACCTTGACGTGTAATGCTTTGCTATATTCCCGTCTCGTGGGCTAGTGTGGAAATGGTTTCCTTTTCTAGCTGTCTGTCTTTCTCTTTCTTTATTATATTTCTCACAGACAAACGACAGGTAGGCTATACACGTTATCTGCAAACAAATAAATAAATAAAATCATTAATTACCTAATCAATAAATAATTGCATGTATTTATATAAAAATCAATAAATATATACCTACCCCACAACAAGGTTAAGTATTTTCCACCAACACCAAAACTGTTAAACAAGACCAGGGGTTTCATGCAACGTAGTGTGTTCAAAGGTAGTCACCTAAGTGAGAGTGGAAATGATAACGACATGTCTTTATATATGTTACGTTGCATGTATAATCTTTTTCCCCCCACGCTTTAAAGATTCTGTTATCATGCACGTGGACAGCTAACACCCAAGGTGAACACCTGTGGCAGATCAAATTTCACGCCAACTTGCATTTTGTCACGTACGAAGCAAAACAGGATGTATCTTGTTAACAGTTATCGTGCACGTGGACAGCTAACACCCAAGGTGAACACCTGGGGTAGATCAAATTTCACATGGACTTGCATTTTGTCACGTACGAAGCAAGACAGGATGTAACTTGTTTAGCGTGCATGTGGTTTCACACACGTTCACATGCATTTCGCACTCCCCTGCCACCACAATGGTCAGATCATTTCACCTTCAAGCGTCATGGTCATTTTTTCCATTGCACCTGTTGTCAAGTCAGATCAACGCCTTCCAATAAGCTCAAATGACATTCACCTCCTGCTCCTCGGCAAGTTTGTTTTCTGTACTCGCTTCGACTAACATAGAACCAAGTTCTCATCACCGTTTACACGTTAAAGGTAAAATATCAGAAAACGCACCTTCACTCTGTCATACACCGACCCGCCGAAATAGCGATTGTTCTATTAAGCATAATCCTTGTGGTTAGTGACAGGTTCGTTGAAACACACACCCAGCAGTATCGTCTCTCTCAACCACCACGCTTCATAAACATTATAAACAAGTAGAGAAAAAGAAAAAATTTTTTTTCAACATGTATGGCGTTAGGCCCTTTGTGAATTATTTTTTGGAAAAAAATTCTGCCACATTTGAAAGGGGGCGTTAGCCCGAGTCCTAGGACACCTCGTACACGTCTCTAGCGTTATTGGTTCGTGAGATATCGGCCAAAATCACAAAAAACACGTGTTTACCCCAAAATCGAGTTTCCAATATTTTTTAAAAATTATAACGAGTGGTCCATAGCAAAGAGAATGTCACCCCGAGTCCTTGGACCCGTCGCACACGTCTCTAGCATAATTGGTTCGCCAGATATAGCAAAAAGTTTAAAATCACGTTTCCCCCCCCCCCCAAAAAAAAACGTGTTTCCAGATTTTCACCTTTTCGGCACCTACATTTCTGTTAAGAGCGCAACGAGACGAAAAAAACGAATCCAAGCACGCCTTCCTAGCATGACTCCTTCCACTCCAAGGTCGCAGGGGCTCACAACTTGCTTTTTTAAGCAGCTCCCCCTCATCCCACTACTACGTGAGGTTTTTCTCTAGTGACTTTAGATTTATTTTGGAGTCAGAGGGCATAGGGACCATTGATTTACGTCAAACAAACGTTTTTGTAAACTTCCTAGTTTCCAAAATATAGGAATTTCAAAATTCGAGTGTTTTCAAAAAAACATAAAAAGTACAAAAGTTTCATTATAGAAAATAAAAGTCATAAAGACCATTCGTTTAAGCCGTGGCACAACGTACTACCATGTTTGGTTTTCAAACTATTACCAACTTTCGAAAACGAAAAATTTCAAATTTTTTTTGAAAAATATAACGAGTGGTCCATAGCAAAGAAGACGTCAGCCCGAGTCCAACGACACCTCATTTGTCAACATCCGACCATGGGTTCGCGAGATATTTAACATGGCTGAGGCTTAGTAGTAGAGCAAAGGGGGTTCTGGAGTGGCCTAGAAGCGCCACCAACCCCCTACTGAAGTGCTGCCTGTTCGGAAATGACATTTTCTTTGGGAATGTTCTCCCGAGTTTCGCTAACGTGGAAGGTCGGGTCTGTGCCCATAGCGTACTTTTGCCACCGAAAGGTTTGGCCTCGTAACTTTGGCCCTTTCTTGTAACCATCGGAACGAGCATTGTCCCTGCCTGTCGTGGGTTCGTGGCCCGAGTTACCGGGATTTCCTTTCTGTTGTATGCTGCTAGTACCGCGTGTCGCGATGGGCTTAGGGATCAGTGCCTGGTAGTGCCCCGCATTAGGAGGCCCCGTGAAAAGCAAATGTATATTATCACGAAACCCAATACACTGTAAACTAGGTTTATCAGAGTCCAGCACGTGTACGTGTATATTACACTCTGTGGCCCTGGATAAAGCTAGTACCTCTGCCGAGGATCCAAAAATGCCATTTTGAAGCTTGTAAGCCACATATGTCTCGGGATTTGGAACTAAATTTTCCTGGCTGTCGGCAGCGAAATTGGCAAATTCTATCCAATGGTCGTGTATGTACTGCGCAGCCTTCTTGCGCAGCACATGGTGATCCTGTTCCGTGCCATACAATAATGCACTAACCGCACGAAACAGACAATTCCCATCTCTTGCGACATCCCTTATATTGTAATTTCGTTGGAGGCCTCCACGGGCCAAAATCGAGTTTATTATGAATGTGTGTGGGACCTCCGTACCTAGTTTTCCGTCCTGTTATTTGAGTTCGAACTTTTAGATGTGCGAAAAATCCTTCGTTGGCCACAAGCAGAGCATGCGCGGAAGTTATTGCATCGGCCGTCCCTAGGATCGTTTTGATCTACTCGGGATCCCGATTGGGCCCTACCTTGTGTAGCCGTGGTTTGCGTGGCCCTAGAGGCTCTCTGCGCCTAGTATTCCCTCCGTGGATTCTGATACCTGGGCGTTTGGTATTCATTTCTGAGCCTCGGGTTTTGTACAAGCGCTATGCTAATCTTCTCCATTTGCTGCGTGATCTGATCTACCTGTTGTTTCAGATTTGTCACGTCAGCCTGCTGCAGGCGTGATTCGATATTTTTGCTTATCAGTCTTTGATTTTGCTCAGCCGTGATCACGTTTGCCCGCAGTTGCTCTCGAATGTGGGGATTCATCTGGAGTATTTTGTCTGCGATGGCGGGCTTCATACCCTTAATTATATATTGGATTCAGTCATGAGAGTGTTAAAGCGTTTGCACAACTGCAGTTTATAATTTATATAAACGTTGTGTGGTTCCGTAGGACCTTGCGTCCTGTTTCGCAGCGCGTCGTACAACTCGTCCTTGTCCTGGATCTGAGCGAATTCCGCTATTAAGTCTTGCTGGAGCTTGTTCCACGTTAATTGTGGTTCGTGTTGCTCATGTACATCGTACCAGACAAGTGCTGCCTCTTTAAGATATGCTGGGAACAGTCTCACTCTTTCTGCGTCCGCCCAGTCATTGATTTGCACTATACGATTGAATTCCCTAAGGTATTCTTCTGGGTCCTCCTTATGAGTGCCCGAGAATTTGTCCGGTTGGAAGAGGGGGGTACCGGATGTGGTGCGCCATTTCCACGTGCCTATTGGGAACTACGGCCGGTGGCGTATGTGCTTCGCTAATTGTGGGCTCAATGTCGCCAGTGTCATGCGAATGATTTCGCCCAGAGTTGCACTCACTGTTATGATGTCAGCCACCAAATCGTCAGGTTTTTCAGTATTAGTCGCGTCGTGAATATGCGCATCTAACTGAATGATAAGTTCCTGGAGTTTGCTGTAGATCTCCTGTGTCTTGATCACGTGTTGTTGGCTGTAACTCGCGTAACATGAATCAGTGGAGCGTGCATCCGCCTCGTCAGCCTCTGCTTGGGCGCGAGCTCGTGTTTGGGGTGGACCAGGGGTGAATCGCGCGTTAGGTTGTTGATTTTCAATGTTAATATTTTATCCTCTAATTGAGATATAACGTGCCCATCGTTGATATCAGTGATGTATTCCGGGTTTCTCAATATGATTTTAGGTCTGATAGGCTTGGGATTAGCCGTTATAAATCTTACCCATTCTTTTAAAGAATTCGCCATTCAGATCGGTGTGCGAAATACCACACTTAAATATACGCGTCCCTACTCCATACATAAACACAGTCACGAATACTCTTAATCTACGGTACAGTATACAGTTATTAATATCACTAGCCTTAAGGTACCCAAAACCAGTGCTAAAAGCTAGGTGAGTAGACCCATGCATGCATATGCACGTTAGTTATAGGGTGGGCGGTGTGGGTTATAATAACGTGAATGTGCTGTAAATCGCAGATAAACATCGGAGGATGAGTCACGGTAACAGTAGCGTCTCCACCATTGTTGTGATAGCAATGTGGCGTCTATCCTTGTAATGGCCCTGCCTGAGTGCATGGACTTACGCCATAGGCCGCTCAGGAGTTGTTTAACTTCACTTACCTGGATCGTTATGGTTGGGGGCTCTTCATGCTCAGGTAACTGGATCGTTACCGTGTCCTTGTCGATTGTCTTACCCACGATTCACAGCTGAACCCTCAAGCTAAAAGAGGGGGAACTGAGGGAGATGTGGGAACACGGGGTTGTTCCCCAATAAAAGAGATCTCTGGTGTACTGCCGATTTATTGCTTCTAGGTATCCGAAGGAATCCACCGTGCAGATACAAGGCCCGTCTCATAAGATTTCGTCATACTGAATACTAATTGACACTGTTTGCTCTCACCTGATCCTTCACTCAGCCTCTGCTCAATTGCCGCTCGACCTCAGTCCCCTAGGTCGCCGGGTGCTCAGTCACAGTTCCACGATCCCCGATCGTCAAACTTCCGTTCCTCTCATTTACGCTGCCCTCACGGACAGTCCTCCACTCTCGCAGTCTGCTCTTACTCTCTCAACTCTGACTCACTGACTGAACCCCCACCGCATCTGAGGTCGCAGCTTATAAGCCTCTCAAAACGCAACACAAGCGTGCTTACATAGCACCTCCTTGCAGATTCTCAAAATCTGGATTGAACTGGGGTTGCACGTCCGGTGTGGTTCAAGGCTAAACCAAAACCGGGCCATGACAATATCTTGATTAATAATTTTGTACACAATGTTAACGACAGGTTTTCACCCAAAACTTTGGCTCAGCATAAGAGGAGGAAGCTTGTCCAATAACTGTTCATGGCCATTCAGTAGAAATTAGGAAATTTACAATATTCTTTCATTGTATGTACAGTGTCGTTATCATTGTGCGCCCCGGTAAACACGGCAAGCTAAGCCGGCGTTGACTGGCGCTGTTCGTGGGCACGCGTACAATGTTCATTCGGTGGTTGGTGCACACTTGAACACTTTTACCTACCATGTTCAATAATATTTACAGTGCTCATAGTCGATGCCGAAAATGTCCTCCCTCTCTTGTAACACACACCTGAAATCTTCTGATGAAAGAATGGACAACAATCTCAGCAATTCTGCTAGGTTTGTGCCGTGTCTTGTGTGGGGTTTCGCCTAGGACACCAAGCTGGCTCATCAGCTGGCTCTTGGTGTCCCCGTTCTGTAAGAACACAATGTTGTCTGTTAAAATGTTTATTATTTACGGTGCCTGTTTTCTTGAATCGTTTGCCGAGCCTCCTAATTGTACTGGCATTACGCACAGGTCTTCCTGGAAACTTGATTCGACATTTTCATCTTGTTTCAGAACAAGACTTTCTGCTTTTCATATACGAATTATGGATATACACACGTTCGTGCAATGTGAATTGGTGTCTAGGCATGACCAACAATCACAGTAATAACAATACTCACTAAACGTGCAACACTAACTTCTAAACTTTGCAGATACACATCCATATAAATGACAAAACACGTGTGATCTAACGATATGAGTCAGCGGAGCAGGGTAATGCGAGGTCCACTCGCTCCGCACCTGACCAGCCAAATGACGCCATAGTTTGCCGCGATTTCCAGGGCGCAGTAAGATAATGACCCTCTGGTTCAATTAATATTGTGTTACTTGATCCACTTCTGTACATGGCTAATTACTAATCTGTAAGTATAGCAGTGGCGGCTGGTGGATAATTGTTATGGGTGTTGTCCTTTTTCATTAATGAGGGGGGGGGGGGGGAGAGATTGCTTGATATCAAAGAAAACTGTATTCGATTGCATGGTAAAACGGATGTACCTCATTCATCACGAATGCCGCAGTTCAGAGAACATCACATTATCACTGGATCACCGGATTAAATAGTTAGGTTACATGAAAACCTGCAAAACATGGTATCGGCAGTTGCCGGAGCATCTCAGATGTCTCCGTTCGCGCCTGGTTCCCTTGTTGCAATCAGCGGGCAACGGCCAGCCGAGTTAACTGTTGGGATAGGACCTACTGTCATCGCGGCAGGAGATGGCAGTTGAACATGCTGTGACGGGGTGCGGGGGGTCTTGCAGTACGCATGCGCGGCCCGCATATTCCTAAGTTAAATATATTGGCTTGCCGCATGCCAATGGTTGTCATTGCAGCAGGCGACACTCAGCCAGTGAAAGAAGGAATGTGCTGAGTGAAGCAAGTAGTGACCAACTGAATGTTTTTGGAATGCGCGATACGCAGTGAGCGGGAAGACCCCTGCAGTTCAAACCCGACTGCCAACTCCTGACGCGATATCAGTACTCGGTCTAGCATCTCTGCCATACCCTTCACTATTGAGATCTGGTCGGTGCTCGGGCCTGGCAACGAGCACTCCTAGTTGGTTGGCGCGCTTTGCTTTCTCAGACAGTTCACAGTAACTTACTATAAGATTTCCTGAATTATTAAAGAACAGAATTATGAATTCCTATACATATAAAAGGAAACATACAGCTTTTATTACTAAAATTATTATTACGGTATTAATTGTTTTTTTGAATTAATCTGGTCGTTTTGCATCACTGCAACCTTATTACCGGCCACCACTGAAGTATAGGATGAACAATGAATTGGCATTTTACAATAGGTGACCATTTCTTGAAATTATTGGGGCATGTAGTGTTAGCACACCAAACGTTGAACTGATTGCAAGAAGTTGTCCTAAAGTGGAGATGTCAGTTTAAAATGCAACTAATAAACTCTGTGTACAGTCACATTAAACGTCCAGTCCAGAAAGTGGTAAATAGCTCTGCAAGCAGCAGAGTGTTTTGGAGAATGTTGGCTGTAAAGCGAAGGTTAGAATGGAGAGGGTAAGTGTACGCTTTAAATGGGATATTTCATGCAATTTTAACATACAATTTCTAAGAGGGTTTTTGTTTCAATTTCACAGATAAAATGGAACACAATCTGGAATGAAGTCTTGCAAGTTTTTTACATCTAGTTTCATTGGATGAACGTTAATTTAGGCCTATTTTAAAAGTTTTAATCTGATGTAACATACATGCTAGAGAGTATTTTTAGGAAGTGTTCGCATAAGGACTGATGTCGTGCAAATGCCTAAAAATGTATCCACCCTGTAAATAATATAACATTAATTCTAAATGAAAGTAAAACGCAGCTTATACACTTGCATCAACATTGAAATTAGGAAACCTGATCAATACTGCACCTCATATAAGTTATGTGCTAAAGTACATAAATATGTGTTTATATTTATTGCTCTTTTTATAAACGGTTGCTATGTTCTGTCAGAGCTTGCATCTCGTTGAGCACAAGGCATACTCTAGCAGCACACACTGTTGATAAAAAAAACATTCATCGGGACGTGTTATGCTGTAACCATTTTCAAAAACCATTGATCTGGATGCGTTAGGCTTTAACCATTGTCAAAAATCATTGGATTAGACAAAAAAAGGTTAGAATGGTCGGTTATAGGTGTGGCCTTGGCCGTGCGCAGCTAATGGGACACGGTTGACACAAAACCATTGATCTGGGTGCGTTAGGCTGTAAAAATTTTCAAAACCACAGTTGTGCGGAAAAAAAATCCACCAAATATTTACTACAGTTGATCATAGAATCGCCGATTGAAATTACCGATCGTTATGAGGCAATTTCCATAATCCTTGGTGAATAAACGATTCAATTCGTTGCACGATGTAATGAACTAAGTGGTGCGAACGAGCTGGTGAACTGGGCGCTTCTTTGTTTTTCATAGTATTGTTACGGCTGTGAGTTTGTGTCATCGCTCGCCGCATGAGTCACAACTGCCCCAGGGCTGGGCTGTGCCCTGCCTCCTGTATTGCGTGCGCCTTATGCAACAGGGCTACTAGGACAAAGGGATAGTCCAGAATATTCGTGACTGGACCAGCGATGGAAACCTCGAGAAGCCGTGAACCCTGGATGGATCTAGAAGCATTTATTGAGTCACCGGCCTGCTATATAAGTGCGACCTGTCAAGCAGTGGATGTTGATGTGTTCTACGAGCTAGTGTGAGCGATTATACTGAGCGACAGAAGGGTGGTGACTTGCGAAACCCCTAGTGAAGCGGGGAAGTGATAAACATACAGGGACTGCCTGTGTTTTGAGTGAGTGTGCTTTCACTAAGTGTCTGAGATATTGTGGTTACGAAATCCAGTGACATTGTTTCTCCCAGCTTGAGAACAGCGTGCAGCAAGTGCTCGTAAGTAACTGTAGTCGGCGTACATTAGGAAGAAGTTGCATGTAGTTCTGTCAAGGCCACTAGGCTCATTAGCGGGTGGATTAACTTCTGTGGTTTGTTGACAAGTGAAAGGGCAAGAGCTCTCCACAAGCAAGAGACTTGAGGAAACTGGAGTAAGGTTCCTGTTGCTTGTATTTGCTGAAGAGTAGTGTAATTTTCTGGCCGCAATAAAGTTAATTATTTCTTTAAGCAGTAATTGGTGTTGTGCTTCCTACCCACCGTAATCCAGTTAACAAAAGTGCCACTAGGGGGGGGGGGGGGGGGGCACGTAACAACTGGTGTCAAAAGCCGGATTACGAACTCAAGCACAACACCTGACGGTCCTGGTTTCAAAACCCGAGCAGGTCATTTTCTCTAATTTTCCTGTGAGTGCATGCCCTTTACAAGGCAAACAACTAAAATGGAGGCGCAATTGGCAGCATTGCTAGAAAAGTTAAATGGCATAGAAGACGGCCAGAAGAATTTAACCAAGGAGCTAACTGCCAAATTAGAAGACGGCCAGAAGAAGATGGAAGACGGTCAAAATAAGTTAGCGGAGGACGTGAAGCAGATGGAAGACAGCCAGAAATGTTTAGCCGAGGACCTAACTTCCAAATTAGAAGAAAGTCAGAATAAGCTAGCAGAGGACCTGAAGGACGGCCAGAATAAGTTAGCAGAGGACCTAACCGCCAAATTTCTGGATGGCCAGAAAAATCTGGAAGAGTGTCTGCTGACGAAATTAGAGGAGAGCCAAAGGAAATTAGAACTGGGCCTACGTGAGGAAGTCGCAGCAGTGGAAAAGAAGTTCGACGCCTTAGGAGTGGAAGTTGCCGAACTGCGCCAACGCCCGCTGATGGGGGTGGAGGAGAAGTTCAACGCCTTGCAAGTGGAAGTTGCCGAGCTGTGCCAACGACCGCTGATGGGGGTGGAGGAGAAATTCAACGCCTTACAAGTGGAAGTTGCCGAGCTGTGCCAACGCCCGCTGATGGGGGTGGAGGAGAAATTCAACGCCTTACAAAAGGAAGTTGCCGAGCTGCGCCAACGCCCACTGACGGGGGTGGAAGAGAAATTCAACGCTCTACGAGAGGAAGTTGCCGAGCTGCGCCAACGCCCACCCACCGTTACACCGGGAATATCAGGAACGGGACATAGCAGAGTGACGCCCCCAACCTTCGACGGAAAGGTCCCGTGGAGCACTTACTTACGTCAGTTCGAGGCGGCCTGTTCCATAAATAACTGGAACAACACAGAAAAGGCTACAGCTCTCATTGTAGCACTGAGAGGTGACGCCCTTAACGTCCTTCAGGCCATCCCGACTGGATCCCAGGACTACGCGTCACTAATCGCCCATATGGAGTCCCGATATGGAGATAGCCATTTTCAGCAGGCCTACCAGATGCAGCTCCGGACCCGGGTACAAAAGAACGCGGAAATCCTGCAGGAGTTCGAGATGGACATCGCACGTCTCGTAAGGCTCGCCTACCCAACAGCGCCGGCCGACTTTCTGGAGCAGATAGCGACGCAGATTTTCACCGACGGGCTACGGGACTCGGACACTCAACAGGCGCTGCGACTCGCGCGCAATAAGACCCTGACAGATGCGCTGAGCCACGCACTTGAGTTCGAGACGACAAAACAGGCATCCAGAATGCGCGCGCGGGTGCGTCAGGTGGACGTCGACGGACCAGCCAAAGCCGGCAAGACCAAGCCCCTGGCCGATGAACTGATGGAGGCGCTAGGCCGGTTCTTCAAGAGTCGCAGTACCACCAACAAAAACGTAGCCGAAGGACATCCGGAGAG
This sequence comes from Meconema thalassinum, assembly GCA_946902985.2. NCBI lineage: Eukaryota > Metazoa > Arthropoda > Insecta > Orthoptera > Tettigoniidae > Meconema > Meconema thalassinum. The sequence goes on along the minus strand of OX336388.2, from coordinate 425,988,090 downwards.
GCGGCCCGGAAGAGGACTACCGACCTGCTGGACCTGCCGTAAGAGAGGCCACCTGAGCAAGGACTGCGGTGATCGCCGCCGCCAAGGGTTTCCGTCGGGACAGTCAGTCGTAGGGAAACCGCGCGGCCCAGGAAAGCAAGTATCAGCCAGCCTCGGGGGGCAAAGGTTGGCTTGTGACAGACGTCAAGCCCCGGCAGTCCAAGTGCGTGTGACGCAGTTTCGGAGGGATAATAGCAGCCTGATGGTCGACGGAGTCGTCAACGGAGAGAGCTGGCCCATGCTAATCGACACGGGAGCATCGAGGACCATCGTCAGTCCCACCGTGATCCCGAAGTGGAGAGTGCAACCCACACAAAGGAACCTCCAGCTAATAACCGCGACCGGAGAGACCGCACCGGTACATGGCGAAGCATCACTGGAGTTCGTCATTGGTCGACGGGCGATAAAGCATCCAGTGCTTGTGGCTGACGTATCAAATGAAGTGATCATCGAACTGGACTTCCTGGACCAGAACAACATCATCTTGGATCTGAGTACCAACACTCTGCACTTCGGAGGTGAGGAACTTGCTTTGCAACCTGCGCACGAGTCCATCACCGCACGACGAGTAAGGCTGAGAGAAGACGTCATCGTTCCCGCCAGGACGGAGGTCAGCGCTGCCGTAATTGTCGACGGAACTGCTGAGGGAGTGGCGGATGTTATCGAGCCAAAATATGAGGACATCCAGACAAAAGGATTGCTAGTTGCCAAGACTCTCATCAACACGACGTCTCGGCCGTACGTCCGCCTGTCCAACCTGAACGACTACGACATTACGGTTCACCGGGACACCAACCTAGGAGTCTGCGAGCCCGTTACCTGGATTGCCCGCATCACCGATACGACGGACGGACACCTGCAGACGGACAACCGAAGAAGACGCACACTGCCAGAAGAACTAAAGAAGCTGTACCATGGATCCCAGGACCATTTAGACGAGGAACAATCACGCCAACTTCAGGACCTGCTACGCGAATTCCAGGACGTCTTCTCCGTGGGGAGCAAAGACTTCGGCAGGACAAGCTTGGTCCAGCACAGAATCGACGTTGGGGACAGCGCACCGATTACGGCCCCATTCCGACGAGTCCCGCTCGCCAAGCAAGCCGAAGTCGACCGGATGGTAGAAGAGATGAAGGAGCAAGGGGTGATCGAGCCATCACATAGTCCTTGGAGCTCTCCGGTCGTGCTAGTGAGGAAGAAGGACGGTTCCACCAGGTTCTGTGTGGATTACAGGCGGGTGAATGACGTCACGAAGAAGGACAGCTACCCTCTACCCCGGATCGACGATACCCTGGACACCATATCAGGGTCGAGATGGTTCTCCACCTTGGATTTGAAGAGTGGCTACTGGCAGGTGGAGGTCCACCCTAAGGACCGCGAGAAAACTGCGTTCTCTGTGGGCAGTGGGCTCTGGCAGTTCACCGTCATTCCATTCGGTCTGTGCAACGCCCCTGCGACCTTCGAAAGGCTAATGGAGTCCATTCTGAGGGGACTACACTGGAAGACCTGCCTGGTCTACCTAGACGACGTCATCGTTCTGGGGAGAAGCTTCGAGGAGCACTACAGCAACCTGAAGGTGATCTTGTTGAAGCTACGGACTGCCCAGCTGAAGTTGAGCCCCAAGAAGTGTTAGCTCTTCCAGAAGCGGGTCCAGTACCTTGGGCATATCGTCTCCGAGGAAGGGGTGCGCACCGACCCAGAGAAGACCGCAGCTGTGAGGGAGTGGCCAGTTCCGATGGACAAGTCCCAACTACGAAGCTTCCTGGGACTCTGCACTTATTACCGTCGCTTCGTGAGAGGATTCGCCGACATCGCCAAACCTTTACATCGACTGACTGAGAAGGACCAACTCTTCACGTGGACAGCAGAATGCCACAGTGCCTTCGAACAACTCAAGCAGGCTCTGTGCACCGCGCCTATTCTGGCCTACCCCAGACCTGGAACAAGGTTCATCGTCGATACCGATGCCAGCGACTTTGGCATAGGGGGGATCCTGTCGCAAGTAGTGAATGGCGAGGAGAGAGTAGTGGCCTACTTCAGCAGGCCCTGTCAAAGCCAGAAAGGAACTACTGCTGCTCGCCATCGTGAAGACCATTGAACACTTCCACAAGTACCTGTACGGGCAAGAATTTCTCATCAGGACCGACCATGCATCCCTGCGGTGGCTCCTGAACTTCAAGGGTCAACTCGCGCGGAGGTTAGAGAGGCTTCAACAATACAACTTTGAGATTCAGCACAGGAAAGGCCAACTGCATTCTAACGCCGACGCCCTGTCACGAAGACCGTGCCCCGAAGACTGCACCTTCTGTGCCCGAAGGGAGGAGAACACCGGGATACAGTGCCGAAGGACTACCGTGGAACTTCAAGGGAGCTGGAGCCGCGAATCTTTCACGCGGGCACAAGCAGAAGATGATGACCTAGGACTGATAGCCGAATGGAAGAGGGCCTGTGTCCCCAGACCCGGGTGGAACATTGTGAGTAACTGCAGCCCAAAGTTTAATTCCTACTGGGCACAGTGGGACTCGCTGATTGTAAGGGATGGCCTTATCTGACGTACCTGGGAGAGCACCGACGGGAAGACATCTCGGGAACAAGTCGTCGTTCCAAAGGCTATGACGGAGGAAGTCCTGAAGGAAGTTCATGGAGGATCATCTGGTGGACACCTAGGGATAAAGAAAACCCTGGAGAAGCTGAGAGAGCGGTTCTACTGGATCGGATGCCGAAGAGACGTGGAGAACCACTGCGCGAGGTGCCACGATTGCGCAGCCAGCAAGGGCCCAGGACGAAGACGACGGGGTCCACTGAAGACCTACAACGTGGGCGGCCCCATGGAGAGAGTGGCCATCGATGTTGCTGGGCCATTCCCGTAAAGCGAGGCAGGGAACCGCTACATATTAGTCGTCAGCGACTACTTTACCAAATGGCCGGAGGCGTATGCGCTCCCTAACCAAGAAGCCGCGACGATTGCAGAGACTCTGGTGAAGGAATTCGTCAGCCGGTACGGAGTACCCCTGGAGCTGCACTCCGACCAAGGCAGGAACTTCGAGTCGCAGGTGTTCCAGAACCTATGCCAGCTGCTGGGAATCCGGAAGACAAGGACAACGCCGCTACACCCTCAGTCCGACGGGATGGTAGAGCGATTCAATCGCACCATCGAGAACCATGTCCGAATAGTCGTCAGCGAGCACCAGAGGGATTGGGACAAACATCTTCCACTATTTTTCCTGGCCTACCGCGCCGCCGTGCATGAAGCCACCGGGTGCACACCAGCCCGGGCCATGTTTGGGAGGGAGCTCCGTCTACCTGTCGATCTTGCCTTCGGCCGACCTGGGAATGATCCGATCCCGGTAAGCCAGTATTGTCAAGAACTGGTCGACCAACTGGAGGACGTGCACGCGTTCGCGAGGAGGAAACTGCGGATCGAGACCGACCGAATGAAGACCCAATACGACCAGCAGACGGATGCCGGAGGATTCCACGAGGACGACCTGGTCTGGCTCTTCAACCCATTACGGAAGAAAGGCCTGTTACCCAAACTTCAGAAGTCCTGGGAGGGCCCGTACCGAGTCGTGAAACGGATCAACGATGTCGTCTACAGGATCCAGCGGAGCCCAAGGGCGAAGATGAAGATCGTGCATCGAGATCGCCTGGCAGCCTACGGAGGGACACAGACGGACTAATGATTGATCGGGACGATCAGCCTTTTTAGGAAAGGGGTGGTGTTACGGCTGTGAGTTTGTGTCATCGCTCGCCGCATGAGTCACAACTGCCCCAGGGCTGGGCTGTGCCCTGCCTCCTGTATTGCGTGCGCCTTATGCAACAGGGCTACTAGGACAAAGGGATAGTCCAGAATATTCGTGACTGGACCAGCGATGGAAACCTCGAGAAGCCGTGAACCCTGGATGGATCTAGAAGCATTTATTGAGTCACCGGCCTGCTATATAAGTGCGACCTGTCAAGCAGTGGTTGTTGATGTGTTCTACGAGCTAGTGTGAGCGATTATCCTGAGCGACAGAAGGATGGTGACTTGCGAAACCCCTAGTGAAGCGGGGAAGTGAGAAACATACAGGGACTGCCTGTGTTTTGAGTGAGTGTGCTTTCACTGAGTGTCTGAGATATTGTGGTTACGAAATCCAGTGACATTGTTTCTCCCAGCTTGTGAACAGCGTGCAGCAAGTGCTCGTAAGTAACTGTAGTCGGCGTACATTAGGAAGAAGTTGCATGTAAATCTGTCAAGGCCACTAGGCTCATTAGCGGGAGGATTAACTTCTGTGGTTTGTTGACAAGTGAAAGGGCAAGAGCTCTCCACAAGCAAGAGACTTGAGGAAACTGGAGTAAGGTTCCTGTTGCTTGTATTTGCTGAAGAGTAGTGTAATTTTCTGGCCGCAATAAAGTTAATTATTTCTTTAAGCAGTAATTGGTGTTGTGCTTCCTACCCACCGTAATCCAGTTAACAAAAGTGCCACTAGGGGGGGTGGCACCTAACAGTATCATAAGGGCGAGGTTGGCAGAACTGTCATGGTACTGTTTTGATGACGATTGATTTGAACAATAGCGCTGACAGCTGTAATTTTCGCTATATAAATCGTGATCCTATTTGGGATGGCTGGGTGGGTCACAGACAGCGGAGGAGGAAATATCTATTGAAACATCGCTCCCTGATTTATTTCTCATCGTTTCATAAGGTATTTTGGCTAATTCATGTATTGTAGAGAATTTTATCGCGCGTTCTATCTTCATTCATAGCTACTGTTGATTTCAATTTGAATTGTCACTACTGAACCTCATATATGTGCTAAAGTTCGTAAATATGTGTTTTTATTTATTGCTATTTAAAAAACGGCTGCCATGTTTCTACAGCGCTTGCATCTCGTTCCACTGTCATCACGGCTCCCTCTAGCGGCACGCACACATTGTTCCCAACATGTGAGATACAAAATCACTGTTGATCAAAGAAATCATCGGGATGCGTTAAGCTGTAACCATTGTCAAAACTCATTGATCTGGGCGCGTTAGGCTGTAACAATTGTCAAAAAACATTGGATTGGACAAAACGAAGGTTAGAATGGTCGCATGCAGGGGCGACTTAGGCTGCGGGCAGCTAGTGCGGCACGGTTGGCACTAAACCATTGGTCTGGGCGCGTTGGCTGTAACCATTGTCAAGAACCATTGGATTGGGCAAAACTAAGGTAGAAGGTCGGGTGTAGGTGCGGCCTTGGCCAGGCGCAGCCAGCACAAAACCATTTATCTGGACGCGTTAGGCTGTAACCATTGTCAAAAACCATTGGATACCACATAACGAAGGTTAGAATGGTCGGGTGTAGGAGCGGCCTTGGCCGAGCGCAGCCAGCGGGGCACCATTGATCTGGACGCGTCAAAAACCATTGGATTGGACAAATCGAAGGGTGTTGGTGTGGCATAGTACCGTAAGGGCGAGGTTAGCAATACCGGTTTGAGGATGATTGATGTGGACATTGGTGGCCACAGCTGGAATTCTGCCTACATAAGTCGTGATGCTATTTGGGATGGCTGGGTGAGTCACAGACAGTGGAGGAGGAAACATCTATTAAAACATCATTCCCTGATTTATTTCTCATCGTTTGATAAGGCATTTTGGCTAATTCATGTACTATAGAGAATGTTATCGCTCGTTCTACTTTCATTCAGTGCTACCAATATAATAGGGAATACAACAATTTTGTATTGAAAAGTAGAAAGGATCTTATGAAAAGGCTATATTTATTTAACTAGTGAATGATAGATATGGTCATCGTTTAGTTATTTTTTTTACAAAACAGCACAGTTTGTGTAACATAGAAAATATGAGAACAACATGTTTTTGCAGATGACTCACTGTATTCTGTTGAGAACAAAGTGCTAAGATCACTGGTAATTTGCATGTTTTATGCATTGTCGGGTAAGCTTATTCCATGCCTGATATTGTAAATATTGCCACATGAAAACTGTTACTGTAGGATTACTCTATCTCAAGTGTTTGTTTCTAAATTATTACTTTATCATGCCCCTTTATGAATCAACAACAACAAGTTTCCTCTTTGGTAAATGTTCCCATGTGTCATGACTGCTGCTCTGTTCCATTTCAGTAGGTAACCTTTTCTGTCATAGGCATTCCATTACTAGCCTGTTTTCTTATCACGGATGAAAACTTTCTGTGGCTACTTGTTGTTTTTTTTTTTTTTTTTTTTTTTTTTTTTGTGAGTGGGTTTAGGACACCACTGTCATCAGCCATGTGTACTTGGATATGGATATTTATTTAACTAGTGAAGGATAGGTATGGTCATCTTTTAGTTATTATTATTTTTTACAAAACAGCACAGTTTTTGTAACATAGAAAATATGAGAACAAAGTGCTAAGATCACTGGGAATTAGCATGTTTATGTATTGTTGGGGAAGCTTATGCCATGCTTGATATTGTAAATATTGCCATATGAAAACTGTTACTGTAGGATTACTCTATATCAAGTGTTTGTTTCTAAATTATTACATTATCATGCCCCTTTATGAATCAACAACAACAAGTTTCCTCTTTGGTAAATGTTCCCATGTGTCATGACTGCTGCTCTGTTCCATTTTAGTAAGTAACCTTTTCTGTCAAAGGCATTCAATTACTAGCCTGTTTTCTTATCACGGATGAAAACTTTCTGTGGCTACTTGTTGTTGTTTTTTTGTGAGTGGGTTAGGCCATCACTGTCATCAGCCATGTGTTCTTGGATATGGATATTTATTTAACTAGTGAAGGATAGGTATGGCCATCTTTTAGTTATTATTATTTTTTACAAAACAGCACAGTTTGTGTAACATAGAAAATATGAGAACAAAGTGCTAAGATCACTGGGAATTAGCATGTTTTATGTATTGTTGGGGAAGCTTATGCCATGCTTGATATTATAAATATTGCCATATGAAAACTGTTACTGTAGGATTACTCTATATCAAGTGTTTGTTTCTAAATTATTACATTATCATGCCCCTTTATGAATCAACAACAACAAGTTTCCTCTTTGGTAAATGTTCCCATGTGTCATGACTGCTGCTCTGTTCCATTTCAGTAGGTAACCTTTTCTGTCAAAGGCATTCCATTACTAGCCTGTTTTCTTATCACGGATGAAAACTTTCTGTGGCTACTTGTTGTTGTTTTTTTGTGAGTGGGTTAGGACATCACTGTCATCAGCCATGTGTACTTGGATATGGATATTTATTTAACTAATGAAGGATAGGTATGGTCATCTTTTAGTTATTATTATTTTTTACAAAACAGCACAGTTTGTGTAACATAGAAAATATGAGAACAACATGTTTTTGCAGATGACTCACTGTATTCTGTTGAGAACAAAGTGCTAAGATCACTGGGAATTAGCATGTTTTATGTATTGTCGGGTAAGCTTATGCCATGCCTGATATTGTAAATATTGCCATATGAAAACTGTCACTGTAGGATTACTCTATATCAAGTGTTTGTTTCTAAATTATTACCACATCATCATGCCCCTATATGAATCATCAACAACAAAAAGTTTCCTCTTTTGTAAATGTTCTCATGTCTCATGACTGCTGCTCTGTTCCATTTCAGTAGGTAACCTTTTCTGTCATAGGCATGCCATTACTACCTGTTTTCATATCACGCATGAAAACTTTCTGTGGCTAGTTGTTGTTGTTGTTGTTGTTTTGTAAGTGGGTTATGACATCACTGTCATCAGCCATGTGTACTTGGATATGGGTAGAATTTGTATGTGTGTATTGTGATGCTAGAATTAGGAAGGTTACGTATTGTACTTTTAAGGGGAGAAACTACGAGGTCATCTGCCCTTGGGAAGGAGGTGACCATGGTCTTCTGCTAGGAACAATCCCATCATTTACCTGGAGGAGAAAGGAGAAATCGAACCCACTTCTTCTCAGTTCAGTTTTAACTCATGAGGCTGAGTGAATTTCGTTTCACACTCAAATCAGAATTGTATTTTTAGGGGCAGATGACCTCGTAATTGCGCTCCTTAAAACAACAATAATCAACAATAACTAACTAGAATTATATTTCTCGGCAGAGATGGGAATCAAACCTAGACCTTTGGACAGATATGATTGACTATACTGTAGATATTAATTTCTGTTTTAACTGTTACAGATTAATTAGTTATTTGTTGTTGTGTAGTCGACATCTCACGCTCAAATGGGGTGAATATTTCTCAAGTTTTCTATTGAATTCTTCTATATATCGCATTTATTGAGACATCAGTGTTTTCGGTCAAGTTCACACTCGCAAGGTTCGAAATGCATAATTATCGATTATGATCGAAAACGTCGATTTGTTAGCTAGAGTAATGTATCGATCGCATCAACTTCTGACCATATGTTTCATTTATGGTTACAATATTTATTTATTCGCGTCTGTAGAACGTAATTTGACACATAAACACTCAGTCGCGTTTCCTCACAGGTTGTTCATAGCAGCAGCGCTGGGTAGCGCGCTCGCTGACGGCCGGAAGGCTATGACGTCATAAATCGTATCGCAAGGCTTTCTCTCTAGGTGGTGTTGGTCGCAACATATGTACATAAGAGTCGAGTAGTTCAACTTTGCGTGAGCGGCTTCGGTGGCGTAGTCGGTAGCATGCTGAGCTTCTATGCCCAAGATCACGGGTTCAAATCCGGCCGAAGTCTTCGGTTTTTTTAAGAGCGTTAAAATCCATCAGTATGCATTCCTTCGGAGGGGAATTAAAGTCGGCGGTCGCATGTCATAGATTTATGTCTAGTTAAAGAACTTTCCACTAATTACACCTGTGTGAAGCTAAATTATATACAGTATATAGGTTAAACATTTGACTAACGTTCTTAGGTTCCTACGTTCGTCGTCAAGAGCCGACTGCGGTGGCATCTGGTAACTACGTTCAGAACTAGTTGGTCGTTGACGGTGGCGTTTGGTGGCAAAAGTAGGAACTACACACATCAAAAAAAGTTTTGCATCACCTCGGTTCCAAGAGTTCCGGAACCGTTAAATACAAAGGGAATAGAGATCAACACAAACAACATTTCAGCTCGTTTTATTGCTCATGAGACCCACACATTGCATGTTGTACCATCATACAGCTAGACTTTCAGCATTTGTGGTCCAGATTGCAGTACACACCACTACCTCTAATACCCAGTAGCACGTCCTCTTGCATTGATGCATGCCTGTATTCGCCGTGGCATACTATCCACAAGTTCATCAAGACACTGTTGGTCCAAATTGTCCCACTCCTCAACGACAATTCGGCGTAAATCTCTCAGAGTGGTTGGTGGGTCAAGACGTCCATAAACAGCCCTTTTCAACATATCCCAGGCATGTTCGATAGGGTTCATGTCTGGCGAACATGCTGGCCACTGTAGTCGAGCGATGTCGTTATCTTGAAGGAACGCATTCACAAGATGTGCACGATGAGGTCGAGAATTGTCGTCCATGAAGACAAATGCCTCTCCAATATTCTGCCGATATGGTTGCACTATGGGTCGGAGGATGTCATTCAGGTATCGTAAAGCCGTTTCGGAGCCTTCCATGACCACCAGTGGCGTACGTCGGCCCCACATAATGCCACCCCAAAACATCAGGGAACCACCACCTTGCTGCACTCGCTGGACAGTGTGTCTAAGACGTTCAGCCTGACCAGGGTGCCTCCAAACACGTCTCCGACGATTGTCTGGTTGAAGGCATATGCGACACTCATCGGTGAAGAGAACGTGATGCCAATTCCGTGGGGTCCATTCAGCATGTTGTTGGGCCCATCTGTACCGCGTTGCATGGTGTCGGGGTTGCAAAGCTGGACCTCGCCATGGACGTCGGGAGTGAAGTTGCGCATCATGCAGCCTATTGCGCACAGTTTGAGTTGAAACACGACGTCCTGTGGCTGAACGAAACGCATTATTCAACATGGTGGCATTGCTGTCAGGGTTCCTCCGAGCGGCAATCCGTAAGTAGCGGTCATCCACTACAGTAGTAGCCCTTGGGCGGCCTGAGCGAGGCCTGTCATCGACAGTTCCTGTATCTCTGTACCTCCTCCATGTCCGAACAACATCGCTTTGGTTCACTCTGAGACGCCTGGAAACTTCCCTTTTTGAGAGCCCTTCTTGACACAAAGTAACAATGCGGACGCGATCGAACTGCGGTATTGACCTTCTAGGCATGGTAGAACTACAGACAACATGAGCAGCGTACCTTCGTCCTGGTGGAATGACTGGAACTGATCGGCTGTCGTACCCCCTCCGTCTAATAGGCCCTGCTCATGCATGGTTGTTTACATCTTTGAGCAGTTTTAGTGACATCTATGAACAGTCAAAGGGACTGTATCTTGGATACAATATACACAGTCAACGTCTATATGCCGGAGATCTGGGAACCGAGGTGATGCAAAACTTTTTTTGATGTGTGTACTTGGAAAAATTAAATGTCTGCAGTCGTTACTTGAATTAAAACAGATACACACACTAATACAGTCATCACAATTAACACCGGTTGTCAGACAGATTCTACACACACACACCCAAAGTACACGGGGCTACATGACCGCGTTGTCGCAGCCCCATAAACTAAGAAACCAACCAACCAAACACTGCGTGCAACAAGATCGTATTTTAAACGTTAACAACTATCAAAAGGTGCAAAGGTGACTCGGGTGACTGTCACCATCGTTTACAATGTCATTAAGGGGGGACGTATGCAAAATTGCACTCCAGTAAAAGAAGGATTGTAACTCCCCGAGTTTTAAATACAATGCTATATAATTTTACATACATGATTATCAGTGTGCTTGGCATGTCGGTGTTGATTTTCGTGGTGATAATTCAAATGGTCCTTCAGCTAGGAATATTTGAATTTTCTGAAACATGTTCCATTAATATGTACATTTTCTACGTAACCATCAAATTGTAAGTTACAAAATTTGACATGTAATATCTACAGACCAGTTTAAAAATATCTGTGGAACAAATATTTGATAACTTATTTACTTTATTTTTAACAGCACTTCGAAATCTGACGGACTTAATTTGAAAAAAAAAAAATGACATGTTTCCCCTTAAAATCCAAAATATGTTCTTTAAACAGAAATTGTCCCAGGAAGTTATGTAGAATAATGGTTTACAACAGCATACCAAGTCTTATCACTGTATCTTTAATAATGTAGGAGAAAAGGTACAAAAAACTTACAAAAATGTATGTTATGGAAAACTTGAATCAAAATTTTGAGTTTGTTTACACTGTAGTGCCGCTCATCTAATGAATCAGTGCAGACCATATCCATTTTACTTTGATTCCTCTTATTCCTCCATCTGTTTCCTCATTGAATGTCTCCTTTGATGAGGCATTTGTTTCCAATTTCATCATCATTGATGTCAGATTATCCTCACATTCTTGCTACAGAAGAGGGTGTGGCAGTATACACGCAGTTACATGTACTATTTTTTCTCACATTTTGCAGATGGTATTGAACTGTAATATTTTGGAATTAAAATCTTGATACCGTAAGGTAAATACATTATGGGCGAATAAAAAAATACTACTTTTACTCATTTTTACATACGTCCCCCCTTAAATCATTGTACAGTATTTTATATTTCGAGCCAAATTCAGTTCTTCTGGTTGAGACACCACCTTTTTCAGTTGACCTCGCAGCGTAGTCGTGTGGGTTTAATAGGGTACCGCACTAGAATGGGGACCTGCTAAAAGTAAAGAGTTCGGTGGTTTGAATCCCAGCGCCGAGAGTGGCCAATATGAGTGTGATTTTCTCCTGATTTTTTCCACAGTCCCTCATGCCAAGGTTAGTGATTGGGGTAGCTTAAATAAGGTACCATCCCAGCATTTCCCAAAACCGAGATTTGAATCTTCTATTCCTAGTCTCCCAGCTCTCCTTTGCTTTCGTATGCGATCACCTCGTGGTGTATCGGCTAGCATTCTTGGCTGTCGCCCCGGCTGTGCGGGTTCGATTCCTGGCTTTGCCATGACGTTTAATTCTGGTCTGAGGGCTGGAGCTGGGTTTACTCAGCCTCGTGAGGCAAAAATGAGAAGAGGTTGGCTCTATTCCCATTTCAGCGATCCTAGAAGTGGTTTTCCGAGGTTTCTCATTTTTACTCCTGGCAAATGCCGATTGGTTTCTAACTTAAGGCCACGGACACCTCCATACCAACCATCGCCTCAATTTCAAATACACACGCTAAAACCGACATCACAATAATACAGGTTATCAGACAAATTCTTCTCTCTCAAACATGCACCGAAGTCCATGGGGCTGGAATAACCACAATATCCAAGCCACTTAATGAAACAACAACAACATTTTCTTATCCCTCACGGCTACGATGCGAAGTGTGTGTCGAACTTAGGCCTAAATGCTGGACAAAAAATAATGAGTTTAACGCAGGTATTACACGTAAAAGGACCCTCAGCATAGGCATACTCCAGTTGTGCGAAGCCTGACAGCATCTCCTGATTTGCAGAGAGCCAGGTCGCATCGTTGATCAAACAAGGTGACAATCATTAGTTATTCTAAATGGAGATCGCACTTTTTGTCGTTAAATACTAATTTATCATTCTTAGCCGCTCCCACAGCCGGGAATATGTAAATAGCAAGCCGAGCAACGTGTCCAGTGGCGTAACTAGGATTTGCTCCAGGAGGGGAATGAGCTGAGTCAAATCTGAACTAATTGCGTTTTTGGTTTTGGGTTATGGGTTTGTTGTTTCTAATTTTTGCTTTGTGGTTTTTGGTTTTGGTTTTGTGTTTTTTTCTGCTTTTGCTTTTGTATTTTTTTGGTTTTTCGTTTTTGATTCTGTGTTTGTTTTCTGCTTTTCTTGAATTTTGCTTTTTTCTTTGTGTTTTTTTGGTTTTGTGTTCGCTTTTGTGCTTTTGCTTTGTTTTTGATTTTGTGTTTGTTTTATGCTTTTCTTGAATTTTGCTTTTAGTTTTGTGTTTCTTTGGTTTTCGTTTTGTGTTCGTTTTCTGCTTTTGCTTTTGTTTTTGATTGTTTTGTTTTTCATTTCGTTTTTGATTTTGTGTTTGTTTTCTGCTTATCTTGAATTTTGCTTTATGCTTTTTGGTTTTGTGTTCGTTATCTACTTTTGCTTTTGCTTTTTTGTTTATTTTGTTTTTGTTTTTGTGTTGTTTTGTGATTTGTTCAATTTTGCTTTTTGCTTTGTGTTTTTGGTTTTGGTTTTGTGTTCGTTTTCTGCTTTGGTTTTGTTTTTGATTTTTGTTGCTTTTTATCGTTTTTAATTTTGTGTTTGTTTTCTGCTTTTCTTGAATTTTGCATTTTGCTTTGTGTTTTTTTGGTTTTGGAATCGTTTTCTGCTTTTTAAAAATGCCAGTTTTTGCTTACTGTTTTGGTCATGTATCTGTTTTAGGTTTTTGCTTTGTGTGGAGGCAAAATAAGGCAATCAATGAAAGCAAACCTACACGTTTTCATGTTTGATATCGATATCATTTGATACGTTTTATTTGCACCTCTCAATGTGCAAAAGCTTGGAAATGAACAGTTTTGGTAACACTAAATATTTTATGTTCGAGCCTCACTATTATGTGTCAGAAAACTGTATCATAATGATGGTCATTATAACACTGTTTTTCATTATGGTACAGTTTCTCCAGCCAATCAGAGCTCGTTCATTGACCAATTAGGTAACGATACCTTCGCGCATGCGCTCAAAATCCAACATGTCGGACATAAACACAACATCGAACTATAGACTAATAAATTACCGACATGGAATACGCACCGTCCATATGTTCGCGTAAATAAACTGGCGAATATGAGACAAGAAATAGCACTGTACCTTAATATCATCAACCCTAATTTCTACACAGCCTTCAAACGACTCCGGTGACAATATTACTGAGGGGCGGCAGATGTAAACATATGGCCTGCATATGGCATTGCAAGCACACAGAGCGCATGCGTCGGTCGTTCAGAGATCTTGAAAGACAGAGAGATCATACTTAGCGCTCGCTCTCCAATCACAAAATTCAAGTGGCTGACTCTCAACAGATATTTATGAATAGGGGAAGGTGGGCCACAGTGAGACAGAAAAAATATATTTTAGTATACTGTCTTATTTTTTGATATATGAGAATGTCTTTATATACTGAAATATAAGTTGATTGTTGCTCATCAATTTCATACCCTTAGAATTTCCAAAACATCCACACGTTTCTCTAAAAATAATAAATTGTGAACATGTTGCAGCCGTCTCACTGTAGCCCACCCGTTGGCCACAGTGAGACAGATGATGATGGTCCACACTGAGACACTATGAAAAGAATTTATTTTGACTGGTTAAATACATAGATAAACACTAAAACATATAATTAATGCCAGAAATCACTACAGCACATTCAGATTCCCAAAATTTACAGAAAATTTGAGATATGACTTTTGTCTATTTGTTTTGCCATATGCACAGGAAACCTGCCGCAGTGATCTGTTGCCTTTCGCGGAGACTGAAGCAATATCTGCACCCTATGGGTAAAAAAAGAACTGCCTATCATTTTTGCTCTTTTTCTTAAGAATTTTACTTAATAATTTTCATCATCTAAATCTCATTTCACTTCCCCAATGCAAAATCTTGAGTGTTTCCCTGAAAACTCAACCAGAACGAAGTCACCTTCCTTAGGTTTGCGAGCAAGTTGATGAAATGTTAGGAGCTCGATTTCTTCATTATCTGATGAGCTGTCTGAATTAGAAGAATCATCAACATCATCATCCATGGAAATGTCTGTAGCTAGGGCTGCCTATGGCTGAACAAATTCTTCTTGCAGTTCTTTAGATTTTTTAATTTTTATTTGTGGACTTAAAATCAAGTTTTTATTTCTTTCTGGGGTGTGAGTTGGAATGAAAGATCTCCCCTTTTCTCTCCTAGAAGTTGACTCTGCCCTCTCCTCAGCTTTGGGGTAACTCCGTATATCTTTCTCACTGTCTCACTGTAGCCCACCCTACTGTGTATCAATGTGGCCCACTTGCGACATGTAAAAACAATTATGTCTACTATCTCACCTACAATACTGAACAAGCTGACAATTCCAATAATTATTTAGTAATATATATGTATTTCGACCATATTATATTCATTAATGTACAATGATACACATAACTATAAAAAAAGAAACAAAGGAAGAAAATTTTACTTTTCTTACCTCAAAAACGAAGATGTTGTTTATCTCCTACATAACATGCTTCTTTCAAAGAGTAAACAGGATCAAAATGTCTGCTACCAGGAGAGCCAACCTCTAAGAAATATTAAAAAATGTCCCTCTTTCAAAAAAAAAAAAAAAAAAAAAGGATTTAATGAGCTTGTCTCACTGTGGCCCATGTCTCACTGTGGCCCACCTTCCCATATTTATGTTAAAACATATATTAAAGTTATAATTATCGTCGCACATAAACAGTCGTATGCAACTCGCCTATAATGGTAATTAAGACACTCGTATGGAAATTATAAAACTCGCATAGGCTCGTTTTATAAAAATACTCGTGTCTTAATTATAGCCATTATAGGCTCGTTGCATAATGTACTATTACACAAGTAAAGATGAATGTTCTCATAATCGTACATACTGTAATCTAATCGTTTGTCCACAATCCGAAAATTGGCTTTAAAAAAATTGAGGCTCCCTGTTCGCTTTGCAGGTGAGGCCGCTTGGGCGTAGTGCTGGTCACACACCCCAGTTGTATCCCCGATTCAGAGTCTCAAGCTCCAGGGCACTGCCCTCAGTGGCGGTAGAGGTGGGATCCCTCGCATAGTCCGTGGGAAAAGCCAACCCTGGAGGGTAAAACGATAGTGAAAACGATAGCGAAAAAATAAAAATTTCATCAAAATTACGTTTTTAAAAAAATATTTGGCTCTGGGAGGAATTGATCCCCCTAATCACCCCCCGTAGTTACGCCACTGAACGTATCCACTCTTGAGAGAAACATTTAACTGCTAAGAACTGCTAAGAACTTTGGCCGTTTTCTGTGGTCTCGGGGTACGTATTAATAATCCAGGTCCAAGGGTCTTGGGTGCGATTCTCAGCTCTGCCATGAACTAATTCTGGTCTGAGGGTTAGAACGGGGTACACTCATCCTCGTGAGTTAAAACTGAGAAGAGATGGTTTCGATCCCCACATCAGCTGTCCTAGAAGTGGATTTCTGAGGTTTCCCCAAATTCTACTCTAGGCAAATGCCAGGATGGTTCCACTTTCCACCCAAATACTAGCCTTTGTTACAAATACACACACTACTACAGCCATCACAATGACACGGACTATCCAAGTGATTTTACACACACCCAGGTACACGGGGCTAAATGACCACGATGTCGCCAAGCATTTAAAGGAATCAAGGACAACATCTCAATTCATGTTACTCGTTTTACAATGTTTGTTTTTATTTCAACAATATATTAATAAAAATAAAAATAAAAGTAATAATAATAATAATAATATTCTAAGGCACATCTTCCGTATGAACAATGACCGGCTCACAAAGAAAATCTGGAATTTTCTAAAATCTAAGACATCTAGGATAAAGTGGTTCCAATAGTGCGAGAGAGATCTGAGAGAGATACGCATTGCAAATTATATAAAACTAGCAGAAGTACCCGTTCTTCGAACGGTGTTCGGTGTTAACACCAGACATTATAATAATAATAATAATAATAATAATAATAATAATAATAATAATAATAATAATAATAATAATAATAATAATAATGTTATTGGTGTCCCTTTTAAGTACTGTTGCTTTTAGAGACGCACCAGACATTATCAATTGAGCTACTGTTGCAATGGTTAGCGGCTTGTCATTCCTTCATAAGTTTATCAAAACGAAGTTAGTTTTCTGGGAATATCACACACACTGTTAATTTAAGGGCCGTATAATGTGGTTTTCGGAGACCCTTTATAGACTCGCGAATTTTGTGTCACACATTGAGAAGTGCAACATATGCTTTGGTCGTCCTTCTAGGATAATTTTTATATTTCACCTATTTTAGCATGTATTTTGAGAAGTTTTCCCTATATCCACCCTTCTACTGTAAGAAATGAACGGTGAAGAGTTTTATAAATGATTGGTGTATTGACTCATGTTTACCATACCTAAATTTACGATGCACCAAGCATCCGAACATGAGCTATAGGCGTACATAAGGATACACAGAAAGACAGACAGACAATACTATTGTCTACAACATATCACCCAGAAATCCAAATATGGGTATATCTACCACACAGTATCAAAGAAAATCATCCTTACGGTGAACCCGTATATCGACAAAAAAAAAAAAAACAACAAAGATTAGTTGAAATGTGCTCTCAAACTAAATTCACCTGACGTGTAATTCCTGACATGAAATAGAATTGAAAGCCTTGTAGATGAAACGCAATACACGTCACATAAAAACTGACCCTCTACGTTGTGTTGGGTCCCCATACACAGGAAGACCTCTTTCAAAAATTATAAAAGCTTGTTGTTGTTTGAGTCTTCAGTCTTTTGACTGGTGTGATGCAGCTCTCCACGCCTCCCTGTCCTGAGCTAATCGTTTCATCTCTACATAGCTACCACACCCTACATCCGAGGCAATCTGTTTAACATATTCTAACCTTGGTCTACCCCTACAGTTTTTGTCCTCGACCCTTCTTTCCATAACTAAGCTTGCTATTCCTGGGTGTCTTAGTATGTGTCCTACCAACCTATCTCTTCTCTTCATTAACAGTCGCCTGAAACATCTCTCCTCTCCCACTCGTCCTAATACCTCTTTGTTTGTAACCCTATCTACCCATCTGATCTTCATCATTCTCCTGTAACACCACATTTCAAATGCTTCAATTCTCCTCTTTTCTGCTGCACCAATAGTCCAAGTTTCACTTCCATAGAGCGCCACGCTCCAGACAAAGGCTTTCAAAAATGACTTCCTAATACCTAAATCTATATTAGATGTCAGCAGATTCCTTTTTTGTAGAAATGCTTTCTTTGCCTGAGCCAACCTACTTTTTATATCCACTTTGCTTCGTCCATCACTGGTTATTCTGCTTCCTAAGTAACATAAGTCTCCTACTTCCTTCAGCTTTTCACCTGCCAATTTGATCTCCATAGAGGTTTCTGATTTATTTCGGCTGCATTCCAGTATTTTTGTTTTACATTTATTAATTTTCATCATGAATTCTTTCCGTAAGACGGAGTCCATACCATTCAAAAACTCATTCAAATCCTCAGGCTTGTCGGCCAAGATGACGATGTCATCAGCAAATCTCAAAGTTGAAATTATTTCTCCTTGAATCTTCACTCCCACTTTAAATTTTTCTCTAATTTCCTTCATTGCTTGTTCAATGTAAAGATTGAAAAGTATGGGTGATAAGTTGCAGCCTTGCCTTACACCTTTCTGAATTCCAGCTTCTCTCTCATGTCCTTCAACTCGAATGACTGCTGTCTGGTTTCTGTACAGATTGTATATCACCCTCCTATCCCTGTACTTTATTCCAATCGATTTCAAAATGTCAAACAATTTAGTCCATTCAACATTATCAAAAGCCTTTTCTAAGTCTACAAAAGCCATGAACGTTCTCTTATCTTTCCTTATTCTACCTTCCAAAATCAGCCTAAGACTTAGTACAGCTTCCCTTGTTCCTACATTTCTCCTGAAACCAAACTGGTCTTCACCCAACTCCGTTTATATCTGGCTTTCAATCCTCTTGTAAATTATTCTAGACAGGATCTTTGAAGCATGAGTAATCAAGCTGATTGTACGGTAATCTTTACATCTGTCAGCTCCCACTTTCTTTGGTATAGGGATGATTACATTCTTCTTGAAATCAGGGGGTACCTCACCTGTCTCATAAATCCTACACACCAAGTGAAATAACCTGATCAGACCTTCATCTCCTATGCAGCGTAGCAACTCAATCGGTATATCATCTATGCCTGGTGCTTTGTTCCTGCTTAAGTCTTCCAAAGCTCTATCAAATTCTGATCTCAATATTAAATCTCCTTTCGCATCCTCATCAATTTCCTCCTCCCTTTCCATTACATGATTCTCAATCTCCTTTCCCTTATACAAACTCTCGATGTAATCTCTCCATCTCTCAACCTTTTCTTCCCTATCTGTTAGAGGCTTTCCAATTGTGTCCTTAATATTACAGCACTTAGTCTTCTTTTCCCCCAAAAGCTTGTGGTGCATGAAAATTCAGGTTCTTTAGTCTCAAATGGCCCAAATTCCTAAAAGCCGCAAAAAATGCTGATTCAATTCAGGAATTTTTGAAAATAATGTTGTTGTTTGGAGATATAATAGACCTTCTGCACTATAAGTCGCACGTGAAAATTGCATGAAAAAATCCTAGATTACCCCTTGACCCTCTTAATTGCATTGATGAATTATACAGTCTACGTTGGTTCCGTGATAACCTTATATTTGCAAACTTTCACAGAAATGTAATAAATGTAATAAATTGCTTCTTACTGAAATAGATGGAAAGTTGGATGCCACCCCTTGAGATAATGTTGTCATGGTTACCGATTTGCATTCCTTCATTAGTTTGTTAAATTAAATTTAATTAGTTTTCTGGGAATGTTTCAGAAACGGTTGGTTTTAGAGCCTTATAATGTAGTTTTCGAGGACCCTCGAGTTTTATTTCTGGCACCGAGGGGCTTTGTCTCGTCGTTGTACGCCATAATATAATACTAATAATAATAATAATAATATAACATAGGGATAGGAATATAATAGACCTGCCATACCACACCCGCAGATGTAAATCGCGTGAAAAAAATCTAGACTACCCCTTGACCCCCTTAAGCACATTTTACGTATTTATGAAATTAACAGCTTAATTTGGTTCCATAATAACCATCTAACCGTTTGCAAACTTTCACACTAATGTAATTAATGGAATTGTATTGCGTCTTACAGCAATAGATGGATCTCTGAGAATCTGTTGCCATGGTTATCGGCTTGCATTCGTTCATAGTTTATTAAATTAAATTAGTTTTCTGGGAATATGTCAAAAACGGTTGGACGTAGGACCTTAAAATGTGCTTTTAGGGCCCCCGAGTTTTGTCTCTCACATTGAGGGGCTGAAAATGAGCTTTGTCTCGTCCTTCTACTCCTATTTCAGCATGTATTTTAAGGGGGTATGCCCCCTTTTATGAGAGGTATAGAGAAGAGCTACATCAATGATTAGTGTTGTGCCTCTGATGGATATCTGTACCAAATTTTACGTTGATACACCCAACCGTTCTCGAGTTATAAGGGAACAAAGTTGTCCACAGACAATCAAGCAGACAGACAGACCAAAACATTATTTTCGCGCGCATCTATCATAAAACAGTCTGAAACGTGTAAATAACTCAAATTTCCGTAGAAATTCAGAAAAAAACAGACAAATTTTCTTTTTTATATATGTAGAGATATACTGCACCGCTCGATGTGACCGTGTTTTATTGCACAAATTTAGGTTTTACTCACTAACCGTCGGAGATACACGAAAAGTGATAAGAACCTTTTGGATAGAAAATTAAATGCTAAAGCTCGTGTATACCATCAAAAGTTTGCTATTTCTTAGCGTTCTCTTTTTATTTGAAATGGAAATATGAAATTTTGAAACCAAAGGGTGTAGTGACGTCACAAAAGTAGGTTTTACTCGCTAACCGTTGGAGATACACGAAAAGTGATAAGGATCTTTCGGATAGAAAATTAAATTCTGAAGCTCATATGTGCCATCAAAAGGTTGCTATTTCCTACCGTTCTCTTTTTATTTGATATGGAAATATGAAATTTTGAAACCAAAGGGTGTAGTGACGTCACTAAAATGGTCGCCATTTCTTAATAGTACAAAATATCGAAATTAAAAGTATCCTATATGTAAACCTGGTATTTCAGCTACATCCATGCAAAATTTCATTTAAATCGGACCAGTGGTTCTTGCGTTATTAGGTAACAGACAGACAGACAGACAGACAGAAAGACAGACACACACCATCTCATTTTTATATATTAGTATGATAAATAACAGGGACAGTTTCAGAAGGACTGTGAAAAACCATCAGGGTTTTATAGAGGATTCAGAACCCAGGAAACAGAGATAACTTTTATCCGAAGAGAGAAAGAAAGCGCTGATTGATGGGCTCAAGAAATACTGGCAGGATGTCAAAGCTGGCAAACGAATAAGATCTAGTCTACTCGTTACTGAAGTGAGATTGGTTGTTAACATGTATGCCTAGTCCATTGAGGCTCAATTAGGATATAATAATAATAATAATAATAATAATAATAATAATAATAATAATAATAATAATAATAATAATAATATAATAATTACAATAATAATAATAATAATAATAATAATAATAATAATAATAATAATAATAATAATAATAATAATAATAATAATAATGAAGATCACAGATACAATGCGCAAACGCAGGACTCGCTTCACCACTTGCTACGGATGGACGATTCTAGATGGACAAAACGTATATTTAACAATTTCGACTCAAAACCAAAAACAAAGAGTTCCCTGGTACGTTAACATCAAGGAAGACCTCCAAGAAATGGGCCTACGACCAGATGACGCACACAAACGACACTTTTTCCGAACAAGCATCGTGACTTTTGGAACTTTCCGAGATGAGAAATGGACAACCGGTGCAAAGTGGTCGGATAAACGCCGTGCTCGGCACAGCAAGCTATTGAATACCTACTGGATCAATCGTAAATTGAATAAACGCCAGAAAGTGTAGTGGAACTTATCGTCGTCCCTAGTTGGCCGATTAGCGAATTATAAATAAACATAAATAATTCATGTTTTTTGGGCTAATGCCGTGTTTATTTAGATTAGATACGTTTCGGAGAAACCTTGCCTCCTTTTTCAATGGAAATCAAACAATGTAATTTTTTGTAATTTTTGTAATCTCATTGATATGCTTTCTTTGGCCACATTGTTTGATTTCCATTGAAAAAGGAGGCAAGGTTTCTCCGAAACGTATGGTTCTAATCTAAATACACACGGCATTAGCCCAAAAAACATGAATTATTTATATAATCCGGGCCGTGAAAGCCTTAATATACACAACAAATAAATAAATAAACTGCAACTCCGGGATAAAGAAGGAAATGTTGCTCATAACAACAAAGACAACTGCAAAGTATTAGCAGAATATTTCGAAAATCTCCTTAACGGTGAGGAACCTATAGAAAAGATGGACTTTGATGTATCCCCATCAACCAATCCTGACTCAGAACCTCCAACCATTGAAGAACTCCATTCAATAATATCGAATCTTAAGAATTATAAGGCTTCGGGAGAAAATCAAATCACAGCTGAACTTTGGAAGAATGTTAACGAAAATGCTACACAGTCTCTCAGAAATATCTTTGAAGAAATTTGGATACATGAAAGAATCCCAGATGACTGGAAAACATCTCTTATACATCCACTTCATATGAAAGGATCTAAAACAGACCCTAACAACTACAGAGGGTTATCTCTCCTTGAAGTAACATACAGGATATTCTCCACAGTCCTACTACAGAGGGCAGAACCTCAACTAGACCATCAACTTGGGAAATACCAGGCGGGTTTCAGGAAAGGGAGATCTTGTCCGGAACAAATTATCAACCTCAAACACATCATGAACTACCAAGAATCACGGGCTAAATCGTATGTTATCACTTTCATTGACTTCCAAAAGGCATATGACTCTAGTAGTGTGTTTTGGATGGTTCCGCACCCTCCACCTCCACACCCTCCACACAAGATGGCGACAGCCCGATAACTCCCGAACCCGTGGTTGGATATTGATGAATGAGGTGTCATTGAACTCGGGCTGACACCCCCTTTCCAATGGACAACATATTTCCACTCCAAAAATAAAACCTACCCTACTAAGGGGTGAAATTGAATTTTTTAGAGAATCTCTCTTTCCAATTGCAACATGTGAGAGTTTGAATGCCGATATGGAATGTAACGTTGTTCTGCAAACCAATAATCAAAGAGGGGCATGTTAGGCCTTGAGGTGAGAGCCCCTGTTATTGTTGACGAGCCCCCTGCTGTCGAGCCCCTGTGGATGGGTTATTGTTGACAGGTCCTTGTGGACGAGTCCTTGTGGACAAGTCCTTGTGGACAGGTCATTGTGGACAGGTCCTTGTGGACAAGTCCTTGTGGACGAGTCCTTGTCCCTTTGGACTGATCCCTTTGGACGGGTCCCTTTGGCCTGGTTCCTACGGACGAGCCCATGAATTTATTTAAATTATGTCAAAGGGCCTAACTACATTTTGTGTGTAAAGCAGTGTGTTGAACTGACGTTGTTCACTAGTCCCCCACTACTATAATGGGATAACGATATGAAAGGAAAGTGACGAAATACATGTGAACACGTGTGAGATGACCTTATTACCGTCCTCCTTGTGAAACAAGTTACATCCTGTTTTGGTTCATACGTGAGAAAATGCAAGTTCATATGTAATATGACCTAACACACAAGTGTACACATGTGCACGTGCACGATAAGAGCTAACAAGTCACAACCTGTTTTGACAGTGGTGAGAGGTGAAGGGGGGAGAGTTAGTGTAAGAGAGAACACAGGTGAAGAGAGAAAGAAATATGTATTTGCTCATGATACATGTATAGCTGAGGACTGTACATAGGACTGTAGGTTAAGTACAACATGAGTAAATAAATAAATACAAGACACACAGGTTCACACAACATGTAATTTATTAATCCAAGAATTAAAGGCTGAGCTAAATCCCAACCATTTTACATATAGTTTATTTCCTTTTTGATTCAACACTTTTTCCACAAGGTAATGTTTAGGAAACGCTGTCTTTTGAAGTTTTTGAAGATAAAACCTGCCTTTTATGGGTTGATGGTTGAGGTCCTCGAGTAAATAGGTGACTGGACTGTTCAGGTTGACTTGACGAATTCGAAATAGTTCTGTCCCCCAATTTGATGTGCAGCCCTTGTCGAAGACGGACTTGAATTTGCTCACACGAACATGGTCCCCAATGTTAAGGCGATGACGTTTAGGGTCTGCTGTTTTTATGGGGTTAAACAGTTTATCCAGTTGTGGAATATTTTTAGTTACAAGTCGTGGCTTGGTCCCAATGGTTCTGTGTTTGGTGTCGGTGTAACGTGACACTAACTCAGGTAATAAGTCCAACCAGCGATAAGTGCCCTGAGCGGTAAACGCTTTCCACATATGGGTTTTCAATGTTCGGTTGAACCGCTCGACCACGCTGGCTTTGAGATTGCTGTACGTGGTGTCATGGTGAATATCCTTCGATTTGAGAAAACTGGAGAAATCCTTGTTGAAAAATTCT
Source organism: Meconema thalassinum (assembly GCA_946902985.2). Classification (NCBI taxonomy): domain Eukaryota; kingdom Metazoa; phylum Arthropoda; class Insecta; order Orthoptera; family Tettigoniidae; genus Meconema; species Meconema thalassinum. The sequence goes on along the minus strand of OX336388.2, from coordinate 425,963,725 downwards.
TTTCCCTGATCGCTTTGTAGCAGCTGAGGTTGACGTTTAGATTGTTGAATAATATGTTGAAAGGCCTTGGTGACTAGTGGACCAGACTTGCGACGCACAGGTTCAACAAACGCCATTTTGGAATAAACATCAATGACCGTCAACATATAGCGTACACCATCGTTAACGTTAGCATAGGGAATCATTTCAACCAAGTCTGCTTGCCAAAGTTCATCCACACCCTGTGAAATCACCTTGAGTCGCTGATAGTGACGTCTAGCTGGACGATGCAACTCGTGAGCAATACCCATTTTAATGGGTGAGGGCTTAAACAATAATTTTGGCATTTCGAAGTTCTTCCTCAATTTCTTGAATTTCCCAATCGTGACCAGTATGGCCGGCTTGACGTGAAGCATGCAACAGCTGTAGTCGCTGGACGAGTTTATTTGGATTGTGCCAGTAGGTAACATCCACAAGGGGTTTTAATGGTTTAAATGTCACCCCTGAAGCGGACACTTTACGGCGACCACTTTGACTAGTGGGGAACATTTTTGCAATGATGGTTTTATATTTTTGGGATATATTAGCATTCACTTGTTGAGTGGGATCATACTGTCTTTTGTGAGCATGGGTATCCAATAAAATGGATTTATATTTACTAAGGTCCTCTGACGTATAATCTTGAGATGAGGGAGTCCTAGATAATAGTAGCTTTAACAGTCCTGGTGTTAATTTATAGTTGATCTTTTTAATGACAGCTTTAGTACGACTAAATTTAATCGATGAATCACCAATTTTAAAACTATCATTCTCATAGCGAACGCCATATGTGGTATCTGTGTTTCCAACAAATAGATTGGTGAAATAGGGTTCCAGTGTTGATCCATAATATTTTATTAAAATGTTTTTCAGTTGAGCTTTATGTTGAGGAGTGGCCAAGAGTTGTGAAAATGGAGACGATCTGGAAGGACAAGGGGTTTCGACCATGGCCAAGGATTTCCTTTTTCTTAAAAACTCTGCAAGGGGTGATGCCTTTTTTTGAGGCGTAAACACTTGTTCCTCATTATCCTCAACTTCGCTAACACTAGTTAAATCTTCCTCTTCCTCTTCATCTTCCTCTTTCTCTTCCTCAGAGTCCTCGTGGTGCGTCTGACTGGCTTGTGAAACGGTAGGTAGCGTTTCAGATGGCTTGATAGAGGGTTTCAACATAGCTTTTAGCGGAGGTGCTAAATGTTGTTGAATAAACAAAGCATGATCCGCACGCAATCGTTTCAATTGACGAAACTTTTGGCGAATAGTATTTTTTGCTCTAATAATATGCTTTTTCAATTGACTCTCTGCTAACGCCATGATGTCGCGACAAATGACTTGAGAGGGAATGATACAGTGCCTTAAATAGCAATAAAATGATCAAACCCTAAGCGATACCGCCCTTGGTTGAGTTCACTTTGTTTGCCAATCACTAAACAGGCATGACGTTGTGTGTTCCAGCACTTGCCACACAATTCTGTAAACATTTGAAAGGTCATATCCGGATTCACATGTTCATTATAAATGTGACGACTGTTCCTCTCGTCCTGGCGAAATAAAACAATGACATTGGCATTGTCACGAATCAACTGTTTGGACATTTTAGAATACGTTTGTCCAAAATAGAAGCAATCGATATGTTTGTGTCGACCCATGCTGAAATAGCTTTGAATGATACCTTGTCGTTCAGTGGATACATCATCGAAAATCATGAGTGAATCAGGCTTTACCTCATCCGGTGAAATAACATTTTCTTGCGTGGAAAATGTAAAATACCCCATATTCTCATTTTTTAATCCAGAATGACTTGATCCAGAAACACGTAGAGGGGTTGGTAGAGAGATTTTGCGAAAATATAAATATTTTGAAAACACAGACCATTGGGCGCTGTAATAAGTGTCAGCAAAAGATTGGTCTTTCCACAGCCGGAAGGTCCCACAATGATGCAGCGAATGGAAGATGGAAACAGTGAACCATGGCGTTGTTCACGTGATGTGGGGCAGAGATGGGAAACCATGTCCCTCACAGGGAATGACTCTTGCTGCTTAATTAGCTTCATTTCAACTAAGGCTTAGAGAGGCTAGCAGGCTGTCTATATACATCGCACCGAGCCTCGTCATAGAAACAGTAGACTCGTATTACAGGTTGACGATGGATGTCTTTGGACGTGCGTTGATGGTCAAAGCTAGGTCTGTTCCCATACATGATCCTAAACAAGAAACAGATCCTGCTAATAAACACTATGTGGATAGGTCAGTAGTGCCACGCACAAAACAAGGAGATTATGACTTTAAAGGAAAGCGGTTAACTCATGTAAAACATCCTCAAGTGTCTACAGACGTTACTACAAAAAAGTATGTGGATAACAAAGTGTATGAGTTTTATGATAAAGTGCCTCAGCTTACGGTGGATGGCTATAGCGCTAATCATCACCGCATTATTCACGTGGAAGACCCACAAGAAGATAATGATGTCTGTACCAAGCGATACGTGACCTATGAAATGAAAAGGCTTTATAAATTTATCCCATCTGTATTTTTAGTGCATCTGACAAATGTAAAGCCTGTGAATGAGAGAAACCATATACCGCTAGTTCATGACCAGCACTTGACCTATGTGCTTGCTTCGGGTTTAAGCCACTATCGACTGCACTATAATGGAACCATTCACATCAAATATGCCATACCTGATGAGAACCATTTACAAATAGAGATAAATGGTCATAGGATGTTGGTCCATAACCATGAAATGGTCAATGCAGGAGACGAATTATCCTTTCATCTCCTGTTGACATGGAATGAAAAGCAAGCTGGAAAAACCATAAATGATTTCCCACTTTATGTAGAATTGGAATATACAGCCATGAAATAACAATCTAATGTTAGTTGTGACTTAAACTTTCTTGTGAAAGGTTGTTGGTCATCATCATCATGGTGAAACAAAGATATGTGGTGAGAAAGACAAAAAATATGACCCTGTCCTTGGCAAAGCCTGGGCTTATGACATTCGTGGACAAGCCCTTACGAAAGAAAAAAAGAAAAAATAATGTGTTGACCATAAGGAAAGCTCTTCGAGTAGCACAGAGACATGTCATTCCAAAACGTCAGCGACAGGGTTCAAAACAAGGGCGAGTGATCCCCGTCCCCAAAAGAGCGGGATTTTTACCTGCATTATTCGCCGGTCTGGCTGCTCTAGGTTCACTTTTAGGCGGCGCCAGTGCAGTGGCAAAAACCATTAAAGCCGTGCAACAGGGCAAGCAACAACTCAATGAAAGTCAGCGACACAATGAAATAATGGAGGCCATTGCTATGGGGGCTAGAAATGTCAATTTGAAGCCAGCCTTTTATCAACAAGGATTTGGAATTTCACCTTTTCGAAAAAAAAAAAAAAACATCTTTAACCTCAACCATAGCAAGACATGCCCTGACGCATCAGCAAGTGGAAAGCTATGCTAAACAACTGAAGCTTTCTCATTTTCGAGGTGTGTTTATGCGAAACCAATTACCCTCACAAACCGGGAAACATGAATGTGTTGTTGTCAATTTGGATGATCACCGAGGACCTGGAACACATTATGTAGCTTATGTCAAAGAGGGATCTACTGTATGGTACTTTGACAGTTTTGGGAATTTGCCCCCGCCCATGGAACTAGTGGCCTATTTTGGAAACAGGATCAAAATATATTATAATGTGAAACGTGAGCAAACGTTTAACAGCCAACAGTGTGGACGTTTGTGTTTAATTTTTTTTTATATAAGACGCAACATAAGCAAAAACGTCAACAGTATGTCGGCGGAAAGTAAGACGTTTACACTGCATGGACGTGGACCTGAAGTGAGTCTAGACTTTTACCCACCTATCGAATTGAGTGAAAAACCTTATGGTTTAGGACTTGTTTCTCTTGAAACGTACAATCGAATATACAACATACGTGAAAATGTGATCAACAAGTTTTACTATGATGATTCTGTGCTCACCCTGAACTCTGGTGGATATACGATAGATGACATTTATGAACACATTTATGTGGTGTTGATCAATGAATATGGTTTAAAGTCATTTCTCGATGGAACGCGCAAGTTTGAACTTGTAGGAAATACCAACACTCATCGCTGCAGTATTTTTTCTACATTCAAAATTGACTTTAAAACTCACCCCGATTCCATTGGTCCATTACTAGGATTTAAACCACGTGTGTTAGAGCCCAACAAAAAACATGAATCAGACCATGAAGTGAAATTCATTGAGGACCATCATGTGTCGGTGACGTGTAATATTATTAGTCAAGTGTACACCAATCAAGAACCGTCGCATTCGCTTTATGACTTTATTATAACATCGCCCAATGGCTATATTATTCGCGAAAACCCTCCAGTGGTGCTTTTTCATTCTGTGGCTGTCGATGGTATTAGTAATATAACATTAAGGCTGATCAATAGAGAGCAACAACTCATTGATCTAGATTCTACCACACCAGTGACTTACAAGTTGGTGCTAAAACCACTATGAAGTTTGTATATAAAGCAACAGCACCGTCTAGGAATGGTGTTAGTTGTTTACCACGTGAATACACGTTAACATCTCAGAACAAGCAGATTTTACAGCATTTGGGTTACCACATTAACCCCAGCGATGAATTCTATTCTAGAGGTAGCGAACCACATCGAGGAGCAACCAGGAGTGGTAAGAATTGATCTGCATTCTTATCAAGCTCAAACACCTGGACTCAATAACAATGATGAAATTCAATTTGTTATCAACAACCAAGATATTTACACCCTACCGCATGAAAGTGTTATTCAGATTGAAGGTCGACTCACCAAAGCCGATGGTTCTACACCCACTACAACCAAGTTAGCCAACCATGCTTTCGCCTTCCTGTTTTCTGAAGTACGATATGTCATTAACGATATCGTGGTGGATAGCACTCGAAATGTGGGTATTTCCAGTGTCATGAAACTATATCCCTCTTATAGTGAGGAAGAAGCTAAAACACTTTGCATGGCGGGTTGGTGCCCTGCCTCGACCAATGACTGGATGGTACACACCGATGGCACCTTCACTGGATATTTACCTCTTAAACTGATTTTAGGCTTTGCTGAAGATCACCAGCGCATTGTGGTCAACGCAAGGCAAGTGCTTTATCTAGTGAGAGACAGGAGTGATAATAATGTACTCAAGGGAGTCGACAATGCCCCCATTGATTCAAAAATTCAACTACAACGCCTGCTATGGAAAGTGCCTCATGTGACCCTTAACGATAGCAAAAAACTGGACATACTCAAAATGGTGAAGAGAGATATACCTCTACCCATGGAATTTAGAAGCTGGGCACTCCATGAGTACCCGTTATTGCCCACCACCAACACACACAGTTGGTCTATAAAAACAGCCCGCTATACAGAGAGACCTCTCTACATGATTGTGGGTTTTCAAACGAATCGCAAGTATCAACAAACCAAAGATGTCACGCAATTTGATCACCTGCAATTGAGAAATGCACGTCTTTTCCTCAACGGTGCTGTGTTTCCCTATGAAGGGCTGGATTTAGATTTTTCAAAAAATAAGTTTGCCCCCCCCGTACGACTTGTTTTCTAAATTTAGATGGTCGTATTATCAAAAAGAGAATTGTCCAATGTTGTCACCCCAAGCTTTTAAGACAAGGGCGCCACTGATTGTCTTTGACTGTTCCTACTTGGAAGAGTCAGTCAAACCATCCAATATTGACATTCGACTAGATTTTGAAACGCATGACAATGTTCCAGCCAATACCACGGCCTACTGTTTGATTATTCATCACAAACAAGTCAACTATTATCCACTGTCCAACCAAGTGACAAGTGTATAAATAGCAGGTCAACACACATCAAACCACTCAGTCATGTCTTGCTTTCAAGCCTCAAGATAAGTTACATCCATGAATTTAAAATCTGAGGAACAACGTTTCAAGACCTTTGCGACGTGGTCGGTGCCTTTTATAAACCCTCAAGCCTTAGCAGCCGCTGGATTCTACTATTTAAAAAGAAGAGATGAAGTGAAATGTGTGTTTTGTCCCATCATCTTAGACCAATGGCAAGAGAGCGATGAACCCATGCAGGAACATCAGCGCTGGTCACCTGCCTGTCCCTACCTGTGCAGAATGGAGGTGGGTAATATACCCTGTCATTCAAGTTACCCCTCACTCATGCCTCTGAGTGATGAAAAAAGTTATGATACGTGTGGACTTTATGGTGCCGGCAGTGCTTCAGTGAGCAGCTCACAGTCAAAAACATCCAGTTTAGAGACATTGGGATATCATCGGTGTTATGGACACTATAAACACAAAAGACTTTTTTGTTGTATGAGATGGTACCACCTCTATCCTAGAATGAAAAAAGAATGTAAAACTTGTTATGCTAATAAAATAATGAAATAAAAAAATTGGTTGTTATTGTTATATTATTATTTCTTATGCCCCCTGTCATATCCTATCCTCTATAGTGACTACTCGATGTTTTTCTTTTCTTTTACTAGAATGGAATGTAAGTAAATGACATGGGTACACCTTACTGAACAATTGTCAGTCTGTGGTCAGTTGGACTTGATCCAGACAAGAGTGAACATGTTGCGTACACTGATTGTCGACTGTCAAGGGTTTAAAATTGGAGATAACAAATTTATATTTAAAGAAGTGGCCATCATCGATTGTTCCACTTTTTGGATATCACAAGCTACTCATTTGGTGTTTAAACCACCTTATGCGTTTGATTTGTTGTGTGATAAAGACCGTAAACAAACCCAGTGGATTGAAACTCATATGCAACTAGACTGGAAGCAAGGAACCATTTCATATAAGCACCTGGACATGGTCATGAAAGCCCACTTGTCTTCTGCCCATGTAATATTTGTGAAAGGTAGTGAAAAACGTCAATGGCTACAACCATTTTTAGCGTCTTACTGTCAATGTATCGATTTAATGGACATGGGCTGTCCATCGCTGCAAACACTCATGGATCACTGCCCCTGTGGCAATATTACCCATAAAGCCTTGGCACAGGTGTGGCAATTGTTTCATTGGCTATCCACCAATGCCTGCTGGGAGTTGTTAAATAAAATTAAAACTAAAGGTTTACCTGTGGATGACACCAGTGAGATTTCTACAAGCGAGGTGTAAACATCAACGTGATACCATGGAGAAAAGGGATGCTACCGATAAAGCAATTGGAAAGTTCTTTGAGTGTAAAAAGAAACTAGACAGTTTTACTAAAGAAGAATTATTGGCTCTTCCAAAATCATTCATTTATTATGTCGCAGCAAATGCAGTGAAAGAAATCTGGCAACATGTACCAAAATCATGGACTCAAGACCCTGTGTTAAGTGAATTGCAACCGTGTACGGATTATGATCACCATAAGCAAGTGGCTATGGCAAAAATACCCTCTATGCGACAGTGTGCTACTTGTCAGCTAGTCAAACTGTATCATGGTCATAAAAGTCAGTGTAAAGACTTTGTTTCCTCATACCACGGGAGTAATGAAGAAAAAAAGCAACAACAACAAACATCATCCACAGAGGAGGAGGAAGATCAAACCTTTTTACCATCGATGGAAAAGGATATGCCAGACCTGTACTGGCAATGGCGTCATTAACAAAGTAATTCAATACTTGACTTTCGAAATCTACCTACCTGATTATTATTTGTGTAGTCCTGGAACTTATCTTGAAGAACCTTTGCAGCATAGTGATATACCTATTAATCCTTTGGATCAAGCATGCACCTTTCTTATCACCACAGTCATTCTGCATTAAGACGTGTAGCGGATAAAGTATCGTTGAAAAGCTAAACAACTTTTGACATTCTGTGATGTCTCAGTGGGAGAGAGGTTGGCAGTCGTCATTGTGATTAGTGTTATAAAAGGAAAGTTAATAATGAGTGGACATGGACATTGAAAAGGATTGAGGAATTGGTATTTCTTTGTATTCTATTTTTGTAAAGCTCTATTTGTTGTGAAATAAAGACAAGGTTTACAAGATCACAATGTCTTTTATTTTAAAAAATGGTGATAGCCATTTCATTTTTTTCACACATGAATATTTACAATTTCCACTTTACATTTTTTTTACATTCCCCTTGTTAGTTTAAACATTCTGTACATTTTTGTTGTTGTGAAATAAAAACAAGGTTTACCAGATCACAATGTCTTTTAATTCTAAAAATGGTGATAGTCATTTTCTTCATTTTCATTTTTTTTCACACATGAATATTTACAATTTCCACTTTACATTTTTACATTCCCCTTGTTTAGTTCACACATTCTGTACATTTTTTTGTGAAATATAAATAAGGTTCACTAAATCACTATATCTTTTAATTTTTAAAAATGGTGATAGCCATTTCATTTTTTCACACATGAATATTTACAATTTCCACTTTTCATTTTTTACATTCCCTTGTTTAGTTTACACATTCTGTACATTTTTGTTGTTGTGAAATAAAAAACAAGGTTTACCAGATTACAATGTCTTTTTAATTTTAAAATGGTGATAGTCATTTCACTTTTTCACACATGAATATTTACAATTTCCACTTTTTTTTTTACATTCCCCTTGTTAGTTTAAACATTCTGTACATTTTTGTTGTTGTGAAATAAAAACAAGGTTTACCAGATCACAATGTCTTTTAATTCTAAAAATGGTGATAGTCATTTTCTTCATTTTCATTTTTATTCACACATGAATATTTACAATTTCCACTTTACATTTTTACATTCCCCTTGTTTAGTTCACACATTCTGTACATTTTTTGTGAAATATAAATAAGGTTCACTAAATCACTATATATTTAATTTTTAAAAATGGTGATAGCCATTTCATTTTTTCACACATGAATATTTACAATTTCCACTTTTCATTTTTTACATTCCCTTGTTTAGTTTACACATTCTGTACATTTTTGTTGTTGTGAAATAAAAAACAAGGTTTACCAGATTACAATGTCTTTTTAATTTTAAAATGGTGATAGTCATTTCACTTTTTCACACATGGATATTTACAATTTCCACTTTACATTTTTTACATTCCCCTTGTTTAGTTCACACATTCAGTAAATCTTTAAAATCTTTTTCGTAATATACAAAAGCAAACATTTTACACTAAAATGTATTACTTATCTTATTTTTACTAAACTACTGTAGCCTAACATTATACATTCTACTTACAGTTTTTACAAAAAATATTACAATATAAAACACACTACAAATATTACAATGTAGTGATCATTAGACTTAAGTAAAGTAATAGTCGTCAATACGACTGTTTCCCCAAGCAAGAGTATTAAATGTGTTGGGTATAATGAATGGTTTGTTGTCTTCATTACTTAAAGCAACTTTGTTCAACAAATTGGTATGTAGCTGATGATTTTTACTTCTAAATACACACATTTTCTTATATAATACAGGTGGGTTACTAACTATACAGTTTTTATAATCACTTATATCTAACTCTTTACTAACAACATTCTTTTTCACTCCTTTTAATTTTTTTACTACTACATCATCAATTGTCATATAGCTGTATGATTTAGATTTTGTGCCTACAAAGGTGTCTATAATAACACCAGCACATTCATCCTTAAATTTCCCAAGAACCTTTTTGTTTACTAGAGGTAAATGGTAAATATTATCCTTGGGGTAGTCACTTGTATCAAACCTATTTAGCTCAGTTTTGATATCCTCGTAAAAATCATCAGTTTTAAACTCATAAATAAAAGAATCTGTGTCTGTGTAGAGTAATTTAGCATTATCAAGATAGTTTTTCTTTACATAATCATAGTGAAATTCATACATAAGTGTTTTTGATAATTCCAGAATGGTGTAACCCACATATATGGGTTTGTTGTAAGTTACTTTAAGTCGATTCATTTGTATTACAACTAAATCCTCATGAATAATTGAACAGCTATGAAAGTTAGGCTTGCTTATTAAGTTGCTCGCACCATACCTTTTACCATCATTCTCCCACTTTGTTATCAGCTTTACATCAACTCGTTTATCAACATTCTCCATAGTCTTTCCAAAAACACTATTATTCATGAGTTTATAAAAATCTTTTTCAAACGCGTTTGTTGACTGCGTTCTTAAATTATTGTTTAGATCAATATACGGTTTGAGCCATGCTGACTGATGAAATTGCAATACGCGATGAATTTTAGTTAATTTCAATCCATGCTGTAGACACTGTTTCAAGTTTTGATAATGTATTACATATTTACATTTATCATTTACATTAGCAATTAACATTTTTGTTCGTGATGTAATGTATGGAGATTTCATATTCTCAGGACAAAATGGTAAATCATTATGATCATGTAACTCTTTAGGATACTCAAGATTTACCTCTAAAATATATCCTTTATCATCGTTATCATTAAGAGTGTCAACATGTAAGACATCAATTTCAGGTTGTGTCAGCCAGCGAAAATCTTTCAGTGGTAGATATTGACTCATAGCCCAACCATATTGGTTATTTGCATCGAGGTAGACAATATACTTTGACTCTTCACAAGGGTTGTAGCTAGGCATGTATTTATTATTCGCTTTAGAGTACCGTCCACTACATTGACTTAATCCACCTCGAATTGATGATTTTATAAAATTGATCATGTCTATATCAGTCATTAATTCTAAATTTACTTTCGTTTTTTTTAACATTGAACTGAAACTTAACCCAGGAGCTGTGAAATACTGACAAGGATCAAGGTCATAAGTTTTCATACAAATATTCCGAAAATTTTCAAAAACATCTGCTAATAACAACACATCTGTCTTCAAATATATGTCTGAAAATTCTCCTAAAGTTTGAATGTGGAACTGTGCCCATACGCGTTGTGCATGTAAATATTCCTGATCACTGATATGACTTGTGTTTAAGGAACTGTAAAATGCATCTTTCGGTGGTAAACAACACTCCTCAAGACGTTCCACACAGTTAATATATTCATAAGGGAATATACCCTTTTGACGAATCAAATTAAAATCATCTTCTTTAGGAAAGACACGTTGAATTTCATGAAACTGATCTGATTTTAAATTACTAGCCAGCTTATCAAGACTACTAGACATAAAGCGGAATAAATCTAAAAATCGCAGTTTAATGGTTTTTTTTATTGCTTGTTTTGATGTATTTTGTGAACGATATGTATTGTTCCTTATTATTTGCAATAACATCAATTTTCACATCTGAAGCTCCAAATTCTTTAACGATAAAGTGGTTATCGTATTTGCTACCGTTGTGTAGAATGACCGGAATGAATTTACTTACTCTATAATTTAAATTACATTCTTGGTGAGCAGCACCACGATATTTTCCTGTTAAATGGTCATGATCGCGAACCCTGTCTGTACATAAACATTCACCACATATAAAACAATTGGTTTCAGTTTCAAAATTCATTTGCTCTAATGAAGTTAGTGGTTCCATTGGAATGATCGTATTTAAAATAGAGGATATACGGACGGCATCTTTCTCAAGCCTTTCCATAAAAACTTTAGGTGCATCAGGTCCTCTATAGAGCTCAAACTTATTTAAAGAGTCATCATAACTACATTTAATATAATATGCAAAGCTAAAAGGTTCATGAATGTGAGTAGTGTTGGTGAAAGGTTGGGCTGGATTCGATGAACATGTATTAAATGGTTTTAGCAAAGCCTCGAAGTCAGCATATATAACAAATGGTACTCGAAGCTGTTTCTCATAATCCTTGAATTTTAGAATGTTATTTTTAGGAGTTGGTAATACCGTACACACATGATTACACCCCCATTTTTGATGTTGAGTTAGTTGATCCTCTTTTCTGAAATAGAGCAAACAGCCTTCACACAACCACTTCTTATTTTCTCTTTTTGATAGCTGACTACCAACAAGTCTACTTAAATGTTTTATCCAACAATAGTGGGCATTTTCACCTTCAGTTATGTATAGTAAATTTACATGAGCATCCTTTTTTTCCTGAGTATAATATAGAGGACCAACTATACTCTTATTTTCAATTCCATAAACATTAATACTTACATTGTTCAGCTCTTCAAAACGTTGAATGTCTTTTATCGCCATAGGAAATTCTATTTCTTTTAAATCTAACACTGAAGAATAGTGAGGATATGATGATGTTCTATTCTCATGCATCACTGCTGGATGGAGAGCTGAGGTTTCAGCCCATGCAAAGCATGCGTCATCATTATTCATAACGTTTACACAAGCATTCTTACGTTTGATCCATCCTGGCAAATCAATATATGATGATGCTCGAAGGGGGTTGTATTTATTCAGGTTGGTTTCTAAATAAAGTACTTCAACCAACGCCCAGCCTGACTCACTTTCCTGGAACTCTTCACTCTTCACAATGATAGCACTTGAAATATTTTGATATATATCACTAATATTAGTTGATTCGCTAACAATTATGTTTTTTGTATTAAAGGATTTGATATCCGTAATTTCACCTTCGCTCCCAGTTTTTACATAGAGGCCAAAAAGTTCAAAATTCATTTTAATTGTTTTATGCTCTAATAAAACATTTTCTACTAAGCCAAACACAGCAGGTTGAACATTTTTTTAAAAATGATTCAATACTTTGAGTTTTTTCTTTACTATAAAGTCTATAACTAGCAATTCGACTTTTAAAAGCACTACCAATTTGTTGAATATTTCCAGAATTTCTTTCATGGCAAGTGTTATTTTTATGTTGAATACTGCGTAAATGTCCATGAATGATTGAAGAAGGTATATCAATATTACATACATCACAATGTGTTATTGAAGGTTCACCATTCTTTTTTCTTTTTGTTGCACAACTATTTTCACAATCTTGAGAACGTTTACGCTTTTGAGCATCACATTCATTTAAAGGTTCCGTGCTAGTTGATGGTTTTACAGATTTCAATTCTTGTTGTTCTCCATGCACTTCAACCATGTGGAATTGATATCGCTTTACAGCAGAAAAACCAAGTTCGCAAACTGAACATGAAAATGGTGCTGAACTGACATGCATTAAATTTACATGTCGTGTAAGACTATCTTGTCAGTTAAATGTTGTAGCACAATGACTGCACACAAATATTTTCTGATTATGTTTTGTACGTGCATGACGTTGAAGGTTGTCAGGTCTTGAGAACTGTTTCTTACAGTCACCACACTTGAACATTATGATCACTTTCGAAATTACCTATAAAAGAAAGAAATCATCAATGTTAATAAAAGATAAAACAAAAAGTACAATATAAATAGTTTAATTATATTCCAGTCAATGGTTATAGCAGGGTATTTAAATCAATCATCTGTGAACTCCTAGCAAGTCTAACTTTATGTAGTTCTAACTGGGGGTTACTATATACCACTGTCACTGACACCTAGCAGTGAACATTAGAACTTGATAGAGTGGTAGAAACCAGCGGTCGCCAGTTAAGTGAGCTAAGTGTGGCGTCATAGGCAGTCTTAAAACAAGTCTAAACTTGTGGAACATGTCACGTGATAGAAACCAGCAATCACCAGTTAAGTGAGCTAAGTGTGACGTCATAGCCAGTCTTAAAACAAGTTTAAACTTGTAAAACATGTCACATGACAAGGTTAAGTTAGGTAAAGTTAGGTTATGTTAGGTGAACTGAGGTTAAGTCTTTAAATATTCCCTCTGACACTGACACCTAGCAATGAACATTCAGACTTAATAGAGCGGTAATCAAAATCTAACCTACAAAATTAGCTTTACACACCATGGTCAAGTAGTTCCAACTTTTGACTGCCAAATATACCATTTTCACTGACATGTAGTGGTGAACATTGGAAAATATCACTCTAACTGTTTAAAAGTTATTAGAGGGGCACTTACCTTTTTATAATTCATCAACTGCTGTCACTGAATGAACAGCTTGTAGGAATCTGGTAACCTACAGGTACCCAATTATCTGCAAACAAATAAATCAATCAATCAATCAATCAATCGATAAATACATTCCAATCAATAACTTCAACATCAATTAGTAATAAAAGACTACAATCCATTAATAATAAGTACTTACCTTGCAAAATAATTTAATGATTTTCTACCAAAACGGCTTTTTTTTACAACTCTTGAGCAGTAATAGAGCACTGTTCACTCAAAGCGAGTAATAAAGTCTGACATTAGGGAGATATATGACACCCCTCTTATATAAACTCTCATCGCTCGTGTCAGCAGTTTTTTGCAGATCATTGCAATTCCTTTCCCAATACAGTTGAGAGTCCAAAGTACACTAGGAACACCTGTGTGGTATCCAATGACTGCTGACTTTGCATGATCATCACCCATTGTCTTAATCAACATATGGGGTTTCAAATTACTGCAGCGTCAATCATAGCAACAGCAGTGTGCGCTCTCTGGTATGTCAGCAACATTACACCGGAAGGAACACCTGTGTAATATCCAATAACTGCTAACTTTGCATGATCATCATCCATTGTCTTAATGAACACTTGCGGTTTCAAATTACTGCAGTGTTAGTCATAGCAACAGATCTGCGCGCTCTCTGTCATGTCTGTAATATGACACAGGAAGTAACAAGACGTCTTACTGCACGTGCCATCTCCTCAGTTTTAACATCTTAAGAACATGTATTATTCTCTCTCAACTACAAATGACTTGTTAGAACACATCCATCCACCAAGTTAGATCCCTTGTATGTTCACATGCATTTCGTCACTTTCCTTTCATATCGTTATCCCATTATAGTAGTGGGGGGATTTGTGAACAACGTCAATTCAACACACACACAAATGTAGTTAGGCCCTTTGACATAATTTAAATAAATTCATGGGCTCGTCCGTAGGAACCAGGCCAAAGGGACCCGTCCAAAGGGATCAGTCCAAAGGGACAAGGACTCGTCCACAAGGACTTGTCCACAAGGACCTGTCCACAATGACCTGTCCACAAGGACTTGTCCACAAGGACTCGTCCACAAGGACCTGTCAACAATAACCCATCCACAGGGGCTCGACAGCAGGGGGCTCGTCAACAATAACAGGGGCTCTCACCTCAAGGCCTAACATGGCCCCTCTTTGATTATTGGTTTGCAGAACAACGTTACATTCCATATCGGCATTCAAACTCTCACATGTTGCAATTGGAAAGAGAGATTCTCTAAAAAATTCAATTTCACCCCTTAGTAGGGTAGGTTTTATTTTTGGAGTGGAAATATGTTGTCCATTGGAAAGGGGGTGTCAGCCCGAGTTCAATGACACCTCATTCGTCAAAATCCAACCACGGGTTCGGGAGTTATCGGGCTGCCGCCATATTGTGTGGAGGGTGTGGAGGTGGAGGGTGCGGAACCATCCAAAACACACTACTGACTCTATAGATAGGGAATCCTTATTCTCGGTCCTGAAAGAACTAGACGTCGATAAGAAAACTACAAACCTAATCAGAGAAACACTAACTAATACATTCTCCAAAGTTAAATTCATGGGGGAACTCTCCATCCCTTTTGAGATTAAAACAGGTGTACGGCAAGGAGATGGACTTCTTCCACTGCTATTTAACTGTGCCCTCGAAAAGTAGTCAGAGAGTGGAATGTGAAGACCCACAGTGGAGTCAGAATAGGAACTAAAAACAAAAGC
Source organism: Meconema thalassinum (assembly GCA_946902985.2). NCBI lineage: Eukaryota > Metazoa > Arthropoda > Insecta > Orthoptera > Tettigoniidae > Meconema > Meconema thalassinum. Next base: position 425,948,092 of record OX336388.2, on the reverse strand, counting down.
ATTAAGGTCAATTGTTTAGCTTTTGCTGATGACATGGCCTTATTAGCTGAGTCATGGGAAGAGGCCAAGGAACAGATCCTCGAACTCCAGAGGCAAGCGTTTAAAATGGGTCTCAAAATCTCAGTTGAAAAGACCAAAATAATGACGAACATAAAGAAACCACCAAAAAAGCTTCAAGTGGGCAAACAATACATCGACATCGTCAAAGAATTTAAATATCTTGGGGAATGGATCGGCTGGAATACGCTAGAGAAAAAAGGCAATGGAATCTAGGAGAAATAAAGTTGAATTGGTCTTCCAATTTACGAAGGACACTTACAACTAGAAGTCTCTCTCCAGGAATACCAAGATAAAACATTATAACACGGTAATTAAACCAGAAGCCTTATATGCAGCCGAAACATTGTCTCTCACCACCCAGGGACCGCTTGAAAGGCTGGAGGTTAAGGAAAGAAAGATAATACACAAAATCTTAGGCCCCAAATTTCATAACAACAAATTGATCCATGTCAGGAACGAAACTCTTTATCAAAAGAATGAAAAACTCTCGGACACAATAAGAAAACGGAGAATTGATTTTTATGGGCACATCCTCCGAATGAATTCAAATAGACTAAAAGATCTTCGACCACTTCCGTAATAAAAAAATCAAAACCACTTTGGTTTAAAGAAACCGAGAAAGACCTCGTGGAACTCCAAATTACAGACATCATGCTCATGGACAAAACAGCCAAAACCGTCACCAAGGATAAGAAACAACGGTTCCAAGTGAAACTCAAACAAAAGCGTACGATCCACATCTCTGCCGAAGAAAGGGAAGCAAGATCTCAAAGGGTGAGGCAATACTGGGCCCAAAGGAAAGCTCAAAACAATAACAAGAAGTTCCGTGAAGAACTATACAGCCTACTTTTCATGCCAATGATTATTCTACAGTATATGAACCTATCTAGAATAATGACGAAATTAAGTTGGTAATATCGAAATATCTAATTAGTTCAAAATATACCTGGTATAATGTAGCCTAATAGAGCACTACAGTTGGCAGCCCTGGCGACTGAATATAGCCTATTCTTAGTTCAATCTCTTAAGGTACAGAATACAAAATTTGGTTGAAGTCCAATGGACGTTACATGCAGTTAGACACTGGATCTATCAGCACGCGTAAAAGCATGTTGCCAACAATACCATGCGTGTGCTGGTCAGAAATAATCTGAAATATTATGATATCTTGTTGTGCCAATTTTGGATGAAATCCATTTGTTAGTATAGAAGTTACATGTATTTTAAAATTGGACATATCAGCAGGCATAGAATCATGTTGGCAGCACTGCCTTATATTAATTACTCCAAATTAATCTAGAATGTCAGGTGCTATACGTGTGCAAAGTATAGAGCTGTTGGCTTGCATACTTTCTGGTATATTGATATTAGTGTAAAATAAATATAGACAGCATTTATTAACAGTTGGCAGCCCTGATTGCTCTTAACAATACTTATAGTCATATCTGTTATAGTACACATAGCACATACGAAATTTGGTTGAAATCCAACTGATAGTATAGAAGTTACATGTATTTAAAAATTGGTCGTATCAGCAGGCTTATAATCATGTTGGTAGAACTGACGTATATAAGTTATTCCAAATTAATCTAAAATGTCAGAATATACGTGTGCATAGTTTAAAGCTGTTGGCTTGCATACTTTCTGATATATTGGTATTTGGATTAAAAAAATAGAGAGAGCAATTATTATCATTTGGCAGCCATGGTGGCCCTTAGGAATACGCTCAGTCATATCTGTTTATGTACAGATATTACATACAGAATTTGGTTGAAATCCAATTGATAGTGTAGAAGTTATATGCATTTAAACATTGGACCTATCAGAAGGCTTAAAATTATTTTGGCACCACTGTCATGGTTGGCCTCCTGGAAATTAAACTGAAATAGTATTATCTTCATGTATGCCAATTTTGGAATAGATCCCATGCATACCTTGCAAGATATCCAACATGGAGCTCAAATTTCTAGTGCGTTTTTTTCAGCAGTTGGTAGCACTGACATCATTTTCAAATATGGGCATGAGATATTCCGGTGCACATCTTTACTCATACTAAATTTGGTTTTGATTGCTGCAGCCGTTTAGGAGTTGATAGGGGGGACACACACACACGGCCAGACAGACATACAGACAGACAGACAGACAGACAGACAGACAGACAGACAGACACACATTTTCCCGGATCGATCTCATAAGTCTACTTTTTCCTCATTTTTGCAAAATGTGAAAAGTAGGCTAAAAAGTGATTGATTTCATGTACCCCAAATTTGGGCGAAACAAATAAAGAAGAATAATGTTTATTCCTTACTGTTCCCATTTTTTACGGATTTGAGGAAAAATTGCGATTAGATTTCTATTGAGTGGGGTATTACAATCGGATGTCCTTCCTGACGCCACAGAAGTTAATAAGACATTGAAGTTGGAAGGCAGTGGCTGTTGCCTATTAGAAAAGTAGCTTCCCAACGTTTGTTCGTAGTTGGAAATGGGAAACTATGGACAAATATTTCAGGAATAGGCGACGATTAGTTTCGAACGCATTCGTGCTCCAACTCCAGTGATAGCCTGGCAAAATGGTCGTTTTCCACTGCCATATAGGAGAGAAGCTGAAACTATCTGTGATTGAGGTTTTAAACTTTTGTCTTGCAGCCAACGAAGTAATACGAGAGGCTTTAACCAATCACCACACAATTATGGACTTTCCACGTCCTTCGGAAGTTCGAGATCCTCAGCGTGGAATCGAACCCACGATCTTGCGATCAAAATGGGTACGCAGAAGAAGCTTGGCAACTCACTGTGACTTAGAGGAACACGTATTGGCTCCATCTTTAAAACATTATGCTTGGAGTTTCATTTGAGGGGCTTAGTCAGCGTAGTAATTCAGCCCCGTGCAGTTGGAAGTGTGTAGAATGTGTCTGATAACCTGTGTTATTGTGATGTTTGTAGTCGTGTGTGTATTTGTTATTGAGGTGAGAATTTGGAGGAAGGCGGCCGTGGCCTAAAGTGAGGAACCATCCGGTATTTGCCTGGAGGTGAAGTGGGACCTATGTTTGTTTCACGTGCCTCGGGACTTGAAATCATGTCATCTGCGCCTAATAAATAAAAAAATAAATAAATGAACAAAGAAAGTTAGAAAGGAAGAAAGAGAGAAAGAAAGAAAGAAAGAAAGAAATAGTTATGTTTGTTTTAACAACGAGGCCATCCTCCCCTAATAAATAAAGAAATAATTAAATGAATAGTTATTGTTGTTCTAAGGGGGTGAAACAACAAGGTCATCTGCCCCTAATAAATAAACAAATAAATAAATGAATAGCTATTGTTGTCTTTAGGGGAGGAACAGCGAGGTCATCTGCCCGTAACAAATAAGTAAATAAATACATAAATAAATAAATAATTTAATATATAAATAAAAGATAAATACACAAATAAATAGTTATTGTTGGTTTTTGGTGGTGGTAGGGCGGAACATCGAAGTCATTTGCCCTTAATAAATAATTAATTACATAAATACATAAAGACATTAAGAAATAGTTAATGTTGTTTTAAGGGGAGGAACAGCGAGGTCATCTACCCTTAATAAATAAATAAATAAATAAATAAATAAATAAATAAATAAATAAATAAATAAATAGAAGATAAATAATTTAATAATAAAGGATAAAGTTTTACACAATGACATATTCTAATTTTATATGACAGTATAACTGTGTTACAGGTTCATTATTCCGAACTTTAGTTTATTTAATACAACCAGAACTATCATGTATTCTAATATTAGAAGTTTCCCAAATTTTATTAATTATGTATAAGAATGATATCGCAGGATTTTGTTCAGAAAATTTCTAGTGACATTACATTTTGCACTTTGCTGATCGTAGTTTCGATTTAAAAAAATATACCTCTGAAAGTTGAAGCATTACACTCTCGCGCCAGACAAAGCTTTTCCGAGACGTTGAATTCCACTCTTGAGAGGGAAGGAACAGTTTCTCTGCACTTAAGCTCGTCTTGTGACGGGCCTGCTGTAAAATGTTATTACACACCAGTGCCAAGCTGTTCTCACTTCCAGGAAACTGAGCCTACTAAATTCTCAAGTTAAAGTAAAAGGAAGGTAGTGGTAGGAAGTAATACTCTCTCGAGGTAGTAGTACTTTTAGCATCATTCAAGTTAGGACTGCTCATTTCTGCAGTGCTGTTAAGTGGTAAGATGTCTTGTCCAATACCCCACTCCTATCCACACATAATAGGTGGTACTTGAATCATTATTAAAATCAGGGAACTGAGTGGGCCAGAACTCTGGTCTAATACCCCATAGGGAATTACTGTCATGGTAAAGATTCCCTACAAGGGAAGATTCTCGACACCTTGGTGTATCTAAGCCACAGCAGTATACAGGTTCGTTAAATCCTTATTGTCATTGTTATTGTTATTTCCATCAACCGGACTTGGTTCTAGGACGGACTGCTAGGATGGAATGGGTGTGGTTTTTTAGTGGGCAAGAATCTCACACACTTGAAGAGTGCGGACCGTCTTCAAGCGTCTTGATAGAAGATTATTTCCACCTCCCCAGTAAAAAAAAAAAAACAACCGGACTTGGTCCACTAATTTGTTTGCTCTATTTATCTCCCAAAATTCCTTCATTTTCTTGCTGAAATATTTGCCCAGGTTTAGTAGCTTTTGTTGAGTTGCTTGCGGGTTAATGGTTGCCAACTAGTGTTCAGAAAGTAATGCTGTCGTACACTGTTTCTTTTGTGAAGCCGATTTCCTGCGGGTCGTTTTCAATTTCAATATTGTTCTTGACTCTTAGTAGGAAGACAACATCGACAATATTTTCGTCTATCGTCGTTTTTCTTGGCCGATATAACTCATCATGTTTCCTTTCCATTCAAATTCCTTATTTTCCTTATCATTATTATTAGGTCTATTATTATTATTATGCAGATTAATAAATTCCTCATTTTACAATGGAATCGGTCATTTCTAAAAGGCCCTTTCTGACATGTTACTTATTGCTGTTCTAAGGGGCATAACTACGAGGTCCTCTGTCCCTTTTCTGACATGTTTGGTGAAAAAAGAACCCCAATCCAAGCTTAACTAATTTTCACCAAACATGTCAGAAAAGGGGCAGATGACCTCGTAGTTATGCCCCTTAGAACAGCTACAAGTAACATGTCAGAAAGGGCATTTTAGAAATGACCGATTCAAAGGTACAAGCACTTTCAGAGTTCACTCTTTATTTGAGAATCGTCACACTGTATGGCAAGTGTCCAAGATCACCGACTTTTGGATCTGTCCCATCTTGTGAGTCATTCTGAGAACCTGTAGTTGGCCCACCAGTCTTGAATGTACAATTTAATTCCAGTTGCAGACAGAATGAAAGGCTGGATGTACACCTGCTTTAGCTTCCACATTTGTTTTACTTCAATGGCCAGTTCGGTGTATTTGTTGACCTTTTGGGCATAGGCTGTTTGAAGGTTGTGGTTGAGTGGTACGGATATATCGATTATCACAGCTTCTTTCTTCAGGTCGGTTGGCTTTGATGGCTTTATCATTGCGGATAATATAATATATAATATCAGCATAATATAGGGGTTCCATTGTCCGAACATCTTTTGGTTGGTACTTATAATATGGAAGCGAAGAGTCATCTAGTTCTGTAGTTTTAGCTTATTGTTATTTTTAATATAATTATTGTTATTATTATTATTATTATTATTATTATTATTGATAATATTATTATTATTACCATTACTATTGTTAATCGCACTGCTATTCTTTTCTCGTATCCCAACATGACTGATGAGTGATGACGCTGTTTTTTTTAAATTATAACCTAGTCTTTTGCTTGCCACCTTAGGGTAGCGGGGCGTTGTACTCGCTAAATTAATTACACAAAAGTAAAGTAACTTCACTAAAATATAGTTGATTTATTAATACCTTAACATTGTGATCCGTGAGAAAAGATCTGTATCTCTGACATATATGAGATATTAGTAATACATTCAATTTATATATAGCAGCAAATCACTGCCTGGGAAAATGGCTCTGGTTTGGGAAACTCCCTGGGAAAGGTTCAAGTGCCGATCTACACAATATGTCTCTTCTTCAAAATATAATAATGGTTCTTCTCCACTTTCAGATCCTTCCTTTCTGGTTGTTACGTCACAATGACATCATTTTCTTGATCCTAATCGCTTCTGTGTTTAGCATGCCTCTTTTCATCCTGTTCATTACATAATTTCTGGCAACTCAATTCCCATCTCTCCATACACGTTAATTTTCTCCGACTGTCGTGACAGTCTGAATCCAAATTCCCTCTTGGATAATCTTCCTCAATATTCGATGATCCACTCTGGCAATCGCAAACACAACTCGAAGCCTTCCTCCTGACTTTTTGGCATTTTGAACCCTTTCAACTTCTTCCACAACCGTCTCTTTCCTTCCTTATTCTTGCTAAAATTTCTCACATCACACACTACGGCGCTATAACATACTTACAGAATTACTAAATAAATAAAGTTGATACCCATATCCAAAATAAAATAGTGACCTTTTCAGGTAATAATTATACAATAACTAGCTGTACCCGGCATGCGTTGCAATGCCAATCAAAGAAAGTGTTGGCGATGTGACTTTGTTCGTTGAACTGCTTTTGGATTCCCAATATTATTTCTATTACTTTAACCACCTCTAAACTATTATACAATTGATTTACTATCTCAGAAACATGCATGGGAGCGTGCTCAACAACTTACCAAAGTTTAATCGCAATGAAATGAATGGTATATGAACGCATACGGGTCTTTTTAGAAACGATTCGAGCGCCGTCACCCATTTGTTGAATATACTCGTAAGCTATCTATTGTAAAATGGATTTACTAATTCGAAAACCTTTCCAGGCGTGTACACAACAACTCATCAAAATTTCATCGCAATCGGATGAATGGCATATGAACGCACACGGGATTTTATTTAAACGCTTCGCGCGCCGTCACTCATTTGTTGAATCTACTTGTGCGCCACCCATTGAAAAACGGATTTACTAATTCATATACCTTCGCAAGACTGTACTCAACTCACCAAAGTTTTATCACACTCGGATGAATGGTATACGAACGCATACGGGACTTTGTTGAAACGCTTCGCGCGTCTTCGCTCATTTGTTGAATCTACTTGTGCGATACCTATTGAAAAAAGGATTTACTAAGCCAGAAACCTTACCTGAAGTGTACACAACATCTCACCCAAGTTTCATCGCTATCGGACGAATAGTATATGAACGCATACGGGACTTGGTTGAAACGCTTCGTGCGTAGTTGCTCATTTGTTGAATCTACTCGTGCGCTACCTATTGTAACATGGATTTACTAAGCCAGAAACTTTGCCTGGAGTGTACACAACCTTTCGCCCAAGTTTCATCGCTTTCGGACGAATGGTATATGAACGCATATGGGCCTTTCTTTAAACACTTCGCGCGTCGTCTCTCATTTGTTGAATCTACTCGTGCACTACCTATTGCTAAGTGGATTTACTACGCCAGAAACCTTCCCTGAAGTGTACACAGCATCTCACCCAAGTTTCATTGCAATGGGATGAATGGTATATGAACGCATGAGGGACTTAATTGAAACAAACGCACGCCATTTTGTTGAAGCTACTCGCGCGCCATCTATTGTAAAATGGATTTACTATGCCTATAACTTTCCCGGGAGTGTGCTCAACAACTCACCAAAATTTGATCGCAATCGGATGAATTGTATATGAACGCATCGCCACCTCTCATTTGTTTAAACTACTCGTGCGCCAGCTATTGTAAATTGGATTAACTATTCCTATAACTATCCTGGAATCGTGCACAACAACTCACCAAAATTTGATCACAATCGGATGAATGGTTTATGAACGCATAAAAGACGAACAAACGAACATCCTCTGTATATAAGATTATTCCTGTCCTCAATATAATAAAATATGTATAAATACCCCCAATTAACCGCATTGGGCGAAAAATCGATGGTGAGCTATGTAACTGAAGAATTTCGGTTACATCGCCTTGTTTTCGAACACGGATCCGTGTGGAGGACACTTTCAATACGTGTCCCTAGACTTCAATGTGCGGCAGGGTATAGTTGAAATAAAGAACTGGTGAAAGAAGACACCATTCACAGTAAGCTTTTCTTCTGTCCTCAGCAGTGTTGAAGACAATTTATCATAAACACTAATGGAATGTCCTAGCCAAAATACCAAATTTCATCCAAATATATTCAGTGATTGTTGCATGTTGATGAAATAGACAGACAGACAGACATACAGAAAAACCGACAGATGCATTCAGAGAACTAGACAGACATACGGACAGACACATTCAGAGAACTAGACAGACACCCACATACATAGGCAGGCATACACAGAGATAAACAAACATAAAGTCGGACAGACAATTCAGAGAAAGCGACTCTGACAGACAAGCAGATACACACACAAGTCCAGTCAATGTACATATATACCGTGTATTGTGCCCTTGCAGCAAGAAATATGCAAATCACAGTATGCCAGCATTGCTCAATTCGGGATTTTTCGGGGCTGCGGTAAGTTCTCCCACTCTGTGACTTACATATTTTGGATTAAATAGAGGATACACTTGCAAAAATAACAACAAAATCAACTCCTATTTTAACACATTTAATTAATCAAAAATTATGGCGCTACAAACAAATAAACACATAAACTACTGACCAATATCATTCTACTTGTCCAAAGTGAACAAGGAATAGCATAAACATAAAACAAATATTAGATTAAAACACATGGTTTTCTTTAAAACCAACAATTCACGATTATTTTCACTTCCATAAAGTACTTATCTTAAAGTTCCAAATAACTACGAGCTTCTTTGGCTCGATACTTTCCCATAATAATGGTGTCATATTTTTGTACACCTCAAGAATTATTTTTATCTTTTCTTATCATCAAAACAAATATATGTGTTGTTGTTTGAGTCTTCAGGCTTTTGACTGGTTTGATGCAGCTCTCCATGCCTCCCTGTCCTGAGCTAATCGTTTCATCTCTACATAACTACCACACCCTACATCTGAGGCAATCTGTTTAACATATTCTAACCTTGGTCTACCCCTACAGTTCTTGTCCTCGACCCTTCCTTCCATAACTAAGCTTGCTATTCCTGGGTGTCTTAGTATGTGTCCCACCAACCTATCTCTTCTCTTCATTAGCAGTCGCCAGAAACATCTCTCCTCTCCCACTCGTCTTAATACCTCTATGTTTGTAACCCTATCTACCCATCTGATCTTCATCATTCTCCTGTAACACCACATTTCAAATGCTTCTATTCTCCTCTTTTCTGCTGCACCAATAGTCCAAGTTTCACTTCCATAGAGCGCCACGCTCCAGACAAAGGCTTTCAAAAATGACTTCCTAATACCTAAATCTATATTCGATGTCAGCAGATTCCTTTTTTGTAGAAAAGCTTTCTTTGCCTGAGCCAACCTACTTTTTATATCCTCTTTGCTTCGTCCATCACTGGTTATTCTACTTCCTAAGTAACAGAAGTCTTCTACTTCCTTCAGCTTTTCACCTGTCAATTTGATCTCCATAGAGGTTTCTGATTTATTTCGGCTGCATTCCAGTATTTTTGTTTTACATTTATTAATTTTCATCATGAATTCTTTCTGTAAGACGGAGTCCATACCATTCAAAAACTCATTCAAATCCTCAGGCTTGTCGGCCAAGATGACTATGTCATCAGCAAATCTCAGAGTTGAAATTATTTCTCCTTGAATCTTCACTCCCACTTTAAATTTTTCTCTAATTTCCTTCATTGCTTGTTCAATGTAAAGATTGAAAAGTATGGGTGATAAGTTGCAGCCTTGCCTTACACCTTTCTGAATACCAGCTTCTCTCTCATGTCCTTCAACTCGAATGACTGCTGTCTGGTTTCTGTATAGATTGTATATCACCCTCCTATCTCTGTACTTTATTCCAATCGATTTCAAAATGTCAAACAATTTAGTCCAATCAACGTTATCAAAAGCCTTTTCTAAGTCTACAAAAGCCATGAACGTTCTCTTATCTTTCCTTATTCTACCTTCCAAAATCAGCCTAAGACTTAGTACAGCTTCCCTTGTTCCTACATTTCTCCTGAAACCAAACTGGTCTTCACCCAACTCCGTTTCTATCTGGCTTTCAATCCTCTTGTAAATTATCCTAGACAGGATCTTTGAAGCATGAGTAATCAAGCTGATTGTGCGGTAATCTTCACATCTGACAGCTCCCACTTTCTTTGGTATAGGGATGATTACATTCTTCTTGAAATTAGGGGGTACCTCACCTGTCTCATAAATCCTACACACCAAGTGAAATAACCTGATCAGACCTTCATCTCCTATGCAGCGTAGCAACTCAATCGGTATATCATCTATGCCTGGAGCTTTGTTCCTGCTTAAGTCTTCCAAAGCTCTATCAAATTCTGATCTCAATATCAAATCTCCTTTCGCATCCTCATCAATTTCCTCCTCCCTTTCCATTACATGATTCTCAATCTCCTTTCCCTTATACAAACTCTCTATGTAAGCTTTCCATCTCTCAACCTTTTCTTCCCTATCTGTTAGAGGCTTTCCATTTGTGTCCTTAATATTACAGCACTTAGTCTTCTTTTCCCCAAAAGTATTCTTAATCCTTCGATAAGCTGTGTCTACTTTACCTAATTTCAGACAATTTTCTATACCTGCACATTTCTCTTTCAACCATTCTTCTTTCGCTTCCTTGCACATCTTGTTAACCTCATTTCTCAGACATCTGTATTCTGCTTTCCCCTTCTCATCTCTTAGATTCTTGTGTTTCCGCCTTTCATCCATCAATTCTAGTATATCCTGAGTGATCCACGGTTTTCTACCTATTCTTTCTTTCCTACCAATGTTATCTTCTGCGGATTTTGTTATTTCATTCTTCAAAAGTGCCCATTCGTCTGCAATTGAAGTTTGTTTAGGGTTTTTCATTAGTCCTTCCTTTATACTCTTCTTGAATCTTTCGTTTACATCCTTCTCTTTCAGTCTGTCTATTGCCCACCTTTTTGGCTTTTGACTTTTCTTCAGTTTCTTCAACTTTAATCTGCATTTCATTAGACCAGATTGTGGTCAGAGTTTATGTCAGCACCAGGATATGCTTTACAATCCAAAATCTGGTTTCGAAACCTCTGCTTGACCATAATGAAGTCGATTTGGTAACGCCCTGTATCTCCTGGTCTCATCCATGTGTATATTCTTCTATTGTGGTTATTGAATAAGGTGTTAGCTATGACCAACTCGTGCTCGGTGCAGAATTCTACCAGCCTGCTTCCTCGATCATTCCTTTCACCTAATCCGAAATCTCCTACTATTTTCCCTTCTCTCCCTTTTCCTACCACAGCATTCCAATCTCCCATTACTATAACATTTTCATCACCCTTTATATACCTCAGAATTTCGTCTATTTCTTCGTAGACCTTTTCAACATCCTCATCATCAGCTTGACTGGTAGGCATATAGACTTGTACCACTGTGGTGCAGGTAGGTTTAGTATTGATTTTTGCTACAATAATCCGTTCACTATATTGTTCATAATATTCCACCCGCTGTCCAAGTTTCCTACTCAATATAAGGCCAACCCCTGCTTGGCCATTGTTTGATTTAGTGCTAATGACCCTATAGTCTCCTGACCAAAAGTCCTGTTCTTCCTGCCAGCGCATTTCACTAATCCCAACCAAATCCAACCTCAACCTATCCATTTCCCTTTCTAAGTTTTCTAACCTTCCACTTCCTAGCAGACTTCTAACATTCCACGCTCCGATCCGTAGAATGTCAGATTTCCTCTTTGTCACTTCTGTGATGTTAACCCCCTCTCGAGTAGTCCCCACCCGGAGATCCTAACGGGGGACTAGTTTACCTCCGGATTGAAATTTTACAAGGGAGGAGGCCATCATCACATGTAATTATGCATAGAGAGGTGCATATCCTCGGGAATAGCATACGGCTGTAGTTTCCCGTTGCTTTCAGCCGTGCAGCAGGACGCAGTGTAGCCATTATTTGGCTTATATTATCAATATCTTAACCGTCTATAAGACTAGTAAAGAATTGATTTATTCTGAAAGGCTGCTACTCCCTTTCAGAATAAGTAAAGAGCAATTCTACTAAACAAAAATACTAACCTTCTACCGTACTAACAATTAAATACCAAAATTCTACTAACGAAAAAAATACTAAAGTTCCACCAACAACAAATACTACCACTAAAACAGTCTGTCAGCAGGCACACTCACATGCACCCTCACACATCACAGTCTACTGAAACAATGAACTAGAACTAATAAACAATGCAACTGCTACCAGACACACTCACACACCGCAGTCTAATAGAACAATGACATATATCTAATAGACAAACTAACTACCTACTTACAACTAAAACTAACTACATACGTACTGTACTGTTATTTGAATTGACAATATTTACAGTAATAATAATAATAATACTATTATTAAATTTTTATTAAACCCGAATTTATGTAATTAAGTACAGTTCACCTTAATCCGACGACTGTACTATACCGATAATGTAAATTATTATGTGTATATTTTGATTAAAAAATCTAAAGCTTAACATTTTTACACTCACAGTTAATGGTTCTTATTTTATTGATTTTAGAACTTTATTTTCTAAATTATTTTGTGTATATTTATATTTATTGAATAACGGTGACAAAGGTAGCATAGCTTCGGTGTGTTATTTATTCATGGATGGTGTCTGGGAGCTAAACTCACTTTGACAGCTGACTTTGACGCCTTATAGAGAACAAAAAATGAAGATTTTGGAAATTCCACCTACGAAGCCTAGGTCGTCCAACAAATAATAACAAACACCAATAACAATATAATTTCCAGCAACTAGATGATGGTGTGCGTGTTTACCACCAACATTAATATGCATTAATCACTTAACTGGTATGAGTTCCCTATTAACATGAGAGCCACTCGAAGCGACTGAACAATGAATGCCATACAAGCGTAATCAATATTGATGGATACCCGAGCTATACACAACGTGATTAAATGCGAGGCCCTATATCTCTGGACCATCAGCAAGGCCTAGCAAAGGATTGTCGTTAGAATACTCCCCAAAAGATGGACGCCCAACTAAATATGCACGTTTGATTGTATATCTTCGACTATTACAAACAAGGCCATTTATATACAGTTTATATCAGCAATTTTCATTACAATTCTACCCATAAGATACACGGCTACCAATATATGCACATTTACCTTCGTACCAAGGTGCGATCAACAAATATATAATTACATTTAAAATTACATGTTAATTATTCACTTCAATATTTGGGCATATCACATGTTCTCCATATTTACTATCTCTCTCAAGTTTTGCAAATTCACTACGGTGATCGGGAAAACTATTTGTGTACTCCAGAGTTATAAAGATTACTTGACAAAGTCAAAAACTATGATCACTCCCGAAACCTAGTTATCTTCACAAAACTCGTGGATTCCTATTTTCCATCCAATATTACAATAGGGATTTTATTTAATTCATTTGTCTTATAAGACCATTATCACATAAGAAAACAACGATCTGAATTGGCAAGCGATAATATCAATCTACAAGGACCTCGGTTCAACGCCCGGGTCATTAACAACTTTAAACACTCACGGTGTATTTAACACATCTTACAAGACGGTTTTTACCCACCCTCGCTCGATGAGGGTCAGGCCATTATACTCGGGCGTGATTTATGACAAGGAAAGCGACTCTCTGCCTAACCTACGGTGGCAGCTCTCTTCAATGCTTTAAAACAAACCTTCACATTATTCTCAGTTCTGTGGAGAGACCTGGCTTTTACTTCACTTATTTCCATTCAACAATATTCTTTGGCTCATAAACCACTTTCGTAACCTTGGCATTTATTAGTTATGAGAGGGTCCTCATTGATTGGGAAGATTAATACACATTCTACGACGAATAATTAGGGGCTTTAACAACAAAAGGATTCTAGGTTCGAATCTCTTAACATGCCTCGGGAACATTTCCACATTTGGAGGACTTATACAAGACGCGATTTAAAGTCGGCCGTGGCCTACATGACATACGCTCAATAATACCATACATTAGCTCCCTTTTAAATAATACACACATGGCCTCGTGATCTACGTCACAATTAGAGGACTTACAACATATCTCAAATCACTGCAATCAACTACCCTCCATAAGTAATTTACCAAGTACTTTAACTTATACGCGTTCCTAGCGTGAATTTTTATTTAATTGCGTTCCATTACGCTACACATTACTTTACGGCCGAATGTCTTCCAAAGAACTGATAAATTTCATAGTAACAATTGATACATATCTTAATTCTTATATTAATCTTTTCCGTTGACAATAAATCGCTCCCTTTTTAAGAACACGCATTCACATCATGTCTTATACATTTGTTAAGGCTTCAACGCTCTATATTTTTATATCGTTCAATTTAATCTTTATTTAGATTTCTTTACCTTGTTATTCACATCTTGTTTTCATTCCTTACAAAAGCTCAAAAGCTATTTCTTTCATATAATTCAAATTTACCTTTATGTAAATATCTTTGTTATAATTATTATTATCACGCTTGCTTTTATAACATTCATTAAATACTGACATTTTATTCCATGCATTTCCTGTACAGGATTTATTATTTCACATAATTATTTATTATTTCTTAAAACTTTATTTTCGTTCAGATCGCGTTCTTATTTAGTTATTATTTATTTAAAAACATCCCTTCTACTCAAAACTCCGGTGGAATTGTACACAAATTTTTTCCCGACACCAAAACATAATGAAAATCTTTACTTACATGTTTAAGGTCGCTTTCTGACCTTTATTCTCGTTTGATGTGACATTTTGGCCCACCTTCTTGACCTACTTCATATTGTACAATCTCATCTTATGTACAGAAATTTCTTGACACATATTCACTATATTTAACACTGACAACATTTTTTTTAATACACTGGTGTATCCGTTTTGAACACACTTTAAAACACTAAAAAATATTACTCTGGTACATATTATAACACATATCACTGTGCATAAAACGCTTTCACTTTACCTAAAACACTAAAAATGATACTCTTATTTCTTTTCTTACAATATTTGCACTTCACTCCTATCACACGGGTGTATCTCAAAGATTTTTACAATTTCTGTCGGCTGTTGATGATCCCTGATGTGAATCCTATCGACCTGCATTGGACGTGTGATTTTACTCGTTCAAAGTTTCCCTCTCCTACAATGGAAACTACTGGTTTCAGTCTCTCAAAACCGCTTCTATTGTCTATTACTCGGCTTTACTTTATCTGCTTTAACTAGGCGATAAATGTCTTTACTTTGCCGTCACCTCTATTTATATATGGTGGTCTATCGCCCCCTGTAGTTTCTATATCTTGGCCTCCCTTCGAGGACCGTATACTGTCTATCGTACCGTTTAGTTTCTATATCTTGGCCTCCCTTCGAGGACCGTATACTGTCTATCGTATATTTTTGACGTTTTCTCACTAGAGTACGTTTCCCTCTGGTTTCGAACCTAAGTTCCTAAGTTCCTTTCTCTTGAACTTCTATCTTTCGCGATCGTAATTACTGTTTATTCTTGTCCTTTATAGGACTTAATGTCTTTAACAATGTCTTTACTAGACGTAACGCCGTTTATTTGTTGGAGTTCTTATAACTTCGTAACTGTATTGAACTAGTGTTCTTCTGGAACTCGAAGTTCCCTACTGATCGCTGTATCTTACTTTGGCGATATTGCTTTAAAGTCCGTATATTTAATGTTCTTTATAATTTAGGACTCTTCAAAGTCTTGAACTGCTAACCCTCAGCGTAGCGTACTTATATCGTAACTGGTCTACACTCGGTGAACTTGTAGCATAGCCTCCCACAGGCTCTGGATCGATGTCTGATACAGCTTAACGTCCCCCTCACGGGCTCTTGAATACTGCGTATACGATGTGGTGCAGCACTTCCGCTCACGGAATGCTCGTAGACTGAATGATTATGATGCTCCAGCGTAACGCCCCCCTAGACGGACTAATACTGCATGTACTGATACAACGTGACGTTCCCCTCACGGGCTCTCGTAGACTGCATGCACTGATGCAGAGTAACACCCCCTCACGGGCTGTCAGAATAACTGCATGTTTGGTCTGGCTCTGCCAGGAGCTTTATACCTTTCAGTCACAAAAAGATAAAATCCTAGTCCTTTTCGTGACCAACTTTTGAACTAATTGTCGCACAATTATAAAAATCGTATCTCCAGACAGCTCGTCTTCCAAACGTAAAATAATCTTCCTGTCCATAGAAACCGATCGTGCATTTCCGAGATATTAATTAATTTCTCGTCCTCAACTGTGTGGGTGGTGCTGTTCTTTTTTTATTCTCCCACTCCTTGGGTCTCGGTGAACCCCCAATGACGTCTACTTGCGTTTGCAGTTTTCTCCTGTGCAATTTTTACAAGGTTTTTCTTTACACAAAAATCTCTAATCCAAATTGATTCACCGTACTGTATATGTTTACTTATTTTTATACTCGTAAACGGGTTAAATTTAATTATTCCTGTTCTGACTCAGCAGCGAGGTTGCCATATTCCTGCAACGTAAGAGCAATTTCCGAGTCCAGCTTCTTCGTCTTACAGTCAAAACTTTCCACTCGTTCTAATAATATCCATGACTGGCTCCTTATAAATGTCAAGAGGCATGAGCTCATCTAAGGAACACCTGGCCCTAGCGCTTGCACAATGTTAAGCTATAATCCTGGCTTGAAATCTCTCTCCGTTCCCTTAGAGACTGTATGATTCTTTCATTCTTTTCTCAAAATACATGGATTCGACTCTCTTTGAGGCCATGGTACATGGGTTCATCTCACCCCTCCTTAGGTTAATAAATTTTCGAAACATTTTGAGGTAATTTATTTCAATTATTTATAAAAATCTTATTTTTCCTTTAATAGTCGAAGCCATTATAACGTTCTCCGTCCTTTTTGTTTCTTTATTCCTAAAAAATCCCACGATAATTTGATTTCTTTCATCTTTTTAAGTCATATCCGGTAATGGTGTCGGTTGGGTACGCTCTGTCCCTACCCTTTCTTTCTCCTTTTTATTTGTCTGGATATTAGGTTTCCAGAACCTCATTCTTCTTTACGGGTGCGGTCTATTCCTACCCGTTCCCTTATTTCATCATTCTCCTTCCTTAAATTGAAATTTTCTTCTTCAATAAAATCAATTATTTCTTTAAAGTTCCCTTCCTCTCTGGTTTATATTTGTATGGGTCTTTCTTAAAGGTCCCATTCATTCATTCATTCCCCTAGTGGACGTCTACACTTCAGGGTCATAAATTTCTTGTCACGTTCGGGTGTTTTGTTTGTCTTCCTCTAGTCTGGTGTGCACCCTCCAGGCTTGCGTCAAACAGTTTGTTTCTTTTCTTCTTTTATAAGACGGACATCCTGCCGGTCTGTTTCTCTTTCCACATTACATATTGTCAACTTAATGACCTTCTTTAAATTACCTTGCGGGTGCAACTGGCTTTACCCGTAACATCATCATTATTATTGTCAGACTCCTCAAGTCTGTAAAATTTCATTTTAATTCTTAAGAGCTCGGTCTAACCTCACCTGACTCTTTTCGGTTTTCTACCACCTTCCTCATCTCTTTTTGCGATGGTATTTCAAACAAAATTAATTTTATTCTTCTTATTATTTAATGGTTGCATAGGGCTTTACCCGTTGGTTCCAATGGAATAATTCTTTTCTTATCCTTTATGCCTCCACCTTACGTCTCCAACTGTTATTACTCCTCCTTGTTCTTCTTCCTCATTCTCTTCTTCTTCTTCAGAGTCTTCCTCATTATCTTCCTCGAGCATATCTCCCATTTCCATAACTTCTTCTCCTCCTGCTCTTAAATCTTCTATCATTTCATTTTCCCATTTTATAAGCAACTCTTGAGCTCGTATATTCACATCCCCTCCTTGTTCGTGAATACTTTCAACTGTCTCTACAACATTTGTTTCTATTAACTGTCGAACAGTTATGGGTAAATGTTTTAACATGCTTAGGCAATATAACAAAACATTTTCATTCCCCATACACCTTTCAATGGCTTTCTGATAATAAATGATGGTATTTGTCAATTCCATACTTTCATATCCTACCATCTCTTGTTCTTCGTCTTCTTCTTCGTCTTCTTCATCTTCTTATTCTTCCTCACTTTCATTATCTTCTATTTCCGTAGTATCTCTTTCTGATTCTTCACTTTCGCACTCTTCGTCATCACTTTGGTCTTCCATTACCATTTCCTTCCAAAGTTTTATCAAGGCTCGGGATACATCTCCTACCAAACCGTTTCTTTTTCTCATGCCATTTACAACCTTGCCAATTCCAGTTTTCTCCAGATGCTGAACGTTTATCGGTAAGTTATACAATTGTTTTAAACAATGCATCGTTCTTTCTTCATTTCCTTCACATCTTTCTATGGCTCTAATATAATGCTCTATTTTCTTTATGATCTCAGCATCTTTCTGACTCTCTTCATCCCTTACTCTTTCTCCCTCTTCTCTTCTTTCCTTACATTCCATATTCTCTCGTTTTCTTATTTCTATATAAGTTTTATTCCTTCTTTTCCACACTCTGTATCTCTTTTGCTTTATGAACCATCTCCGTCTTCCTTTCATCCTTGTCCATAAACGTGCTTTTCTTCTATCTCCCTTCATCCATTTTTCCTTTCTTTCATTCCTTTTCTTTTTACGGAGCTTCCAGCTGAAATATGCCTGAGCGTCCTCTTCCTCCAAGGCATTGTACATTGTCTCTCCTCCTTTCCTAGTTTCCATGGGGTATCTGCTTTCCTGTAAACCGACTACCAATTGCGGTTTTCCTCTTTCCTGATTTTCTTCAAAGGCATCTCCTTCCTTCTTTTCATTATCTCCAACAATCTCATCTTTTCCTTTGAGGTTTTCTTGGCTCGTGTTTGGACCTCTTTCCATTTCTCTTTCCTTTTGTTGATATTTTTGATATTTCCTCATTAACTCAAGAA
Source organism: Meconema thalassinum (assembly GCA_946902985.2). NCBI lineage: Eukaryota > Metazoa > Arthropoda > Insecta > Orthoptera > Tettigoniidae > Meconema > Meconema thalassinum. The sequence goes on along the minus strand of OX336388.2, from coordinate 425,928,916 downwards.
TCTGTGCTTTCAACTGTTCCTTTTCTTTGTTGATTTGTATCTTATTTTCCTTATCCTCAGGAATTTCTTCTGAGTTTTCTTCTTCAATTTCCATGACATCTTGAACCTCTGTTTCTATCGGTGTTATGACAATAGTTTCTATTATGGTTTCATTTCCTTTCTCCATTTCTTCAGGAATTATTATTTCCATCTCTTCAACTTCCGCTTCTTTCATTATTTCCTGCTCGGAGATTATTTCTGGCTCTTCCAGCTCAACCTTTTTATCAAAATGATTCTCTTCACTTCGCAGCTCGTTTCCACTTTGGCTATCCTCCTGGTCTGGACTTACTACTTCCTCTTGAGTATCCATATCTTCTTCAGGAAGGATCTCAAGGTTGTTCTCAGTCTCCACTGGAGTTATTACGATTTCTTCTTCTTATTTTTCTTCTCTAATATCAATTTTGGGCTCCTCTGGCACCGTGACTTTTTTTTCTTCTTCAATTTCAGCTTGTTTTTCCTCTTGGGCAACTATTTCATTTGCCTGACGGTTCTGCTCCCACATGTATTCCTCATATTTCTTTTGGATGGCCTCTAATATTTCTTCGTATTCCGAAATCTTAACCTTTCTCAATTCAGCTAACTCCTGAACAGTTATTATATCTTGTTCATCATACATGCTCATCGTGAACTGATGCATCTTACTCTTTTCTTTTCCTATCCATTGTTTCTGTTCCTGCACGTAATCTCCTTCTTTTGGCTTTGGATAAAAGGTATTCCACCAAATGTGATTCCATTTATCATGTACCTCCGACCATTTTCCCCTTATCTCATTAATTTCCCCCACAAATGTCTTTAACTGTTCCCACGAAGCTAATTCCATTTTTCCTTCTTTCAACATACGATCTGCAAATTTCTTCTTTGTTTCTCTTAATGACTCTTTAACTTTAGGTATTTCTTTGTACAATTCCTCTAATTCCTGTTTGGGTATTGTATACCAATTTTTACTTGCCCTTTCACGGAGCTCAGATATCTTCTTTGTTTCCTCGGAAATACTTTCTCTTTGTTCCTCAATTCCTTCTTTCACTCTTGACTTTAAATCTTTTAATTCCCAAAGTTCGTCATCCATCTTCTCATGCTCATTCCACATTTCTCTAATTATATCCAAGAATTCCTTTATTTCCTTCCAGGTCGCCATTTCTACCTTTTCCTGATCCTGAACGCAAAGACTATCGTTCTTTCGCTTTCCGAGCCTATTTGAACCTGCCTTTCTACGTGAGACTTTGAATTACCTTTACTATTATCATCCTCGGTATTAATTTCATTCTCCCTTGGACTCGGTTTACATTTTTCTTTTTCCGTTTGGAGCTCTAAAGGCTCATTTGTTACCCTGTTGTCTGCAGACATGTTACCTTCTCTTCGTGTAACTATGTCTCCAGGTGCCCGCATGCTTTCTACAGAAACCTTTACAATTTCCTTATTTGGGTACTCTTTATCATCTATTTGGAGGTTCTCTCGTTGTTTTCTTTCACTCTGGAGACGCCCCTCGTATATACCTAATCTTCGATTTATTTCACCCTCATACTTCTTTAAGTTATCATCTACCTGCCCGGTAAACAGCTCAAATTGACTTTTCATATCCCGCGCATCCTTTTGATTTTGATTTTTCATCTCAGTTACTTCGGTCTGAACTACACCGATTTTGTTCTCGAGGGTTCCTACTTTCTCCTCAACCTTTCCAAATCGGGTTCCTAGCTCATTCACACTTTGTTTTATTTCATCCCGGGATGTTTTACAGATATCGCTGTTAGATTTTATCTGATCTTCTAACTTTTTCTGCACACCTTGAATCTGGGTTACAAGTTTCTTTTCGCACTCATCACCCTTCTTTTCCATGTTACTTAATTTAGTTTCCATGGAAATCAAACTTTTATTTAAATTTCCAAAATTTTCTTGACATTTAGTTTGGGACTCTCCCATACTTTCGTTCAAAGCCTGTATTTGGGCTTGCAATCCTGAATGAAATTCTTTATTTTCCTCTTTAATCTCATTTGCGATTTCCCCTTTTAACTCATTTAACTTGTCCCCAAACTTAGTGTCAAAATCTTGAAATTTGGTATTCATTGTTTCTTCTAAAACCTCTCTGAGTCCATTTGACCCCCTTTTTATTCCCTCAATTTCAGCCTTCACTTCATCGTTCATTTTTATACAGTTAACCTCGATAGCTTCCAATTTAGTTCCCATGTTATCACTATTTGTTTCGATAGCTACTAATTTAGTTCCCATGTTATCACTTTTAGCTTCGATATCTACTAATTTAGTTCCCATGTTATCACTTTTAGCTTCGATATCTACTAATTTAGTCCCCATATTAGCACTATCAGTTTTTAGTGACTCTAAACTCTCATTTATGGATTCGAACACTTTGTTATTTTCATCCTTTTGGAGGCCCAATGTATTGTTTATAGCCTCCAACTTCTCATTGTTATCGGCATTTATAGCCTCCAAAAGCCGTTGCATCTCTTCACTCAATGCCATCTTATTAGAATATAGTGGGCTACTAATGCCACATCGCTTGAACATGCTTGAGAGATAGTAATCTGAACCATTGTGTCCCAATTTCTATAAAAATTTACTTTGGTACGGGTGTTTACTACACCGTACCCTTTTGATACTCTTCTTCAAACTCAAAGACCTTCATGGAAGTATTTAAAATTCAAAATTTCGAAAAACCATTAAAAAAATGAAAATTTTGATTTTTCGAGAAAACTCGGGTTTTCCCTAGGAAAACTCAGCTCTGCGTACTGGGCGCCATGAAAGAGATAATGGTTTTCCTAGGTGTATGATAAAATCATACAGGCCCCACGTTGAAGCCACTACACAAATAATTTGCTGGGGGGTTGTTTAATCCAGGGCTGCTCGGTGTGAGTTTCTAGGGACCCAATGCGGTCAGTTAACATTATACGTTGTAGCTACTACTATCATTACTTTACTTTTACATGAATCGACCGTCTTTAGTGTTCCTCTAATTATTAATCCAAGCACAGTATTTCTATTCACCCCCCTGTGCCCTTGCAGCAAGAAATATGCAAATCACAGTATGCCAGCATTGCTCAATTCGGGATTTTTCGGGGCTGCGGTAAGTTCTCCCACTCGGTGACTTACATATTTTGGATTAAATAGAGGATACACTTGCAAAAATAACAACAAAATCAACTCCTATTTTAACACATTTAATTAATCAAAAATTATGGCGCTACAAACAAATAAACACATAAACTACTGACCAATATCATTCTACTTGTCCAAAGTGAACAAGGAATAGCATAAAAATAAAACAAATATTAGATTAAAACACATGGTTTTCTTTAAAACCAACAATTCACGATTATTTTCACTTCCATAAAGTACTTATCTTAAAGTTCCAAATAACTACGAGCTTCTTTGGCTCGATACTTTCCCATAATAATGGTGTCATATTTTTGTACACCTCAAGAATTATTTTTATCTTTTCTTATCATCAAAACAAATATATAATTACATTTAAAATTACATGTTAATTATTCACTTCAATATTTGGGCATATCACATGTTCTCCATATTTACTATCTCTCTCAAGTTTTGCAAATTCACTACGGTGATCGGGAAAACTATTTGTGTACTCCAGAGTTATAAAGATTACTTGACAAAGTCAAAAACTATGATCACTCCCGAAACCTAGTTATCTTCACAAAACTCGTGGATTCCTATTTTCCATCCAATATTACAATAGGGATTTTATTTAATTCATTTGTCTTATAAGACCATTATCACATAAGAAAACAACGATCTGAATTGGCAAGCGATAATATCAATCTACAAGGACCTCGGTTCAACGCCCGGGTCATTAACAACTTTAAACACTCACGGTGTATTTAACACATCTTACAAGACGGTTTTTACCCACCCTCGCTCGATGAGGGTCAGGCCATTATACTCGGGCGTGATTTATGACAAGGAAAGCGACTCTCTGCCTAACCTACGGTGGCAGCTCTCTTCAATGCTTTAAAACAAACCTTCACATTATTCTCAGTTCTGTGGAGAGACCTGGCTTTTACTTCACTTATTTCCATTCAACAATATTCTTTGGCTCATAAACCACTTTCGTAACCTTGGCATTTATTAGTTATGAGAGGGTCCTCATTGATTGGGAAGATTAATACACATTCTACGACGAATAATTAGGGGCTTTAACAACAAAAGGATTCTAGGTTCGAATCTCTTAACATGCCTCGGGAACATTTCCACATTTGGAGGACTTATACAAGACGCGATTTAAAGTCGGCCGTGGCCTACATGACATACGCTCAATAATACCATACATTAGCTCCCTTTTAAATAATACACACATGGCCTCGTGATCTACGTCACAATTAGAGGACTTACAACATATCTCAATTCACTGCAATCAACTACCCTCCATAAGTAATTTACCAAGTACTTTAACTTATACGCGTTCCTAGCGTGAATTTTTATTTAATTGCGTTCCATTACGCTACACATTACTTTACGGCCGAATGTCTTCCAAAGAACTGATAAATTTCATAGTAACAATTGATACATACCTTAATTCTTATATTAATCTTTTCAGTTGACAATAAATCGCTCCCTTTTTAAGAACACGCATTCACATCATGTCTTATACATTTGTTAAGGCTTCAACGCTCTATATTTTTATATCATTCAATTTAATCTTTATTTAGATTTCTTTACCTTGTTATTCACATCATGTTTTCATTCCTTACAAAAGCTCAAAAGCTATTTCTTTCATATAATTCAAATTTACCTTTATGTAAATATCTTTGTTATAATTATTATTATCACGCTTGCTTTTATAACATTCATTAATTACTGACATTTTATTCCATGCATTTCCTCTACAGGATTTATTATTTCACATAATTATTTATTATTTCTTAAAACTTTATTTTCGTTCAGATCGCGTTCTTATTTAGTTATTATTCATTTAAAAACATCCCTTCTACTCAAAACTCCGGTGGAATTGTACACAAAAGTTTTCCCAACACCAAAACATAATGAAAATCTTTACTTACATGTTTAAGGTCGCTTTCTGACCTTTATTCTCGTTTGATGTGACATTTTGGCCCACCTTCTTGACCTACTCCATATTGTACAATCTCATCTTATGTACAGAAATTTCTTGACACATATTCACTATATTTAACACTGACAACATTTTTTTTAATACACTGGTGTATCCGTTTTGAACACACTTTAAAACACTAAAAAATATTACTCTGGTACATATTATAACACATATCACTGTGCATAAAACGCTTTCACTTTACCAAAAACACTAAAAATGATACTCTTATTTCTTTTCTTACAATATTTACACTTCACTCCTATCACACGGGTGTATCTCAACGATTTTTACAATTTCTGTCGGCTGTTGATGATCCCTGATGTGAATCCTATCGACCTGCATTGGACGTGTGATTTTACTCGTTCAAAGTTTCCCTCTCCTACAATGGAAACTACTGGTTTCAGTCTCTCAAAACCGCTTCTATTGTCTATTACTCGGCTTTACTTTATCTGCTTTAACTAGGCGATAAATGTCTTTACTTTGCCGTCACCTCTATTTATATATGGTGGTCTATCGCCCCCTATAGTTTCTATATCTTGGCCTCCCTTCGAGGACCGTATACTGTCTATCGTACCGTTTAGTTTCTATATCTTGGCCTCCCTTCGAGGACCGTATACTGTCTATCGTATATTTTTGACGTTTTCTCACTAGAGTACGTTTCCCTCTGGTTTCGAACCTAAGTTCCTAAGTTCCTTTCGCTTGAACTTCTATCTTTCGCGATCGTAATTACTGTTTATTCTTGTCCTTTAGAGGACGTAATGTCTTTAACAATGTCTTTACTAGACGTAACGCCGTTTATTTGTTGGAGTTCTTATAACTTCGTAACTGTATTGAACTAGTGTTCTTCTGGAACTCGAAGTTCCCTACTGATCGCTGTATCTTACTTTGGCGATATTGCTTTAAAGTCCGTATATTTAATGTTCTTTATAATTTAGGACTCTTCAAAGTCTTGAACTGCTAACCCTCAGCGTAGCGTACTTATATCGTAACTGGTCTACACTCGGTGAACTTGTAGCATAGCCTCCCACAGGCTCTGGATCGATGTCTGATACAGCTTAACGTCCCCCTCACGGGCTCTTGAATACTGCGTATACGATGTGGTGCAGCACTTCCGCTCACGGAATGCTCGTAGACTGAATGATTATGATGCTCCAGCGTAACGCCCCCCTGGACTGACTAATACTGCATGTACTGATACAGCGTGACGTTCCCCTCACGGGCTCTCGTAGACTGCATGCACTGATGCAGAGTAACACCCCCTCACGGGCTGTCAGAATAACTGCATGTTTGGTCTGGCTCTGCCAGGAGCTTTATACCTTTCAGTCACAAAAAGATAAAATCCTAGTCCTTTTCGTGACCAACTTTTGAACTAATTGTCGCACAATTATAAAAATCGTATCTCCAGACAGCTCGTCTTCCAAACGTAAAATAATCTTCCTGTCCATAGAAATCGATCGTGCATTTCCGAGATATTAATTAATTTCTCGTCCTCAACTGTGTGGGTGGTGCTGTTCTTTTTTTATTCTCCCACTCCTTGGGTCTCGGTGAACCCCCAATGACGTCTACTTGCGTTTGCAGTTTTCTCCTGTGCAATTTTTACAAGGTTTTTCTTTACACAAAAATCTCTAATCCAAATTGATTCACCGTACTGTATATGTTTACTTATTTTTATACTCGTAAACGGGTTAAATTTAATTATTCCTGTTCTGACTCAGCAGCGAGGTTGCCATATTCCTGCAACGTAAGAGCAATTTCCGAGTCCAGCTTCTTCGTCTTACAGTCAAAACTTTCCACTCGTTCTAATAATATCCATGACTGGCTCCTTATAAATGTCAAGAGGCATGAGCTCATCTAAGGAACACCTGGCCCTAGCGCTTGCACAATGTTAAGCTATAATCCTGGCTTGAAATCTCTCTCCGTTCCCTTAGAGACTGTATGATTCTTTCATTCTTTTCTCAAAATACATGGATTCGACTCTCTTTGAGGCCATGGTACATGGGTTCAGTATACAGTTTGTGACTTAGATAAAGAGTTAGGTAATTTTATGAGACTTTCCTTTGCCGAGTTTAATGTCAAATGCTCAATTAAATTCATCTCTTACCCATTTTTTAAATGTTTCAAAAGGTATATCCGACTATGTGAATGCATTAGACCAATGCATTCTACAAACATGGAGTACACATATGAATCATGGTGAAGTTAAGCTACTTGTCAAGTTTCGTCGCTGTAGTTTTATTACTTGGCGAGTTATCGAGTATAACCTGAAATTTTCAAGATGGCAACTGGTTAATGTCATAGTCTTGTGACTTAGACAAAAGTTGTGTCACTTTATGGGGCTCTTCTCTGCCAAGCTACTGTACGTGGCAAATAGCATCCTCGGGTGCCTATTTTTGAAATGTTAATATCATGTAAACCCGTTATTTAGGGTGTATCACATAAATGGATTGTTGATTAAGGCCAAGTGAGTAGAATATATAAATCAACTTTCTTGCAAAGGTTCGTCTCTATGGCTCTCTTAGATAGTGAATAATCGAGTTTAATATTTTATTTATTCAAGATGGCATCTGCGCGTTGCTTTTACTCTGATAGTCTTGTGACTTAAAAATACGTTAGATCATTACCCCTCTTTGCCAAGTTTCGTGGTAAATGTTCAATAGTATCCTGAGTTATATTTTAACAGTAAGTTACGCATATCCGCCATCCTCAATATCATGTGAATGGAATTTTGACTTGCGCAAAATATGTATCATATAGAAATCATAGAAAACTTAGAAGCCATTGCTCAGTGTCGTACTTAATTTTAGATTCTATGTAAAAATGCTCTTCAGTCGGTGAACAAGTGTAGGGAAACCTGATTGCCTTGGGAGGGGGTTAATGTTAATATATTCAAAACAAATAGCTGAAATGAAATGCACATACAAATTGTACATTTTACTAGTTACAATGATTTTACGTATTTATTAAGCAACTAATTTAAGTAGGGACGTATACATTTCATAACGCACGTTTACATAGAATATACATATAGATATTAAATTTTTTGACAAGTCCAGTCAATGTAGCTTTCTTAGTGAGTAAAGAGGTTAGATATTCAAGATAACAGTTCCACGTTGTGTCAATAGTTATAGATTGTGAACTATTAAATACCGAATGAAATGAATTTCGTAATTATATCTTAATGCCAGGTAGATGATATGCCATGGAAAAAAGCGAACTCATGGGCAAAAACTCGAAAAACTTCCAAAACTTTGTAAATAAAACAACTTGGACAATTTACAGACAACTATCAAGACAAAAGTGGCATGAAAAACATGGAAAACACTCTTATATTTAAGTATGATTAGTATTATCATGTACACATACGCGAGTAGAATTGCTTATTGCAATGGAGAATGATGTATAAATAAATAAATAAATAAATACATAAATAAATAAATAGTAACCTCCGTGGCTTAGGCGGCAGCATGCCGGCCTCTCACCGCTGGGTCCGTGGTTCAAATCCCGGTCACTCCATGTGAGATCTGTGCTGGACACAACGGAGGCTGACAGGTTTTTCTCCGGGTACTCCGGTTTTCCCTGTCAAAATTTCATTCCAGCAACACTCTCCACTATCTTTCATTTCATCTGTCATTCATGTAATCATTGCCCCAGAGGAGTGCGTCAGGCCTCGGCAGCCGGCACAGTTCCTATCCTCGCCGCTAGATGGGGGCTTCATTCATTCCATTCCTGACCCGGTCGGAGACTGGAAGCAGGCTGTGGATTTTCATTTTTTTTTTCAAATAAATAAATAAATCTCTACTTAGTATAAAACAAAGTCCCCAATTCTTGGATGTTACGGGTAAACTCGAGAACCAATGAGTGGATTTAGATGCGGTTTTCACCATTCTATAAAGGATATCTAGAGGATGATTTCTGTAGAAAATAATTTATTTTTAATCAAAGGAAGCCGAGCAGTAACAATTTCAGTGGAAAAGTCGAAAAAAAGAACCTGGCGGCCGAGCACTTTGTAAGCTTACGCTGGGCAAACAGTTAAAAATATCTAAATACTATGAGTGTAAGAATTGTTCATGAAAATTTCTACAAAAAAGTACGCGAGAGCATATATCTATCTTCAATACATCGTCCACTATAAGTGATTTTACGTTTTAATTTCTTCCAACCATGTCCACTCAACTACTGAGGCGACAGTTTACGAGCTAGCTAAGGGCGAGTCTATCATCCCTGTTACAGCCTAGCTAGCGGGCGAACCTATTGCCCCAGATACAGCCAGCAGCAAACCGTCGAGTCATGTTGAGTTAAGACTTCTGAGAAGGGTGGTTGTGTTTGGAGTTTCCCTGGAAGTGCAACTCCGGTTTTCTTCATTTCGCCTGAACAAAGTCAAGTTAAGATTTGACGGAAGGGGGATTTGAGTTTCATTCATCTCGCCATTCCCTGGAAGTGCAACTTTCATTTCGCCTGTGAACTTTTCGTTCCGCAAAATTCAGAGTCAATTTAAGATTGGACGGAAGAGGGATTATATGATATTAAATTGTACTGATTGGCGTTTAATCTCTACTTAGTATAAAAGTAAGTCCTCGATTCTTGGATGTCACGGGTAATCTCGAGAACCACTGCATGGATTTTGTTGCGGTTTTCACCATTCTGTAAAGGATACCTCGAGGAAGGTATCTGTAGAAAATTATTTATTTATGATCAAAGGAAGCCAAGCAGTAACGATTTCAGAGAAAAAGTCGAAAAAAATCCAGGCGTCCGTGTCCTTTTTAAGCTATGAGTGTAAGAATTGTTCAGCATGAAAGGTTCTACAAAAACGTACGTGAGCGCACATCTCTATATTCAATATATCGTCCACTATAAGTGTGTTTAGATTGGACGGAAAGGAGATTTGTGTTTCATGCACCTCGCCATTCTTAAATTACGTCTGACAAGAATTTGTTTCACATGCATCTCCATAATAAGATAGTTAATAGTCCAGTCAGTTATTTTAACCCCTTCATGCCGAGACGTAAAATGGATATAGGGCGCAGTTCATTGACATCGTAAAGAAGCGCTTATCACGTAATGCATTCACAACTGTTCCCGGGTGAAACTGGGCCGGGTTGCTAGTAAATAAATAAATAAATAAATTACTCCACCAACGGTATTACTTAATACTGCCGGTCGCAAGCCTGGTGCCTCATCTTGCAAATGAGGAAGGAGGAGCGGGAGGAGTAACAACCTCGTTAAAAAACCAGGGTTCAGCTGACTCTGTGAGGGCCCCTGCCTAGGGTTACAGGTGAAAACTGGTCAACGGCCTGGAAAGCGGAAGAGGAAGAAATTCCCAACAGTGGACAGGACGGAAGAAACCTAAAATCCAGACGCGTCTGTTCTCGTATCGGGCGGCGTTCTGGTCAGCGTCCCGCCGCCCCGGCTGCTTCGACAGCTCTAGGACTTACAATCTTAGTTCTAATTTCGCAAAGTATAACTTACTTTGCCCAGTATAATGATTATACAGTTGTTGCGTTATGGAAAGTCTATTCAATATTGAAACTACTGCAGGTGGTAGCTCGGTAGAGGAATCTACCGCCACGACCAGTGGCGCAAGTGGGCCGAAGGGTTCTGGAGAGCCAGCACTGCAACGCGAGGGGAAGTCGGAGTCCCCTGGAAATCACTAACTCAAGACAAAACGCCGTTACTGGTTTGGAACTCTAAATGTGCAATCACTTCTTAAAGTGGGGAAACTCAAAGAGTTAACGAAAACTATGGGAGACCGTGATATCAAGGTCATGGACATTCAGGAAACAAGGTACAGAGATGAGGACAAATTTTAAAGTGGACAATACAGGATATACAAAGGGAAACCAGCGATCAGAGTAGCTAATACCAAATCCCTACCGCTTCTTGGAACAGCGTTTATAGTAGACAAGTTCTTAGTAGTCTCTGTGGTTGGCTTTGAAAGTTCATCCCCAAGACTGTCACTTCTGCACTTAGGATGTGGCAACAAGACCTACACACTCATAAATGCTCACAGCCCGATCAACGAAGATAATCGCAAGAATCCAGACAAAGTCGAATAGTTCTGGGAAGAGCTAGAATCAGATGTCTCGGATACCAGAGAAGAACATCAAGGTGCTAATGGGTGACTTTAATGCGCAGATCGAGAAGGAGAGAAAATGTCGGAAGATAGTAGAATATCTCGCACATAAACGTACCAATAGAAACGGCGAGAGACTCTTGTTAGAACTTTGCCGAGCCTTTACTCTACAGCTTATGTCAACGACTTTCAAGCATTTACCCAGGAAACAAAAGACATGGCGATCCCCCAATCCTCTATTGGGAGAATTTCAGATCCACCATGTCGCCATTTCTACGATGGGAAAGAAAAAAATCATGAATGTGAAAGTAGCAAGGGGAGCAGGAGTAGATTCCGATCACTACTTGACCAGAATTAAATTTATGTTTCAACCAACCATGAAAAGAACAAGGAGACAAAATATCCCTCGATATGACGTCGGAAAATTAACGTCTTATAATGCGGCAAGGGAAAGTTACCAAGATGAACTGAAGTGCCTTGCGTCAGGAAATTGGGGTGAAATCCGAGACAAGATCCAAGGTGCCACTGAAAGAACGATTCCTCGGACAAAGCGAATGAGACAAAATTGGTGGAATGCAGAATGTGACGACGCACTGAGAGGTCGGAAAGAGGCATGGAAGAAATGGAGCTCAACGAGAAAAGATGATGATCTGTTAATCTTCCGAAATCAGACGAAACATACAGCCCGGACATTCAGAAGGACTAAGAGACAATATGAACAAGACCTGTTGAAGAAAACGCAAGAAAATTTCCAAATGAACAATACACGGAACTTCTACCGGACGTTCAAATCGCGGTTAGGGGGTTATCAGGCATCCGGAATGTGCTTCAAGAATGAAGAAGGGAGGTTAGGAATGACCGACAAGCAAAACTGTGACATCCTCGCCAGATATCTCGACTCACTGCTTAACTGTGATGGTCCGCAAGAAAACCTGAAAATGGAACCACCTGAGGTATCATCTTCCAATTCATTGCCTCCTGACGAAGACGAAGTTTTACGGATTATTCAAGGACTTAAGGCCATCAAAGCTGCTGGTGCAGATGGTATCGTAGCTGAACTCCTACAACTGGGATCTGCGGGAGTCATAAAATCTTTCACGCGGTTACTTGAGAACATATGGATAACTGAGAGGAACCCTGCTGACTGGTAAATGGCTCTGATCCATCCCCTTCATAAGAAGGGTGACAAGATGGATGTTAATAATTATAGAGGCATCGCTCTTGTTTCGGTTCCCTACAAGATTTTCTCGAAAGCGTTACAGACTAGAATAGAAGGGATATTGGATTCTGAATGGGTGAATACCAGGCAGGCTTTCGGAAAGGGAGATCCTGCGCGGATCAAATCTTCAACCGTCTTTGTGGACTTCCGGAAAGCCTATGACTCCATTGACCGGAAAACCTTATTGGCAGTTCTCGAGGAATTTGAAGTGGACAACAAGACGAGGAATCTAATTCAGACGATTAGCAATACTTTCTCCAAAATAAAGTTCGGGGGGGAGTTGTCAGAGCCTTTCGAAATCAAAACTGGCGTACGACAAGGCGACGGGCTATCACCAATATTATTCAACTGCGTCTTAGAAAAAGTTATTCGAGAATGGACGAAGGAAATTTCGGATAAAGAGGCTTTCAGGTTAGCGAGAGGTAAATAAAGTATAAGAACGGATTGTTTGGCATTCGCTGACGATGTTGTGATACTCACTACCGGTGAGGAAACAGCGATAAAGAAAGGACTGAAGAACTCCAGATAATGGCCAAGATGACTGAGCTACAAATTTCATTTGAGAAGACTGTGTTCATGACCAACATCAATGACGCTCCTCTCCACTTGGAGTTGAGAGAAGCCAAAATAAAGCGAGTCAATTGTTTTTAGTACTTGGGAGAAAAATTTCAGGACAATGGGTCGGAAAAGGATGCCATCAAAGTGAGGGTGAGAAGAATGGAAATGGCTTATCAACTAATGAAGGATACATACAACAAAAAGGGTCTATCCTTTGGGGCTAAATTCCGACACTTAGATTCTGTTGTCAAACCTGAATATCTGTATGCAGCAGAAACACTAGATATGATTGGGAAGGGTGGCCTCGAAGACATCCGAAAGAGGGAAAGGAAAATGCTCCGAAAAATCCTAGGCCCAAATATCAAGGATGGAGAGAGGAGACTCAAACCTAACAAAGAACTATATCTGAAGACAGAAGGAGTCGTAGCCCTAATGAGAAAACGGAGAATACAGTTTTATGGACACTTGGTGAGGATGAACAATGCCAGATTGACGAAGAGGATTTTTTAATTTTTCAGGAAGATTAAGACGGAGCCGAAATTGTTTCGGGAAGTGAGATTGGACTTGGATCGGATGGGGGTGAAAGAAGAAGACATAATGGGCAGAGAGCGATTTAGACGGCTGGTTAAGGGGTTCGTAGGTTTCCAGGAGACAGGGGAGTTGTCAGTGAGGAAAGGAAGATCTTACATGGAGGAACAGAAGAAGGAAGTGGCAGAGAGGATGGAGAGATATTGGCAGAGAGTGAAGACAACAAATAATGTAAAAGCTGCCAAACGTGGTCCATAGTTGGCCGTAACGAATAAATAAATAAATAAATAAATAAATATGTGCACAAACTCATTGACTCCAAATTGATCTCAAAATTCACTTCTTTCCACTTTTATTTTCAAAAATTGAGAGTCCTTAGGTTTATTTATTCCGATTTTTGTACTCACGGAAGTGATGTTTTAAGTAGGCTAAAAGTAAAGCAAGTAGACCAATGAAGGAAACGGTAAGATGAATTTTTCCGTGCAACTCTGTTTGCAAAAGCATGCCCCTCGGGAAGATATATCTCCACGAAGATTTCCAGAAGGGTGAAGCACGCTTACAATTAGCATAGAAATCCACGACAGAAGGACGCGTTTTGTAGAATGAATACGCACTTAGCATGTAAATGTGTGTACGCATTGTCCTCCCCTCTCGGCAGGATGAGGGCTGATTACCACTTCAAACAAAGTAACCGGAGCGGAATGCCTGCACTTACGAGCCTTGTACGACAGGCTGTGGGCCTAGAACATTCCGACTTAATAAGGTGTTGGTTTACTTTCTTGAAACTTGTCCATGAATTACACTGGGCCATGTGGCTACGGTGGCGTAGTTGGTAGCATGCTAAACTGCAGTGCCCAAGATAGCGGGTTCAAACCCGGCCGAAGTCGTCAGATATTTCAAGAGCGTTAAAAATCCTTCAGTATGCCTTCCTTCGGAGGGGAAGTAAAGCCGGCGGTCCCATGTCATAGATTTATATCAAGTAAAAGATCCTTCCACAGATTAAACTTGTGTGAAGCTAAATTGTTTGGTTAGATTTCGTCGGAACGCTCTATCAAAGTTCCAACGTTCACCACTAGGTATCATTGATATCTGGTAGTGAAAGTTGGAACTACTTGAAATTGAACCCTAAGGGTGTCCGCTGGAAGCAGCTACAGACTCAGGCGAGCTGAACATTCCGTAGGTGTATTAGTCAAACTTCAATCGCATGATTAGGACACAAGAAATAAAATCTTAATTTAAAAAAATTGCACAGCCGCCATCTTGTTATTATGAAAACAATTGAAATTAATTAGATGTCAGTGGATTAACATTTGTATAAACATTTACCGTACCGAATTTCACTGCGTTCGGATGGTTAAATCGCGATAAACGTCCATTTCAATATTTAAATTTTGCGTCGCCGCCATGTTGGATTTGTGCTCATAAGGTTATTGGAAATCCCATAGGTGAACTTATGTTTATAGCCTTTATCATCATACAAAATTTCAGCATAATTGCTGTCATAGATTAGTAGATATTCAGAACCGTCTAAATATTTCGGATGGTCGCCATGTTGGATTGGTGAGACTTAATAGAATATTTTTTCATACATGAAAATAGGCTAAAAATTAACTTGGATTTTATTTTCGGGGCTCCGAAATAGCAAAATTCTTCAAAACATTCCATATTTCATTTGATGCGTCATTTGAAGCTACAAACTATTCACTTTGTAACGGTAAACTTATTTTCTTCACAGCTCATTCCCAAGGCTAGTTTCCTGTGCGTACGATTAATAGACCCACTCTTGTATATTTTTATTTTTCCCTCTATTCGACAATATTAAAAATAAACAACAAGGCATGACTGATGTCACAGTGTTGAAGTGTACCCCGCCCTAAAATCTGAGCTGTCGTCGTTTCCTCAACTAGCGGAAATCTCTTTGGCTCCAGTTTCTCGCTAAAATCTATTTATTTATATAATAAATCAATCTATCAATCAATTAATCAATCAATCAACCAATCAATCAATATCTGGTGGGGCGATTCCAGCCAAACAGTAGATTCCATCTCGTGGTGTTGGTCTCAAACAGCCAGTGATAAGTCGACATGTTTCATTTATAGAAGTGTTTAGCATGACTGGAACCGTACCAAACAGTACAAGCCTAGGGGTAATAATAATAATAATAATAATAATAATAATAGTAATAATAATAATAATAATAACAATAAAAATAATAATAATATCGTATGGCCTCGGGTGCTGGGTGCAAGCTTTGTTATTTGTGCCCAGAGGGCAGCTTGCATGTCGAATTTTATTGTTCTTTGGAGTGCTATGAAAGTTAAGGAGGTTAAATATCGAAGCTCCTTGACACTATAGCACTTTCTAGTAGAGAAATGAGGAACTTTGTGTTGGCGAAAAATCCCGAGATTAATTTTGCCATTATGCGCACGGCTTACTGAATTCAAATGTGTTCTTTAACATGCCAACAACGTAATACATGCATGCCGTGATTTTTAGTCGTCTTTCAAAAATTACTTACCATGGCCAGGAGCGAACCGGCAAGCTTGGGGTTGGTAGTCCGACACGATAACCACTCATCCACCGTGGCAAGCTAGCCTGGGGGCGAAAATGGGAAACCACGAAAACAATTTTCAGGATGGCCAAGGTAGGATTCGAATCCACGCTCTCCCGATGCCAGCGAGGCACAAGATAGCAAGTTAGCGCTCTCGGCCACATGGAACGATAAATTTACCCATACCTTTTAAAATTTCCTTTGGATCTCTGATACCTGCATTGACCAAATAATTCCTTATGGAGTGAAGGGGCCCATTAGGTTGTTAGGGACTTGAGATATCATTTATTGTACAGGAGAGGTGCAAGCTCATGACTTTCACAAGGCAGATTATTGAAAATATATTATTTATGATTCATATACCTTTCAGGGAGTCATTAGTTCATTTCAATTTGAATTGGCAATGATGCACTTAAAAAACATTCTTTTACTACGTAAATAAGCATTCTTGTTCGTGTTCATTTCACCATCGGCGCCATATTGCATTGACATCAGACAGTACGTCATACCCATTGTCACCCGTTGACAACATGTCCGATAGAAAAATTCACCACATGACACGTGAATAATGAAGTAAAAGGCAAAACCATTGGCTTGGATAAAGATTATTGATGCGTGACAACCCCCACTGTGCGTGACAAAAACCAGGGGTGTTATATATTACTCACAGCTAACGCGGTCGGCCTGGCCACCATACCAAACCATTATTGGTCTAGGCGAAAACCATTGGTCTGCCGGATGCGATATAGTACCGAATGTATGGGGTTGGCATTATTGATTCCTTGACAAAGATGGCTGTCAGAGCTGCAATTATTTCAACTATATAGCCTAAGTCGTGATCCTATTAAGGATGGCTGTGTGAGTCTCAGACAGCGGAGGAGTAAACATCTATTACTACATCATCTCCAGATATTTTCCCGACTGTTCATTCAGGTAATATCGTTAATTTCAGTAGTTTAAACAAGATGTTCGGGAAAGAACATATAGCCTACTTTCTCCTAAATGTATAGGTATAGTTATAACTCTCTGACCTTATCATCTCCTAATTTCTTCCTATTTGAAGTGCAAATTGGCACACAGGATTTGAACAGTGGCGTTCAAACCATAGTTTATAATTTACCCCAGCATTTTGCAATTTCATCAGCAAACACTCCAAACACCGACTACTTACAATAATTGAAACTTCGTTGCTCTAATAAGGCCCATCTAAAATGCGCAGTCGGCAGTCCGTAGTTGGTAGTCCTCGGTCGGCAGTCGCGATCGACTCCGTGTATACTATAGGCACCATACACAACATGAAGTTGCAGTTGGTAGCTGGCAGTTGGCAGTCGCGAATTTTATCCTTGACTGCCAACTACCCGACTGCAGCAATGTAATAGCCAATCAGAGCAGATCAGAAACTGACGTCACGTTGTTGTTCTGTGTCGTATACGAATGATATAGGACTAAGTGAAGTAACTTCGCAACCCGTTAATTTATAGGCTAATCTTAAATACACGGTATATCAAAATAATCCATCTCCAAATCATCCATATTGCAAGTTTTGAGGTTATCAACAACGCCTCTGTGCACAAGGAATAAACGAATGTTACTGTATTATTACTCCTAGCAGTCGTTAAGACTGGGTTCACTAACTGGCCTGTAGAGAGCGCTGCTCGAATCTATAGTTTCTGCATAGTACAACTGAAGGCTGGTAGATGTCACTCCGGTGGAGAATGTCGTTTTTTTAAATATATAATTTCCATTGCAAAACGCACCATATAACGCTTTATTTTATAACGTCTCAGTACTCAAGAAACAATGAATATAAAAAAAATCAAGACAAAAAGTTCTACTCTGATAGGATTTGAACCCCGGCCAGCCACATGAGAGACGGGAGCTCTAACCACACAGCCAATCGCACACTCATAACTCACGCGTTATCGATCAAATACATATAACGTACTGTATTAGCAAATAATCACTTGGACTGAAGATTTCTTCACTGGAGTGTATTTCAAACCGAGTTCATTTCATATTAAGTTCATATAATTTTTATCAGCAGGTTATATTGCATGCAACCTACTGAAATTAGTAAAATGTAGGTCAGAACGAGAAATCAGCTGCCATCTTGTCAAATAGTCGAGACGATTCAGATTTTTAAAGTCACTTCTAGATTATAATATTACAATATAAACTTTTAATTTCGAACGAACCACGTCGCTTAGAACAGATTAAACGATTCTTGGTTCGATGTGCACAAGGAATAAACGAATGCTACTGTATTATTACTCCTAGCAGTCGTTAAGACTGGGTTCACTAACTGGCGGTATAGAGCGCTGCTCGATTCTATAGTTTCTGCATAGTACAACTGAAGGATGGTAGATGTTACTCCGGTGGAGATTGTCGTTTTTTTTAATATATAATTTCCATTGAAAAACGCACCATATAACGCTTTATTTTATAACGTCTCAGTACTCAAGAAACAAAAAATATAAAAAAAAATCAAGCAAAAAAGTTCTACTCTGATAGGATTTGAACCCCGGCCAGCCACATGAGAGACGGGAGCTCTAACCACACAGCCAATCGTACACTCATAACGCACGCGTTATCGATCAAATACATATAACGTACTGTATTAGCAAATAATCACTTGGACTGAAGATTTCTTCACTGGAGTATATTTCAAACCGAGTTCATTTCATATTAAGTTCATATAATTTTTATCAGTAGGTTATATTGCATGCAACATACTGAAATTAGTAAAATATAGGTCAGAACGAGAGATCAGCTGCCATCTTGTCAAATAGCCGAGACGATTCAGATTTTTAAAGTCACTTCTACATTATAATATTACAATATAAACTTTTAATTTCGAACGAACCACGTCGCTTAGAACAGATTAAACGATTCTTGGTTCGATAATCGGAACTGGTGGGTCCCATGTTATGGATTATAAATTTTGCATAATTCACACGGCCGCCATCCTGAAATGGTACGTTTGATGACCTTGTAGTTTGGGCACAAGACGCGTCCCATATGAAGGTAGGTTGTTACCAAATTTGGTAAAGATCCGATGATTTGTTTGGTCGTAATGCATTATTAAGTTTTGACCATTCGATTGGCCGCCATTACCTTTTGGTACAGATGGCGGCAATATAAAACATGACACTGAGGTGCCCTTTGCCAGTGCTACCTCTGTACCAAATTTCGTTCAATTCGGTTTAACCGTGTTCGAATTGATAGGGGAGGGGGGCAGACATTCAGAGTACACACACACACACACACACACACACACACACACACACACACACACACACACACACACACAGACTCACACGCATACACACACACAGACAGACACACTTTTTTTCGCCCTGTAGTGATCTCATAAGTCTACTTTCATTTTTTGCAAAAATCGAAAGTAGGCTAAAAATGTATACAAATGTATACCTCTCATGTATTTTTTATTCAGATATCTTAGTTATCAATTTCGGGTGCTTGATTTGTACGACAATCTGTGTTACCATCGGGTGACTGTACTGGTCCGGAATAGACCAGGAGACCTGGGATTTGAAATAAGGTACTATCTCAGCATTTGTCTGGAGAGAGTGTTTGGGAAAATCTGGGGAAGATCCCTACTCAGGATGGGGTGCTTAGACATATAAAGTATAATTAAATATTTGCTAGTCTTACTTAAGGCGATCTTACCTAGAAGAGTCTGGCTGAATACTCGTTTCCACACCACCATGAGGTAGAGTACATGGCGCGTTTTTTTTAACGTGGTCTCCCCGGTAGGCCTAGTCCACGATTCCTCTGTTTAAGATGTCGTTTACGGTGATCTTGTCAAAGGTTCTGTCTCTCAGTAATATTCAGCAACACTGCGTCTAAATCGTTGTAAACTGATCGTAACCTTTCAGCGTTTTCCATGTAGGCGACGACTGATTCTACTGGTGACTCGTCATCCTTTGACTGCTTATTGTGGATAATGGCAGGTTCTCCCATTATAGAAATTAATAATCACTCTACATGTTAAATCAGACTTAATACGAAGCAACAGTTTGCAATAGTTGACTGCCTTTATGAAAATTTAAAGAGTTAAACGTTCTTTCGATCATTATAATTTGGACGATGTCTGCCATTTCTTATGTTTCAAAACATTTCAACCATATGTGTAATAATTCTATTTTATGGTATATGCACTACTAATTTTGTTTGCTGTCTCTTCATCTCAGGAATAGTGTTTCTGATCCTTTTAGTATTGAAATATTTCTTTTGTCTCCCTCGTTGTGTTCTTCTTTGTAATCAAACGTGTTTCAGAATTGATGTTTTAAGTGACAAGCGCTTGCTGAAACACATGGGAATTCACCTCTTTATTTACTCAGAAAGGCTCGAACAATAGACCTACTATAATCGTTCACACACACACACATGATACATGTAAATAAATTAAACACTTACCGATTTTCATCACCGAAGATACTTATGACTCGCAATCTCCATGTTTGTAGTTGACGATGAAGTCCACTGGAATGTTGATTCTACAGGGTCATTATCTATGTGCGCCCCGATAAACACGGCAAGCTAAGCCGGCGTTGACTGGCGCAGATCGCGGGCACGCGTACGCGGTTCAGCAGGGGGTTGGCACGCACTTTTACACTTTTACCAAACATGTTCAATAATGTGTACTTACAGTGCTCATATCCGATGCTGAAAATGTCCTCCCTCTCTTGTAACAGACACCTGACATCTTCTGATGAAAGAATATCTGTCAAGTCTTTTATTATTTACGGAGCCTGTTTCCTTGAATCGTTTAGCGAGCCTCCTAATTGTACTGACATTAGGCACAGGTCTTCCTGGAAACTTGATTCAACTTTTTTGTCTCGTTTCAGAACAAGATTTTCAGTTTTCGTATATGAATTATGGATATACACACGTTCGCGCAATGTGAATTGGTATCTAGGCATGACCAACAATCACAGTAATCACAATACTCACTAAACGTGCAACACTAACGTATAAGCTTTGCAGATACACGTCCATATGAATGACAAAACACGTGTGAACTAACGATAAGAGTCAGCGGAGTGCGCCAAACACCGGCTGAACAATGTACGCGTGCCCGCACCTGCACCAGTCAAAGCCGGCGTTTAGCTTCCCGTGTTTATCGGGGCGCACATAGATAATGACCCTGTATAAGGAACGGAGGTCACCTGATTCTTGTAAATGTTGAACAGCAGAAGATTTGACATGACTCTTGCGGGATGTCCGGGATGACTTACACGATGATCTCGTTACTTGGGTCTGCAATTCAGTAAATGATATTGCCATTAGTTAGCATGAAATCATAACGAAGTGGAGCATATCAGGCAGGTTGGAAGTATAACCTAATTGCCTACATAAGGAGGGTGTGTTTTCTGGAAATTCATCATAACGTTGCATCGTTGATTGGGCTCTCCCTTGACCATTCATTTACACGCACAGGACAAGTAGCATATTACATTTGGAAAGAAGCACGACGGTATACTGTACACATCGCAATGGAATTAGTTAATGGACAAACACTGTGGTTACGCGCTCATTGTTAGATGCATGGATTGTTGAGTTCATACAGTATTGTAGAGCACTTCTTCCGTATGGGGAGCGATAGAATAACCAAGATGATCTTCAACTTGATTAATGGTTACAGGACTGGCAGCTTGTGGCTTAATGAAGTGAAACAAGACTTCAATAACGCTGGCATTTTAGACTGTGATATTCTTGACCATTCCAAATATTGTGACACTGTTAACTCTTGTTCCCCACCACCCAAAGTGATTTAGACCCGACCACCCCTCACACAGGAGAGGAAGGACAAGTTATTGGCTGGACTGAGGAGATATTGGAGACCAAAGAAAGCATCGCATAAGCTCTCCTTACTGGGCCTAAATCACTAATAATAATAGTAGGGTTAACGTCCAGGGGATCTGGCCTGGAAATCGTGCGTGTGTATTCTTGTAAAATGTCCATGCGTTCTGGAAACGTCGGCTTTGCTTCCTGGAACTGGGGATCCCTGGAAATCCCTCCGTAGGCAACCTGTGATAATGAAATGTCCCTATCTGGGCTCAAAAGTCCCAAGATTCCCCTAGATCTGAATCTTGGCGCGTTGTTTGAATAAATATGACTAATAAGAATTAATATTAATAATATAAATGAGTAATAAATACTTTTCCCTGCATGATTTCACGTATCCCCGTGTATCCCCCAAGCATTCCTGTGCCATTTCACTTCTGCTTGATGTCTGTTATGGAAATGCCTCTGAAAATTCCCCCGTGTTTTAGCGTGATGTCTAATTGTATTGCTCATGTCCCCGTGTTTTGTTGTATGAACTCCCCCAATGTCTCCGCCCTCCCCCCTCCATCGAATTCGATATAGATTTGAATCTTGGCACGTTGTTGTTGTTTTTGTTGCTTGATGTCATGTCTCTAGATTGGTTGAAATTCCCCCATAATTCTCCTAGCGGTGTTGTTGTGTTTGTTGTTGTAGCTTGATTACAATCCTACAAACTTCTCGATTGATGTTGTGGATTAAACGTGTGATGAGATTTTAACTGCGAATCGTAATATAAACACCAACTTAACGCTGAGCAAGAGCACTGCATCCTCTAATTTCCTTGTACTTGTGACTGAGCTAATCGTTTTATCTCTACATAGCTACTACACCTTACATCCGGGATAATCTGTAAAACATATTCTAATTTTGATCTACTCCTACTCGACCCTTCCTTCCAAAACTAGGTAAGTTTGCAGTTCCTGAGTGTTTTAGTATGTGTCCTACCAACCTATCTCGTCTCTTCATTAGTAGCTGCTAGAAACATCTCTCTTCTCCGACTTAATACCTCTTCTTTTGTTACTTTATCTCCCTTCTGATCTTCATCATTATCCTGTAACACAGCAAGTTCCAACGTTCGCCGCTGGGTGATAGTGTCAATGACAATGACGTCTGGTAGCCAAAGTTGGAGCTACTTCAAATTGAATTTGTCCAGTTTCTTCTTCATTCATTTCATCTCTCATTAACTCCTCTGATAAGGTTGGCGTCAGGAAGGGCATCCGACCGTAAAAACCACCAACCACATAGAATTCCATCAAATCTAATCCCCGAGCCCATTGAAAATGGGGTTAATAAGGGGTAGACATACATTGAATATCCATGGCGACCAGCAATAATCCCAGAAACGAGCAACAATCGGTCCCTCTTGAGTATCTTATCCTTCCTTCGTCCCTTTGCTTGATAAGATGACAGTAAAGGTATACACACAGGAAAGTGCTAGCTGCTTCTACCTTTCAAATGTCTTTCTGATGATCTTCTTGAAGAGAACCCTGGGAAGCAGAAGTCGTGGGAACCATATTGACCGACTGAGAAACATTACATTTCAATTATAAGGCCTAGAGCCCTAACTTCGCCACAATCTTGCCGAATAACTCAATGACAGGAGTCGCTTCCGTCTGACAATTAAAACCAGGCCTTTCCTAACATCCAGTTCAGAAGTTCACCACAACGCGTCCAGGCAATGGTCCGAGGAACGCAAGATAGAGTTCTCCAAGAAAATGAAAAATTACTGGTCCAATGGAAAGGCACAAAATTTCAAGCATGAAAGCCGCCAAGCAATCCACCAAGAAAACTGGAAGGGGCAGACAACTACAACTAAAACACAAGCACCATAATTCTTTTTGTGGCAGGCCAAACGACCGTATAAGAAAATAAATAAATAAGTAATTACATAAATAAATAGGCTACACGAATACCTACAATGAGAAAATCTTTCTATTGCAACTAAAATCCGACATTACAATACGGTAATTAAGCCGGAAAGTATGCTTCAGAATGTATGTTTTCCACTAAGAAATCCTCTCGGAACGCCGGAAGGCGGAGGTAGATTTCCCAGGGCAAACTAGGGGATAGGCTATAATAGGCAAAATATGCAGGTTTTCGTAGAAGGATCAGACCTCATTTATTGCAAGAAAGTATTTTACAATGTAATTGGAGTTTAATTAACTTTTATTCGTCTTTCTATGCATATTTTTAACATTTTGTTGTCTTATGGGGACGGTAACCTTCTTGTCATTTGGGGTGCATTTCTTTTAATACTTGTGGTCACACTGTCCTTATGCATGGTTTGGAACTGATGTGTAACTGTCTAACAGTCTGTTACTTCTTCACGCAAAAGTTTACCTCCCACAGAGATGTTGGTTGGTTCCTCAGTTCAAGGCCTGCGACAACGCGGTCATGTAACCCCGTGTACTTTGCGTGTGTGTAGAATATGTCTGATAATCGAAGTTAATTGTAATGACTGTATTAGTCTGTAATTCAGGTAAGGACTGCAGACGGTCAATTTCAAGTAGTATTTCCTAATGTTGGTACCAAATACTACCGTCAACAACACCCAGCTGTGAACTTGGCAACTAGATGCCACCGCAACCAGCAACTTGCAACGAACGATGGTCTTTCCCTCCGAAGGAAAGTATACTGAGGGATTATTAGCGCTCTTAGAAAATCCGATGACTTCAGCCGGCTTTGAACCCGCGACCTTGGGCATAGGAGTTCAGCATGCTACCAGTTTCGTCTCCGAAGCCACTTCCCACAGAGTCAGATGGAAAACTGAGTGTGATCTCGTGCAATGGCGTTGTCATGGCAACCTCTGATAGCTCATCCCTCATCAATTTAGAAGCGTTGTCATGGTAATCTCTGATGACTCTTGACATTTCTATATATATAAAAATAAAAGTTTGTCTGTTTTTTCTGAATTTCCATGGAAGATCGACTTATTAACGCGTTTCAGACTGGTTTATGACGGTTGCGCGCAAAAACAATTTTTTGTCTGTCTGTTTGTTTGTCTGTCTGTGTACAAACTTGCACGCGTATCACTCGAGAACGGCTGAGTGGATCAACGTAAAATTTGGTACAGATGTCCATCAGAGGCACGAAAGTGATCATTGATGTAACTCTTCATACCTCTCATAAAAGAGGGCCTAACCCCTTAAAATGCATGCTGAAATGGGCGTAAAAAGACGAGACAAAGCTCATTTTCAGCGTCTCAATGTGAGAAACAAAACTCGGGAGCCCTACGGGCCCCAAAAACCACATTTTAAGGTCCTAAAACCAACAGTTTTTTAGATATACCCAGGAAACTAATTTCATTTAATAAGCTATTGAAAGAATGCAAGCCAGTAACCATGGCAACACATTCTCTGAAGTCCATCTATTTCTGTAAGACGCAATGCCATTCCATTTATTAGCCTATTTTCAATTTTGAAAAAAAAAATAGGCTTATGAGATCACCTTTTGTCCGTGTGTGTGTGTGTGATTCGTGTGTGTGTCCCCCCTAATAAAATCTAAACGGCAGGAGCGATTTCAATGAAACTCGGAAAGTTCATAGCGCTATTCCCGGCGACCTCGACTGTGCCCTTCAAATTTTGTTACGACTCACCAATCCAACATGGCAGCTGTGAGAAATATTTCACCAGCATTCAATATCTCCGAAACTATTACCGATATCACCCTGGAATTTATTACGGTGATAAAGGAAACTACTAGATGTTCACCTATGTGACTTTGAAAAAGTGGTAACTACAAAACCAACATGGCGGCCACGCGAATTTGTGACATTTAAATAGACGTTTCTAGTGATTTAACCAACCAAACGCAATAAAACTTGCTACAGTATATGTTTATACATATTGTAATGCACCGACATCTAACTTCGTTCAATTGTTTACATAACCACAAGATGGCGGATGTGCGAAATATTTCGCCGGCATTCTATATCTCTGAAACTATTAGCGGTATCTCCCTAAAATTTTGTACGGAGATAAAAGGCACTACTGGAAGTCCATCTATAAGACTTTCAAAAACCGGTTAACTACAAAACGAACATGGCGGCCAAGCGAATTTGAAAATTTTAAATAGACCTGGCTCGCGATTTAATGTTCCAAGCGCACTGAAACTTGGCACAGGAAATATTTATACACATTGTAATCCACTGGTATATAATTTAGTTCAATTGTTTACATAACCTCAAGATGGCGGCAGTGCGAATTTTAAAATTAAGTTTTTATTTCTTGTGATGTAGTCATGCGATCGAAGTGAAAGTTTGAATAATGAACCTACGCAATAATTTTCCTTTAATGGTACATGACTCTATGGCCTATACATTTAACAATCCAACATGGCGACCATCCGAAATATTTAGACGATACTGAATATCTACGAATCTATTTTAGCAATCAAACTGCATTTTTTAATGTTCATAGGGGCTATGAACTTAAGTTCACCTATAGGACTATAAATAACCTGGTGATCACAAATCCAACATGGAGGTGACGCGAATTGTAAATATTCACATGGACGTTTCTCGCAATTTAACCATACGAGTGCAGTGAAACTTGGTACAGTAAATCCTTATACGAATGTTAATCCACTGGCATCTAATTTATTTCAATTGTTTCCATAACCTCAAGATGGCAGCTGTGAAAATTTTTAAAATCTCCTTGTTTTTTCTTGTGTCCTAATTATGCGATTGAAGTTTGAATACTTCACGTTCACAATAATCTGCATGTAACAGTACATAACTCTAGGACCTACATATATAAAATCCAACATGGCGACCGTCCGAAATATTTAGTCGGTTCTTAATATCTACGAATCTATTACAGCAATCAAACAGAAATTGTGTATGTTGATAGTGGCAATTAACATAAGTAGGATATATGAAAATAGGCTGTATAGTTCTTCACGGAACTACTTGTTACATTTCTATGAACGTTCGCAAACGGCTATAAGGTTATCACGGAACCAACTTAAGCTGTAATATTCATCTATACGTATACAATGTGCTTAAGGGGGTCAAGTGGTACTCTTGACATTTTTCACGTGATTTACACGGGCGGGTGTGGTACTAAAGGTATATTATATCGCTATCCCTATATTAATAAATTATTAACATGATTATTATTAAATTATGACGTACAAGGACGAGACAAAACTCATTTTCAGCCCCTCGGTTGCTCGGAGGCTACTACGTTTTAAGGCTCTAAAACTACGTTTCTGAGATATTCCCAGAAAACTAATTTCATTTAATAAACTAATAAATATATGAGTACAGAAGAACACCAAATCAGGAGCTATATAAATATACTGAGAAAATCATAGATGTGGCCAGGAAGAGACGTCTGGCTTTCTATGGACATGTCTCATGGATGAACCCAACAAGACTAACCAACCGGCTTCTCAACTACTGGGGGAATAGAAAGAGCTTGACACCGTCGCTAACAGTAGTTAACAAGGATATCCAAGAACTGAAGATAATGAAAAGCGATATTCGAAGTCAATCACATCTCAGAAAGATACTTAAACATAAGAGTTTTCAGGACAGACCACCCTGTAAGAAAACTGGCATCATCCGGACAAAAGAGAGAAAGGAGATACATAGCCAGATAATGCGCGAATATTGGGCAAACATCAAGTCCCTCGCCAAACTGAAAAGCTGAACGACGTGGTCCTTAGCTGGCCCATTCGAAAGAAGAGAAAGAAGAACAAGAAGAAACTAATGAAGTAATGCAAGCCGGGAAACATGACAACAGTATCACAAGAGTTGACATCCAACTTTCCATTTATTTTTGTAAGAAGCAATGCCACTCAATGTATTACATTTCTGTGAAAGTTTGCAAATGGCTATTAGGTTATCGTGGAATCAAACATACACTGTAAAATTCAACAATGCGATTAAGGGGGTCAAGGGTTACCCTACAATATTTACACGTGACTTACACGTGCGATATGTTGTACAGAAGGTCTATTAAATCTACAAACAGCAACATTATTTTCAAAAATTCCTGGATTGGAATAGTGTTTTTGCAGCTTTTGGGAATTTCGGCCATTGGAGGCTAAAAATCCCGAATTTTCATGCACCACAAGCCTTTATAATTGATTAAGGGGGTCTTCCTGGGGATGGGGACTTTCCATAACGATGAGGGTCAGTTTTAATTTGACATATATTGCGTTTCGTCTACGAGGTTTTCTATATTATTGTCACGTCAGGAAGTACACGTTAGGTGAACTTAGTTTGAGAGCACATTTTAAGTAATTATATTTTTGTCGACAAACGGGTTCATTGTAAAGATGATTTTGTTTGATACTGTGTGGTTTATATATATTTATGTTTATGTACGCTTATAATTCATGTACGGGTGCTTGGAGCATCGTAAAATTAGGTATTGTAACCATCAGTCAATACACCAATCATTTAGAATATTCCTGAACGTACTTCTCATAGAAGGGTGGGTATAAGGAACAACTTTTCAATATACACTACATGCTAAAATAGGCGAAAAATTAAAAATATCGTAGAAGGATGACCAAAGCATATGTTGCGCTTCTCAATGTGTGACACAAAACTAGGGAGTCTATAAAGGGTCTCAGAAAACCACATTTTATGGCCCTTAAATATACAGTGTCTGCGATATACCCAGAAAACTAACTTCGTTCTGATAAACTTATGAAGGAATGACACGCCCCTAACCATTTCAACCGTAGCTCAAATGATAACGTCAGGTTATTAATACCGAAGACCGTTCGAAGAGCGGGTACTTCTGCTAGTTTTCTTATAATTCCGAAATAATTTTTCTCATCCCATGGCGTAATGGTGGGTCATATCAAAAATTCTTTCAGACAAACGTTTTAGGTAATTATTGGGGGAATATTATCCATTTTGTATGGTTTTGATATTGTGCCTACTAAGAGAGATATGATTAATGCTGCCCGAAAAAAACACTTTTTTTCCACCCCCTTGGTCGACCTTTTAAACAGAAATTTTTGGCACTTATTCGACACATAATATGAACTTTGAATGGATTCGATATTTCACATATTAAGAGAGTTATAGTGATATTTCACGTTTTCGAAAAAAGCCCCCCATTCTCACCCCCTTCGACCGATTTTGCCCAATAACGAACTCGATCGAGATTGTATAGGGATATATATTATGTACAAATTCAAAGTGATTGGTGCAAAATTACGGCAGTTATCATGTCCACAAGAAACATATATGTGTATATAATGTATATACATATATACAGTACATAAATTATATATAAACTTTTGAACTGAGGGTGGTTTTGGGGTCTGGGGGATGTGAAACGCGAAGATAACTCGAAATTCTCCGGAAGTCGAAACATGGTACCCATTGCAATAGTTAGCTTTCTAATGGAATCTACCTAAAAAAAACTAGCAACGCACCCCGGCTTCACCCAGTATCTTTAACGGATTACCAGAGAGTTAGCTTAAAAGGCGCACGGACGGCAGGTCCCAGTCGCAATTCAGAAAAGCCGAGGTGAACAGCGAAACTCCAAACACTTATATTCTTTTCTGAAGTCTTAATTCGACACGACTCGACTCGACAGTTTGAAACTGGCTGAGGCTGGGGAGATAGGCTCTCTCGCTAGTTCGTAAACTCGATCCGAAGCAAGAAATTAAAATTTCCACCGAATGGAGACTGTTGGAGGAAATGAAAACGTAAAAACACTTATAGTGGACGATGTATTAAAGATAGGGAAATGCTGTCGCGGACTTTTTAGTAGAACTTTACATGCTGAACATTTCTTACACTCATAGTATATAGATCATGTTTAACGGTTTACCCAGCGTAAGCTTAAAAGGTGCACGGACAGAAGGTTTTCCTTCTACTCGAATTACTTAAATCGTTACTGCTCGGCTTCCTTTGGTTATAAATGAATGTTTTTCTACAGAAACCTTCCTCGAGAAATCCTTTACAGAATGGTGAAAACCACATCAAAATCCATCCAGTGGTTCTCGAGACTACCCGTTAAATTTGAGAATCGGGGACTTTGCTTTATATTATTTACATATTACCTTTATTCCCGAACTATTCAAGATACAAAGCTGAACGTTTTAGAAGTGATATATTATACTCATGTGTTATTCTTTAACACGTCAGTTTTTTCTAAATGTACGTAAGTTTAATTTTGACAAATGAAAGTGTTCAAGAAAATGCTATTAAAATTACGCCATTATAAAAAATATTATAGAAAAATCAAAAATATATTTATTTCCTAAAAGCCTGTGCTAAATGAACCCTTTATAGGGCAAAAGACTGGGGGTATAATACTAATTTATATTTTTGCAAGTTTGTAATTGGGAGTGATAAATGAGTAGAAATAAGCAACAATTTTATGGATGTGGATTCTATTTTAGGAAATATGGTGTGGGGAATTATTATTCCACTGATCATACTCGACAGTGTGTTTTCTTATATGGGCAATGGGGTAATTATTTCCCACCTCCAAATTATTATGATACTGTGCTTAACGCTCAATAATGAGGTATATAACATGATATAGTAAATACAAACCATACATCACGATCTATAATTTTATAAAACAAGGAGTCTGTTTCATCACTTGGTACCCCATTCAACCAGGCTCTAATTTTCCTGTACATATTAAGGCTTGAGTAGCAATCACCCTAGAGTGAAAATCAATATAACTATTATCCTCAAAATCCAGACCTTTTCTACTCAATTTAGTAACCAATTCTTCCGGGAACCAGCTTTACACAACATGAACGAACTTCTAGGAACATCCCTGAAAAATTTCAATAAGTTCCTGCAAATTATTTTCTGAGGAAAAGGTAAATGAAAAGTTGAAAATGAACATGGTTGGTATAGGACATATTATATTAATTATGAATGCACGGTCACCCTTCTTAGCCTACTTTTCTCATTTTTCAACAAGTAGTTCTGTGGAGAACTATACAGCCTATTTTCATATGCCCTACTCATGTTAATTGCCTCTATCAACATACAAAATTTCAGTTAGATTGTTGTGATAAATTCGTAGATATTGAGAACCATCTAAATATTTCAGATGGTCGCCAGGTTGGATTTTTATTTATGTACTATTGCATGAAGATTATTGTGTACACAAGAAGTAAAAGCGATATTTTAAAATTTCTTGTAATTATGAAAACAATTGAAATGAATTAGATGCCAGTGGATTAACATTTGTATAAGCATTTATCGCGCAAAGTTTCACTGCACTAGGATAGTTAAATCGCGAAAAACGTCCATTTAAATATTTATAATTTGCGTCGCCGCTATGTTGGATTTGTGTTCACCAGGTTACTGAAAGTCCTATAAGTGAACTTACATTAACAGCCTCTATTAACATACAAAAAATCAGTTTGATTGCTGTAAAAGATTCGTAGATATTGAGAACCGTCAAACTATTTCGGATGCTTGCCATTTTCGATTGCTATATGTATAGGCCATAGAGTTATGTACCATTCAAGGAAAATTATTGCGTAGCTTCATTATTCAAACTTTCACTTCGATCGCATGATTACGACACTAGAAATAAAAACTTAATTTTAAAATTTGGCACAGCCGCCATCTTGAAGTTATGAAAACAATTGAACTAAATTAGATGCCAGTGCATTACAATATGTAAAGTATAATAATTTACTGTACCACATTTCACTGCGCTCAGAGAGGAAAGTCTATTAAAATGTTTCAACTTCGCTTGGCCGCCATGTTCGTGTTGTACTTTACAGGTTTTTGAAAGATACAGAGAAAAACTTGTACCAGTGACCTTTATCACCGTACAAAATTTCAGGGTGATATCTGTAATAGTTTCGGAGATATAGAATGCCAGTGAAATATTTCGCACAGCCGCCATTTTAAGGTTATGTAAACAATTGAACTAAATTGGACGCCAATGCATTGCAATGTGTATCAACATTTGCTGCACCATGTTTCATTACGTTTGGATGGTTAAATCGCGAGAAACGTCTATTAAAAGGTCTCAAATTCGCTTGGCTGCCATGTTGGTTTTGTAGCTACCAGGTTTTTGAAAGTCTCATAGGTGAACTTCTAGTAGTGCCCTTAATCACCGTACAAAATTTCAGGGTGATATAGGTAATAGTTTCGGAGATACTGAATGCTGGTGAAATATTTCGCACAGCCGCCATGTTGGATTGGCGAGACACAATAAAATTTGAAAGGCGCGGTCGGGGTCGGCCAGAATGGTGCTATGCTCTTACCAAGTTTCATTAAAATCGCTCCAGCTGTTAGGAGTTATTAGGGGGACACACACACACGAATCACACACACACGGACAAAAGGTGATCTCATAAGCCTATTAGCCTACTTTCGATTTTTGCAAAAAATGAAAGTAGACTTATGAAATCTACACGGGGCGAAAATTGTGTGCCTGTATGTGTGTGTGAGTGTGTGTATTCTGAATGTCCGTCCCCCCCCCCCTATCAATTCGAACACGGTGAAACCGAATTGAACGAATTTTGGTACAGAGATAGAACTAGCATGTTTTATATCGCCGCCATCTTAACGGAAACGTAATGGCGGCCACCCAATTGTTCAAAGCTTAAATCAAATTACGACTAACCTAATCATCCGATCTCTACCAAATTTTGCAATTTGGCAAGCGTCTTTTGACTAAACAACAAGGTCATCAGCCCAATAGTTTGCAGATGGCGGCCATGTATGTGTGCAAATAGATTCCCCCTATCAATTCAAACACGGTGAAACCGAATTGAACGAAATTTGGTACAGAGGTAGCACTAGCAAAGGACTCCTCAATGTCATGTTTTATATCGTCGCCATCTTGTTGAAAACGTAATGGCGACCAGCCAAATGTTAAAAGCTTAAATCAAATTACGACCATCCTAATCATCTCATCTCTACCAAATTTTGCAACATTATACTTTTATGTATTGAAAATGTTTTGACTAAACTGCAAGGTCATCAGCCTAATACTTTGCGGATGGCGACCATGTATGTGTGCAAATCGATTCCCCCTAACTATTCAAACACGGTGAAACCGAATTGAACAAAATTTGGTACAGAGATAACACTAGCAAAGGGCACCTCAGTGTCATGTTTTATATTGCCACCATCTTAATGGAAACGTAATGGCGGCCACCCAAATGTTAAAAGCTTAAATCAAATTTCGACCAACCTAATCATCTGATCTCTACAAAATTTTACATCAACCCTTTATGTGAGAAGCGTTCTCTGACCAAGCTACAAGGTCATCAGTCCAATAGTTTGGATATGGCGGCCATTATGTGTGCAAATCGATCCCCCCTATCAATTCAAACACGGTAAAACCGAATTGAATGAAATTTGGTACAGAGGTAGCACTGGCAAAGGGCAACTCAGTGTCCTGATTTATATCACCACCATGTTAAAGCTTAAATCAAATTATGACCAACGTAATCATTTGATCTCTACCAAATTTTGCAACAACATACCTTTTTGTGGGAAGCATCTTTTGACTGAACTACAAAGTTATCAGCCCAATAGTTTGCAGGTAGCGGCCAAGTATGTGTGCAAATCGATTCACCATATCAATTCAACCACGGTGAAACCGAATTGAACGATATTTTTCACAGAGATAGTATTAGCAAAGGGCACCTCATATTCATGTTTAATATCCGTATAGCACATTGTATTTCAACAAGCTACTACAACCATCATTTAATTATATTCCTTGAAAAGGACAAAGTGATATAACAATACCCATGCATTTAGGAGAAAGTAGGCTGTGTGTACTTTACAGAACATCTTGTTTTTTCATAAAACGAAGATAGGCTAGTAATCAAATTAACAAATTAAGAACCCACAGAAAGAACGGGGTAAGTAAATTTTTTTCGGAAATGAGTTTATAGCGCATTCTGGTGGCCAGCCATAGTAACTACAAATTAGTTGAGATTAATTTCAAATAAAGCGGTAAGTCACCGAGATACAGAGGTTATTATTGTTAGTGGAAACGGAAAGATCGTTCCATATTCTCTCACTTTTTTCATGATTTAACTTCAGTTGTTATTTGTTTAACATGTACAACAACCCCTGGCACTATACAGCCCATGACGGGCTAAGGCCGTCCAAGCGACCGCTGTCCAGCCATTTGGCCTGCAGATATTGGGGTGACGCGTGATCAGCGCGTCGGGTCCCCTCGGCCGTTAATCTTGGTATTCGTTATCGGGGCGCTGTCTCACTGTCAGACAGCTACTCAATTGTCCTCACGAGGCTGAGTGCACCCCGTTCCAACCCTCACGTTAGTTTCAAAATCCCTGACGGAGCCGGGGATCGAACCCGGGGCCTCCGGGTGAGAGGCAGGCACGCTACCCCAACACCACGGGGCCGGTTTAACATGTACAGCACTCCCTTTATAAGAAATACATTTGGCAAAATAACTATATTGCTTACACTCAATTGGGGAGTTTTGGGTACCGTATTTCTTTTTAGATTTGAAAGTTTGGTTGGTTGGTTCCTCAGTTTAGAGGCTGCGACAACGCGGTCATGTAGCCCCGTGTACTTTGGGTTTGTGTAGAATCTGTCTGGTAACCGGTGTTAATTGTGATGGCTGTATTAGTGTATGTTATCTGTTTTCAATTCAAGTGAGGACTGCAGACATTGCATTTCTGAAGTAGTTCCTATTTTTGCCGCCAAACGCCACCGTCAACGACTACTAATTCAGAACTTGATTATCAGAGGCCACCGCAGTCGGATCCTGGCGACGAACGTCGGAACCTAAGAGCGTTTGTCGAATGTTTAACCTACGTATATATAATTTAGCTTCACACAGGTGTAATTAATGGAAGGTTCTTTAACATGCCATAAATCTATGACATGGGACCGCCGGCTTTACATCCCCTCCGATGGAAAGCATGCTGAGCTATTTGTAACGCTCTTAAAAAATCCGACGACTTCGGCCGGGTTTGAACCCGCGATCTTGGGCATAGAAGCTAAGCATGCTACCAACTACGCCACTGAAGTTTAAAATGTTGTCCTGAAAAATTGACAAAATGTGACTTACCCGATTTTCCCGTGAAGTCATTGAGGTATGAAATCTTAAATTTTACTGCAAAAGTCTGCTGGATATCCTTCTTAATACAGGGAGAATAAAGCAAAATGCTGTTGTTGTTGATGCATTTAGGGGATTTGTGCCATCGTGGTCGTTTAGCCCGTTGTACTCGGGTGAGTGGGGAAATTTGTATGATAACCTGTGATATTGTGATGGCTGTATCAGTGTGTGTAGTTGTAATTTGGACGAGGATTGGGAAGAAGGCTGCCGTGGCCCAATTTAGGATCCATCCTGGCATTCACCTGAAGTAGAAGTGGGAAACCACGGAAAACCACTTCCAGGATGGTTGAAGTGGGAATCGAACTCGCTTGTTTTCATTTTTGCCTCAAAAGGCTGAGTGTACTCCGTTCCAGCCTTCAGACTAGAATTAAATTTCTTAGTAGAGCAGGGAATCGAACTCGAGTCTCCACAGTGACAGCCCAGATGATAAAAGAAAAATGAGCTTTAAATTCATTGTATTGTAGAAAATAATATTTCCGTGTAGATAGCATTCCTATGTACAATACAGTATATTTTTTAAGGTTCATTTTTCAGAATCATAAATCCGTAGTTATTTTCAGTTGCAGGAGTGCCCAACCTTTTTTAATTAAGGGCCACATTGTAAATAGTTGGGGGACCAAGCGGGCCAATAACACACCGGGGGATTTGGGGGCTATGGAAATTTAAAACTATAGGAGCAATTGTGCCCAGGTGGGACTGGCACAAGTCGAACCCAGGAATATTAGGTAGAAGATTTTAAGAAATCATGGTTATCTGAAAGGAATATTCTTCTATAGAAAGGATTTCACAAGAGAGTGTAATGCAAGGAACCAAACGAAACGCAAGCACGTGGCGTATTAGGAGACCACAGGATACATAAACTCACATTAAATTTGACGTTTCTAATATCTGAAGCCATTAAAAGGACGATTAAGAAGGTCCAGAGCAGTGGAAAGGGGAGCGTTAAAAGCACACTCGACATAGCTCGACGCAGCTAGTTTT
The DNA here is from genome assembly GCA_946902985.2 of Meconema thalassinum. Classification (NCBI taxonomy): domain Eukaryota; kingdom Metazoa; phylum Arthropoda; class Insecta; order Orthoptera; family Tettigoniidae; genus Meconema; species Meconema thalassinum. The sequence continues at coordinate 425,892,970 of OX336388.2, read as the reverse complement.
GACAGATTCGTGACTGCAAGATCAGTAGTTTTAAAGGGGACTCATTTTGAGATTAACGATTATTATACCTCTTGAGCAGCGATTACAGATGTCGCAATATAAGCAATAACATGAACATTTAAAGGAGGAAACTACCAAACAGTAGCGACGCGATAATGAAAGAAAACCTAACAGAATAAAATTACTAATTTAAAAGCCAGGAGCTTAAGCAAGAGCAGGGGAATAATTGTTGGAAGGTTTACACCCTGTAAAGTCATTAGAATGAAGACTTCTGACTCAACAATGATGTCATTACGCATTGATACGAGGGTAAAACTGACCACTACGCGGGCCCTGGAATGAGAATAATAATCTTTTTATTTAATTATAAATAATTAGCCGATCAAAATTCATTCCGCCAACAAGAAATCATACTTTTAGGATGTAATACACTTGCGAGTAAAGTTACACGTGAATCGAAGCAAGGACTTGGAAAATGAGGTCTGGAAAATATCCAGGAACTACATTTCATCAGAACCAAATGAATATAGCTCCAGCGATGCTAGCAAATCACAAGTCACAAGTATCAGAGCCTCGGTGAGGGCAAGTTACGTCGCGCCAAGTTACGCCAGGTACGCTAAAGTTGCGCTATGTCACGCCAGTATTACAGCCTAAGTGCAGGCCAGTATATTAAAAGTGCGCCACGTTAAACAGTTATTAGTTCGAGACTCAGAAGAGTCCTTACAGTAACATCGAACAAGTAAAGCTACAGCAGTTAAAGAAACAGCGTTCAAGTATCACAGAAAACAGTAAAGAACTCCAAGTTTAGAGGGACGTAAGTTTGACATTGTAGCGAAGTCAATGGACTCAAACAAATTATAGCTACGGTACGTCCAGTAGAGACGTCACTAAAGACATTAATAAACGATAATATAAAAGTAAATCACGTTCGTAGAGATAGAAGTTCTAACCACAGGAACTAAGAAAGCGCAGGTTCGAAGCCCGAACAAGCTAACGAAGATCATCAAATTATACGATAGAGAGTATACGGTTCTCGGAACAGGGATGCCAAGAGATAGAGATGAAGGTGCGATAGACCGCCATATACAATCAGAAGTGATAGCAATGTAAAATATTTATCGCTTAGTCAGGGCAGAGGAGGTGGAGCTAAATAACAGACTATTGAAAGCAGTATTCGAGAGACTGAAAGCAGTAGTTCCAGTGTAGGAGAGAGGAACTCCGTACGAGATATCACACGTCCAATGCAGAGTTGTAGGACTTTCATCAGAATCGTTAGCAGCCGATAGGGATCGTCAGGAATCGCTGAGATACGATCATATGAATAAGTGAAGTGTCAAGTGTTGTAAAAGAAAAATGTCATTATTTTAGTGTTTTATGTAAAGTGTTTTCATTGAAAAGTGAAAATGTGTTTAATTGTGTACCAGTGTAAATTGTGTGAATATAAGATGAAGATTGTGAATAGAAGTGTTATGGAGAAATACTAAGATGTAGTGAGATGGGCGACCCCATTCAAAGGTAAAATCAGCATCTGCACTCGAGGTGAGTCATGAAGTTTTCATTATGATGATTGTTGTTGTACTATGCATTGAACTAGTGAAATCAATCGCTGACTGGGGAGTTTGGCATTTGATCCACTATGTATTTGAATAATTGTGAAATATGATTGGGATAATAACGAATGTTAATCACGAGGATAATCTCGTTGAGTGTAAAGATATAATTGCATTAAGCAAATGTAAAGTAATTGAAACCCGTAAATATGAAATGATAAACATTTAATGAATTAAGAGGAGGAATCGAAAATTATAATATCATTGGCATGTATTCTTCGCCAAGTGAATGAGTTGCAAAGTAAAAGTAAATACGCACCATAACAAAGTTTTTGGATAGTGAAAGGAATAATAATAATAATTATCGAGTTTTGTACACTGAAATAAATGGTTAAATAATGAGTTGTTGCACTCCATTATAAATCTGTTGATAAAGAATTGAAAAGTTGAATGGAATAATAATAATGAGCTCAAATTAAAAGGGATTAATTAATTAAGTGAATAGTAACGCTTTGAAGTATTGTTGATATGACAACGAGTTTGCAGACCCTTAAAGTAAATGGTGAATACGGAACACCTCAGAGTGAAATGAAATGTTGTATTGTAGGCTGTCATGCCAAAGTTATGGGAATAAAATGATAGGAAGACCGGAAGTCTTACCGCGATGAGATAAAGTTATTGTATGAGGAAAAGTAAATGAATTATGGATATCCAAGCCAAGTTGTATTGCCAAATGGGCCAAGTGATTGAATAATAAGTTTAGCTTCAAGCTAGTAGAAGGTAAGTGATCCAGAATATGCCTTATTTCGAGAGATGGAAAGTAAATAAAAATGAGTCGGATTCGTCGGTTGAGGGCGAGACCCGCTAACAGGCTAGGGTCCTGACCAGGTCAGTGTATTAGGGTTGCAACCAAAGTGGACGGGTAATTCCCTCGAGAATAGCTGTGTTTATGGTATTTTGGTAATTGCAGTGTAAGACCTCAAGGGAGGCGTTGCTATGTTTGTTTTCGCATTTAAGTCTGTAGGGTAATAAAGGTCTCTACGAGATAATTTGCGACTGGGGATGCTAAGCAAGTGTGTCCGAGCCTCACCAAAGATAACCGAATCCCAAAAAGTGTGTCCAGCCTTTCTATCCGACAATAAATTGAATTATTGTATTGATTGGAAGACAGAGGTCTTGCCAAATCAAAGTAAGCGTCGTATATCCTCTCCGAATCTAATGCATAATCACCTGAAAACACGAAATATTAATAATGAATGTGAATGAAGGAGCAGATAGCTGCAGCTGTAATGATATGTAAAAACTTGGATAACCATATGAATAAAAATAGTAAACATTGAAAGCCGAAGGGAGACGGTCCGCGGGACGTCGTAAATCTTGAGTTAATAGCCGAAGGAGAGGGAGGTGACAAACCAGACCTGGCCTCGCTTCTTGTAAGGGGATGGAGAGACCACATAATGGATGTTTTGGTAAGTAGGGTCTGAATAGAGACTAGCAATTAGTGACTGCTATATAAAAGTTTTGATTAAAAGGTGCTAGCTTGATATAAATTAGATATTTGAAATGCTGGGATTGAGACCATTCTCCCAAGTCTAAGTTTGAAGTAATTAAGTAATATTTGACGGATTTGGGTTAAATGTTACCATTGTTGAAAATAATCGATTCCTGCTTTGTGAAATAGTGAAACTAACGGGTTATGAAATAACGAAGTTTGATATGATTGGAATAATCCAACAAATAATTAACGAAGGCAGTGCATGGTACAAAAATGAAACAAATCACCTTGAAGCATGATAAGGCAAATGGAGGAGTGAGGGTTCGATCCATGACATGACATATTTGTTTGAATAAGTGTATTGTGCTTTTAAGAAACCTAAGGCTTTATGGAAGATAATTGCTCAGTCAAGGGACTGAATGAAGGGTTAATAAATAAATGTGTGAATAAAGAAAGTCCTAAAGGGAAGTAAAAATAGTTTAAATGTCCACAAGCCTTAGAGTAAATATTTGACTAGAATGATAGGCATGCTCGATGCCAAATTAAGTGTAAACCTAAATGAAAGAATTATAGATAATGATTACTGAATAAGCTAAGCAAGACAATTTTGAGTGATTTTTGAAGATTGTGATGTGATTTTACATTGATTTTGAGTGATTCTTACTTGATGGGACAGTTTCAAGTAAATGTTGATTTTGATTTTTGAATATATTTTTGATTTTTATGTTTTTAGTAAAATAAATTCATTGTAACTGTAATGTGCGAGTTTTTCCTGAAGTCTTGATAACCTTATTGTGCTTTCATATCCGAATGTGAGGTCATTTGTGGGTTGAACGGTACGCACCCCGAAGCCAAAGAGTATAAATCATTCTCCGATTAAAATCTGGTACACAATATGGTGAGTTTTGTGGCTGTCTCTTAGCATTGTTACCATTTTCTATATTTATTTGTAGTGGATAAAAAAATAAAACACTAAAAATAAATTTAACTATTTTTAATAAATCCCCTTAAAATAGAACTACGATGTTATTCAATACACCTACAGCATGAATTACAAAGAGTGAGTATTTATGTTCATTTGACACAATTAACAATCTAATTATGAAATAATGTTCATAATAATTTAGTTTAGTTCAACGACTGGAACTTGTTTCCAAGTTTTGGTGACACGGCGCGGTTCGGACAAAATAGTCTCGCGGGCCATATCCAGCCCGCGGGCCGTAGGTTGGGCAGTTATGATTATAGTTTCCATTTTTTGCATCTTCACTAACCATTAGGGGCCGATAATCTAGATGTTAGGCCCCCTAAAACGACAATTATCATTATCATCATCATCATCTAACCTAAAGTTACGATCACCTCCTTCTCAATCTTCACCTGAATTACAGTACAAATACACACACTAATACAGTCATCACAATAACGCGGGTTATCGGACAACAACTGCACACGGTGCTGAATGGTCACGATTACGAAGTCCCTCAAGCGGCTTCGGTGGCGTAGTTGGTAGCATGCTGAGCTTCTATGCCTAAGATCGCGGGTTGAAACTCGGCCGAAGTCGTCGGATTTTTTAAGAGTGTTAAAAAACCCTCCGACTGCCTTCATTCGGAGGGGAAGTAAAGCCGGCGGTCCCATGTCATAGATTTATGGCATGTTAAAGTAACTTCCAATAATTACACATGTGTGAAACTAAACTAGGTTAAAAATGTAAACAACGCTCAGGTTTTTACGTTCGTCGCCAGGAGCCGACTGCGGTGGCGTCTAGTAGCCAAGTTCTGAACTAGTAGTCGTTGGCGGTGGCGTATGGCGGCAAAAGTAGGAACTACTTGAAAAATTCAAAGTCTGCAGTCCTTACTTGAATAAGAAACAGATACCACACACTAATACAGTCATCACAATTAACACCGGTTACCAGACAGATTCTACACACACCCAAAGTACACGGGGCTACGTGACCGCATTGTCGCAGGCCCTAAAATGAGGAACCAACCAACCAAGACCCTCAAATGAATCAACAATAACAATAACAAATCCCTAAAACAATCAACAACAACAGCATTTTGCATTATGCTCGCAACACTACGGAGGACATCCAGCAGACATTTACAGTGAAATTTAAGATTTCATATTCATTTGAAGACTCCACGGGAAAATCAGGTAAGTCACATTTTGTAGATTTTTTCAGGAGAGCACCAATAATTTCTTTGCTCCTTTAGCTGAGAAGTACCGCAATGCACTTTACAAATGGGACATAACAGGTAGTTGATATCCCGTAAGGGGTCCAGGAAGGGTGTACCGATGTCTGCTGATGAGTCCAATGAAACCCCAGCATGCATGCCACAATACCAAGAAGAATTTACTGTATTCCATTTAGCACTACCTCTTAACCCCTTCAACACTTAAAAAATGGTTTATTTGTAGCTTCGATTTATTTCATGGTGCCTTATAAACTACTTAGACACCATTTTTAGCCTATTTTCAATTAAAAAAAAGGCTTAGAGATCACCTTTTGTCCGTGTGTGTGTGCGTGTGTGTGTGAGGTGTGTGTGTGTGTGTCCCTAATAACTTCTAAACGGCTGGGGAGATTTCAATGAAACTCGGTAAGTCCATAGCTATATTCCGAGCGACCCCGACCGTGCTCTTCAATTTTTGCTACGTCTCACCAATCCAAAATGGCGGCTGTGCGAAATATTTCACCAGCATTCAATATCTCCGAAACTATTACCGATATCACCCTGGAATTTATTACGGTGATAAAGGAAACTACTAGATGTTCACCTATGTGACTTTGAAAAAGTGGTAACTACAAAACCAACATGGCGGCCACGCGAATTTGTGACATTTAAATAGACGTTTCTAGTGATTTAACCAACCAAACGCAATAAAACTTGGTACAGTATATGTTTATACATATTGTAATGCACCGACATCTAACTTCGTTCAATTGTTTACATAACCACAAGATGGCGGATGTGCGAAATATTTCACCGGCATTCTATATCTCTGAAACTGTTAGCGGTATCATCCTGAAATATTGTACGGAGATAAAGGGCACTACTGGAAGTTCATCTATAAGACTTTCAAAAACCGGTTAACTACAAAACGAACATGGCGGCCAAGCGAATTTGAAAATTTTAAATACACCTATCTCGCGATTTAATGTTACAAACGCAATGAAATCTGGTACAGGAATTGTCTATGCACATTGTAATGCACTGGTATCTAATTTAGTTCAATTGTTTACATAACCTCAAGATGGCGGCTGTGCGAATTTTAAAAATAAGTTTTCATTTCTTGTGTCGTAATCATGCGATCGAAGTGAAAGTTTGAATAATGAACCTACGCAATAATTTTCCTTTAATGGTACATGACTCTATGGCCTATACATTTAACAATCCAACATGGCGACCATCCAAAATATTTAGACGGCTCTGAATATCTACGAATCTATTATAGCAATCAAACTGATTTTTTTAATGTTCATAGGGGCTATGAACTTAAGTTCACCTATTGGACTTTAAATAACCTGGTGATCAGAAATCCAACATGGCGGCGACGCGAATTATAAATATTCACATGGACGTTTCTCGCAATTTAACCATCCGAGTGCAGTGAAACTTGGTACAGTAAATCCTTATACGAATGTTAATCCACTGGCATCTAATTTATTTCAATTGTTTCCATAACCACAAGATGGCAGCTGTGCGAAATTTCAAAATCTCCTTATTACTTCTTGTGTCCTAATCATGCGATTGAAGTTTGAATGCTACACGTACACAATAATCTTCATGTAACAGTACATAACTCTAGGACCTACATATATAAAATCCAACATGGCGACCATCCGAAATATTTAGTCGGTTCTCAATATCTACGAATCTATTACAGCAATCAAACTGAAATTTTGTACGTTCATAGTGGCAGTTAACATAGGTAGGATATATGAAAATAGGCTGTATAGTTCTTCACGGAACTACTTGTTATAAAACGATAAAATTAACCAAGATGGTTTACTTTCATAAATTGGTTCCGTTTGGACTAACAAATACATTGAAACAATTTGTTATGTTTTGTCCGCCCAGTCGATACCATTTAATTATTCGTTTTTTTAATTTTTATTTATTGGAAATGTCTCGATCCTTTTCCTTAGCTCATCTTCAGCAATTCAGTGTGTTTGAGTCTTCGGTCTTTTGACTGGTTTGATGCAGTTCTCCATACTTCCCCGTCCTGAGCTATTCATTTCATCCCTACATCAGCGGTTTCGGTGGCGTAGTTGGTAGCATGTTGAGCTTCTATGCCCAAGATCGCGGGTTCAAACCCGGCCGAAGTCGATGGATTTTTTAGGAACGTTAAGAACGTTAAAAATTCCTCGGTATGCCTTCCTTCGGGGTGCAAGAAAATTCTCCACAATTTTGCCTAAAGATTCAAATATCAGCATCTTTGAAAACATAAACTGTCCTTATGACAGGTGGTTAATATAGAGACCACTATCCCATAAAGGGTTAAAGAGGAACATGTGGTAGAGTTCTTTCAGAAATTGTTTGAAAACAGTGACAAAACACAACACATTCAAATATTAAAATTCTAAGTTCTTTATATAAAAAAATCTAAGGTCTTGCTTACACAGGTGGCTAATTTAATAAAGTAAAGCTGAATGAACCAATTATTTATTGTTAATTGGTTTACAGAATCTTCAACAATATATAGATTTCCTGTATCCTGATGAGGAGAAAGTGTTTTTGTGGCATCACAACCAGATCAATTGAGCTAACGCGGTTGGAAATTAATTTAATTAACTGTTTTAATCGATGATTTGCTGTAAAAAATTCCGTATATTTTAAATATTCGTATGTTTTATACTACCCATAACAAAAAAAGAAACGGTGATAGATTTAATTTTAGGTCAGAGTAAGTGTCGACACCAGACGTTATGCTTTCTTAAGGATTGCTCCTTTAATGCCTAATTGTCTAATAAAAAATAAATAATGTAAAAGCGCTTTAAAGATAAATGCATATATGCACACGATGTTGATTCGTAACATATCTTCTGAAGCACATTCGGTGAATACATAACAAATTACAACCAAAAAGGGACTTGCAACTGAGATTCGGACTCGAATAAAATCTTCCATTTTAGTGCTTTTTATCTTAATTTGCAATAAAGAATTTGATTCTATTCAGCTTTGCCATAATATTTTGGCCACCTCTGTGTAAATTGAAAGAGTTGAAAAGTTAAAGATAATTGTGACTTTTAGACTCTTTTAAGTCTATTAAGGGGATGTATGAGTGAATTTTTCAACTTTTACAGTTTTCGTCATACCATTATCAAATTTTAAAAACTTACATACAAAGTTACTGGCATGTATTGGTCTAATTTATAATTAAGTAACTTCATTAGTTTTTGAACATTTTTGTATTAAAAAAAGTCCTCTCGGCACGCCGGAAGGCGGAGGTAGATTTCACCGGACAAACTTGGGGATAGGCGAAAATAGGCAGAATATGCAGGTTTTCGTAGAAGGATCAGACCTCATTTATTGCGAGAAGGTATTTTATAATTGGAGCTTAATTAACTTTGTTTTTCGTCATTTTATGCTTATTTTAAACATTTTATTGTCTTATGGGAACGGTAACCTTCTTGTCATTTGGGGTCCATTTCTATACTTGTGGTCACACTGTCCTTATGCAAGGTTTCGACACTGATGTGTAACTATGTAACGGTCCGTTACTTCTTCAAGCAAAATTATATCTCCCGCAGAGATTTTGGTTGGTTCCTCAGTTTAGGGGCTGCGACAACGCGGTCATGTAACCCCGTGTACTTAGGGATGGCTGTATTAGTCAGTAATTCAGGTAAGGACTGCAGACGGTCAATTTCAAGCAGTAGTTCCTAATGTTGCTACCAGGTACTACCGTCAACGACACCTACCAGTGAACTTGGCTACTAGACGCCACCGCAACCAGCAACTCGCAACGAAAGTTGGAACTTCCCCTCCAAAGGAAAACATACTGAGGGATTTTAGCGCTCTTAGAAAATCCGACGACTTCGGCCGGCTTTGAACTCGCGACCTTGGGCATAGACATTCAGCATGCTTGCAACCAGTTACATCACCGAAGCCGCTTCACACTTAGTCAGATGGAATTCTGAATATGATCTCGTGCAAGTGCGTTGTCATGGCAACGTCTGATGGCTCATCCCTCATCAATTTAGTAGTGTTGCCATGGCAACCACTGATAGCTCTTGGCATTTTCTTATAATTCCGAAATCATTTTTCTCATCCCTTGGCATAATGGTGGGTGATATCAAATATTCCTTCAGACAAAATTTTAGGTAATTATTAGGGGAATATTGTCCATTTTGTACGGTTTTGATATTGTGCCTATTAAGAGAGATATGATTAATGTTTCCCGAAAAACCCACTTTTTCCCACCCCTTTGGTCAATGGTTGGTGCTATAAAAAACCTCTTCAAACATAAATTTTGGGCTTTATCCGACACATAGTATGAACGTTGAACGGATTCGATATTTCACATATTAAGAGAGTTATAGCAATATTTCACTTTTTCGAAAAAAAAAACCATTTTCACCCCCTTCGACCGATTTAGCCCAGTAACGAACTCGACCGAGATTTTATAGGTATACATATTCGGTAAAAAATTCAAAGTGATTGGTACAAAATTACGGCAGTTATCGTGTCCACAAGAAACTGATATACATATATAAATACACATATGCATACATAAATTATATATAAACTTTTGAACTGACGGTGGTTTTGGGGTCTGGGGGATGTGAAACGCGAAGATATGTCGAAATTTTCCGGAAGTCGAAACATGGTGCCCATTGCAATAGTTAGCTTTCTAATGAAGTCTATCTCTGGTTGGTTCCTCAGTTTAGGGGCTGCGACAACGCGGTCATCTAACCCCGTGTACTTTGGGTGAGTGTAGAATCTGTCTGATAAACGGTGTAAATTGTAATGGCTGTAGTAGTCTTAATTCAGGTAAGGACTGCAGACGGTCAATTTCAAGCAGTAGTTCCTAATGTTGCTACCAGGTACTACCGTCAACGACACCTAGCTGTGAACTTGGCTATTAGATGGCACCCCAACCAGCAACTCGCAACGAACGTTGGAACTTCCCCTCGAAAGGAAAGCATACTGAGGGATTTTAGCGCTCTTAGAAAATCCGACGACTTCGGCCGGCTTTGAAACCGCGACCATGGGCATAGAAATTCTGCATGCTACCAGTTACGTCACCGAAGCCGTTTCCCACTTAGTCAGATGGAAATACTGAATCGGATCTCGTGCAAGTGCGTTATCTTGGCAACGTCTGATGGCTCATCCCTCATCAATTTGGTCGTGTTGCCATGGCAACCACTGATAGCTCTTGGCATTTCCTTATAATTCAGAAATCATTTTTCTCATCCCTTGGCATAATGGTGGGTCATATCAAAAATTCTTTCAGACAAAAGTTTTAGGTAATTATTAGGGGAATATTGTCCATTTTGTACGGTTTTGATATTGTGCCTATTAAGAGAGATATGATTAATGTTTCCCGAAAAACCCACTTTTCCCCACCCCTTTGGTCAATGGTTGGTGCTATAAAAAAACTCGTCAAACATAAATTTTGGGCTTTATGCGACACATAGTATGAACGTTGAACGGATTCGATATTTCACATATTAAGAGAGTTATAGCAATATCTCGTGTTTTCGAAAAAAGCCCCCCATTTTCACCCCCTTCTACCGATTTAGCCCAGTAACGAACTCGACCGAGATTTTATAGGTATACATATTCGGTAAAAAGTGATTGGTGCAAAATTACGGCAGTTATCGTGTCCAAAAGAAACTGATATATATATATAATATAGGCTATATATAAACTTTTGAACTGACGTTGGTTTTGGGGTCTGGGGGATGTGAAACGCGAAGATATGTCGAAATTTTTCGGAAGTCGAAACATGGTACCCTTTGCAATAGTTAGCTTTCTAATGAAATCTACCTCTGGTTGGTTCCTCAGTTTAGGGGCTGCGACAACGCGGTCATCTAACCCCGTGTACTTTGGGTGAGTGTCGAATCTGTCTGATAAACGGTGTGAATTGTAATGGCTGTATTAGTCTGCAATTCAGGTAAGGACTGCAGACGGTCAATTTCAAGCAGTAGTTCCTAATGTTGCTACCAGGTACTACCGTCAATGACACCTAGCTGTGAACTTGGTTACTAGATGCCACCCCAAACAGCAACTCGTAACGAACGTTGGAACTTCCCCACCAAAGGAAAGCATACTGAGGGATTTTAGCGCTTTTAGAAAATCTGACGACTTCGGCCGGCTTTGTAACCGCGACCTTGGGCAGAGACATTCTGCATGCTACCAGTTACGTCACCGAAGCCGCTTCCCACTTAGTCAGATGTCAAAGTCAACCCCTGGCACCATCCAGCCCATGACAGGCTAAGGCCGACCAAGCGACCGCTGCCCAGCCATTTGGCCTGCAGATATTGGGGTGACGCGTGATCAGCGCGTCGGGTCCCCTCGGCCGTTAATCTTGGTATTGTACCCGTTCGTCTGAGGGATGTGATGACCCATCTGCTATTACATCGCATTCCTGGATTTCCAGGACAGAGCGGTGTTAAATGGACATAAAGTCAAATAAGGAATGTGTCGGAAATTCATTTGAAATATCACAAAAGCAGAGGGTAACACGAGATAAAATATCTCCAGGGTCGTTACGGGCTTAAATTTAATTAAAAAAATACAAATAGAAATGGGCGCCACCAACTGAATCCCTAGCAAACCACATCCTTCCTGGTTAAGCCTTAATTAAGACAAGGAAAGAAATAGGAAAATCACATCATCATCAGATCACAACTAAGATAAAAAACAAATTTATTCAACTTTGATAGTCAGAGAGAATTAAACACACATCTTACCTAAGAGTATGGTCGAATGCCAACGTTAAATTGTCATTGTCCAGAAAATTGAACCATCTCTATTCTATTCAAAGTGTATTCCATCCACATAAAATATGAAAGTTTTCTAAAGTTCACTTGGGTTCTCAGGTTCACCGTAGCACTATGTCTATGCGTCACTGACATTCGTGATACCTGAGACCTAACTTCTCTTTAAGTTAACATCATGAATGTGGATGTAAAATATTAATGAATCTGTCTAAACACATATATTCTAATCACATATTTTAAATATCACCTAATTTTATGGCTTGAATGGCATTATTCAAATGCTGAAAAATCTTAGTAAATGCTCCTATAAATCGAATAATTAATTTACACTATATTTACACTGTCATTAATAATGCTTGTTTGTGAATCACAGAAAATCCACTACTCATTGGTTATAATCATCATCATCATCATTAAATATCTCTCACATTAGTTCTCATATCAAAATTCATTATATTCATCTTAGAATAATTAATTCATTACCATCAAATCATTTAAATGAATATTATAATCATCAATTCATTATACTCTCTAGTTATTCACACACTCTCATTTCATCATCTTATTCAGATTAAATCATCTTAAATCATCCATATAAATTATTAATTCATTAATTCAAGTTGCAATTCTTCAAATCATTCAAATCATATCTCACAATTAAATTTATTTAAATCCATATAACTTTAATAATCATCAGCTTCTTTAATTAATTATCACCTTCTAATTCAGTTATTCATCATCTATTTAATCATCTATTAATTTATTTAAATCAGCTTATTTATTCAATTCATCCATTTATTTAATTCATTGATTTATTCCAAAATTTAATTTATCAATTTATTTAAATTTTATTCATCTGGTTATTTAGATTTTTATTTCATCGTGTCATTCAGATTTTTAATTCATTAGGTCAGATCATTAATATGCTTAAACTTCAGATTATTATTTCATTAATTATTATTATCAGAAAATCTTGTATTATCAACATTATTTATTTGTTTAATTTCCTAACAAATTGTTTAATATGGGTTATAGAACGTTGTCTTACAGTTTTATCACTTCCAAGTTATATCTCGTATTTAATTATCATGCCAAAAATATTATTGCCTTCACAAAATCACGTTGGATCTCACTATCCAAAACTTTATCGTATACTCTCACTTTATCAAATACCATATTTGAATACCATAATTATTCCACGTAACACCATAACTATTCCACATACCACCATAACTATTCAGCGCACAGCATGAATCTCAAAATTTATGCTAGACTGGGTTCGACAACCTCATGTCTGCCTCAAAATACATCAGCAATATATTGCAACTTCCACCTGGCAACTTACAGAAAATTCCTATCACAAACTTCACTTAATCACGTTGCATGATCTACAAAAATATATAACTGGCTTCAAATTATCAACGCACACAATCTCCAATAACTGTAAGTAATCTGATCACATCTAGACAACTTCTTAAACAATTAGGAAAAATATTACCTTAGTAATCGAAATCCAATTCAAGATCTGCTTTCAAATAGAGCATAAATTCTCTTAAAATTCTCAGAATTCACTTCACAGAAAAACACCAATGTGTTATAATCTCTCACATCAAAATATGTAATACTGATCTGCCTCGAAATAAATCTGACCATAAATGATTCATCTTACAAGATTCAATTACTTGAAATCCTTCTCAAAGGTATCAAACTCAATCACAAAAGAATATCAAAAGCATCAACTGTATCAGCTGTTAAATGAAAGTACTCTCAAAAGAGTATAGCAACAAAATATTGGATTGGCAAACAAGAATTACAAAATGTAACCCTGCTGACATTTATTTTTAATTTATTTAACAAAATTCGACTGATATGTGACTAGTAGTTTCTTGTTTGATCCTCTTACAATCTCAAGTACACTCGGATGATAAAAATGAGTTCCTCAATGGCAAGTCAGGTGTGTACCACCACGCAATCGCCTAAAGCGAAAGGCCTTGCCACGTAGACTAACATGATAATGCCCTGGACGATGGGTCAGGTGTGTACCACCACGCAATCGTATAAAACGAAAGGCCCCATCTCGTAGACTGATGAGTGAATGTACCAGATTGGAATCAACAAGTCTCTAGTTGTCATATAAAAGCGATATTCATTCACTTGAGTGAATAAGATCTTAATATCTCCAAACAATCCAATAGAAAAAATCCCTACTGATGAATAATACACACTCGCTAGTATGCAATGAACTGACGAAGTAATTTAAATAATCCAATTGCAGATCACGAGTTCGAAATACTCGCCACAAAAAAATAACTATCCAAGAAAACTATCCTTACTGAAAAATGTCAAAAAGACCAAACATCTGCTTAATAAAGCCAACCAATGGTGAGAATGTCGTATAATGGTGCCTGCCATATCATATGGTAACGCCATATTCTAGCAAAATTGGAGCAAATAATGTCTAAGCCATGTCAAAATAATCGTAGAACTCCTACTAGAAATATATACAAGTATGCCCAGTGTTCATGAAAAAAAAAAATCATATCAGGAAAGTCATAACTCTTACAATACCTTCTCATATCAGCTGTTAATATATTTCCAAGATCGTCGATTATCCTCGTGTGTGCAACAAATTTCTCGAAAGATCGACGGAAACATCGTATCACCCACTAATATAACGATCGCATTCATATTCCAAGTGAATCTGCTGTTGGACATCCTCTTCTTCAGGAACCGAATCCATCGCTCTGTGGTGCCATCACGTCTCCGTATTCGCCTACTCCGACATGATGAACTGCATAGTATCCATCACGGATACTGTCCAAATTCTTCCGTAAAAGTTCATAAACGTAGGGTACCCCATACTCTTCGACTATGTCACGCCACTGTCCCATACAATGTTCGGTTTGCATGTGATAAAAGTTAATCTCCACAGCGGCTGAATTTCACTTACAGAAAATAAATTGATTTTATAAAAGTGTAGCTGTGTTCGTAACTGATATTTCAGAATAGTTCATGAAAAACCATTATATTGCTGCACGTGCCAATGTTCCTTAAGTGCATATACTCGTAACAATTCATTTGCCTAAAAGCATTAATGTTGGCTTGACCCCATGGTCGCTTTAAATATTCCGGTATGAAATGCATTATTTAATAAGCCGTAATATCATTGGAATATATCTAAGTCCATTTGAAAGTTCACAATAGCAGTATATGATTACTATCTGCCTGCACAATTCGACTGTTGAATACAAGTCCAAACTTATAAAGTTGTAACAAAATGTCGAAATAAAGTTCAGCTTCGTGCATGTCGCCTGCTTATAAAATGTCGGAACCAGCACGCCTTGCTCTATCTCACTGTTCTAGAATGATCGACGCGTAAAACTGGCCTCGTCATATCGCTTCGCTGTGCTGTCCTGTTCTACGAATGCGGCTTGAAATAATGTTCTCAATCTTGTTACAATGCTGCTTATTTCTTTAACATTTGAAAAGCATTGCTGTTGGCATAACTGAAACCACGATGTTGGAAATACTCCTGTCCGAACACCGGCTCTCCTTTCGCTTTCACGGCCTGTATAGCTTGCCTCGCTAACCACTCCTCGCACTGCCCACCGTGCTTCTCTTGTCTTGAGAGATTGACCTACTTTCGCTCTCCCAGCGTATGCTGCTATCAGCCCCGCTTGCTGAACTAATACTGTCGTTTTCACCGTGCACCAAGTGCTGTACACAACTCGACTTGCCGGAATACTACTGCTGTTTTCTCTCGCGCACCAAGTGCTGTACTCGGCTCTGCTGGCTGAACTAATACTGCTGTCCTAAGACTGCGTGATTATGAGCTCCCTCTCGGCGCTGTCACGTGACGTTCCCCTACCTTCTGCGGTCATACGTCACAAGTATAATCTCGACCACCATCATCTCGGCTATTAAGTAATACAATAACTTAAGGAATTATCTGCCTTTCTTCAAGTTATCACCATAAAGATTGCTTGACATTTATTCTCTTCTGAGATGATACAATATTATGTTCCATATAGATCTTAATAATACTTCAATATTCCTCCCATAATTCCATCTGCTTGACTGGTAGTGCCACCTTCATCCTTGGCCTCCTACGTCATTTCCTAGCATTCTTCTCGACTTGATCTGAGCGCTATCTCTTCTACTTTTCCCCATAAATTTCAACTACGGCTCGATGTCAACTGGCGTAGCCGATAGCCTCAACTAGGTATCGTGTACATCTCTCCCGTACATCTCCTTTTTTATCAGGCTTGAGAAAAAAAAATACTCTCAGGCATTCTATACACAACATATGTACACGATAGCTCTGCAATCATCCTCTCACTCAGCATAATGATACTTTCTATTGCTAGCTGCGTTAAAACTCCCCACAACTTCATTAGTATTCATTCCCTCGGTGTACTACATCTTCTTAAATTAAATCCTCGTCCTTGACTTGATATGTTTCAACAATGATGATTGATTCCCAATGATTAGTATCCTGATTCGGCGTTAATTTGTCGTTTCTTTCTTCCTTCTCCACTCGTGCTTGCTCGATTAACATCTGTAATTGCCTCCTCGGGTGGTGTACTAGGCTGTCTATTCTCTTGCCTTGATCTCCCATACTCTTGATTATCCTGTCTTTCGTTTTGATCATTTCTCCTATTATTTTGATTGGACTGCTGATTTTGGTTCCAGTTGTATCTACCTCGATATTGATTATTATATCTGTTCCTATTTTGGTATCTGGAATTCTGATCATAGTTCTGTATCTACTGTTTCTTGTATCTTGATCATATGGTCTCTCATACGGTCCTTGATATCTATCATTCCCACGAACGTTGTGAATATTTCCTCTATTCCCTTCGTTTCTTCTGTTTCCCCAGGAATCTCTTCTATCTGTCTGTGCTGCGTTATCGACAACTACCGCATTCACTTCTTGCGTGTTTCGATTATCATTCCTTGAAGTTCTGGGTGTAATCTGAGCGCTTGTATAAACTAATCGGCGTAAGATATCATCATAGTGCTCAAGTGTTTTCGCTCCCGATGCTATGAGTGATCGTTGTACCTCGATTGGCAACTGTCTTGCTATAGCTTGCAAAAGTTCTTCTTCTGGCAATGGAGGAATCAAAAATTGTAATTTAGCCAATTGCGAAGTAAAGTAATTTGCATAATGCGTCGGATGCGACGTAGAGTAACGTTTCGAGTTCATTTCTGCTCTTACGTTCAGCTGATCCTATGCACTCCAAAATCTTCTTAAAAATGCTATGGCAAATTGTTCCATGTTCGCAAAGTTACTCCTAAATGCGCGAAACCAAGTTAACGCTGGCCCGTATAAGGCGCGTTCGACTACCCTTAGTTCTCTCTCCTTGGCTACTCTATGTTCCGCCATGTAATCGCGAATATCTCTCAGAAATTCGACTGGTGTGACTCCTGTGTTCCCCGAAAACTTCCTTGGTTTATCATCCAGATTTCTTATTATGGTCACTGGACCTGAGTATCGTTCACTCATACTAAACGTACTTCTATTCGGATTCGGATTATCATGAGGGGTTGAATTAGTCCTTTCGAAAGTAACATTCTGTTGCGTTTGACTATCTTCTCCCACGCTAACCTCTTGACTGTTCATACTGCGATCTATCGGTGTCTGATTTATCGATACTTCCCCCGTTGTAACACCTTGACTTGTGAAACTATTTATTATAGACTCTAGTTTAGTCATCCTATCTTCTGTTCGTTTTTCTACTGTCTTGACCTTAGTCTCCAAATTATCTAGCGACATAACATTCTGTGTTCTGTTACTCTCTTCCAAATCGTTCTTCAATTTGTCTATGTTATCTTCGCATGTTGTCTTTACTGACGCGACTTGTTCTTTTAACTGATCAACATCTGTCCTAAACTGAGCTGAATCTATCTTCATCGCTTCCTTATTCTCGGTAAACCTCGCTTCCAAATTCGCCATACCTGCGATTAATTTCTCATCCAGTCCTGCACGTTTTTCTTTTGCTTCGGCATCGACCTCACTATACCGTTCTTCCACTTTTTCACCGACTCTAATTTTGAACAAAGCTAAGTTTTCATTAACCTTTTGATCTATGTCATCATCAATTTTCCTAATGTCTGCCTGAAATTGGTTTTCTAAGGATTTCAAGTTAGAATTAACCTCTCCTAAGACTTCCTCTTTAACGGTCCCAATTACTGACTTTAAACTTTTGATTTCATTACCTAGATTCATTTCTAGACCTTTGATTTTGGATTCGAAAGATACTTCGCTAGACCACTCTTGTATTTTGCCTACATCTGCCACTAAACCATCAATATCGAATCGTAATTTCGATACATCTGATTTAATATCTTTCTGTATAGACATAACATCTGTTCTCAAATTAAGAATATTTTCTTCCTCTCTACTTTCTAATTCAATAATATTTTTTCTAAACATTTGCAAATTTTCCTCTCGTTGTATTTCTACTGCCTTTATATCTAATTGTAAAGCCTTGAATATTTCATCATTCTTTAACGTTAATCTATTCTCCAAACTAGTTAAATTGTTTTTCAACTCTGTGTTAGTTTCTTCACTACGAGCTTGTAATCTAGTTTCTAACAATTTAAAACTATCCTTTAAGTTAGCTTCACTAGCTTTCAAATTGCTTTCAGTACTAGTCTGTAATCTAGTCTCTAATGATTTTAATTATTTTCATTGCTAGCCTGTAATGATCTCAAATTTTCTTCATTACTAGTCTGTAATAATTTCAATTCATCCCTACTACTGGACTGTAATCTTTCTTCCAATAATCTCAATTCATCTTTACTATTTGACTGTAACCTAGTCTCTAATGACTTTAAACTATCTTTCAGATTGCCTTCATTACTAGCCTGTAATGACTTTAAATTAGTTTCGTTGCTAATCTGTAATGACTTCAAATTTTCCCTACATCTAGCTTCCGAATCATTTATCTATTCTTTGCTTTCTGATTCCATTCTAGCAATAGTTACTGCAATACTAGACATGTTATTCCGTAACTCCTCTAACACCTTACCTAAATCTTCTGCTGACATAATTATATCTTTCAATAAACGTTTTATTCAGAGACGTTAGATAGCAACACATCACAATGTATCAATTCCTGATTTCACTTGGGTATAAGAAAAATGACTTATAACTAAACATGATATAACACCAATATGATTAACATGATCACTGGAATGGGCATACAAGTATATTGTCTGACCAAGATTAATAAATTTTATAACACCATTAAATGAAATGGAGATCAATCTCTTCGTAATCTAAATCTGATGTGTTTTCATAGAATAAACAAAATCGGAGCCCCACATTGGGCGCCAATTCTCCCTCTCTCTCTCTCTCTCTCTGTACCCGTTCGTCCGAGAGATGCGATGACCCATCTGCTATTACATCGCATTCCTGGATTTCCTGGACAGAGCGGAGTTAAATGAACATGAAGTCAAATAAGGAATGTGTCGGAAATTCAGTTGAAATATCACAAAAGCAGAGGGTAACACGAGATAAAGTATCTCCAGGGTCGTTACGGGCTTAAATTTAATTTAAAAAATACAAATAGAAATGGGCGCCACCAACTGAATCCCTAGCAAACCACATCCTTCCTGGTTAAGCCTTAATTAAGACAAGGAAAGAAATAGGAAAATCACATCATCATCAGATCACAACTAAGATAAAAAAAAAAATTTATTCAACTTTGATAGTCAGAGAGAATTAAACACACATCCTACCTAAGAGTATGGTCGAATGCCAACGTTAAATTGTCATTGTCCAGAAAATCGAACCATCTCTATTCTATTCAAAGTGTATTCCATCCACATAAAATATGAAAGTTTTCTAAAGTTCACTTGGGTTCTCAGGTTCACCGTAGCACTATGTCTATGCGTCACTGACATTCGTGATACCTGAGACCTAACTTCTCTTTAAGTTAACATCATGAATGTGGATGTAAAATATTAATGAATCTGTCTAAACACATATATTCTAATCACATATTTTAAATATCACCTAATTTTATGGCTTGAATGGCATTATTCAAATGCTGAAAAATCTTAGTAAATGCTCCTATAAATCGAATAATTAATTTACACTATATTTACACTGTCATTAATAATGCTTGTTTGTGAATCACAGAAAATCCACTACTCATTGGTTATAATCATCATCATCATCATTAAATATCTCTCACATTAGTTCTCATCTCAAAATTCATTATATTCATCTTAGAATAATTAATTCATTACCATCAAATCATTTAAATGAATATTATAATCATCAATTCATTATACTCTCTAGTTATTCACACACTCTCATTTCATCATCTTATTCAGATTAAATCATCTTAAATCATCCATATAAATTATTAATTCATTAATTCAAGTTGCAATTCTTCAAATCATTCAAATCATATCTCACAATTAAATTTATTTAAATCCATATAACTTTATTAATCATCAGCTTCTTTAATTAATTATCACCTTCTAATTCAGTTATTCATCATCTATTTAATCATCTATTAATTTATTTAAATCAGCTTATTTATTCAATTCATCCATTTATTTAATTCATTGATTTATTCCAAAATTTAATTTATCAATTTATTTAAATTTTATTCATCTGGTTATTTAGATTTTTATTTCATCGTGTCATTCAGATTTTTAATTCATTAGGTCAGATCATTAATATGCTTAAACTTCAGATTATTATTTCATTAATTATTATTATCAGAAAATCTTGTATTATCAACATTATTTATTTGTTTAATTTCCTAACAAATTGTTTAATATGGGTTATAGAACGTTGTCTTACAGTTTTATCACTTCCAAGTTATATCTCGTATTTAATTATCATGCCAAAAAATATTATTGCCTTCACAAAATCACGTTGGATCTCACTATCCAAAACTTTATCGTATACTCTCACTTTATCAAATACCATATTTGAATACCATAATTATTCCACGTAACACCATAACTATTCCACATACCACCATAACTATTCAGCGCACAGAATGAATCTCAAAATTTATGCTAGACTGGGTTCGACAACCTCATGTCTGCCTCAAAATACATCAGCAATATATTGCAACTTCCACCTGGCAACTTCCAGAAAATTCCTATCACAAACTTCACTTAATCACGTTGCATGATCTACAAAAATATATAACTGGCTTCAAATTATCAACGCACACAATCTCCAATAACTGTAATTAATCTGATCACATCTAGACAACTTCTTAAACAATTAGGAAAAATATTACCTTAGTAATCGAAATCCAATTCAAGATCTGCTTTCAAATAGAGCATAAATTCTCTTAAAATTCTCAGAATTCACTTCACAGAAAAACACCAATGTGTTATAATCTCTCACATCAAAATATGTAATACTGATCTGCCTCGAAATAAATCTGACCATAAATGATTCATCTTACAAGATTCAATTACTTGAAATCCTTCTCAAAGGTATCAAACTCAATCACAAAAGAATATCAAAAGCATCAACTGTATCAGCTGTTAAATGAAAGTACTCTCAAAAGAGTATAGCAACAAAATATTGGATTGGCAAACAAGAATTACAAAATGTAACCCTGCTGACATTTATTTTTAATTTATTTAACAAAATTCGACTGATATGTGACTAGTAGTTTCTTGTTTGATCCTCTTACAATCTCAAGTACACTCGGATGATAAAAATGAGTTCCTCAATGGCAAGTCAGGTGTGTACCACCACGCAATCGCCTAAAGCGAAAGGCCTTGCCACGTAGACTAACATGATAATGCCCTGGACGATGGGTCAGGTGTGTACCACCACGCAATCGTATAAAACGAAAGGCCCCATCTCGTAGACTGATGAGTGAATGTACCAGATTGGAATCAACAAGTCTCTAGTTGTCATATAAAAGCGATATTCATTCACTTGAGTGAATAAGATCTTAATATCTCCAAACAATCCAATAGAAAAATCCCTACTGATGAATAATACACACTCGCTAGTATGCAATGAACTGACGAAGTAATTTAAATAAACCAATTGCAGATCACGAGTTCGAAATACTCGCCACAAAAAAATAACTATCCAAGAAAACTATCCTTACTGAAAAATGTCAAAAAGACCAAACATCTGCTTAATAAAGCCAACCAATGGTGAGAATGTCGTATAATGGTGCCTGCCATATCATATGGTAACGCCATATTCTAGCAAAATTGGAGCAAATAATGTCTAAGCCATGTCAAAATAATCGTAGAACTCCTACTAGAAATATATACAAGTATGCCCAGTGTTCATGAAAAAAAAAAATCATATCAGGAAAGTCATAACTCTTACAATACCTTCTCATATCAGCTGTTAATATATTTCCAAGATCGTCGATTATCCTCGTGTGTGCAACAAATTTCTCGAAAGATCGACGGAAACATCGTATCACCCACTAATATAACGATCGCATTCATATTCCAAGTGAATCTGCTGTTGGACATCCTCTTCTTCAGGAACCGAATCCATCGCTCTGTGGTGCCATCACGTCTCCGTATTCGCCTACTCCGACATGATGAACTGCATAGTATCCATCACGGATACTGTCCAAATTCTTCCGTAAAAGTTCATAAACGTAGGGTACCCCATACTCTTCGACTATGTCACGCCACTGTCCCATACAATGTTCGGTTTGCATGTGATAAAAGTTAATCTCCACAGCGGCTGAATTTCACTTACAGAAAATAAATTGATTTTATAAAAGTGTATAAATTTCTTAAACATCCTGTAGCTGTGTTCGTAACTGATATTTCAGAATAGTTCATGAAAAACCATTATATTGCTGCACGTGCCAATGTTCCTTAAGTGCATATACTCGTAACAATTCATTTGCCTAAAAGCATTAATGTTGGCTTGACCCCATGGTCGCTTTAAATATTCCGGTATGAAATGCATTATTTAATAAGCCGTAATATCATTGGAATATATCTAAGTCCATTTGAAAGTTCACAATAGCAGTATATGATTACTATCTGCCTGCACAATTCGACTGTTGAATACAAGTCCAAACTTATAAAGTTGTAACAAAATGTCGAAATAAAGTTCAGCTTCGTGCATGTCGCCTGCTTATAAAATGTCGGAACCAGCACGCCTTGCTCTATCTCACTGTTCTAGAATGATCGACGCGTAAAACTGGCCTCGTCATATCGCTTCGCTGTGCTGTCCTGTGCTACGAATGCGGCTTGAAATAATGTTCTCAATCTTGTTACAATGCTGCTTATTTCTTTAACATTTGAAAATCATTGCTGTTCGCATAACTGAAACCACGATGTTGGAAATACTCCTGTCCGAACACCGGCTCTCCTTTCGCTTTCACGGCCTGTATAGCTTGCCTCGCTAACCACTCCTCGCACTGCCCACCGTGCTTCTCTAGTCTTGAGAGATTGACCTACTTTCGCTTTCCCAGCGTATGCTGCTATCAGCCCCGCTTGCTGAACTAATACTGTCGTTTTCACCGTGCACCAAGTGCTGTACACAACTCGACTTGCCGGAATACTACTGCTGTTTTCTCTCGCGCACCAAGTGCTGTACTCGGCTCTGCTGGCTGAACTAATACTGCTGTCCTCAGACTGCGTGATTATGAGCTCCCTCTCGGCGCTGTCACGTGACGTTCCCCTACCTTCTGCGGTCATACGTCACAAGTATAATCTCGACCACCATCATCTCGGCTATTAAGTAATACAATAACTTAAGGAATTATCTGCCTTTCTTCAAGTTATCACCATAAAGATTGCTTGACATTTATTCTCTTCTGAGATGATACAATATTATGTTCCATATAGATCATAATAATACTTCAATATTCCTCCCATAATTCCATCTGCTTGACTGGTAGTGCCACCTTCATCCTTGGCCTCCTACGTCATTTCCTAACATTCTTCTCGACTCGATCTGAGCGCTATCTCTTCTGCTTTTCCCCATAAATTTCAACTACGGCTCGATGTCAACTGGCGTAGCCGATAGCCTCAACTAGGTATCGTGTACATCTCTCCCGTACATCTCCTTTTTTATCAGGCTTGAGAAAAAAAAACTCTCAGGCATTCTATACACAACATATGTACACGATAGCTCTGCAATCATCCTCTCACTCAGCATAATGATACTTTCTATTGCTAGCTGCGTTAAAACTCCCCACAACTTCATTAGTATTCATTCCCTCGGTGTACTACATCTTTTTAAATTAAATCCTCGTCCTTGACTTGATATGTTTCAACAATGATGATTGATTCCCAATGATTAGTATCCTGATTCGGCGTTAATTTGTCGTTTCTTTCTTCCTTCTCCACTCGTGCTTGCTCGATTAACATCTGTAATTGCCTCCTCGGGTGGTGTACTAGGCTGTCTATTCTCTTGCCTTGATCTCCCATACTCTTGATTATCCTGTCTTTCGTTTTGATCATTTCTCCTATTATTTTGATTGGACTGCTGATTTTGGTTCCAGTTGTATCTACCTCGATATTGATTATTATATCTGTTCCTATTTTGGTATCTGGAATTCTGATCATAGTTCTGTATCTACTGTTTCTTTTATCTTGATCATATGGTCTCTCATACGGTCCTTGATGTCTATCATTCCCACGAACGTTGTGAATATTTCCTCTATTCCCTTCGTTTCTTCTGTTTCCCCAGGAATCTCTTCTATCTGTCTGTGCTGCGTTATCGACAACTACCGCATTCACTTCTTGCGTGTTTCGATTATCATTCCTTGAAGTTCTGGGTGTAATCTGAGCGCTTGTATAATCTAATCGGCGTAAGATATCATCATAGTGCTCAAGTGTTTTCGCTCCCGATGCTACGAGTGATCGTTGTACCTCGATTGGCAACTGTCTTGCTATAGCTTGCAAAAGTTCTTCTTCTGGCAATGGAGGAATCAAAAATTGTAATTTAGCCAATTGCGAAGTAAAGTAATTTGCATAATGCGTCGGATGCGACGTAGAGTAACGTTTCGAGTACATTTCTGCTCTTACGTTCAGCTGATCCTCTGCACTCCAAAATCTTCTTAAAAATGCTATGGCAAATTGTTCCATGTTCGCAAAGTTACTCCTAAATGCGCGAAACCAAGTTAACGCTGGCCCGTATAAGGCGCGTTCGACTACCCTTAGTTCTCTCTCCTTGGCTACTCTATGTTCCGCCATGTAATCGCGAATATCTCTCAGAAATTCGACTGGTGTGACTCCTGTGTTCCCCGAAAACTTCCTTGGTTTATCATCCAGATTTCTTATTATGGTCACTGGACCTGAGTATCGTTCACTCATACTAAACGTACTTCTATTCGGATTCGAATTATCATGAGGGGTTGAATTAGTCCTTTCGAAAGTAACATTCTGTTGCGTTTGACTATCTTCTCCCACGCTAACCTCTTGACTGTTCATACTGCGATCTATCGGTGTCTGATTTATCGATACTTCCCCCGTTGTAACACCTTGTCTTGTGAAACTATTTATTATAGACTCTAGTTTAGTCAACCTATCTTCTGTTCGTTTTTCTACTGTCTTGACCTTAGCCTCCAAATTATCTAGCGACATAACATTCTGTGTTCTGTTACTCTCTTCCAAATCGTTCTTCAATTTGTCTATCTTATCTTCGCATGTTGTCTTTACTGACGCGACTTGTTCTTTTAACTGATCAACATCTGTCCTAAACTGAGCTGAATCTATCTTCATCGCTTCCTTATTCTCGGTAAACCTCGCTTCCAAATTCGCCATACCTGCGATTAATTTCTCATCCAGTCCTGCACGTTTTCCTTTTGCTTCGGCATCGACCTCACTATACCGTTCTTCCACTTTTTCACCGACTCTAATTTTGAACAAAGCTAAGTTTTCATTAACCTTTTGATCTATGTCATCATCAATTTTCCTAATGTCTGCCTGATATTGGTTTTCTAAGGATTTCAAGTTAGAATTAACCTCTCCTAAGACTTCCTCTTTAACGGTCCCAATTACTGACTTTAAACTTTTGATTTCATTACCTAGATTCATTTCTAGACCTTTCATTTTGGATTCGAAAGATACTTCGCTAGACCACTCTTGTATTTTGCCTACATCTGCCACTAAACCATCAATGTCGAATCGTAATTTCGATACATCTGATTTAATATCTTTCTGTATAGACATAACATCTGTTCTCAAATTAAGAATATTTTCTTCCTCTCTACTTTCTAATTCAATAATATTTTTTCTAAACATTTGCAAATTTTCCTCTCGTTGTATTTCTACTGCCTTTATATCTAATTGTAAAGCCTTGAATATTTCATCATTCTTTAACGTTAATCTATTCTCCAAACTAGTTAAATTGTTTTTCAACTCTGTGTTAGTTTCTTCACTACGAGCTTGTAATCTAGTTTCTAACAATTTAAAACTATCCTTTAAGTTAGCTTCACTAGCTTTCAAATTGCTTTCAGTACTAGTCTGTAATCTAGTCTCTAATGATTTTAATTATTTTCATTGCTAGCCTGTAATGATCTCAAATTTTCTTCATTACTAGTCTGTAATAATTTCAATTCATCCCTACTACTGGACTGTAATCTTTCTTCCAATAATCTCAATTCATCTTTACTATTTGACTGTAACCTAGTCTCTAATGACTTTAAACTATCTTTCAGATTGCCTTCATTACTAGCCTGTAATGACTTTAAATTAGTTTCGTTGCTAATCTGTAATGACTTCAAATTTTCCCTACATCTAGCTTCCGAATCATTTATCTGTTCTTTGCTTTCTGATTCCATTCTAGCAATAGTTACTGCAATACTAGACATGTTATTCCGTAACTCCTCTAACACCTTACCTAAATCTTCTGCTGACATAATTATATCTTTCAATAAACGTTTTATTCAGAGACGTTAGATAGCAACACATCACAATGTATCAATTCCTGATTTCACTTGGGTATAAGAAAAATGACTTATAACTAAACATGATATAACACCAATATGATTAACATGATCACTGGAATGGGCATACAAGTATATTGTCTGACCAAGATTAATAAATTTTATAACACCATTAAATGAAATTGAGATCAATCTCTTCGTAATCTAAATCTGATGTGTTTTCATAGAATAAACAAAATCGAAGCCCCACATTGGGCGCCAATTCTCCCTCTCTCTCTCTCTGTACCCGTTCGTCCGAGAGATGCGATGACCCATCTGCTATTACATCGCATTCCTGGATTTCCAGGACAGAGCGGAGTTAAATGAACATAAAGTCAAATAAGGAATGTGTCGGAAATTCAGTTGAAATATCACAAAAGCAGAGGGTAACACGAGATAAAGTATCTCCAGGGTCGTTACGGGCTTAAATTTAATTTAAAAAATTCAAATAGAAATTGGCGCCACCAACTGAATCCCTAGCAAACCACATCCTTCCTGGTTAAGCCTTAATTAAGACAAGGAAAGAAATAGGAAAATCACATCATCATCAGATCACAACTAAGATAAAAAACAAATTTATTCAACTTTGATAGTCAGAGAGAATTAAACACACATCCTACCTAAGAGTATGGTCGAATGCCAACGTTAAATTGTCATTGTCCAGAAAATCGAACCATCTCTATTCTATTCAAAGTGTATTCCATCCACATAAAATATGAAAGTTTTCTAAAGTTCACTTGGGTTCTCAGGTTCACCGTAGCACTATGTCTATGCGGCACTGACATTCGTGATACCTGAGACCTAACTTCTCTTTAAGTTAACATCATGAATGTGGATGTAAAATATTAATGAATCTGTCTAAACACATATATTCTAATCACATATTTTAAATATCACCTAATTTTATGGCTTGAATGGCATTATTCAAATGCTGAAAAATCTTAGTAAATGCTCCTATAAATCGAATAATTAATTTACACTATATTTACACTGTCATTAATAATGCTTGTTTGTGAATCACAGAAAATCCACTACTCATTGGTTATAATCATCATCATCATCATTAAATATCTCTCACATTAGTTCTCATCTCAAAATTCATTATATTCATCTTAGAATAATTAATTCATTACCATCAAATCATTTAAATGAATATTATAATCATCAATTCATTATACTCTCTAGTTATTCACACACTCTCATTTCATCATCTTATTCAGATTAAATCATCTTAAATCATCCATATAAATTATTAATTCATTAATTCAAGTTGCAATTCTTCAAATCATTCAAATCATATCTCACAATTAAATTTATTTAAATCCATATAACTTTATTAATCATCAGCTTCTTTAATTAATTATCACCTTCTAATTCAGTTATTCATCATCTATTTAATCATCTATTAATTTATTTAAATCAGCTTATTTATTCAATTCATCCATTTATTTAATTCATTGATTTATTCCAAAATTTAATTTATCAATTTATTTAAATTTTATTCATCTGGTTATTTAGATTTTTATTTCATCGTGTCATTCAGATTTTTAATTCATTAGGTCAGATCATTAATATGCTTAAACTTCAGATTATTATTTCATTAATTATTATTATCAGAAAATCTTGTATTATCAACATTATTTATTTGTTTAATTTCCTAACAAATTGTTTAATATGGGTTATAGAACGTTGTCTTACAGTTTTATCACTTCCAAGTTATATCTCGTATTTAATTATCATGCCAAAAAATATTATTGCCTTCACAAAATCACGTTGGATCTCACTATCCAAAACTTTATCGTATACTCTCACTTTATCAAATACCATATTTGAATACCATAATTATTCCAAGTAACACCATAACTATTCCACATACCACCATAACTATTCAGCGCACAGCATGAATCTCAAAATTTATGCTAGACTGGATTCGACAACTTCATGTCTGCCTCAAAATACATCAGCAATATATTGCAACTTCCACCTGGCAACTTCCAGAAAATTCCTATCACAAACTTCACTTAATCACGTTGCATGATCTACAAAAATATATAACTGGCTTCAAATTATCAACGCACACAATCTCCAATAACTGTAATTAATCTGATCACATCTAGACAACTTCTTAAACAATTAGGAAAAATATTACCTTAGTAATCGAAATCCAATTCAAGATCTGCTTTCAAATAGAGCATAAATTCTCTTAAAATTCTCAGAATTCACTTCACAGAAAAACACCAATGTGTTATAATCTCTCACATCAAAATATGTAATACTGATCTGCCTTGAAATAAATCTGACCATAAATGATTCATCTTACAAGATTCAATTACTTGAAATCCTTCTCAATGGTATCAAACTCAATCACAAAAGAATATCAAAAGCATCAACTGTATCAGCTGTTAAATGAAAGTACTCTCAAAAGAGTATAGCAACAAAATATTGGATTGGCAAACAAGAATTACAAAATGTAACCCTGCTGACATTTATTTTTAATTTATTTAACAAAATTCGACTGATATGTGACTAGTAGTTTCTTGTTTGATCCTCTTACAATCTCAAGTACACTCGGATGATAAAAATGAGTTCCTCAATGGCAAGTCAGGTGTGTACCACCACGCAATCGCCTAAAGCGAAAGGCCTTGCCACGTAGACTAACATGATAATGCCCTGGGCGATGGGTCAGGTGTGTACCACCACGCAATCGTATAAAACGAAAGGCCCCATCTCGTAGACTGATGAGTGAATGTACCAGATTGGAATCAACAAGTCTCTAGTTGTCATATAAAAGCGATATTCATTCACTTGAGTGAATAAGATCTTAATATCTCCAAACAATCCAATAGAAAAAATCCCTACTGATGAATAATACACACTCGCTAGTATGCAATGAACTGACGAAGTAATTTAAATAATCCAATTGCAGATCACGAGTTCGAAATACTCGCCACAAAAAAATAACTATCCAAGAAAACTATCCTTACTGAAAAATGTCAAAAAGACCAAACATCTGCTTAATAAAGCCAACCAATGGTGAGAATGTCGTATAATGGTGCCTGCCATATCATATGGTAACGCCATATTCTAGCAAAATTGGAGCAAATAATGTCTACGCCATGTCAAAATAATCGTAGAACTCCTACTAGAAATATATACAAGTATGCCCAGTGTTCATGAAAAAAAAATCATATCAGGAAAGTCATAACTCTTACAATACCTTCTCATATCAGCTGTTAATATATTTCCAAGATCGTCGATTATCCTCGTGTGTGCAACAAATTTCTCGAAAGATCGACGGAAACATCGTATCACCCACTAA
This sequence comes from Meconema thalassinum, assembly GCA_946902985.2. NCBI lineage: Eukaryota > Metazoa > Arthropoda > Insecta > Orthoptera > Tettigoniidae > Meconema > Meconema thalassinum. The sequence continues at coordinate 425,862,741 of OX336388.2, read as the reverse complement.
TATAACGATCGCCTTCATATTCCAAGTGAATCTGCTGTTGGACATCCTCTTCTTCAGGAACCGAATCCATCGCTCTGTGGTGCCATCACGTCTCCGTATTCGCCTACTCCGACATGATGAACTGCATATTATCCATCACGGATACTGTCCAAATTCTTCCGTAAAAGTTCATAAACGTAGGGTACCCCATACTCTTCGACTATGTCACGCCACTGTCCCATACAATGTTCGGTTTGCATGTGATAAAAGTTAATCTCCACAGCGGCTGAATTTCATTTACAGAAAATAAATTGATTTTATAAAAGTGTATAAATTTCTTAAACACCCTGTAACTGTGTTCGTAACTGATATTTCAGAATAGTTCATGAAAAACCATTATATTTCTGCACGTGCCAATGTTCCTTAAGTGCATATACTCGTAACAATTCATTTGCCTAAAAGCATTAATGTTGGCTTGACCCCATGGTCGCTTTAAATATTCCGGTATGAAATGCATTATTTAATAAGCCGTAATATCATTAGAATATATCTAAGTCCATTTGAAAGTTCACAATAGCAGTATATGATTACTATCTGCCTGCACAATTCGACTGTTGAATACAAGTCCAAACTTATAAAGTTGTAACAAAATGTCGAAATAAAGTTCAGCTTCGTGCATGTCGCCTGCTTATAAAATGTCGGAACCAGCACGCCTTGCTCTAGCTCACTGTTCTAGAATGATCGACGCGTAAAACTGGCCTCGTCATATCGCTTCGCTGTGCTGTCCTGTGCTACGAATGCGGCTTGAAATAATGTTCTCAATCTTGTTACAATGCTGCTTATTTCTTTAACATTTGAAAATCATTGCTGTTCGCATAACTGAAACCACGATGTTGGAAATACTCCTGTCCGAACACCGGCTCTCCTTTCGCTTTCACGGCCTGTATAGCTTGCCTCGCTAACCACTCCTCGCACTGCCCACCGTGCTTCTCTTGTCTTGAGAGATTGACCTACTTTCGCTCTCCCAGCGTATGCTGCTATCAGCCCCGCTTGCTGAACTAATACTGTCGTTTTCACCGTGCACCAAGTGCTGTACACAACTCGACTTGCCGGAATACTACTGCTGTTTTCTCTCGCGCACCAAGTGCTGTACTCGGCTCTGCTGGCTGAACTAATACTGCTGTCCTCAGACTGCGTGATTATGAGCTCCCTCTCGGCGCTGTCACGTGACGTTCCCCTACCTTCTGCGGTCATACGTCACAAGTATAATCTCGACCACCATCATCTCGGCTATTAAGTAATACAATAACTTAAGGAATTATCTGCCTTTCTTCAAGTTATCACCATAAAGATTGCTTGACATTTATTCTCTTCTGAGATGATACAATATTATGTTCCATATAGATCTTAATAATACTTCAATATTCCTCCCATAATTCCATCTGCTTGACTGGTAGTGCCACCTTCATCCTTGGCCTCCTACGTCATTTCCTAACATTCTTCTCGACTCGATCTGAGCGCTATCTCTTCTACTTTTCCCCATAAATTTCAACTACGGCTCGATGTCAACTGGCGTAGCCGATAGCCTCAACTAGGTATCGTGTACATCTCTCCCGTACATCTCCTTTTTTTATCAGGCTTGAGAAAAAAAACCTCTCAGGCATTCTATACACAACATATGTACACGATAGCTCTGCAATCATCCTCTCACTCAGCATAATGATACTTTCTATTGCTAGCTGCGTTAAAACTCCCCACAACTTCATTAGTATTCATTCCCTCGGTGTACTACATCTTCTTAAATTAAATCCTCGTCCTTGACTTGATATGTTTCAACAATGATGATTGATTCCCAATGATTAGTATCCTGATTCGGCGTTAATTTGTCGTTTCTTTCTTCCTTCTCCACTCGTGCTTGCTCGATTAACATCTGTAATTGCCTCCTCGGGTGGTGTACTAGGCTGTCTATTCTCTTGCCTTGATCTCCCATACTCTTGATTATCCTGTCTTTCGTTTTGATCATTTCTCCTATTATTTTGATTGGACTGCTGATTTTGGTTCCAGTTGTATCTACCTCGATATTGATTATTATATCTGTTCCTATTTTGGTATCTGGAATTCTGATCATAGTTCTGTATCTACTGTTTCTTTTATCTTGATCATATGGTCTCTCATACGGTCCTTGATATCTATCATTCCCACGAACGTTGTGAATATTTCCTCTATTCCCTTCGTTTCTTCTGTTTCCCCAGGAATCTCTTCTATCTGTCTGTGCTGCGTTATCGACAACTACCGCATTCACTTCTTGCGTGTTTCGATTATCATTCCTTGAAGTTCTGGGTGTAATCTGAGCGCTTGTATAATCTAATCGGCGTAAGATATCATCATAGTGCTCAAGTGTTTTCGCTCCCGATGCTATGAGTGATCGTTGTACCTCGATTGGCAACTGTCTTGCTATAGCTTGCAAAAGTTCTTCTTCTGGCAATGGAGGAATCAAAAATTGTAATTTAGCCAATTGCGAAGTAAAGTAATTTGCATAATGCGTCGGATGCGACGTAGAGTAACGTTTCGAGTACATTTCTGTTCTTACGTTCAGCTGATCCTCTGCACTCCAAAATCTTCTTAAAAATGCTATGGCAAATTGTTCCATGTTCGCAAAGTTACTCCTAAATGCGCGAAACCAAGTTAACGCTGGCCCGTATAAGGCGCGTTCGACTACCCTTAGTTCTCTCTCCTTGGCTACTCTATGTTCCGCCATGTAATCGCGAATATCTCTCAGAAATTCGACTGGTGTGACTCCTGTGTTCCCCGAAAACTTCCTTGGTTTATCATCCAGATTTCTTATTATGGTCACTGGACCTGAGTATCGTTCACTCATACTAAACGTACTTCTATTCGGATTCGGATTATCATGAGGGGTTGAATTAGTCCTTTCGAAAGTAACATTCTGTTGCGTTTGACTATCTTCTCCCACGCTAACCTCTTGACTGTTCATACTGCGATCTATCGGTGTCTGATTTATCGATACTTCCCCCGTTGTAACACCTTGACTTGTGAAACTATTAATTATAGACTCTAGTTTAGTCATCCTATCTTCTGTTCGTTTTTCTACTGTCTTGACCTTAGTCTCCAAATTATCTAGCGACATAACATTCTGTGTTCTGTTACTCTCTTCCAAATCGTTCTTCAATTTGTCTATCTTATCCTCGCATGTTGTCTTTACTGACGCGACTTGTTCTTTTAACTGATCAACATCTGTCCTAAACTGAGCTGAATCTATCTTCATCGCTTCCTTATTCTCGGTAAACCTCGCTTCCAAATTCGCCATACCTGCGATTAATTTCTCATCCAGTCATGCACGTTTTTCTTTTGCTTCGGCATCGACTGCAATACTAGACATGTTATTCCGTAACTCCTCTAACACCTTACCTAAATCTTCTGCTGACATAATTATATCTTTCAATAAACGTTTTATTCAGAGACGTTAGATAGCAACACATCACAATGTATCAATTCCTGATTTCACTTGGGTATAAGAAAAATGACTTATAACTAAACATGATATAACACCAATATGATTAACATGATCACTGGAATGGGCATACAAGTATATTGTCTGACCAAGATTAATAAATTTTATAACACCATTAAATGAAATTGAGATCAATCTCTTCGTAATCTAAATCTGATGTGTTTTCATAGAATAAACAAAATCGAAGCCCCACATTGGGCGCCAATTCTCCCTCTCTCTCTCTCTGTACCCGTTCGTCCGAGAGATGCGATTACCCATCTGCTATTACATCGCATTCCTGGATTTCCAGGACAGAGCGGAGTTAAATGAACATGAAGTCAAATAAGGAATGTGTCGGAAATTCAGTTGAAATATCACAAAAGCCGAGGGTAACACGAGATAAAGTATCTCCAGGGTCGTTACGGGCTTAAATTTAATTTAAAAAATACAAATAGAAATGGGCGCCACCAACTGAATCCCTAGCAAACCACATCCTTCCTGGTTAAGCCTTAATTAAGACAAGGAAAGAAATAGGAAAATCACATCATCATCAGATCACAACTAAGATAAAAAACAAATTTATTCAACTTTGATAGTCAGAGAGAATTAAACACACATCCTACCTAAGAGTATGGTCGAATGCCAACGTTAAATTGTCATTGTCCAGAAAATCGAACCATCTCTATTCTATTCAAAGTGTATTCCATCCTCATAAAATATGAAAGTTTTCTAAAGTTCACTTGGGTTCTCAGGTTCACCGTAGCACTATGTCTATGCGTCACTGACATTCGTGATACCTGAGACCTAACTTCTCTTTAAGTTAACATCATGAATGTGGATGTAAAATATTAATGAATCTGTCTAAACACATATATTCTAATCACATATTTTAAATATCACCTAATTTTATGGCTTGAATGGCATTATTCAAATGCTGAAAAATCTTAGTAAATGCTCCTATAAATCGAATAATTAATTTACACTATATTTACACTGTCATTAATAATGCTTGTTTGTGAATCACAGAAAATCCACTACTCATTGGTTATAATCATCATCATCATCATTAAATATCTCTCACATTAGTTCTCATCTCAAAATTCATTATATTCATCTTAGAATAATTAATTCATTACCATCAAATCATTTAAATGAATATTATAATCATCAATTCATTATACTCTCTAGTTATTCACACACTCTCATTTCATCATCTTATTCAGATTAAATCATCTTAAATCATCCATATAAATTATTAATTCATTAATTCAAGTTGCAATTCTTCAAATCATTCAAATCATATCTCACAATTAAATTTATTTAAATCCATATAACTTTATTAATCATCAGCTTCTTTAATTAATTATCACCTTCTAATTCAGTTATTCATCATCTATTTAATCATCTATTAATTTATTTAAATCAGCTTATTTATTCAATTCATCCATTTATTTAATTCATTGATTTATTCCAAAATTTAAATTATCAATTTATTTAAATTTTATTCATCTGGTTATTTAGATTTTTATTTCATCGTGTCATTCAGATTTTTAATTCATTAGGTCAGATCATTAATATGCTTAAACTTCAGATTATTATTTCATTAATTATTATTATCAGAAAATCTTGTATTATCAACATTATTTATTTGTTTTATTTCCTAACAAATTGTTTAATATGGGTTATAGAACGTTGTCTTACAGTTTTATCACTTCCAAGTTATATCTCGTATTTAATTATCATGCCAAAAAATATTATTGCCTTCACAAAATCACATTGGATCTCACTATCCAAAACTTTATCGTATACTCTCACTTTATCAAATACCATATTTGAATACCATAATTATTCCAAGTAACACCATAACTATTCCACATACCACCATAACTATTCAGCGCACAGCATGAATCTCAAAATTTATGCTAGACTGGATTCGACAACTTCATGTCTGCCTCAAAATACATCAGCAATATATTGCAACTTCCACCTGGCAACTTCCAGAAAATTCCTATCACAAACTTCACTTAATCACGTTGCATGATCTACAAAAATATATAACTGGCTTCAAATTATCAACGCACACAATCTCCAATAACTGTAATTAATCTGATCACATCTAGACAACTTCTTAAACAATTAGGAAAAATATTACCTTAGTAATCGAAATCCAATTCAAGATCTGCTTTCAAATAGAGCATAAATTCTCTTAAAATTCTCAGAATTCACTTCACAGAAAAACACCAATGTGTTATAATCTCTCACATCAAAATATGTAATACTGATCTGCCTTGAAATAAATCTGACCATAAATGATTCATCTTACAAGATTCAATTACTTGAAATCCTTCTCAAAGGTATCAAACTCAATCACAAAAGAATATCAAAAGCATCAACTGTATCAGCTGTTAAATGAAAGTACTCTCAAAAGAGTATAGCAACAAAATATTGGATTGGCAAACAAGAATTACAAAATGTAACCCTGCTGACATTTATTTTTAATTTATTTAACAAAATTCGACTGATATGTGACTAGTAGTTTCTTGTTTGATCCTCTTACAATCTCAAGTACACTCGGATGATAAAAATGAGTTCCTCAATGGCAAGTCAGGTGTGTACCACCACGCAATCGCCTAAAGCGAAAGGCCTTGCCACGTAGACTAACATGATAATGCCCTGGGCGATGGGTCAGGTGTGTACCACCACGCAATCGTATAAAACGAAAGGCCCCATCTCGTAGACTGATGAGTGAATGTACCAGATTGGAATCAACAAGTCTCTAGTTGTCATATAAAAGCGATATTCATTCACTTGAGTGAATAAGATCTTAATATCTCCAAACAATCCAATAGAAAAAATCCCTACTGATGAATAATACACACTCGCTAGTATGCAATGAACTGACGAAGTAATTTAAATAATCCAATTGCAGATCACGAGTTCGAAATACTCGCCACAAAAAAAAATAACTATCCAAGAAAACTATCCTTACTGAAAAATGTCAAAAAGACCAAACATCTGCTTAATAAAGCCAACCAATGGTGAGAATGTCGTATAATGGTGCCTGCCATATCATATGGTAACGCCATATTCTAGCAAAATTGGAGCAAATAATGTCTAAGCCATGTCAAAATAATCGTAGAACTCCTACTAGAAATATATACAAGTATGCCCAGTGTTCATGAAAAAAAATCATATCAGGAAAGTCATAACTCTTACAATACCTTCTCATATCAGCTGTTAATATATTTCCAAGATCGTCGATTATCCTCGTGTGTGCAACAAATTTCTCGAAAGATCGACGGAAACATCGTATCACCCACTAATATAACGATCGCCTTCATATTCCAAGTGAATCTGCTGTTGGACATCCTCTTCTTCAGGAACCGAATCCATCGCTCTGTGGTGCCATCACGTCTCCGTATTCGCCTACTCCGACATGATGAACTGCATATTATCCATCACGGATACTGTCCAAATTCTTCCGTAAAAGTTCATAAACGTAGGGTACCCCATACTCTTCGACTATGTCACGCCACTGTCCCATACAATGTTCGGTTTGCATGTGATAAAAGTTAATCTCCACAGCGGCTGAATTTCATTTACAGAAAATAAATTGATTTTATAAAAGTGTATAAATTTCTTAAACACCCTGTAGCTGTGTTCGTAACTGATATTTCAGAATAGTTCATGAAAAACCATTATATTTCTGCACGTGCCAATGTTCCTTAAGTGCATATACTCGTAACCATTCATTTGCCTAAAAGCATTAATGTTGGCTTGACCCCATGGTCGCTTTAAATATTCCGGTATGAAATGCATTATTTAATAAGCCGTAATATCATTAGAATATATCTAAGTCCATTTGAAAGTTCACAATAGCAGTATATGATTACTATCTGCCTGCACAATTCGACTGTTGAATACAAGTCCAAACTTATAAAGTTGTAACAAAATGTCGAAATAAAGTTCAGCTTCGTGCATGTCGCCTGCTTATAAAATGTCGGAACCAGCACGCCTTGCTCTATCTCACTGTTCTAGAATGATCGACGCGTAAAACTGGCCTCGTCATATCGCTTCGCTGTGCTGTCCTGTGCTACGAATGCGGCTTGAAATAATGTTCTCAATCTTGTTACAATGCTGCTTATTTCTTTAACATTTGAAAAGCATTGCTGTTCTCATAACTGAAACCACGATGTTGGAAATACTCCTGTCCGAACACCGGCTCTCCTTTCGCTTTCACGGCCTGTATAGCTTGCCTCGCTAACCACTCCTCGCACTGCCCACCGTGCTTCTCTTGTCTTGACAGATTGACCTACTTTCGCTCTCCCAGCGTATGCTGCTATCAGCCCCGCTTGCTGAACTAATACTGTCGTTTTCACCGTGCACCAAGTGCTGTACACAACTCGACTTGCCGGAATACTACTGCTGTTTTCTCTCGCGCACCAAGTGCTGTACTCGGCTCTGCTGGCTGAACTAATACTGCTGTCCTCAGACTGCGTGATTATGAGCTCCCTCTCGGCGCTGTCACGTGACGTTCCCCTACCTTCTGCGGTCATACGTCACAAGTATAATCTCGACCACCATCATCTCGGCTATTAAGTAATACAATAACTTAAGGAATTATCTGCCTTTCTTCAAGTTATCACCATAAAGATAGCTTGACATTTATTCTCTTCTGATATGATACAATATTATGTTCCATATAGATCTTAATAATACTTCAATATTCCTCCCATAATTCCATCTGCTTGACTGGTAGTGCCACCTTCATCCTTGGCCTCCTACGTCATTTCCTAACATTCTTCTCGACACGATTTGAGCGCTATCTCTTCTACTTTTCCCCATAAATTTCAACTACGGCTCGATAACAACTGGCGTAGCCGACAGCCTCAACTAGGTATCGGGTACATCTCTCCCGTACATCTCCTTTTTTATCAGCCTTGAGAAAAAAATACTCTCAGGCATTCTATACACAACATATGTACACGATAGCTCTGCAATCATCCTCTCACTCAGCATAATGATACTTTCTATTGCTAGCTGCGTTAAAACTCCCCACAACTTCATTAGTATTCATTCCCTCGGTGTACTACATCTTCTTAAATTAAATCCTCGTCCTTGACTTGATATGTTTCAACAATGATGATTGATTCCCAATGATTAGTATCCTGATTCGGCGTTAATTTGTCGTTTCCCTCTTCCTTCTCCACTCGTGCTTGCTCGATTAACATCTGTAATTGCCTCCTCGGGTGGTGTACTAGGCTGTCTATTCTCTTGCCTTGATCTCCCATACTCTTGATTATCCTGTCTTTCGTTTTGATCATTTCTCCTATTATTTTGATTGGAATGCTGATTTTGGTTCCAGTTGTATCTACCTCGATATTGATTATTATATCTGTTCCTATTTTGGTATCTGGAATTCTGATCATAGTTCTGTATCTACTGTTTCTTGTATCTTGATCATATGGTCTCTCATACGGTCCTTGATATCTATCATTCCCACGAACGTTGTGAATATTTCCTCTATTCCCTTCGTTTCTTCTGTTTCCCCAGGAATCTCTTCTATCTGTCTGTGCTGCGTTATCGACAACTACCGCATTCACTTCTTGCGTGTTTCGATTATCATTCCTTGAAGTTCTGGGTGTAATCTGAGCGCTTGTATAATCTAATCGGCGTAAGATATCATCATAGTGCTCAAGTGTTTTCGCTCCCGATGCTATGAGTGATCGTTGTACCTCGATTGACAACTGTCTTGCTATAGCTTGCAAAAGTTCTTCTTCTGGCAATGGAGGAATCAAAAATTGTAATTTAGCCAATTGCGAAGTAAAGTAATTTGCATAATGCGTCGGATGCGACGTAGAGTAACGTTTCGAGTACATTTCTGCTCTTACGTTCAGCTGATCCTCTGCACTCCAAAATCTTCTTAAAAATGCTATGGCAAATTGTTCCATGTTCGCAAAGTTACTCCTAAATGCGCGAAACCAAGTTAACGCTGGCCCGTATAAGGCGCGTTCGACTACCCTTAGTTCTCTCTCCTTGGCTACTCTATGTTCCGCCATGTAATCGCGAATATCTCTCAGAAATTCGACTGGTGTGACTCCTGTGTTCCCCGAAAACTTCCTTGGTTTATCATCCAGATTTCTTATTATGGTCACTAGACCTGAGTATCGTTCACTCATACTAAACGTACTTCTATTCGGATTCGGATTATCATGAGGGGTTGAATTAGTCCTTTCGAAAGTAACATTCTGTTGCGTTTGACTATCTTCTCCCACGCTAACCTCTTGACTGTTCATACTGCGATCTATCGGTGTCTGATTTATCGATACTTCCCCCGTTGTAACACCTTGACTTGTGAAACTATTTATTATAGACTCTAGTTTAGTCATCCTATCTTCTGTTCGTTTTCTACTGTCTTGACCTTAGTCTCCAAATTATCTAACGACATAACATTCTGTGTTCTGTTACTCTCTTCCAAATCGTTCTTCAATTTGTCTATCTTATCTTCGCATGTTGTCTTTACTGACGCGACTTGTTCTTTTAACTGATCAACATCTGTCCTAAACTGAGCTGAATCTATCTTCATCGCTTCCTTATTCTCGGTAAACCTCGCTTCCAAATTCGCCATACCTGCGATTATTTTCTCATCCAGTCCTGCACGTTTTTCTTTTGCTTCGGCATCGACCTCACTATACCGTTCTTCCACTATTGCACCGACTCTAATTTTGAACAAAGCTAAGTTTTCATTAACCTTTTGATCTATGTCATCATCAATTTTCCTAATGTCTGCCTGAAATTGGTTTTCTAAGGATTTCAAGTTAGAATTAACCTCTCCTAATACTTCCTCTTTAACGGTCCCAATTACTGACTTTAAACTTTTGATTTCATTACCTAGATTCATTTCTAGACCTTTGATTTTGGATTCGAAAGATACTTCGGTAGACCACTCTTGTATTTTGCCTACATCTGCCACTAAACCATCAATGTCGAATCGTAATTTCGATACATCTGATTTAATATCTTTCTGTATAGACATAACATCTGTTCTCAAATTAAGAATATTTTCTTCCTCTCTACTTTCTAATTCAATAATATTTTTTCTTAACATTTGCAAATTTTCCTCTCCTTTTATTTCTACTGCCTTTATATCTAATTGTAAAGCCTTGAATATTTCATCATTCTTTAACGTTAATCTATTCTCCAAACTAGTTAAATTGTTTTTCAACTCTGTGTTAGTTTCTTCACTACGAGCTTGTAATCTAGTTTCTAACAATTTAAAACTATCCTTTAAGTTAGCTTCACTAGCTTTCAAATTGCTTTCAGTACTAGTCTGTAATCTAGTCTCTAATGATTTTAATTATTTTCATTGCTAGCCTGTAATGATCTCAAATTTTCTTCATTACTAGTCTGTAATAATTTCAATTCATCCCTACTACTGGACTGTAATCTTTCTTCCAATAATCTCAATTCATCTTTACTATTTGACTGTAACCTAGTCTCTAATGACTTTAAACTATCTTTCAGATTGCCTTCATTACTAGCCTGTAATGACTTTAAATTAGTTTCGTTGCTAATCTGTAATGACTTCATATTTTCCCTACATCTAGCTTCCGAATCGTTTATCTGTTCTTTGCTTTCTGATTCCATTCTAGCAATAGTTACTGCAATACTAGACATGTTATTCCGTAACTCCTCTAACACCTTACCTAAATCTTCTGCTGACATAATTATATCATTCAATAAACGTTTTATTCAGAGACGTTAGATAGCAACACATCACAATGTATCAATTCCTGATTTCACTTGGGTATAAGAAAAATGACTTATAACTAAACATGATATAACACTAATATGATTAACATGATCACTGGAATGGGCATACAAGTATATTGTCTGACCAAGATTAATAAATTTTATAACACCATTAAATTAAATTGAGAACAATCTCTCCGTAATCTAAATCTGATGTGTTTTCATAGAATAAACAAAATCGAAGTCCCACATTGGGCGCCAATTCTCCCTCACTCTCTCTCTGTACCCGTTCGTCCGAGGGATGCGATGACCCATCTGCTATTACATCGCATTCCTGGATTTCCAGGACAGAGCGGAGTTAAATGAACATGAAGTCAAATAAGGAATGTGTCGGAAATTCAGTTGAAATATCACAAAAGCAGAGGGTAACACGAGATAAAGTATCTCCAGGGTCGTTACGGGCTTAAATTTAATTTAAAAAATACAAATAGAAATTGGCGCCACCAACTGAATCCCTAGCAAACCACATCCTTCCTGGTTAAGCCTTAATTAAGACAAGGAAAGAAATAGGAAAATCACATCATCATCAGATCACAACTAAGATAAAAAAACAAATTTATTCAACTTTGATAGTCAGAGAGAATTAAACACCTATCCTACCTAAGAGTATGGTCGAATGCCAACGTTAAATTGTCATTGTCCAGAAAATCGAACCATCTCTATTCTATTCAAAGTGTATTCCATCCACATAAAATATGAAAGTTTTCTAAAGTTCACTTGGGTTCTCAGGTTCACCGTAGCACTATGTCTATGCGTCACTGACATTCGTGATACCTGAGACCTAACTTCTCTTTAAGTTAACATCATGAATGTGGATGTAAAATATTAATGAATCTGTCTAAACACATATATTCTAATCACATATTTTAAATATCACCTAATTTTATGGCTTGAATGGTGGAAGAGGGTATGCTGCACCCTTTTTGGGATTTCGAAAAGATGTAAGGTTTCGGACACAGGGATTGAATCTTGGGTGATGGAAGAGACCAAGATTAGAATTTGCCTTTGCGTTTATTAAAATTTTTAAACAGCATATAAAGTTACTTCTAATAAATATAGCTTTAAGAATTAACAAGAAGAAGAATAAAAATGCAAATTCAAAATGCAATATTTTTAAAACAGCGTATAAAGTTACTCCTAATAAATATAGTTTTAAGAATTAACAAGGAGAATAATAAAAATGCAAATTTTCAAGTTTCTCCAGGAAAAGGAAACGGTTAACAAAGTTCCCTTATGAGGGATTAAAAATTTATATTGTTCATAAAAAGAGAGACATAATTATAAATACCTAAACGAGGAACTCTTAATGATTAACCATGATGAATATGATACCACCTTTCAATGAGGTGAAAATACATAACCCTTTCTTTAGGCCAGCAAACCCTTGGCTGGAAACAGTTGGTTGGTCCGCAAGGGGCTGATGCTTTGAAGTGGCAGTTCTATTTGCCCGCACAGGGCTGATGCTCGTGGTTAATGCGCCCACACTCCAGCAGCGCTGGTTCAGAGCCAAGGTTTTGGCGATGTTCAGTCGTGATGACGAGAGTTGACCAGCAGTGAGATGTTTCTTGGTGTTAACATCTCCGCTGGTTCGAGAAGTTGTCTTTTCCTTAGGCAGACCTTGAACTGAGTACAGCGTTTGTAGAGCATGCCCAGCCGTCAGCTGGAGCAAAGGTTGGCCAGGAGCCTAACTCCGTGATGACGTGACGCAGGGCCTTCGGCAAGACCGTGCCACCAGAGGGTAATGACCCCCGGCAAGCTTGTAGTAGCAAGTGAGTGAAGATGGAGAGAGACAACCCATAGGCCGATGGACCTACGGTTATATAGCAGTAGTGACGTCAGCGCGCCGAATCTTCCAGAATGAAGGAGGAGTGAAAGAGCAGCCAATCAAAGCACAGCCCCATGCACATTGCGAGCGTTGCCGCTGGGGCAAGCACAGAACCTCGTGAGAGAATGTGACGGTATGGTGCGTCTAGAAAGACACTTCAAAAAAAAGGTAAGTACATGAATAATAAAGAACAACAATTCAGATGAAACATAAGTTAAATAAATAAATAATTAATCAGAACACCGCGTTCATACTGCAATTATAAAGGAAAAATAATGGGGCAGAAATAGAACGTGTTTTTCAAACCGTGCGGGAAACATAGCCTACAAAAAACATTCGCAAAAGCGAACATGCTGGGAGGGGCGAGAAAAAATTGCAGTAAGAAAGCGCAGAAGTTAGGCCTCGCGTGGCAAAGGAGCAATCATAGTGATTGGCCTAAGAAAATGGCCAGCAGAAGTCTGCAGTTTTACCACGCGAACCCTACCATCTCTGCCAGGAAAGCACTCAACAACCCTACCCAAATTCCAGACAAGAGGAGGACTAGGGTCTTTCAAAAGCACCAAGTCCCCCACCTGAAGGTTAGAGCAGGAAACAAGCCATTTACCACGCAGCTGAAGCAAACCGAGGTATTCCAACCTCCAGCGGCGCCAAAAATTATTGCGCAAACTTTCAATTTTGCGCCAAGAAATGGCTAAAGAAGATTGAGAATTAGAATATAACAAAGGGGGAGAGGCAGTCAAAGGACCACCGATAAGAAAATGGCCTGGCGTTAATAGCAGAAAATCTGAAGGATCATTAGATAAGGGTGATAAAGGACGAGAATTAATTATGCCCTCAATAAAAATAATTAAGGAATTAAACTCTTCATGAGAAAGGGGGTGTGGCCACAAACACGTCTAAGGTGCTTCTTGGTGAGTTTCACACAAGACTCCCACCTCCCACCTTGATGAGGTGCATAAGGGGGGATGAAGTGCCACTTGAAATTTCTCTGGTGAGCATAATCAGTAATCCTTTCCAGCGCTGAATTTTGAGTAAGAGCTCTCTTAATTTGCTCAGAAGCTCCGATAAAATTTTTAGCATTGTCTGAGAATACTTCTGAAGGAAGACCTCTGCGAGCTGAAAATCTGGCAAAGGCTGCCAAAAAGTAAGCAGTAGAGGCGTTGGTAACTAGTTCTAAGTGAACTGCTCCGGTGACCATACATACAAACAGCGAAATATAGAGTTTTCCAAAAATACATTTTTTGGCCTCAGGAGAATTTCTTCTGTAAACAAAAGGCCCGGAATAATCCACCCCCGTAAAGGTAAAGGGTCTAGCAGGCGCGGATCTAAAGTTGGGAAGATCACCCATGAGCTGAGCGGTAACTTTAGGGTTGGATTTAAAACATGGAATGCACTTCCGGATGACAGAGGTAACTTCGTGGACTCCGTTTATGGGCCAATACCTTTCACGAATGATAGAAAGTAATGTACGAGTTCCAGCATGAATATGCTGGTAATGAAACTGACGAATGATTAAGGAAGTGACATGATGCTTTGAGGGAAGAATAATTGGATGTTTTTTATCCTCAGAAAGATCAGCCAAAGATAAACGTCCTCCTACTCTTAATAAACCATCAGTATCCAAAAAGGGGGCGAGTGAGGAAAGCCTACTCGATTTCTTAAGGGATTGACCTTGGGACAACACCAGACATTCTTCAGAGAATATTTCTTGTTGAGTAAGCCATAAGATTTTTGTAGTGGCTAAACCTAATTCAGAAAGGGTTAAATATGGCTTAGGAAAAAGGGGTTGTTCTACCACAAAATATTTCCATCGAAGGAGATAAGCCATAACCCTCACCAATTTATGGAAAGAGGAATATCGCTGCAAGAGAAGGGGAGAGTCAGAAACGAGAAGAGAAGATCCAGTAACCTTACCAGCATCCGGCAAGTCTGATAACTCCGGAAGAGGAAAATTTGGCAAAGCGGAGGGTTCTTGCAGAAGCCAACGGGGACCTTGCCAGTATAATGTCAGGTTAGCCAACATAAGAGGGGAACATCCCCGAGAAATGACATCTGCAGGGTTCTCCTTGCCAGATACATGATGCCATTGTTCAAGGTTAGACAATTGTTGAATTTTAGACACTCTATTAGCTACAAACACCTGCCAATGCGAGGGAGGTCTGGCAATCCATGCCAACGTGATGGCTGAGTCACTCCAAAAGTAAGTTTTAATAAATCGGATTTTCAAAGATTGACGGATTTTGACCGATAATTCAACCGCCAAAAGAGCAGCACAAAGTTCCAGCCGTGGCAAGGATAAAGATTTAAGAGGGGCCACCTTTGACTTAGCGCAAATTAAATTGGAAAAGAAATATGACTGGACAAAATTACGGCAAACAATATACGCACAACATCCATAAGCTTTCAATGAGCTATCGGCAAAGATGTGAAGTTCATATCCTCCACAGGAGGGAGAGGGAATAATCACTCGCGGGATAATAACATTAGAAAGATCTTCTAAACTATTTCTATAAGAAATCCATTTTTTTTGCAACTCGGAAGGGACTGGTTCATCCCAACCAGTTTTCAAGGACCAAAGGTCTTGCATGAAAAGCTTTGCTGTGACGATGATTGGCGCCAAAAATTGGAGAGGATCAAATATCTTTGCAATCTCAGACAAAATTTGCCGCTTAGTTTGCGGTTTGATGTCACTGAGATTAATTTTGAAAAAGAAAAAATCCTTTTGAGGACTCCAATAGATGCCTAGAGTTTTGATGGAATTACTTTCCTGAAGAAGCTCTACTGAGTCATTATAGACTGAAGTTAATGGAAATTTAGAAAGAAATTCTTCCGAATTAGAGTTCCACTTGCACAAGGAAAATCCGCCTCCCAAAAGCAAGGCTGTCAAATCTTTAGAGACCTGCAGTGCTTCAGATACTGACTCAAATGAATGAAGAAAATCGTCAACGTAGAATGATGATTTTAACACTTCAGAAGCCTTAGGAGAATACAACGGGCCATCCTGTTCAGCAAGTAATTTCAACGTACGTATGGCTAAAAAAGCAGAGGGCTTTAGTCCATAGGTTAATGTTTTTAGCCGAAAAATCTTGACAGGTTTAGTAGGCTCGTCGCGCCAAAGAATTCTCTGAAGGTCGCGCTGTTGTTGATCGACCAAAATCTGCCTATACATCTGCTTGATATCAGATATCACTGCGATAGGGAACAAGCGAAAATTCATCAAAACAGAAGAAATGTCAGATTGAATTGGAGGGCCTGATAATAATGTGTCATTCAGAGAAGTTCCATTGGCATCCAATGCAGAGCCATTAAAGACCACTCTTATGTTTTCCTTTAAAATCTCATTCTTCCAAACTGGATGATGATTGAGGTAAATGACTTCAGATGGGGTATAAGAAGCATCATCTTTCTTGGTAACAACCTCCATGTGATCAAGTGCCTCATATTCCTCCATAAATGTGGAGTATTGAGTTTTAACAACAGGGTCACGTTTAAATTTGCTTTCCACAGCATAGAGTGCTCTAAGAGCCCTAGGGTGTGTTTCAAATAAAAGAGGTGGATTATCCACTCGGGGCATTGTTACGACAAATCTACCCTCTGAATTGCGTTTGGTTGTTTCGCGAAACAGTTTTTCACACATTTCATTTTCAACTCAGGAAGGTGAAACTGAATCTATAGTTTCGATTTTCCAAAATCTTTCTAAGTTGTAATCGAGACTGGTATTGACAAAATGACATTGTGAAAAATTTTGAAATGACTTACGAGGGATCTGACCCGTTACTAACCAACCTAGCTTGGTATGATGAACAAACACTCCTGGTGATATTTTAACCTTAGAGCTAAGGAGACATTGCCAAAATACTTGGGCACTGAGAAGTATGTCTACTGGAGCGCTCGTATTAAATGTTGGATCTGCCAACTGAATGTTATGAGGAAATTGCCAATTTCTAATTTCAAAAGAAGTACTAGGGGTATTACTGCCAATAGTATCAATGGCAAGACAATTCAACTGAAATGTTGTGTTATAATTAACAGCATCTTTGATGTGAACACGAACAAAATGCAAAGATTTAACATTGCTATTGTTAATACCGGTAACCTGAATTAATGTAGGTTGCTTGGGAAGACCAAGTTTCTTAATGAGACGCTCACTTATGAAGTCATGGGTGGCGGCATTATCCAATAAGGCACGTGCTTCAAGCCATCTACCAGAGGAATCTTGAACTTTTAATAACACGGTTGATAGTAGCACCTGGGAACTACGAATAGAGCTAGAGCTCTGAGTATAAGATTGCGCATTGGCTCCTGGGGATGTATCTTTAGAACATCCAGGGGAAGGAGCCTGACGTGGCTTTTCAAACCTATGAAGCAAGGTATGATGTTGAGCCTTGCAATGGGAGCAAGTATTTTTAGATACGCAATCAGGCACCATATGCCTAGCTGATAGACAGTTGTAGCAATATCTTTTTTGAGCTATTAATTTGCGTCTTTCGTCGGTAGAAAGGGCTTTAAAGGCAACGCAGGAATATAACCTGTGAGGCGCTTTACAGAGAATACAATCTGTTGAATTATGTTGAACAGTAAAGACAGCAGATTTGTTTATTTTAGTACCGACTGACTTCACAACATTAGATTTGTTACCTGCACTTCCTGACATATGACAGGCTACGGCTGATAAAACCTGACATCTATTATTTATAAACGTAAGCAATGAGCCATAGGTATATGAAGTGTCATTTGTTAGTTCCCTCTCCCATGCCTTTAAGGTTGATGAATCAAATTTAGAAGTAACCAAGTGAACTAAGAATAGATCCCAATGCTCGACCGGTTGATTCAACCGTGCCAATGCTCTGACGTGTAGTTGGACCGTGTCACTTAAGGCTCGCAGTGTTGACAAGCTGTCAGTTCGCAATGCGGGCAGGTTAAATAAGGCTTGAATATGCCTCTGTAAGCATAATTTTTCGTTGCCATAACGGCCTTTAAGAAGCTCTATAGCAATGTTATAGTTTTCCCCTGTTAAGGGGAGTTCTCTTATAAGTTGAAGGGGTGGTCCCTGCAAAATGGATTCTAAGTAATGAAATTTCTGAATTTCTGGAAGTGTGGCATTATCATGTACTAATGAACTGAACAATTCAAAGAATGATTGCCACATCTCTTCCTTTCCTGAAAAATGCGGAATTTCAATTTTAGGTAGCAATGGTTTGATACCATTCCCATGGTCGCTAATTCTTCCTTGAGTTTCCTCTACCTTCAACGCCAGGGTCAAAGTTCTAACTAATGCCACAGCCTGAGCGTGTGTATCAAAGTAATTACTCTCTACTTCTTCCCTATCTGATTGATGTTCTGGACTTTTGATTTCAATTTCAAGTTGCACGAGATCATATTTCTCGTACGCCTGTTCAAAAGCTTTTAAACGCTGAGATATAATGTCAAGGTTTTGTTCCTCTTTCGGTAGAGTAGCTAAATATTTTTGAAAACGGGTGAGTTGACCTTTGTAGGCCGCCCGAGAGTTTAACAGTTTATCATCTATTATTACTGGCATGGCTGGACAGTTGGAACAACTCACTTACCAAAGCTGCTTGCGGCACCAGACAGACCTGCTTTCCGGAAAGAAACCAGTTGTGTAGTATGCTGGGATTGTTTCCGCTTTCCCGCAGATCTCCTGCGCTAGCCAAGATATACTGAAATGTATAAGACAAATATTAGATTGCACAAGTTTTTTTTTTTTTAGAATAGAATTTGTGATCTCAGAATGAAGGTTCTGGGTTCGATCCGGGGTTGAGGTACCATGGAAAAGGGTATGCTGCACCCTTTTTGGGATTTCGAAAAGATGTAAGGTTTCGGACACAGGGATTGAATCTTGGGTGATGGAAGAGACCAAGATTAGAATTTGCCTTTGCGTTTATTAAAGTTTTTAAACAGCATATAAAGTTACTTCTAATAAATATAGCTTTAAGAATTAACAAGAAGAAGAATAAAAATGCAAATTCAAAATGCAATATTTTTAAAACAGCGTATAAAGTTACTCCTAATAAATATAGTTTTAAGAATTAACAAGGAGAATAATAAAAATGCAAATTTTCAAGTTTCTCCAGGAAACGGAAACGGTTAACAAAGTTCCCTTATGAGGGATTAAAAATTTATATTGTTCATAAAAAGAGAGACATAATTATAAATACCTAAACGAGGAACTCTTAATGATTAACCATGATGAATATGATACCACCTTTCAATGAGGTGAAAATACATAACCCTTTCTTTAGGCCAGCAAACCCTTGGCTGGAAACAGTTGGTTGGTCCGCAAGGGGCTGATGCTTTGAAGTGGCAGTTCTATTTGCCCGCACAGGGCTGATGCTCGTGGTTAATGCGCCCACACTCCAGCAGCGCTGGTTCAGAGCCAAGGTTTTGGCGATGTTCAGTCGTGATGACGAGAGTTGACCAGCAGTGAGATGTTTCTTGGTGTTAACATCTCCGCTGGTTCGAGAAGTTGTCTTTTCCTTAGGCTGACCTTGAACTGAGTACAGCGTTTGTAGAGCATGCCCAGCCGTCAGCTGGAGCAAAGGTTGGCCAGGAGCCTAACTCCGTGATGACGTGACGCAGGGCCTTCGGCAAGACCGTGCCACCAGAGGGTAATGACCCCCGGCAAGCTTGTAGTAGCAAGTGAGTGAAGATGGAGAGAGACAACCCATAGGCCGATGGACCTACGGTTATATAGCAGTAGTGACGTCAGCGCGCCGAATCTTCCAGAATGAAGGAGGAGTGAAAGAGCAGCCAATCAAAGCACAGCCCCATGCACATTGCGAGCGTTGCCGCTGGGGCAAGCACAGAACCTCGTGAGAGAATGTGACGGTATGGTGCGTCTAGAAAGACACTTCAAAAAAAAAAAGGTAAGTACATGAATAATAAAGAACAACAATTCAGATGAAACATAAGTTAAATAAATAAATAAATAATCAGAACACCGCGTTCATACTGCAATTATAAAGGAAAAATAGTGGGGCAGAAATAGAACGTGTTTTTCAAACCGTGCGGGAAACATAGCCTACAAAAAACATTCGCAAAAGCGAACAAATGGCATTATTCAAATGCTGAAAAACCTTAGTAAATGCTCCTATAAATCGAATAATTAATTTACACTATATTTACACTGTCATTAATAATGCTTGTTTGTGAATCACAGAAAATCCACTACTCATTGGTTATAATCATCATCATCATCATTAAATATATCTCACATTAGTTCTCATCTCAAAATTCATTATATTCATCTTAGAATAATTAATTCATTACCATCAAATCATTCAAATGAATATTATAATCATCAATTCATTATACTCTCTAATTATTCACACACTCTCATTTCATCATCTTATTCAGATTAAATCATCTTAAATCATCCATATAAATTATTAATTCATTAATTCAAGTTGCAATTCTTCAAATCATTCAAATCATATCTCACAATTAAATTTATTTAAATCCATATAACTTTATTAATCATCAGCTTCTTTAATTAATTATCACCTTCTAATTCAGTTATTCATCATCTATTTAATCATCTATTAATTTATTTAAATCAGCTTATTTATTCAATTCATCCATTTATTTAATTCATTGATTTATTCCAAAATTTAATTTATCAGTTTATTTAAATTTTATTCATCTGGTTATTTAGATTTTTATTTCATCGAGTCATTCAGATTTTTAATTCATTAGGTCAGATCATTAATATGCTTAAACTTCAGATTATTATTTCATTAATTATTATTATCAGAAAATCTTGTATTATCAACATTATTTATTTGTTTAAGTTCCTAACAAATTGTTTAATATGGGTTATAGAACGTTGTCTTACAGTTTTATCACTTCCAAGTTATATCTCGTATTTAATTATCATGCCAAAAAATATTATTGCCTTCACAAAATCACGTTGGATCTCACTATCCAAAACTTCATCGTATACTCTCACTTTACCAAATACCATATTTGAATACTATAATTATTCCACGTAACACCATAACTATTCCACATACCACCATAACTATTCAGCGCACAGCATGAGACTCAAAATTTATGCTAGACTGGGTTCGACAACCTCATGTCTGCCTCAAAATACATCAGCAATATATTGCAACTTCCACCTGGCAACTTCCAGAAAATTCCTATCACAAACTTCACTTAATCACGTTGCATGATCTACAAAAATATATAACTGGCTTCAAATTATCAACGCACACAATCTCCAATAACTGTAATTAATCTGATCACATCTAGACAACTTCTTAAACAATTAGGAAAAACATTACCTTAGTAATCGAAATCCAATTCAAGATCTGCTTTCAAATAGAGCATACATTCTCTTAAAATTCTCAGAATTCACTTCACAGAAAAACACCAATGTGTTATAATCTCTCACATCAAAATATGTAATACTGATCTGCCTCGAAATAAATCTGACCATAAATGATTCATCTTACAAGATTCAATTACTTGAAATCCTTCTCAAAGTTATCAAACTCAATCACAAAAGAATATCAAAAGCATCAACTGTATCAGCTGTTAAATGAAAGTACTCTCAAAAGAGTATAGCAACAAAATATTGGATTGGCAAACAAGAATTACAAAATGTAACCCTGCTGACATTTATTTTTAATTTATTTAACAAAATTCGACTGATATGTGACTAGTAGTTTCTTGTTTGATCCTCTTACAATCTCAAGTACACTCGGATGATAAAAATGAGTTCCTCAATGGCAAGTCAGGTGTGTACCACCACGCAATCGCCTAAAGCGAAAGGCCTTGCCACGTAGACTAACATGATAATGCCCTGGGCGATGGGTCAGGTGTGTACCACCACGCAATCGTATAAAACGAAAGGCCCCATCTCGTAGACTGATGAGTGAATGTACCAGATTGGAATCAACAAGTCTCTAGTTGTCATATAAAAGCGATATTCATTCACTTGAGTGAATAAGATCTTAATATCTCCAAACAATCCAATAGAAAAAATCCCTACTGAGGAATAATACACACTCGCTAGTATGCAATGAACTGACGAAGTAATTTAAATAATCCAATTGCAGATCACGAGTTCGAAATATTCGCCACAAAAAAATAACTATCCAAGAAAACTATCCTTACTGAAAAATGTCAAAAAGACCAAACATCTGCTTAATAAAGCCAACCAATGGTGAGAATGTCGTATAGTGGTGCCTGCCATATCATATGGTAACGCCATATTCTAGCAAAATTGGAGCAAATAATGTCTAAGCCATGTCAAAATAATCGTAGAACTCCTACTAGAAATATATACAAGTATGCCCAGTGTTCATGAAAAAAAAAATCATATCAGGAAAGTCATAACTCTTACAATACCTTCTCATATCAGCTGTTAATATATTTCCAAGATCGTCGATTATCCTCGTGTGTGCAACAAATTTCTCGAAAGATCGACGGAAACATCGTATCACCCACTAATATAACGATCGCATTCATATTCCAAGTGAATCTGCTGTTGGACATCCTCTTCTTCAGGAACCGAATCCATCGCTCTGTGGTGCCATCACGTCTCCGTATTCGCCTACTCCGACATGATGAACTGCATATTATCCATCACGGATACTGTCCAAATTCTTCCGTAAAAGTTCATAAACGTAGGGTATCCCATACTCTTCGACTATGTCACGCCACTGTCCCATACAATGTTCGGTTTGCATGTGATAAAAGTTAATCTCCACAGCGGCTGAATTTCACTTACAGAAAATAAATTGATTTTATAAAAGTGTATAAATTTCTTAAACATCCTGTAGCTGTGTTCGTAACTGATATTTCAGAATAGTTCATGAAAAACCATTATATTGCTGCACGTGCCAATGCTCCTTAAGTGCATATACTCGTAACAATTCATTTGCCTAAAAGCATTAATGTTGGCTTGACCCAATGGTCGCTTTAAATATTCCAGTATGAAATGCATTATTTAATAAGCCGTAATATCATTGGAATATATCTAAGTCCATTTGAAAGTTCACAATAGCAGTATATGATTACTATCTGCCTGCACAATTCGACTGTTGAATACAAGTCCAAACTTATAAAGTTGTAACAAAATGTCGAAATAAAGTTCAGCTTCGTGCATGACGCCTGCTTATAAAATGTCGGAACCAGCACGCCTTGCTCTATCTCACTGTTCTAGAATGATCGACGCGTAAAACTGGCCTCGTCATATCGCTTCGCTGTGCTGTCCTGTGCTACAGATGCGGCTTGAAATAATGTTCTCAATCTTGTTACAATGCTGCTTATTTATTTAACATTTGAAAAGCATTGCTGTTCGCATAACTGAAACCACGATGTTGGAAATACTCCTGTCCGAACACCGGCTCTCCTTTCGCTTTCACGGCCTGTATAGCTTGCCTCGCTAACCACTCCTCGCACTGCCCACCGTGCTTCTCTTGTCTTGACTGACTGACCTACTTTCGCTCTCCCAGCGTATGCTGCTATCAGCCCCGCTTGCTGAACTAATACTGTCGTTTTCACCGTGCACCAAGTGCTGTACACAACTCGACTTGCCGGAATACTACTGCTGTTTTCTCTCGCGCACCGAGTGCTGTACTCGGCTCTGCTGGCTGAACTAATACTGCTGTCCTCAGACTGCGTGATTATGAGCTCCCTCTCGGCGCTGTCACGTGACGTTCCCCTACCTTCTGCGGTCATGCGTCACAAGTATAATCTCGACCACCATCATCTCGGCTATTAAGTAATACAATAACTTAAGGAATTATCTGCCTTTCTTCAAGTTATCACCATAAAGATTGCTTGACATTTATTCTCTTCTGAGATGATATAATATTATGTTCCATATAGATCTTAATACTACTTCAATATTCCTCCCATAATTCCATCTGCTTGACTGGTAGTGCCACCTTCATCCTTGGCCTCCTACGTCATTTCCTAACATTCTTCTCGACTCGATCTGAGCGCTATCTCTTCTACTTTTCCCCATAAATTTCAACTACGGCTCGATGTCAACTGGCGTAGCCGATAGCCTCAACTAGATATCGGGTACAGTATTCGTGATCGGGGTGCTGTCTCACTGTCAGACAGCTACTCAATTGTCCTCACGAGGCTGAGTGCACCCCGTTCCAACCCTCACGTCAGTTTTAAAATCCCTGACGGAGCCGGGGATCGAACCCGGGGCCTACGGGTGAGAGGCAGGCGCGCTACCCCATCACCACGGGGCCGGCTTAGTCAGATGGAAATACTGAATCTGATCTCGTGCAAGTGCGTTGTCATGGCAACGTCTGATGGCTCATCCCTCATTATTTTAGTAGTGTTGCCATGGCAACCTCTGATTGCTCTTGGCATTTTCTTATAATTCCGAAATCATTTTTCTCATCCCTTGGCGTAATGGTGGGTCATATCTAAAATTCTTTCAGACAAACGTTTTAGGTAACTATTAGGGGAATATTGTCCAATTTGTACGGTTTTGATATTGTGCCTATTAAGAGAGATATGATTAATGTTTCCCAAAAAAACCACTTTTTCCCAACCCTTTGGTCAATGGTTGGTGCTATAAAAAAAACTCTTCAAACATAAATTTTGGGCTTTATCCGACACATAGTAAGAACGTTGAACGGATTCGATATTTCACATATTAAGAGAGTTATAGCAATATTTCGTTTTTTCGAAAAAAAGCCCCCCATTTTCACCCCCTTCTACCGATTTAGCCCAGTAACGAACTCGACCGAGATTTTATAGGTATACATATTCGGTAAAAAGTGATTGGTGCAAAATTACGGCAATTATCGTGTCCACTAGAAACTGATATATATATACCGTATAATATAGGCTATATATAAACTTTTGAACTGACGTTGGTTTTGGGGTCTGGGGGATGTGAAACGCGAAGATATGTCGAAATTTTCCGGAAGTCGAAACATGGTACCCATTGCAATAGTTAGCTTTCTAATGAAATCTACCTCTGGTTGGTTCCTCAGTTTAGGGGCTGCGACAACGCGGTCATCTAACCCCGTGTACTTTGGGTGAGTGTCGAATCTGTCTGATAAACGGTGTGAATTGTAATGGCTGTATTAGTCTGTAATTCAGGTAAGGACTGCAGACGGTCAATTTCAAGCAGTAGTTCCTAATATTGCTACCAGGTACTACCGTCAATGACACCTAGCTGTGAACTTGGCTACTAGATGCCACCCCAACCAGCAACTCGTAACGAACGTTGGAACTTCCCCACCAAAGGAAAGCATATTGAGGGATTTTAGCGCTCTTAGAAAATCCGACGACTTCGGCCGGCTTTGAAACCGCGACCTTGGGCATAGACATTCTGCATGCTACCAGTTACGTCACCGAAGCCGCTTCCCACTTAGTCAGATGTCAAAGTCAACCTCTGGCACCATCCAGCCCATGACGGGCTAAGGCCGACCAAGCGACCGCTGCCTAGCCATTTGGCCTGCAGATATTGGGGTGACGCGTGATCAGCGCGTCGGGTCCCCTCGGCCGTTAATCTTGGTATTCGTGATCGGGGTGCTGTCTCACTGTCAGACAGCTACTCAATTGTCCTCACGAGGCTGAGTGCACCCCGTTCCAACCCTCACGTCAGTTTTAAAATCATACTATGTGTCGGATAAAGCCCAAAAATTCCCCATCAAAGGAAAGCATACTGAGGGATTTTAGCGCTCTTAGAAAATCCGACGACTTCGGCATACATATATATATATATATATATATATATATATATATATATATATATATACATAAATTATATATAAACTTTTGAACTGACGGTGGTTTTGGGGTCTGGGGGATGTGAAACGCGAAGATATGTCGAAATTTTCCGGAAGTCGAACATGGGACCCATTGCAATAGTTATAACGTTTACTGAGACCACATAGGCGGTGATTCGTTTATATAAAAATGCTTAGTGTTCTTTGGAGGTGGCGTTGGTGCACTTGAGTGGAGGAAACTTGAACTAGTGAAACGAGAGTGTCAACTTTGAAGATAGCAGGGATGAGTTTAGACAATGAGAGTTGAACTTTGATAAATAATAAAAAGTGATTGGAGGTTATTGCAGATTATAAAAGAAATGTGTTTGTATAAAAAAACGCGAAGGAGAATATACTTGTTTAATCTGTCTTATTTAATACGTCGTATTAGTTATAGTATTACGGCTTCATCTATAGCTCTTCCACGGCAGTAAAAATTAATAAAGGATATAAAGACTAATGATATAACTTGGAAATGATATCATTGTGACTACTGTACATTACAGGAACCATTTAAATATACATCCCATAATACCACTAAATAGTAAGTAGCATTCCAATGATTTATTTTTATGTTGCAGTATAATATTAAGCTGCCTTGTTTACTGTAGTGTCCTGGTTGGTGTTATAAACATACCACACCTTGAGATGAATGAGTTCTTGTGTCTGTATTAAGATTATATTTATTCATAATAGACTATTCTATCTATGAATTGGCGCCCTCCCGGAAACTTATATTTATATCTCGATAAGAACCAATTACAAATGACACCTCAACGTCGGGCACGAGAACCAGTACACATCAGTGTAGGGGGTGAGAATGCATATATATTGTGCGAGTGATTTTGGGGCTTGTGTTTAGAAGTGTAATTCAGTATGTCGGAGAAAGATATGAAGCTAAGAAGTGGTCTTGATAGTGAAGAGAGCGTAGATGATAATACTATGATGTCAGAGAGTAACCCGAATACTAGTAAAGAGAAAGGAATTTCGGAAGATTCATTAGCTGCAATCATGAGAATGCTGAGTGAAAGATTTGATGAAAGTAAGAAAGATAATCAGGAGATGCGAGAGGAAATAAGTAGGCAAAATCAGGATATGAGAGAGGAAATAAGTAGGCAAAATCAGAAGATGAGAGAGACGATAGATAAAAATAATAAGGAAATTCATCAAAGGTTAGACAATGTGGTCAAGGAAAATGAGGAATTAAATAGGAAGTATGGGACTCTGCAGGAGAGTATTCAGGGGGTGAAACAGGATATCAGATGTGAAATTAAGAATATGTTAGAAGAAGAGGCTAAAAGTATTATAAAGGAAGAAAAGGCTGTAGGTGAAAGTAGTTTGGAGTTAAAGGAGATGGTAGATGAAAGTAGCATAGAGTTAGAGGAAATTGTAAATGAGAATAGAGTAGAGGAGAGGAAGAATTTGTTAGAGGAGACGTTACGCGAAAGTAGCATAGAGTTAGAGGAAATTGTAGGGGAGAATAGAGTAGATGAGAGGAAGATAGTTGAGCTTGAAGTAAAATTACGATATAAGATAAGGCGATGTTGTAAAGGCATATATTGGAGAGGACGTAGTACGCGTCAAAGAGGAATCAGATGTGGAGGTAGACGCCGCGGTTGTATAGGTCGAAATCGCTTAGGTTATAGAGGTAGACGTGGGATAGGCCATAATAGGCAAAGAAGAAAGAAAGGTTGTAGAGGTAGACGTAGAGGTCGCCACCGACACAGCAGAGGAGGACGCTTTAATGGAAATAGAGAGGATGGATATTGTAGGCGTGATAACGATGAAAATGGTACTGGGGATACGTCTCGTTTTAGAATAAATGATACAGATAGGTCCAGAAGAGCAGTAGGAGTTCGCTATATTAGAGCATGGACAAGACATACAGCCCAATGCTATAATGAATCTAATGATGATGATGATGATGATAATGAGCCTAAATGTATTGACAATTTTGATAAAGTTGATGTCAAGAAAAGAGTTAACTTGGAAGTTAAAGCTGGGAAGAAAATCCATAGAGACACTGAATTAAGAGAACGAGAAGAAAAGGTTATATTACTTAGATGTATATTTGAAGTTGTCAAGATCATTTTTTATCTGGACGTAAAATTAATGTCTTGGGGGCACGTACCGCTATTTGTTGTTCTAGTTATGAATTCAGTATTGGAGGCATATACAGTATATGTCTATTTTCTTAATTTTTGATACAGTTGCACAATGTATATGTATTCGTTTGTATGCTGTAATGTATATGTTTTTCATTGTGTGTGTTACCTAGTATCTTTCTTAATTTTGAGTTATGCTGTGGATATTTTTCGTTATCTTCTATTTAACCTTTTGTCCATTCATATTATAGCAGCTTTTGTTTTTTTACTTGATTTTGTGTAGTAATTCTGAACAATTAAAATATAGTCATTTAGACTTTCACGGCCCGTGTTATTATTCATAATGTTGAATTTTGGGCTTATGCCGTGTTTTATTATATTGCAATTCGACGCGTTTCGAAAGAAACCATGTCTTTCATCGTCAGGAATAATCTGGAATACGACAATGTTGCTAAGAGAAAGCAACGAAGAACATATAGAAGGTGCCCAAAGATGGACGCCATTATAGCCCCATGTTAGGGACAACGGAAAGCAGCAGTGAATTACTTTCTCAGGGTTCTGATAATAGGTAGCCAGGATTCACTGAGATTGTAGCCGGTGTCGCGGTTGAAATTATCTGGGTGTTTACGTATTTCAACCGCCTCCCTGATGATTCTGGGACGATATTGCTTTATACGGGCAAGAACATCCACCCCTTGGAACATGACATCATGGCCAGGTGTTAAAGCATGATCGGCAACAGCTGATTTATCAGGTTGAATGAGCCTGATACATCTATTATGTTCCTTAATGCGAGTGCATATTGTTCTCGAAGTCTGCCCGATGTAAACCTTGCCACAAGTACAGGGAACTCTGTAGATACCCGGTTGTTGCAATTTAGGCAAACTGTCCTTAGTTGGTCGCAGGAGTTGCCTAATCTTAACAGAAGTTCCAAATACAGTCCGTATGTTGTATCGACGTAGTATTTTAGCAATACGATCCGTTGTGTTATGTATGTACGGAAGGTAAGCAGTTCCTCTTACATCTCTTTTCTCAACTGACGTCCTATTATTATTTGTTGGTTTCAGAACCGTAGAAATCAAAGCCTTGCTATAACCATTGCTCTCAAAGGTGGTTCGCAGGGTGTTAATTTCTTCTTGTAAAGAAGACACTTCACAAATCCTCCTAGCCCTGGTAGTTAGAGTTGTAAGGATACCATGTTTCTGGGCAGGGTGATGGTGAGAACTTGCGTGGAGATATCTATTGGTGTGTGTTGGCTTACGAAAAACGCTGTGTCCTAAAGATCCATCCTCTTTCTTGGTGACGAGAACATCTAAAAAAGGTATTTTGCCGTCAGATTCCTTTTCCATGGTGAAACAAATAGAAGGGTGCTGGAGATTAAGGTGATCCAGGAAATGGCTAAGATCTGGTGGCGTTATGTGGATGACACGTTCGTTGTTTGGACGGAAGGTGAGGAAAATCTTAGCCATTTCCTGGATCACCTTAATCTCCAGCACCCTTCTATTTGTTTCACCATGGAAAAGGAATCTGACGGCAAAATACCTTTTTTGGATGTTCTCGTCACCAAGAAAGAGGACGGATCTTTAGGACACAGCGTTTTTCGTAAGCCAACACACACCAATAGATATCTCCACGCAAGTTCTCACCATCACCCTGCCCAGAAACATGGTATCCTTACAACTCTAACTACCAGGGCTAGGAGGATTTGTGAAGTGTCTTCTTTACAAGAAGAAATTAACACCCTGCGAACCACATTTGAGAGCAATGGTTATATCAAGGCTTTGATTTCTACGGTTCTGAAACCAACAAATAATAATAGGACGTCAGTTGAGAAAAGAGATGTAAGAGGAACTGCTTACCTTCCGTACATACATAACACAACGGATCGTATTGCTAAAATCCTACGTCGATACAACATACGGACTGTATTTGGAACTTCTGTTAAGATTAGGCAACTCCTGCGACCAACTAAGGACAGTTTGCCTAAATTGCAACAACCGGGTATCTACAGAGTTCCCTGTACTTGTGGCAAGGTTTACATCGGGCAGACTTCGAGAACAATATGCACTCGCATTAAGGAACATAATAGATGTATCAGGCTCATTCAACCTGATAAATCAGCTGTTGCCGATCATGCTTTAACACCTGGCCATGATGTCATGTTCCAAGGGGTGGATGTTCTTGCCCGTATAAAGCAATATCGTCCCAGAATCATCAGGGAGGCGGTTGAAATACGTAAACACCCAGATAATTTCAACCGCGACACCGGCTACAATCTCAGTGAATCCTGGCTACCTATTATCAGAACCCTGAGAAAGTAATTCACTGCTGCTTTCCGTTGTCCCTAACATGGGGCTATAATGGCGTCCATCTTTGGGCACCTTCTATATGTTCTTCGTTGCTTTCTCTTAGCAACATTGTCGTATTCCAGATTATTCCTGACGATGAAAGACATGGTTTCTTTCGAAACGCGTCGAATTGCAATATAATAAAACACGGCATAAGCCCAAAATTCAACATTATGAATAATTAAAATATAATTTCCAAGTTTTTTAAGTCATCGAATTAAAGTTGGAACTTTGTACAGAATACTTCAAGGAATGTCCTACACTGCATTCTAAAGTGGACAGATTTGACAAGCTTTTGATGGTGGAGCAATGTTCACAATCAGCTATAAGCAATTGGGAATTGTATCGTGTGATCTACTGCAACGAACCATGGATCGCCTAAAAATGGATGCTGAACCAATATCAGAGGATATAGTACCAATATATATATATATATATATATATATTCACTACAAAAATGAACGGCCGACCTATAACCAGTTTTCCAATAGCCTTCTCAGTGTGTACCATGCTTAGGAAAATGTGGTAGTTACGACTAAGCCACCTTGTGCTAGCGGCAGTGGAGGTGGAGATGGTGATTTGGTATCTTGATATCCAATTGTGGATGTTATTCTTCAAGAACATTTCAAGTTAATCAGGGTGAGCTTGAGGTATGGAGAGGAGACTACAGAATTGGTTGAAGAGGCGGATAACGGTTGGAAGATGGTGTGTTGTGCAGCTTGATTTGGACAAGATGATAGTATAATCACATGAAGAAGAGGGAAGTCCAGATCTCCATGTATCACGCTCTTATGTATTTTTTTGTGTTGTATGTGTATCAGAAAGCCCTTCAATATGACATAGTTGTCAGGCTTTCTGGGGGCGATTGTAACGTTTACTGAGACCACATAGGCCGTGATTCGTTTATATAAAAATGCTTAGTGTTCTTTGGAGGTGGCGTTGGTGCGCTTGAGTGGAGGAAACTTGAACTAGTGAAACGAGAGTGTCAACTCTGAAGATAGCAGAGATGAGTTTAGACAATGAGAGTTGAACTTTGATAAATAATAAAAAGTGATTGGAGGTTATTGCAGATTATAAAAGAAATGTGTTTGTATAAAAAAAACACGAAGGAGAATATACTTGTTTAATCTGTCTTATTTAATACGTCGTATTAGTTATAGTATTACGGCTTCATCTATAGCTCTTCCACGGCAGTAAAAATTAATAAAGGATATAAAGACTAATGATATAACTTGGAAATTATATCATTGTGACTACATTACAGGAACCATTTAAATATACATCCCATAATACCACTAAATAGTAAGTAGCATTCCAATGATTTATTGTTATGTTGCAGTATAATATTAAGCTGCCTTGTTTACTGTAGTGTCCTGGTTGGTGTTATAAACATACCACACCTTGAGATGAATGAGTTCTTGTGTCTGTATTAAGATTATATTCATTCATAGTAGACTATTCTATCGATGAATTGGCGCCCTCCCGGAAACTTATATTTATATCACACTTTAAAGAAACAATTACATAGTTAGCTTTCTAATGAAATCTACCTAAAAGTGGTCCTATAAAAAGTCCCTTTCATCAAAGTTTTTGTTTGATCAAACTGATTTTCTTTCTACATGTAGTTAAGGGAAATAGAAACAATAATTGCTCTGGGGTTTGGTGTCAGATGGATACTGTTCTTTCCAAAATTGTTTAAAGTCTCCTTTTAAAAATTTTGGAAATTCAGCGTTATGAATTTTAAATCTACCTATCAAAATTGTTATTAAAACTCAAAGCAGTTCAAAGCACAAAACAAATTTATATTACTGTTCCCTATAGCAACTATCCTACTAAGTTACAACGATATCTGATAAGAATTGCACCACAAAGGGCATTTGGTACACAACCAAAAATTAAAAAAGAGCTATGCCAGAAAGAGGCAAGTTAATAATTACTCACTCAGAACTGCCCTCCTCCATATGGTTTCCCTTCATATCTCCTCACTTTTTCTTCCTTAGATATTTTCTCCCATTTTATATGTCCCTTAGTCATATTCTCCTGATCACGGTTCCTCTTCTGTATTATCATTGTAAAACATCTCAAATGTTAAAATGTCATGCGGGCTTTTATTAAAATAATGGCCTCTACAAGCTTAACAATAGCCGGAATGACTAAAATAAAATCATTTACTGAAAGAGGATTAATTGGGCTATTTCTTGTATGAATAAAACAAAAGAAAAACGAGTTTTTGCTTCAAAATCCGAAAATTTCAGTCATACTTCCCCTTAATTTATGAGGAAGACCTTACATAAATAATTTTAGAAATTCAATTTTTGAATGTTATATTGCTGAAGATGAGCTAAAGAGAAGGCGCAAAACATGTCCAACAAATAAAATGAGGATAATTAAATTGTTATGGTGTTAGAAGCCATTTTTCAGTGTTGCCGTAGTAAACAAAAGTTTGGTGCTTTTCAGTCGGTCAACACGATTGTATCCAAATGTGATGTGTTATTCCCTAATCCTGAAAAAGATTACATGAGATTAATAAATACACTTGTATGACCAGTTTCGATTGTTTAATGATCGCTTGACGATCGAAACTGGTCATACAAGTGTATTTATTAATCTCATGTAATTTTTCAGGATTCTGGAATAACACATCTCATTTGGGTATAATCGTGTTGACCGACTGAAAAGCACCAAACTTTTGTTTTGATAATTAAATTGTATTGACTTGGCGCACAGAACCTAACAAATTGTTTCATTGCAATTTTTATGTCATTCACTCCAGTAGTTTTCACGCCAACAGATAACAAACTGACATAAATTCAACTTAGTATTAATTTGATCATTATGCACGTCGTTTGGGGGTAAATACCAGTTTTAGCCCCATATTCAGAATATTCAGACAGAAAGCTTACTATAGATTAAAACGCATCACTTTCAGATGGGCGTGCGCTATTCCACACCATATGTGGGAAACATTAAACATGTAATTCACACTTTAGTGTCAGTTGTTCGTTGATGGTCGGGAAAGTGAGAAATAAAAAAGCACGATCCACATAACTTGCAAGTGGAAACACGATGATAAACTCGCCATCATGTACTCGTAGAAGGGCCCGTTACTGGGATATTGGTCGTTAAGCGGAGTGCTATGCTGCTGCGTTGAAAGATTGCAACGGGCTAATATGTTTCACCAACACATTCGCTTTAAAGAGGAAAATGTTCTAGAGTTCTTTCAGAAATTGTGTGAAAACAGTGACAAAACACAGCACATCCAAGCCTATTTTGCACACAAGCTAAACTTGTTATAAGAAGGCGTCGCTTGCATCTGTTACTCGTCATAGCATCGCTATCAAGACAAAAATGTTTATGATTAAAGCAAGATGTTTTGTGTAGAACATATCGCCTACTTTCCTTGAACTTAATAGGCTCACTTTGGCTATACTTTTGACCTGTAGCCAAGTGGAGCACGTTAAGTCGCACACAGCTACTACAAAGCAGGCGTTGAAAATATAATTGGAGGTTCAAATCCCGGCACTGGCACAGACAAATCTGATTTCCCCAGATTGTTTACACCCCTTCCAGGTAAATGTCAAGTGATTTTAGAACTTAAAAGGTTCATTCTGGTTCTGTATTGATAAACTAATTAGTATAAACAGGTTAAAAGTTCCGCCTGATCAATACTTTTATTAAATATGATCACTGTGTGGTCATTAGTGGGACATGTTACGAGGCCTAATTAATAGTTTTGGCCCTTTCATCAGCCGATATGACAGAAAACGATACAAGATAATTGTTTGGCGTAACACTAAAAATTTCCTGAAAACTCCTTAAAAACGTTAAAATGTTTCAATCTCTCTTTACGGTGCACCATACAAGATTCAATTTTAAGGGAATTTTTAGTGTTACGCCAAACAATTATCTTGTATCGTTTTCTGTCATATCGGCAGATGAAAGGGCCAAAACTATTAATTAGGCCTCGAAACATGTCCCACTAATGACCACACAGTGATCATATTTAATAAAAGTATTGATCAGGTGGAACCTTTAACCTGTTTATACTAAATGTCAACACATGTCAGAGATTCAGGGACATCAATTACTGTAAAAACAAGTAGTTCCGTGAAGAACTATACAGCCTATTTTCATATATCCTACTCATATCAATTGCCACTATCAACATACACAATTTCTGTTTGATTGCTGTAATAGTTTCGTAGATATTAAGAACCGACTAAATATTTCGGATGATCGCCATGTTGGATTTTATATATGTAGGTCCTAGAGTTATGTACTGTTACATGCAGATTATTGTGAACGTGTAGTATTCAAACTTCAATCGCATAATTAGGACACAAGAAAAAACAAGGAGATTTTAAAATTTTTCACAGCTGCCATCTTGAGGTTATGGAAACAATTGAAATAAATTAGATGCCAGAGGATTAACATTCGTATAAGGATTTACTGTACCAAGTTTCACTGCACTCGGATGGTTAAATTGCGAGAAACGTCCATGTGAATATTTATAATTCGCGTCACCGCCATGTTAGATTTGTGATCACCAGGTTATTTAAAGTCCTACAGGTGAACTTAAGTTCATAGCCCCTATGAACACTAAAAAATGCAGTTTGATTGCTAAAATAGATTCGTAGATATTCAGTATCGTCTAAATATTTCGGATGGTCGCCATGTCGGATTGTTAAATGTATAGGCCATAGAGTCATGTACCATTAAAGGAAAATTATTGCGTAGGTTCATTATTCAAACTTTCACTTCGATCGCATGACTACATCACAAGAAATAAAAAACTTAATTTTAAAATTCGCACTGCCGCCATCTTGAGGTTATGTAAACAATTGAACTAAATTAGATACCAGTGGATTACAATGTGTATAAATATTTCCTGTACCAGGTTTCAGTGAGCTTGGAACATTAAATCGCGAGAAAGATCTATTTAAAATTTTCAAATTCGCTTGGCCGCCATGTTCGTTTTGTAGTTAACCGGTTTTTGAAAGTCTTATAGATGGACTTCCAGTAGAGTCCTTTATCTCCGTACAAAATTTTAGGGAGATACCGCTAATAGTTTCAGAGATATAGAATGCCGGTGAAATATTTCGCACATCCGCCATCTTGTGATTATGTAAACAATTGAACGAAGTTAGATGTCGGTGCATTACAATGTATATAAACATATACTGTACCAAGTTTCATTGCGTTTGGTTGGTCAAATCGCGAGAAACGTCTATTTAAAAGTCGCAAATTCGCTTGGCCTCCATGTTGGTTTTGTAGTTACCAGGTTTTCAAAAGTCACATAAGTGAACTTATAGTAGTTCCCTCTATCACCATAGAAAATGTCAGGGTAATATCGGTAATAGTTTCGGAGATATTGAATGCTGGTGAAATATTTCGCACAGCCGCCATGTTGGATTGGTGAGTCGTAACGAAATTTGAAGGGCACGGTCGAGGTCGCCGGGAATAGTGCTATGAACTTTCCGAGTTTCATTGAAATCGCTCCTGCCGTTTAGATTTTATTAGGGGGGGACACACACACGAATCACACACACACACACACACACGCACACACACACGGACAAAAGGTGATCTCATAAGCCTATTTTTTTCAAAATTGAAAATAGGCTAAAAATATAACGCTGCAGTTTCCTGATGAGCTTCGAGGGCAAAGTATAAAAAAGCTTAAGAAATGTATGAACAATTTTCGTCACAAATATATTCTGAACCTCTTTATGATCTGAGTAGAAGTATTCTTTGAATAAGGTATGGCATCTGCTGATTTTATAAGTACAGTAAATAAAAAATGACTTTTATGTTTAACTAACGCAATGAGTTATTAGCCTATTTATTATTTATTTTATTAAATAAACACAATATTTATAATATTTATTTTAGTGCCGGGAGTGTCCGAGGACATGTTCGGCTCGCCAAAGGCTGTAGCTGCTTCAAGCGGACATCATAGGGTGAGCTACAAGTTCTGTTCAATTTCAAGTAGTTCCAACTTTCGCTACCAGATGTCACTGATACCTAGTGGTGAACGTTGGAACTTTGATAGAGCGTTCCAACGAAATCTAACCTAGAAATTTAGCTTCACACAAGTTTAGTCTGTGGAAGGATCTTTTACATGCCATAAATCTATGACATGGGACTGCTGGCTTTACTTCCCCTCCGAAGGAAGGCACACTGAAGGATTTTATTGCTCTTAAAAAATCCGACGACTTCGGCCGGGATTGAACCCGCTATCTTGGGCACAGCAGTTCGGCATGCTACCAACTACGCCACCGAAGCCACATGAGTTGATTTTTGTTAAGTGATGACGTAATAATTTCGTTTACCCCCGTCCCCACACGTCATGAACATATTCCCCCTGTTTATGATCACGTAATATGTGGATGGAGCCTTATCTAAAATATTAAATTTTTGTCGAACATCAAATTCTGTTTACATCATCAACGTTCTTAAGACCTGGATACTGGAAGTTTGATTTAACACTTTCCGAAAGTTCTCTCCACGACACAGTTTTTCTCAACGGACATCTGATATCACTTCGGCCAATCTCCACAAGGAGCGTGGATAGGCACGGGAATACACCAGTCAACGAATTTGGTGCACTGTTATCTTGTCAAATACTTTGGAATTTTGCACAATAAATAAATAAGTAAATAAATAAATGAAATAGACCTAATGAGATCGGCACGGACAAAATATCTGCCTGTCTTTTGTCTGCATGTATGCCAGCCTCCTCTACTCTCATCAATTCTGAACGATGAAACCGAATTTAATATAGGTGTGGCATTCTTAGATGGTACCTTAATCCCATATTCAACAGCCGCCATTTAACGAAACAAATACAGGGCGCCAGGAAATGTTCTCCGCAGTGCTTACTTGCTGCTGCCAGAGCTAACATCAGCAGTTAAGTTGGCAGTACGGCTGCCACTTGTATCAAAACAAACAAAACAGTAAACGTTGTACTTACCACAGCCATTCGTAACAGATGCTGGAAGTGTTCGAAAACAGACTTCAACACATATTGTCGAAGACTTTTTTGAGCTGATTTGCGTGTTGATTTTCTTGGACTACGCAGCATTATATTGGTGATTCCATCAAGTTTTTCGTATGTTAAGAGCGTAGGCCGGCCTCGGTCCCGGTACATCGTGAACTGAGCTGGTCACACGAAATTTACTTATCAAATCCTGAACGGTATCCCGGTTTGGACACTTTGAATTAGGAAACCGCACCTGAAATTTTAGTTTTTCATTTTCTGTAAACCGATCGCTTTCGCGAATAACGTATTCGACCAAAAAAGAGCTCTCTCTTCAGTAGTAAACATTACCGCCTGTAATCTATCTGAACGTTCGCTTACTGCAATACACACTGACAATTTCGACACCCCACAACCCACACGTGTGGTCTTCACTGTACCGCTGTCCTGTCAAGGACACCATGCTGCCAACTAAACTGCTGATGCTACCCCTGGCAGCATCACGTAGTCGCTGAGGAGAACATTCCCTTGCGCCCTGTAGCTGTCATCCCAGTGTTCAAGGTCTAAAACAAATATCAACTGCACTAATCATAAAATCACTAAAACATTTTGTGAAAACAAACCTTCTTATCAGGCGCATTAGTGTTATAAGGCACATGCCCATCAGCTGTTTAATCTCAAAATGCCACCCGTCTGAATCATTAATATCATGTAATTAATTAGTTAGATGTTGTTGTTTTAAAGGGCGGAACTACGATATCATCTGCCCCTTTAAATCACGTAAATCATGCATCAATATAATTGAAATTCAGGTAGTTCTACTGTATATAAGGAAACTATGTTGCTAAAGTGATGACTTTATCAAATTAAACATTACGCACCCGCCATCTTGAATGAACAGAATACAAGAATAAATAACTCAGAATATTTATAGCTATAATTACGAAAATTAGTAATAAGGTAGAACTGTAGAAGTGGCTTCAAATCCTCAAGGAAGAAGAACATTTTCGCTATACATTCAATATGACGACTGGACGTAGAATCGTTGTTGTTGTTGTTGTTGTTGTTGTTTGAGTCTTCAGTCTTTTGACTGGTTTAATGCAGCTCTCCATGCCTCCCTGTCCTGAGCTAATCGTTTCATCTCTACATAGCTACCACACCCTCCATCCGAGGCAATCTGTTTAACATATTCAAACCTTGGTCTACCCCTACAGTTCCTGTTCTCGACCCTTCCTTCCATAACTAAGCTTGCTATTCCTGGGTGTCTTAGTACGTTTCCTATCAACCTATCTTTTCTCTTCATTAGCAGTCACCAGAAACATCTCTCCTCTCCCACTCGTCTTAATACCTCTTCGTTTGTAACCCTATATATCCTTCTGATCTTCATCATTCTCCTGTAACAGCACATTTCAAACGCTTCAATTCTTCTCTTTTCTGCTGCACCAATAATCCAGGTTTCACTTCCATAGAGTGCCACGCTTCAGACAAAGGCTGTCAGAAATGACTTCTTATACCTAAATCTATATTCTATGTCAACAGATTCCTGTTTTGTAGAAATGTTTTCCATGCCTGAGCCACCCTACTTTTAATATCTTTGATACGTCCATCACTGGTTATTTTGCTTCCTAAGTAACAGAAGTATCCTACTTTCTTCAGCCAATATGATGTCCATAGAATCACAACATTAAAATCAATAACGCAGGGCGTAGTAGAGCAATTATTACGAATCTTGGGTTGAGAGGGGTATCATATGCAAAACTTCAATACCAATAATCCAAAGTCAATTTCACTAAAAATAGCACGTAGTGGATATCCTGAAATTATAGAATACTAGCAACCCACCCCGGCTTCGCCCGGGAACAGTTATGTATTCAAGGTGATAGGCTACTTTTAACCGAGGTCTTATAAGATTTCCTTGCATACGACATTAGTCGTTTTCCCTCCAGCAGTGTACACGAAAAGATTTCGGTTTGATGTAACACGCGATAGAGCCACGTAAAGCTGTCATGAGAAAAACATTCTCCACTGAGATCAACTCCAGTCACGCTTGTGCTTTGTTTATAGTCAGACCAAAGCAGACTCTTACTGGGAATTGTACTCGTTTGAGATGATAAGGCAAATCTGAAGGAATCATAGGAATTCTGGGTACTAAGACTGTTTCTCCTGTACCACAGCTAGTTAAGATAATTGCTTCAATAAAACCGTTTTTCAAAGTTTTCACTACCAATCTCGTCCCATGGCATAACTTTGGTGGGTGTAAATTACGTAGCAATATACAGTAATAGGCACTCCCACTTTTAAAATAAGCCTGTGTTGTGGCAAGCCAAAAGGAAGTAAAGAATTTAGGAATTCTGTAGGGTAACGAACAGCTTTTTCACTATCGACTACTGCGTCTACTGAACCTGGGCAGTGAATTTGGAGAACACCAAGCTATTAATTTTCACAACTTGTTCGTTTGTTGGCGATAATATCGTTCTTTCTTTAAACCATGAATGAGACTTGTTAGATAGGTCATGGATTTGAAGATAAACGCTATCAATCAATTCTTGAATGGTGCTTACTAAAACACAGGAATCGTGACTGAGGATAATTTTCCCGTCAATGACCGGTAAATCTCCATTTCCGACTCTAAGTAACAAATTAGCAAACCGACTATTATCTTCTGAAGATATGAGTACTTTCCTGTTAGTTTTGAGTGCCAATTTTGTTATATCCGGCAAGATGCAAGATCTTTTTAATGAAGTTAAAGAACGTTAATTATCCGTTGCGAACTCTTATTAGCCTATTTTCAATTTTGAAAAAAAAAAATAGGCTTATGAGATCACCTTTTGTCCGTGTGTGTGTGTGTGTGAGAGAGAGGTGTGTGTGTTTGTCCCTAATAAAATCTAAACGGCTGGAGCGATTTCAATGAAACTCGGTAATTTCATGGCGCTATTCCCGGCGACCTCGACCGTGCCCTTCAAATTTTGTTACGTCTCACCAATTCAACATGGCGGCTGTGCGAAATATTTCACTAGCATTCGATATCTCCTAAACTATTACCGATATCGCCCTGAAATTGTGTACGGTGATAAAGGGCACTACTAGAAGTTCACCTATGAGACTTTCAAAAACCTGGTGACTACAAAACCAACATGGCGGCCAAGCGAAGTTGAGACTTTTAAATAGACTTTTCTCGCGATTTAACTACCCAAACGTAATGAAACTGGGTACAGCAATTGTTTATACACATTGTAAAGCACTGGAGTCTAATTTAGTTCAATTGTTTACATAACCTCAAAATGGCGGCTGTGCGAAATATTTCACTGACATTCTATATCTCCGAAACTATTACAAATATCACCCTGCAATCTTGTACGGTGATAAAGGGTACTGATACAAGTTTACCTATGTATATTTCATAAACCTGTAAAGTACAAAACGAACATGGCGACCAAGCGAATTTGAAATATTTTAATAGACTTTTCTCGTGATTTCACTCTCTGAGCGCAGTGAAATGTGGTACAGTAAATGATTTTGCCGATTGTAATGCACTCCCATCTAATTTAATTCAATTGTTTACATAACCTCAAGATGGCGGCTGTGCGAAATTTTAAAATTATGTTTTTATTTCTTGTGTCGTAATCATGCGATTGAAGTGAAAGTTTGAATAATGAACCTGGGCAATAATTGTCCTTGAATGGTACATAACTCTATGGCCTATACATATAACAATCCTAAACGGCGAGCTTCCGAAATATTTAGACGGTTCTCAATATCTATGAATCTTTTACAGCAACCAAACAGATTCTTTTTATGTTCATAGAGACTATGAACATATGTTCACCTATAGGACTTTGAGTAACCTGGTGAGCACAAATCCAACATGGCGGCGACGCGAAGTATAAATATTTAAATGGACGTTTCTCGCGAATTAACTATCCGAGTGCCGTGAAACGTTTCACGTTAAATGCTTATACAAATGTTGATCCACTGGCATCTAATTTATTTCAATTGTTTGCATAATCACAAGATGGCTGCTGTACGTAATTTTAAAATCTCGTTTTTACTTCTTGTGTTCTAATCATGCGATTGAAGTTTGAATACCACACGACCACAATAATCTTAATGTAATAGCACAAAAATAAAAATCCAACCTGGCGACCATCTGAAATATTTAGACGGTTCTCAATATCTACGAATCTGTTACAGCAATTAAACTGAAATTTTGTATGTTGATAGAGGCAATTAACATGAGCAGGATATATGAAAATAGGCTGTATAGTTCTCCGCGGAACTACTTGTTTTTATTAAATATACTGCATATTGACATGATAAAATCTTGATTAGATCATCAAAATATTATTTTACATAGTTATTTAGAATTTATCTACATGCTTATCTGATACTGTCTTAAAATAAGATTTTTGAACATGAAATGTTTGGAAATTTTTACTTTTGTATTCAGTGAGTAAGCAAGTGTGCACTTTTATGTGAATATGAAATATGAAATATGAAAACGTAAACACACAAGACCATGACTAAACTCGCGTTAAAGCTAATCACTCGTAAAATTTACTATCGCGACTGATTACCGGTGTACACAACCATCCACGACTGTTGCTTACAGCTTACTGATGAGTGGAGAGAGGGCGAGGCAGGTACTGAGACGCTCGGCGCTATCAAGCGGCCCGAATTTGAAAAATAACCGAAAACGTTTCCTTGATCGTAAAATTTACGAATGGTTAGCATTCCAGTGTTAATGTGGATGGATTTGGAAATGTCAGGGAATGGAGCCAGGATTGTATCAGTGTACGCTCCATGTGAAGGGACGGATCAGGACGAAGTAGATAGATTTTATGAGCCACGGAGTGATGTGGCAGAGTGAGTTAACAATAAGGATAGTGTAGTACTGATGGGGGATTTCAATGCTAGGATAGGCAACAGAACTGAGGGGTATGAGAAGGTAATGGGTAAGTGGAGTGAGTTAAGGAAGCGAACACCAATGGGAAATGTTTATTGGACTTCTGTGCTAGCATGGGGTTATCTGTTGCAAACTCATTCTCGAAGCATAAGGAGATTCACAGATACACATGGGAGGTTAGAGGAACCAGATCAATAGTAGACCATGTCATTACTGACTTCGGATTTCGTAAATTGAGAAGGAATTGTAGGGTATTCAGGGCTTTTTTGATGAAACAGTCTACAAACAGATCTGCTGTGAATTAAGCATAGCTATATTTAAAGTGCAGAAACTGAGGGAAGTTTGCTGACGGATCAGGATATGGAACTTGGCAGAAATACATGTTAGTTAGTTATTGTTGTTTTAAGGGGGCGGAACTACGAGGTCATCTGCCCCTAAAGATACATGGAATTGATTGATGAGAATTCCAAAGAGGAGATGGTAACAAATTGCAGGACATTGCAACTGAGTGGTCAGGATACAGGGATGCAGTACTAGAAGTAGCAAAAGTGTGTAAAGATAGGACCACGTTTAGTACGGAACACGCGCCCAGCGCGTGACGATAATTTATAAGTAGGTGCGGATCACGCGCCTAGCGCGTCATGGGATGTGTGTTAAGAAAACGTGAATCTCAGTCTTCCCGCACTGTAAGAATAGCTCTCCTCGTCATCCCTCATACGAGTATCACGTAAGTCCAGTCGACGAGCAGATTCAACCGTAGCCAGATTTGCGCATGCGTATTCGGTTTCCCGCGTATTTACTCGCCCCGATTTTCGTCATACGTTATCATTCTTTTTTTAGCCTATTTTCATTTATGAAAAAATAGGCTTATGAGATCACCTTTTGTCCGTGTGTCCGTCTGTGTGTTTGTGTGTGCGTATATGTATGATTCGTGTGTGTGTGTGTGTGTGTGTCCCCCTAATAAAATCTAAGTGGCTGGAGCGATTTCAATGAAACGCGGTACGTTTATAGGACTATTCCGGACGACCCCGACCGTGCCATTCAAATTTTGTTACGTCTCACCAATCCAACATGGCGGCTGTGCGAAATATTTCACCAGCATTCAATATCTCCGAAACTATTACCGATATCACCCTGGAATTTTGTACGGTGATAAAGGAAACTACTAGAATTTCACTTATGTGACGTTCGAAAACCTGGTAACTACAAAACCAACATGGCGGCCAAGCGAAGTTCAGACTTTTAAATAGACGTTTCTCGCGATTTAACCAACCAAACGCAATGAAACTTAGTACTGTATATGTTTATACACATTGTAATGCATCGACATCTAACTTCGTTCAGTTGTATACATAACCTCAAGATGGTGGCTGTGCGAATTTTAAAATTAAGTTTTTATTTCTTGTGTCGTAATCATGCGATCGAAGTGAAAGTTTGAAT
Source organism: Meconema thalassinum (assembly GCA_946902985.2). Taxonomy (NCBI): domain Eukaryota; kingdom Metazoa; phylum Arthropoda; class Insecta; order Orthoptera; family Tettigoniidae; genus Meconema; species Meconema thalassinum. The sequence continues at coordinate 425,819,069 of OX336388.2, read as the reverse complement.
AATTAACCTACGCAATAATTTTCCTTTAATGGCACGTGACTCTATGGCCTATACATATAACAATCCAACATGGCGACCATCCGAAATATTTAGACGGTTCTCAATATCTACGAATCTATTACAGCAATCAAACTGAATTTTTGTATGTTGATAGTGGCAATTAATATAACTAGGATAAATGAAAATAGGCTTTAGTTCTTCACGGAACTACTTGTTGGGATCTCTGAGCAACAGACCTTCTATGCGAGGTAAGACTCAGCATTTTGTGCCTATTATTACAGGTGAATTACGGGTGATTACGCTTTTATAATAAATAAATTCCAGTTAATTATTTCATAAAAGGACTGAACTTGTAACTGACATGTATTCCTGCATCATATTCATGAGTAACATAAAATAACTTGAAGTAATCATTTTTGGCTGCGTTATGATGCTTATCATTAGGGCTCAGCTTTTCAGGTGCTTAAAACCGGGAAAATGTTTACTTTTTATGTATTAACATACCTGAAATATGTGGGGGGAAAAAGTAAAAAATATTTAATTAAGTTATAATTTAGTTTATTAATTTGAATATAAGTCGCCTCCGTAGCGTAGCGGTCAGCATGGTTAGCTGCCGCCCCGGAGGTCCTGTGTCCTGCCACGAACTTTTTTGAAAAGTGGTACGAGGACTGGAACGGGGTCTACTCAGCCTCGGGTGGCCCAAATGAGTAGAGGGGGTTCGATTCCCCCTCAGCCATCCTCGAAGTGGTTTTCCGTGGTTTCCCACTTCGTCTTCGGGCAAATGCCGGGATGGTACCTTCTTCAAGGCCACGGCCGCCTCCTTCCCTCTTCCTTGCCTATCCATCCTCACCATCCCTTACCTTCCCTCATGAGGCCACTGTTCGCTTTGCAGGTGAGGCCGCCTGGGCGAGATGCCAATCCCACCTCACCAGTTGTATCCCGATTCGATGTTCCCAGCTCTAGGACGCTGCCCGTAGAGGCGTTAGTGGTGAGTTCCCTCGCTGAGTCCGTGGGTTCCTCCAACCTAGATGGTAAACGACAAAAAAAAAATAAAAAAAAATGAATATAAACAATGTGCAGTACTCACGAATGAAATGTATGCTATGTCTCACTGACTGCTAAAGCATTACAATACACAACGAGATACATCTTCAGATTGTCCATCACAAATGACCGACGATTATCGCGAAACACTTCATCTGAAGGCACGTAACTGCGGCAGTATCTGAATGGCAATATGTTTCTTGCCCTTGAGGGGTTGTGTAACTTGAGATCGCTCTCCAGCCATGATTGCTTTCCCACATGGTTTACAGAACAGAACGCCCCCATCAGAAGTGAAATCACCTTTAAATTCTGCAACATACTGCTGCAGACGATAACTTGTTTTTAGGCATCGTAGAACTGCCTTACATTTCACAGTGCCAGAAATGAACTACAAGTGAGTGACACTGGTTACAGGGAAGGTCTAGCACGTGGTGCAATAAGGCTATGGACAAGAAAACCCCCGGGTTCCACAGTGCGTGACACGGGGCGACAAGTTGAGAATAACTCAGTTGCAAGCCGACATACGCTCTGCATGAAGATTAGATAGCTCACACGTTCTTCCTCGTTGAAGTAACACAGAACAAAAATTCAATAAACTGAAAGATCTAGCATTCTGATTTAAAGAAAAGTAAATATTATGTATTTTTATGTGCTAATAAGTGGAAAGCAGGAATTTATGTATTTATAGAAAACATGCTTAAAATATGTATTTACATAAAAACATATTTATATACCTAAAAATCCGAGCCCTACTTATCATTTAATTTATTTTATCTTTGTGTTCAAATAGCCGACAATGCAGTTCTGTCAACATCACGAGGCCCGGTATTACCTCTCGATTTCAACCGTTGCGCGGGACACGCACCAGGCACGTGAGTAGAGGCGGCTTCGGTGGCGTAGTTGGTAGCATGCTGAGCTTCTATACCCAAGATCGCGGGTTCAAACCCGACCGAAGTCGTCGGATTTTTAAGAGCGTTAGAAATCCCTCAGTATGCCTTCCTTCGGAGGGGAAGTAAAGCCGGCGGTCCCATGTCATAGATTTATGGCATGTTAAAGAACCTTCCACTAATTACACCTGTGTGAAGCAGAGGTTACACATTTTACAAACGATCTTAAGTTCCGACGTTCGTCGCTAGAAGCCGACTGCAGTGGCGGCTGGTAACCAGGTTCTGAACTAGTAGTCGCTGACGGTGGCGTTTGGCGGCAAAAGTAGGAACTACTTGAAAAATTTCAATGCCTGCAGTCCTTACTTGAATTGAAAACAGATACACACACTAATACAGTCATCACAATTAATACCGGTTATCAGACAGATTCGACACACACTCAAAGTACACGGGGGTACATGACCGCGTTGTCGCAGCCCCTAAACTGAGAAACCAACCAGGATAAGTAGGATAAGCTCGGTAGAACTCGTCTTACCGACGTTGAAAACTCCAAGAATTACGATTTTATCATTTTTAGCCTACTTTTCACATTTTGCAAAAATGGGGAAAAAGTAGACTTATGAGATCGATCCGGGAAAATGTGTGTCTGTCTGTCTGTCCTTCTGTCTGTCTGTCCTTCTGTCTGTCTGGCTGTGTGTGTGTCCCCCCCTACCAACTCCTAAACGGCTGCAGCAATCAAAACCAAATTTAGTATGAGTAAAGATGTGCACCGGAATATCTCACGTCCATATTTGAAAATGATGTCAGTGGTACCAACTGCTGAAAAAACGCACTAGAAATTTGAGCTCCATGTTGGATATCTTGGAAGGCATGCATGGGAGCTATTCCAAAATTGGCACACATGTAGATAAGACTATTTCAGTTTAATTTCCAGGAGGCCAACCATGACAGTGTTGCCAAAATAATTTTAAACCTTCTGATAGGTTCAATGTTTAAATGAATATAACTTCTACACTATCAATTGGATTTTAACCAAATTTTGTATGTAATATCTATACATAAACAGATATGACTGAGCGTATTCCTGAGCCACCAGGGCTGCCAACTGTTAATAATTGCTCTCTCTATTTATTTATTTTTATCCAAATACCAATATATCAGAAAGTATGCAAGCCAACAGCTTTAAACTATGCACACGTATATTCTGACATTTTAGATTAATTTGGAGTAACTTATATTCGTCAGTTCTACCAACATGATTATAAGCCTGCTGATAGTACCAATTTTTAAATACATGTAACTTCTATACTATCAGTTGGATTTCAACCAAATTTCGTATGTGCTATGTGTACCATAACAGATATGACTATAAGTATTGTTAAGAGCAATCAGGGCTGCCAACTGTTAATAAATGCTGTCTATATTGTTTTTAACCTAATATCAATATATCATAAAGTATGCAAGCCAACAACTCTATACTTTGCACACGTGTAGCACCTGACATTCTAGATTAATTTGGAGTAATTAATACAAGGCAGTGCTGCCAACATGATTCTATGCCAGCTGATATGTCCAATTTTAAAATACATGTAACTTCTATACTAACAAATGGATTTCATCCAAAATTGGCACAACAAGATATCATAATATTTCAGATTATTTCTGACCAGCACACGCATGACATTGTTGGCAACATGCTTTTACGCGTGCTGATGGATCCAGTGTCTAACTGCATGTAACGTCCATTGGACTTCAACCAAATTTTGTATTCTGTGCCTTAAGAGATGGAACTAAAAATATATTCAGTCACCAGGGCTGCCAACTGTAGTGCTCTATTAGGCTGCATAATACAAGGTATATTTTGAACTAATTAGATATTACCAACTTAATTTCGTCATTATTCTAGATAGGTTCATATTCTGTAGAATAATCATTGGCATGAAAAGTAGGCTGTATAGTTCTTCACGGAACTTCTTGTTAAATGATCTTGTCGACTTCGTCGTTACGGTACGGCGACGGGACGAAATGTACCCAGATGCACTGAGATGTGTGACGTCATAGTACCGCTTGTTGCATGTGTTCCCCGACAATCTCTTATTCGTTAGTATAAGACAAAAATCCCCGATTCTTGGATGTCATGGGTAATCTCGAGAACCACTGGATGGATTTTGATGCGGTTTTCACCATTCTGTAAAGGATATCTCGAGGAAAGATTCTGTAGAAAATAATTTATGTATGATCAAAGGAAGTCAAGCAGTAACGATTTCAGTGAAAAAGTCGAAAACTTGGCGTCCGTGCGCTTCTTAAGCTTACGCTGGGCAAACAGTCAAACATATTAATATACTATGAGCGTAAGAATTGGTCAGCATGAAAAGTTCTACAAGAAAGTCCGCGAGAACATATCTCTATCTTCAATACATCGCCCACTATAAGTGTTTTTAGACTGGATGGAAGGGGCACCTCCCCGCGCGCTCTGGTGAGCGTGACGGCATCCCGCGCACTTGACCATGCTTTGCCCTTGATTTGCACTTGCCGTTCGCGAGTAATTTGAAACAAGGTAAAGTATTATAAAGCAAGATAAGTATTATGAAGATAATTTACTAACACGTCAAGAGTCTTTGGCCTCGAGCGAAGCGAGAAGCCTCCAGCCTTTCTAGCATTTTTCAGCATTTGTAGAATTTAAAATGATACAGTCTAGTCTTTCAGACTGACTGTCACTTTTTAAACAGTTCCACGCAAATACTGTATATCGCTCAGTTTGGTGGATACGTCATGCTCTACTAATACGCAGTGAACGTGTTAACATCTCTATCAATTTCCCTCTCTCCGAGACCGTGTGGAAGGTAAACCCCTACCCGTTGCCTGGACTGGCCAGGCTAGGTGTGAAGTTTTGCAGTCTATCTTATCCGAGCTCTGGTTACCATTGTCTGCGCTCAGAGCAAACAGTTGTTGTAGCGTGAGGCAGAAGAAAGAATGGGCTCACAATGGGAAGCACAAAGCCTCTCTTGAGAGAGACCAGACAATATAGTTTGATTGGAGACTGAATGCAATTAACTTTAGCTGCGTGCATTGTTCTTGCTCTCAGGATACTAGAATAGCAAGTAGACTGCCGGAAGAGTTTGTTCAATCACTTGCTGGTCACTTCTGCTTCAACATCTCCGATCATTTAATTAGTTCTCACTGCTCCTTTTGGATTTAGACATCAGATGGTACTCATTCCACCATTAGACTATTTCTTCCTAGCTGGGTAACGGATAGAAGTACGAGTAGCCTTTTGGGCAATATGTGAACTCAATCATAAAGTACATCTCCTGCATTTGGTTACATAATTTAGTCTATAATGTACTGTCGAGCGGCTCCGGTGGCGTAGTTGGTAGTATGCTGAGCTTCTATGCCTAAGATTCCGGGTTCAAACCTGGCCGAAGTCGTCGGATTTTTTAAGAGCGTTAAAAATCCCTCAGTATGCCTTCCTTCAAAGGGGAAGTAAAGCAGTCCGTCCCATGTCACAGATTTATGGCTTGATAAAGAACCTTCCACAAATTACACCTGTGTGAAGCTAAATTATGTAGGTTAAACATTTGACTAACACTCTTAGGTTCCTACGTTCGTCGTCAGGAGCCGACTGCGGTGGCATCTGGTAAATACGTTCTGAACTAGTTGGTCGTTGACGGTGGCGTTTGGTGGCAAAAGTAGGAACTACTTGAAAAAAATCCATGTCTGCAGTCCTTACTTGAATTAAAACAGATACACACACTAATAAAGCCATCACAATTAGCACCGGTTATCAGACAGATTCTACACACACCCAAAAGTAAATGGGGCTACATGACCGCGTTGCCGCAGCCCCTAAACTGAGAACCAACCAACCTAATGTACTGTCTATATCAAAAGAGGACGGATACTCGAATCTCTCAATTCTCCTGAAAATCTGACGATTTGGTTCAAAATGTTCATTTATTGTATAAATGAAACACGATATACAATTTATCATAATGACTGGTTCTTTAATAAAATGGCTATGATAAAAATTGACAATGGGGGAAATGAGCACAAAGCCTCTCTTGAGAGAGACCAGACAATAGGGTTTGATTGGAGACTGAATGCAATTAACTTTAGCTGCGTGCAATGTTATTGCTCTCAGTCCAGATAGACCGTACTACTTGTTCAAATAATAAAAGCATTTAGTTCTTGGAGTAAATTGTTTGACATTTTGAAAATGATTGGGATAAAGTAGGTACAGGGATAGCTGGGTGATCTTCAATCAATACTGCCAGGCTGCAGTTATTCGAGCTAGAGGACATGAGAGAGAAGCTGGTATCATAAAGGCGTAAGGAAAGGCTGCAACTTATCACCCATACTTTTCAAATCTTTATATTTAACAATCAATCAATGTAGGAAATTAGAGAAATATTTCTAGTAGGAGTAAAGATTCAAGAAGAAATAATCTCAACTCTGACATTTTCTGATGACATTGTCATCTTCGCCGATTCACCCGAGGATTTGAATGAATTCTTAAATGGTATGGACTCCGACTTGAGGAAGGAATTCAAGATGAAAATCAATAAATTGTTGAAGATAGAGCGCACAAATTGTGCATAGTGATGATAAACAAACTGTCATTCACAAAACATCACAATGGATGATCCCCGATTTGCACAAGAAATTACATGGTATCTACTACATTGTACACCGCATAATTTACATACGCAGGATTCATCAGGGTCATGAAAGTATTCGGTTTATGATGATACCCAAGTACCGCCATCGAATTAACAAAGTGTCGCAAGTCTTGGTTAGTGTTCATCCATGTCCTAGTCATCATGACCTCCATTGTGTAAAACTCGAGCCAGATTTCGTCCCTCTTCTGTATTCTTTCCTGCATTAGTTTTTTCCAGGCGTCTGTGGATAGTAGCCCTCTCTTCATCCGAAGGTCCTCAATGGAGAAGGTCTCCCTGGCGAGTTCATATGCTAATCTACTCACATATTTACTCCCCGGCGCTACAGTCCATGTAGGACCTTGGCCTCTCCAACAATCGTTGCCCAATCCTGACGATCTTCTGTACGTTTCCTCGATCTTCTTACTCCCACCTTGCGTAAGTCGTCCTATACGTCATCCAACCATCGTTTCCTAGGTCTTCCTTTGCATCTTCTTTCACCTGGATTTCCTCTATGGGTCTTTTTAACCACTCTATCACCTGCCATTCTCTCCACATGCCCCAGCCATCTTAGCCTATTACTCTTTACTTCGGAAACTATATCAGGCTGACAATATAGTTCCTCCAATTCTTTGTTTTCCCGTATTCTCCATCTTCCTGCCTCATTCACTGCTCCATAAATCTTCCTCAGTATTTTCTGTACCCCCCCCCCCTCCATCCCTGTATGTCCTACTATTTACTCTACTACCTGAGGACGGAATGAGGAAAAGCGAGACTGGCTCGTTGGTGGAAGTTGGACCTAACCCCATGATCGGGAAGGAAAGAATTTCAGGCTATCCCCAACAAGGAATGTTTTTACCAAGTAAAAATCAAATATAATTTTCTAAAGAACATTACAAAATGAGGTTATGACCTGTGTGCCCTTAAAAAAATAGGAACTTAATATCAGTGGTTGCCGTTAATTTCAAGAGAAGAAATGAGAGTGCACAATTGTCGGTACAAGGGACACGAGGCCTAACTTAAACGATACAGAATTAAATACATATAGATAACCATTTGGTTTAGGAAAACTTAATATCACATGGAACTAAAATATCAAACACACATCCCTGCCGGCAGTACAGCACTAAAACAAACATAACCTAACATAAACACGTGCGAGAAAGAAATAACATCCATCACTAAAATGGAATTGGGTCTTCACACTAGACCTATCTCGTTACAAATTTAAGCAGAATTACTTGGATGATATATTGACAAAAAGGAATGGTCCTCGGGAGGTACCATGTTAAAATCAAGAACACGAGGATGGCGTAACCTCAAAAGCGATTAACTAAATTGTGAATAAAATCAAATAGAACAATTCTTCACAAACTTAAACAGAGTTACTTGGATTATACATTGACAAGAGGTACCACGTTAAATCAAGACCACGAGGTTGACGTAACCTGAAAAGCGACTAGCTAAATTGGGAGTAAAATCAAATAGAATAGTTCACAAACTTATGTAAATAACTATAAGAATGAATGCTACTAATTAAGCAGGACGGCGGTTAAACTAAATGGTTAATAATTAAAGTTAAGTATCAAAGCACACGAGTTGAACTGATAACCGTCCGCCCGCCTCGGGCCCAACACAAAGAGTGACGCTGTCAAGAATGACGAAACGACAAAGACGAATCACAACCAAACTAACCCCGACACCTGATTAATCTTAAAACCCAACAAAATACATTCCCCAAATTAGTTACAATACAGATCACATAATGAACCAAAATCGTAAGCCTAGGCTATTGGTGTCTTCAATTAACGGTCCAAATGACCTTTAGAAAAGGAGGGAAACTCAGGCCAAAGCACACATTAACCTACAAAGGTGAGCCATTACAAATAGTGAATTTCTTCAGGTACCTAGGAATCACACTGCAAACATCTGCGAGATCCTTCAGAATACACGTTCAAGACAGAACATCAGCAGCAATTAGAGCCATATATACAATCAAGAACGTCACTGCGCTGCCACTTGAAACTGCTTTATTCCTGTTTGAAGCGAAAATAATCCCAATACTCACCTATGGACTGGAGTTAATCTGGGATAAGCTAAGTCTTCAAGACTTAGATCAATAGAGAAAATAAAAGCGAGATTTCTGAAGGCAACCCTCGGAATCTCAAAATACGCGCCCTCTCGACTTGCATATACTCTAGCCAGAGAATCTTTCCTTCTGGAAGACCTAAGATTGAAAATGGCCCTTCCATCGACTTCACAATGGGTCCACGTTATGGCAGAGAGGATGGAAAAGCAAGAAGACATAATATGTCCTGAGTTCTATAGCACAGAAGCAATGATCGATAGAGGATGGACTAAACCGAATGAAGAACTAAGGCACCTGCTAACAAGCTTAGCTGTCCATGGCTACCATCACAAGATTTGCAGGAAGATACAATATCACACCCTGATGATGACTGTGTTTGCACACTATGTGATGCGTTTTGTGACAGGTACCATATACTTGCATGCCAAAAGCGATTGAAATCCTTAAAGGAATACAGTAATTCAAATTGACAATCCTATTTATGTATGTACTACTATGCACGTTTATGCGCATTTCCTTTAATAACAATTTAATTTACTTTGCACGTGGTCAGATCGAAGCGTTGCCAAAGGACGCGGCTTCTAAAACAAGTCTTGGCCTGCACGAGGCAAACAAAATATTTACGTAAATTAAACCAACATGAACTTGAAATGCAACGGCGGGCGATAAACATTATTAACAGAGAGCAAGGTATTACAAATGATACATAGAATTAACACTTTGAAAATACAGCCGACGTTACTACGCAATTTGACTGTCACCTTTACATTCTGACCACGCGCACCAAATGGAATTAAGTAAACACATAAACAAGTTTACAAAAATGGAAATTTAACTGCTTTTCAGTCCGGTGGCCGATCTACTTAAAATAAAGTTACTGTTCGCATGGCCGGGTACTCGGGAGAACCCGAGCCCGCCTGGACGGCGTCTCCCGCAGAAATTTTCACGTCCACCTACCTCAGTTGCTGGCGATAAAAGACACAGTTCTTCACGCCTAACTCACAGAGCTAGGATCCTCCATCTTGGCCAATCCAAGCCTACCACTACAAGTTGTCACAGAGATAAACAAGTAGTTCCGTGAAGAAATATACTGCCTATTTTCATATATCCTACTTTTGTTAACTGCCACTATCAACATACAAAATTTCAGTTTGATTGCTGTAATAGATTCGTAGATATTGAGAACCGACTAAATATTTCGGATGGTCGCCATGTTGGATATTATATAGGTAGGTCCTAGAGTTATGTACTGTTACATGAAGATTATTGTGTACGTGTAGCATTCAAACTTCAATCGCTTGATTAGGACACAAGAAGTAACAAGGAGATTTTAAAATTTCGCACAGCTGCCATCTTGTGGTTATGGAAACAATTGAAATAAATTATATGCCAGTGGATTAACATTCGTATAAGGATTTACGGTACCAAGTTTCACTGCACTCGGATGGTTAAATTGCGAGAAACGTCCATGTGAATATTTATACTTCGCGTTGCCGCCATGTTGAATTAGTGATCACCAGGTTATATAAAGCCCTATAGGTGAACTTAAGTTCATACCCCTATGAACATAAAAAATCAGTTTGATTGTTATAATAGATTCGTAGATATTCAGAGCCGAATAAATATTTTGGATGGTCGCCATGTTGGATTGTTAAATGTGTAGACCATAGAGTCATGTACCATTAAAGGAAAATTATTGCGTAGGTTCATTAGTCAAACTTTCACTTCGATCGCATGATTACGACACAAGAAATAAAAACTTAATTTTTAAATTCGCACAGCCGCCATCTTGAGGTTATGTAAACAATTGAACTAAATTAGATACCAGTGCATTACGATGTGTATAAACATTTCCTGTACCAGATTTCATTGCGTTTGGAACATTAAATCGCGATAAAGGTCTATTTAAAATTTTCAAATTCGCTTGGCCGCCATGTTCGTTTTGTAGTTAACCGGTTTTTGAAAATCTTATAGATGATTTTCTAGTAGTTCCCTTTATCTCCGTACAAAATTTCAGGGTGATATCGCTAATAGTTTCAGAGATATAGAATGCCGGTGAAATACCTCGCACATCCGCCATCTTGTGGTTATGTAAACAATTGAACGAAGTTAGATGTCGGTGCATTACAATGTGTATAAACATATACTGTACCAAGTTTTATTGCGTTTGGTTGGTTAAATCGCGAGAAACGTCTATTTATAAGTCGCAAATTCGCGTGGCTGCCATGTTGGATTTTTAGTTACCAGTTTTTCAAAAGTAACATAGGTGAACTTTTAGTAGTTCCCTATATCACCGTAAAAAATTCCAGGGTGATATCGGGAATAGTTTCGGAGATATTGAATGCTGGTGAAATATTTGGCACAGCCGCCATGTTGGATTGGTGAGACGTAACAAAATTTGAAGGGCACGGTCGGGGTCGTCCGGAATAGTGCCATGAACTTACCGAGTTTCATTGAAATCGCTCCAGCCGTTTAGAAGTTATTAGGGGGACACACATACACACACACACACACACACACCTCTCTCTCACACACACAAACGCACACTCACACGGACAAAACGTGATCTCATAAGCCTATTTTTTTTTCAAAATTGAAAATAGGCAAAAAATGTCCATACGCCATTGGAAGTTTTGAGTCCCCTTAAGTTGGTACCTTGGATATTACTGATTACAACCAGTATCCAGGAAATTTCCATGACGACATGGCCTATAGGGTGCCACGAAAGTTTGATCACTATTACACCTTATGAGGCAATTGGTGAAATCACACAGAAAGTCACATTTGGGGGAAATGTGAAGTTATGGAATATTTATTTCAGATGTTTCCAGGGGATTTATTTTAGAATAGCCCCCAATTTGCCAGGCTTGGTTGTATCAACGGTACATTTTCCTTTCCCATCTTCTCAAAAGCTCCTCTTCTGTCACGGTCATAGTCCATGTTTCCGAGCCGTACATTACCACTGGTCTTATAACTGTTCGGTACACTGTCACCTTTGATCTTCTATTGAGGATGTGCGCTCTGAGGATTTTTATCAATGCCCAATAAGCTCTATTACCGGCTGCAATTCTTGCTTTTATTTCTTCTATATGCTAATCTAGATTTTGTATAGGCTATTTCGATATTCCCAGGGTAGCCTTCAGGAAAATAAATAACATCAATAAATGTAAAACTAAAATAATGGAGTGCAGTCGGAGGAAATCAGAAAGCCCTTATTATTATCGTGGTGGATACCATTTTTCAGTGATGCCTCAGTAATCGACATTTGATGTCTTTCCGTCGGCCAACACAATTGTTTGTGTACATACAGGGTCATTATTTTTGCTTGGCAAGGCGATTCTGTTCGACCTTCGCCGCCAGTCCCCGGCCAATAGCCGGCTGTTACAGGTTGGCACGAGAGGTCTCTGGCCGTATTCGCACGCCCTTGTTGCGGTAGACGTGTGAGCTCCGAGCTGATTGGGTGTTTTATTAAGCTACTGTGTACTGTATCTCGTATTGTATAGTGTTTTATTGTGATTGTGTATATTGCTGTAATGCCTTATGTGAAATATTCGTTACGTGAACGTGTATATCTGCACAATACGTACATAAAGTGCATGAAATCGTGCGCTAGAACAAGACAAAAGTTTCGAGTGAAATTTCCAGGGAGACCTATTCCTATAAATCGGACAACTGGCTAAGAGATTCAAACGTACAGGTTCAGTAAACAATAAAAATGGCGGCTTCTGTGGCGTAATCGGTAGCATGCTGAGCTTCTATACCCAAGATCGCGGGTTCAAATCCGGCCGAAGTCAGTATGCCTTCCTTCAGAGGGGAAGTAAAGCCGGCGGTCCCATGTCATAGATTTATGCCATGTTAAAGAACCATCCACTAATTACACCTGTGTGAAGCTAAATTGTATAGGTTAAGAATGTAAACAACGCTCTTAGGTTCCTACGTTCGTTGCCAAGAGCCGACTGCGGTGGCGTCTGGTAGCTAAGTTCTGAAGTAGTAGTCGTTGACGGTGGCTTTTGGCGGCAAAAGTAGGAACTATTTGAAAAATTCAAAAGTCGGCAGTCCTTACTTGAATTAAAAACCAGATAACCCACACTAATACAGTCATCACAATAAACACCGGTTATCAGACAGATTCTACACACACCCAAAGTACACGGGGCTACATGACTGCATTGTCGCAGCCCCTAAACTTAAGAATCAACCAACCAAAACAATATAAATAGACGTGAAGGTCGTTATTTCCTTACTGAAGTTAAATTAACCGGAGTAACCGGAAACTTCATAAGCAGATGACGATTATGTTTGGCAGCGGATGGAAAACCTTCTCAGCATGTACTGTAAACATGGTGAGTAAAAATGCATGATACTGATTTTAAGCACCATTTTCTGCCGTACATATGCGCGCGTTGCAGCCGGCAACTGAGCCGTCACTGGCGGAGCGCGTGAGCGAGAATGTCCTTGCCAAGCAAATATAAAGACCCTGTATTAATCTCATGTATTTTATTTTCAGTAATAGGGAAACATTCATTACAATTGGGTACACTCGTGTTGGCCGACTGAAAAACATCAAATTTCGATCAGAAACTCCTAGCAGCTCAAATTAGCAGGTGAAAAGCTGAAGGAAGTAGAAGACTTCTGCTACTTAGACGGCAAAATAATCAGTCATGGACAAATTAAAGAGGATATAAAAAGTCGGTTGGTTCAGGCAATGAAAGTATTTCTCAGATAAGAAATCTGTTTACATCAAATATAGATTAAGGTATTAGGAAATCATTTTGAATGCCTTCACCTGGAGTGTGGCGCTCTATGGAAGTGAAGCTTGAATTGTCGGCGTACCAGAAAAGAGATGAATAGAAGCAATTGAAAAGTGGTGTTACAGGAGAATGATGAAGATCAGATGAGTAGATAGAGTAACACATGAAGAGGTATTAATACGAGTGGGAGAGGAGAGATGATTATGGTGAATGCTAACGAAGAGAACAGAAAGGTTGGTAGGGCACTTACTAAGATACCCAGGAATAGCAAACTTAGTTATGGAAGGAAGGGTTGAGGACAAGAACTGTAGGGGTAGACCAATGTTACAATAAGTTAAACAGATTGCCTTGGATGTAAGGTGTGGTAGATATATGAAGATGAAACGATTAGCTCAAGACAAGGAGGCACGGAGTGCTGCATCAAACCAGCCAAAAGACTGAAGACTCAAACAACAGTACTTTTTCACATTTGCTGAGCTAACTGGATAAAAGATGCTCTACAGACTGAAACCACCATCTCCATGAAGGGATTCTACTAACAAGTAGGTTAAAATAGTGTTGCAGGTGTTGTCTGTTTTGAAAAATGTTGAAGTGTATGAAGAATGAGCGACCAACACATTCATGAAATGGACAGTTAAAACGAATTCGTTACCCTGAATTCCGTCCAAATCACTTTCGGTTCTCTAAAGGCACTGAATTGAAAGTTCTTCCCTGACTGGGAAATTAAAAAAACCGAGACTTTCCATTTTATGCCTGCTTAATACAGTGGACCAGCGAAGAAATCGAACAATTACTGGATTAAGAAAACTTTAATTTTTTTAATTTTTTAAGAACACCTATCTAATCGTGGGTTGGGCTAGTGTTTTGGATGATCAGGCTTGCAGATCGTATGTTCCTTGTAGCACTCTTTCAATTAGTGCACATATTGCAAAGAAGTAGAAGTGGAAATCGTAGTCAGTCCATCATATCCTAAACAAGTTGCAATGGAATTTCAATCCAATAAATTTAGAAACGTTTACAGTAGAAAGAATTCACTGTTGTGTTCCTTCAACCATACCACATAATTCTGAATCCGATGACAAGATGCATTGCTGGTGATCGTGTTTGAAGCCATTTTGCAGTGTTGCCTTAGTAATCGAAATGTAATGTTTTTCAGTCGGTCCACACGATTGTACCCAATTGTAATGGGTGGTTCCCTAATCCTGAAAAAAAAATGTCGATGCATTGTTGAGTTTAAATATTGCAATGTGATCGGTAGAGAATTCTTGGATATACGATTGCAAAGAGCCAAATAACAGACCATTTTATGTACAGTTCACATTCAAGAATAGTGATGACGCCCTCCAGAAATAATGACACTGCGAGAAAATACCCAAAGATCACAAAAACAACCAAACAAAAAGAAAAGAAAACCAAATGAAATCTTCTGTTCATGACGTAAATCCATATGCAGTAAAGCACGGCATGCCAAGAATCAGATCCTGGTGCATTAATTAAAATTTTTATTTTGAAGTAGATACTTTTAAAATCTATGGAAGCATCAATTTCATCTATCTTACACGTTCAAAATCATTCTGGAAATCTGAGTGATAGTCTATTTCTACAGGATATTATTAGATCACGGTATCCGTACACCAGGATGTATTTGAAATGAGACTGCAAAAGCATGGAGAAATCCAAATTCAGTTCGATACCTATGTGGAGTGGGTTTTCCTAGATTTCCTCACATCTACTCCAGACGAATGCCGGGATGGTAGGCTACATAAATTAAGACCACGGCCACCTCCTACCCAAATCCTAGTCCCAAGTACAAGACGAACATTAATACAGCCATCACAATGACACAGGTTATCAGACAGATTCCTCATACACAACCAAGTGCACGGGGATACATGATCACGATGTCACAAAACCCCTGCTTTAATCAGTAACAACAATATAAGCCATTAGAAGCTATTGTTGATTTATTTAGGGACTTTGCGACGTCATGGTCATGTAGCCCCGTGTATTAGTGTGTGTGTGTGTGTGTGTGGATCTGTCTGATAACCTGTGTCATTGTGATGGCTGAATTAATGTATTTGATTATGTAACTCAGGTGAGGATTGAGAGGGAGATGGGCGTGTCCTTAAGTTACGAACAATGCCGAGATTTCCCTGGAGTAGAGGTGGGAAACCACGGAAAATCACTTCGAAGATGGCTGAGGTGGGAATCGAAATCACCTCAGTTTTGTCTCACGAGGCTGAATATACCCGTTCCAGGACTTGGCCGGGCCGTGAATCGAACCCAGACCTCCGGGGTGACAGCCAAGCTACACTTACGAGGTGGTCCCATTAGAAGCAAGTAGCCATATCATATTATAAGGTACCGATGGGATATCTACCTGGAGTTGTAAATGTGAAACTACTGTAAACCATTTCAAGGATGTCTGACGGTGGGGTTCAAACCCACTCACGTGTACCGAGCTCTAGCCCAATGGCGTTGTGTCTTAATGCTGGTAGCTACCGCGGCCTTTGGTACACAAGGAGGTAAAATGGGTTAATGAAGTTATAAGTGATGTCAATAACCATGACACTGGGGCGAGGGTGTACTTAACGCAGGCATGCGCCGTCGCACACTCTCGCTGTTAGGAGATTCCAAGGGAGGCTGTCGGTGCCGCGGTATCCAGTTGCGCTGCGAACGCGGGTGAGTCGTGTGTGGTTTAGTTCCTTGGTCCCCATCTCTGATGACACGTGCTCATGGGATTTCACTCACGGTAAGAGTAGAGCTCATGCTATATTCTTGAATAAATTCATTGACGGCTTTTCACATTGTGGAATTTTATTCATTTGTTTTATTTTTTATTTATTTATTTATTTATTTATTATTATTAAAATCTATATATTTTTGGGCCGGGGCTTATCTGAAATTAGCGTGGGCAAAATTGTGGCGCGTAATTACCATGGCAACAAGTGCAAGCGTACTTATTTCCCACTCATTGAAATGTGCCCGTTACTTATAATACAAATAGACAAATACAAATGAATCGGCCGGGGCTGCAAAGCATTAAGTCAGTTTTCATTACTTTTCAGGAGACAGATAAAACGTCATTGACCGAACAGAACTTAACAAACACACTATATTAGTCATCTTTTTTTATGGAGCAACTATTCAGGTTATATTTGTGTTAGCGGAATATTAATTTTAATTTAATAAACATATTTTCCAAATCAATTTTGGAAACGTGACTTAATGCCTTTCTGCTCCGTGGTCAGTTTAGTGCAGCATAAAGCCTTCCAGAACGAATATTTCACATGCAATTTTATTTTAGAATGGATTTGTAATATAAAACCCCCTAAACCCTGTAGAAATGTAATTTACAATAGCACTGTAACACGCGGGAATCTTGCAGTGCGGCCAACATTAAGTACGAAATGCGGCACTGAAAGGCTTTTCTCCTCTGATCGCACTGCATGTAGTAGTTGTTTCTGGCTTAAACAGAAAGCTGACTTAATTCTTTCCTATGCCGTTCCAAGGCCCTTGAGTCAATACTTCAGAATACCAATTCTTAAAAAAATGACAATTATTGACTTAACTAGCGGACCCGTGCGAGAAATCTCGCATGTTCAGAAGCCACACTTTCCCCAATAGGTTTATAATGAGACACTTAAGGAGAAAGGTTGTTATGTTTTTATATGAACGTTTGAGGCGTCCCTTTGGCCAGAATGCGAACTGAACAGCAATGATGTTGCGTATTTTCCTACAGCAACAGTATTTGCAAATCGCACACTTCTTACAAAAATTGATATTTATGAAATTAGAATGCAATTCGTTACTGCTAATGTCATTTGTGTGCTGAGTCCATTGATTGGCAGCTTAGCCGTAACCCTCACTGGTTATTCGATATTTATGAAATCATACGATTTGATTACTCATTCCTTTATATCACTGTTTCTGCAAAATGATAAAGGAAAGACCTCAGAATGTTAAAATGACATGAAACAGGCGTCACAGCCGCCAAAATGTGAGGTGGACAGCAATTATGGAGTGTATCTTCCTGAAGCAACAGTATCTGCAAATCGCACACATTGTACAGTTCTTTAAAAGTATTCTTTTAAATAAATTATAGATATTTATGAAATTAGAGTGCAATGCGTCACTGGTAATGTCTATTCTCTTTCATTTGAATGCTCATTTGTCACGATCGGTCGCTTGTGAGTGTCGCAGGAGGGATCTTTACTACTGAAATAATATATATGATGGTTTTCAGCTCCGACCGATTCAAGCATATTCATGATTACATGTTATGGTTCTGCAACACCATAACTTTAACTTATTATTATTCTTTCTTTTATTCGTTTCATCCTGCTTTTGGGTACATTGAATCAATCACTTTGTAATGTTCTGTGCTTTCCTTCCTTCATCACAGATTTGGATCTTTCTCTTGGGGTTGGCTTTGAATCGGAACTGTTGTTTCTTGTCCTTGGTTATGGCTTTGGTTGTTTTACCCGTGAGCATATTTTCTGTGATTTGGAGTTCTATATACAACCTTCCACTAATTACACTTGTGTGAATCTAAATTATAGGTTAAGCCCTGCGCGGATGCGGTTATCCACGTATAAACCCGCGGTTATCCGCAACATTTTCGCCATGCGGATATAGTTTGCATGGCTGTGCTGATAGCGGATAAGCTACGGATAATGTTTGAAGTAAATTTGCGGATAATTTTTAGAATCTAATCCGACCTTGTTGAATATCATTACTAGGACCCGGATGTTTATGACATTGCCTGTCATATTTTACCGTTATATTTTTCCACGACAAATGCAAGGTGATGATTTAAGCTAATTTCATTCAAATTATGTCATTAAGCATGATTAACACTCCGAACTGTAAAGGGTTGCAATTCTGGCTGTACAGCACTCATTTTAATCATAGCACATGACATACTTAGCCTAAGGGAGCGATTTTCTCCTCAAATGTCTTAATGTGTTGCTTGAATACTTAATGCTTTATCTAAAAATATTATTGTAATGCCAGTAGATTCGGATAACAGTCGTGTGGATGTGGGGAGGATACGGATAAGTCGTGCGGATGCGAGGCGTGTGCGGATAACAGTCATGTGGATGTGGGGCGGATTCGGATAAGTCGTGCGGATGCGGGGTGGGTGCGGATAACTGTCGTGTGGATGCGGGTCGGATGCGGATAACGTTTCGTTTATCCGCGCAGGGCTCTAATTATAGGTTAGATTTGATTAACGCTCTTATGTTCCAACGTTCGTCACCAGGAGCCGACTGCGGTGGCATCTAGTAACCAAGTTCAGAAATAGTCGTTGACGGTGGCGTTTGGTAGCAAAAGTAGGAACTACTTGAAAATTGAATGTCTGCAGTCCTTACTTGAATTACAGTAAAAGCAGATACACACTAATACAGCCATCACAATTAACACCGGTTATCAGACAGATTCTACACACACACACAAAGTACACGGAGCTGCATGACCGCGTTGTTGCAGCCCCTAAACTGAGGAACCAACCAACCGGAGTTCTAATAAGTCTTTCTCTGTTTACTTAAACCAAATTGGTTCCGTTCTTTTGTTACAGAAGTAGTCAAAGATTTTTGGTTAGTCTATTTAAGTTCATTCTGAGGATGTGCCCATAAAATCTTTTTTTTATTGCATCTGAGAGTACTTCTGTACTTTGGTAAAGGCTTTCATTTTCTGATGTGGATTAATTTGTTGTTACGGTATTTAGGGCCTAAGATTTTTCGTAAAATCTTTCTTTGATTTCCAGCCTTTCAAGCGGGCCCTGGGTTTTGATAAACAATGTTTCGGCTGCATGTAAGGCGTCTGGTTTAATTTCAGTGTTATAATATCTTATCTTTGCATTTCATGAGAGGGACTTCTTGTTATAAGTTATGTGTCTTTCGTATGGAAGGCTAATTCATTTTTTTTCTCTTAGATTCCATTGTTTTAATTCTCTCTAGGGCATTCCGGCTGACCCATTCTCCAAGATATTTGAATTCTTTGACGATGTCTATATATTGTTCTTCCACTTGAAGCTTTATCAGTATTCCCCCAGGGGCCCACGGCTAGTGGGACGTGGTTTGGCGACCACGGGACCTCAGCTGAGTTCCGCATTACTTGCACTTACTTGTGCCGGGCTCCTCCTGTCATCTTTCCTATCGACCACCCTTGGACAACCCTTGTTCTTTTCCGAACCCGACGGTATTAGGGTATGCGAAGCCTAGGGAGTCTTTTAGTTTCCCGCCTTAATTGGCCATTGTCTCATCTTTCCTGATCGCTCATTTTTCGAGGGGTCAGACCTCTTGTTTTCTTTTCATTTTATCTCCTGCCTTCTGCCCAACGCCTTCAAGGAGGCAGGGTGTGTGTAGCCCCACAACTTATGGTGCACTCTGGATTGTGCTACACTCTCAAGGGCTCACGTCTGGTGAGTTCGGAAGTTGGCAACCCAGAGGGCTTCCTGAGCTGTGTCCGGTTTTTCTTCATTTTCCATTGCATTTGGGGCGGTCCCTCTCCTCATTACCTTTCCTATCTGCCTTTCATGGCTCTCCTTCCTTCCAAGTCCCTGAATCCTCATTCTTCGAGGGTTGAGGGCATTTATTTTCCTCCTGTCCATTGTTTGCCGTATTCTTTATTTGCTTACCATTTCTTCTTCTAGTTTGTAAGACTGTAGTTAGCATTATAGTTACCATTACATTCTCATCTCATCTTTCACGATCACCCAAACCATTAGGGGCCGAATCCCTAGATGTTAGGTCCCTCAAAACAACAATTATCATCATCACTTTATTATTATTATTATCCCCCCAGGGGCTCACATCTAGTGGGACGTGGGTTGGCGACAACGGGACCCCAGCTGAGTCCAGCATTGCTTCCACTTACTTGTGCCGGGCTCCACTCCGTCTTCTTTCCTGTCGACCTTCCGTGGTCAACTCTTGTTCTTTTCCAATCCCGACGGTATTAGGGAATCCGAGGCCTAGGGAGTCTTTCAATTTCCCGCCTTAATTGGCCCTTGTCTCATCTTTCCTGATACCCTCATTCTTCGAGGGGTCAGCATTCTTTTTCTTTTCATGTTATTTCCTGCCTTCTGCACAAGGCCCTCAATGAGGCAGGGTGTGTGTAGCCCCACCACTTCTGGTGCACCCTGGATAGTGCTACACCCTCAAGGGCTCACGGCTGATGAGATTGGGAGTTGGCGATCCCGAGGGAATCCTGAGCTGGGTGCGTTTTGTCCCGTTTTTTCTCTGACCTTGGGGCGGGCCCTCTCATCTTTCCCTTTCTTATCAGCCATTCATGGCTCTCCTTCCTTCCAAGTCCCTCAATCCTCATTCTTCGAGGGTAGAGGGCATTTCTTTTCTTCCTGTCCTTTATTTGCCTTATCCTTTATTTGTTTACAATTTCTTCTTCTAGTATGTAAGTTTGTAGTTAGTATTAGTTATAGTTTTCATTCTTACTCACCTTTCACTATCACCCAAACCATTAGGGGCCGATAACCTAGATATTAGGCCCCTTAAAACAACAATTATCATCATCATATTATTATTATTATTATTATATTGTTTTATTTTATGTTATTATTATTTGATCATGTTATATTATTATATTTCACATCATTATTCCCATCTGTGGAGTGCGGCATAACTTATTTAGCTAATTAATGAAAATCCACAGCCTGCTTCCAGTCGACGGACCGGGTCAGGGAATGGCATGAATGAAGCCCCCATCTAGCGGCGAGGATATGAACTTAGCTGGCTGCCGAAGCCTGTCGCACTCCCCTGGGGCAATGTTTAAATGAATGACAGATGAAATGAAATGATAGTGGAGAGTGTTGCTGGAATGAAATTGTGACAGGGAAATCCGGAGTACCCGCCTCCGCTTTCTCCAGCACAAATATCACATGGAGTGACCGTGATTTGAACCACGGACCCAGCGGTGAGAAGCCGGCGCGCTGCCGCCTAAGCCACGGATGCTATTATTTAGCTAATAATGATTTTTTTTCTTCTCTCAAAATCTCTTCATCTGGGCACTGAAAATCTTCCTTCGTTCTTCAGTCCATGATTTCTTGGTCCTGGTAGTAATTTTCTCAGAGAAATGATAGTTGTTGATTAAAGTTCTGACTGGAGTAGGTCTTGTATAATTTCCTCTGTAATGCCAATTTCTTGAAGTTCTTTTTCTATTTCACTAAGCCAGTTGTTCTTGACTTTCATTGACAAAGCAAAGTTGGGAATCGTTTTGGTGAGCCTGTCATTATTAATTCTGAGAATGTGGCCATAGAACTTCAATCGTCTTTTATTGAAGGTGTCAGATATCTTTCCATCATGCTGATAAAGCTCCTGAGACTTCCGTTTCATCCACATTCCTTCTAAGCAGACTGGACCAACAATTTTCCTCAATATTTTCCTTTCATGTTTGTCTACGTCTTTAATAAGAGATCAGCCTCCAATGATCAAGGTATCCGAGGCACATGGTGCTTCAGGTTTGATTATATTATCATTATTATTATTATTATCTTTAATCTGTACTAATACAGTATAATAAAGCTGAAGAGTTGGTGTGTTCGTGGGTTTAAACGCGCTAATCTCTGGAACTACCCGTCAGATTCGAAAAATTCTTTTTGTATATGATAGCCAGATTCAAGAGGAATAGTTTAGGCTATTTAGCATTAGGTTACACCTCTCAGGTAACCTTAAAGATTGATTTTTGTTCAGTAAGTCGCTAGAACAATCGCTCCCGAACTGCTCTATCCGCATGCACTGGCGTTATGGTTAGTAATACGTACACCGTTTCACCGATCGCAAGCAAATTTTGTATACTAATCCTTTGGAACCCTGCGAGTAACACTGTCTAGGTGAAATTTATGACAGACCAGTCAATTCCCCGTATTTAGGCCCTTTGGTACTCCGCCCGAATTCCTCAAAGTCAACGTCCAGAATCCGCGCAGATGGAGAATGGATCGTAGGGATGTCAATACCCGGCTAAGAAATTAACATTGCCTACCGGACTGATAACTAGGGATCACTGAACACACATAACGCACAACTAACCATACTACTAACTAGTTGCACACAGAACAGCCTACAACACCTAGTTGAGCACTATGAGCATCTCGGCTCTCGGGGTAGATAAAGGTAAATTATGTCGATTCACTGTCTGCATCGAACTAGTAGTATCGTTATCGCGTAATTAAGTATTGAATCAACATCAGCTCTATACAAACGTAGCAAGTGTATGAAAAGCACTTGCCATTTATTTTAAAAAAGGACACTACAGTTATGTCCCTAACACTGTTAAAATAATAATAAATATAACACTCACATAAAATAACTGCCTTCTCTAGACAACGATGCGACTAATTAAGTCTCTTGTGCATCAAACTTAAAAAGTTACGAGGTTATCTTTCCTCGAAAGATTTTGCAAAACAATAGCATTACACTTTCGTAAAAATACTGTACCTCTAATCATCAAATAACTCATTTCAAAGTTAAAAATATCACATACACATTCTCCCTGCTTAATACAGCGTCTAATATCATCCCAATATTGTGTCAAAACCAATAATATTAAATGTAAGAAATTAATAATAATAATTTGTTTAAACGCATTAAATTTTATGTACAATATCGCGTCCTGCACGATTTCTCTCTGCATTAATTGCATAATGTTCATTCCTACTTCTCTGCTCTCGTATCTCACACATTAATTCTGCCAAATCCTGTATATTATATTTCCATATCAAATGTGAACTGTTGTTACAAACATTTAAGTTCAGAACTATTCACTAAATTACAAATTCGGTGTTTAATAAATTCGATAACCTTACAAACTTTGCAACGCATGCCTGTCAGATTAGCTTTCCTCCAAATAATAAGTGTGCATGGCATTATATCTTCACTACTCACACTTGTAACTCTTCATAAATACATTTCACGACTTTACTTAACTGACACACTGTGTTTCATGTATTCTCATCATGAACTCTTTATCTCACACTCTTAGTTAACATATTACTGAGCCTTTACTGCATTTCTTTCCAATAATAACCTCTCGCATATATTTCTCTTAGCACTTTCACAAACTTCTAAAAACTATCTCAAATACTTTCAACAAAGTAAGAGATTCAGTATTCCTACTAAATATTACGACTGTAATACCTTTCATGAATACAACTTCCTCGTCCTACATAACCGCTATCGATTATACAATTCCGTGCTATTCTCTCTTGTGCATCTCTCACAAAAATACTTCCGCATTACCTCTTCACACATTTACTTACTTAAATCATGCCATACTTCCTTTTCTCCACTTTAAATACATTTCCGTTACAATTTATAGTTTTTCTCTGAATCTTAAGTCTGCTCGCATTTGTCACTTAATAAAAATAACTTTACCTCACGTTCTTTCATTACATCTGATATTAAATATCTTTTCTTTAATCTTACAAGACCTTTCAGTAACAAAGATTGATCTATAATATTACATTTCTCTATTCTCATTACTCAGCTATGCTTTTAAAATACGCATACTGGTCATATAGTTCAAATAAACTTCTGTATTTTACAATATTACTCTCTCTCTCTGACAATAGAGTGCCTTCAATACAAAAATTGAATACTCCTGTCAATAATTACGGCCTTTATACATTATATTTTCGTTCCTATAACAAATTAGCTTTATATAGGATCATAATGTCCTTTTTGTCTCTTTCTCTTCATGTACAATAAAATTGCGCTTGTCAAAACTCATGACTACTTTCTCTCCGATGTCACAACATGTTTACGAAATGTACTTCATTCATTCATTCATTCATCGCAATATGAATTTACCTCAATGAAAAATCTAAAACGTTAGCTTAATAAACTGCAAAAATGGTTAAAGTGAAAAATATTACCAATAAACTTTCAAAATACGTCCTAAACGACATACGAAAATTTCTACCTACATTTCAAGATTATAGGCAATATAATAACATGAACTATGAATAGAATAGTAAAATGTTGGTCGGCATACTGGAATAAGGCGTACAAGTTCTAACTACATAGGTGTGTAAAATTGCACTGTTCTACCTTCAATTCTGGATCGTTGGTGACAGACCTGGTGACGTTGGCATCTATGGAATTCCTCCCATGTGCTTCAGGAATGCAGCACGCGACTCACGACTGCCTCCGCCTGCATCACGTTGCTTCCATGTGGTCTGCTGGGCTCGGCTATCGACAAGGGTTGGGGTGACAGAAACCGGTCCTCAGCTGGGACTCGCCAGGCCGTCTCTCCTCGACCGTGCCAATGACCTCACTCCGCTGCAATTCTTCTGTCTTCACGGCCAGATGACCTAGATACTCCTCCCGCTTCTTTCTTCGATCCATCTTCAATCGGCACCTCTCTGGATGTTCTCTGATGTTCGTAGTATGACAGTGATATTTCTTATCACGAGAAATCACCTCTGCTTGTGATCTTCTCACCATTGTAGTAGATTGTTGCGTTAGTTTGAACACGAACTGCTGATGTTACTGCAGCTCGCTTCCATAGTCAAGCTATCATGGTTGTTCTGAATCTCGCTTGCAAGTGTAGCTCTACGTTCCCTTCATGTTGAAAATTTAGAACATCTTCCTTCCTTCTAAATCGTAGTTAATTGTAGTTCCTCCCCTTCGACCTGATTCAAAAGACATCTTGAATAATATGATGTGCTTTCTTCAGTAAAATCTTCCAATATTTCAGACTTCTCCTCTTCTGCGTAGTATCGTGTATGACTTCCAATGTTGTAATACTAAGTATAGCATTGTAACTCGACGTATAATTTCGTAGATTCTGCTTAATATTTGTACTTAAATGTTGTATTAATATATTTACTAATATTGTTCCATATTTTTGTAGTATTGCTTCATACTGAAGTCAAATTATTTTCAAGTTCTCCTTCCATGTAAATTGCAGAGTAGATTTTTGTACGTGTTGCCTCCTCGGAAGTTCAAATAATAAGAGCCTCGTTTCTTGGTGTTCGCTAGCCTCCTCAGTCAGATTTCCCTCGCAAATCTGCTGAACTAGCCTCACTCCGTCTCTAAACTCACTCATTCGCTCATATCTTCTCTCTCAGTCTTCCAATTTAAATTCTGTTTTGCCAATTACATTTCTTCTTCCTTTCTGGTGAATTTGATATGTCACAATCCTTTATAATATTAAAATAATATATTTAATATTTATCAGTTCCCTCGAAATCTATCTTCCTTCTGATTGGCTGTCCACCTGTTATGAAGTGCGTCGAGCACGCGACTTCTCCAGTCCTCTATTTTGGCGTGTGTCTGACCTCTGCCTATCCTTGTCAAGTCCCCTCGCTCACGAAAACTGGTTTCTCGCGGCTAACATTTACAAAACTGTGTACTTTCCTGGACTTGGCTCAAGTGATTCTCTCTTGGTTAAAATATATCAGATACTAAATTTTCCATTCCTTCACCAAATAAACATATTTCTTCTGGCTAAAATTTTACCAATAGCTTCTTGATACATAATCTCTCTTCCTGTGTGTAAATATGATTCAAATCTCGGAAAATTTTATACCCATTTTTCTCTGATGCTCCCCGTTCGAATCTCGTCCAGTGATATTGTCTTGGCTGGACATGATTTCGAGCGCAGTACAAATCTACACCGATCTGAACCAAAATTTGTATACTTACCCTTTGGAACCCTGCGAGTAATACTGTTTACATAAAATTTCGGACAGACCAATCCATTCCCTGCATTTAGGCCCTTTGGCACAAATCCACACCTTTTCACCGATCTGAACCAAAATTTGTATACTTACCCTTTGGAACCCAGCGAGTAACACGGTCTGCATGAAATTTTGGACATACCACTCCATTTTCTTTATTTAGGCCCTTTGGCACAAATCAACACCGTTTCACCGATCTGAACCAAAATGTGTATGCTAACCCTTTGGAACCCCGCGAGTAACACTGTCTACGTGAAATTTATGACAGACCAGTCCATTCCCTGCATTTAGGCCCTTTGGCACAAATCTACACCTTTCCACCGATCTGAACCAAAATTTGTATACTACCCTTTGGAACCCTGCGAGTAACACTGTTACATGAAATTTCGGACAGACCACTCCATTCCCTGCATTTAGGCCCTTTGGCACAATCTACACCTTTTCACCGATCTGAACCAAAATTTGTATACTTACCCTTTGGAACCCTGCGAGTAACACTGTCTGCATGAAATTTTGGACATACCACTCCATTTCCTGTATTTAGGCCCTTTGGCACAAATATACACCGTTTCACCGATCTGAACCAAATTTCACATACTTACCCTTTGGAACCCGACGAGTAACACGGTGTGCTTGAAATTTCAGACCGACCACTCCATTCCCTGCATTCAGGCCCTTTATCACAAATAAACACCGTTTCACCGATCTCATCCGAAATTTGTATACTTACCCTTTGGAACCCTGCGAGTAACACTGTCTGCATGGAATTTTGGACATACCACTCCATTTCCTGTATTTAGGCCCTTTGGCTCAAATCTACTCCGTTTCACCGATCTGAACCACATTTTGTATACTTACCCTTTGGAACCATGCGGGCGACACTGTCCACTTTAAATTAGACCCTTTATCACAAATCTACACCGTTTCTCCTAATTGCACCAAATTTTAAATACTCTTTAAAACCCTGCTGGTAACACTGTCCACTTGATATTTTGGACAACGCTCTCCATTCCCTTCATTTAGAATAACAGACAAAATGAACTTGAAAACCACGTATTAAGGCCCTAGAACCATTCATGTCCGTAGTAGTGAAACTGTAAGAATATTTTAATAAGTCTATTGTTGGCTGGCAATTCGGACAGCATCACGTCGCCCCTACCAGTGTTCTGGTGCAGAATTGCGAAAATAGTTGCATCTTGCGCTGTTTATAAATTGCAGTTACGGGGAGGAATTAGTGCAAAAAGATTTCTTAGGCCCCTTAAAACAGTTATCATCATGAAAATAGTATGCCTCTGTATAAGTGCAATGGTGTTTGTGCAGTACATTGAGGTTACCAGCTGCAATGAGCGTTAGTACTTTCAAATTTACCTTCATTTATTCCGAACCTTATCATTGTGCGCTATGTGGCGATAAATGACACTATTGCTTTCTCAGTAGCTCGGGACAGCAGAAGTTTTCCCAAGTGTTCTGATTATTTTCCTACGGCGCTATGCGACAAAAGACGACACTATTGGTCTCTACATTTCTAACAGCCAATAAGATATAGGCCCAAGGCAGTGTGTTTTAATTCACTTACTCCTCTTTCTAATACTGTTTTTAAATTTGTTTGTAAATTACATGTGTCAGTGCTGTAGTTAGTAAATAGATGTTTCTCAATTCATAATTATCATTATTATCATTACGGGAAAATTACCTGAATGCTACGTACATTATACTGTACCCTCCGGATGTTGGGTGGGGATATTCTAACAATAGGGTATAGTTTGTGCACTGGTGTTGGTTTCAGGCATCCCGAGATTAACCGTGTAGTGTCGTTGACGGCAGTATCAACCTGCTTAGCATGTGCTGAAGCTTTCCACACAGGAGCGGCATATTCAGCGGCTGACACACACAGTGCAAGTCCAGACGTCCTCAGGATATGCGGATTGGCTGCCCAGGTGCTGCCGATCAGCTTCTTGAGTATGCCATTGCGAACACTGACCTTTTGTTTCGTGTTCAGACATTGCTGTCTGTACGTTAGAGCACGGTCAAGTGTGACTCTCTGCTGACTCGGTAGACGTGGGGTTTCGAGCCCCATCGTCAGCTGTCCTTGAAATCCGTGATTTCCCATTTACAACACCAGACAAATGATCGGACGGTACCTTCTGACAGGCCACGGCCGTTTCCTTCCACATCCTTGCCTAATTTTGTTCATCTTCATCAATTCCATCTCTCGTCCAGGCCTGCAGGTCAGCCACGGGCGTCGACCAGAAAGACTTGCACTCGGCCTCTCAGGAGGCCACACGAGAAAAACAAACCTCTACAATGTTTGTAAAACAATGCATTCACATAATTCACATCGATGTTATGATGCACTATATTGATCTCTGTAGTGATTTATACTTTCTGTTTTAAAAGGTGGTTTGCAATCTTCGCTTCCGTGCTTCTGACATCGCTCGAGACATCACCGGCAGCACCTGCTAGCAGAGAGGTCCACTACAAAGGTAAAACACTTCCGTAATACTAGTACGTACGAGGTAAAAGATACAGTCAGTCTGAGAGAGTAGACTTTATATCATTTCCAATGACGCATGCTACAAATGCTATGTTAGAAAGGCTCAGGAGGGTTTCTCGCTTCGCTCGAAGTCCCAGGACTCTATCAACAGACGCCATTACAGCACGAGATTTAGCTTTAGTTGATATAATAGCACTATTACTGTCAACAGACTCCATTATTAACACACTTTACGTAAACTGTAAGTAAGCAAGTTTAACGAACGATCCACAGACTCCATTATTAACACATTTTACTACGCTGCAAAAATTGTCAACTGTAAGTAAGCAAGCTTAACGAATGGACCCGCAAGTACAGAGATAGCAAGAATCACGTGAACGCTTCATGATCAACAAGTTGCAAGTCATTCAGTATCACGCAGCTAGCGCGTAGGCTTCCCGCACGGGGAACGGGGAGCGGGAGGTCCCCTCTGCTGCACGACGTCACGCACTCGCCGTTTCAGACTCGGTGCATATGCACTGAACAACATAATGACATCATACACGCCGTAACCGTAACGCATAACGTTAGACCCAAGCATAACGACGAAGTCGACAAGATCATTAGAAATGACAAAATATGCAGTTTACATAAAGTGAAAATGTAGCACTGATTTTCAATACGCGTTGCGTTCTGGGTTATGTTATGTGGTCTAACGGTGTAAAGATTGACAAATCAGGAATGACGTCACTGCGACAGACGATGATCAGCTCATGCTGCCAACTTTCAAGTTACATTACAACAGCCAGTTTCAGAGTCTGCAAACATGGTGACTTTGTAATATGAGTGGCAACAGTGAACACAACCCTGATTCAACCCAACAATAAAAAATATACTATAAATCACCGTATTTGTCGTGATGGGGCACAAATGGTAAGATTAGATTATTATTAGTAACTTATTTAAGATGATGCCAACTCTTGCAATGGCTTGACCATGTTGCAAAAACCATATCACATGAAGATTTCCTAAGTTAAGCAATATTTTTCTTGGTCCTAACTTGGATGGATTACTGGTTCTGGGAGACCACGTGCTGTTGACAGAGTAAGATCAGTCAGGATCGCCTCTTCGGAGGTGCAAAGATACCTACGGGTTGAAATCTTTTCTTCTTCTTGTTTAGGTGTAGACTACTTGTATTTAATAAGTGTGTATGGAATTAATAACCTGTATTGTTGTCGAGACTGTGATTGTAAGCGTAACATTAATTGTAGAATTCACGATTTGGATAAATACACCGGGATTTGAGACAATACACCATTTACCTCGAGTTAGTGTGATTATGAAGCCTGGAGAGACACACAATCATGGCTAGGACCTTGGATTTTCGACCCCGTGGCGTAGTCGCGCGCGTTAAATTACTCACCTCAACTGTGATTGGGTAGTTGAAGCAAGGCCGGGGATCGTCGGTTCGAATTCAGGCACAGACAACGGCTATACTAAATGTCTTTTACTTCCGGGTTTCCCCAAGCATTCTCCAGGCAATTTCTGGGATAGTAACAATAAAACGACGCTTAGCCCGAACAAAAGATGAAAAGGAGGAAAATTTAGGCAACAGTCTTTTAACATTTTCGGTCGTAAAAAACGAACGGAGACTGCTTGAATCTACTGTACTACTGGTCCTCAGTCCACTGCTGACTAACGTAAGGAACGGACCCTTGACTTCAGTGAAACGTCAGGAGCAAATATCCTGCATGGACCACGGCCTACAAGCCTGGACAACTTGTACATATCTATGAACCAAAACCCAAACCCCATGGCACTACAGCCCATGAAAAGCCTAGGCCTACCAAGCGACCGCTGCCCAGTCATTTGGCCTACATATATTGGGGTGACGCGTGGTCAGAGCATCGGTCCCATCGGCCGTTAATCTTGGTTTTCGTGACCGAGACGCTGCCACATTGTCAAACAGCTACTCAATTATCCTTACGAGGCTGAGTGAGCTCCGTTCCAGCCCTCATGTCAGTTTTGTAAAATCCCTGACGGAACTGGGAATCGAACCCGGTGACTCCGGGTGAGAGGCAGACGCACTACTCCAATACTATGGGAACGCCACCTGTGAAAGCCTAACCGGTTATAACTGCTTGACAGTGTGATATCTCATTTCTATCTGTGTTGTAATAGTAACTTGAGATGCAATGTTCATGGCCGGAGTAAATACATTTTCGGTGGCGAAGTCGGTAGCATGCTGAGCTTCTATGCCCAAGATTGCGGGTTCAAACCAAGTCGAAATCGTCGGATTTTTTAAGAGCGTCAAAATCCATCAGTATGCCTTCCTTCGGAGGGGAAGTGAAGCCGGCGGTCCTTTGTCATAGATTTATGGCATGTAAAAGAACCTTCCACTAATTAAACTCGTATGATGCTAAATTTGCAGGTTAGATTTCGTTGAAACGCTCTATCAAAGTTCCAACGTTCACTACTAGGTGTCAGTGACATCTGGTGGAGAAAGTTGAAAATACTTGAAATTGAATGGAACTTGTAGCTCACCCTATTGGTGTCCATATTGAAGTAGTCACATCCTATGGCAAGCCGAACATGGCCTCGGACACTCCCGGCACTAAAAGCCATAAGCTAAATAATCATACTAATATATAAAAAAGAGATGGTGTTTGTCTGTCTGTCTGTCGTCCTGTTACTCAATCACGCAAGAACCACTGGTCCGATTGAAATGAAATTTTGCATGGATGTAGCTGATTTACCAGGTTTACACATAGGCTACTTTTGATTTCGATATATTGCACTATTTAAAAATGGTTACCATTTTAGTGACGTCACTACACCCTTTGATTTCAAAATTTCATATTGCCATTTCAAATAAAAAGAGAACGCTAAGAAATAGCAAACTTTTGATGGCACGTACGAGCTTTGAAATTTAATTTTCTATCCGAAAGGTCGTGTATCTCCAACAGTTAGCGAGTAAAACCTACATTTGTGACGTCACTACACCCTTTGGTTTCAAAATTTCATATTTTCATTTCAAATAAAATGAGAAAGCTAAGAAATAGCAAACTTTTGATGGTATATACGAGCTTTAAAATTTAATTTTCTATCCGAAAGGTGCTTACCACTTTTCGTGTATCTCCAACGGTTAGCGAGTAAAACCTAATTATGTGCTATAAAACACGGTCAACGCCGAGCGATGTTAGTCTATGTTAATCTCTACATGAACTGTTTTATTTATAGAGGAAGTTTGTGGGGTCCGAAACGAGACGTGATTTTGAGTCTAATTTTATACTCTTTGTGCCGGTTATTGTGTGTGAGTATTTGGATCTTTACTCTGTTTCACAATGTTATAGTGCTTCTACTTTGAAAGGTATGCTTTCATCCTTTTTATCGATTTGTTTTTTGTTAACTGAATATTTCTGTTGGCCAATATTTATCTGCTTTTTGTCGTTTTTTACCATGATCAGAAACCCAAATTCACAGACGAATGTGTCGAAGACTACCAACTGTCGCATTAGTTTATTTAGTGTTCATATTAATCTTACTGCAGAACCGGGCAAATTTATTTCAAGAAAGTTGGTATTTTGCCTTTCACGGCCAATAAAAAAAACGCACAAAACACGGCGTAAACATAGAAAAGTTGCTGAGTTTTAATTGCCTGGCCCTGAAATTCAATATACAATCATTTTGGAAGCCTTTATAGGGAGGTGAAAGACTGTTTTAGCGTTTAGCTCTCGCAATAAATTAGCGGAGGTGTTCTAAATAAGAATTGAGATATCGCGCAGTTTGCTACTCCTTTGGTAGTCCGTAAATAGACCACAAGAGCCCGCTGATGAACCATCTCGGAGTTACTAGGCGTAATATCGCACAAGACACGGCATAAGTTTAGAAACATTTTCTGAGATTAATTTGTTTTTGTTATTATTACTTGGGATGATTGAATTTTGTTCCGTTACTGTTACTCTTTATCATGACACGGTACGTAGTTTCCGCAATATTACTTATTGCGGATATGATAATTGCTATCAGGTTTGATGTATTTTTAGCATAATGTTTATATGTTTAAATGTAGTATGAAGACGTTAAACGATAGGTGTTCAATATTTAAGACAGGTTATTTAAGTAAAAATGTAGACTTTCACGACCGGCGTTGAAATAGGAATCTCTGTTTCGCGGGCTTATAGGTCGTGTTCCAAGGACATTTTGTCGTCCTGACGTTTCGCTGAATACTGTGAACATGCTGAACGCAGTATTCAGCGAAACGTCAGGACGACAAAATGTCCTTGGAACACGACCTATAAGCCCGCGAAACAGAGATTCCTACAGGTTATTTAACTTTTACTACAGGAAAGCTGATATTTATTTCCAATATATAAACGCACTTTCTCACCTACAAAGCGGTGGCAGATAGGCTTTTCTCCGGGTACTCCGGTTTTCCCTGTCACAATTTCATTCCAGCAACAATCTCCACTATCATTTCATTTCACCTGTCATTCATTTAATCATTTCCGCAGAGGAGTGCGACAGGCTTCGGTAGCCGCCACAGTTCATATCCTCGCTGCTAGATATGGGGTTTCTTTCATTCCATTCCCTGACCCGGTTGGTCGACTGAAAGCAGGCTGAGGATTTTCACTTTCCTACCTCTGATTAATAATTAGGTGAGTGAAAATGCATATAGTCTACACATGTAGTTGGAAACATGGAAATAACATAACTACATTATGAATGTGTGATTAATGATTTAGGCCAGCAAGTACCAAAAGCCGTTCGAAGAACGGGTACTTCAGCTAGTAATAAATAAATTACACCCAATAGGCTAAAACTAAACAAGGAATATGTAGATATTTTCAAGGAACTGTAGCCTATGTACTTTCTTAATTATCAGTAACCACCTCGTGGTGTAGCGGTAAGCGTTTGGCTGTCGTCCCGAAGGTCCGGGTTCGATTCTCGGCTGTGCAAAGAGATTTACTTCTGGTCTCAGGGCTGAAGTGGGGTCCATTCAGCCTCGTGAGGGAAAACTTAGAAGAGGTGGGTTCTAATACCACCTTAGCCATTCTAGAAGTGGTTTTCCTAGCTTTTCACATTTCTACTCCAAGCAAATGCCGGGATGGTTCCTAACTTTTAAACACAACCACTACGCCCCAATCCTCGCCTCAATATTATAAAAACACACACAAACGCAGACACCATAAGCTATCACGCTACACACACGCAAGTAGACGGGGATGATGATCACGATGTCCAAGCCCTTAAACGGAACAACCACAAGAACTCATATACCAGATGACAGACACGCACATTCCCGACTCACTATACAGAATGTTACAAAATATTAGGGATGATGTAGGAAGGAAAATGGATCCATTTGAGATAAGGACTCATTCTCTGGAAGCGATCGAGTCAACAGTTATTAATATTCGCAATTGTTTAACGTCCGTCCTCAATTCTAGTTCTTAACAGACGCCGGGGTGGTGGAATTTCGTCCCGCAGGCGTTCTTTAACGTGCCAGAAACCAACGACATGGGGTTGGCACGTGTAAACACACGTAAACACCACAATCGCTGTCGGGTTTGACTCCGATAACTTGGAAATAGTAGACCAACGCCGTATCCATTTTGTGGCCAGCTCGTTCACCTGATCTCACCCCACTGGATTTATTTCTTGTGGGGCCATGTGAATAGTCTTGTGTATGAGACACCTATCGAGACGGAAGAGGATCTCCTGGCAAGAATTCTCGTTGCCTGCGACGCTGTTCAAACGACACCGGGGATATTTGAACGGGCACGACAGACTTTGTGCGAGGATGCTATGCCTGCATTGAAGCATGGGGAGGCCATTTTCAAGATTTGTTACAAATGTAGCAGCTTATGTTAACGTGTGCAGGTAAACGGTATTAAATGAGTAGCATTTTGCTTAGAACATGTGACTTGATCGTTTCCGTACTATGGTTCCTGATCTCACATTGATCCACTTGCCTTCCTCCATCATCTCAGAGAGTTTGTGACATCATCACGGATACACCCTGTATGTCTTCTTCTTATTATGACGCCGTCTCTCTCCGAAGGTTGGCGATCCCATTGATTATGATTACACGCGAAACGGCAGCACGGAAGATTTCTATCGACGTATGTACATACCACCGCCGCAAGTCTTTCATCCATGAATTCCTCCGTCTTCCCACAGATCTTTTCCCATCAATCTTCCCTTGAATGATCAGCCGGAGAAGTTCATATCGTTCACCTCTCATGATGTGTCCGAGGTAGCTGAGCTTACGCTCCTTCATGGTTATAAGAAGCTTTTCCTTCTTCTTCAAGATATTGAGGACTTCTTCATTAGTTTTCCTTTCTACCCAAGATATTGGAAGTATTCATCTGTATAAGTACATCTCAAAAGATTCAATCCGCTTCTCCAGTAATGGGCTGAGCGTCCACCCATCGAAACCATACAAAAGGACAGGAAAAACATAGCAACGTAACATTCGAACGCTGAGCTGAAGGTTGAGTTCTCGGCTGGTGAATAAGGTCCTCATGGTATTGTATAAGTAGACAATTATAATTCCTTACCCTAAAAATTAGTTATATATAAAAGTAAGTTGCAATGTTACTACTTGGGAATGTCGAAATTCACCTCACACCCAATGTACGCGGGGGTGATGACCACGATGTCCAAGCCCAAAATTGAACAACAATGAGTTTGAAACTGTGTAACGGTTTGTTGATTTCATCGATTGGAATGTTTTTACATCACTTCACTGTTGTAATTGTTACAACTAAGCAAGCAGCAAAGGAAAACATATACTCTAACTTGTTGTTGTTGCTTATTCTAGGGGCTGTGACATCATAGTCAAATAACCCTGTATATTTGGGTGTGTGTGTTTGTGTAGACATTTTGTGCTGTTTTGTTTGAGTCTTCAGTCTTTTGACTGGTTTGATGCAGCCCTCCATGCCTCCTTGTCCTGAGCTAATCGTTTCATCTCTACATAGCTACCACACCCTACATCCGAGACAATCTGTTTAACATATTCTAACCTTGGTCTACCCCTACAGTTGTTGTCCTCGACCCTTCCTTCCATAACTAAGCTTGCTATTCCTGGGTGTCTTAGTAAGTGTCCTACTAACCTATCTCTTCTCTTCATTAGCAGTCACCAGAAACATTGTGTGGTAAACTGTGTTATTGTGATAGCTGTACTAGTGTGTGTATATGTAAATTGGGAATAGGAATGGGAAGGAGGCGGTAGTGGCCTTAAGTTAGGGCCATATCAGCATTTTCCTGGAGTAGAAGTGAGGAAACAACGGTAAGCCACACCCAGGATAACTGAGGTGGGAATCAAACCCTCCTCTTCCGAGTTGTCTCACGAGGCTACAGTGTTGTACCCCGTTCCAGCCCCCAGACTAGAATTTAAATCTGTTGGCAGAGCCAGGAATCGAACCAGGACCTCCAGGGTGACAGCCAAGAACACTAGCCGCTACACCAAGAGGTGGTCCATTAAACTGTCATATGCATTGAGAGGATTCACAGTAAAAGTTCACGGAATTTATGATTGTCAGTCGGACAACACGATTGTACCAATTATATTGCGTGTTTTGCCCTAACCCTGAAATAAATTACATGATGATGATGATGATAATTGTCGTTTTAAGGGGCCTAACATCTAGGTTATCGGCCCCTAATGGTTTGGGTGATCGTGGAGATGATAATGAAATGTGAACTACAACTAGAACTATCTACTAACTTATATACTAGAAGAAGAAATGGAAAAAAGTAGAATAAGGCAAATAAAGGACAGGAGGAGAAGAAATGCCCTCAACCCTCGAAGAATGCGGATTGAGGGACTTGGAAGGAAGGAGAGCCATGAAAGGCAGATACGAAAGTGAAAGAGGAGTGGGTCCGCCCCAGAGGTGATGGATAAAAGGAAGAAAACCGGTCCCAGCTCAGGAATCCCTCGAAGTCGCCAACTCCCGAACTCACCAGCCGTGAGCCCCTGAGGGTGTAGCAATATCTAGGGTGCACCAGAAGTGGTGGAGCTACATGAACCCTGCCTCCTTGAGGGTCATGAGCAGAAGGCAGGAGATAATATGGAAAGGAAAAGAAGCCTGACCCCTCGCAGAAGGAGGGTATCAGAAAAGATGAGACAAGGGCCAATTAAGGCGGGAAAGGAAGAGACTCCCTAGGCCTCGGAGGAGAACAAGAGTTGACCAAGTGAGGTTGACAGGAAAAAAGACGGAGAGGAGACCGGCACAAGTAAGTGGAAGCAATTCTGGACTCAGCTAGGGCCCCGTGGTCACCAACCCACGTCTTACTAGATGTGAGCCCCAGGGTGGACAATTATATGAAATTAATCAATTAAAAATTAATAAATAAAATGCGATTAACCCATGTAAATGTTTTCACGGTTGTGATAACAGCTAATCAATTAGATAAAATCATAAATTTCGTTTACTAAGGCAACACTCAAAAATGGCACCCAACACGATAGATTAAAAATTCAAAAGTACAATTTTATAGCCTCACCTGGCTCAACGTTTCATGTCATAATGTGCAGGATATCTCCTTTAAATTCACTGGCATTGATTATCCTGCCGTTAGGTATCTCTCTCTGGCGTGCAGACACACTCATATGTGGGAGGTTACTACCTGCTGAGAACCGCTGGAGCGATGGTGATTGTGGACATCATTATTAGGAGGATATCAAAATAGGTTCGCGCGCCAAGGCACAAATCAACAGAACAAAGCCATCTCCGGAACGAAGACTGCATAACTCACCAATGGGATGACATTTGGACCTCAACTTTGTAAGGATCTACTACGAGAGAAATATATTTTCCTGAGATTCAACATCGACTTCAAAGTAAAATACTTGTTCCGAACTTTGTGCTTACGCAATTCTTATCTGCACATGGGAAGTTCAAGTCTTACATCGAGCGATTCCATAACACTATTCTAATTGACTCTACATACTGTACATCTTCTGCTTTTCGACTGCCCTACTTTTGAAAGAGAAAGATATAGTATAAAATGTCACCTGCGTTACTGCAATAATGAACTGACAAAACCTCTGTATCCTATAATTAAAAGATCATGTTGTTAATCTCAATTTCCTACATTCATCCATCACATCTACCGTAAGTTATTATAATGTAGTGAAAAATGAAAATCCACAGTCTGCTTCCAGTCGACCGACCGGGTAAGGGAATGGAATGCATGAAGCCCCCATCTAGCGGCGAGGATAGGAACTGTGCCGGCTGCTGAAGCCCGTCGCACTCCCCTGGGGCAATGATTAAATGAATGACAGATGAAATGAAATGATAGTGGAGAGTGTTGCTGGAATGAAATAGGTGACAGGGAAAACCGGAGTACGCGGAGAAAAACCTGTCTGCCTCCGTTTTGTCCAGCACGAATCTCACATGGAATAAGCGGGATTTGACCCACGGACCCAGCGGCGAGAGGCCGGCGTGCTGCCGCCTGAGCCACGGAGGCTCATATATTATTATTATTATTATTATTATTATTATTATTATTATTATTATGTAGTATAAGAAGTAAATTTTCTGTAATTATCCAACTATAAACCTAATATAAGGCAAAATAGGGTACAGGTACCTTCGATGTATTGAAACTCAATAATAATAATAATAATAATAACTACGGAAAATCTTGGGCCCAGTTAAGGAAAACGGTGAACACAGACGGAGACACAACTATGAACTTTACACACACGTTACCAAAATCACTGACGTGATAAGAAAGAGGAGGATTGTGTTCTATGATCATTTAACAGGACTGAGCCCAATGAGATTGTCAAACAAAATCTTTACTTACTTTCTGGGTAAGAAAACCAAGGGAGCGTGGTTCACAGAGGTAGAAAAGGATTTAAAATAAGTGGGAATTATATACAACGATATTCAGATGCGTATGCCCCTTAGGATGAAACTAAAAGATCACCACAGTTTCCAGGAAAAGCCTAAACTAACAGCAGGCAGGACGTGGACTGAAGCCAGGAAACAGCAGCATCGGGAACACCTGAGGCGTCACTGGGCGAATGTTAAAACTCGAGGAGAGAGCACGTGGTCCATAGCTGACTGAAACGTCAAGGAGAAGAAGAATAACTACAAACATTGACACGATCAAGTTGCCAACATTATCCACAAATAAATGGCCTTGAAGTACGAACTTCTCCAAAGCTCCGTCCCCTAATGGAAATACAGACCATCCGCAGAACTCGAGAATGCCACATCCAAACTCTACAGGGACAGAGGAGTTGTGACAGATGTTACCATCAGTAACAACACGCCAGATATCATTATCATCAATAAAGAACACCGAGAGGCATTCCAGTGCCGGATTAAGGTAAAATGAGGCCCAAGTCCCTCAGATATTTGGGGCCCCTTTATTTTTTTCAAGTAATTTTTATTTTTTAGCACCTGTACATTTAATAACGTATATACCGGTACAAGAGTTATTTTTCTCAAGACGAATAATACACTTTTATAAAATCATACATAGGCCTATATATATAATACATTTCAATTGAAATGATCATCGTTACTTGAAAACATTTCATATTATTTGATGAACAATTTAACTTTTACTTCTGTAAAATGTAATCAAAAATATTTCTTTTCTGTTTTTTCGGTCAATGAAATCTTCTACAATGTCATCAAAATCAATTTCCCGCAGAACATCTGACTCGATATACATTAAACTTAGCATGTCTAATCGTTCTTGTGACATGATACTTCTTTGCGCACTTTTGATCCATTTCAATTTCGAAAACGTGAGCTCCGCAGAACAATTCGTTATCATGAGGGTCAGGAAAATGCGAAAAGCAATTTCAACGTTCGGAAAAACAGACTCAAGCTTGTCGTCAAGTTCAGAATGAGTGAACTCGGTTTTTAAAGGACATTGTAATTTAATATAATGCTGAAACTGTCTCAGTTCTGGATTTTTTTCTACATCTTCGGAATAAAATTGAACTAAATTAGAAATTGCTTGGAGGCCCCAGATAATTGGGGGCCCCAGGCCTGGGCCTAGTCGAGCCTAATGGGTAATCCAGCACTGAGCCGCATTACTGATAGACATCGCATGTCCTAACACACAAAACAACCAAACGACAGCTGCTACTAAAATGTCTAAGTACACAGAGCTGGAATTGAGATAAAGCAGATGTAGAAACTTGAAATGGTGACTACAATCCCGACAATTGTATCGTGTACTGATGTTATGGCCAAAATCCTCCACAGTAATATAGCAGTATTGAATCTGCTTCCGATGATATACCGTACAGTATATTGAACTACAGATGGCAGTTCCGTTAAGCACATGCCATATTGTCAGGAGGTTCCTTGGAGAAAACACTCCGCTCCATCACTCAGAAGGACTCGAGGATGATTCAGAGGGATACTTAGCTCGTGAACAGCGTGGGCTCGAAATAAATTTAATGTGAGGTTTTGTACAGTGTAGGCTAATGTACATACATTGTATTTCAGTACAGATTGTTCCTTGCTAAGGCCAAACCAGGCTGTGACTTTAATGTAATCTACAACAGCTTCTGGCCGCTATCTGGTGACGAAAAGAGGAACTTCTCAAAATTTTTGACTACATTTCTTCTTCCTCTGCCTCTTCAGCGGCGCTTCTTTTACCTGGATTGTGATAACTGATTGTTTCCTTAAGGGGGACGTATGCAAGTTTGCACTCTGTTGAAAAAATCTTGTAACATCCACAGTTTTTAAGACAGCATGGTGAAATTTAGCACATCTACTCACAAGTGTTCTGTATGTAGGCCTACATAGCCGTTTTGATTCAAAATTATATGTAGTTACCAGCCGCGGTGGCCAAGATCGATAACGCGCTACTTCGTACCTCACTAGCATCGGGAGAGCGTTGGTTCGAATCCCATTTCAGCCGTCATGAAAATGGTTTGCGTGGTTTCCTATTTTCACCACCAGGCAAATGGCGGACGGTTGTTTTCAATAGGTCCACATCCGACTTTCTTCCAAAATCCCTTCCTTGATCCGTCCTGGAAAGAAAATTAATGGCCATTGGCTGCATTAATGAAGTTATTTTAAAATGAATTGGAGTAAAAACTTATATTTTTAGTGGTAATTGAGCTATCGTGGGCGGAAATGTATTAAATGAAATTTACAGTAGATGATTTGGTGCAAAATATCACCTTCTATTTTAGGTATTCGTAAGACATACACAACTAATAACAAAAGAGTACTGGAAAGCTTTAATGCTTAGCACTCGTATGCGTCTAATTTTTGTACAAGATTGGTGACAGGTACAGTCATACAATTAGTTTTGTTACTTTTCTATTTGGCTCCATAAGCTTTTAGATTGTGTAATGCACAAAGAGTGACCGCCTCGTGGTGTCGCGGCTAGCAATCTTGACTCACATCCCCAGAGGCGGGGGTTCAATTCTCGGCCTTGCCAAGAAATTCAATTCTGGTCTGAGAGCTAGAACGGGGTACACACAGACTTGTGAGACAAAACTGAGAAGAGACGGGTTCGATTCCCACCTTAGACATCTTGGAAGTGATTTTCCGTGGTTTCCGACTTCTACTTCAGGCAAATGTTGGAATGCTTACTAACTTAAGGTCACGACCACCTTCTTGCCAATCCTTACTAAATAAAAGAATACTCATACATCCATCACAATAACACAGGGTATCATACATACATATACAGGGGCGCACCCAGACTTTTGGTTTGGAGGGGGCTTTCCTCAATTATATGATTTCAGCTATGGAAAGAGAATGTGTCCATTATTAGTCTTGTATGTAAATATGTAGACTATATTTGAGATCATATGCATAAAAAGATATTCTAGAAGATCAAACATACTGTAGAATGCTCCGTTAAAACCAATACAAAATATGCTATTGGACTGGAGATTATTTAAACAAAATGTGCATTGGTTTTATACACATTTTAGTTACAGTACCATTGAGCTAAGGTTATACAAGTAATAAAAAGGAACTGCATGATTTTTATCAAGAATTCACTTTTGATCACGATCAGAGTGATAACGACTGGATTGCTCTGCTCACTATTATCATAGGCTAACTATATATCCAGCTACCAGGATCGTCAGATTGATGTGTAACATCAATTATCTGCAATCATTTACCAAGTTTTGAGTTGTTTATACCAAAAACTAGCATAGGGTTTAGGAAATTAATAATAAC
Source organism: Meconema thalassinum (assembly GCA_946902985.2). Taxonomy (NCBI): domain Eukaryota; kingdom Metazoa; phylum Arthropoda; class Insecta; order Orthoptera; family Tettigoniidae; genus Meconema; species Meconema thalassinum. The sequence continues at coordinate 425,777,289 of OX336388.2, read as the reverse complement.
ATTTTGATGTTGAATATGTAAATTTAATTGGAACTAAAAATTACATTTTAAAATTACGAGATGTACTAACATAGTGTCATGGATTGTAACAAATATTGTATGTACTGTACGTGAAAATATATAAGTTATTTTAATTTTCCTTAATAACTAACAATAGAATAAAAAATCTTAAACATTTCTAGAATTTCAAGTTGAACTTAATTACACAGACTGAATGCAAGTTTAAACAAATAGTTGAATACAAATCATGTATTAATGAATTAACATTAACGTTGTTTGAATAAAGTGGAAACTCAAATTTCCCAGAACAAAATTCAGCCGCCTAGCAGATTTTTTCAAAACGAAACTACCTCTGTACTGGTGACTTCAATTTCCCGGTGAATATTCAGTGCTGCTAGTCCAGTCAGCCTGTCTCCACCCATGGTATTCCTAAGATATGTTTTCAGCCGACGCAGTGCTTGTAGTCCACATGGATGGTACACAAAATTCTCAACAATGTGTGGATATTATGAAACAAGTCCTTGTCACATAGATTCAACACATCGATTGCGTTTTAGGGATATTAGCGTGGGTCTTGAAGCTCTTGTGCCACAGTTCACACTCACAGCCATAAGCAGACCTTTGTTGTTTCCTCCACTTTCAATTATGTCATTCTTATAAATATTACACAGCTGTAAGAAATCAAGTTGCATTTTTTCTTGGAAGGTTTCTTTATGTGTATGTTATGCATTGGCTGATGGCAGTAAGCACTCAAAACTCTTTAATAAGTCTTTATGCTTGATGAATCGAGATTCCAATTAAATAATGAAAGAGTCAATCCAAGGGATGAAAACAGATCTTTTATAGTATAATTCTGGAGTTTTTGCTGGTATGTTGCTTCTGTTCAGTTGTCTTCCAACTGTTCGAGGCATCGAAATTAATGAACCGCAGTTATTAGCAATTTTGGTAGCTTCTTCAAACAACGAGTGAAATTCTTGATCTGCATTTTTTCTTAGAGATTTTAAGCTTTCAATCACAGTTTCAGCGTGTGTAATTGCAGACGATAAATCTAAATCAGTTCCCTGAAGCTTTTTGCTAAGTTTTACTGTGTAATCAAGCAGTTTTTCTGATGCCATGAGAGAAATTATAAATTCACCTTGACTTAAGGAGTTTAGTAGTATTAGAGTTCCTGAAGAAGATTCCCTATCATTCCAGTTTTTAATCTCCTCTAACGCTACTTCAAGAGGTTGCAGCAGTTCTTTCATAACAAAAATAGCATCGTGCCTTTGTACACACCTCGTTGGACAAAGCTGCAGGAGTTTTTTCTTGTTGGTTTCAAGATTTACTGTACCTCAGATTCAATGCACTGTTTTAAAACTGCTTGTCTTTTAGGAGTGTTAAAAAATCCCACAACTTCTCCACTATTCCAAAGCAGTTCCTGATTGATACAACCTCAGACGCGGTCGACAATGCCAGGTTAAGGCTATGAGAAGCGCAATTCACGTATATTGCTGTGGGGTGAGCTTCTTGGATGCACGCTTGAGCCCCTTTAAACTTTGCATTCATGGCAGCCGCCTCATCGTACCCCTGGCCACTTAGTTTATTTATGTCTATATTACTGTCTTCAAGACCTTTACTCAATGTTTTTGCCAATAACCTACCCGTAGTAGAGGTAAGAGGCATGAACTTCAAAAATTCCTCACATATTTCATAACCATTTAAAGTAAAGAAAACTGTTCAACAGTTGAAATATCAGATGTTTCATCTGCAAGACCACTAAAAAACTTAACTTCTTTTTCTTTACTGGAGCCCGTTATGCAACCAATTTTCTTGAAAGATATCATCAATGTTTTTAAAGTGTTCCTAGGTTTTTGGAGGGGGCTTAAGCCCCCAAAGCCTCCCCCCACCCCTGGGTGCGCCCCTGTACATATATATATATATATATATATATATATATATTGTGCCCAATCGGTCACGGCAGACTGGCATCGAACTCGGGTCTTATCAGAGAAGACCAGGCACATGATTCTGCCTAGAGTCGAACCATTGATCTCTGAGGGGGAACAGCTACAGGGAACCCGAAGAGCAATGAGATGTATAATGACATATAATAATATAGCATGATTTCACGGCCAGATTGTGAATATCATAGCTGTTTAAGGGAATAATTGTCAGAAATTGCAGTCATATGTACGTTTTCAAAGTATAGAAACGTGAAAGCAGGCCAGATTGACATTTTACTAATTGCAGCCAGCGAATGGGAGGAGATTCAGGGCGCCGAAGGAACTTTTTCCGTCTGGACCGCGGAGACAGCTCGAAATTAATGACTCGGGTATTCACCGCTGGACAACGCTTGAGACTGTAGTGGGGATGATTGCCCACGGAAATTAATTGATTGCAGCCAATTGGAGCATTGAAATGGGATAAAATGTACACCCAGGTGAATATATTCTGGGAGAGATAATTTAGGAGTGGTCTTACACCTCAATTAAAGCCTATATCTCTAAATAAGCCTATTAACATCGAACTTACGTTCGAGAGGAGTGATTTTGTGACCAGCCAGAGGGGAATCACCATGGTGGCGTCATGACGCGATGGAATAAGGCAATTAATTGTAATTAATTGGCCGAAGCGATCGCTTGCACGCAAGTGATTATGGGACCTCCACATCTAAATAAACATGGTGTATACGTCATTTTGAATGGAAATACATTATTTCAAGAAAGGAGTCGCTCTCGTGTGTCCTGTGGACTACATTTTACGAGAAACCTTTATATTGGGGAAGCAGCACAGACCAAACCAGTTCGTCTTGAGTCTTCTTCAGTTGCTCTGCAGGCTACACGTAACTAAACGCAGCCAATAGTGTGCGAAATGTTAGAGTATCGACGCTCGAGTGTATGTGAAGAACAATGGAAGCACATCATATAGCTTCTTAATGGTAATCATGAATCGCGTAAGATTTAATCTACAGAAGATATTTATCCATTATTATACGCAAGTGTAATTTGCAACAGCGTAGCAATAATTTAGGATGGTTTTGGACACTGAATACCAGGAGGTATTGTCATACTTATAAATGACGCAGTATCGTCAGGATCATTGCAGTTATGGGAGCCCGAGAGGCATCACAAGTAATCATGACGGTGAAATAAACAGTATTGAAGGGAACGATAATCGAACGCACGTACACGCAGATAGATTTTCACGGAGACCAGCGGTTGTAATAGTCATCGCATCTCTGGGGTCATGCGGTAGGAGGAGTCCGACTAAGGATTAACCTGTGAAATAGTGAAAATGTGTATATAAATTTTGTTATAGTGATTTCAAAAGTATTTATGTGTATTGTGAATAAAATGTGTCGTGTTAAAGTGAGAAAGGCCACTGATAAAAGTATGATTATCGTGTGTGAAAAATGTGATACCATGTGGTATCTGAAATATAACATGATGGCTTAAATCAAGCGTCATGGCAGGCCCGGAGCTGGCATGCTGGAATAATCCAGCGAGAATGAAAAGTGAGTACAAATTTACAATGTTATTCTAACTAAATAGTTCACCATACAACGAAACATCACTTTAAGAATAAAATGTAACATTCACTTATTGTACGAGCTTTCACCACTCGTATTTGGTAGAATATGGCTTGGAAGGTGATTTGTTTATGGCCATTCAGGCGAAAATTGCGATGAATGTAACGGTAACGTTAAATGATAATAATAATAATAATAATAATAATCTGGGGTCGGTAACAGTAAAGTAAATTCTGGCCTAAATAACGTTCAAAGTGTGTCATGTCTAATATAAAGATACTGTATTTTGGTAAACAGTAAGAAAGTAACGTGAAATATAGCGAGATACGAGAGTTTTTCATTGTCAATGAAGTGTTGAATGAATAATTAATATGGTCAATTCTTAGGATTGTTTTTGAGAACCATTAAAGTAATGTAAGCCAGTAAAATTTATATTTCGTTTTAGGAGCTATTTAAAGCTTTGGCTTAAGTGTAATTGCAGAGAGGTCGCGGGTACCTCAATAATTGAGTCATCTATGAGAAGTATTGTTTGAAGCCGCATTGAGCGAGCAATGTGACGTAGAATCCAGTGATTTACGTAAATAAAGTTGCGGGGACCAAGCTAGCATAGCTTGCACGTTAGGTGAAAAGTTGGCTAATCTACGAGTTAGTATCGCCGTTGTGCATACTTTTATTATTCGCAGCGAACTGGATCAGAGCCTGTCTGTATCCATCGCTTGCAGGAATAATTGCCACGAGGGATGTTCTTCGAGACCCCGTGAGCACATGTATAAAATGATCTGCCCTGAGAGGAGAATCATGTTCGTCGTATAGGAAACGCAGATTTCCTTATATTATTGAGACAGCTGCTGGTGAGCAATCTTGTATTCTCATTATGATGCGCGTCCAAAGCCACTAGTATTCACCATAGAACGGCAAGGCTATTACAGAATCCATCCCAGCCATGAATGTTAATTAAGGAGCCGAGTTGAGCCCATTACACTATGAATATAGGTGTTAAATAATTAGAATGACTCAATTACTTGAGATTATACTCTGGGTCACTCCACTGTACTGCAATTGTAAACAAGGATGACCTTGCTAGCAGATGAGAGGGGTGTGGAAGTAGTCCACTGAGACAGCGGCCATCTTGCGCGGCCAGCTGGAACTAATTTTATTGCCTGCTAGAGAGAGGGGAGGTCGGTCGGCCGGATCCCTTTAAATTAGAGTCATAGTGGGACACTGAAGAATCTCGATATTTCGATATGTAATTAAGATATGATTGTTATGATGATGCCAATTGAATTATATGATGTGTTTCAACACACATACATTGTCGGATCATTGAAATCGGATAATATTTGGCCCAGATATTCTCTGAGGAAGAACACTGAACCAAATATTTTGTAGGCATCGTTTTAAAGTGCATTTTTGCCCAGTTCACACTAATTTATGCAGACGGGTATGCGATTTCTAAGAACATGACACGTTTGTAACGGTAATAATTTCGACCAGACCCAGAAAATCGTTGTATGGTGAAACTATAAACATTTCTATCCATGTGTATTTTTGGAAGGGAAAACGTACCACTTTTTTAAGCGTTTCATATTGATGGGAAGGAGGAAGATGATTCACACGACATAACAACATTTGTTAATTAAGGCATAGAATAATGAATTTATGCTAATGAAAGTAAATGCCCGTAAGAAACGGATTAATGTTTTATTATTACAGAACTAATGTCAATTAATGTGATATGTGACTTTTATGTTGTGATACTCCAGTTTTGTAAAATTGTGTCACATAAAGAACACTATGGAGACTCGTAGAGGTCTGAAAGTATCAATGATAGGATGCTAGAAATAGATTTGAGTGTAGTGTAGCACTAATTAAGAAGAGACTCACAAAATAACCCTGATTTTAATAGTGGGAATTAAATGTAAATTATCCTTTGTTTGTATTTTGTTGTATAGCCATGATTTTATATCAGTAAATGTTTTATTTAGGAATATGTTGTTTCTTTCATGTAGAGTAGTTACCTGGTAGACTCAAATCCTGAGCATGTGGTCGTATGGTGGGCAGGAACGTCCCAAACCTCGAAAGACCGTGAGTTAGCTGGGATATGAACACATGTTCCACGTGATGACAATTGGGTACATGGGGGAGATGTCACTGTACTAGGATTGAGTCACAGGTACTACTAAAAGTCGGCCAAGATATTAATGGTAGAAGCAAGTACAGCAGAAAAATTAGGATAAATTAGGGACAGGCCGCGTCCCATTTGTTAATAAGCCTTCACGTCAAAATAAATGTTGATAATCCTCCATAAGACATGCTTAAATGTAAATGTAACTTGTCACACCCTTGATAGCCCTATCCTTTTAATTATCATGACGCTGATACGTGGGGCCAGTTTAAAATACAGGTCACCATATAGTGCGTGTCCCCTTTTAATTATCATGGCGCCCAGAGACGTGGAAGGCTTATGGGATTCAGAAAACCCCATAATAATAGCATGGTTTTCATGGGGAAAACCATAATAGTATTTTTCCTCAAACCGTGTTTGAGCGATTGTGAGTCTTTCTAGATGATACTCAGACGTCAGACACTGTTGTCAGACGGGTACGAGGGTCTATACCCATTCCATAGGTGGTTTCGGCAATTTGTAATATGTTGTTGTTTTTGTCGTGACATCGGAATCCTTTTCTTTCCAATAGAACGCGCCAGCATGTTCAGCTGCGGCCTACCTGAATCTCAAATTAAGAAATACAGGATGGCTGGAACTGAGGAGGTACTCAGGTGTATCGCTGAGTTAAGAGAACATTTTGATGATACTAATGCTAAGAGTAAGGAAGAGGCTAAAGCATTTAAAGATGAAATAGCGGGTAGATTGGATGCAAATCAAACTGAAATAAACACTAGATTAGATACTAATCAAGCTGAAATAAACATTAGATTAGAGGCTAATCAGTTAGAGGTCAGTAAAAAATGGAGGACGTTAAAGAGTCCATTAAGCAAGAAGTAACTAAGAATATTGTTAGCGTGGTCTCAGAGATGCAAGCTGATAACGATAAACGCTTTGAGTCAATAGAGCTAAAACTAGAGAATAATCTGCAAGCGTGCAGAGAGTCACAGCGTGAGATTAATGATAGCTTAAGCAGTATGTCCATGGAGCTTAAAGACATTCATAGTCAGAATGAAGCAAATACTAAACGTCAGCTAGAGCAATTTAATACGTTAACTCAGACCGTGGATCAAAGGCTCGAAGAGAGCGACGTAAAATGGAATACGCGAATGGCAGGCTACGCAAAGGCGGTAGACGAAGCCTTAAGGAAGCAGGATCAGAATATCCTTGACCAATGCAAGGAGATTAATGAAATAAAAACTTCTGATCAAGAGAATAAGGAAATAATGTCAAATATGAAGAGGCAGGTCGGGAAGGTTCAAAAAGAGTTAGAACAAGCTCAGAACGACCTAGCAGTTATTCATAAAAGGCAGGATGAGGACCAGGGAAAAATCACGAAGATAAGGACTGAAATCTCTCATATGCAGGGTCACATACAAAAAGAAGTTAAAGGCTTACGAGAAGAATTAGAACTTCGAGAAGGCTTGAAGACTGAAGCCAGCGATAAAACTCTTGCCGAGGTAAGGGAAAGTCTAGCGGGGGAAATTACCCACCTGAAAGAAAACCTTAAAGATGACAAGGAAAAGGTATTTTCTATGGCAGAGAAAAACCGGGATCGCCTAGAGAAAATAGAACGAGAGGTATTAGCTCGTTTAGAAAGGGCAGAAAATAGGCACAGCCAAATAGAAACTAGAATGATCGCACAGGAGGAATCCATGTTGCGAAATCCTAGGTCTAGCGAAGGAAGTATAGATGAGAATAGGAGAAATAAATGGGCAGATATAGAGATACAGCCCACTCCAAAGAATGCAGCCATGCCAAGTGACAGCCCGTATACCACACCTGGTATGCCAATTGCAATGTCAACACCGCATGAAAATGCTGTTCAAAATCAAATAGTCACTGTTGTGAGGGCTAGTGACGAGAAACCGAAGAAATATTCTGGGAGTAATTCTAACATGACACCCAAGTACTGGCTTAAAGAGGTTTCCGAGTACTTGAATGAAGCGAAGGTACCGCCAGAGCGAAGGTTGAGAGCGATTGAAAAACTGACGGAAGGCGAGTGTGCCTTATGGTTTAGGAGTTTTCGGTACACGTTCGACACCGTTGACGAATTTCGCCAGGCATTTTTAAGCAGGTACTGGAACGCAAGTATACAACAGAACCTCAGATTGGACTTGTATTCCAGGCGTTATAGTACTAATAATCCGACGAAGTATGCAGAGTTTTTCGTGGCTCAATTGTGCCGTTTCCGCGAACTTGATGAAGGAATTAGAGAGTCAGATTTGTGTATAGCGATAGCCAAGCAGCTACCGTATGAAGTACAACGTCTATTAATCTCAGCAAACGCCAAGACTGCGATCGATATGGAGGAGGTGCTGAGACAACTCGATCTCACCACAGCGCAGCACACAAGGCAAAGTCGGAACATGAAACAAGTCAACATGACGACTACACCGACTGAATCGACTAAGGTGCAGACAAAAAGTAAGTCTACGAGCACCCAAACGGAGAAATCAGACTGGCAACGCGAAGGACGGGAAAACCAGAATTGGAGGCCAGCATATCGAGGAGGATCGAACCGTGGAAACCGAGGAAGGAAAGCCTGGAATCAGCGCGGTACAAGAGACCAGCAGGCTGATAACCGAAGGAATTACGGCCGAAATGGGAACAACCAAGGATGGAGATCCCAAGAACAGAGTCGCGGGTTCGATGAAGAAGCGGAAGAACGCTATCACGCATCTTTAAGATACATGGAAGAGCGTGGAGACGACCATAGACAATCGCAAGTCCATTGGGATGAAGCGATTAAGAATAGAAGGTCACCCGACATCTATAAAAATGATGGCGGTGCCAAAAGTCTGGAACTTCAGCAGTATGAAGACAGAGAGAAGAACTCCACAAAGAATGGAGCAATGAAAAAAAACACCAAAATTAAATGACCAAATAGAGATAAATGCAGGATGGAATACAGTGAATGTGGTTAACTGGATTGCCAAACCTGAGGAACTTATTGAAGACCTAGATGAAGGGACGGTCAATGTGAGAAGGGAACTACCCATTATTATTGTCAACATCGCAGGCATGAAGATAAGAAGTCTAATAGATACAGGCTCAACGGTATGTTTGATAACCCAGGCATTATATAATGTAACTAGCATTACATAGTAATTATCTTTTTTTTCTTTTTCAATTTTTGTCTTCCATAACAATAAATTACGTCACTGTCGAAATCAAAAGCAAAATACAAATCGTACATTCACACTAAATAGGCTAACGTGCGAAATAAATTGGATCCTCTTTTAGCGTAAAGTAGCTTTCGTCCGAAGCTTTGCACGCGTGCCACTTGTAGAACTGACCGACTCTGACATTAGTATGAAAATGTGAACAATTAACCCGACGAAGTGATTTTGCTGGACACACAACTCGTACAAGAAATAGGCCATCGATATACAAATCATGTGACCAGATTTCAGACAGGTTAGCAGCCAAGACTTGTCATTGATGCTTAAGGATGGTGACGACAGGGGAGGGAGGAGCACCTGTAGGGATAGAATGACCACTGACCCTTGCGTTCTACACTGTCCAGTCACATTAATGTGACCACACGTCAGTAGCCTGCATAACCACCTTTTGCAGCGCAGACCGCTGCGAGACGTGCAGCAAGAGGGTCAATGAGGTTCTGGAAGCTACCGACAGAGATGTGGAGCGAGCCATGCCGACTCCAGTGCCGTGACTATCCTCCGGCCAGGACTCGTCTAATGATTGTTGCAGGGTATTTGCGTTCAGACGTTTCACGCTGTATAGGGTAACGGGCAACTGACGGACGGAGCATAAAACGTGATTCATTTGGAAAGATCACCTGTCGCCACTCAGTGGACGTCCAGTAGGGTGGTAAGAAATGTCTTCAATGGACAGGCAGGAGGACGGCGTGTGTGGTGGAGGGAGGGAGGGGGGCTAGGACCAGATGGCTGGACAACGTGGAGGAGGATCTGAGAAAGTTAGGAATCCGAAGAGGAGAAACAAAGCAGTCAACAGCCAAGGGCGCCAAGGAGTAAGTATCTTCTCTAAATTGTGAATGCGAGCTGAACTTCATATTGGTTGGATAAGTTATACTCGTCCCGTCAAGTTTCCACTTCGCTATCACATGTTTGAGCACCGCGTTTCGAAAATACATTATGAATACTGCCCCTCGCTCCATTCCTACCTCTCATATTAATGAAAGGGATTTTATACGTATTCAATACCCATAACTTAAGATTCATCAACGTATACTTTATGGACATACACTATGTGAATCGCTTGATGTTAAAAGGGGACTTCTAGAGATTTTACGAAATATTAGTTTTTGATGTGATACTACAGATGATTGGTAGGTCCACAGTTTAGTGTTGAAATGAGACTTCTGCAATCCACACCACGGCTGTACCGACATTGTGAAATCTCCGTGTGATATTAAATGAAGACATGTCAGTGTTTTGATTTTGCATTTTTTTCATTACATTGAATTGCTAGCTAGCTAGGGATGCACAAAAAAGATTTATTTTAGTAGTTCTCGAAATTGTCCTTAAATTCAGACATATATACCGGAATATGCTGTTACGTCTAGAATATGCACTAAACCTCAAAATATGTCAAAATATGCATATGCGCATATGCATTTTAAAAAAATCCGGGGCCTAGTTATGATACATCGTGGAGGTAATGCAATCGCTGGAGCTTCCTCGCTAAAACGTGCGACTCGCGAGGGTGCTTTTAAGAAAACTTTCTTAACGCTCGCTATAAGCCTGTCTACACTGGAATAAAGAGCCCTTACTTCTTCAAAACTCTGTGACGTCCATGGGCAAGGCATGTAACATGGACCATTTTTGAATAGTGTGCCTTCAATGAATTAGCTGCTCGTACCATACACGGTGCCACATCAGTTTAAAATAAAAGTACATCATCATGTTTGATGCCCTCTGGCCACAGGAGAAACATAGCATCTAAAGTTTCGTCGATTGACACCCATGTCTTCTTCCCGCGAGTTTCAGATCCTATTTTGTTTAATGAGTCTTCGTAACACTATGGCAAATAATTCTTGCGTAAAGTTGATTCATCTGGTATTTGATTCGTATGTTTCTCCAAGAATCCACGTAATTTCTAGCTGTTGAGTTTATACAGTGGAATGTTTGCAGAAACAAATACATCACACAATTCTTTACTGAACTGTGAGGACTTGCCGGAAGTCGAAGCAACTGAAGGCAGTAAGCGCTGAGTTGCAGGTTTATTTGAAACACTCTGAAGAGCACGAATTTGTTTATTGCGACTGATATATTTAGTTACAGTAAATCTTCTTTCAGCAGCTACTTTAGTTCTACACAGATTGCAAAACAATATGCTTCCAACGGTAGAAAGCACATTGTCACCAAATTCAGATACTCGTTGTTTTAAATGCACTGACACACACTGTTTTATTTTAGGCATTTTGAAAGCTGCAATGAACGATATCTATCGCCGTGAACTATGCGGAACTGAGACAAGAATACATACCCCTTCCCCTTTCTACCCAGCCACAGCTGACCTTGGTCAACACCTTCTATATTTCTAGGTGTAGAGTCAACAGAGCAGGTAACATTCCATTCCGCTAATAAATGGTTTGCAACGAAAACAAGAGCATCTGTATACCTACAGTACCGTTCTTCTGCATCCAAGATATATATTTTTCTACTAATAGCAAACACTGTTACAAACGTCAAAAACCAATTCCCGACTACACAATCCTCCTTATTTACCTTAATACAGCCGAAATGAAACCATTTCTCACTTAGTGCAATTTTGCATACGTCCCCCTTAAATTGCATTTTGTGACAATTTTGAATCTAAATTACATTTTGTAAGTATTTTCTATCTAAATTGCATTTTGTAAATATTGTCAATTCAAATAAAAGTACAGTAAGTATGTAGTTAGTTTTAGTTGTAAGTAGGGAGTTAGTTTGTCTATTAGATATATGTCATTGTTCTATTAGACTGTGGTGTGTGAGTGTGTCTGGTATCAGTTGCATTGTTTATTAGTTATAGTTCATTGTTTCAGTCGACTGTGATGTGTGAGGGTGCATGTGAGTGTGCCTGTTGACAGACTGTTTTAGTGGTAGTATTTGTTGTTGGTGGAACTTATGTTTTTTGTTAGTAGAGTTTTGGTATTTAATTGTTAGTACGGTAGAAGGTTAGTATTTTTGTTAGTAGAATTGCTCTTTACTTATTCTGAAAGGGAGTAGCAGCCTTTCAGAATAAATCAATTCTTTACTAGTCTTATAGACGGTTAAGATATTGATAATATAAGCCAATAATGGCTACACTGCGTCCTGCTGCACGGCTGAAAGCAACGGGAAACTACAGCCGTATGCTATTCCCGAGGATATGCACCTCTCTATGCATAATTACATGTGATGATGGCCTCCTCCCTTGTAAAATTTCAATCCGGAGGTAAACTAGTCCCCCGTTCGGATCTCCGGTGGGGACTACTCGAGAGGGGGTTAACATCACAGAAGTGACAAAGAGGAAATCTGACATTCTACGGATCGGAGCGTGGAATGTTAGAAGTCTGCTAGGAAGTGGAAGGTTAGAAAACTTAGAAAGGGAAATGGATAGGTTGAGGTTGGATTTGGTTGGGATTAGTGAAATGCGCTGGCAGGAAGAACAGGACTTTTGGTCAGGAGACTATAGGGTCATTAGCACTAAATCAAACAATGGCCAAGCAGGGGTTGGCCTCATATTGAGTAGGAAACTTGGACAGCGGGTGGAATATTATGAGCAATATAGTGAACGGATTATTGTAGCAAAAATCAATACAAAACCAACCTGCACTACAGTGGTACAAGTCTATATGCCTACCAGTCAAGCTGATGATGAGGATGTTGAAAAGGTCTACGAAGAAATAGACGAAATTCTGAGGTATATCAAGGGTGATGGAAATGTTATAGTAATGGGAGATTGGAATGCTGTGGTAGGAAAAGGGAGAGAAGGGAAGATAGTAGGAGATTTCGGATTAGGTGAAAGAAATGATCGAGGAAGCAGGCTGGTAGAATTCTGCACCGAGCATGAATTGGTCATAGCTAACACCTTATTCAATAACCACAATAGAAGAATATACACATGGATGAGACCAGGAGATACAGGGCGTTACCAAATCGACTTCATTATGGTCAAGCAGAGGTTTCGAAACCAGGTTTTGGATTGTAAAACATATCCTGGTGCTGACATAAACTCTGATCACAATCTGGTTGTAATGAAATGCAGATTAAAGTTGAAGAAACTGAAGAAAAGCCAAAAGCCAAAAAGGTGGGCAATAGACAGACTGAAAGAGAAGGCTGTAAACGAAAGATTCAAGAAGAGTATAAAGGAAGGACTAATGAAAAACCCTAAACAAACTTCAATTGCAGACGAATGGGCACTTTTGAAGAATGAAATAACAAAATCCGCAGAAGAAAACATTGGTAGGAAAGAAAGAATAGGTAGAAAACCGTGGATCACTCAGGATATACTAGAATTGATGGATGAAAGGCGGAAACACAAGAATCTAAGAGATGAAAAGGGGAAAGCAGAATACAGACGTCTGAGAAATGAGGTTAACAAGAAGTGCAAGGAAGCGAAAGAAGAATGGTTGAAAGAGAAATGTGCAGGTATAGAAAATTGTCTGAAATTAGGAAAAGTAGACACAGCTTATCGAAGGATTAAGAATACTTTTGGGGAAAAGAAGACTAAGTGCTGTAATATTAAGGACACAAATGGAAAGCCTGTAACAGATAGGGAAGAAAAGGTTGAGAGATGGAAAGCTTACATAGAGAGTTTGTATAAGGGAAAGGAAATTGAGAATCATGTAATGGAAAGGGAGGAGGAAATTGATGAGGATGCGAAAGGAGATTTAATATTGAGATCAGAATTTGATAGAGCTTTGGAAGACTTAAGCAGGAACAAAGCACCAGGCATAGATGATATACCGATTGAGTTGCTACGCTGCATAGGAGATGAAGGTCTGATCAGGTTATTTCACTTGGTGTGTAGGATTTATGAGACAGGTGAGGTACCCCCTGATTTCGAGAAGAATGTAATCATCCCTATACCAAAGAAAGTGGGAGCTGACAGATGTGAAGATTACCGTACAATCAGCTTGATTACTCATGCTTCAAAGATCCTGTCTAGAATAATTTACAAGAGGATTGAAAGCCAGATAGAAACGGAGTTGGGTGAAGACCAGTTTGGTTTCAGGAGAAATGTAGGAACAAGGGAAGCTGTACTAAGTCTTAGGCTGATTTTAGAAGGTAGAATCAGAAAGATAAGAGAACGTTCATGGCTTTTGTAGACTTAGAAAAGGCTTTTGATAACGTTGATTGGACTAAATTGTTTGACATTTTTGAAATCAATTGGAATAAAGTACAGGGATAGGAGGGTGATATACAATCTGTACAGAAATCAGACAGCAGTCATTCGAGTTGAAGGACATGAGAGAGAAGCTGGTATTCAGAAAGGTGTAAGGCAAGGCTACAATTTATCACCCATACTTTTCAATCGTTACATTGAACAAGCAATGAAGGAAATTAGAAAAAAATTTAAAGTGGGAGTGAAGATTCAAGGAGAAATAATTTCAACTCTGAGATTTGCTGATGACATCGTCATCTTGGCCGACAAGCCTGAGGATTTGAATGAGTTTTTGAATGGTATGGACTCCGTCTTACGGAAAGAATTCATGATGAAAATAAATAAATAAATGTAAAACAAAAATACTGGAATGCAGCCGAAATAAATCAGAAACCTCTATGGAGATCAAATTGGCAGGTGAAAAGCTGAAGGAAGTAGTAGACTTCTGTTACTTAGGAAGCAGAATAACCAGTGATGGACGAAGCAAAGAGGATATTAAAAGTAGGTTGGCTCAGGCAAAGAAAGCATTTCTACAAAAAAGGAATCTGCTGACATCGAATATAGATTTAGGTATTAGGAAGTCATTTTTGAAAGCCTTTGTCTGGAGCGTGGCGCTCTATGGAAGTGAAACTTGGACTATTGGTGCAGCAGAAAAGAGGAGAATTGAAGCATTTGAAATGTGGTGTTACAGGAGAATGATGAAGATCAGATGGGTAGATAGGGTTACAAACAAAGAGGTATTAAGACGAGTGGGAGAGGAGAGATGTTTCTGGCGACTGCTAATGAAGAGAAGAGATAGGTTGGTAGGACACATACTAAGACACCCAGGAATAGCAAGCTTAGTTATGGAAGGAAGGGTCGAGGACAAAAACTGTAGGGGTAGACCAAGGTTAGAATATGTTAAACAGATTGCCTCCGATGTAGGGTGTCGGAGCTATGTAGAGATGAAACGATTAGCTCAGGACAGGGAGGCATGTAGAGCTGCATCAAACCAGTCAAAAGACTGAAGACTCAAACAACAACATATAGTGAAATCCAAAGTAAAATCCACGTATTGAAAATACCTATTTCAAGCGTGAAAATAAAAGGTGTGATACCAGATAAAGTTATGGTATGCAGATACCAAGTATTTTTAGATTTGCAGATAGGGAACTGTACATTCTCACAGAGCTTCCTACTTGTGAATAAGCTGCCTTTTAACATTATTGTCGGCATGGATTTCATAAGAGAATATAAAGTTATTATAGATCTCTCGCAAGACATTGTCATGTTTCGCGCAAGTGAGGGAAAGGAAGATTTAGAGCTCTCTTTAAAGCACAATGAAGCGAGACCAGAAGAGTACGTATGGCATACATATGGAGATATGACTGGGGATGCAGTATTGACAACAGAAGACATCGAGGAAGAGTTGGCAACACTGGCCGCAGACATTGAAAAGGACCTCGAACCAAAATTTGACGAATGCCTGGAAGAAAAGATAGAGGAAGCAAAAATTGGTCCAGAGCATAAGCAAATGCTAAGGGAACTGCTATTTGAATATAAAGGAGTCTTCGATTCGAGACCTGGCCGGATCAAGAATTTCCAGTATGCGTTCCAAGTCAGTGACTGGACACCATTCAGACAGAAGCCGTATCCTGTAGCCGAGAAACATTATTTAAAGGTCAAGGAAGCAATACAGGAAATGCTAGAGGCAGGCGTCATTGTGAAGACGGCCACACCTTATGTCAGCCCACTGGTAGTTGTACCTAAACAGGACGGAAGTGTAAGGATATGCCTGGACCTACGAAATTTGAATTCCAAGGTCATACCAGAATTTGACCAAGTGCCGCCCATTAAGGAGGTCCTCAGGAGGTTCAAAGGAAAGACTGTTTTCTCAAATCTTGACCTGACGGCAAGTTTTTACCATCTTGCTCTGGAGGAGAAAACAAGTTTATTAACTGGGTTTTTATTCGACCAGCATACATATTCTTACGTGCGTCTCCCATTTGGACTGAAAACAGCAGGTTCAGCGTTGATACGAGCGCTTGATCGGAACCTGTCTGAAGAAGTAAAAGCAACAACCATATGCTACGTAGATGATATACTACTGACATCTGAAACAGTCGAAGAACACGTCAGAGATCTACGCAAGCTGTTGTATGACCTAAGTCAGGCTAACTTTAAGGTCAATATAAAGAAATCTAACTTTGGTCAGAGAGAAGTTAAATTCCTAGGCCACGTAATAGATGCACAAGGAGTTAGGCCTAATCCGGGCAAATTGGAGGTCATTAAACATTTCCCGAGACCAACGAAGGTAAAGAATGTAAGGCAATATCTAGGCGTTATTGGATTCTTTTCAAGCCATTGTCCGAAGTATACCGAGACCGTAGCACCACTCCAAGACTAACTGAAGAAAGGAGGAAGGTGGCGCTGGACGGAAAAATGCGATGAAGCCTTCGTGAAATCTAAACAGATGCTTTTAGATTATGTAAAATTGGGATATCCAGACTACACTCAGAAATTTATTATCCAGACTGACGCATCATTCATAGGAATTGGAGCGATGCTATACCAGGAAAATGTGGACAGGCCAGAGGAGAAAACTTATATTGCATTCATAAGTAGAAGGTTGAAACCTAATGAAAAGAATTATACGGTCACGGAGATCGAATTACTCGCGATACTGTATGCCTTACAGTATTGGAGAAAGCTAATTTATGGTTTTAGAATTATATTAAGAACAGACCATAAAGCCCTAACCCGATGTATGTTGAAGCCGAAGCACTATCAACGGAGTATCTATGGTTTAACCAGATGCTACATAAATGGAGCGACTCAGACACACTCGACCCAGGATTGTTGTGCCACCAGCATTGCAGAGAAGGCTAGTATGGTTAGCACACCGAGCTTTTGGTCACCCTGGCGTAGATAAGACTGTTGCCCTGCTTAAAGAAGCATTTATTTGGCCAAAACTTAGAGATACAGTCAGGAATACAATCAGGACATGTGATATTTGCCAACGAGTAAAGCCTAACTCGTACTTAATGAGGCAAAAACCTATACCACTCTTACCAGAGAAGCCATGTCAGCTTCTGGCATTGGACAATTTTGGGCCGCCTCCAAGAGCTAGAAGAGGAAATTGACACATCCTAGTTGCACTAGACGTGTTTTCTAAAATGGTAGTCCTCTGTCCAATTCAGAAAACCAGTACAAAACAGGTACTTAAGAGGCTGAAGGAAAGAATCATTCCTATATTAGGGCAGCCGGAGAACATATTATCTGATCATGGGAGCTGTTTTACCAGCGTAGAATTTCGGAGGGAATTGGAAAATCTGGGTATAAGACAGATTTTGTCCACAGTTCGACATCCAGAGTCGAATTCCGCTGAGAGAGTGATGAGGGAACTGCAAAAGTACATGAAGATATACTGCTCTACGGAAAATTGGAAATGGATCGATGTACTAGAGATTATTGAATACTGTATCAACAATACCGTGCATGAAGCGACAGGAGAAGTGCCAGTGAACCTACATCTTGATAGAAGACCAGAGAGGCCATGGAATAATGTCATTCGAACACCTGTAGATGCACAACCAGGACGTGAGTTTAGGATCCAGAGAACATTCGAGTATCTCAAGAAACAAGCAGACAGACGACAGCGGAGAAATAGGAGGAAACGCTACCATAGACCACTACTCGTGGGGGAGTACGTCTTATTGAGAAAACCAGCTAGTTCAGATCCAGAGAGCAGGAAATATAAAAATTTCAGCATAGCTATCACGGACCCTACCTGATTATAAGGGACTTGCAAAATAATGCATACCGAATCAGAGATGAAGCGACAGGTAGAGAAGTAGTTGTAAACGCAGCTAATTTAAAGTTGTATAGTCTGCCAGAGGATTATGAAACAAGAGAGGAGCAAGCCATGTACACCCAAATGGACGGGGAGTCATTACGTATGCAAGCAGAGAGTCCTGAGAAAAACTTGCAGGCCCAGGAAGGGGGAGAGCGAGGCGACCGGCTCGCAGACCCAAGGGACACGAGGGCTGAGTGCAGCTGTCGGCTGAAAGAATTTTACGACCAGTTGAGGGAGGCCGCTGCAGAAATAGAGGAGATGAATGAACAACTGAGAAAGCAGAACAAGAGTATACGAGACGGCAGACAGAGTGGAATGGGGGAACGAGATATCCCATTGCCGAGAGCACTGACCGCTTAAAGTAAATACAGTAGGAGTCAATGCCATCTGAAGGCGCGAAAAATTCACTTGTGAAATGAATTTTCCGAGCTTAGCGAGGGAAAAATGTGCCCAATCGGTCACGGCAGACTGGCATCGAACTCGGGTCTTATCAGAGAAGACCAGGCACATGATTCTGCCTAGAGTCGAACCATTGATCTCTGAGGGGGAACAGCTACAGGGAACCCGAAGAGCAATGAGATGTATGATGACATATAATAATATAGCATGATTTCACGGCCAGAT
This sequence comes from Meconema thalassinum, assembly GCA_946902985.2. Lineage (NCBI taxonomy): Eukaryota > Metazoa > Arthropoda > Insecta > Orthoptera > Tettigoniidae > Meconema > Meconema thalassinum. Next base: position 425,758,821 of record OX336388.2, on the reverse strand, counting down.
TGTGAATATCATAGCTGTTTAAGGGAATAATTGTCAGAAATTGCAGTCATATGTACGTTTTCAAAGTATAGAAACGTGAAAGCAGGCCAGCTTGACATTTTACTAATTGCAGCCAGCGAATGGGAGGAGATTCAGGGCGCCGAAGGAACTTTTTCCGTCTGGACCGCGGAGACAGCTCGAAATTAATGACTCGGGTATTCACCGCTGGACAACGCTTGAGACTGTAGTGGGGAAGATTGCCCACGGAAATTAATTGATTGCAGCCAATTGGAGCATTGAAATGGAATAAAATGTACACCCAGGTGAATATATTCTGGGAGAGATAATTTAGGAGTGGTCTTACACCTCAATTAAAGCCTATATCTCTAAATAAGCCTATTAAAATCGAACTTACGCTCGAGAGGAGTGATTTGGTGACCAGCCAGAGGGGAATCACCATGGTGGCGTCATGACGCGATGGAATAAGGCAATTAATTGTAATTAATTGGCCGAAGCGATCGCTTGCACGCAAGTGATTATGGGACCTCCACATCTAAATAAACAAGGTGTATACGTCATTTTGAATGGAAATACATTATTTCAAGAAAGGAGTCGCTCTCGTGTGTCCTGTGGTCTACATTTTACGAGAAACCTTTATATAGGGGAAGCAGCACAGACCAAGCCAGTTCGTCTTGAGTCTTCTTCAGTTGCTCTGCAGGCTACACGTAACTAAACGCAGCCAATAGTGTGCGAAATGTTAGAGTATCGACGCTCGAGTGTATGTGAAGAACAATGGAAGCACATCATATAGCTTCTTAATGGTAATCATGAATCGCGTAAGATTTAATCTACAGAAGATATTTATCCATTATTATACGCAAGTGTAATTTGCTACAGCGTAGCAATAATTTAGGATGGTTTTGGACACTGAATACCAGGAGGTATTGTCATACTTATAAATGACGCAGTATCGTCAGGATCATTGCAGTTATGGGAGCCCGAGAGGCATCACACGTAATCATGACGGTGAAATAAACAGTATTGAAGGGAACGAGAATCGAACGCACGTACACGCAGATAGACTTTCACCATGACGAATAGAAGGACCTAGTGTGAGGACTCCGCCATTATAGCACGGTAGTTTGTGGTCCCGCCGCTAGAAGCACTGCGCGCGATAATGTCCAACAACGTGTCCTGTTGTTTCGTCGAGCTGGGTCTTAGAAAAGTGAGCGAGAAGTTACTGTGTGAGATATTTGTGTGAATTAAATTGAATTTTCTTTGCTTTCAGTTCTTAAATTCAGTTCATTGTGGCTTGTGTACATCAGCGTTTTGTGTTGTGAACTTCAAACATATTTCCTATGCGGCTTTGTTAATTTAATAGTTCAACATGCCGTACTGTTTTTTGCCTGGCTGTAAGTCAGGGTATGGTAGAGTAGTTGACGATATACGATTTTTTTCACCACCGAAGAATAAAAATCAATTTGAAAAATGGGCCAGAGCTATTCCACGAAAGGATACGGAGTTAACGCGAAGTATTAGAATTTGTCAAATTACCGACAGTAGTGGCTACGCTGGCTAACGCGCAGCATTAGGTCATGGGGCCAAGCTCTCTGCTGACTCGGTAGACGCGTGGGTTCGAGCCCCACCGTCGGCCGTCCTTGAAATGGTTTTCCGTGGTTTCCCATTTTCAACACCTGGCAAATGCTGGGACGGTACCTTCTGACAGGCCACGGCCGTTTCCTTCCACATCCTTGCCCAGTTTCATTCACCATCATTCATTTAATCTCTCATTAACTCCTCTCATGAGGTTGGCGTCAGGAAGGGCATCCGGCCGTAAAAACCATCGCCACAAAGACTTCCATCGCATCTCATCCCCGACCCCGTTGGAAAAACGGGAATAATAAGGGGTAGACATACAATTAGAATTGGTCAAATTCATTTCTCTGATGATTTGATAGTAAAATCAGGTAATTTTATAGTGAATGGTGAAGAAGTGGAAATCTCTCGTGTGTGGTGGAAGTTACGTCCTGGAGCAGTGCCTCATTTTTCCCCTAATTTACCGAAGTAGTGAGAATAAGTCCCGTAAAGCTCCCAACAGGGAAAAGAATCTCGACACCACCAGAAAAAGAAGAAAGAAGATTGAAGATGGGAGTGGAGCAACGAATGAGGCAATAAAAGGTCAGTCCAATGTTGATAAGAATTTGGGTCATTCTAGTGTACTTACTGATGCTGAAAAGACTATAATATTGCTCAAAAGGTGCCTAAAGAATGCTAACCGTAATTTAATTCGCGTTAGATCCTGCCTCAACTCGGCAAAATCGAGAATTAATTTGCTGGAGAAGCAGGTTCGAAATTCACAGGCATTTAATTACGAAGATAACGAACACCTTAGCAAGAAGGAAAAGATAATAGACACTATGCTCAAGAAATGCTAGGAAAAATCTCCCAATGGAATGAGGTACAGCAATTAATTCATTTTAGAGTGTTTATTGTTGAGAATAAAATCACCGAAAGGATTGTCATTGTCGGCGACATTATCTCTTGCCTCTGCCTTCAGAAAGTCGCTTGAGGAAACTTTGTAAAGGACTTAAGTGCCCTTATGGAGTTAATACGCCTCGTATAAATGCTATTTCAGACAATTTTAAGGAAGAAAAGAATGATAATTCGCGTTACGGTGTTGTAATTTTCTAAGAAGAGAAGCTAAGAGAAGAAATCGAGTTAAATAGCTTTTCTGATAAAGTAGATGGATTAGTTGATTTAGGTGAACACACACCTGATCTCCTGAAGAACGTACTTGCAAATCTCGCTCTAGTGTTCTTGTTCGTACCTTTCATGCATATATTGGGTGCAACCAGTTGCTGTTTATGCAAGCAGAAATGCTACTCCAGGGGACATTCTCGCAAAAATTCTAATACAGGTGTTTTTGCAGTTAGAAGAGGCTGGGGCGAGGGTGGCTGGCTTTACTTGTGATGGTAGTCAATCAAATAAAAGGCCAGGAATTCGTTAGGAGTCAGTGACAAGACAAGCTCTCTACAACCTCACATCCTTAATCCTGCAGATGTTACGAGAAAGATCTGGGCTTTCTCCGACTGTATACTCCAGGAATCTGTGCGTTCCGTAACATGTAATGAAGACCGTAGTTCTTATATCCGTTAATTATATTTTCCATTGTGCCCTGCCATGCTATTTTAATTGTAACCACTAATTACTTTTTAAAAGAGTATTAGTTACAATGTAATTCGTTTCCCTTAGCACAATCCCTAAGACCAGCTGACCCCGGCAGTGTGGAACTTGCCCACTCTAGCGCTGCCTTGCGGAGCGCGCTTGAACTTCAGGAGTCTTCTCACTTTCTCCTTCTATTCGTCATGCTTTCACGGAGACCAGCGGTTGTCATAGTCATCGCATTTCTGAGGTCATGCGGTAGGAGGAGTCCGACTAAGCATTAACCTGTGAAATAGTGAAAATGTGTATATAAATTTTGTTATAGTAATTCCAAAAGTATGTATGTGTATTGTGAATAAAATGTGTCGAGTTAAAGTGAGAAAGGCCACTGATAAAAGTATGATTATCGTGTGTGAAAAATGTGATACCATGTGTTATCTGAAATATAACATGATGGCTTAAATCAAGCGTCATGGCAGGCCCGGAGCTGGCAAGCTGGAATAATCCAGCGAGAATGAAAAGTGAGTACAAATTTACAATGTTATTCTAACTAAATAGTTCACCATACAACGAAACATCACTTTAAGAATCAAATGTAACATTCACTTATTGTACGAGCTTTCACCACTCGTATTTGGTAGAATATGGCTTGGAATGTGATTTGTTTATGGCCATTCAGGCGAAAATTGTGATGAATGTAACGGTAACGTTAAATGATAATAATATTATAATAATAATCTGGGGTCGGCAACAGTAAAGTAAAGTAATAGGCAATTCTGGCCTAAATAACGTTCAAAGTGTGTCATGTCTAATATAAAGATACTGTATTTTGGTAAACAGTAAGAAAGTAACGTGAAATATAGCGAGATACGAGAGTTTTTCAGTGTCAATGAAGTGTTGAATGAATATTTAATATGGTCAATTCTTAGGATTGTTTTTGAGAACCATTAAAGTAATGTAAGCCAGTAAAATTTATATTTTGTTTTAGGAGCTATTTAAAGCTTTGGCTTAAGTGTAATTGCAGAGAGGACGCGGGTACCTCAATAATTGAGTCATCTATGAGAAGTATTGTTTGAAGCCGCATTGAGCGAGCAATGTGACGTAGAATCCAGTGATTTGCGTAAATAAAGTTGCGGGGACCAAGCTAGCATTGCTTGCACGTTAGGTGAAAAGTTGGCTAATCTACGAGTTAGTATAGCCGTTGTGCATACTTTTATTATTCGCAGCGAACTGGATCAGAGCCTGTCTGTATCCATCGCTTGCAGGAATAATTGCCACGAGGGATGTTCTTCGAGACCCCGTGAGCACATGTATAAAATGATCTGCCCTGAGAGGAGAATCATGTTCGTCGTATAGGAAACGCAGATTTCCTTATATTATTGAGACAGCTGCTGGTGAGCAATCTTGTATTCTCATTATGATGCGCGTCCAAAGCCACTAGTATTCACCATAGAACGGCAAGGCTATTACAGAATCCATCCCCAGCCATGAATGTTAATTAAGGAGCCGAGTTGAGCCCATTACACTATGAATATAGGTGTTAAATAATTAGAATGACTCAATTACTTGAGATTATACTCTGGGTCACTCCACTGTACTGCAATTGTAAACAAGGATGACCTTGCTAGCAGATGAGAGGGGTGTGGAAGTAGTCCACTGAGACAGCGGCCATCTTGCGCGGCCAGCTGGAACTAATTTTATTGCCTGCTAGAGAGAGGGGAGGTCGGTCGGCCGGATCCCTTTAAATTAGAGTCATAGTGGGACACTGAAGAATCTCGATATTTCGATATGTAATTAAGATATGATTGTTATGATGATGCCAATTGAATTATATGATGTGTTTCAACACACATACATTGTCGGATCATTGAAATCGGATAATATTTGGCCCAGATATTCTCTGAGGAAGAACACTGAACCAAATATTTTGTAGGCATCGTTTTAAAGTGCATTTTTGCCCAGTTCACACTAATTTATGCAGACGGGTATGCGATTTCTAAGAACATGACACGTTTGTAACGGTAATAATTTCGACCAGACCCAGAAAATCGTTGTATGGTGAAACTATAAACATTTCTATCCATGTGTATTTTTGGAAGGGAAAACGTACCACTTTTTTAAGCGTTTCATATTGATGGGAAGGAGGAAGATGATTCACACGACATAACAACATTTGTTAATTAAGGCATAGAATAATGAATTTATGCTAATGAAAGTAAATGCCCGTAAGAAACGGATTAATGTTTTATTATTACAGAACTAATGTCAATTAATGTGATATGTGACTTTTATGTTGTGATACTCCAGTTTTGTAAAATTGTGTCACATAAAGAACACTATGGAGACTCGTAGAGGTCTGAAAGTATCAATGATAGGATGCTAGAAATAGATTTGAGTGTAGTGTAGCACTAATTAAGAAGAGACTCACAAAATAACCCTGATTTTAATAGTGGGAATTAAATGTAAATTATCCTTTGTTTGTATTTTGTTGTATAGCCATGATTTTATATCAGTAAATGTTTTATTTAGGAATATGTTGTTTCTTTCATGTAGAGTAGTTACCTGGTAGACTCAAATCCTGAGCATGTGGTCGTATGGTGGGCAGGAACGTCCCATACCTCGAAAGACCGTGAGTTAGCTGGGATACGAACACATGTTCCACATGATGACAATTGGGTACAATATATATATATACCAGGCAGGCTTCAGAAAAGGGAGATCATGCATCGAACAGATCTGGAACTTGAGAACACTACTGAAAGTCAGACAGACAAAAAACACTGTAGTTACCTTTGTGGACTTTAAAAAAGCATACGACAGCATTGATAGACAAACGCTATTTGCAGTACTGGAAGAATATGGCATTGACAAAAAAAACAGGGCACTTATACAACTAACGCTCTCGGACACCACCTCTAAAGTTAAGTTCATGGGTGAAATTTCAGAACCCTTTCATATACGCGCAGGTGTCAAACAAGGAGACGGCCTCTCACCAATCTTGTTCAACATGGTCTTAGACAAAATTGTTAAGCAGTGGGAGGAACAAGTTAAAGGAATACAGGTAGGAAGAACCCGTGAAACAAAAACAATCATAAAATGTCTGGCATTTGCAGATGACGTAGCCTTACTCAGCAATAACACACAGGAGGCAAAGGAAGCACTGGAACGCTTACATGAAATAGCTGCTAAAACAGGTTTACAGATATCTTATGAGAAGACCCAATACATGGAACGACACACCAACAATATACAAACCATGCATACCATATATGGATCCATACAAAGAGTTGAAAAATTTAAGTACTTAGGAGAATATATACAAATAGGAGGATCAAACAAGATGTCTAACATAGAACGAACGGAAAAACTCCAGAAAGCATACAAACTTACATGGTCACATTATAATAAGAAAAGCATATCAAGACAGGCCAAACTTAGACACTACAAAACAGTTGTATTACCAGAAGCATTGTATGCGTCAGAAACGACCACAATTGGAGCATCTGGCATCACAGAAACAGAAAAAATTGAACGTAAAATTCTGAGAAAAATATTTGGAGCAGTACACAGAGATGGGATATGGATGAAAAGACCTACCAAAGAGCTATATGAACACACAGACAGACTCACAGATATCATTAGAAAACGCAGACTAACTTTCTACGGGCACATACAGAGAATGAACAATTAACGACTTACAAAGAAAATCGTTGATGTAGTAAACAGTTCAAAAAGGAAAACAAATTGGTATCATGAAATAGAAGACGATTTAAAGCAATTAGGGATCAACAAGCAAATGATAGAAGACAGAGAAAAATTCAGAAACAAAATTAAGAACGCCAAATTTTTAGTAAGTGAAAGAAAGAAGATAGGAACATTGTGGACGGAACAAAGGAAACAGGAGCACAGTCAAAGGATGAAGAGATTTTGGGAAGAGAAGAAGGGAAAGAAGTGAAAATTGTGACATCATGAGATACTTAAGTTCAAACACTGTCCATAAGGGCAACAATGATGTAATAATATATATTTATTTATTTATTTATTTATTTATTTATTTATTTATTCAAAACACCCAAGTACACGGGGATGAATGACCATGATGTTCAAGTCCCAATTCAAACAACAACAACAACAACACACAGAGTGCAATCAGCAAGAACGGAAGCAAAACAAGTAGTTCCGTGAAGAACTATTCAGCCTATTTTCATATATCCTGCTCATGTTAATTGTCTCTATCAACATACAAAATTTCAGTTTAATTGCTGTAACAGATTCGTAGATATTGAGAACCGTCTAAATATTTCATATGATCGCCAGGATGGTATTTATTTTTTGTACTATTACATTAAGATTATTGTGTACGTGTGGTATTCAAACTTCAATCGCATGAATAGAACACAAGAAGTAAAAACGAGATTTTAAAAGTACGCACACCAGCCATCTTGTGATTATGCAAACAATTGAAATAAATTACATGCCAGTAGATCAACATTTGTATAAGCATTTAACGTGCAACGTTCCACGGCACTCGGATAGTTAATTCGCGAGAAACGTCCATTTAAATATTTATACTTCGCGTCGCCGCCATGTTGGATTTGTGCTCACCAGGTTACTGAAAGTCCTATAGGTGAACATATGTTCATAGTCTCTATGAACATAAAAAAACAGTTTGGTTGCTGTAAAAGATTCATAGATATTGAGAACCGTCTAAATATTTCGGAAGCTCGCCCTTTAGGATTGTTATATGTATAGGTAGAGGTGTTAGTTTTTGTTAATTCGCGATAAAACGAAAAGTCATATTTAGAGGTTAGGATGTTTTAGTTTCACGTATTTACATGTTTCGTGTCGCCCAGGAGTGAAATTAAATCGCAAAATAACGCGAATTTTGTGAATAACACCACAAATACCGCAATCTGCGAAATAAAAACAAATTTTCATATTTTTTCCCCACACCAATCCGAACATTTTTGTCCACAAGCCGATAATCGAATTTGGTTGGTGTTCAATTGGAGAGAATGATCGATTGTATAGTTTCGCGAGGGGTAATACTACGATATACGTCATATTACGATATACTGTCGATATTCTCGTTACTCGTTGGATTTTAGCGCTGTGGTAAACAGCTGTTATATCGCGGCGTGAATAGTTTGGCCGACTACCTCCAAAAGGTTATGTGATAGTTGTTCATAATGTAAACTACGTTTGCCTCCTGTTACATCGGTAGCGAGTGTAAATTATAGTAGAGAATTCTATATAATTTAATAAAAAGTGCGCAAATTGTGCGTTATCATCGAAGCTAGTGTGTTATTTGCGTGAATCAGTTGGCGACCACGTGTTCGTCGTATTAGTTCCGAACTTAGCAGTACAGGAAGATGAGACGCGACGTAATTTAAATATTATGACACGAATTCAGAAATAAATTTTGCGTGTGGTTACGAATTTATACTGGCGTGTGACTACAGTCAACCGTGTGATAACAGTGTTTGTTACTGGGCATCGCTCAGTTGAGTTTAAAAATGCCGAAGGTAGCTGTTTCTGCCACAGACAGACTTAAAGAATATAAGAATGAAGGATTTATAATTTCTTGTGGCATTCTTATGTGCAAATATTGTGATTGTCGGTTAGATTATCGCAGGAAAGATGCATTAGACAAACATTGCAAATCGGAGAAGCATTCAAAACGCCGAGAAAATTCGCGTCTTGAAGTTAGTGTTCCTAGAGTGGCCACCTTGAAAGAAACATTATCAAATGCTAGTCGTGTGAAGGATATGAAAGAAGAGTTTATTTTGGACACTACTACTGCGTTTGTGAAAGCTAATATACCAGTAGAGAAACTAGACAATCCTGCTATCCGTACTTGGTTTAATAAGTACGTTCGCGGAAGTGGAGATTTACCATCAGCAAATCAGATTCGTCAGAAATACATCCCATGATTGGCGAAAGAAGGAGGGAAGAAATTAGGGAAGATATAAAAAACAAAGACGTGTTTCTGCTATGTTACGAAACAACTGACAAGAATGGTAGGTGTGTTTTAAACATTCTTTTTCGTCCATCAGTACCATCAACTGAAATGAACACCCATCTGGCTGCCTCTGTTGTTCTAGATTCTGCCAATAGCGTAAATTGCTCCAATGCGATATTAGACACCTTGAATTCCTATGAAATTGAACGGGAGCGTGTAGTGGCAGTAGTTACGAACTCAGCACGCTACATGACAAAATGTGTAACTACTCTTCAAGGATTGATTGAGGAATTAAGTCATGTCCAGTGCCTGGCTCATAAAGTCAATCTTATCGGCTGCGTATTTGAAAACGAGCTGGACGAATTGAACATGTCTATAGTAAAGACAAAGAATGCCTTTTTAAATACGCGAAAAAGAAAAAGCAATTACGTTGCATTTCTAAGGGAGAAATATGAAAACACAGAAAAAGAGAATGAAATTCTAGCTTTCCCAAGGCCTGTATGTACAAGATGGAATTCATGGTTTAAGGCTGCAATGTATATGGCCACGCATGTGGAAGATCTGGTAGAATTTTTCAAAACATTGGAAGATTCAAATTCTGGGGTCAAATTTTTCCAACAAGCATCGACTTCAACAATACAATTTATACAATTACAAGCTTTGTATGTTTCTGTTGTTGGTGCCTCTCTTATGGACTTGCTTAATTTCTTGGAGGGATCTAAGTACCCAACAATTCACTTACTGGCTGGGAAGCTAGATGACCTTGAGGTAAAGCTCAAGCTATTAGGCGATGGTGGAATGTTCAATCATACGATCCTCCAGAACTTGGAACAGCTTCCTCAAAAGATGCAGATAAAGGTTAAATCCAAGCTTACGTGTGTTGCCCAGTCAGCTCTAGTGAAAGTCAGGACTTTAAGGACCACGGATCCAGCCAGGAAGACTGTAGAAGCCATCGGGTCATTGTTTGATCCTCGGCATGCACCTAAGAACGTATCTCCCACAGAACTGCTCCAATTTAAGAAGAATGCCCCATTTCTTACGAAGATGGAGTCTCAACAGTTTTTAGAGGCTCACAGCATTTACCTGACTGCAATCAAGAACCAATTGCGTCATGAAGATAATGTGAATGTTCCAGAGATCCTCATGGGATTAAGGCCTGCTCACCGAGACTATGCAACAGCTGCATTAAAGTGTGTGTGGTATCCTTGTTCAAATGTGGATTCTGAAAGATCATTTTCGAAATACAGTCTCATAGTAAGTGATAGGAGGCGAAAATTGACAGCTGCAAATGCTGAGACTTTAACCATGATCTACTTCCAGTGATTTCACCGCAGTATTTGGATAAAACTGAAAAAGGTATTCACTGAAATGTGTTTCGAGATGGTGAATGTAAAATAAAAAATTCCTCTCGGCACGCCGGAAGGCGGAGGTAGATTTCACCGGGAAAACTAGGGGATAGGCTATAATAGGCAAAATATGCAGGTTTTCGTAGGAGGATCAGACCTCATTTATTGCGAGAAAGTATTTTACAATTGGAGGTTAGTTAACATTTTTTCGTCTTTCTATGCCTACTTTTAACATTTTACTCTCTTATGGGGATGGTAACCTTCTTGTCATTTGGGGTCAATTTTTATACTTGTGATCACACTGTCCTTATGCAAGGTTTGGAACTAATGTGTAACTATCTAACAGTCTGTTACTTCTTCACGCAAAATTTTATCTCCCACAGAGATATTGGTTGGTTCCTCAGTTTAGGGGCTGCGACAAGGTGGTCATGTAACCCCGTGTACATTGGGTGTGTGTAGAATCTGTCTGATAAACGGTGTTATTTGTGATGACTGAATTAGTCTGTAATTCAGGTAAGGTCTGCAGACGGTCAATTTTAAGTAGTAGTACCTAATTTTGTTCCAAATACTAACGTCAAAGACACCTAGCTGTGAACATGGCTGCTAGATGCCACTGCAACCAGCGACTTGCAACGAATGTTGTAACTTCCCCTCCGAAGGAAAGCATGCTGACGGATTTTTAGCGCTCTTAGAAAATCCGGCGACTTTGGCCGGCTTTGATCCAGCACCTTGGGCATAGAAGTTCAGCATGCTACCAGTTAGCCGCTTCCCTTATAGTCAGATGGAACAAGAAGTTCCGTGACGAACTAAAGAGCCTACTTTTCTTAAAATTAAGATTCATGCCATAGATTAATCTACAGTATATGAACCTATCTAGAATAATGACGAAATCAAGTGGGTAATATCGAAATGTCTTAATTAGTTCGAAATAAGGTATACTAGGCATAATGTAGGCTAATAGAGCAATACAGTTGGCAGCTCTAGTGACTGAATATATTCTTACTTCCATCAGCTAAGGTACAGAATACAAAATGTGGTTGAAGTCCAAAGGACGTTACATGGATTTAGACATTGGATCTATTAGTACACGTAAAAGCATGTTGGCAACAATGTCATGCGAGTGCTGGTCAGAAATAATCTGAAATATTATATATTTTTGTGCCAATTTTGGATGAAATCCATTTGTTGGTATAGAAGTTACATGTATTTAAAAATTGGTCCTATCAGCAGGCTTAGAATCAAGTTGGTAGAACTGACGTATATAAGTTACTCCAAATTAATGTAAAATGTCGGGTAATTTACGTGTGCATAGTTTAAAGCTGTCGGCTTGCATACTTTCTGATATATTTGGATACAAAATAGAGAGCAATTATTAACAGTTGGCAGCCCTGGTGGCTCTTAAGAATACACTCAGTCATATATGTTTATGTACACATATTACATACAAAATTTGGTTGAAATCCAATTGATAGTGTAGAAGTTATATGCATTTAAAAATTGGACTTATCAGAAGGCTTAAAATTATTTTGGCAACGCTGTCATGTATGGCCACCTGGAAATTAAACTGAAATAGTATTATCTACATGTGTGCCAATTTTAGAATAGCTCCCATGTATACCTTCCAAGATATCCAACATGGAGCTCAATTTTCTAGTGCGTTTTTTAGCAGTTGGTAGCACTGGCATCTTTTTCAAATATGGGCCTGAGATATTCCGGTATACATCTTTACTCATACTAAATTTGGTTCCGATTGCTGCAGCCGTTTAGGAGTTGATTGGGGGGGTGGGGGGGACACACACACTCATAGCCAGACAGACAGAAGGACAGATAGACAGACAGAAGGACAGACACATTTTCCTGGATATATCTTATAAGTCTACTTTTTCCTCATTTTTGAAAAGTGTGAAAAGTAGGCTAAAAATGAATGTGATCTCGTCAATGGCGTTGTCTTGGCAACCTCGGATAGATCATCCCTTATCAATTTAAAAGCGTTGTTATGGTAACCTCTGATGGCACTTGACATTTTTAGCCTATTTTCATGTTTGAAAAAAATAGGCTTATGAGATCACCTTTTGTCCGTGTGTGTGTGCGTGTGTGTGTGTGTGTGTGTGTGTGTGTGTGATTCGTGTGTGTGTGTCCCCCTAATAAAATCGAAACGGCTGGAGCGATTTCAATGAAACTCGGAATGTTCATAGCACTATTCCCGGCGACCTCGACCGTGCCCTTCAAATTTTGTTACGTCTCTCCAATCCAACATGGCGGCTGTGCGAAATATTTCACTAGCATTCAATATCTCCTAAACTATTACCGATATTGCCCTGAAATTGTGTACGGTGATAAAGGGCACTACTAGAAGTTCACCTATGAGACTTTCAAAAACCTGGTGACTACAAAACCAACATGGCGGCCAAGCGAAGTTGAGACATTTAAATAGACTTTTCTCACGATTTAACTATCTAAATGTAAAGAAACTTGGTACAGCAAATGTTTATACACATTGTAATGCACTGGAGTCTAATTTAGTTCAATTGTTTACATAACCTCAAAATGGCGGCTGTGCGAAATATTTCACTGACATTCTATATCTCCGAAACTATTACAGATATCAGCCTGCAATTTTGTACGGTGATAAAGGGTACTGATACAGGTATACCTACGTATATTTCATAAACCTGTAAAGTACGAAACGAACATGGCGACCAAGCGAATTTAAAATATTTTAATAGACTTTTCTCGTGATTTAACTCTCTGAGCGCAGTGAAATGTGGTACAGTAATTGATTTTGCAGATTGTAATGCACTGCCATCTAATTTAATTCAATTGCTTACATAACCTCAAGATGGCGGCTGTGCGAAATTTTAAAATTAAGTTCTAATTTCTTGTGTCGTAATCATGCGATCGAAGTGAAAGTTTGAATAATGAACCTAGGCAATAATTGTCCTTGAATGGTACTTAACTCTATGGCCTATACACATAACACTCCTAAATGGTGAGCTCCCGAAATATTCAGACGGTTCTCAATATCTATGAATCTTTTACAGCAACCAAACTGATTTTTTTTATGTTCATAGAGACTATGAACATATGTTCACCTATAGGACTTTCAGGAACCTGGTGAGCACAAATCCAACATGGCGGCGACGCGAAGTATAAATATTTAAATGGACGTTTCTCGCGAATTAACTATCCGAGTGCCGTGAAACGTTGCACGGTAAATGCTTATACAAATGTTGATCCACTGGCATCTAATTTATTTCAATGGTTTGCATTATCACAAGATGGCTGCTGTGCGTAATTTTAAAATCTCGTTTTTACTTCTTGTTGTCTAATCATGGGATTGAAGTTTGAATACCACACGTACACAATAATCTTAATGTAATAGTACAAAAATAAAAATCCAACCTGGCGAACATCTGAAATATTTAGACGGGTCTCAATATGTACGAATCTGTTACAGCAATTAAACTGAAATTTTGTATGTTGATTGTGGCAGTTAACATAAGTAGGATATATGAAAATAGGCTGTATAGTTCTTCACGGAACTACTTGTTTAAAATTCCGAAATCATTTTTCTCATCCCTTGGCGTAATGGTGGGTCATATCAAAAATTCTTTCAGACAAAAGTTTTAGGTAATTATTAGGGGAATATTTTCCATTTTGTACGGTTTTGATATTGTGCCTATTAAGAGAGATATGATTAATGTTTCCCGAAAAACCCACTTTTTTCCACCCCTTTGCTCAATGGTTGGTGCTATCAAAAAACGTATTTGACATAAATCTTTGGCACTTATCCGACACATATTATGAACTTTGAATGGATTCGATATTTCACGTATTAAGAGAGTTATAGCGAAATTTCACTTTTTCGAAAAAAAGCCCGCCATTTTCACCCCCTTCGACCGATTTTGCCCATTAGCGAACTCGACCGAGATTTTATAGGGATACATATTATGTAAAAAATTCAAAGTGATTGGTGCAAAATTACGGCAGTTATCGTGTCCACAAGAAACTGATATATATATAGTATACCCTTCCAGGGCCATCTAGGATGCTGAAACTTATCTCGGGCGCGGCTCGTTCGGTGGCTAATTAACACTTTACATCCTAGGAATTCGAAAATTTGGATCATGGGAACTTAAAACTATAAATCATATGCCAGGGGAACAAGGAAACAAAAATTTATTCTTAGAAGACTACAAAACAAACAAAAAACAATCCCTTAATAAACAACGTAGAACCACAACAACATAAACTGCGTCATCACTGTCCTTCTCTGCCATAAAGTCCACAGAGATGGTACAACCAGGGTACCTTAAATCTAATTAGTTCGGGCAAAGCCTCAGCTTCCCCCTGATCAAACACTGCAGGATCATGGAACTCCAAATAAAACAAATAAAATAAAATCCCAAAAAAATCAAAGTGGCGCACTCTCACCCCAGGTGAGTTCAAAATGGAACAACAAAAGACTAAATTAATGCCACAAGAAATGAATCATTACGTTAATCAGATCATAACACTATACACTCCAACGGAGCATCATATCAACTGAATTTTACAAGCTGGAACCTCATTTTAACGCTCTTATATTGGAAGAGTGAATCGTACAGACGAGACCGTTCCGTTTGGCAAACAGACCTCCCTTCACGACCTCCGTTAGAGTCGTGTACGGTCAGCATGCAGTGCGGCCACACAAACACTACATTAAGATACAACGTGCCTACCTCATTCACATACAACAGTTCCCGTGTGAAACATTTATCAAGACAATCATTAATACCGTCTAGCGGCCACCCAGAGGGTACAAAATCTGATACACTAGTAACGTGGGTTCACAAATAAAATCAAAACACAACAGACCAAAATCCCAGAATTAACAATAAAATATGTAAACAACCCAGCCATTTTAACTTTGACCAATTAACCTCGAACAGACTCAAGGCCAAGCAAAGCACCCCGTGGCGAGGAGTGGCTACCTGCTTTCACTCCCTCCACAGCTGACGTGTACGGACTGAAGCATGAGCTCACCATAGCCCAATTCAACAAGCCCCGCAGAATCATCACTTAGCACGCTGCCTACGGGCGTCAGATCGACCCCAGCATCACGGCCGTGATTTTTACCTCGTGGGAATTACCTCGTCCACGGAATTACCAAAATACTTACGTGGTTCTGAACATCCACGACTTACCAATATGGGTGGGTACCAACCTCCACCAACTCAACCAAATACACGTGGGCACAACATCCACGACTTACCAATATGGGTGGGTACCAACCTCCACCAACTCAACCAAATACACGTGGGCACAACATCCACGACTTACCAATATGGGTGGGTACCAACCTCCACCAACTCAACCAAATACACGTGGGCACAACATCCACGACTTACCAATATGCATCAGTACATCCAGCCATACTCCAATTTAAATACCTCAAATCGCCGGGTTTGCCTGCCTTGTCCGTCACCAATCGAAGATTGCAACAAAAACCATTACCTGGAAGAATTTACCACAGGCGATCCACGAACCTGATTTACCACAAAATATTCAATCTGCTCTGGTTTGCTTACGACCACTGTACAAACTCTCCCCCACCTTCTCAACTGAAAATGTATCTACAGTGACAGTAGCTGATGGCCAGATTTCCCCTGAATGATAATCTCCCCAAACTACTTTGAAAACCATGACCACTGGATACATATTTACACGCACGTTGTATCAACAAACACAACAACAAAAACACAACTAACATTAAGAAATTGAATATGTACACAGCCATTGCACTTATGCTGACCCGTACACCCCCAACTAAATTATGCAAGATAATTTGCTGTACTTATCACTATTCCTGGGTCCCAGATTTTCTCCATCATTGCAGCGTGCCCCAAGGTTTTGGGTTTACGCCCTCATTCCTCGCATGACGAATTCCACAATTGAAGATCCTCCCATTGTTCCAATCTCGGCATCAGCTTCCTCTTGCTTCAGGTACCTCGTGGTAACGAAGAACACAGAAATACACAATTTTTTAATGCGACATTCAAGAAAGTAATACGCACTCACTGTTCCGGGCCGATAATCCTATCATTCTCCTAAATGCTACCATCTGAACTACTCAATTCATCCAGATTGTCCACCGTAGCTCCTATCGACACAACTTATATGTTTACCTAGCGCAATGGCTAGCCTATTTCTCAGTCGAACTTGTACTCGCTAACTGGCGCATATCAATGTCTTATCTCGCCACTAACAAGAACTCGCACTCGTATGCTATAGTATCTAGACATGATCTCAAAGAAACGCCACGCTATCTCAATTTACCATCTGACATGAAAATTAACAGAGTCCAAATCACGAACTCGACTGACGTGGAGCGTCCGTGACAGAATCACAAAATCGACTGACCTCACTCTCCCAGTTGGAGCTATTTAAGTTTTTGAGGCATAACCGGCCGTAGGAGGGGGAAATATGAGATTTATTTCCAAAAATAATAGCTCTGTCCCGAATTGACTAATATCACTGCACTCATCGTAATCTCAATGTCTCATTGATGATGTCCTTTCCAAGAATCGATCGTGGGCTCCTTATCAAATGAACTCAGTAATCATCCCTCATTGTCTGCCAATTTACGCGCCAAACACGGCTTGGTGACGCTTATCCACTCATTGGCTGATGCTGAAACGCCCCCACATCAGGCATTTTATACTGAATTAAATCAGCCTTACATCCAAATTGCATCAAATTACATTTCTGGGAGGTTGAGAGTCTCCCGCTTCCATGCATGCAACTCTCATTGCTCTCCGGTCATTAATTCTTAAGTAGGTCACATTTGGGCGGCACCAAAACTTGGAGCTGTGACCTTGCCAAACTGCAATTTTCCCACACAAATTCCTGCGTTCAACGACCTGCCTGTCCTACCCTCGCTCGTCTTCTCACGGTACAATGTACTCCCTCGGCACACCCTGGAAACCTGCTAAGTGCATTTATGACCACTCATCCCTCCTGCTATTCTTCGTACACGTCTCTGCACACATCCAATAAAAGTATTTGCCGCCTCTGTACTCTGCATCTGCTGTGCCGGTCTGCGTATAGAATTAATGTTGGAAACACAAACTTGAGACTAGATGGATATGCAATATGCCATAAGGTCTCAATAGATAGCTAGATACATATATACATAAATTATATATAAACTTTTGAACTGACGGTGGTTTTGGGGTCTGGGGGATGTGAAACGCGAAGATATGTCGAAATTTTCCGGAATTCGAAACATGGGACCCATTGCAATAGTTAGCTTTCTAATGAAATCTACCTAAAATGTGACTTCCATATAAGTATTAACTCATTCTTCCATAGCCATGTTTAACGTTTTACCCTGCTGTTTTGTTTTTTACTTTGTTTTATTAATTGTTTATATTTTTAAATGCACTTATTGTACAAACCTTATCGCTTTCCAAATTTTAACATGTCATCCCCCGAAAAAAAAAAAAAAAACACAAAACACCACCTTTTGAATTTTAAATCAACAAATCTTCAAAAAAAATAACAACACTTTCTAACACCTCTATGTATAGGCCATAGAGTTATGTACCATTCAAGGACAATTATTGCCTAGCTTCATTATTCAAACTTTCATTTCGATCGAATGATTACGAGACAAGAATAAAAAAATAATTTTAAAATTTCGCACAGCCGCCATCTTGAGGTTATGTAAACAATTGAATTAAATTAGATGGCAGTGCATTACAATCTGCAAAATAATTTACTGTACCACATTTCACTGCGCTCAGAGAGTTAAATCACGAGAAAAGACTATTAAAATATTTCAAATTCGCTTGGTCGCCATGTTCGTTTTGTACTTTACAGGTTTATGAAATATACATAGGTAAACTTGTATCAGTACCCTTTATCACGGTACAAAATTGCATGATGATATCTGTAATAGTTTCGGAGATATAGAATGTCAGTGAAATATTTCGCACAGCCGCCATTTTGAGGTTATGTAAACAATTGAACTAAATTAGACTCAAGTGCATTACAATGTGTATAAACATTTGCTGTACCAAGTTTCATTACGTTTGGATAGTTAAATCGCGAGAAATGTCTATTTAAAAGTCTCCACTTCGTCTGACCGCCATGTTGGTTTTGTAGTCACCATGTTTTTGAAAGTCTCATAGGTGAACTTCCAGTAGTGCCCTTTATCACCGTACACAATTTCAGGGCGATATCGGTAATAGTTTCGGAGATATTGAATGATAGTGAAATATTTCGCACAGCCGCCATGTTGGATTGGTGAGACGTAACAATTTGAAGGGCACGGTCGAGGTCGCCGGGAATAGTGCTATGAACTTACCGAGTTTCATTGAAATCGCTCCAGCCGTTTAGATTTTATTAGCGGGACACACACACACACCTCACACACACACACGCACACACACAAGGACAAAAGGTGGTCTCATAAGCCTATTTTTTTTAGCCTACTTTCGATTTTTTCAAAAAATGAAAGTAGACATGAGATCAACACAGGGCGAAAAAAGTGTATCTGTGTGTGTGTATGTGTGTGTGTGTGAGTCTGTGTGTGTGTATATGTGTGTGAGTCTGTGTGTGTGTGTGTGTGTGTCTGTGTGTGTGTGTGAGTGTGTACTCTGAATGTGTGTCCCCCCCTATCAATTCGAACACGGTGAATGCGAATTGAACGAAATTTGGTGCAAAGGTAGCTCTAGCAAAGGACACCTCAGTGTCATGTTTTATATCGCCGCCATCTTGACGGAAACGTAATGGCGGCCACACAAATGTTCAAAGCTTAAATCAAATTACGACTAACCTAATCATCTGATCTCTACCAAATTTTGCAAAAACATACCTTTATAGGGGGAGCATCCTTTGACCAAACCAATAGGTCATCAGCGTAATAGTTTGCGGATGGCGGCCATCTTTGTGTGAAAATCGATTCCCCCTATTAATTCGAACATGGTGCAACCGAATGGAACGAAATTTGGTACAGAGGTAGTACTAACAAAAGGCACCTCAGTGTCATGTTTTATACCGCCGCCATCTTCACGGAAACGTAATGGAGGCCACACAAATGTTCAAAGCTTAAATCAAATTACGACTAACCTAATCATCCGATCTCTACCAAATTTTGCAACAATTTACCTTTATGGGGGGAGCATCCTTTGACCAAACTAATAGGTCATCAGCGTAATAGTTTGCGGATGGCGGCCATCTTTGTGTGAAAATCGATTCCCCCTATTAATTCGAACATGGTGCAACCGAATGGAACGAAATTTGGTACAGAGGTAGTACTAACAAAAGGCACCTCAGTGTCATGTTTTATATCGCCGCCATCTTGACTGAAACGTAATGGCGGCCACACGAATGTTCAAAGCTTAAATCAAATTACGATTAACCTAATCATCCGATCTCTACCAAATTTTGCAAATACATACCTTTATGGAGGGAGCATCCTTTGACCAATGTAATAGGTCATCCGCCTATTAGTTTGCGGATGGCGGCCATCTTTGTGTGAAAATCGATTCCCCCAATTTATTCGAACACGGTGCAACCGAATGGAACGAAATTTGGTACAGAGGTAGTACTAACAAAAGGCACCTCAGTGTCATGTTTTATATCTCCGCCATCTTGACGGAAACGTAATGGCGGCCACACAAATGTTCAAAGCTTAAATCAAATTACGATTAACCTAATCATCCGATCTCTACCAAATTTTGCAACAACATACCCTTATAGAGGAAGCATCCTTTGACCGAATGAATAGGTCATTAGCCTAATAGTTTGCGGATGGCGGCCATCTTTGTGTGAAAATCAATTCCCCCTATTAATTCAAACACGGTGATACCGAATGGAACGAAATGTGGTACAGTGGTAGCACTAGCAAAGGGCATCTCAGTGTCCTGTTTTATATCGCCACCATATTGACAGAAACGTAATGGCGGCCACACAAATGTTCAAAGCTTAAGTTAAATTACGACTATCATAACCATCCGATCTCTACCAAACTTTGAAACAACATACCTTTATGGAGGGAGCATCCTTTGACCAATCTAATAGGTTATTAGCCTAATAGTTTGCGGATGGCGGCCATCTTTATGTCAAAATTGATTCCCCCTATTAATTTGAACACGGTGGAACCGAATGGAACGAAATTTGGTACAGAGGTAGCACTAGCAAAGGGCACCTCAGTGTCATGTTTTATATCGCCGCCATCTTGACTGAAACGTAATGGCGGACACACGAATGTTCAAAGCTTAAATCAAATTACGATTAACCTAATCATCCGATCTCTACCAAATTTTGCAAATACATACCTTTATGGAGGGAGCATCCTTTGACCAATCTAATAGGTCATTCGCCTAATAGTTTGCGGATGGCGGCCATCTTTGTGTGAAAATCGATTCCCCCTATTAATTCGAACACGGTGCAACCGAATGGAACGAAATTTGTTACAGAGGTAGTACTAACAAAAGGCACCTCAGTGTCATGTTTTATATCGCCGCCATCTTGACGGAAACGTAATGGCGGACACACAAATGTTCAAAGCTTAAGTTAAATTACGACTATCATAACCATCCGATCTCTACCAAACTTTGCAACAACATACCTTTATGGAGGGAGCATCCTTTGACCAATCTAATAGATTATTAGCCTGATAGTTTGCGGATGGCGGCCATCTTTATGTCAAAATTGATTCCCCCTATTAATTCGAACACGGTGGAACCGAATGGAACGAAATTTGGTACAGAGGTAGCACTAGCAAAGGGCACCTCAGTGTCATGTTTTATATCGCCGCCATCTTGACTGAAACGTAATGGCGGCCACACGATTGTTCAAAGCTTAAATCAAATTACGATTAACCTAATTGACACGGGGATGGCCAGGGTGGATGGGCCTACTTACCTGTCTTCAGAGGTCCGCATCGCTTCCACAGCAAAATCACCTCCAGATGACATGCCCCAACAGAAGAACACCCAAAGGGGTGGAAGGAAGGTGGAGAAGGGGAAGGCACAGGCTATTCTACAGACACCCTCCGATAACTAATAGAACTGCTGCCGACGAAATAATGCCACAACAGTTGCTTAAAAATTTAAAATAAAATTTAATTATCAGAAGGATGCAATTAAAAAAGAAAATTTAACAAAATCCTTTTAAAAAAGGAAGAAACTCTATGGCCAAGGCACCCTCTGAAGATGCACGTGGCTTAAGGCCACTAGAAAACTACATAAGGCTTTACATGCTTGCTTGCTGAACCAAAACGAAAACATTAAATTAAAAAAAAAATTAAGCCCAAAGGAAGAAAATCAGTAGACAGGCATTATTAAATGAGAAAGGGCGTGATAATTTACTAGTACGCAATACCGACCTGACATGCAGAGATCACGGCCACGATGCAAAAACGAAAAATTTAAAATTAAATTAATAAAATAAAATATGATCAATTAAGAAATCCACAACATTCGTGACTGAGAAAAACACAGGAACATTCACCAAAAACACAAAGTTAAACCAACAAGGTCACCAAAAAACATATTAAGCTAGCACCACAACACGTTTGAGTTTCCCGCTCGACGCCAAGAGAATGCACTCCCTAGACCAGAATGCATCCGGGCAAAACAAAAAACAAACATGGCCACCAAATAGACGACCGCATGTCAAATCGAATTACAGCAAACAATTAGCATACAATTAATTTAAAATCACTAGAGAGAACAAAGGGGAGGAAAGAATTACGCCTTAACACTATTGACATTAGATTTATTAGACAGCAACGGATCGTAAAATAAATAAATAATAGGGCAATCCCAAAGTTTGCCAAAGGAAAATAAATAATAAATTACAACGTAAAATAAACTAGAAACGTGTCTCCAGAAGGTACGAAGAAAAACAATAAATTTTACATAACTGGTAATATTAGCAAAAATTAGGCCTACCAGGCGAAACAAAATACAGAATTAAAACATTAATATAAGGCCAATATCGGAGCTCCCAAAACAATATATTAAAAATAATAACGTACCTTAAAACTTCTCTGTGGAGACACAATAAAAATAAAATAATTAACACATTTTAAATAACATAAAAGATATGAACTGCCTGCACATTGCTGCGGTAGAACACAGAATCCGCTTCGATCATCCAGGAGGCTTTCCTTGTTGTAGGCGGTAAAATACGCAGATCACACGTCATCTTCCAGGCAAATAATAAAAGAATAGCCTAGGAGCACATGCATTTCCTTAGTTTTGAATAAAGTCATGTTTCGTAGAGACTAGGGGCCACAGCCCACAGCACGACGGAGAGACCCTCTTTCACAACCAACTGGCTAGTTGTTTTCTTGACGACAGACTATCAAGCTCACAAGATGGCGGATAATCACAAGTCAAAAACAGCATTGCATTCATGTTAATGTAAGTGTACAATCACAGCATGACACATCAAGCAACAATGTGATTACTAAGTAATTAATTTGGCGGTATCATGTATATACAGTCCTTTGTTCCATGACGTAGAATATAATAGCCTTCAAATATGTCTAGATTAGGATGATACCAGAAGACACCCCAAACACACTCTAGCGGTTGAAGAAGCAACTCCGATTAGGGACGTCGAAGTCCGATAGAAGCTGCCATCTCGTGTTCATAATCGGAACCAAGCCATCCAGGCGGTCGTTTTAAAGGTCGGGAAGTCACATATAGGGGTGATACATATTTAAAAACGTTGGTACGGGCAATGCACGTAACACTAATCATCCGATCTCTACCAAATTTGCAACTACATACCTTTATGGAGGGAGCATCCTTTGACCAATCTAATAGGTCATTCGCCTAATAGTTTGCGGATGGCGGCCATCTTTATGTCAAAATTGATTCCCCCTATTAATTCGAACACGGTGGAACCGAATGGAACGAAATTTGGTACAGAGGTAGCACTAGCAAAGGGCACCTCAGTGTCATGTTTTATATCGCCGCCATCTTGACTTAAACGTAATGGCGGCCACACGAATGTTCAAAGCTTAAATCAAATTACGATAAACCTAATCATCCGATCTCTACCAAATTTTGCAACTACATACCTTTATGGAGGGAGCATCCTTTGACCAATCTAATAGGTCATTCGCCTAATAGTTTGCGGATGGCGGCCATCTTTGTGTGAAAATCGATTCCCCCTATTAATTCGAACACTGTGGAACCGAATGGAACGAAATTTGGTACAGAGGTAGCACTAGCAAAGGGCACCTCAGTGTCATGTTTTATATCGCCGCCATCTTGACTTAAACGTAATGGCGGCCACACGAATGTTCAAAGCTTAAATCAAATTACGATAAACCTAATCATCCGATCTCTACCAATCTTTGAAACAACATACCTTTATGGAGGGAGCATCCTTTGACCAATCTAATAGGTCATTAGCCTAATAGTTTGCGGATGGCGGCCATCTTTACGTCAAAATTGATTCCCCCTATTAATTCGAACACGGTGGAACCGAATGATCGAAATTTGTTACAGAGGTAGCACTAGCAAAGGGCACCTCAGTGTCATGTTTTATATCGCCGCCATCTTGACTGAAACGTAATGGCGGCCACACGAATGTTCAAAGCTTAAATCAAATTACGATAAACCTAATCATCCGATCTCTACCAAATTTTGCAACTACATACCTTTATGGAGGGAGCATAGGTCATTCGCCTAATAGTTTGCGGATGGCGGCCATCTTTGTGTGAAAATCGATTCCCCCTATTAATTCAAACACGGTGAAACCGAATTTGAAATTTGGTACAGAGATAGCACTAGCAAAGGGCATCTCAGTGTCATGATTAATATCGCCGCCATTATGACAGAAACGTAATGGCGGCCACACAAATGTTTAAAGCTTAAATCAAATTACGACTAACATAACCATCCGATCTCTACCAATCTTTGAAACAACATACCTTTATGGAGGGAGCATCCTTTGACCAATCTAATAGGTCATTAGCCTAATAGTTTGCGGATGGCGGCCATCTTTATGTCAAAATTGATTCCCCCTATTAATTCGAACACGTTGGAACCGAATGAACGAAATTTGGTACAGAGGTAGCACTAGCAAAGGGCACCTCAGTGTCATGTTTTATATCACCGCTATCTTGACGGAAACGTAATCGCGGCCACCCAAATGTTAAAAGCTAAAATGTAATTACGTCCAACCTAATAATCTAGTCTCTACCAAATTTTGCAACACCATATCTTTATGTGGGAAACATATTCTGACCAAACTGCAAGAACATCAGCCCAATAGTTTGCAGATGGTGGCCAAGTATGTGTGCAAATTGATTCCCCCTATCAATTCAAACACGGTGAAACCGAATTGAACGAAATTTGGTACAGAGGTAGCACTAGCAAAGGGCACCTCATATTCATGTTTAATATCCCAATAGCACGTTGTATTTCAACAAGCTACTACAACCAACATTCAATCAGACTCCTTGAAAAGGACAAAGAGTTATAACAATACCCATGCATTTAGGAGAAAGTAGGCTATATGTTCTTTACTGAACATATTGTTCGAAATTGAAAATAGGCTAAAAATGTACGACCATTTATCATGTAAAGAAATAGATATGAATTGTACTATATCTTTATTTCAGAATCGGTGGCTTTCTTTTAACCATCTCACCTTTGTGTTACATAAATAATTTGTAGCCTAGTTATATTTTAAGGTGCCTTCTACTTACATACGTCCACTTCCTGGTGTAACAGTTTGCATTCTTGGCTGTCACCCGCAGAGACCCGGATTCGATTCCCGGCTCTGCCAAGAAATGTAATTCTGGTCTGAGGACTGGAACGGAGTACACTCAGACTTGTGAGACAAGACTGAGAAAAGGTGGGTTCGATTCCTTCCTCAGCCATCGTGGGAGTGTTTTTCTATGGTTTCCCACTTCTACTCCAGGCAAATGTCGGTTTGGTTCCTAACTTAAGGCCACGGCCAGCTTCTTACCAATCCTCACCGAATTACAAATACACACTTCATACAGACACCACAATAGCACAGTTTATCAGACAAATTCTACACTCACACAAGTACATGGGGCTAAATGACCACGATATCGAAGCCCCTTAAATTAAACAGTAACAAAATAATTACTTAAATACGAATATTCATGCCATTCGATCTAGTAGTTATAATGCTAACCCGTAACACACAAAGTGACAAAATAGTACATTATGCAACAAGCCTATATGGCAATAGTTAAGACACGAACATTTTTATCAAACGAGCGTAGCGAGATTTATAATTTCCCTACGAGTGTCTTAATTACCATTATAGGCGAGTTGCATACGACTGTTTATGTTCGACGATAATTATTACTATTTTATGTTAGAACATAAATATTCATAAATATCTGTCGAGATTTCGCCAGTTTTATGTACTGAACAGAGCGTATGGGACGCAGAGAATACCATGGCCTCCTCGAATACCCCCACTATGGCACGAGCCACAGGAGGCCGTAGAAGTGAGCGCAGGTGCGATGCTATACTCACCTAATTGGTCACACAACTGTTTCTTGAGCTCTGATTGGTGGTAGAAACTGTATCATAATGAAAACTTGTACCATAATGGGCCTCATTATAGTCCAGTTTGATGGCATATAATATTTTCATCTCGCCAGGGTCGAACATAAAGTAAACTCATATATACACGTCATTTGTGACAAATTGAAGGTTTTAGCCGAAAACTCAAAGTATTCAGACGATTGGCTTAATTTATTTATGGGTGCATCCAAGGATAAGAATTGCTGCCACCCATGCATCGCCTGATACATGTGCATTATTCATCGCAGCTTAGCTACTTGCACTGTTGAAACAAGATCTGGGCTAAGCTGCTAATGCGCTATGACTGCCAGCTAAGGAGATTACTGCTTACTTTGCTCTAATTGTTGTGTACATTTCGCCATCCTTTACCTGCTCGCATGAAACAAGAGCACTTGAACCCATCGTCACTCGACACGAACACAAAACTTGCTCCATCTTCTACTTCTTTCAGTATTCTTGGCTGCCCCCTCCTCCTTTAACCCTTTATGGGATAGTGGTCTCTATATTACAGTAACCGCCTGTCATAAGGACAGTTTATGTTTTCAAAGATGCTGGTAGTTGAATATTTCCGCACAAATTTTGGAAAATTTTCATGCCGAAGAGCTAGTATTTCTAAAAATCAAATATTATATACGCATCTACTTGACGTAATGTGTTGGAAACATTAAACAAAAACTAAAAACATAAAAAATATAAATATAGAAATAAAAAAAATAAAAATAGCATTACAATAATAAAAGAAATATAAAAAATAAAATAATAAACATAACTATAAAAGAATTATGTAAATAATTGTAAAAATCAATTCAAAATTAGTTAATTAATTAATTCAACAAAAATATCAAAATCAAATTTATAAGAACATAAATTGAAAATTAAACAAGTAGTTCCGTGAAGAACTATACAGCCTAGTTGCATATATCCTACTTATGTTAACTGCCTCTATCAACATACATTTCAGTTTGATTGCTGTAATAGATTCGTAGATATTGAGAACCGACTAAATATTTCGGATGGTCGCCATGTTGGATTTTATATATGTAGCTCCTATAGTTATGTACTGTTACATGAAGATTATCGTGTACGTGTAGCATTCAAACTTCAATCGCATGATTAGGACACAAGAAGTAACAAGGAGATTTTAAAATTTCGCACAGCTGCCATCTTGTGGTTATGGAAACAATTGAAATAAATTAGATGCCAGTGGATTAACATTCGTATAAGGATTTACTGTACCAAGTTTCACTGCACTCGGATGGTTAAATTGCGAGAAACGTCCATGTGAATATTTACACTTCGCGTCGCCGCAATGTTGGATTTGTGATCACCAGGTTATTTTAAGTCCTATAGGTGAACTTATGTTCATAGCCCCTATGAATATAAAAAATCAGTTTGATTGCTATAATAGATTCGTAGATATTCAGAGCCGTCTAAATATTTCGGATGATCGCCATGTTGGATTGTTAAATGTATAGGCCATAGAGTCATGTACCATAAAAGGAAAATTAATGCCTAGGTTTATTATTCAAACTTTCACTTCGATCGCATGATTACGACACAAGATATAAAAACGTAATTTTAAAATTCGCACAGCCGCCATTTTGAGGTTATGTAAACAATTGAACTTAATTAGGTACCAGTGCATTACAATGTGTATAAACATTTCCTGTACCAGATTTCATTGCGTTTGGATCATTAAATCGCGTGAAAGGTATATTAAAATTTTCAAATTCGCTTGGCGACCATGTTCGTTTTGTAGTTTTTGAAAGTCTAATAGATGAACTTCCAGTAGTGCCCTTTATCTTCGTACAAAATTTCAGGGTGATACCGATAATAGTTTCAGAGATATAGAATGTCGGTGAAATATTTCGCACATCCGCCATCTTGTGGTTATGTAAACAATTGAACGAAGTTAGATGTCGGTGCATTACAATGCCTATAAACATATAATGTACCAAGTTTTATATCGTTTGGTTGGTTAAATCGCGAGAAACGTCTATTTAAAAGTCGCAACTTCGCTTAGCCGCCATGTTGGTTTTGTAATTAGCAGGTTTTCAAAAGTCATATAGGTGAACTTCTAGTAGTTTCCTTTATCACCGTAAAAAATTCCAGGGTGATATCGGTAATAGTTTCGGAGATATTGAATGCTGGTGAAATATTTCGCACAGTCGCCATGTTGGATTGGTGAGACGTAACAAAATTTGAAGGGCACGGTCGGGGTCGTCCGGAATAGTGCTATGAACTTACCGAGTTTCATTGAAATCGCTCCAGCCGTTTAGAATTTATTAGGGACACACACACACACACACCTCACACACACACACACACACACACGCACACACACACGGACAAAAGGTGATCTCATAAGCCTATTTTTTTCAAAATTGAAAATAGGCTAAAAATAAATATATACACCTTAAAATTAGAGAAACAAAAATAACATTATTTATAATTATAGGCCTAATAATAACAAGTAGTTCCGTGAAGAACTATACAGCCTATATTCATATATTCTGCTCATGTTAATTGCCTCTATCAACATAAAAATTTTCAGTTTAATTGCTGTAACAGATTCGTAGATATTGAGAACCGTCTAAATATTTCAGATGGTCGCCAGGTTGGATTTTTATTTTTGTACTATTACATTAAGATTAATGTGTACGGGTGGTATTTAAACTTCAATCGCATGATTAGAACACAAGAAGTAAAAACGAGATTTTAAAATTACGCACAGCAGCCATCTTGTGATTATGCAAACAATTGAAATAAATTAGATGCCAGTGGATCAACATTTGTATAAGCATTTAATGTGCAACGTTTCACGGCACTCGGATAGTTAATTCGCGAGAAACGTCCATTTAAATATTTATAGCTCGCGTCGCCGCCATGTTGGATTTGTGCTCACCAGGTTACTGAAAGTCCTATAGGTGAACATATGTTCATAGTCTCTATGAACATAAAAAAACAGTTTGGTTGCTGTAAAAGATTCATAGATATTGAGAACCGTCTAAATATTTTGGAAGCTCGCCATTTAGGATTATTATATGTATAGGCCATAGAGTTATGTACCATTCAAGGACAATTATTGCCTAGCTTCATTATTCAAACATTCACTTCGATCGCATGATTACGACACAAGAAATAAAAACTTAATTTTAAAATTTCGCACAGCCGCCATCTTGAGGTTATGTAAACAATTGAATTAAATTAGATGGCGGTGCATTCATCATCATCATCTTGTACAGTTTCTAGCCCCAGGCTGGGTCTGTTTGGAACATAAGCCTCGCCACTTATTTCTTTCTTCCCACCATCTCTCCGCTGTCACTCTGGTCCAGTCCTCGCCTCTCTTCTTGACACATTCCTCCACTCCTTTCAGCCATCGATCTCTTGGTCTTCCCCTTGGTCGTTTCTTCTGCATCTGCATCTCATGTATCCTCTTGGGAATCTTCTTCTCATCCATTCTCTTTAAGTGTCCATACCACCTCAGTCTTGATGTCTCAATCCTACCTTGCAAGGGCTCCTCTTTCACCATTTCCCTGACCTTTTCATTCCTCACCCTGTCTCTTCTTGTTACTCCGATCCTACTTCGCAGGAACTTCATTTCACCTGCCTGTATTCTGCTTATGTCTCTTCTATTCATTGTCCACGTTTCTGAAGCATAGGTCAGTATCGGGATATAGTAGCTTCTGTATAACACTTCCTTGCTTTTTTGTGGGACATCTTTATTCCACACTAAGCTCCTAATGCTTCTCAGAAATGCTTCTGCCTGTCTGCCACGTTCCGTAATCTCTTTGTCATTTCTCCCATTTTCCTCCACTATACTTCCCAAGTACTTGAGACTTTCCACCTTCTTCAGCTGTCCACCTCCAAGTGTTATCCCACTCATTGGTCTGTCCTTTTTCCTGGTCGTTAACAGGATCTCACATTTACTGATGTTGAACTTCCATCCGTACTCTCCCACTGTTTCTTCCCAAGCCTTCAGTTGCTCCTGGATTTCCTCCTCCTTGTTTCCCCAGACCATGAGATCATCTGCAATCACCATTGCCTTCATATTATCTTCTCCTATCTTTCCTGCTATCCGTGTCATTACCTCGTCCATAACCACAATAAAGAGAAGGGGTGACAGCGCACTACCCTGTTTCAGGCCACTCATTTGTCTGAACCAGTCTGTTCTTTCCCCTCCAACTTTCACACAACTCACACTTCCACAATATATCTCCTTCATTCTGCCTACAGTCTCTTTTTCCACTCCCATGTTTTCCATTGCTTTCCAAACCTTCTCCCTACACACACTATCATAGGCCTACAAAATCATTTACTGTACCACATTTCACTGCGCTCAGAGAGTTAAATCACGAGAAAAGTATATTAAAATATTTCAAATTCGCTTGGTCGCCATGTTCGTTTTGTACTTTACAGGTTTATGAAATATACATAGGTAAACTTGTATCAGTACCCTTTATCACCGTACAAAATTGCAGGGTGATATCTGTAATAGTTTCGGAGATATAGAATGTCAGTGAAATATTTCGCACAGCCGCCATTTTGAGGTTATGTAAACAATTGAACTAACTTAGACTCCAGTGCATTACAATGTGCATAAACATTTGCTGTACCAAGTTTCATTACGTTTGGATAGTTACATCACGAGAAAAGTCTATTTAAAATTTCAACTTCGATTGACCGCCATGTTGGTTTTGTAGTCACCAGGTTTTGGAAAGTCTCATGGGTGAACTTCTAGTAGTGCCCTTTATCACCGTACACAATTTCAGGGCGATATCGGTAATAGTTTCGGAGATATTGAATGCTAGTGAAATATTTCGCACAGCCGCCATGTTGGATTGGTGAGAAGTAACAAAATTTGAAGGGAACGGTCGAGGTCGCCGGGAATAGTGCTATGAACTTACCGAGTTTCATTGAAATCGCTCCAGCCGTTTAGATTTTATTAGGGGGAGACACACACACACCTCACACACACACACGCACACACACACGGACAAAAGGTGATCTCATAAGCCTATTTTTTCAAAATTGAAAATAGGCTAAAAATATATAAAAATGTAGAAACACATAAAAGTAAAATACTGTTTTGCCCTATAGAGGGTTAAGTCCGGGTTCCATTCCCGGCTGTGCTAAGAAATTTAATTATGGTCTGAAGGCTGGAACACGGTCCTTTCAGCCTCGTGAGGTAAAACTGAGAAGGCCTGTGTTCGATTCCCACCTCAGGGGTCCTGGAAGTGTTTTTCCGTGGTTTCCCCCACTTCTACTCCAGGTGAATGCCGGGATGGTTCCTAACTTAAGGCCACGGCCATCTCTCCTTCCCTATCCTCACGTGCATTACAAATACACACACTACTACAGATACCACAATAAAGCAGGTTATCAGACAGATTAATTAATTAATTAATTTGTTTATTTATTTATATTATATATTCACACCCAAGTATTAGCTTACCACGGTTGGTGAGTGGCCATCGTGTCGGTCTACTAACCTCAAGCTTGCAGGTTCCCTCCTGGTCGTGGTAAGTGAGTTTTGAAAGGCGGCAAAAAATACGACACCATGTCATACGATGTTGGCATGTCAAAGAACCCATTTGAATTCAGTAGCCCGTGTTCATAATGGCAAAATTAATTTCACATAGTTCCTCATTTCTCTACTAGAAAGCGCTATAGTGTTCAAGGCGCTTAGATATCTAACCTCCTTGACTTTCTTAGTGCTTCAAGGAACAACGAAATTCGACATGCAAGCTACCCTTTACGTGTCAAATAACAAAGCTTGCACCCGGCACTAGAGGCCACACGATATTATTATTATTATTGTTACCCAAGTGCTGGGCATTTATTAATTAAGCCTAATTCTCTCTGACCCTTGTCCAGGATTCGATTTGCGGCTCAGCCAAAATATTTCGGTCGGAGTGCTAGAACGGAGTAACCTCAACCTCCTGAGGATAAATTATAATGGATTGGTTCGATGCACACCACAGCCACCTTAGAAGTGGTGTTTTTATTTCTTCTCTCTAGTTATCAGCCGTGTGGCTGGTTGGCAGCAGTCCTCCATTCTTACCACTTCTCTGCTTTCCTTTTCAGTTTGTAGTAGGAATCACATCTCATGTCTTCTAATATTTGCGTCATGTACTCTTGTCTTGGTCGTCCTTTTTAATATTTGCCCTCTATGGAACCCTCAATTATATTCCGCAATAATTCATCATGTCTATGTTCTATTAGATGATCCCACCGTACTTTTAAATGAGTCTTAAAACATCTCTTTTCTCTTATAACCCCTGGCACTACAGCCCATGAAGGGCCTATGCATACTAAGCGACCGCTGCCCAGCCATTTGGCCTGCAGATATTGGGGTGACGCATGGTCGGCATATCGGGTCTCTTGACCGTTAATCTTGGTTTTCATGACCGGTTTTCATGCCTCACTGCCAGAAAGCTACTCAATTGTCCTCACGAGGCTGAGTGCACCCCGTTCCAGCCCTCACATCAGTTTCTAAAATCCCTGACGGAGCCGGGAATCGAACCCGGGGCTTCCGTGTGAGAGGCAGGCACCCTATCCCAACACCACGGAGCCAGCATCTCTTTTCTCCTGCTCTCCTAAATACCACTTAATTCGTGACCATTTCTCTCCAACATTTCAGTAATCTCCTATAGCACCAAGCTTCGTATGCAAGGAGTCCTTTCACTTAATGTCCAAGTTTCACTGACATTATTTCTACGCAAGGTGAATCGCGGGAAAGTATCTAACTTATGGCTACGGTCGCCAACTTCCCAAGGAAGGTAGGAAAGGACATATTTCACAAAATCATAGTTTGTCAGATAGGCAAGTACACTGCGCTATTGATACTTAGGCCCGTTCTTACAATCTCCGGTTAAATCTTTACTTGCACCTTGACGGCAAGTTTACTGGAACTTGATTCTTACAATACCCGGCTAGCGACAAACTGACAGTAAAATAAGCCTTAACCGGCAGTGAACTTTACCGGAGGATTCTTCTCCCGTAAACTGCTTTACTGCCAGATTTTCTGTTATAATCTCAACGCCAGCTGATTACATACATCATCAATATGCCTAGAATTATCCGTAATTTCATGGGTTTCGTAAATGCTGATGCTGTTCGAAGAAGGAGACGAACAGTATATAAGAATCGAAGTGATTATTACGAGGAGTTGGATGATCAAGACTTATTTAGACGATTCCGTTTGACGAAGCTTTTTCTCTTGAGGCCTGTATTTGTCTCATTTGGAGATAACTCTCCTACCATCTCTCTCTATATATAAAAATGAAAGTTTGTCTGTTTTTTCTGAATTTCCACGGAAATTTGCGTTATTTGCGCGTTTCAGACTGTTTTATGACCGATGCGCGCAAAAATATTGTTTTGTCTGTCTGTCTGTCTGTTTGTTTGTCTGTCTGTCTGTGGACAACTATGTGTCCTTATAACTTGAGAACGGCTGGGTGGATCAACGTAAAATTTGATACAGATATCCATCAGAGGCACGACACTAATCATTGATGTAACTCTTCTCCGTACCTCTCATAAAAGGGGCCCAACCCCCTTAAAATACATGCTGATATAGGCGTAGAAGGGTGAGACAAAGCTCATTTTCAGCCCCTCAATGTGAGAAATGAAACTCGGGGGCCCCAAAGGGACCCCGAAAATTACATTTTAAGGCCCTAAAACCAACAGTTTTTGAGATATTCCAAGAAAACTAATTTCACTTAATAAATTAATGAAAGAATGCATGCCGGTAACCATGGCAACTGAATCTCAGAGGTCCATCTATTTCTGTAAGACGCAGGGCAATTCCATTTATTACATTACTGTGAATGTTTGCAAACAGCTATAAGGTTATAACGGATCCAAATTAAGCTGAAATATTCATCAATACATACAATGCGCTTAAGGGGTCAAGGGGTAATCGAGAATTTTTTCACGCGATTTATACGTGCGGGTATGGTATGGAAGGTCTATTACATCCCTTCTCTATTATATAAAAATGAATGTTTGTCTATTTTTTCTGAATTTCCACGGAAATTTGCGATATTTGCCCGTTTCAGACTGTTTTGTCACGGATGCACGCAAAAAAAAAAATTATCTGTTTGTCTGTGGACAAATTTTTGTGTCCTTATAACTCGAGAACGGCTGGGTGGATTAACGAAAAATTTGATACAGATATCCATCAGAGGCACGACAGTAATCATTGATGTAACTCTTCTCCGTGCCTCTCATAACAGGGGCCTACCCCCTTAAAATACATGCTGAAATAAGCATAGAAGGGTGAGACAAAGCTCATTTTCAGTCCCTCAATGTGAGAAACGAAACTCGGGGGCCCTAAAAGGACCCCGAAAACCAATTTTTAAGGCCCTAAAACAAACAGTTTTTGAGATATTCCCAGAAAAATAATTTCACCTAATAAATTAATACAAGAATACTTGCCGGTAACAATGGCAACAGAATCTCAGAGGTCCATCTACAGGTATTTCTGTAAGACGCAATGCAATTCCATTTATTACATTACTGTGAAGGTTTGCAAACGGCTATAAGGTTATAACGGATCCAAATTAAGCTGAAATATTCATCAGTATCAATACATACAATGCGCTTAGGGGGTCAAGGGGTTCTCTAGATTTTTGTAACGCGATTTACACGTGCGGGTATGGTACGGAAGGTCTATTATATTCCTATCCCTATATTATTATTATTATTATTATTATTATTATTATTTTAATTATTATCATTATTATGGCGTACAACGACGGGACAAAGCTAATTTTCAGCCCCTTGGTGTCAGAAACAAAACTCGGGGCCCCTAAAGAGCCGTTAAGGGTCCCCGAAATCTATATATTAAGGCTCTAAAACCAACAGTTTTTTAGATATTCCCAGAAAACTAATTTAATTTATTAAACTAATGAAGGAATGCCAGCCAGTAACCATGACAGCAGTATCTCAAGAGGTGACATCCAACTTTCCATCTATTTCTGGAAGAAGTAACGCCACTTCATTTATTACATTTCTGTGAAAGTTTGCAAATGGCTCTAAGGTTATCACGTAACCAACTAAAACTGTAAAATTCATCAATGCACTTAAGGGGTTCAAAGAGTACCCTAGATTTTTTTCACACGACCTACACGTGCGATATGTCGTACAGAAGGTCTATTATATCTCCAAACAGCAACATTATTTTCAAAAAATCCTGATTTGAAATAGTAGACTATTTTTTGCTGATTTTAGGAATTTGGGCCATTGGAGGCTAAAAAAACCTAAATTTTCATGCACCACAAGCCTTTATAATTTATAAAAGGGGGCTTCCTGTGGCTGAGCACTTGACACAACGGTTAGGATCAGTTTGTATGTGACGTGTATTGCGATTCGACTACGAGGTTTTCAATTTTATTTTCACGCCAGGAAGAACACGTTAGGTAAATTTAGTTTGAGAGAACATTTTAGCTAATCATTTTTCTTTGTCAACAAACAGGTTCCAAGCAACTAACCATTGCAACAGTAGCTCAATTGATAACGTCTGGCTATTAATACCGAATACCGTTCGAAGAATGGGTACTTCTGCTAGTATCTAATATTTCCCTTTATAATCGTAACGTAACAAACAGATTGCGCCAAGAACACAATATTCAAGATCAAGGAATATAAAATATATATTTATTTATTCTCCCTGACGCAGATCCACTCATGCCAACTGTTGAGAGGTATCAAGAAATCTGCAATTTGAACCAGAAATATGTACCAACTGTTGAAAATTATGCGCAGATCTGATAACCTACCGTAAACATTACCTGGAACATGGTAAGAAGGATCGAATGTTTACAGGGACTTTACTCCGACCGTACAGCCAACTGCCAGTTAGAGTTTACTGTCACTTTACTGGAGATTGTAAGACCGGGCCTTAATATGTCTCTGAACGTACAGATTAACAGTCAAATATTGTCTCTCGTCTCAATTCTTAATAGTTTCGGGGTCCTCCTGTTTATCCCACATCTCAATATAGTCTACTTTCCTTCAATTACCTGCCATTACGAACCGATGCGCTGTCGTCCATCTCGTGGCGTAGTGATTAGCAATCATGGCTGTAACCACGGAGATCTGGGTTCAACTTTCGGCTCTGCCAAGTAATTTAATTCTCGTCTGAGGGCTGGAACGGGGAACACTGAACTTCTTGAGGCAGAACTGAAATAATATGGTCATGTCCGTAAATAGTCATAACTTATACGGTAAGTGAAATATCACAGAATTGCCCTCATGTTGTGATAGAAAACAGCACTAATCCATACCAAATTTTCCTATGGTGGGATGACATGAACATTTTTAGCACAACAGTTTTTGTTTGTGAATGCGCCTGACAATGTCAGCAAGCCGCCGTACACAGCAGGCAGAGCAGTTGTCTATTCTAATTACGTCACGGCGAATGTGCTCCGTGCGCGGGAACTAATAAAATGGAAACGGGAATGCGTTGACCTGATTCAGTTTCTCGTGCGAATATTGGACCTGAGCTCGATTAGACAGAATAAATCTGTCTTGCTTAATTGTGATAGTGGTGGTGATTGTTTTTCTCTAGGCTCGACACATCTGGGTCATCTGGCGCTAATTATGTGGTGATAATGAAAAAATAGAATGACATCTACTGCTACAAGTACTATTAAATACTCACTTATAAGAAGAAAGAATGAAAAATGATAGAATGATAGAATGATAGAATGAAGGAAGTAAGGAAGGAAGGAAGGAAGTATGAAAGGAAAGGAAGGAAAAGGAAAGGAAGGGTGGGAGGAACAGGAAAGGATGGAAAAGGAGGGAAGGAAACTAAGGGAAGAAAGGAAAGGAAAGGTAGTAAGGGAGGGAGGGAGGAAAGGAAGTAAGAAAGGAAGGGATGGAGGGAGGAAGGAAAGGAGGAAGGGAGGAAGGGAGGCAGGGAGGAAGGGAGGAAAGGAAGGAAGGTAGGAAAGGAAAGGAAGGAAGGGAGGAAATGAAAGGAAGGAAGGAAGGGAGGGAGTAAAAGAAGAAAGAAAGGAAGAGAGTGAGGAAAGGATAGGAAGGGAGGAAGGAAGGAAACGAAGGGAAGAAAGGAAAGGAAAGGTAGGAAGGGAGGAAAGGCAGGAAGAAAGGAAGGGTGGGAGGGAGGAAAGGAAGGAAAAGGAAGGAAGAAAACGAAGGGAAGTAAGGAAAGGAATGGAAGGAAGGGAGGGAGGAAAAGAAGAAAGAAAGGAAGGGAGGGAGGAAAGGAAAGGAGGAAGGGAGGAAAGGAAGGTAGTAAAGGAAGGAAAGGGAAGGAAGGTAGGGAGGAAGGGGGGAAACGAATGAAGGAAGGGAGGGAAAGAGGAATGAAGGAAGGAAGGGTGGAGGGAGGGAGAGAGAAA
Source organism: Meconema thalassinum (assembly GCA_946902985.2). Taxonomy (NCBI): domain Eukaryota; kingdom Metazoa; phylum Arthropoda; class Insecta; order Orthoptera; family Tettigoniidae; genus Meconema; species Meconema thalassinum. The sequence continues at coordinate 425,721,422 of OX336388.2, read as the reverse complement.
AGGGAGAGAAGGGAAGCGAAGGGATGGGAAGGTAAGGAATCTAGGTAGGGAGGGAGGGAGGAAGGAAGGAAGGAAGGAAGGAGGCTTGTAGTTTTACGTGACCGTTAATCTCACGATCATGAGCCACAAACCTCCAATTTTACGTGGAATCAAACCATAGGACGTGATATTTCACTTCAAAAATCTCACATTCATTAATTGTGAATCGAACCCTTAATATCGTCAGGTTTAGATGAATATAGTAATAACTATGTTATTGATTTTACGTCCCTTTAACTACTGTGGCTGTTAGAGATCCGAGGTGCCAGAAGTTTGCCCTGAAGGGGATCTTTAACGTGCCGGAAAATCTAATGACAGGCTCCTTTCCTTTCGCGCACCTTCAAATGCCAACTGACTGCACCAGATTCGGCCCTCCAACCTTGGGCATAGGAGGCGAGAACGTAACCGCTGAGCCACGCAGACTGTCAGGGTCAGAAGAGAACTAGAATTGGCCACAGGAATTTGACAGGAAAGATGAAGGAGAGGCTCTTGACACTGTAAGTGGTGGTAATTCTAAACTCAGCTGGGGTCCCGTGGTCGCCAACATACGTCCCACTGATCGTGAGCCACTGCGGGCAGCTTAATTGTATAATACTTGTAGATGAGCATGTTTGATTAACCTGGATCAGTGGTAGACTTCACGATCGTAGGTTCGTGTCCGGATCGAGGAAGTCAGATATTTGGAGTGTGGAAAATTTCACGGTGCTCTTCAGGTCGTACAATGATGACTTGTAAATGATCTCTTGTATTTGACTCCGTGATTGGAAGACTAAATTAATTAAATAGAGTTGAAGTGCGCCTTACACGGCTAACGATGGTTTTAGAGTCTGGTTGATAGGTTCCTCAGTTCAGAGGCTCCGACAAAGCGGTCATGTAGCCCCGTGTACTTTGGGTGTGTGTAGAATCTGTCTGATAACCGGTGTTTGTCATGGCTGTAATAGTGTGTGTTATCTGTGATTCGGATAAGGACTACAGACGATCAATTTCAAGTAGTTCCTACTTTTGCTACCAAATACTACAATCAACGACACCTAGCTCTGAACTTGGCTACTAGATACCACCACAACTGGCACCTGACGGCGAACGTTGGAACTTAATAGAGCGGTAATCAAATCTAACCTACAAATTTAGCTTCACACAATTGTATTTAGTGAAAGTTTCTTTTACATACTATAAATCTATGACATAGGCCGCCGGCTTTACTTCCTCTCTGAAGAAAGGCATACTGAGGGATTTTAACGCCCTTAAGAAATCCGACTACTGTACTTCAGCCGGGTTTGAATCAGTGATCTTGAGACAATTTCAAGTAGTTCCTACTTTTGCCACCAAATGCTACAACCAACGACACCTAGCTGTGAACTTGGTTACTAGATGCCACCGCAACTGGTACCTGACGACAAACGTTGGACCTTAATAGAGCGGTAATCAAATCTAACCTACAAATTTAGCTTCACACAATTGCAGTTAGTGAAAGTTTTTTTAACATGCCATAAATGTATGACATGAGCCCGTCGGCTTTACTTCCCCTCTGAAGAAAGGTATAATGAGGGATTTTTAACCCTCTTAAAAATCCGAATGCTGTACTTCGGCCGGGTTTTAACCCACGATCTCGGGCATAGAAGCTCAGCATGTTACCAACTGTGCCACTGAAGCCACCGATTTTGGAGCCTACTAGTCTCCTAAGTACAGAGATTGCCTTTGCGCCTTAGCACGCGTAACTACCCTGGTCGGTGGACTACTTAACCGTTTGATGTATGCAAATTCTGTTCCCCAAGTTAGCGGCCATTGATACGTTGTGCCGCAGCAGACGCCTAATTAAGGTTCCGCCTTTGTGTGGAGATCTCTCTCCTGAGGGTAGGCTCTTGTAGTTGAGAACATCCCTTAACAAGCCCAAGTACTATGACACTTAATGAGCCAACACCGGGACTTTCTCTTACTTTGGTAGTTAATGAGAAACAAATCCCTATATTTCTCTAAGAGTAAAGTAATGCTCCTCTATCAGGCTATAATGTCTCGTTATGTAATGTGAGTACACCAATTAATCAATCAAGGGCTTCGGTGGCGTAGTTGGTAATATGCTGAACTGCTGTGCCCAAGATAGCGGGTTCAAACCCGGCCGAAGCCGTCGGATTTTTTAAGAGGGTTAAAAATCCTTCAGTATGCCTTCTTTCGGAGAGGAAGTAAAGCCGGCGGTCCCATGTCATAGATTTATGGCATGTAAAAGATCCTTCCACAGACTAAACTTGTGAGAAGCTAAATTGTTACATTAGATTTCGCCGGGTCGCTCTATCAAAGTTCCAACGTTCACCACTAGGTATCATTGACATCTGGCAGTGAAAGTTGGAACTACTTGGAAATGAACGAAACTTGTAGCTCACCCTAAGCTGCTACAGGCTCAGGCGAGCCGAACATCTCCTCGGACACTCCCGGCACTAAAAGCCATACGATAAATAAAATAAATAATCAGGCAATCGACGTTGCTAGTTTACATTCCATTTAGCGACGGGACCAGACTATTAGAATAATCATTCGTTTTCCCAATTTAATTTCTCTTTGCAAACCTGCCCCGTGGTGTTGGGGTAGTGCACCTGCCTCACAGCAGGAAGCCCTGAGTTTGATTCCTGGCTCCGTCAGGGATTTTAGAGAAAACGGTAGGGCTGGAACGGGATGCACTCAGCCTCGTGAGAACAATTGAGTAGCTGCCTGGCAGTGAGGCAGTGTTCCAATCACGGAGACCAAGATTAACAGCTGAGGGGACCCGACGTGATGACCCCATAATCTGCAGGCCAAATGGCTGGGCAGCGGTATTTTGGTAGGCCCAAGGCCTTCATGAGCTGTAGTCCCCGGGGTTTGGTTTGGTCTCTCTTCGCAGCCTCGATGAAATATTTATCCCCATATTCTTACATGTTTTCTTGATTGTTGTTGTTGTTGTTGTTTAATTGAGGGGCATGGACAATGTGGTCATTCATTCGCGTATACTTGGGTGTGTGTGGAATTTTGTCTGATAACGTGTTTTAGTGTGAAGGATGTATTGGTGTGTGTATTTGATATTCAGGTGAAGATTGGAACGAGGGTGGCCGTGGCCTTCAGTTAGGAACCATTCCTACATTTGCCTGGAGTAAAAGTGAGAAACCACGGAAAACCACTTCTAAGATAGCTGAAGTGGGAATTGAAGCCCACCTCTTTTCACTTGTGCCACACGAGGCTGAGTGTGCCCCGTTCAAGCGCACAGACCAGAATTAAATTTATTTGCAGAGCTGGGAATCAAACTGGGTCTCTGAGGCGACAGCCAAGAATACTAGCTGCTACACCATGAGATGGTCTTTTAAAATGAATGGAGATTGTTGGGAGAAATGAAAACGTAAAATCACTTACAGTGGGCGTTGTATTAAATATAGAGATAAGCTGTTGCGGACTATTTTGTAGAACTTTTCATGCTGAACAATTTTTACACTCACAGTACAGGTAGATATTTTTAACGGTTTACCCAGCGTAAGTTTAAAAGGCGCACGGACGGCAGTTTTTTCTTCGACTCAATTCACTGAAATCGTTACTGCTCGGCTTCCTTTGGTCATAAATGAATGTTTCTCTACAAAAACCTTCCTCGAGAAATCCTTTACAGAATGGTGTAAACTGCCTCAAAACCCATCTAGTGGCTCTCGAGTTTTTTTGTTATATCCAAGAATCGGGGGACATTGCTTTATATTACGTAGAGATTGTCTTGTTTTGTTGCTAAATTCTGCCGTAAGTGGAACTTAAATTTCACGTCTCAAGATATACGGTGATTTATGATTTAAGCCACTGTGCATAAACCCGACATGATCATGTATCTAAATAGTAGTACTTGATAACGTTATCTAGATGTTACGATACTAACCCCTCGTAGACGGCACCGCCACCATAACAATTCCACTCCGGGAGTTCCCTTATCGTTCAATTATCATCAAACTAAAACACAAAATTACCTCCATCCTACAAACTAATTGCTATAATTCTCTACCGGAGGCCAGAATCATGGAGTTATGTTTTATTTAATTGGTATCCATGTGGTTCATACTATCCGGGTGGCTATGGGAGAGAGGGTGCTTTGCATTCGACAGATAAGGGGTTTAATAAACAATGACAGTGCAATGAATATTTTTGTTCCGCTTGTATGACAGCATTACGCTGTGAGTTGTGATACGCAGTTCCAATTACCAACTGTTGTGCTGCATCCTATACTGGATATCGGTTCCATAATAGAATTGCTTTGACTCTCGTAAATCCACAGTGAAGTATGTATCATAAATCGCGGAGATCAAATTTAAATGCGGATCAAATATGATTTCCATACTAATAACGCCTGGAATATGGACTAGCCGTAGAGAAAAATTCTGAATCGAAAAGATATTTCCTTCCTTGGTGTTACTTGTGCGCTTATAGACAGTTGCGCCGTCTCTTTGGACTGCTGATATGAAAACAATTGGGGAAGAAAGTACAAAATTGCAGGTTTATGATTTTAATTTTGATGGGATTTTAAGAGAAAATAGTTTTTGTTGTTGTGTCATCTGAGGGGTTTGGACATCGTGGTCATTCATCCCCGTGTACTTGGGTGTGTGTATATATACCATATATAAACATACAAACAAACAAACAAACAAACAAACAAATAATTTGTCTGATAGCCTGTGTTATTGTGATGGCTGTAGTTGTGTGTGTATTTGTAATTGAGTTGAGGATTGGGAAAGAGACAGCCGTGGCCTTAAGTTAGGAACCATATTTGTATGGAGTAGAAGTGGGACACCATGGTAGAACCCTTACAGGAATGCCGAGGTGATAATCAATCCCTCCTCTTCTCAGTTTTACCTTGCGAGACTGAGTGAGCCCCGTTTCAATGCTCAGACCAGATATTTTTGGCAGAGCTGGGCATCGAACCCCTACCTTCGCAGTGGTAGCTAATAATGCTAGCCACAACGCCAGGAGGTGAACTGCGTTACAGTTCCAATGGCCTAAGTAACTGACAGTTACGCTCCCATTACTCTGCGTAAGAATACAGCCTAGTTGCTTATATTTTCAATTTAATAAATAGGTATTATTGCCAAATCACACAGTACATCTCACAAGTTAATTTAAATGGTTGTTTAGTTAGTTGAATGGTTCGTGGGTTACTTAGTTAGTTGAATGGTTAGTTATATAGTTAGTTGAATGGTAAGTTAGTTGAATGATTGATTAGTTAGATGGCTCGTTGTTAAGTTTGTTAGTTGAATGGTTGGTTAGTTGAATGGTTAGTTTATTTGATTGGCTAGTAAGTTAGTTAGTTAGTTGAATGGTTGATTGGTTAGTTAGTAGTTGAATGGTTGATTGGTTAGTTAGTTAGTTGAATGGTTGATTAGTTAGTTGAATCGTTAGTTAGTTAGTTGAATAGTTAGTTAGTTGAATGGTTAGTTAGTTAATTGAATATTTAGTTAGTTGAATGGTTAGTTAGTTGAATGGCTGGCTGGTTAGCTACAATAGTTGAATCGTTAGTTAGTTAGTTAGTTAGTTGAATTGTTAGTTAGTTGAATGGTTAGTTAGTTATTTAGTTAGTTGGATGGTTCGTTTGTTAATTAGTAAGTTAGATGGTTCGTTGGTTACTTAGTTAGTTGAATGGTTAGTTATATAGTTAGTTGAATGGTAAGTTAGTTGAATGGTTGGTTAGTTAGATGGTTCGTTGAATAGTTTGTTAGTTGAATGGTTAGTTTACTTGATTGGTTAGTTAGTTAGTAAGTTGAATGGTTGATTGGTTAGTTAGTTAGTTAGTTGAATGGTTGGCTGGTTAGTTAGTTGAATAGTTAGTTAGTTAGTTGAATGGTTAGTTATATAGTTATTTGAATGGTTGGTTAGTTATATGGTTCGTTGATTAGCTTGTTAGTTGAATGGTTAGTTTACTTGATTGGTTAGTTAGTTAGTTAGTTGAATTGTTGATTGGTTAGTTAGTTAGTTGAATGGGTGGCTGGTTAGTTAGTTGAATAGTTAGTTAGTTAGTTGAATGGTTAGTTATATAGTTATTTGAATGGTTGGTTAGTTATATGGTTCGTTGATTAGTTTGTTAGATGAATGGTTAGTTTACTTGATTGGTTAGTTAGTTAGTTGAATGGTTGATTGGTTAGTTAGTTGAAAGGTTGGCTGGTTAGTTAGTTGAATAGTTAGTTAGTTAGTTGAATGGTTAGTTATATAGTTATTTGAATGGTTGGTTAGTTATATGGTTCGTTGATTAGTTTGTTAGTTGAATGGTTAGTTTACTTGATTGGTTAGTTAGTTAGTTAGTTGAATGGTTGATTGGTTAGTTAGTTAGTTAGTTGAATGGTTGGCTGGTTAGTTAGTTGAATAGTTAGTTAGTTAGTTGAATTGTTAGTTATATAGTTATTTGAATGGTTGGTTAGTTATATGATTCGTTGATTAGTTTGTTAGTTGAATGGTTAGTTTATTTGATTGGATGGTTAGTTAGTTAAATGGTTAGTTAGTTAGTTGAATGCTTGATTAGTTAGTTGAATAGTTATTTAGTTGAATCGTTAACTAGTTAGTTGAATGGTTAGTTAGTTAGTTAGTTAGTTAGTTAGTTGAATCGTTAGTTAGTTAGTTAATTGGATGGTTAGTTAGTTAGTTGAATGGTTGGCTGGTTAGCTACAATAGTTGATCGTTAGTTAGTTAGTTGAATGGTTAGTTAGTTATTTAGTTAGTTGAATGGTTAGTTGGATGGTTCATTTGTTAATTAGTAAGTTAGATGGTTCGTTGGTAACTAAGTTAGTTATTCGATTGGTTAGTTAGTAAGTAAGTTGGTTAGTTGGTTGTATTGTTATTTAGTTAGTAAGTTAGTTGGCCGACCCTGTAATGTTGGGGTAGCGCACCTGCCTCTCACCTGGGTTCGATCAATTTTAGAAACTGATGTGAGGGTGCCACGGGTGGGGGTTAGTTAGTTATTGTTGTATTAAAGAGTGGAACAGTGAGGTCATAATGTACATTGAGGATAGGATTGGAAGGAGGCGGTCGTGGCTTTAAGTTAGGAAGCATTTTGTCATTTGCCTGAAGTGGAAGTGGGAAACCACGGAAAACGACTTCTAGGACGGCTGAGGTATGAATCGAACCCATCTCTTCTCAGTTCTGTCTCATGAGGGTAAGTGTAGCCCATCCCAGCCCTCAGATCAGAATTAAATTTCTTGGCAAAGCCACTGATCGTACCCGGACTTTGGGGGTGACAGCCAGAACGCTAGCCACTGCGACACGAGGTGCTCTATAAGCTGCGATGATGGTGTTTATTAGTAGTTAGTTAGTTAGTTAGTTATTGTTGTTTTAGGGGCGGAACTACGAGGCAATCTGCCCCTCTTTAAACAGATTAAAGTATACAAATTTGTAATGGATTTTAAAATTTAGAGGGGGGGGGGGGTCACCTAAATTTGAAAAGACCGAAAATTAATTTAAAAAAACAAACTAATAATTATAAAAATAAACAAAAATTACGCAAAACAAAAAATTCAGAATTCAAAACAGTACAAGGCTTTGAGTCAATGTTCACTGGAAAATTTAGATTGCTGGCCCTAACCAACTCTCACTTATAAAGCGGATGACGAGATCAGAAGCCACCACGTCATCGGCTAATATAAGTTTGAGTGTCATCTGAAAACCAAGATTTCTTCGTAAGTCAGCAAGATCCACACACACGGTTAAAATGTGGGCCACGGTGAAAACGGCTCCACTTATTAGTAGTAGTATGTGGATATTTATCATATATTTTTCCAGCTATCGGTTCAATTACGCTCGAACCACGTAAGTATACTTAAAGAAATGCACACACGCATCTTCTTTAAATTCACTAATGTAACATTTGAAACACATCTCTACTTAGTATAATACTAAGTCCCCGATTCTTGGATGTAACGGGTAATCTCGAGAACCACTGGATGGATTCTGATGCTGTTTTCACCATTCTGTATAGGATTTCTGTAAAAAAAAAACGTTTCTTTTTGATCAAAGGAAGCCGAGCAGTAACGATTTCAGTGAATCGAGTCGATGGAAAACCTGTCGTCTGCGCGCCTTTTAAGCTTACGCTAGTTTTTTTTCGTGTGACCTCCTGGGAGGCCGAGTGCAGGTCTTTCTAGTCGACGCCCGTGGGCGACCTGCGCGTCGGGATGAGAGATGAAATGGATGATGGTGAATGAAACTGGGCAAGGATGTGGAAGGAATCGGCCGTGGCCTGTCAGAAGGTATCGTCCCAGCATTTGCCTGGTGTTGAAAATGGGAAACCACGGAAAACCATTTCAAGGACGGCCGACGGTGGGGCTCGAACCCACTCGTCTACCGAGTCAGCAGAGAGCTTGGCCCCATGACCTAACGCTGCGCTTTTAGCGAGCATAGCCACCACTGTCGGTTACGCTAGGTAAACCCTCTATATACAGTACAATGAGTATATGAATTGTTAAGCATGAAAAGTTCGAAAAAGAAGTCCACGACAGCATATCTCCTATCTTTAATACATCGCCCACTACAAGTGTTTATTCCAACAATCTCCATTCCGTGGAAATTTAAATTACTAGCTCCGAGCGAGCCTATCACCCCAGCTTCGACCAGCATCAAACTGTTGAGTGGTGTCGAGTTAAGACTTCAGAGAAATGTTTGGAGTTTCGCTGTTCACCTCGACTTTTCTGAATTGCGTCTGGGATCTGCCGTCCGTGCGCCTTTTAAGCTTACGCTGGGTAAACCGTTAAAGATACCGTGCGAAGCCCGGGCGGGTTGCTAGTATCATTATATTTCATTCATCGTAGTTCATTTTATCAACATTCACTACGGTCGGATGAATACACGCTAAAGTAACAGGTGTTTATCTTGGTGTGTTTTGGCGGCTTCGGTGGCGTAGTAGGTAGCATGCTGAGCTTCTATGCCCAAGATAGCGGGTTCAAACCCGACTGAAGTCGTCGGATTTTTTAAGAGCGTTAAAAACCCCTCAGTATGCCTTCCTTCGGAGGGGAAGTAAAGCCGGCGGTCCCATGTCATAGATTTATGGCATGTTAAAGAACCTTCAACTAATTACACCTGTATGAAGATAAATTGTATAGGTTAGGAATGTAAACAACGCTCTTAGATTTCTACGTTCGTTGCCAAGAGCCGACTGCGGTGGCATCTAGTAACTAAGTTCTGAACTGGGCCTAGTAGTCGTTGACGGTGGCGTTTGGCGGCAAAAGTAGGAACTATTTGAAAAATTCAAAGTTGCAGTCCTTACATGAATTAAAAAACAGATACACACACCAATACAGCCATCATAATTAACACCGGTTATCAGACAGATTCTACACACACCCAAAGTACACGGGGCTACCTGGCCGTGTTGTCGCAGCCCCTAAACTGTAGAACCAACCAACCTATCTTGGTGCTGTATTGAGGAGCATTCGTGGTGTAATGGCTAGCATTCATGGCTGCCACCACGGAGGTCCGGGTTCATATCCCGTTGGTGTTGTATTGAGGAGCATTCGTGGTGTAGTGGCTAGCATTCATGGCTGCCACCACGGAGGTCCGGGTTCATATCCTGGCTCTGTCAAGAAATTTAATTCTGAGTACTGGAACGTCATTCACTCGCCCTCGTGAGGCCGAACTGAGAAAATGTGGGTTCGATTCCCAATCTCAGCCATCCTAGCAGTGTTTCTAGTCCTGGCAAATGCCGGAATGGTACATAAATAAAAGCCACGGTCAGCTACTACACAAATCCTAACCCTGATCATACAGATTCTACACTCAACCAGGTACACGATACTACATGACCATTTGTCACAAAGTCCTCAAGTGAATCAATTTAACCGGTTTTGCCCTTTCTTTAAAGGAGTTTTCACCAGCCTTCAAATGAGTTAAGTCAGGTATCGATGCATTGTTCTGATAGCTAGGGTATTATTTTCTGAATATAAGAATCTGTCACTGGCAGACGAATCACGTCGCTTGGTTTTGATTGGAGTAACATTTCTGTACACCAGGGGTGAGCTTGAATATGAGCGTTCCCCAAGAGAAATCTGCCAAGATTTTATCGAGACTTCATTTCATTGGCATTGCTTCCACCCCCTCCCCAACGTCAGCTTAATAAGTTTTTTCCCTTTAGACACCAGCTGGAGACTTGAAGAAAGAACTTTGTCTTCCTGTACGTTGTGATAACTTCAGTAATTGCATACTATTAGTATTATAGCGGCTTCGGTGGCGTAGTTGGTAGCATGCTGAACTTCTATACCCAAGATAGCGGGTTCAAACCCAGCCGAAGTCGTCGGATTTTTAAGAGCGTTAAAAATCCTTCAGTATGCCTTCCTTCGGAGGGGAAGTAAAGCCGGCGGACCCATGTCATAGATTTATGGCATGTAAAAGATCCTTCCTCAGACTAAACTTGTGTGAAGCTAAATTATTAGGTTAGATTTCGTCGGAACGCTCTAACAAAGTTCCAACGTTCACCAATAGGTATCATTGATATCTGGTAGTGAAAGCTGGATCTACTTGAAAAAAATTAACGGAACTTGTAGCTCACCCTAAGGGTGTCCACTGGAAGCAGCTACAGACTCAGGCGATCCGAACATGTCCTCGGACACTCCCGGCACTAAAAGCCATACGATAAAAAAATTTTAAAAAATTATTATTGAATTGCAGTCCATGGCCATAGCAGGGTATTTTTTGATGTGTAGCATCTTTCCACTCGGTTGCTGGATATTTTTGTGGGAGTGATTTTGAAAAATGGGACGGAAGTGGGTTGGACGGAAGTGTGTAAGACACACTGCCAGCTGGATCGCAACCCTCCTGGCTGCTAAAGCAGGTACCATGTGGAATGTATATAACTTACGGATTACTTCAAGGTTTTGGAGGCGCCATTACAGATATGTCTGCAATAAATCATCTTCAAGTTGTCGTTCTTTAGTATAAAAATATTCATTATATCATATTTGCTGAAAACAATTATGATTTATTAACAGTCTGTTTTTCAATCTCTGGATAAAAGTGATGGGCATCCACTCCCCGGGTAACTTTGCTCAACACTTTCATACTCAACGGTAAACGCTCATACGAACTCGGGTGTCAACAGATTGAAACACAAACCACATGTTAAAAATCTTCGTATCAGTATTTAAATGATGATATGCTTATTACGAAACATTGTAACTAGTCGGCAAAGCCGGTATTATGTTTCTGCACAATGGCTATTAAGATATTAACCCACATTGCGGTAATGCAGTGATCAATATAATATAATCGATGTTTTTATACGGTAACTGAGCTAGCCTTTCATAGACCAATATAGGAATTCCCTTTACTGTCAAGTAGGCGTATTCATAACTAATTTGAAACTAAATTCCACGCAGGAACATTTTCAAAAAAAAAAAGCAAAATATTAATGGTGCATAAAAAATACCTCCATGTTATTACCGGCACGTGAAAATGAGTACCTGTCTTGTACTCTAAATTTCTCTAGTTATAATGGCTGCGTGGATAGCATCTTGGAATGCGAATCATGAGGTCTCAGGTTCGATCCTCAGTCCCGCCAATTAGTTTTGCTACCGGATTATCGATTTAAACGATATATATCATAACATTATGCGTCATTTTAACAGAATCTACATGAAATTACGATTTATCTAATTTTAATTACAGTGGTTTGCACCAAGCAGGAGTTGGGAATTTTGATTGTAATGAACATTATTTCTAGTAGTCTCTAGATAGGATAGAGACTATGGTTCCTTTCCTCCTCTTAATTTACAATATAATATGTGAAGTTTGTTCAAACAAGTGTGACAGTAGCATAGGCTATCTTCAATTCAATCTATACATTCATCATCGTACCAGTATGGAAACGGAGCGTAAATTAACATTTTAAGAATGCCCAAGCTGTGTGGTATACGAGTAGGATAACATGTCAGATGACTTCACATACATTTTTTTCGCTATCGCTATCGTTTTACCCTCCAGGATCGGCTTTTCCCACGGACTAAGCGAGGGATCCCACCTCTACCACCACTGAGGGCATTGTCCTGGAGCTTGAGACTCTGAGTCAGGGATACAACTGGGGTGTGTGACCAACACTACGCCCAGGCGGCCTCACCTGCAAAGTGAACAGATGGGCCTGGTGAAGGGATGGGAAGAATGGGATGGTTAGGCAAGGAAGTGGGCAGGAGGCTACCGTGGCCTTACTGTAGGGACCATCCCGGCATTTGCCCGAGGACGAAGTGGGAAACCACGGAAAACCACTTCGGGGATGGTTGAGGTGGGAATCGAACCCCCTCCACTCATTTGGGCCACCCGAGGCTGAGTAGACCCCGTTCCAGTCCTCATACCACTTTTCAAATTTCGTGGCAGAGCCGGGAATCGAACCCAGGACCTCCGGGGCGGCAGCTAACCATGCTGACCGCTACGCTACGGAGGTGACTCTTCACATACATTTCATCTCAATTTCATAGCAGGATAACATGTCAGATGTTACACATCATATGCGACTACTGTAAGGCTCGTATCTTTTTTTTTAATGAAGTTCAATTTCAAGTAGTTCCAACTTTGGTTAACAGAGATACTACTGTCACTGACACCAAGTGGCAAACGTTGGAACTTGATAGAGCGTTTCTTACCCAATAACCTACAAATTTAGCTACACACAAACAATTGTAGTGGTAGGCTCTTTTACATGCCATAAATCTATGACATAGGGCCGACGGCTTTACTTCTCCTCCGAAGGAAGGCATACTGAAGGATTTCAACGCTCTTAAAAATCCGCCAACTTCGGCCGTGTTTGAACCCACGATCTTGGGCATAGCAGTTCAGCATGCTACCGACTAAGCCACCGAAGTCGAAATTGCATATTATACCTATTTAATGTCTAACTTTGTAATACAGTGGATAGAACGCTTGCTTTGTGTCCGAAGGGCTCAGATTTCTATTCCAGGTTGGAAAGTGCTATTTTAACTTCCTAAATTCACCTCGTCGCGTAGTGGCTAGCATTCTTGGCTGTCACCGTGGACGCCAGGTCTATTCGCGGCTCTGTCGTGGTGTGCACGTCGTACACTCAGCTTCGTGAGGCAAAACTGGGACAAAACAGGCTCGAATCCTACCTCAGAAGTCATTTTCCGTGGTTTCCTACTTCTACTCCAGGAAAATGCCGGGATGGTACCTAACTTAAGGCCACGATCGCCTCTTTCCCAATCCCCTCCAGCATTACAAATAAAAAGAAGGTTTTAGAATTTTAAATTAATTTCTCTTTTCCTATCAAGCGATATTATTTCTTATGATAGGCTATTATAATGAGCATTCTCTAAAGACAAAACCTTCTGTAGCTTACCTTTCGTATATCATAGAGTAGATGGCTTGCATTCGAAGTTTCTTTAAATAAACTCCCATGACTAAAGTCTATTCGCCGAGTCGAGACAGTGCCCCTTGCTATCCGAACAGGGAAACACGTCCAGTTCACGACATCGGCTCTGCCGGACAGGGGTAGCCAAGAAGCTCCGAGCCCTAGAAAAGACAAGACTTGCTGCACTTAGTGCTGAGCTGCACTGTACACTCTTGCCTCTCATAAGCAGTTAAGAACTTATTAGGGTAGAGCGGGGCTATTCCGCTCATTTCAAATTGTAAACATTATAAATCAAAAACTATTCATTTTTAGCCTATTTTCAATTTTGAAAAAATAGGCTTATGAGATCACCTTTTGTCCGTGTGTGTGTGCGTCTGTGTGTGTGTGTGATTCGTGTGTGTGTGGCCCCCTAATAAAATCTAAACGGCAGGAGCGATTTCAATGAAACTCGGAAAGTTCATAGCACTATTCCCGGCGACCTCGACCGTGCCCTTCAAATTTTGTTACGACTCACCAATCCAACGTGGCGGCTGTGCGAAATATTTCACCAGCATTCAATATCTCCGAAACTATTACCGATATTACCCTGAGATTTTCTATGGTGATAGAGGGAACTACTATAAGTTCACTTATGTGACTTTTGAAAACCTGGTAACTACAAAACCAACATGGAGGCCAAGCGAATTTGCGACATTTAAATAGACGTTTCTCGTGATTTGGCCAACCAAACGCAATGAAACATGGTACAGTATATGTTTATATACATTGTAATGCACCGACATCTAACATCGTTCAATTGTTTACATAATCACAAGATGGCGGATGTGCGAAATATTTCACCGGCATTCTATATCTCTGAAACTAATAGCGGTATCACCCTGATTTTTTTTACGAAGATAAAGGGCACTACTGGAAGTTCATCTATAAGACTTTCAAAAACTACAAAACGAACATGGCCGCCAAGCGAATTTGAAAATTTTAATATACCTTTCACGCGATTTAATGATCCAAACGCAATGAAATCTGGTACAGGAAATGTTTATACACATTGTAATGCACTGGTACCTATTTTAGTTCAATTGTTTACATAACCTCAAAATGGCGGCTGTGCGAATTTTAAAATTACGTTTTTATATCTTGTGTCGTAATCATGCGATCGAAGTGAAAGTTTCAATAATGAACCTAGGCATTAATTTTCCTTTTATGGTACATGACTCTATGGCCTATACATTTAACAATCCAACATGGCGACCATCTGAAATATTTAGACGATACTGAATATCTACGAATCTATTTTAGCAATCAAACTGCATGTTTTAATGTTCATTGGGGCTATGAACTTAAGTTCACCTATAAGACTTTAAATAACCTGGTGGTCACAAATCCAACATGGCGGTGACGCAAATTATAAATATTCACATGGACATTTCTCGCAATTTAACCATCCGAGTGCAGTGAAACTTGGTACAGTAAATCCTTATACGAATGTTAATCCACTGGCATCTAATTTATTTCAATTGTTTCCATAACCTCAAGATGGCAGCTGTGAAAAATTTTAAAATCTCCTTGTTTTTTCTTGTGTCCTAATTATGCGATTGAAGTTTGAATACTACACGTTCACAATAATCTGCATGTAACAGTACATAACTCTAGGACCTACATATATAAAATCCAACATGGCGACCATCCGAAATATTTAGTCGGTTCTTAATATCTACGAGTCTATTACAGCAATCAAACAGAAATTGTGTATGTTGATAGTGGCAATTAACATAAGTAGGATATATGAAAATAGGCTGTATAGTTCTTCACGGAACTACTTGTTCTAAAATGGAACCAACAGCAAAGCACACCTTATTTATTGCTTATTACATACGAATGTTGCCAAAATACAGTTATAACAATATACCGGCTTGATGAAATAAAATATAAATCAAAGCAAAAATGACGAATCACAAATGTAATGGGGCTATTACGCCCATGCTTGGGGCTATTTCGCTCACTGTAATAATGCCCTTTCCTCAACGGCATTTACCACAAATGAAGTTTTTCCTTCCTGTGGCCCCAACATACATGGCATGATACCAAGTTTCACAGTCTTTGCATTGAATCCAACCACCCTTTAATGTTTTTTTTTTTTTTTTTTTTTTAGCGTATGGCTTTTAGTGCCGGGAGTGTCCGAGGACATGTTCGGCTCGCCAGTTTTGTAGCTGCTTCGAGACGGACACCCAATGGGTGAGCTACAAGTACCGTTGGGGAGGGAAGGAGGGAAGTTGGAATGTAAGGACGAGGAGTTGGAAGGTAGCGGCTGTGGCCTATAGTTAGGGACCAACCCCGGCATTTGCCTGGAAGGAAGATGGGAAACCACAGAAGACCATCTTCAAGGTTGCCGGCGGGGGGATTCGAACCTCCTCGCCTCCCGGATGTGAGCGACTGCCATCAGTCATGCCGTAACCACCACGGCTAACTCACCCGGTCCTTTAATGATGACTGAGCGGTATAAAAAGTTACGCCACAAAATCCACATGGTGTTTCTTCATTGTCAAAGTCTTTTGGTCGTACAGATTGAAGGTCCCGGTCATTTGTCTTGCAAATGTCTCGAAAATGTTTTTGGCAACCTTTCCTTTACGGGCCTTATCAAATTTTAAGCTCCGTTTTGCCCTTCGAATCTGTTCTGGCGTGCATCCAAAACCTCTTGCAGCCAAGCATTTTAGCCGGGAAGCTAACTCCGTCTCCTCTTGCATACTAAATGCTGTGGGATGACCCGGTGGTTTGTCCACTATGATTTTCCCTAAGGGTCCTTGTCGTTTACGCAAATGAACACGATTTTTAAGTGTTGAATAAGGCACATTGTATAGTCCAGCTGCACCTCTCATGCTCACTTCGCCTCGTAATACAGTTGAAATAGCTCGGTCAATATCTTTCTCCGTCCATTTTCGAACTGACCCTTTCCTTTTATACGTCCGTAACATCTCTAACGTAACAGGAAAGAGATACTAATCTGCTATCTGAAATAATTTGGTTGCAATATTATAACAAGAGAGAAGTCTTGGCCGAGCGGAATAGCCCCCATATTTCTGGGCGGAGTAGCCCCAATTACTGGAATTTACAATAGCGCGTCTTGTGATAGCTGTGACCAATGAAACGCGCTACCTGCTATGTCCAGATGTAACTTAACCTTCAGACTGCCAGGCGCCACACTTCCGGGAAAAGAAAAGCCGCTACTGTGGACACTAATCCTTAAGTTACAAGCACAAATTCTTAATGACGACAAATTCCACAACATAAACAATGTACCTTGCAGTATTCTTCCTTTGTTTTACTCAACACTCAAGCTGTCACTCTCAAACAAACGATAGATGTAGTAGCACAGAGACCGAAGGTCACACTGAACACAAAGGGTAATATCAGCTGAGCAGGGTGGCTGCTCAGTGCAACGTCAAGCTTACTTTGAGCGGGAAAGCCCCGTGGGCGAATTAGTCCCACCGTACCCTAATTAATTTATTAAATAAAAAAGTGACAGTCAGTCTGAAAGACTAGACTTGTATCATTTTAATTGCTACAAATGCTGAAAAATGCTAGAAAGGTTGGAGGCCTCTCGCTTCGCTCGAAGCCAAAGACTCTTGACATGTTAGAAAATTATCTGCATAATACTTATCTTGCTTATCTTGTTTCAAATTACTCGCGAACGGCAAGTGCAAACCAAGGGCAAAGCAAGGTCAAGCGCGCGGGGACGTGCCCCTTCCATCCAGTCTAAAAACACGTATAGTGGGCGATGTATTGAAGATAGAGATATGCTCTCGTGGGCTTTTTTGTAGAACTTTTCATGCTGACCAATTCTTACGCTCATAATATATTGATATTTTTACCGGTTTGCCCAGCGTAAGCTTAAGAAGCGCACGGACGCCAAGTTTGTTTTCGATTTTTTCCACTGAAATCGTTACTGCTTGGCTTCCTTTGATCACACATAAATTATTTTCTACAGAATCTTTCCTCGAGATATCCTTTACAGAATGGTGAAAACCGCATCAAAATCAATCCAGTGGTTCTCGACATTGCCCGTGACATCCAAGAATCGGGGATTTTTGTCTTATACTAACGAAGTAGAGATTGTCGGGGAACACATGCACCAAGCAGTACTATGACGTCACACACCTCAGTGCATCTGGGTACATTTCGTCCCGTCACCGTAACGTAACGCTAGACCCCAGCGTAACGACGAAGTCGACAAGATCATTTAAAATGATAATACATGAACGAACAATAAATAAATAAACCGCGCTGTAGCATGTAACCGATAAGTCATCCCGCTTCACATGTAGCCTATACACAGCACTGTAGTTGGCGTACGTTCAACAGGCACAGCCCGATGTACCCCTTGCGGGCAGTCCTGCAGTCACGTGTACAACTGTGTTTACTTCCACTACTCGACTCGGCGAACAGACTTTAGTTGCCACCTCGCGTGATTTTAACACCAATACCGAAAGTTATATATTCTAGCAAATAATTACTCACGTCAGTGTAATGGTGTAGCTGAAGATTGTTTGAAGGGCAAAACACGAAAGTCATCTACCCGAATTTTATATTGCAGTCATCGTACGTTATGGATTATACGCATGATCATATCTAAAATGAACATTTCACTCATCGTGTGACATATTTTCCAGTGCTGGAGATGTGTTGACATGAGTAATTTTGAGAACAAGCACTTTACTCTGTATTACGAATAATGAACTCTGACGTCTGTCAAAGCAAGCACGTGGGGAAAAGCTGTGTTAGCACTGACCCATAACATTCCAAGAGGTTTGCAGGAAGACACAAATACTGGGGAAGTTAGACCCCCTGCCTGGCGGTCTGTGGTGTGTCAGCCGTACACGCGAAGACAGTGACGAGTCAAGGCATAGTAGAAATACAGAACACCAAATATTATAATAGAGGTGAATGACGCGTGGTAAAGCATGGAAACAAGAAACTACTGCAGCACGCCTAGTGGAGTGGCAGCCAACTACCAGTATGGAAATATTAGCTCCCAAATGTATTTTTGTTGTTTTCTTTTATTTAGCAGGGTCACTCCAATTCATTTAAAAAAATCGCACCAACAGGAAACTTTGGACTAGATGGTTTTGTTCACAACTGTTCACGCCGATGTCGTATGACCCATATTCTTTGGCGTGATCAACAACCGCATTTGCCAAATACGGTTTACGAATGAAAAGTATGGAGCACGATTAAACGCCGCAGAAATACGACAGTATCGTGTTATCTAGGAACAATATTTGGTACTGCCCCCGTAATTGAATTATATAGAGACCACGGTGGCTATATTGGAAATTATAAAGAAAGTTATGGCTGTCATAGTTATGACGTGGGTAGTCGTGACGTAAGCACGGATGACGCAGACGTTATGCCAGCAGGCTACTTGAGCTGAGATTCTCAGTGACGTCAGCATTTATTCGAGAAAGATCCGAGATCTACGACGCAGTCGCAGGAAACGTGGAATTCTGCTGAGGAAGAAATTATGCTATTGGAGGGGAGGCTCAAACCAATGAACGATAGTCTGAAGGAAGACGGAGATTGCTGAAACTATGGTATTTTTATTACTTTTGGAATGCAGAATTGTGGAAATCCATTTGCAGTAGAGGCATTGTTCTGGAATTTTGGTGAAATTTATTTTCAGTTTTTGAATTTTGAAAATCCGTCATGTATTGACGAAGTTGGAACTTCTAGCGATGACGCAGTAACGCACTATGGAAGGGATAGATACACCCCTCATAAAGTTCATAAAAGGCCTTGCGCAGAAGAGAGGAGCCTCATTCTCAATCGTCTGATCTCAAATAGTCATTTCAGTGAAACGTCGAGTGAGATTAGTAGTGAAAGAGTCGTCTTTATAACGCGTGGTGAAGCCACTGCATTAAACGAAAGTCGAGCTGACAAGCAGTGCAGGTTTACTGTGTGTAAATCTAGGTGAAGTTGAAACGCACATTATAACGCTTCTACAAGATTAGCTGTGAACAGTTAGCGGTCGCCTATAAGCTAATTCTCTTGTGCATTGCTACATTAAGGACTGTAGAAAAGTTGAACAATTTCGAGGAAGTATTTTGGAAGTTATTGACAGTTTTAGTCGACTGACAAAAGTGATTTTCTCGCCGCATGAGAAGCACTTTGTATAGCCAGAATCTACGCCACGGCTGACACGGCTAGTGAAATAGGGAGACTTCAGATTGCTCTTGTGACACAAAGCTACAGTATTATGGAGCAGTTTAATATGGCAGTTTGTTCTTCTATTACCATAACTGAAGAGAAGATGGAAGGCTAAAGGACTTTATGCAATTGGGACATATTTCAACGGAGTAAGATAGCAGCATGGAACTTCGCTAATTGCTATTCCATACAAGCGAACATGTAGTAAATAAACATCTACACCCATGTTTCGTGATTAAAGGCTGAATACTATCAAACAGCAATGGAAATGATTTCATACTCTCTGAATATGAATATTTCTTCGGAAATTTCTACAAAAACTTCATGGCGATTTTCAACTGGAACTTCAGGGATTTTTCAAGAGAGGTCAGGGTTGTCCCGACTCACAAAGAAGATTATTGCCAGAAGGATTGGCACACCTAAAACGTGGGGCTGATTCAACATAACTGGATCACCAGGTTGAACGCCAGAAGGATTGGCGCAGTCAACGTATGGGGCATGTTCAACAACACTGGATTACCAGGTTGAACAATAGAAGGATTGGCACACCTAAAACGTGGGGCTGAGTCAACAGTAGGATTGGCAAACCTAAAACGTGCGGATCGATTAGACTCAAATAAAGAGGTTGATTCTTTGTTAGATGTCTAGGCCAATTGTAGAATTTAAGAGTGTGATTATATAGGAATTAAATGTTGTATTGTATTAGGAAAATTACACTCAGAAAAGATCAGATCTTATACAACTTGAGAAAGGTTAAATGGGCTGGAAACTTAGGAAAAATCGCCTATGATCTGGAATCTTATTTTATTTGACCGGCTTATGACATTTTAGTCATATTAAAGATAAAATTAAATTATTTGGATTGTAAATGTAAATTATTTGTGTTAGGATATTTTAAAATGGGCCAGGGAAATTTGAACATGTGCTTGAGTTTGTTTCAACATGAAGTGTCTTCGAAAGTTAATTATAAGATAGTTATAAGTTAGATTTAAGACAGAAAATTGATCAAATTTATATATGGTGAAAAGTGTTGCTCAAATGTTGTTATTTTGCTCTTTTGATGTATGTCCCTACAGCAGTCTAATTTTTGAATAATATTGTAATGGCAGATGAAAGTTTGAAGATGATGTTAGCGGAGATGTCTGCTAACATGAATAGTAGTATGAAGCAGATGCTGAATGAAAGTATAATGGAAATGGAAGCTAGGAATACTAGTCGAATGGAGGAGAATGCTAGTAATTTGTCTGCTAATTTGAAAGCTAGCATGGATGAAAGTTTGAAGGGTCTTCAGACCAGTTCTGCTAACTTAGAGGATAATATGTCGCGTTTACAGATTAATACCCAAGGAATTGAGAATGCTGTAACTGACATCCGCTCAGACGTGTCCAATGTTAAAATAGATGTGTCTAATATGCATAAAAATGTTGCTGATGTTAAAATTGATGTTGCTAATGTGCATAAAGATCTTACAATGTTGAATCTAGATGTAGCTAATGTCCGAAGTGATATTTCTTGTGCTAGGGCTGAGGTAGTTGTTGTTAAAAATGATGTTGCGACTGTCCAAGACAAGGTTGAGGAAGTCCAAAGAGGAATCCAAAATGTTAGAACTGATGTGTCCAATGTTCAGGTTGATATTAATAACATTCATTCGGATGTAAACGAGATGCAAAGTGACATAAATAAAATTCAAGTAGAGGTCAGCACAGTTTTCGTAGATGTTGCTAAAGTCCAAACTGATGTAAATAAAGTCAGGGAAGAGATAGAAAATTCGAAAACCCTTTGTACACGTAATATAAGTGCATTAACGACTAGGCTAGTTGATGAGTCAGTTAGAACGACAGCGGCTTTAGAAGGTTTAAAGTTTGATGTAGAGGTCATGAGAACCCAAGTATTAGACCATAATAAAGTATTGAAAGAGGATATCGAAATAGACATAGCAGAAATGTTAACGGCAAATGTAGCAATATGGAAAGACGAGTGGAATAGGTCAAGTGGTGAACATGTAACCCAAATTCAGGAACGTATTGAAAGGAAACTTGCCAGTACTCAAATTGAGATTAACAATGACGTAGTACAGATTAGGAAAGATTTAAGCGTCAGGATGGATTCGCTATCCGAAAGACAAGTTGAAGATAGAACACAACTAGATCGGGATGTGCAAACATTAAAATCTGCATTAGAGGAACAGATTCATAAAGTTGTCTCTGATGTGAATGAAACGTCGAGCAAACTGCAGAATTTGAAGCTAGGAGAAGCTAATTTGATAGAGACCTACAAAGAAGAGTTAATAAAGAAAGTCTTAACGGAGATTACTGACAAGGATACAGTAGGCTTGGCTTGCGAAACCAGTACGAATTATGCCAGAAGATATAACCTAGATCCAGAAGAGAGAGACGTGACTCCTGAAGAACGTATATCCAGATTCAGGGAGGAAGATGACGAGAGGAATATGGAACCTGAGTGGAACTATCGAGATAGTGGGAAAAACTACCCCGATTCATATCCGAGGAATGTCACGGTCATCAGGAATTTTGAAGATAAACCGCAAAAATTCAGTAACACTGATAGTTTGACACCCATAGAATATGTAAGGAACCTCAAAGATTATTTCATCGAAGCTCACATTCCCAGAGAGAGACAGATGAAGATAGTGGAGAGATATTTGATTGGAGGACCCCTCGAATGGTTTCGCGCATTTAGATACACATTCAGTAACTTTGACGAGTTTGCAGAGGCATTAATCAAACGATTTTGGTCCATAGAAGCGCAGAATTCGTTAAGAGCGGAGGTGTATTCAAGAAAATACTCAGGTACTCTTCCAACGCGGTACGCTGATTTCTTTACGAGTCAATTATCCCGCTTGAGATTTTTGCAACCCCCATTGTCAACGGAGCAACTTATTGATGTGATATCTCGTATGCTACCTGTGGAGGTGAGGAGACTAATAATTTCGTCAAACATCAGGGATTTAACCAGCATGGATGAATTACTGAGGAGGTTAGACTACACAAGTCCAATGCCTAACGTGGTACAGAAAGGTCAAAGGCATGACTTTAAAGAAATAAATACTGTATATATGGACCAAGTCCAACAAACTGACAAGCCAGATGAGGAGAAAACTGACAATGTAGGTCCTCACAGGAATAATCAGTTTCGAAATAACAGATCGCCAGGTTACCGACCGTATCAACAGAGAAGAGGCTGGAACTATAATCGAGGAAATTACAATGGAAGAGGCAGATATTACAACAATAATGGTTATAACAGGAATTATAATAGGAATAACCAGAACCAAAACAGAAATCAGAATCCTCAAGGTCAGGTTATGACACCCGATCAGTATCAGGAAAGAGAGAAGGAAAGCCAGCAATACCTAAAAGAATTACGGGAAAAAGAAGCCGACAACCAAAAGAAAAGGCAGGATGTTGTAATCGATCCTGGACCTTCTACGAGCCAGCAGAACTTCGAAAATAGAAATACTGGACAGAAGAGCAAGTAGAGAGGAAAGAAATGCATTTAACCACACACAACCCAGAGAGAGGAGAGATTAATGATTAAGGAACATAGAGGAAATATCATACTAGAGTAAGCCAGTAATAATTCAATTTCGTGTTCAAGAGAGTTGAGGTACTTGTAACATCGAGTTTAAAAACAATTTGCAACTGTTTTTAAAACGTGGTGAGGGGAGAATGCCCCCGTAATTGAATTATATAGAGACCACGGTGGCTATATTGGAAATTATAAAGAAAGTTATGGCTGTCATAGTTATGACGTGGGTAGTCGTGACGTAAGCACGGATGACGCAGACGTTATGCCAGCAGGCTACTTGAGCTGAGATTCTCAGTGACGTCAGCATTTATTCGAGAAAGATCCGAGATCTACGACGCAGTCGCAGGAAACGTGGAATTCTGCTGAGGAAGAAATTATGCTATTGGAGGGGAGGCTCAAACCAATGAACGATAGTCTGAAGGAAGACGGAGATTGCTGAAACTATGGTATTTTTATTACTTTTGGAATGCAGAATTGTGGAAATCCATTTGCAGTAGAGGCATTGTTCTGGAATTTTGGTGAAATTTATTTTCAGTTTTTGAATTTTGAAAATCCGTCATGTATTGACGAAGTTGGAACTTCTAGCGATGACGCAGTAACGCACTATGGAAGGGATAGATACGCCCCTCATGAAGTTCATAAAAGGCCTTGCGCAGAAGAGAGGAGCCTCATTCTCAATCGTCTGATCTCAAATAGTCATTTCAGTGAAACGTCGAGTGAGATTAGTAGTGAAAGAGTCGTCTCTATAACGCGTGGTGAAGCCACTGCATTAAACGAAAGTCGAGCTGACAAGCAGTGCAGGTTTACTGTGTGTAAATCTAGGTGAAGTTGAAACGCACATTATAACGCTTCTACAAGATTAGCTGTGAACAGTTAGCGGTCGCCTATAAGCTAATTCTCTTGTGCATTGCTACATTAAGGACTGTAGAAAAGTTGAACAATTTCGAGGAAGTATTTTGGAAGTTATTGACAGTTTTAGACGACTGACAAAAGTGATTTTCTCGCCGCATGAGAAGCACTTTGTATAGCCAGAATCTACGCCACGGCTGACACGGCTAGTGAAATAGGGAGACTTCAGATTGCTCTTGTGACACAAAGCTACAGTATTATGGAGCAGTTTAATATGGCAGTTTGTTCTTCTATTACCATAACTGAAGAGAAGATGGAAGGCTAAAGGACTTTATGCAATTGGGACATATTTCAACGGAGTAAGATAGCAGCATGGAACTTCGCTAATTGCTATTCCATACAAGCGAACATGTGGTAAATAAACATCTACACCCATGTTTCGTGATTAAAGGCTGAATACTATCAAACAGCAATGGAAATGATTTCATACTCTCTGAATATGAATATTTCTTCGGAAATTTCTACAAAAACTTCATGGCGATTTTCAACTGGAACTTCAGGGATTTTTCAAGAGAGGTCAGGGTTGTCCCGACTCACAAAGAAGATTATTGCCGGAAGGATGTCGTTCGTCTTCGTGAAGCAGTTCGATTCTCCGATGGTGCTGTTTCTTGTTTCGAGGATGGAGCTCAGCTTTAACTTGGTGAAATGGATCCATCAACAGTCTTCTTTGGGGAATTTTCCTCTGGAACGTCAATCGGCAGATAAGGTAGTCGTGAACGTTTATTGTATTTGAGTTTCTTAGCAATATTTGAGCAACCATTTCCCATATTTTTGTCCTCATGTATTTTGCCCTATATTCTTGTTTGAGATTCCTATTCTCCGTACACCTTGATTAGTTATGCCTTTTTCGACGTTTTTATTAAGACATTGTTATGTCATGGACATAGTTAAACGATTTTGGATCAGTTGAGACTGATATTTAGATTTTTCAGTAATTTGCTTATTATTTTTGTAGTCACGATTTGACTGTAAGTTAATGATTTTTATGGCAGATTTAAATTCAGACAGCGTGTCACTTTATTAAAGTAATTCTACCCCAGTTTAATTACTTTGACCAATTTTCTGTCATCATCAAGAAGGAAGAACATTTAAATGATTTTAGAGCGTTAAAATCCAGTACGTTGTCGACGATCTTGGAAATACTAGTCGTTATTTGAATTGATTGCAACACAGACATTTATCGTCAGTTATGAACGATCATTGCATCATAGACAATTTTGTGGAAGATGAACTTTAATTATGAATTATTGAATGCATTAAATTCGTGTACTTGTGTTAGGAGTTTTCTCATTTAGAGATTTATATAACGATGTTTGCATTCCCCAGTCTAATTGGATTCTAGTCGACTATTTTGCAGTTAGTCGCACTTTGTTTGATGATAGTATTTTTATACTACAATTCTTTGAAGATGTTAATCTTAAAATTTTGATAGACCAGACAGGCGTATATAAGCGTATTCACTATTAAATTTGTTTGTGATTGGCAAATTTTTATTTCAATTCGATTCATGAATGAAATCCACGAAAGTTAAATGACAACAGTTTTGAAACAATTAATGATTATAAGAATTTTTAAGTGGGACTATGAATGTATAATCGATAGTGCAGCGGACATGTTGAAAGTCGCTGATGTATAATGCCCTTAAATAAATGAAGGAGATTCCCACAGTAATTAATGATGATAAAGATTGTGTTAGTGGAGGTTTTAGTAAAGTCTGTGGAAGATTTTGATGCCGTATATTTTAATATATGATGAATTTTGGGCCTATGTTTAATGCAGTTTTGTGCATTATTTTGTAAGCGAAGTATTTTCCGCTAGAGTGTATTGTCATAGTTCGTTGAAAATTAATCAAGTGAATTTACTGTTATAATTAACAAGAGTTTTGAAAGAATTTGAGATAAGATTTTGGATGAAGATTACCGTCACAAATAATTATAATTATTACAACCTTTATTAAACCAGATTGTGACATTAACATGTATAACTAACCTTCATTGGTCGAATTATATTAACACGATTATGAAATTAACAACCGGATGAATATGTGGTTCAATGTATTTCTTAAATTAATAATTTAAATAATTTAAATGTTGATATTGTAAATAATAAATGTATATATCTTTGACAATAATGTGGAACGAAAGTAATGTTAAAGGCGTGTTTAAAATTTTTGTAATTATCTTCGACAATATTATAAACAATTTCTAATTGTTATAAATAGTTTATGTGATTTTGTTATAAACATTTAAGAGTGTGTTTCATACTCTAAACTATACTGATTAAACATTCGGATGATAACTTAACAAGTTTAGGGATTGTCAGAATAATCCAGTGGTATGTGAGTTAAGCATTTGAAAGATTTGCGTCAATATATATGAGTTGTCTTGTAGACATTTAAAGCTTTGAGAGGAGCTGAATTCTTGCGCAGTGTGGCGTGACAAGTGAACCCCATTTGACAGGCATGCGCCAGGTTGATGAGTAGACCAGCTGGCTCGACATCTGGTTATCAGCGGGTGAGGTCGATACTCTGGCCTTGCGCCTATTAATACAAGTGTGATGTTTATTAAAAGAAACCAAATGCTCTATATATGTCGTATCCTGACTTCCTTATCCAATCCAAATGTGTTTTGAATGTTACGTTATTTTGAGCTCATGGGAGCTAACATATTGTTTGATAACTTTGCAAGTCCTTTAAGTGGACGTAGTCAGATTGACATGGGCTACTGATAGCCACATTTATTTTGTTGAGTTTGTTAAAATCATACCCTTTATTTGAAATAAAGCTTTTGTACAGTTCAAAGTTCTTGTCGTCGTTTTGGTTCATTTTTAAATGTCATGGTCAAGATTATTGTGGGAGCATACTTTAAAGATCCTGTTGTCAACCCAATCCCCGAGATAATTTTTAAGAGGTAAGTAAAAGTAAGTATGAAACCCCGTCTATTTTGGTGTGTTCCACAATAATTTTCTTGGTAACTTCTGTGTTCAAACCTCGGTAGTATCTGTCAGTGCCATTTTCATTGATGTAGCTGAGCCGGTGCGATTGATTGTTGGCAATCCGATTGAGGGGGCGGATATCTGACAGCCTACTATCCGGGTAAACGGGGACAGTACTGGGAGTAGTTTGAACGTATACAGTAAGTGACTAAACTATTTATCAAAATCAGGATAATGAACAGTTACCGTGACGTGTTTCAAGCATGTGGAGCCGCCATATTGTCAACACAGAACACCAAATATAACAAGGCCAAATCAACCAATTACGAGGCGACATTTTGCCTACCAGCCCTCGCAGTGGGGTGGTGGTGAAGTACCTAGTGTTCTCAGTTATTACTCCAATCGTAGCTTCATCCACTGCCTCTAGCCGTCTCAGCAAACATTGCAACACCGCTGGCTGTTGCCATGGGAACCGTTACCCCACACATCTCTTCTCCACACCTCACCCTTCAGACAGCCATCACCGTTAAGGACACCACGTACTCTTACACGATGAAAAAGTCTATTTTTGTGGCATCACTTTACTAAGTATTTTCTGGGTTTATGCTAAAGGCACAGCTATGATTCTTGTAACATATAAGAAGCGGTATATTCTGAGTTGTTTTTGACCATGTAGTGCTACTTCGCTTTTATAGAATGTGTGAAATGAATACAAATTTGGACAGGTGCATTTTCAAAAAAATGTTGTATAAGTTGCTTCAGGTACACATTTCTCAGTTGTTTTTCAATCAAATACTCTCAAATTTTGTTCACATACTTGGAATGGATCATGGTAGATGAGTAACCACTTTGTTTCATCATTATTGGGACAGAATGCAAGAAAAAAATTCCGAAATCTTTCTTTTTAAATCTATTCAAATATATGTATCAATTTTTCTCTTCCCAAACCATGCCTACTATGTTTTGGGAGTGAAAATAGGTTAACATTCAAGTACTCCATTAGGCAAGTTCATGTAAAAATAGCCCTCTATCTTAAATGGTTTCCTAGTTATCGGTACCTAAACATGAAAAATGAGTATTAACGGAAAACATCTGGCAAAGTTAAAAGTGTATTATTCAGAGCATGGAACGCTAATTTTAAAAAACGAATTTAAGGTAGTTGTAGTTGTAGACATCAAAACCCCAACAAAATATATATATTTGGATTCAGAATAGAATGAAGAATTTTATGGCGCCAAAATCAAAAAATCGATATTTTCATCATGCAAGAGTACGTGGTGTCCTTAAGGTGTAGTGCCATAGTAAGACCATATCGCATTCTTATTATTTTCTTGATTCTTTGGGTTTGAAATTACTACTGTGTACTTTATCTCAACGTACTGTAGGTCGTCTACCAAAAGCTAATTACCGTAGTACATCACATGGAAAATTATTTTAAATGGAGGAGGTTTTGTAATGGAAATTCAGTAGGATGAATGAAAATAGGCTATTTAATTCTTCACGGAACTACGTGTCTGTTTAATATGATTTAATAGATCAGCTACTCCCTATTTGCTGAATATGATTGACTGGATCTACCTACTCCCTATTTGTTGAATATCACTAACTGGATCTAGCTGCTCCCTATTTGCTGAATATAAATGAATGGATCTAGCTACTCCCTATTTTTGTTGAATTTCACTAACTGGATCTAGCTACTCCCTATTTACTTAATATGATTGACTGGATCTAGCTACGCCCTATTTGTTGAATATCACTAACTGGATCTAGCTGCTCCCTATTTGCTGAATATGAATGAATGGATCTAGCTACTCCCTATTTTTGTTGAATTTCACTAACTGGATCTAGCTACTCCCTATTTACTTAATATGATTGACTGGATCTAGCTACGCCCTATTTGTTGAATATCACTAACTGGATCTAGCTGCTCCCTATTTGCTGAATATGAATGACTGGATCTAGCTATTCCCTATTTTTGTTGACTTTCACTAACTGGATCTAGCTGCTCTATTTGCTGAATATGAATTACTAGATCTAGATACTCCCTATTTGCTGAATATCACTAACTGACTCTAGCTACTCCCTATTTGCTGAATATCATTAACTGGATCTAGCTACTCCCTTATTTGCTGAATATGATTGACTGGATCTAGCTAATCCCTATTTGTTGAATATCACTAACTGGATCTAGCTACTCCCTATTTGCTTTGTATGATTGGATGGATCAAGTCCGACTACAATATCTCAGACCGCAATGCCACTATCGATAGCGTAGAACATGGCGGAAATCGTAGGGGATAGTTTACATTTGGTGAACCAACATTTAAGTGGGTCTGCTACGAGAATTTCGTTCAAATGTCGCATATCTCAAGTGATTTCGAGCTGTTATTTATTGTAATAGTGTACCTTAAGTAGTGTAGTGCACTGTGAATACTTATAAATTCCGATGATACGTAATGTAAGAAGTTCTGTTCATTGTCATTAACTGTGTACCCGGCTGTAATTTTATACTGCCGAAGATACTTCAACTTTTAAATTTCCTAAAGACAAATCTTTGAAAGAGAAGTGGATAAGAAATATTCACCGGGATAATTTTCGAAGTTAAAACAGTTGTATGTGTTAACATAAACATTTCGAACCTAAATTTGTGGTTATGAAAATTCCCAAACTAACCCCTGATGCCATTTCGACAATTTTCCCAAATCAACCGTCCTACACAACTCCTGTTTGTTAAAGTAGATGATGGTAGTTTTAATGACATACCATCAGTGTCAGTGTGTTCTAAAGTGTCAAGTTCTTTAAGTGTAAATGTATTCTATACGAATAATGAATCAAGATTCTTTGTGTGCTTGTGGGCAAATTTAAGTGGATATTGCAGTCTGATGGAAGTAGTGATTTAAAATGCGACAGGTATGTAAATAGAATTAGGCTACTGTTAGTATCACAAGCTAGGGGGTCTGGGGTGTTAACCCCAGATTAGGTTTGTTTTTGTATACATTTATGTCCGTTATTAGGTTAGGTAGGCTACTTTTAGTAGGCTACCACAAGCAAGGGGGACTGGGGCGTTAGCCGCTGGTTAGGTTTGTTTTTTAGCCTACTTTTCACATTTTGCAAAAATGAGGAAAAAGTAGACTTATGAGATCGATCCGGGAAAATGTGTGTCTGTCTGTCTGTCTGGCTGTGTGTGTGTCCCCCCCCTATCAACTCCTAAACGGCAGCAGCAATCAAAACCAAATTTAGTATGAGTAAAGATGTGCAACGTTTATTAACTAACTCAAAGGCAGCATTCATATATGTGTGAATATGCATAAGCCTACAACTAAACAATTAAATAGATGCTTAGTGAACAAAAATACATAGCCTACTTTATTTATACAAAACAACCACATGTTCAATGTTCTTCAATTATTAACGTACATCATCCTTTCATTCGTATACGTCAAACTCTCCTCCTTGACGTGCACTACCAGGCGTAACTAGTCGCACCAAAAACCCCACTTTCCTCCCATACAGTCGGGATTCCAGTATTACTTCGAGTTCAATGGCTGAGATATATTCTCACGCGCGTTGCCATACATGGTTTCCGTTATAAAATGTGTCGCACCAAAAGTTCCATCATCCAGGTGACGAATGTTTGTGTGAGCGCTGTGGAGAACAGTGTGGAAGATACCACGCTATATTCTGCACATGAATCTTTGATATCCCTAGGGAATAACAATTAGTTTACTGTATGATTTTAGATTTTATTCATTATATGCATGGCCATTGGCTGCAATAAATCCCTTATTATTATAGACTATAGGCGAATTTCCAGCTGTGGATGCCATTATTCACATCAACCATCATCACAACAGTACTGCCAACCTCACCATTATGATACTATGCCGCACCAACACCCGACCATTCTAACCTACGTTTTGTCCAATCCAATGGTTACAGCCTAACGCGTCCAGATCAATGGTTTTGTATCAACCTGCCCCGATAGCTGCGCGCAATCAAAGCCGCAACCTTCGATTTGTCCAATCCAATGGTTTTTGACAATGGTTGCAGTCTAACGCATCCAGAACGTGTTCCGATGACTGCCTTATTCTTAACAACAGTGATCTGCTAATAGATGTTATCTCCTCCGCTGTCTATAACCCACCCACCATCCCAATTTATAACACGACTTAGGCCTATATAGTGAAATTTCACAGCTATAACCCATTTCTTTAATAGGCCTACATCTGGACGTTTCCATGGAAATCTGTAATTCAAGCTAGGCGTAGGATATAATTCTGTGACTAATAACTTATAACCTACAATAGGGCCTACGTGTATTTGTCATGTGTTATTTAGGCCTATTATGTCAAAATTTGATGTAAGACGTATCCATAAACGCAGAATAGGCTACTTCATTACAAATCTCAATTCGAAAATAAAGTAGACCGTAAACCTACCGTATTATTGGAAAATACCATACGGTACATATAACGTTGCACAGAGGTACGTACGATCAACTATATGAAAAGAATCACGACATATCAGCTGACTTGCAACCTAGAGTTAAATGGTATGACAGTTTTTGTTGCGACTAGTTACGCCTGGTAGTGCACCAGGAATCAGTTTTCAGCGAGGGTTACCATGGGAGGAGTTGTTCCAGTAGTACCTACAGTTCAATGGTCTCAGCTCGTACCCCCCACTCTTCCAATCGTCAAAAATCATAGCGTCCGTGGCGCAAAAATCCTACCAAATGTCCTTTGACTCTAGTGTGTCCATGAGTTTTACATATCCTGGAGTAGAAGGTAGCAGCATTTGAAGTCGGAGTTCTTCTACATTATAAACCTCGCGAGTCACGTCGTACACCGGTCTTGAAAGTGTATACTTTGATACACCCAAGGCCTTCTTTATGTAAGTCGCCTTCAGTTTCTCCATATTGTTCCAAATACTTCATATTTAAATATGTCCAAATGCTCTCCAGTCCATAAGTCACAATACGGGTAACTTTTAACCGCAAAAGTTTTAAGGCTGCTTTTATAGATAGGTTAGTCAAATGTTTTATGTCGTTGATGGCTTTGGTAGCGACGCTAGGTCTATCCTTGATGTGCAGTGTGAAAACATTGTCAGTTGTCTGTAATGTAAGACCTAAGTAGGACTACTTGTAATGTGATACACTCTCAAGCGGTTTTCCTGCAATGTGAAAAATTGCTGGCTTTCCCCCTTTCATAAAGGTCATAGATTTAGTCTTGTTTCTGTTTAACCTAAGGTCATTGTGTAACGCCCATCCTTCTATGGCGCCGAGAGCAGATTGCAATTCGACCTGTGAACTTGAAGTGAGCACCATGTCATCTGTATATATAAATGAGATTACCCTCTCTGATAATATACCTGTGATATTATCTGCCATAGCAGTGATAAATAACAGAGGGCTTAATGGGTCTCCTTGTAGCAAGCCTGTAGTCTGCTCTATTGGGCTTGATGTTGTAATGCCATCGATAATGACTATACGCTGCCGAAGTGACGCGCCTAGCAACCACATAGGCGCAGCCACATTGGACCCAAACAACTGGTTGCTAGTTTTTTTTATACATAGGAAGCTGCATTAACGCTGCGCAGCGTCTTGAATTTTGTGGATAAAAAGGTGTAATATGCGTGAAATAAGGAAAACGCCTCCCGTAAAGATCATCTACGGTGTTGGAGCTACTAAATACAAGTAAAATTTTATGGATAAAGTACGAGAATTTTGCAAGATAGTAGGAATAAAGTTGACCTCACTCCTGAGGTAAGAAATGCATGGCGCGTACTACAAATTATAAATATTTATTTATAACATCATTTAGTGGATACAGTATATCTAATATTTAGGACATATATGTCACATAAAGGTTTTTATGGTTCATGTGGGGAGTGTAGTTGTAATTAAATATGGTTTGTACTGTAAGTATTATAAACGACAACCAACATAACCTTACAGCTGATTCACTAACAGCAATAAATTTTATCTTACAACTCTTCTGAGTGGTGATTTTTCACTTAATTTATTTAAGCAGTGAATTTTGTTTCCAAGTAACAATTAGGCCTATCCCGCACTGAAATTTTCTGCTTAAATATTTTATTTTTTGCACTTTCAGAAAACAATTATCATGTAGGTCTGCCAGTAGCCTTGACCTACACCCTGCAACAAAGTTACAGTACCGTATAGTGACATTATTCAAGCCAATGAATACTGCTTATTGCTGAGTGATGGAGTGGCAAGTCTTGTTGTGATTGTCAGGGAAGTTTCGGTGAAAAAGTCAGTGGTGTCAAGAAATGAGGTGATGAGGATAGTGGCGAACCGGCTATCATGGCATTATGTCTAGATTGTTAGAAAATGTTTTAATCGTTTCAGCATGAATTGTTAGTGAAAAAGTCAGTGATGCTATAAAGTTATCAAAAAAAAAGTGGAAATATAATAACCTAGGTGTGTACTTAGTCAGTTTCTTGTGCATTACTTATCTGGACAATTTTTCAAACATTGGACAGCAAAATTAGGCTAGTTCAATGAAGTTATGGAATGTTACAGTATTGTACCTTTAAGTTAATATGAGTTATATTAAAACTATAATTCGATTCAAAATATCGAGGCTTAATACTTAACTGCAATGTTTATACCAAACATCTTTAATAGATATCAGGAAGTACTGGTATATTATTGGAAAGTAGGCCACTCCCCTGCGATTCAACTTACATGCTCCTGCAGAAGTGTGCATGTGTTTTTCTCCCCTCACAATAGGCCTTTTTGTTATTGAGCAACTGAGTTTAATTGTAGTTTTTACAGGTCATTTTATCACAGGTTGTGGTGAATTAAGTAATACGGTACCAAATGGCAGGTAGGTGGTGTTGGTGGTTATTGAGGCCATTAGCCCCTAACAGGAATGTAGGCTGATTTTATTTAGTTCTGTTGGTCAAGTAATAACTTTGAATCATGAAGGGGTGGGTAGCATACATATTTTCTAGATAATGTTTTTGTTAGTATAGGCCTACAGTACCTCATGAAATTCATTTCATAACTCAAACCTAAGGTATAATTTGATTTGTTTTCAAACAAATGAGGCGTTGTGGTAAACACACAAATTGTATTGAAATGCAGTCTTTGTTTCTTCTAAAGCCGTTGATGAGATTTGGCCTAAACTCTCATGCAAAATATTTTAAACTGTTCCCTTATGCATTGATAGACCTTAAGTTCATTTTATTCGTCACTTACTGGTAGGGCCTACGGTTCTATATTTTCCGTAGTATTGATCATTCATACGGGACGTGATTCACAATATCCAGAAATGTTATATTTTCGTGTTTTCACTTAACTTAAGTTAAATATCGTAGGCCACATCTCTACAACCTATGCTCTAAGACGTAATGTGCATCTCGTATGCAATATTTTACAAATTTATTGGACAACTACGTTAAATTACTGTGTAAAATATACTTTTCTATGCTTTCTTGCCTCTGAACATCCATGCATGTACAGTTTTATACGATACAAATAGGAAATAATGACGGCTCAAAGACGAAGCAAGCTGCAAGGGAGCCATGTTGTATTGCTCCAGTTGCTTAGCAACGGAGCGGAAGTGACGTTGACTTCGGCAGCGTATATTGTTAGAGCGAAAATACCTTTGAAAAGACGTTTCGTGTAGCTGTTACCTCTCAATAGTCTGTCTAGTTTTTCCAATATTATCTTCCTGCTAATCAAGTCAAAAGCTTTAGAGAAGTCAATGAATATGGATTGTAACTTTCCCTCCGGTACTGACAGGGTAGACGCAATCTCAGTTTGAAGACCTTGAATTGCCTGGATTGTGCATCTTCCTCTCCTAAAGCCAAATTGTGAGTCGTGATGCTATTTGGGACGCTGGGTGGGTCACAGACAGCGGAGGAGGAAGCATCTATTAAAACATCCTTCCCTGATGTATTTCTCGTTGTTTGACGTGGTATTTTGGCTAATTCATGTACTATATAGAATGTTATCGCTCGCTCTACTTTCATTCAGTGCTACCATTCTATTTTAGACTACCTCGTTGTGTAGTGCCTAGCGTTCTTGGCTGTCGTCCCGGAGGTCCGGGTTTGATTCCCGGCTCTGCCAAGAAATTTAAATCTCATGTGAGGGCAGGGACGGGGTGCACTCAGCCCCTTGAAGCAACTTAGTAGAGGAGGGTTCAATTCCCACCTCAGTCATCCTGGAAGTGGTTTTCCATGGTTTCCCCACTTCTAATCCAGGCAAATGCCAGGATGCTTCCTAACTTAAGGCCATGGCTGCTTCCTTCCCACTACAATCCCCAATTTACAAACACACTAGTTCAGCCATAACAATAACACAGGTTATCACACAAATTCCACACTCAAATACCTGGGGCTACAAGACCACGATGTCATAGTCCCTAATATAAGCAACAACCATTTATATTTGCATTTTATATTTGCCTAGGCCCTTCAAGGGCTGTATAGTGTCAGGGCTTGACTTTGTTGTTGGTTGACTATTCTTGTAGTTCTATTTAGAAGTATTTGCATTTTTATAACATTATGTCTTACCTCTGCTTTACTTATGTCTGTATTTTAGCTACTGCCTGTTCGCGTTGCTTGTAGCGAAGTACGTCAGGGTTTCATATTAAATTTGTGCCTTATTACATAAAAACCTGTAATTTCTGGGGGGAATTTAATCAATTATGCGAATGTTTGTCTTCGAATTTGCCGCTATTTGGATGGCGCCATGCCCGCCAGTCTCTACAGCTGTTCCCCTACGATTGCCGCCATCTTGGTTTTGACGTTACGGTCTGAGATATTGTAGTCGGTCTTGACTGGATCTAGCTACTCCCTATTTGTTGAATATCACTAACTGGATCTAGCTACTCCCTATTTGCTTAATATGACTGACTGGATCTAGATACTCCCTATTTGATGAATATCACTAACTGGCTCTAGCTACTCCCTATTTGCTGAATATCACTAACAGGATCTAGCTACTCCCTATCTGCTGAATATGATTGACTGGATCTAGCTACTCCGTTTTTGCTGAATATCACTAACTGGACCTAGCTACTCCCTATTTGATTAATATGATTGGCTGGATCTAGCTACTCTCTTATGCCGAATATGATTTACTGGATCTAGCTACTCCAGGGCCAGCAATCTAAATTTTGCAGTGAACATTGACTCAAGGACTTGTTCGTTTTTCAATGATGATTATCGCTTTTCCGTAATTTTTCTTTATTTTTTATAATTATTAGTTTTATTTAATTTTTTGTTGTATTAATTTTCGGTCTTTTCAAATTTAGGTATCCACCTCTAAATTTTAAATTCCATTCCAAAATTATATATTTTAATCTGTGTTAAGAGGGGCAGATGACCTCGTAGTTCCGCCCCTTAAAACAACAAAAACTAACTAACTGCCAAGGGATAGGGAAAAATAGCTTATTTGTGATGCATTAAAGTTTGAGTGATGATCTAGCCGATGAAATGTCTAGTGTCCTTCTGGGAGACCTACTGCAGGTCTTTCTCGTTGAAGACCGTGGGCGAGCTCCACGTCGCCGTGATGAGGATGAATTGACGGTGAAGTTGTTACACATATCCAGTCTTCAAGCCAGGGAAACGTAACATAGGAGATTAAAATTCCCACAACTTGGTCGGCCAAAAGCCTAGAATGCTATTGCTAACCGCTTATCCATGGTACCGAGCATCTGGTTGATGTAACTGTCAGGATGATTATGGCGTTCCATCAGAGTTATAATGTACAGCCTCGTCAGAGACGTTCTTGTTAATTCATATTAGAAGCTTGAGAGATTTTTGGTCATCAGTCCCGTGTACTTGGGTATGTGTTGAATTTGTCTGATAACCTGTGTTTTTGCGGTGACTGTAATAGTGTATAGTGAGGATGGAGTAGGTGTCCCGGAACTTGAAATAAGGTACTATCCCGGCATTTGTCTGGAGCGAGTGTCGGAAACCCCGGGGAAAACCACACTCAGTATAGACAATGACAGCGCCGGGATTTGAACTCCCGGTCTCCGGACTTTCTGAATGATTTAACACTCATGGCTACACCGCAGGGTCCTTAGAATAGAACCTTGCTTTAAACATAAAGGGGTTATTGTCGAAAATATTATATATTTACGGTAATACTCAGCTATGCAATTGAAGCATTTAAATTGAAAGGGTTGGTATCGATCGAAAAGTACTTCGCACACAATGGCTTGAAAAGTAATCCTTTCGCATACAACTGGTGTTCTGTAAACAAGCAGCCGTCAGTTGAAGAATGTGGTTATTTCCCCACCTGTTGGAACTGTCATTCGTTCCCGCGGAGTGCAAATATGGACTGCTGAGCTGTGCTGTTCGTGACAGGCTTTGGAACATACTGTCGAGTGTTCTCGTATTGTTTGCGGGATGATATCGACTTCTATTTCACTCGATTCATCATGAGTGTGACATTAATTAAAAATAAAACTCGTTCTGAATATTTTCTTTTGTCAGGCAATTTATAGGACCGTGCACATTTAGAACATGCTGCCTCACTATGTTTTATTAAGGTTGAGTAGTAACGCGTAACCTTTTACGGTAACGAGAGGGCTTTCAACGTTACTAATCAAATTAAGTAACTGTAACTTTTCAATCTTTACATTGCATGAGCAATGAAGGAAATTGGAGAAAAATTTGAAGTGGGAGTGAAGATTCAAGGAGAAATAATTTCAACTCTGAGATTAGCTGATGATATCGTCATTTTGGCCGACACGCCTGAGGATTTGAATGAGTTTTTGAATGGTATGGACTCCGTCTTGAGGAAAGAATTCATGATGAAAATTAATAAATGTAAAACAAAAGTATTGGAATGCAGCCGAAATAAATCACAAACTTCTATGGACATGAAATCGACAGGTGAAAATATAAAAGAAGTAGGAGACTTCTGTTACTTAAGAAGCGAAATAACCAGTGATGGACGAAGCAAAGAGAATATAAAACGTAGGTTGGCTCAGGCAAGAAAAGCATTTCTACAAAAAAGGAATCTGTTGACATCGAATATAGATTTAGGTATTAGGAAGTCATTTTTGAAAGCCTTTGTCTGGAGCGTGGCGCTCTTTTAAGTGAAACTTGTACTATTGGAGCAGCAGAAAGGAGGAGAATTGAAGCGTTTGAAATGTGGTGTTACAGGAGAATGATGAAGATCAGATGGGTTGATAGGGTTACAAACGAAGAGATATTAAGGCGAGTGAGAGAGGAGAGATGTTTCTGGCGACTGCTAATAAAGAGAAGAGATAGGTTGGTAGGACATATACTAAGACACCCAGGAATAGCAAGCATAGTTATGGAAGGAAGGGTCGAGGACAAGAACTGTATGGGGTAGACCAAGGTTCGAATATGTTAAACAGATTGCTTCGGATGTAGTTTGTGGTAGCTATGTAGAGATGAAACTATTATCTCAGGACAGGGAGAAATGGAGTGCTGCATCAAACCAGTCAAAAGACTGAAGACTCAAACAACAACAACAACAACAACAACAACAACAACAACAACAACTTAGCTACTTTACTTGTACTACTAACGAAGTAACGAAAATGATCATTATTAGCCTACTTTCGATTTTTTGCAAAAAATGTCAGTAGACTTATGAGATCAACACAGGGCCAAAAATTGTGTCTGGCTGTGTGTCTGTTTGTGCGTGTGTGTGTGTGTGTGTGTGTGTGTGAGTGTGTATACTCTGAATGTATGTCCCCCCCCCCTATCAATTCGAACACGGTGAATCCGAATTGAACGAAATTTGGTACAGAGGTAGCGCTAGCGAAGGCCATCTCAGTGTCATGATTTATATCGCCGCTATCTTGACGAAAACGTAATGGCGACCTCCCAAATGTTGAAGGCTTAAATCAAATTACGACCAAACGAATCATCTGATCACTACCAATTTTTGCAACATTATACCTTTTCATATGAAATATTTTTTGACCAATCTACAAAGTCATCAGCTCAATAATTTGCGGATGGCGGCCATGTTTATGTGCTAATCGATTCCCCCTATCTATTCAAACACGGTGAAAGCAAATTGAACGAAATTTGGTACAGAGGTAGCACTAGCAAAGGTTACCTCAGTGTCATGTTTTATATCGCCGCCATCTTGACGAAAACGTAATGGCGACCACCCAAACGTTGAAAGCTAAAATCAAATTACGACCAAACGAATCATCTGATCTCTACCAATTTTTGCAACATTATACCTTTTCATATTAAATATTTTTTTTACCAATCTACAAGGTCATCAGCCCAATAGTTTGCGGATGGCGGCCATGTTTGTGTGCTAATCGATTCCCCCTAGCTATTCAAACACGGTGAAACCGAATTGAAAGAAATTTGGTACAGAGGTAACAATAGCAAAGGGCACCTCAATGTCATGTTTTATATCTCCGCCATCTTGACGGATACGTAATGGCGGCCACCCAAATGTTAAAAGCTTAAATCAAATTACGACCACCCTAATCATCTGATCTCTACTAAATCTTGCAACAGCATACCTTTATGTGGTAAACATCTTATGACCAATCGACAAAGTCATCAGCCCAATAGTTTACAGATAGCGGCTATGTACGTGTGCAAATCGATTCCTCCGATCAATTCAGACACGGTGAAACCGAATTGAACAAAATTTGGTACAGAGGTAGCACTTGAAAAAGGCAACTCAGTGTCATGTTTTATATCGTCGCCATCTTGACGGAAAAGTAATGGCGGCCACCTAAATGGTAAAAGATTAAATCAAATTACGACCAACCTAATAATCTGATCTTTACAAAATTTTGCAACAACATACCTTTTTGTGTGAAGCATCTTTTGACTGATATACAAGGTCATCAGCCACATAGTTTTCAGATAGCAGCCATGTAGGTGTGCAAATCGATTCACCATATCAATTCAAACATCGTGAAACCGAATTGAAATTTTGTACAGAGGTAGCACTAGCAAAAGGCACCTCATATTCATGTTTAATATCCGTATAACAAGTTGTATTTTAACAAGCTACTATAACCAACATTCAATTAAACTCCTTGAAAAGGACAAAGAGTTATAACAATACCCATGCATTTATGAGAAATTAGGCTATATGTTCTTTACTGAACATCTTGTTTTTTTTTTTCTTCAATATACTAGATTAAGCTTGAAATTACGCCAATCAATACTCGTTTATTGGTACAAAAATGCATTTAAGAATGATTGCACATATTTCAACCAACTGGAAGAAAATCCTGGATGAGAGGACATCCAAGGCTAAGGATATCTACTCAACTGAGGCCATGACGAACAGACTATGGACTGACTCGAACCAGGATCTTCGACATTTCGAGACCTCTATGGCCGTTCACGGCTACCATCACAAAGTGTATCGGATGAAATTCCATCATGATCCAAATCTCACGTGTGTATATGAGCGGGATGACCAACTTTGTGAACGCTACCACGTTATCATGTGTAGGAATCGTGGTAAATCCATCAACGATTTCTGAACGACCTAAAGTGTACTTACATTTTGCACAACTTGTGTGTATTTATTCTTAATAATAATAATAATAATAATAATAATAATAATAATAATTAACTGGAAAACTAATATGATTAAAAAACAATTTAGAGATCAGTATCAAAACTGATAGTAGAAATTAAAGCTATCTGTAAATATACATAAATAATTTAAATACTTATAGTCACATTAATTGAAGAAGTAGTGTTATCAAACAAAATCGATTCAAAGATCAGTATCAAAACTAGCAGTAGAAATTAAAACTGTCTATAAACATACCTAAAGAATTTAATTACCGGTAAGTATATATACATTAACTGGAAAAATACTATTATGTAATAAAAAGAATTAAGAGATCATTGTCAAACTGACGACTGTAGTTAATTCTGAGAAGAGCCCTTACACAATACTAATTCTGTTAATTTGACAAATGCATTGCTAGCAAAAAAAAAAAAAAAACACATGTCGTAAAATGCTAATACGGAAGTTTTTCTGGATTTCAGATGAGGTGCAAACCATGGTGGATAAAGAAAAAAAAAAGAGAAAATTTAGAAAATTTAGAGATATCAATAAGTAAAAAAAGGCCCTAAATGGAAACAGGAATGCTGGGGATCAAATGCACAATAGCACTTTAAGAACTGCAAACCAAGGTAGGATAAATAAAGAAAAAGAGAAAAATTAGAGATTTCAATAAGTAAAAAAAAGGGAGGGGGGGGGGGGGCGATGAGGGGGTTACATTCATAGAAAACATACCAATGTAGTGGTAGATAGACTGTCTGGAAAGTATTTACGGATTCGTTTCAAATGATGACTTTTGTAGAAAATAAATTATCCATGTGATGTTCAAAAAATTGGAGTCGGGGATGGGATACGTCCAGATGCCCTTATTCATATCAAATTAATGAGAGTATTCTTCCAGAAGTTGAAAATGGAGGTAGCTGTGGTGAAAATCGTACCCACCACTTTTCATTTTTGTCTCGCGGGTCTGACTGGACAACGTTCCAACCCTCAGTCTAGAATTACATTTCTTGGCAGAGCTGAATAACGAGCTCTGATCTCAAAGGTGACAACTTAGAATGTTAGTAACTACACCAAGAGATGGAAATAAATGAGAAGATAAAAATAATTAAGTAAATAAAAAACAAAAGGAATAATACTAAAACTAAAACAATAAAACTGAAGTTAAAGGTAAAGCTAAACACAAAAAATAAAGCCTAAGTTTACAGTAATATCGTGTTGAGGTCCTCCGCGGTCACGTAAGACGGACTATTTACGCTGTGATTTACACCAATGCTCGTATACTCCACCATGATTTATAGGAGTACAATATGTTACATGTAACATAGTACAGACTTGGGATTTCCGTACACAAGTTCTTGAGCCCTAGAAATACTGCCCCAAACAACACAACACGAAGTAAGACAGTTGCGAACTTCTATTGTAAAGAAGGAAGTATCTCGGAAGTTTCCGAGGACAAAGTTCCTGAGCTCCTTCAAGTTGCAGCGGCACAATCCTTTACTTTGTTGGCAAAAGGCAGCCGCGTAATATACGGATTGCAGACCGGGAAGGAACTTTTGAAATCAACTTGAGTTAAAAAGAAGGGTTCGATTTTCACCTCAGCTATACAAGAAGTTACAAGTGCTGGGATGGTACATTGCGTAAGGCCCGGGCAGGCTCCTTCGTAGTCCTAACCCCAATTACAAGTAGGCCTACACATATTAATACAAACGCCATAAGAATATGGATTATCAAAACAAACCCTAGTACAAGGGCTGATGACTACAATGCTCAAGCCCCTAAATGAAACAGGAATACTGGGGATAAAATGCACAATAACACATTAAGAACTGGTGCATTCAGTACACCGCGTCATTTTTAGCCAATTTTCATTTATGAAAAAGAAAAGGGCTTATGAGATCGATCACCTTTTGTCCGTGTGTGTGTATGTGTGTTCCTAATAAAACCTAAACGGCCGAAGCGATTTCAATGAAACTCGGTAAGTGCATACTACTACCTTGTCCGACCTCGACCGTGCTTTTCAAATTTTAATACATTTCACCAATCCAAAATGGTGCCTGCGCGAAATATTTCACTGGGATTCTATATCTCAGCTACAGTAACAGAGACACCAGTAATGCCAGTAGAATATATGAAAATAGGCTATTTAGTTCTTCACGAAACTACTTGTTACTTACTGATTTCCCCTGAAGGGTTCACTGAAATTGGTTGGTTAGTTAGTCATTGTTGCTTTAAGGGGCGGATCAGTGAGGTCATATGCCCTCTTTTACACAGAATAATGTATACAAATTTAGATTTGAATTAAAATTTAGAGTTGACGCCTAAATAGGAAAATACCTAAAATTTAATAAAACAAAACAACTGATAATTATAATAATAAATAATAATAATAATAATAAACAGAGTGGACAAATTTAAGTACTTGGGAGAGATCATCATGAAAAGTGGACTGGTAGCATGCTGAGCTTCTATGCCCAAGGACGCGGGTTCAAACCCGGCCGAAGTCGTCGGATTTTTTAAGAGCGTTAAAGATCCCTCAGTATGCCTTCCTTCGGAGAGGAAGTAAACCCGGCGGTCCCATGTCATAGATTTATGGCATGAAGAAGAACTGCATTGTGTGAAGCCAAAATTTGTAGGTTAGAATTCATAACGCTCTATTAGTTCCAACGTTCGCCGCTGGGTGCTGACCGCGGTGCCATCTGGTAGGAAAATCCGCAAGCTAGGTGTCGTGGACGGTAGCATTTGGTAGCAAAAGCAGGAACAACTTGAAATTACTGTCTGCAGTCCTTACCCGAATTACAGATAACACACACTAATACAGTCATCACAATATTAACACTGGTTATCAGACAGATTCTACACACACCCCAAGTTCATGGAGCTACATGACAGCGTTGTCGCAGCCCCTAAACTGAGGAACCAACCAACCAACACTTATATACATTTCTCGAAAAACAAAGGGGGGTTATTTGGATGACATGTTTCGTTCGTCAAGTGAACATCATCAGATTTTCTCCATTTTTATGTTTAGCCTACTTTCGATTTTTGCAAGAAATGAAAGTAGACATGAGATCAACACAGGGCCAAAAATTGTGTGTCTGTCTGGATGTATGTGAGTGTGTGTATGTGTTTGTGTGTGTATAGTCTGCATGTCTGTTCCCCCTCCCTCCTATCAATTCAAACACGGTGAAACCGAATTGAACGAAATTTAGTACAGAGGTAGCACAAGCAAAGGGCACCTCAGTGTCATACTTTATATCGCCACCATCTTGGCGGAAACGTAATGGTGGCCACCCAAATGTTCAAAGCTTAAATCAAATTACGACTAACCTAATTATCTGATCTCTACCAAATTTTGCAACACCATACATTTACGTGGGAAGCATCTCTTGACCAAATTACAAGGTCATCAGCCCAATACTAT
Source organism: Meconema thalassinum (assembly GCA_946902985.2). Lineage (NCBI taxonomy): Eukaryota > Metazoa > Arthropoda > Insecta > Orthoptera > Tettigoniidae > Meconema > Meconema thalassinum. The sequence goes on along the minus strand of OX336388.2, from coordinate 425,677,535 downwards.
GCAGATGGCGGCCATGTATGTATGGAAATCGATTCCCCCTATCAATTCAAACACGGTGAAATCAAATTGAACGATTTTTGTACAGAAGTAGCACTAGCAAAGGGCACCTCAGTGTCATGTTTTATTTCACCGCCATCTTGACGGAAACGTAACGGCGGCCACCCAAAAGTTCAAAGCTTAAATCAAATTACGACTAACCTAATCAATTGATGTCTACCAAATTTTGCAACAACATACATTTATGTGGGAAGCATCTTTTGACCAAACTAAAAGGTCATCAGCCCAATAGTTTGCAGATGGCGGCCATATATGTGTGCAAATCAATTCCCCCTATCAATTCAAACACGGTGAAACCGAATTGAACGAAATTTGGTATAAAGGGCACCTCATTGTCATGTTATATATCGCCGCCATCTTGACGGAAACGTAATAGCGGCCACCCAAATGTTCAAAGCTTAAATCAAAAACTATGAGTAGGTTGGTTGGTTCCTCTGTTTAGTGGCTGCGACAACGTGGTCATGTAGCCCCGGGTACTATGGGTGTGTGTAGAATCTGTCTGATAATCGGGGTTAATTGTGTTGGCTGTTTCAGTGTGTGTTATCTGTAATTCAGGTAAGGACTGCAGTTGATCAATTTCAAGTAGTTCCTACTCTTTCTAACAAATGCTACCGTCAACGACACCTAGCCACGAACTTGGCTACTAGTTGCCCCCGCAACCGGAACCTGGCGGCGAATGTTGGAACTAATAGAGCGTTAATCAAATCTAACATACAATTTATCTTCACACAATAATTGTAGTTAGTGGAAGATTCTTTTACATGCCATAAATCTATGGCATGGGCCCACCGGCTTTACTTCCCCTCTGAAGGAAGGCATACTGGGGGATTTTGAACGCTCTGAAAATATCTGACGACTCCGGAGGGGTTTGAAACCGCTATGAGTAGAACCTTTCACAGCACACACAGGCATTGGCTATGCCCTGAATGTCATTACTAAGCACCACCCATACCTCAGTAGCTTCCATATAATCACAGCCATGAGTGAGACTGAGACATCGGTGAAAAGCCACATTTTACTCTAGCCTGTGCCAACTTCAAATGCAAATGTACTCCATCCATCAAGAGATGGTAGACAGGCTAACTCAAACCCTAGACCCCAATTATTACAGTTACACACATTATTTATGTTTGATTGGTTGATAGATTGTTTGAATATGTGGATGAATGAATGGTGACAACCGCATCAAAAATCATCCAGTGGTTCTCGAGATTACCCGGAACATCCAAAAATCGGGGACTTAGTTTTATACTAAGTAGAGATTATATATTGTCACACGTGGAATCTGTCTGACAATAAAGAATACATACACACACCAGAGGCGTATATAAGGGGGGAGCTGTGGGGGCTTCAGCCCCCCCCCCCCCCGAAAAACGTCAATAAGAATTAAGAAAGTGTTGTTTTGGTAAAAGCATGAAATAATTGTAAATTTGCTTGTCCCCTAATTTTAACTTATTGGCTAAGTTATAAACAATATTGAGATTTAAATTAGACTACCTCGTGGTGTAGTGGCTACCATTCTTGGCTGCCGAACCGGAGGTTCGTATTCGACTCCTGGCTCTGCCAGGAAATTCTAATTCTGTTCTGAGGGCTGGAACGGGGTCAGGCCCGGATCCAGCAACGGCTAAGGGGGGGGGGGGGGGGGGGGGGCGTCACTGTCCATAGAAAGGGCGTGCGAGTTGCCTACATTTTTAAAGTAAAATATACTTTTGATATAAGAAGATAAGAGAATTTATTTGGCATTAACTTCACATGCTAACTACTCATAATTACTCATATTTACAGTTTTGTACAATGTTAATTTGAAATTTTTAAAAACAATTATATCAAAAACAACGAACACAAACCAGTTCCTAGATAATAAACTCCACCCTCCGCTTTTTAGACTTCGCATACCTGTCAATTACTCTATCCACACAGACGTCAATATCTTTATGAATGTTTAGCAAGGCTAAATCAACCAGACGAGATTCTCCCATCGAAGACCGAAGCCACGTTTTAATTCTGCGCAAGGTAGAAAAACTCCTTTCTACGGTGGCGTTGCTTACAGGCAAATTGGCTAGGAGTGTGAGCAGGGTAGATACAAGGGGGTATACTTCCGGTAAGCAGGCATCCAGAGCGGCCTTGACTCCCGTTAGCTGATCCTTTTTCTTGTTGTTTTTGGTTATCAGGCAAGTTGCTTTCCAGACCGTGATTTCACTTTCGAGAGCACGTTGTCCGATGGAAGGTTCAATTGGCAGAATTCGGTGGAAACTCTCCCATAAGGCTTCTGACAGCTCAGCCATGTCTTCGTCATCAGTAGTACCTTTGACGATCTTTTCAGGCAACAGAAAAGGAAGCGAGGAAAACGCCAAACTTTCAGGAGGAAAGCGACTGTGCAGATCTGAAATAATATTATCCAAGATTGGAATGTAAATAGACTGCCGATAGAAGTCTTTTGGCGTACTGGTTGGATGGTTTGAACGGTATAGCTGCTGCTTTCTACATTGTCGAGGAACGGTAAGTTCAAGCGGAGGATCCATATCGATTTTCTTGGCGAGGTCTGAAGCTCTCTTCCAGATGAATTCGAAGTTCTTGTCTACTTCTTCTCTTTGTTATGTCAATATGCTGATAGTGCTAGTGACCAAGTCAGCTCCTTGACTTAGATCTAAATCATCGCCCTGTAACGCCTGGCTCAGCTGCTTCGTATAGCCTACGATAAAATGCTACTAAGGCAACAGCTCGCAATGAGAAACTGTGGCTTACACAATGCTAAAATCAGGCAGTGAGCTTTGTTTGCCGTCTGGGCGTCTTTCCATGAGGCTATCTCAGAGAAAGCTTGTGTTATACCAGGCAAGTCTGCTTCAAACTGGAGGACACCGTCGTGCCGTTCCACCCATCTGGTTTCGCAAATAGTTTTTTCAGGGAGCATCCAAGAATATTCATCAACACATACCTTCTTTTTGGATGTGGAAAAAAGGATGTCCATTGATTCATTGTTGACATGGCCTTTCTAACTTCAGGCACATTATTTGATTTGGACCGGGCGTTATTAAGTTTGTGGTTGTAGCATGAGGTCTTTAAGGCGTTTTCAGCCTCCTTTTGTATCTCTGTAACTGCCCCGCGAACTTCCGACACCGAGACCATGCAACTGTCACTACCTATACCTACGCACTTTTTGACATCGAGGTAGTAATGATTCTTCACTCGATTCAGTACTATTTGTCCAACTGCTTCACCAGTTAGGGATAGCTCTTGAGGAATTTCTTCTGGTGTCTCCTTCCCCTCCTCGTCGGTTTCTGAAAGTTCTGCGTCGTCACTAGGTGTTGACAAATAATTAGTTGGTTTCTTTGTCTTTTTCTTCGCAACAAACTGCCCTAACTCGTCAAAGGCGCTGACGAATTCAATGAAGTCTTCTCGGACGGACTTTTCATAAACGTAGCGTAACGCCAGTGGTTCGGCCACTGTCCTTGCAAACCAGTTTTGTGTATCCCTATTTGTTTCCACTCTGTGTGGTTGTACATATCTTTATTATTTGTCTTCATTGTATTTATTCATTGTCAAGTTTGTTTTGTTTATGTTGGTTAGTCGTCATGATTCATTTGTTTTGATTACATGTTGTATTCCCACTGCCGGTGTTTCCAGTGGGATATTTTTGCTTAGAAGGTATTTTGGTATTCTAAGTTGGCCACTTTGATTCTTCTTCTTTCTCTTTGTATTCTCTTTGACTTGTCTTTGAACTCTCTGCTGTGATTGGCTGCTTTCAGCCTATCAGAGGCCTCCTTGCTGTTTGTAGCGACTAATCACGTGTTTCTTCTTCGTTCTTTAAGCTTGTAGCCATGACAAAATGTTGTGCTTTGACACTGGTTGTGATCTATCGACGAATATCCAGTTAATCACTTCTATAATTGGTGCTATCTTCATAGTAACCGTGCTTAGTGATCATGTCCTTGCACATGATTCATATTTTGTTAGGGCAGTGACATTTTGGTGATTTTCGGTCTCATCAGACCATGCTTGTTATCGCTACGCGACATGTTGACGAATCCTTCAATCCGCGGCGTCGGATAGTTTGTTGTAACATGTTTAATTCTGATCTTCATCTACTGCCTAACAATTTGTCATCAAGCGTACGAATAATGATTTTGTTTCGTGTGATAAGTAATTCATCGTTTGTCTTGAGACATGTGCTACAAGGCCATGCACTATCTTCCTGCACCATCACTGAAATGGAGGTTGACACTGGGCTCAACTACTTTACTATTGTGGCAATACCGTGTGATTGGCATATCCCGGTATTTGTATGACATCAACTACTTTGACTTCCTGCGTTTCACACATAATTTTTTAAATTAACAATTCATTTTGGGCTTACGGTATCGGCGCATCACTGTAAGTCAGTCTTGGTTCGACGACACATTCTCGTTCCATGCGACCTGTTTTTTTCATTATTTGTTGCAACTCCACTTGTGTTGCATATTTAAACTATACCATTCTTTGGAACCGCCTTGTATTGCATGCCGCTCCTTGATGTACTGATCTGCAGCTACGTTCAAGACAATTTATGTGTTTTAGGCTCAAGCCTTACGTGTGTTATTTCCATGCGAGTGTTTCTTCAATTGTGTAAATTTGTGCCAGTGTTTCTCATATATTTGTGTGCCATCTTTGAATATTTACTTTATGTGCCACCTATTTGATAATATATCTTATTATTAGTTATTGTTTGTGTTGTGTCCTTTATGCCTTCCTGGACCTCCTTACTTGGTGACAGTGATATTGTCTGGTCCTCCACATGTTTGCTAAATTGTTATGCGACCTTTTGTAACGTCAACCCCTTTTATCATTACATCTTTATCTAATGCTTTGGCCAACAAACCCTTATACATGTCCGCTATTACCAGAATACTCATGGTGGGTTGTTGACTTTCCGCGTTGGTCAATACATTATTTGGTCCTCTCCGGGCCGGATATTGAGCTGTTTACTATTTTGAATTATTAAGCATTGTTTTGGCCATGTTGGGCCCTTGTTTCTTGCTATTTCACCAGGAAGGCCATAAATTTAACATTGTATACGTTCCCATTAACTTCCCAAGGACACAATACAGTATTCTATGTTCAGATGTTTGTTTACAACTTAATCCAGACCATTGTCTTAGTGTTTATTTTTTGTGTTAGTTAGTTGGATGTGTTAGTTAGGTGTGCAACTCTGTAATTACATCTAGGCGGGCAATCCTAAAGTCATTATGGAGGATGCCCAAAAGCGAGTTTTAGTTAGGAAGCGTGCAGTCGCTAAGGCCATGCTTACCTCACAAGAAAAAGTAATTAGTAACTTTCAGGACATTACAGAAGAGCAATATCAAATGTTAGTGTTACGCAAACACAAATGCGAGGAAATTTATAAAAAATATAACAAAGTGCAAGTCGCTTTAGAGGATATTACAGACAATATCGACGAAGAAACAGCCGAACGTTGTGACTTCGAAGATAAGTATTTTGAGTTGATGGTTAAAATTAAACTACATTGTGACAATTTCAAAAAATCCAACACTACAGACAGTGATAACCCTTTGAATAATTTGCAGAGTGCACAATTTCCTAATGTTAACGTAGCTGCAGCGCATATAAAGTTGCCTGAAATTCAAAATCCGCAGTTCAGTGGCGACTTCACTGACTGGCTGAATTTCAGAGATAGCTTCAAGGCCATAGTAATTGATAACCATGCTCCTTCTGATGTTGTTAAGTTCTACTACCTTAATTCTAGTCTTAGTGGCGAGGCTAAGCTCCTCCTAAAGAACATTACTTTGTCAGATGAAAACTTTATGGTCGCATGGAACTTGCTGACAACTCGATACAATAACATTAGGCTCATAGCGCACAACCATGTCACCAAGCTTTTCAAGCCCCCTGCATACGGTAATGATTCAGTGTCCTTGCGTGCCATCATCGACCACTTTGTTTCTCATGTCAATGCGTTAGAAGCTTTGGACTTTAACGGGGTCTCCCTTCAAGACTTGTTATTGTCACATTTTATATTGGAGCTACTAGATAATGATAGCATCCGTGAATGGGAGAATCATGTTGATTCTGGGAGAATTCCCACTCTCCAGGACTTGGTTAGCTTCTTAGAGAAAAAATGCAAGGTACTGGAAATAACTGAAAAGAATGGATCCAGGCCTGCATTACATACTGCTGTAACCAAACTTAAAGCTGAAGGTCATTCGCCTCAGAAACCCATGTTAACTACTACCAAATTTCGTTGTACATATTGTAGGAGCATTGATCACCAATTGTCGAAATGTGGTACCTTTATTAAACTTTCGTCCACATCCAAATGGGATTTTGTCAGGTCTCGAAAATTATGTTACAATTGTTTAAGTAATTTCGAGCCTAATCATCAATGTTCGAAGTACTCTTGTAACACTTGTTCCCGAAAACACCACACTCTTCGTCACTATGAGCCCTCCAGTGGCACTAGTAATGATGCTTCTCAAGCTCATGCTAACGTGGTAAACACGAGTTGCAGTAACGTCGCTCGTGACAATCAATCTTCAAGGACGCTATTACCCACTGCCAAGTTGAATATATTAGCTGGCAATGGCTTACGTGTACCTGTCACTGCACTACTTGACTCTGCATCAGATTGTAACTTAATTTCGTCACACTTAATTAAGAAATTAAGACTCCACACCAAACCTATGAAGGTACACATTCGCGGTGTTGGTCAAAATCAAAGCACTGCTACTGTTGTTGCTGATGTGAACGTTTTTGCCCGTGCTACTAATTGGTCTGCTAAGCTTGAATGTCTCGTGGTTCCCAATATTGCACTTGAGCTACCCGCTGCTGGTTTCGACACCTCTGAATGGAACATTCCATCACATATTGATTTAACTGATCCTGATTTTAATTGCACTAAACCTATTGACCTTGTTCTTGGTGCAGAATATTTCTTTGACCTGTTACGTCCTGGTAAAATCATACCAGTTGGTGATTTGCCCATCATTCAAAATACCTCTGTGGGTTGGGTGTTTTCTGGGAGGCTGCCCAGTGCAAGCACCTCGCAACCATCGCACGTGGTATCAGCACTTACACTCTCACGCCCTCATGTAGAACAACAGGTGGAAGCGTTTTGGAACGTTGAAGAAGTTGAAACCCCAGTATTGTCTGTTGACGAATCCATATGTGAAGAACACTTTGTTGCTACTACCACTCGCCAAGACGATGGTAGATTTGTGGTTAGACTCCCTCGCAAGGTAGACTCGGAGCCTCTAGGTGCCTCTCGCTACGCTACACTAAATCGTTTTCACTCTCTCGAAAGACGTTTGGCTCGTAACTCTGAGTTAAGGTTAGAATACACTGAATTCATGCATGAATATCTAGCCTTAAACCATATGCAAGTCGCCCCCCACCCGACTGATGGTGAAGTTTACTACATTCCCCATCATCCTGTTTTCAAGCCGCACAGTACTTCTACAAAGCTCAGAGTGGTATTTGATGCTTCGATGGCTACTACGTCTGGGTGCTCCCTTAATGATACCTTGTTGGTGGGCCCTGTAATTCAGCAGGACTTGTTCTCTATTTTGCTTCGGTTCCGTACTCACTTGATAGCGTTTGCAGCTGATCTGAGTAAAATGTACAGACAGATTCTTGTAGATCACAAAGATCGTGACTTACAGAGAATATTTTGGAGAGACTCTCCTTCAGACCCAATGGTAGAATATCAATTAAACACTGTTACATATGGTACTGCCCCAGCTTCCTTCTTAGCCACTCGTGTGCTAAAGGAGCTCGCCCTCACTGATGGCACAGCTTTTCCAGCTGCCACTCAGATTGTTTTAAACGACTTCTATGTTGATGATTGTATCTCGGGATGTGATTCCGAGCATGACGCACTCATTCTGTATGATGAATTGACCCTTCTTTTGAGATTAGGTGGTTTTGAACTGTGTAAGTGGAGTTCAAACTCCATGACTCTATTAGATAACATTCCTCTTGATCATCAAGAGAAACAACAACTCCGTAGTTTCGACGATGGTGAAGAAACAGTCGCCAGAGCGCTAGGACTTTATTGGCAACCTATCGATGACTTGTTGCGGATTCAGTCACCTATCGTGAACTGTGACACCTCAATTACTTTTACTAAGCGTTCATTTTTGTCCATTGTTGCCTCTATCTTTGACCCCTTGGGTTTAGTGTCACCTATTGTGGTTACTTGTAAGATTCTCTTCCAAGATTTGTGGATTCACAAACTCGGTTGGGATGACCCCATTCCTATGAAAATCACGCAAGCTTGGCTGAATGTTTATAGCAATTTACCTGCGATTTCTGAGATTTCTACTCCACGTTTGATTAAGCCTGCTTCAGAAATCAAATCTATGCAACTTCATGGCTTCTGCGACAGCAGTCGGCAGGCCTATGGAGCTTGTCTCTATTTATTGTCAATTGATACCAACGGCATCGTCACTGTTGCACTTGTGTGCGCTAAGTCGAAGGTTGCTCCTCTTAAACAGTTGTCTTTGCCCAGACTTGAGTTATGTGGCGCACTTTTGCTTTCCAAATTGCTTGCAAATGTGCACCCCGCTTTGAACTTGCCTATTGAATCCGTCTATTGTTGGACAGATTCCACTATTGTTTTGTCTTGGTTGGCTTCGCCCCCCTCAAAATGGAAAATCTTTGTAGCCAATAGAGTTGCTGAAATACAAAGGCTTACTGTTCACTGCGCCTGGAAACATGTCTCTTCCCGTGACAATCCAGCCGACATAATTTCCCGAGGCTGTATACCCTCAGAATTGAAAAATAATCAGCTATGGTGGCATGGTCCAGCATGGTTGAAGGCCTTTACAAGCTCCAGTACTTTAGATATCCTTGACACTCCTGTGTCCGAATTGCCTGAGTGTAGAATTTCGTGTGCAAATGTATCTAAACCTGTTGACATTGAATTTTAAAATAATTTTTCTTCCTACACAAGATTGTTGACGGTCATAGCCTGCTGTATTAGGTTTGTCTCTAATTGTAGAAATACCACTAGGATCAGTGGTCCACTCACTGCCATTGAAATTGATGTTGCACTACTTAGATGTGTGAAAATGATTCAAGCTCAGTGCTACTCTACTGAACTTGCTGCTCTAATGAAGAATGAGCAAGTGCCATCCACTTCCACCATCAGCAATTCGCACCCTTTGCTTCACTCTGATGGCACTATTTGTGTGGGAGGCCGTTTGGAATTGGCCGACCTTCCATTTGATACAAAACACCAGATAATTTTGCCCAATGACCATCATTTCACTAAAGTCCTGGTCAGACATACCCATTTAAAGTTGCTTCATGACGGGGTCCAGATTGTGATTGCGACTATCCGACAACGCTTCTGGATACCATCACTACGAAAACTTGTTCGTAGCCTATCTGGCTCTTGTGTTACTTGCGTGCGCTACGCTGCACGTCCTTCTGAACAGTTAATGGGTCAACTCCCAGCTGTTCACCTCCATCAAACCTTTCCCTTTAATCACGTTGGTGTTGATTACTGTGGTCCATTCACTATCAGGTACGGTGGTCCCAGGTCAAAGGTCTCTACTAAGGCCTACATCGCAATGTTCGTTTGTATGGTTACGAAGGCTGTGCACACTGAAGTCGTCACCTCCCTCTCCAGTCATGCTTTCGTTGTAGCCTTTACTCGCTTCTGCAGTAGAAGGGGTGTTCCCGCTCAAGTGTATTCCGACAATGGTACCAATTTTCAAGGCGCACAGTCTGACCTTGCTGATCTTGGTTCGTTGCTCTCCTCTGCAGATTTTCAATCTGTTGTTCAAGATTCTACCTCATCGCTACTAATTCAGTGGCACTTCATTCCTCCTAGTTCTCCGCATTTGGGTGGAATATGGGAGTCAAACATCACATCTTTGAAATCTCATTTAATAAGAATCATGAAGGCTCAAGTACTTACGTATGAAGAATTGACCACTCTCGTGGTGCAAATTGAAGCCATTCTAAATTCTAGACCCATTTCACCTATGACTGAGGATCCTACTGACTTGTGCTATCTCTCGCCAGGTCATTTTCTGGTTGGACGACCCTTGAATGCCTTACCCATTCCTGACGTTTCTGAAGTGCCCATCAATAGGTTGTCTAGATGGCAATTACTTCAACAGATTATGACTTTATTGTGGCGTAAATGGTCCACAGATCATTTACTCTCCCTTCAACAACGTCACAAGTGGAACCGTGTGTTCTCCTAACCTCAAGGTTGGCACGCTTGTGCTTATTATGGATGACAATGTTTCTCCTACTTACTGGCGACGTGGACGCATTCTTGAGGTTCACTGTGGTAAGGATGGCCTAGCTCGTGTGGTCCCTCTACACACCACCTCTGGACTCTTGAAACGTCCCATCGTCAAGGTGTCTCCCTTGTTGCCGCAGAACTAAACCCTCTTGTATCTCATAAACAACCTGCCTGTTGTTTCTGTGCGGGCAATATGGTTCGGCCACTGTCCTGGCAAACCAGTCTTGTGTATCCCTATTTGTTTCCACTCTGTGTGGTTGTACATATCTTTATTATTTGTCTTCATTGTATTTATTCATTGTCAAGTTTGTTTTGTTTATGTTGGTTAGTCGTCATGATTCATTTGTTTTGATTACATGTTGTATTCCCACTGCCGGTGTTTCCAGTGGGATATTTTTGCTTAGAAGGTATTTTGGTATTCTAAGTTGGCCACTTTGATTCTTCTTCTTTCTCTTTGTATTCTCTTTGTCTTGTCTTTGAACTCTCTGCTGTGATTGGTTGCTTTCAGCCTATCAGAGGCCTCCTTGCTGTTTGTAGCGACCAATCACGTGTTTCTTCTTCGTTCTTTAAGCTTGTAGCCATGACCAAATGTTGTGCTTTGACACTGGTTGTGATCTATCGACGAATATCCAGTTAATCACTTCTATAATTGGTGCTATCTTCATAGTAACCGTGCTTAGTGATCATGTCCTTGCACATGATTCATATTTTGTTAGGGCAGTGACATTTTGGTGATTTTCGGTCTCATCAGACCATGCTTGTTATCGCTACGCGACATGTTGACGAATCCTTCAATCCGCGGCATCGGATAGTTTGTTGTAACATGTTTAATTCTGATCTTCATCTACTGCCTAACAATTTGTCATCACGCGTACGAATAATGATTTTGTTTCGTGTGATAAGTAATTCATCGTTTGTCTCGAGGCATGTGCTACAAGGCCATGCACTATCTTCCTGCACCATCACTGAAATGGAGGTTGACACTGGGCTCAACTACTTTACTATTGTGACAATACCGTGCGATTGGCATATCCCGGTATTTGTATGACATCAACTACTTTGACTTCCTGCGTTTCACACATAACTTGTTTAATTAACAATTCATTTTGGGCTTACGGTATCGGCGCATCACTGTAAGTCAGTCTTGGTTCGACGACACATTCTCGTTCCATGCGACCTGTTTTTTCATTATTTGTTGCAACTCCACTTGTGTTGCATATTTAAACTATACCATTCTTTGGAACCGCCTTGTATTGCATGCCGCTCCTTGATGTACTGATCTGCAGCTACGTTCAAGACAATTTATGTGTTTTAGGCTCAAGCCTTACGTGTGTTAATTCCATGCGAGTGTTTCTTCGATTGTGTAAATTTGTGCCAGTGTTTCTCATATATTTGTGTGCCATCTTTGAATATTTACTTTATGTGCCACCTATTTGAAAATATATCTTATTATTCGTTATTGTTTGTGTTGTGTCCTTTATGCCTTCCTGGACCTCCTTACTTGGTGACAGTGATATTGTCTGGACCTCCACATGTTTGCTAAATTGTTATGCGACCTTTTGTAAAGTCAACCCCTTTTATCATTACATCTTTATCTAATGCTTTGGCCAACAAACCCTTATACATGTCCCCTATTACCAGAATACTCTTGGTGGGTTGTTGACTTCCTGCGTTGGTCAATACAGCCAGGCTTAACTGAGACAAGCCTGCTATATCTGTAGTTTCGTCAAATAGAATCGCGTAAAACCCAGCCGTCCGCACTCGTTTCAGAATTTCTTCAGAGATCTCTAAGCTGCAGCAGTTGATAAGCTCGTTCTGCGTGGTCTTGCTTACGTAGGTTGCTCTCGCACTGGAGTTCTTCAAATGTCCAGCTAAAACGGTGTCTCCGCTTTCCACGCGAAACCTGAGAAGTTGTCTAAATGTGCCTCAAAATTGCGATTTTGATGTACTGTATTACCTTTAGTCTTATCATTGAGTTCAGAATCACCTTCATTTGACAACTCGACGCGTCCATCGTCCTGACTGCCTCGAAGAGGAATGTTATTTCTTCCACAGAAAATTATGGATTTGAAGATTGGCTTCAGTCTTTCACGATTTTCTTGAACCATTCTTGATCGTTGTGTGCAAACTTGGTTGGCAATTTCGAGTACGTCGAAATGAAATCCTTCCCGGCTTGAACAGCGCGTAGTTGGGTACTTGTGAAGAGAATGGGTCACCAAATCTCCTTTTTGGCCACCTAGGTCTTTGAAATTTTTAAGAGGGGTCTTGACAAGATTACCTAAAGGAGTTGCCATCTGGTAGCCACCTCGTCCATCATAGGTAAACAGAGCACAGGGTACACAAAAAGGACCTTTGCACGATGGGGAGTATACCAGCCAGTCATGTGCCTGAAGATATTTTATGTTCATGTACCTCTTTTTGTTCCCTTGGTTAGAGAAGGGGAATTGAAAATTGGAGGGACGAGTCCAATGATTAGTAAGTAATTCGTTCTTGGTGATGTCAAGAATTTCCTTTTTCCCAGCGTACCGGCCGACGTCATTTTGTACGTAAAGTTCGTGTTCTGGGGGCTGAACTTCAGAAGGTTGTTTTAAATACTCACTCCTCCTCCTATCCTGGACAGAAGCTGAAGAACATCCTTCACCAGAACATCGACCAGAAGGCCCAGCACCAACATCGACACCTGCACCACCATCTTCACCACCGTGAAAATCACCGTCACCACCGTGATGATCTCTCCCTTCCTTTACTTCTTCTTTGCGGATCTTTGCTGGGGGGGGGGGGGGGGATGATGCAAAGAAAAAATCTATTTTGGATTGATGAGCAACGACTGCAACTATCCTGGCAACGTGAAAAGAAAAAATTACGAGCCTGTTATTTTTATATTTTTTATATTATGGTTATTTCTTTTGTATTTCTCTGATATTTAATTCAAATTTCTAAATAATCCGTTAAACTCTAAAATTTCAAGATGAGAATTGGGGCTACATGAACATAAACTTAAAACTTGGGCAAGTTTATTCTAGCGATTTGCTTTGCTTTAAAAACCGTTAATTTCCTTTCGCTGAAAGAGTTAAAAAAATGACTTAACAAACTGATTTTTTTATTTTAATTCTTAAGTTCAAGTTGTTAGAAATTTGCAATTATATTAAGTTATGTTAGCTTTCTGACTTATATAGAACTTTGTCCAGTTTATAGGGCTCTACTTAGATAAAATAAGTAATATCCAAGGCAATGCAATATATTGAGAAATTCACATTTTTCGTTACTGCGCACGTACCGTGGATATAATCACTTCAATAATAATAATACCTATAACATGATGCTTTAGGCCAATTTATTAAACGTCCATTTCATAATAGTGTAGCAATCGTAATCTTACTGTAGGGACGGTCATGCACAAGAAGATTTGGGAGCCACTAGCCACTTACACATACTCACCATGGTTAAGAGTTAGTTCCTTCCTAAATTCCTATACATTTCTCAGTATCATGAGCGCACTACTAACACTAACACAGCAAATTCAAAACACTAAAAACAAACACAGCGCAGGACAGAACAATGCTTTCACCAACAACACCTTAGGTAATTTGCAAGTATACAAGAACTAAATATTAGTGAGGTGAAGTAGCACAAACTGTAACGTTATACAAACCACTCACTTGAAGAACAACCCTTCGCTGAATGCCTTACCACAAAAGGCGCACACACTACAGATGATTAGTACACGTCAGTGATTCATACCGGACTGAAACCACCTCCCTGTTGCACGTGCAACAAAGCCTTCTCTTAACGAATCCCACACATCATACTGCCAAGATGGCGTCGGTGTGTGGAGTGTGTGTGTTTCGGTCTCCAGTTTTGTGTTGTTTTTACAACAAACTTTAATTTTTTAACAGATAGGTTCGGGCCAAGGTGGGGCACTTCCCCCAGTGCCCCCCCCCCCCTGGATCCGGGCCTGAACGGGGTACACTCAGCCTTGTGAGTCAAAAACTGAGAAATCCACAGTATGGTACTTTTGAGAATAAAGGCTGTGTCCCAATACTCAAGTTGTCTGCTATTGACTAGCTGCTAGCAACTATGTGCTATGTGCTATGCACTACGGAGATTTGGGACATGTCTGCTTGATCACAGCCTCCTTCATAGACTTGTGTTCTGAAACGCACTGGACTAACATGCTGGTACCAACCAAACCAACACTCAAGATGGTGATGATCTGCTGCTCCTTGTAAGCTCTTTGCGCTTTCATCAGCTGTTTTAAATAAACAATACCTGAACGATACATTCATGGATGCGCCAAGAAGATAACTTTTTAGCCGAGCCCTAATTATGGTTTGTGTTTGGCTGTTTAAGAGAATACAGTTCAGGAGGAAGAGAAGAAGGGCAAATTGACAATTTGAGACGAGGCCCTTATTGTGCGCTGGAGACCATGAACCGAGTTGTCGTTGCAATCCTCAGTCGTGATTACCACAGAACCAAACAACATATTCGCGTGAAAATAATTATCACAACAGAACAAGATATTATGCTTCCCTCGTGGGTTGTGGTTTGAAGCGTTGAATTTGGCAAATACTATAGGCCAAGCATAAACTGGATTAAAGTCAAAGACAACCTACAATTGACATAACCTACAATTCCGATAAGCTACAATTTCTATAACTTCCTTGTACAAGTCGACAAGTCGGCCAATCTAGCAAGCACTTTCGTTCACTAGCTGCTACAGACTTGATTGCTATGTGCTAAGCAGTATTGGATCACGACTTCTGACGTCACATCCGGTAAAGTAGTCGACTATCTAGTTCACTACGGCTGAAATTGTACTATTGGGTCACAGCCGGCCTGAACGGGGTACACTCAGCCTTGTGAGTCAAAAACTGAGAAATCCACAGTATGGTACTTTTGAGAATAAATTATCAATTTGTGAAAAAACTGATTACCTTTCTGCTTAATAAATTGACAAATATTGGGATATTTGCCATTCATACTCCATAGGCCATAATAAAAAATTCATTAAGTATAACTTTTTATTTGTGTGTTGTATTTTACAACTTTGTTTGTATTGCTACTAAAAGTTATATGCTCTAAGTTATTGGTTGATATTTCTGGGTATTTCGCGGTGACAATCCCCTGAGAATACTCACAATTTTCCAGGAGAGTCACCCCCCCCCCCCCCGCCAAAAAAAAAGAAAGTATATACGCCCCTGATACACACTACCACAATCATCTCGAAACAGAGGTTATCAGACAAATCAAGTACACTGGCCTGATAACGATGATGTCTCAAACTCCTAAAATGAATAGAAACAACATGACCTAACTAAAACTATTCGAAACGAATTACTTGTGTCAGGAATGAAGCATGGCTGCGAGAGTTTGCAGTGAGAGGAATGTGCTAATGAGGTCTCACCACCA